>OY998167.1:97802232-99108180 GCA_963921995.1 Oxystoma pomonae
AATTAGGCGTACGTTTCGAGTATATTTTTACTCTTCTTCAGAGCTACAAAGAAAAAGTTTTGGTACAGGAAAGTTTTGGTTTACATTTTTGAAAAAACAAAAAAATTATATGTAAATTCGAATTATTAAAAAAGGGAAGATCGGTTTAAAAAAAAACGTGGTTGTAAAATATATAAAGTAAATACACAAAAACAATTTCAAATATTGTAAAATATTAAGAATTAAAATTGAATTTTTGTTATTTTTATTTTAAATAGATTACTTAACAACGAATCATATAGGCATTAGCAATAAGAATAAATAGAATGTTTATTCGCTTACCTAATTCCTAGTCTTCTGCACAAAGAACACAAAGTACACTATAGGTAACATAATTGGATTTTTTCCTTTAGAGAATAAGACAATTCAAAATATTTTAAAAGCAATATCAAATAAACTAAATATAATAAAAACAAATCATACACATTCTTTTTATTGGTGTTATTTTTATTGAAAAAGATCTTTTGTTTGTGTTTTTTTTAAGAAAAAAAAAATTAAAAAGAATTGGACGGATATGAAAAATCAGAAAAAATTGCTCCTTACATAGGAATATGTAAGCACAACTGGTTCGAAAAAAATTGAGTACGATAACCCGCACTCATTCATTCCAAAACCCACTGTACGTCACTTTGTTTGTCATTTGTTTCTCTATGTTGATTATATATATCTTTATGGCTTGTCAAAATAATAGCGAAAAAACGGGAAATCTATAAAAAGTTGTCCCTTACAAAGGGGAAAAAATAAAAAAATTAAAAAAACAGAAGTTGGAGCAACATGCATCTTGTTGGTTCAGTTTTTATTTTTCTTTTTTTTTTATTTCAATTTATTTATTTTGTTTTTATTTAATTTTTTTATATATATATTTTTTTATATATTTTTAATTTTTTTATTTATAAGCATTGTTTTAACTACTACTAACTATTTTGACTATTGTTGCTCCCCATATAATTTTTTAAAATGGTCATGTAAGAAGAGCTAAGACCTTGAACGTCCGTTTTAAAGTTAACTGCGTTATTTATTTGGATAAAAATCATTTCACTGATTTTTCGTTTTTCAAAATTTATTTCTAAATCCAAAACTTTGGAATTTTCGACATCAAAGACGTGCCCCTGAGAGAAATGATGGACCACCAATGCTGTTTTTTTATTTTTGTTTTGGCTTTTCTCTTGACAATTATAATTATGTTGTCGCATTCTCGTCTGTAAGTGTTGTTTGGTTATTCCTATGTAACATTTATTACAATCCTTACATGCAACTTTATAAGTCAAATTTGACCTTAAGTTGTAGTGGGGTAGGGTCCTTCAGGCGGGAGTAAATAGACCTAAGGGTTTGGTCATTATAAAATGCCAAATTACTTTTTAATTTTTTAATTTTTTCCCTTTTGTAAGGAACAACTTTTTATAGATTTCCCCTTTTTTTTGCTATTATTTTGACAAGCCGTAAAGTTATATATAATCAACATAGAGAAACAAATAACAAACAAAGTGACGTACAGTGGGTTTTGAAATGAATGAGTGCGGATTATCGTACTCAATTTTTTTCGAACCAGTTGTGCTTACATATTCCTATGTAAGGAGCAATTTTTCTGATTTTCATATCCGTCCAATTTTCTTTAAATTTTTTTTCCTTAAAAAAAACACAAACAAAAGATTTTTTTTAATAAAAATAACACCAATAAAAAGAATGTGTATGATTTGTTTTTATTATATTTAGTTGCCTGCCGTACCTGACAAGAGAACAATATTCTATTGTTTTCAAAATATTTTGAATTGTCTTATTATCTAAAGGAAAAAATCCAATTATGTTACCTATAGTGTACTTTGTGTTCTTTGTGCAGAAGACTAGGAATTAGGTAAGCGAATAAACATAATATTTATTCTTATTGCTAATGCCTATATGAATCGTTGTTAAGTAATCTATTTAAAATAAAAATAACAAAAATTAAATTTTAATTCTTAATATTTTACAATATTTGAAATTGTTTTAGTTATCTACTTTATATGTTTTACAACCACGTTATTTTTAAACCGATCTTCCCCTTTTTAATAATTCGAATTTAAATATAATTTTTTTGTTTTTTCAAAAATGTAAACCAAAACTTTTGTGTACTAAAACTTTTTCTTTGTAGCCTGAAGAAGAGTAAAAATATACTCGAAACGTAAGCTTAATTCAAGTGACTTATTGAAGCACCTCCTGTCCTAAACCCAAGAACACCCAACTCTGTAAGAATCGCAAGGACAAGAATCTACCGTTGTTATAATGCTTAAATTTTTATATTTTTTTTTAAAATAAAAACAGGATCGTTAAACCATTCTAGAAGTCTTAATTTTGTATTTCTGTCTATCTATCTAGCATTAGCCATTAAAACTTGTGTAAATAGGCCTTTTGTTAAAAACCTGTTTTTAGATGTGCTAAAATACACTTATTGTAAAACATGTTTTTTGGTAAATTTAAAGACTGTAAAGAACTTTTATTAAAAGAACTTAATACCATCTTATATCTTACAAACTGAACGCTTTGAAAAATGACAATTTTTGCTGTTTTTTCGATAGAAATGATAAAATAAAAATCATATGCACTACTAAAGATGACAGAGACAGATGATAAAACAGAAATATTTATTAAACAATGCCTTAAATTATTTCCATCTTTCTCTAAAAATTTTTTGTAGCGTGCTGTCTCTCTCTTCAATAACCTTAAATATTTTTTATTTTAATAGAGAAAAAATGTTTTTTTTCAGTTATTTTTTTGAACGTTTAAAAAACAGTGAAAAACTGAAAAATGTGAATGTTTTATTCTAGAGATCGACAGTTTGGAAAGAAAGCTTTAAAATGTGAGCAAAATCATGGCATAAAAATGTGAAAAACATAGTAAAAATTGCTTAAACAAAAACATTACCTCTTAAGTTATGCTAAAATATTTTAAGCCTTAAATTACCATTATGGCTTTACCAATAACCGCGATGCTTAAGGTTTAAACAGATGTCACAAAAACAAGAAAAAAAATCAAGTCATATGAAAGCATGAGATTTTCATTTCATTCCTGGATGAAAAGATTTTATATATTCTTTGGAGCAAAAATGACCTAAACCCGAAGTTATGGTCTTAGTTTTAAAAATTTAATAGTTCAAAACAAAGTTATCTTTTATTTTAAGTTATTTTACATGTCATGTGAGGTACAAATATATTTTCTTTTTTTGTCTAAATCAGCCTATAATTTTTTTAAACTAATTTGAGAGAGACCTCTATCTCCTAGAAGAGCTGTATTTTTATTATTTTCATTTTCGGATATTATTTATTAATCCAGCATTTCTCTATTTTCAACTGGGGGTACAGGCTCATTTTGTTGTCTGCAGATATATGCAAACCAGCACAAGTCACGATGAGAACTCTTCTTCAATTTGTTCCAAATGGACATGTTGACTTGTCTTGTGCATTCGAAAAAAATCAAAAATTACTAAATTGATTCTTTTGCTCTCCTTGAATAAATTTATTTCACAAATCTTCTTCAAACAATTTTTTCCAAAAAAATACACTATTTACCATCTTTCAAAGGGTAACAAAAACAAAACAAACTTTAAAAAATAACACCTAACCTCATTTTTTAGTTAAACTCCAAATTAAATGGTCGAATTGACCAGACGTTTAAAGTTAAACTCCGGTTAAAAATGAATGGTGCAACAGGCGGTAAATGTTTAGTGTTATGTGTGTGTTATTTTTATTTTAATAAGTTTATCAGGACAGCTTACTTCATAATAATGATATGACAGTATTGGAAAACGTAGAAAAACTATGACGAAAAAAGAAACCGTGCGAACATAAAAACCCCCCTTTAACTTTTGTACAGGAGGATATAACGTCGTCAAATAAAAGTATTTGTAATAAGACGCATATACCACTTTTTTTGATAAAAATAATTTCTGCCACATTCACTCAGATCAAAAATTTACTATATAAAGAGTGAGTTGTATGATACCTATTTAGGGATATTAACGAATATCGTGGTCAGTGGTTTTGAAGAAACTAACACAGATGGCAACACTGTGTTAACTCTAGTCGATGTCTAATATGTCTTAAATTTTGGTGATGTGAGTGTGATTGAGAGTTTTCATATTTTGAAAGCATTTGGAACTCAAATCCCAGAATACAAAACTGCATAACTTCGTTAAACATTAAAGTATAAATAAATATTTTATATTATACCACATATGCACTTGTTGTTGTTTGCTTGGTTATTGTTATTTATTTTATTTATCCTAATCTATTTTTTTTAAACATCGTCCAAGTCTGCCAAAGGGGTAACAGCGTGATTGATAATTTGATAGATTTAATATTGACATTCGCTCGTTAAGCTTCTCTTTAAAGCAGTGACGCACCCAAGAATTGACTTCAGGGGGAGGTTCAGGATAAATAATAAAAAAACTTTGTACGTACGTAAGTACCCCCCCCCCCTCGGTGCCGCACTGTTTAAAGTTTAATAACCACACTTTATGTTAAAGTCTAAAAGAAAAAGTCGTGGCTATAACAATTATGCTTATAAAACTAGATTTAATTACAATTTATCGAAAATCACTATTATTAATTTATTTTAAAGTAATTTCGGTTGGTTAATATTTGTGTTGAGGTTTTTAATTTAAAAAAATGTTGATTTTACCAATTTATTTTCCTAGTTTTTATATATTCACGCTACTACACTGAGAAAAATTTTTAGCATAGTAATTCTAAACAATCTTGCTAGAACAAACGTTTTTTTGGTAAAATAACGAAGTAAGACTTTTTTTTGCTAGTTTTACTAAAGATTTTTGTTCTATTGGAGCTTAGCATGACTCCAAGCTGTTTTTAATGTAAAAAATATTTTTTAAATATTAAAACAAAACATTAAATCTAACATACAGCAGATATGCGAAATTTAAAACCAAAAAAATTAAAAACAACTTGGCTACAGTCATTTGAAAAAAAAAATCACACTAGTACCTCACACTCTCCTAAATTTGATTTTTGCAACCGATGCTATGTAGTTTTGAAAATTGATTCAGGACTTTAGGAGATATCTGGATTTGAGTATATTTAACAAAAACAAAAACAACTTTATAAAAAAGTAAAATTTTACTTCTTAGTGAAAAGCTTGTGCTGTTAAAACCCTTTAAAAAAACGTTTTAAAATGGTTCGCAACACAGGACCCTTTAATATCCTCAAGATCATTATGATAAAAATAAAAATTATTTTTTTTTTATACGACTATGTATTTTCTTTTATTCAAAAGTTAACGAGATGAGGGGTATTTTACGTAACAGCTATATACCGGGTTATGCGTTTGCCACCGTAACAAGATAGGAATGGTAATTTCAGCGGCGTAGTAAAAAACATTTTCGGGGGGGGGGGGGGGTGATAGATTGATTAGTGTTTCCGAAAGTTGTTTGGACGTCATGATCTTTTTTTCAGAATCAATACACTTATTACATCGCTGAAAATTTCGGAAAGGGGGGAGGGGAGGTTATCCCCCCATTACTACGCCACTGGGTATTTTCATTTTTTTTCGTAACTAATTTTACTACTGTCTACTATTCCTAGGTATATATTATATATACATCAGTATGGAATTGTTTAATATTATTTTACCAAAGTTATTTCCTTTATAGTGTTTAATATTTAATTTAATAATAATTTGTATTATTTCTATTTTCTATATTTGTTATTATTTAAATTATGTAATTGTAAATATAAAGATTTAAATAAATGTTGTACTTTTTCGTTGATAAATCTTATTTTTTGACTAACAATCATTAAATCTTCTATAAATATTTGTTTTTTATACCTTCATCAAAAACATGCTGCGCTCGTTATTTAAACCAACGCTTGTAAAAAAAGCAGTATTTTAGCCACTAGTTGTTAAAACTACTATTTTTTTATACCTTCATCAAAAACACGATTTTAATAACTGACTGCAAATAACTCAAGCACGCCTTTGTTACCTATGCAAAAAAACTTTTTTTATGACGGGTGCAAAAAAAGATTTCTGTGTGTTTTTTACCAAAAATTAAAAAAAAATAGCGCAAAATAGTAATACTGAAAAAATCTAATTATTCTTGCCTAAAAATTAAGCCATTTCCGCCAGTTTTCACCAAGTATTTACGAAAAAATCATTAAAAACATCGTAAAAATATTAAACTCTCAAAGATTAAAATGTCGCAAAAATGAACGTCACGTGTAAAGATGGTGTGTTGCGAGAAGTTCTCTTCGGTCGAGGTTTTTAAAACTATTTTCCTGTTTTTCTTGGATTTTATGATAAATGTATTAAAAAAAAATAGTGTTAACAACTCGCGCTAAACTGTGCTTTTTTTACTCTCGTTTTTAAATACCTTGCTGCGCTCGTTATTTAAACCAACGCTTGTAAAAAAACCACTATTTTAGCTACTAGTTGTTAAAACTACTGTTTGGTAGTACTTTTTTTGAACGCTAAAAAAACAGTAAAAACTTCAAAAAAGTGAGTATTTTATTCTAGAAATCGAAATTTTGGAAAGAAAACTTTAGAATGTGAGCAAAATCATGGCATAAAAATGTAAAAAACATAGTAAAACATGCTTAAACAAAAAACATTACACGTTAAATGCTAATGCTAAAATATTTTAAGGTTTAAATTACCATCAATCATCAAATATTATTTTATGTTGATTTAGCTTTAGTTGGATTGGAGTTGGGGTGGTTTAGCCTAGCCTAGTTGGGTTAGTTTTGGGTTAGTTATAATAATTTATAATTGTTTTTTCCCGGGGGATTTTTCCTCCTAGATTCTTCATAAACTAAAAAGACAACAAGATGGAATGACTCGAACTTTTAGGACATTCTGCATAAATAATCTGTGGATTTCCAATACGATAACGCAAAAATGGCGAAACATGGGCAAAACTAACAAATTATGGTTGATGAAAAAGTATACAGTGACGCCATCTACACCGTTACTCTCACACTTACATCGGCCATAGCACAGAAACCTGCCTAAAAGTATTGATTCTCACTTTAAAATCCAATAAGTACTTCACAATCTATTCTCCGTCGACTATAGCCTCCGTTTCGACCGCATACAGTAGCGAAGTCTGTCGATAAGTCGCGACAATATTGTTATTGATATTTTTTTCCACGTCATCCTCTGTCACCAATATTAGAAAATAAGTATTTTTAAAAATTATTATGAATTTTAAAATACCACAATAATAATTAAAAAATAATTAGTAATTCGTAAGTATTTTGCAGTCAATAACAAAATTTTTATTAATAATGATAGTTTCTAATCTACCTATGTGTTAATTTGTTGTTCGAATTTTGTGAGCTCCGAACATGGGCTCTGTTCAGAGAAGAATACTTTTTAGACAGGTACGTACCCTATACCTTTTAGCAAATTCTTTTGATAAGAAAGTGCACCACTAGTGCGCCACTGTTACAATTTTTCTATAACTAGTGCAAGTTTTTTAGCAATTTTTTGTCAGCTTACTACCTATAGCAACATTGTTATCTTCTTTTAATTGCATCGGTGTGAGGGAGATCACGCTTACCAGAAAATGTTCCCCCTGCACCCCTCTGCCAATTGAAATAGTTCTCGTTGACAGATGTACGGGGTCGAAGGGTGTACAGGCGGGTCTGACAGGTCAAGGTGTGGTATGCTGGATCTCTCTCAGCCGAATGCATTTAGAAAAAGAGAAGAACAGGAATAAAACGCTCTAAAAAAATTGCTACTTGTGCATAGATTAAGGAACTATAGATCCGTCACTTCACCCTTCCCACCAATAATTATTTTTCGCGAAAAGTGCGGTTATGTTTCCGCGTGCAAAGGAACTGCCAACATAATAATATTTAGGTTGGCAATATCGTTTCTAGAAATCTGCAGCTCCTCCTCTTACCCCTTCTAGGGTTCTTCGTCAGAGGGCACATTATGACAAAAGTGACAGAATGTCGGTTATGACTCATAACTTATGAGTTCCATTTTGAAAACTGAGGTTTGCCAAGGTTTTTAAAAAGTGATTTTGTGATTATTCCTGTTCAAAAAATTGTGATTTTATCCTTCGATTACAATGGCTGAGAAACAAAGAGTTAGAGTGTGTTGTATTCAAAGCTGCGGAGACCGTGCCATGATCCCAATAAAAAAACGGGGAGACACCGTTTCCCCAAAGGCAATCCTGTAATTTTTCAGAAGTATAGTGAAGCCGTTAAACGCGAATAAACTAAGTGCTGATGAAATATATAACAGATTTTACGTGTGTGATAAATATTTTGCTCCAGAGGACATTTTGCAGACTGGACGCAGAGGTTTTAGAGAGTGATGTCCCACACTTGCATTTGGACTTCATTTAACTATTTATACCTATGTGTTAAAACACCCTTTTCTTATTTCATCAAGTTTAGTATGGCTAATTTTTGTGGATATCAATAATAAGTTAGAAAATGCGACACTTGTGTATTCCAAACCAGGGGTATTAATATTATTTACACCAAGACTTTTTCTAATGTGTGGGTTTACCATAAATTGCCCCACATATACAGTAAATTTTTTTTGAGATTAAAATTATTTTTTTCTGTTTCACAAATTTAGTTTGGAATACAAAAGAGTGGCATTTATTGTTTTTTATGTACTAAAAACAAGATATAAACATTTTAAAGAAAATTATTTAATATTTAAAAAAGCACAGACAAGATCATATTGTAATATTTTCTTTATTGTGAAAAATATAAACTAACATGTTTCGAAATATGCCATAATCTTTTATAATAAAACAACCAGAGGTTTTGTACTACAAGTGCATTATTATGGGTAATTTGTATTTATTTCTTAAAAATATGCTTTTTTATTTTAACTTAACATAAGTAACAATTTTGTTTTGTGCCTAGTAAAAAAGAATATTTTTAAAAACTAAACATAAATTGCTTGCAAAGAAAGAACCCTACACAAATTACATTCGAAATGGCTATTGGCTAAATGTCATAATTATTTTATATGTTGTAGTAATCAATAAACAAAGCACAAAAATAAAAAACCGAGATACGGAGCAGCTTTCTGAGATATGGAGCTTTAAAGTTGACGTGTTTTAAGGCTTTATCTTTGCACATGTTCTAATTTTTTTTTTCACAACTTTGTAGATTACCGCCAAAATAAAATAATTCGTTTCTGTATTTGTCCTGAATGAAACACCCTTTCCATCCAAGTAAAAATGTTCTTATATGGGTCCTTTGGTACCACCAACCAACCAGCGGTAATCGACAAAGTTATAGCCTAAAAACACGTCAACTTTAAAGCTATATATCTCAGAAAGTAATCCTGCTCCCTATCTCGTTTTTATTTTTGTGCTTTGTTGATCGAGTACTACAAAATATGAAAAAATTATGACATTTAGCCGACAGCCATTTTCAATGTAATTTGTGCAGGGTCCTTAAAAAAAAAAGCGAAAATTTAAGCGCGCACCATCTAGTGGTCATATTACAAACTAACAAAAAATCGATAGTACGGTTATCGCGAATTTAACCGTGAGTCATCTAGTGGTCGTATTACAAATTAAAAAAGAAAAATCAATATAAAAGTATGGTTATTGGTCGCGTGCATATCTGCGCAGACTCGCCAAACTCCAAATAGTTCCGAACCGTTTAACACGTAACTGTCGTATCTATTGTAGCTCCTTAACCTATGCTACTTGTGTTCTTTTTAGCAACTGAGAAGCCCAGTGTTGCCTTCGGTAAAAATTTTTCTGCACGAGCTGTAAGAACGGCTCAATCAAGCTATACCTCCCCCCCCCCACTCAACGAAACTCGATTTGGATATTGTAAAAATTATGTACTAATTTAATGCCCTTTAAAAAAAAAAATCTACTTAATGAATAACAGTAGCATTTAAAAGGAGGGGGTGTGGCTTGGCGCTAAGCTGCACTCCCCCCATGCTTAGGAGACAGATTTAATGAAAGTTGATAATTTTGTAATAATTATGTACTCTTAAAGAACCCACTAAGCAAGGTCTGCTACATTACAGGTTTTCAACGTTGAAAAATGTAAAATTGGTGTAACTTTGAATACGTAAAGAAAAATGTAAAATGTAAGTTCAAAATGAACATTCTATGTGAAGGTATCGCTGATACACGAAAGACGCACTAATTTTACCTTAATATTTAATCTTGGATTTAACAGAAAATGTAAACAATAAAGTAAATGAAAAATAACATTATTTGAAGTTTAATAAATGTCACCGTGGAAACAAATTTGCTTCTTTACAGTTACATGATATTACACAATATTGCAAGTTTATTAAATGTCAAATTTAAAACAAATTATTTTATTTATTGTGACATGACAAAATACAATATTGTAAGTTAATAATAAACATCAAACTCAATTAATGTCAACTTTAAAACAATTACGTGGTTGCTTATTGGAAAATGACTAAATACAATTGTAAGTTTTATGTAAAAATTCTTTTAACACAAATATGGCGAAAATTTTTGAAAAAGTAAGAAATGATATCAAAAAGTTTACTGTTTTTACTCACAAAAGGGAAAATATACCTATAAGTATAAATTTATATGTATTCGCAGTAATTAACGTGATGATTTCATGATTTGATTTTTTTACGGTTTGAGGAAATTATTATATAGGTATATTCAGTTCTTTTTAATTTCGCCAAATTATGGTTCAATTAATTGTGATTCAATTGCTATGTTTTCATGGGTATTGAGTTCGTTTTCAAAACTCATTCTATCTTTTTCTTTTATATAGCGTGTTCTTGGTCTTGATAAAGAACACGCTATATAAAAGAAAAAGATACAATGAGTTTTGAAAACGAACTCAATACCCATGAAAACATAGCAAATATTTGTATATAATTTTTTTTTAGTGGAACTGAAACATTTTTATATGTATTTTATTAATTAAAAACAATCCATTAAATTAATGTTAAAAAAAACAACTCCATTTTCTGCAAATAAACCAAATCACTGCATTAATATACCGTTAATTGGTGACAGTTCTCAACAAAACCGAAATGGTCTAGTGGTCTAAGGCGCTGAAACCTTCGTTTATCACCTGCGGATTAGGAGTTCGGATCACGTCGGCCTCGCATTTTTTTTTTTATTATTATTATTTTTTTATTTGTGTAAGATGTAACCGCGAAGTTCAAATATTTTAAAGCACAACAATATATTTTTGGTAATTATGCAGTATACAGTTTTCTGCCATTTTTGATTTTTTTTGAAAAATTCTTTATGGGGGCACCTTCTAGGGTCCCTAGGACCCCAAATCCGCCTGCGCCCGATTTTTTTTTTTTTTTTTTTTTTTTTTTTTTTTTTTTTTTTTTTACGAGAAAAAAGGGTGCCCAGGGGGGTTGTAATGTATTTTTTTGATTGTTTTGGGTTGGTTTGATTAGGTTGGGTTGGACTGTGTTGGTTTGGGTTGTTTTGGTGAAAAAAAATTAAAAAAAAAAACAAAAAAAAATAAAAAAAAAACCAACGGGCGCAGACGGATTTGGGCTCCTAGGGACCCTGGAAGGTGCCCCCATAAAGAATTTTTCAAAAAAAATCAAAAATGGCAGAAAACCGTATACTGCATAATTACCATATTTTTGGTAGAGTTGGTTTCGTGGATTATAGGAATAAAATTGAATGAAAACTATTTCATTGTGGCAACGTTTCGACTATAATTTAGTATTTTTCAAGCCTTAATGATTCAATCCTGGTCCTAAATTTTTTATGTTGTTTGAACCAATATTTAACAAGTTAGAGGTAAATTTAAAAAAAAATATTTTACCTAGCCATACTTCTTAAAAAAATCGGATGTACCACTGTTACGTGAATGTTTAGGACAATTGATGTACTGGCAATGTAATATCGTCGTCATGGTTACAAGTTGCGTTACATAACAGGTTACAAAAATACATTGAGGTAATGTAAATGTAACAGGTTTTTGCTTAGTGGGAAGGGTACTTTTAGTTTACTATATATAATAACCTTTTTTTTGTTTATATGGGGTGTGTAGCTTGATATCAAGGCTCACCTCCCCCCCCTCTGCCTAGGAAAATTTGAAAAAACACACCCCACAAAAACAAAAAAAAATTAAGTTATCTTGAAAGTAGGCATTTTCTAGAAGGGGACGAAATTAGTACATAATTAGTACCAAATTCTGGCATAGTCACTTTTTGGTCGTTTTTTAAGCAGAGGGGGGTGTATCTTGATATCAAGCTACACATCCCATAACAAACAAAGAAAAATCGTAGGAACCGAATGGTTTTTGTAAACTTAAAGTACTTGCCTTCTTTAAGAGAACATAATTAGTACAAAATTATGACATATCAACTTTTATTAAATATGTCTCCTAAGCATGAGGGGGTGCAGCTTAGCGCCAAGCCACACCCCCTTCTTTTAAGTGCGAATAACTTCGTTATTCATTAAGTACAAAATTTTTTAAGAGAGGACTAAATTAGTACATAATTAGTACATAATTTTTACAATACCCAATTGAGTTTCGTTGAGGGCGGGGGTGTAGTTTGATTGAGCCTATAAGAACTCGTGGTACACTTAAATTGTGCTTTTGTAGCATGGAGAACCCAAATAGCACAAAGCAAAAAGACGTGAAAAAAACACACTTTTTTAAGATTAATAGGGCGTTAATGATCACTAATTTATCGTCACCTTATTTGCTTACCGTATTACCGTAATTGAGATGCTAAAATAGTAGTTTACCTAACTAGTGCGGAAAGTGACACTTTTGAGCACGCGATTGCAGATGGCCGAACGACGCGTTAGCGGATCGGCCAGCAGTTAAGTGCAGAAAAGATGCTTTACGCGCGAGTTATAAAAGGAATTTTAAAAATGTTACTCTTTATTTATCGTGAATAAAATGTTTACCTAACACAAAAGAAAAATTTTTTAAAAATATAGCAATATATTTATTTTTTATTTTTGGTTGAGTGCGGAAAAGTACCATAAAGTTAACTTTTACGCACGCAAAAGAGTGCGGAAAAGTGAATTTTCCGCACGCTAGTAGAAAAAGGGTTTTTAAACACAAACACAAATTACCGTAACCGTATTCTTTTGCCCACATACAAACTATTGCTATGTTTTCATGGATATTGAATACGTTTTCAATATGTTTTGAAAACTTTTTTTTCATGAATTTTCATGACAGGTTTTTAATTCGATTTTGAATCGATTTGAAAACGGTTTTCAAATTTTGATATTATATGTAATAGTCGTCAAATATTCCTTTTTGAGTTTTGGTACTTTTAAAAAAAATGTATTTTATTCAAAAAATGATGTTGGCCCTTGCCACACATTTATTTTTTTAAATTATTACTCTGTTTGCAAGTGGAATACAATACAATACAATACATGGATATTGAATTAATTTTCAATATGTTTTAATATTTTCTATAATTAAAGCGGCTTTTCAAGGCTTAAAAAAAAACAAATTTTTATTTAAGTAAGGTTATCTTATTAATCTTCTTTTCTCTATACACTGGGTGTATCCACTCCACCAAATTTTAAAATGCCGGTTCCACAGTTTCACATCTATTTCTCTCTCTCTCTCAAAAAGAGTGAGAGCAATAAAATATATTTTGGCGGCTGTCTGGTATCCCCGTTTTCATGGAAAATCGGTATTTCGATCTCAATACGATCTTGATCCAACCCTAAGAATTTTCAGGGTCGGATCTAGATTGAAATAGATTTGAATACTGGAAAAACAAGCGTTTTCATGGACGGTATCGGATTGAAATCGTTTTCAGAACGAACTCAATTCCCATGAAAACGTAGCATATCTTGGGAATTTGGAACCTTTGGTTGCACTATAACAAAGTTATGATTGTTTTCCACAAACCAAAACTCCACTTTTTTGCACTCGACGCGCGTTTCGCTAACAACGTTAACATCCTCACGAGATGATAAACAAGAAACGAAATTAACCTACAATCTATCTTATATACCTACTATCTTTTTTTGGGCGGAGATAAGACCGATAAAATTTGTGATTGGTCACGCTTTATAATCCTATCTCCCCTCAACTAAAGAATAAAGTGTACGAAATGGAATGGGGCCTCTATATTTATTTAAACTATTTCTGGATTTAATGATTTCCATACATTCAAGTCTTTTGTTAGGTACAACCTTTAGAAGTTTTAGGTTATCTAATGTGAATCTATGATTGTTTTTAAAAGCATTCTCGGCCACACTTGACTTTTCTGTTCTTCCGTATTTTAAGTGTGCTAAGTGTGCTTTGAATCGTGTTTGAATAGAGCGTCTCGTTTGGCCAACATTTTTGTTGTCACAATCCATGCAACTAATTTCGTAAATTTCACTTTTTTCTAGAACTGTAGTTTTATCCTTGGGATTTTCTAGTAAACTTCTTATTGTGTTTCTGGATTGATATACTAATTTAAGACCGGTGTTATTAAATACTTTTTGTAATCCTTTCGTATATAATTAGGATTATAAGGTATTGATACAAATTTAGAGTCGAAGGTATCTTTTTGTCTGAAAAGATAGTATGTAAGATAGGGTGTAGGTTAATTTAGTTTCTTATTTATCATCTCCTGATGATGCTAATGTTGTTAACGAAAAGCGCGTCGAGTGCAAAAAAGTGTAGTTTTTGTTTGTGGAAAACAATCATAACTTTGTCACATACTACTGCCTCTGTAAATTGAATAGGTAGAAAAGAAAACAACCATTCCTGTTTTTGCACATTCAATTTCACAAAAAAATTATCATCTACCAGCTGCAGCTTTTGCACAGAAACAAATCTGGTTGGTTGCAAAAAATAACCGAGCGGGTCCCGTTAAGTAACGTATTTCGGTTCGGTTACATTATTGGATGCGGGAGAAAATAACCGATTTTGCCTACGGTATCACCAGTTTTGATGGTTTATTAACGCTCTATTAGGTCGATTTTTTACGTTATTTTCAAAACCATGTTAAAATCACACCGAGATAACGTTGTTTTGAAAATAACGTAAAAAATGGACCTATTCTACTTAAAAACGTGTGTGTTTTTTACGTCTTTTTTCTTTGTGCTATGTGGGAAGACATCCCCAAAATATTTTTTTTTATTAAAGATTTCGTAAGTACATTTTTGTTTCTTAGGATTGAGATATTTCTTACCCGGGTCTTGTTAAATTATGAAAACTCCACTGTCCAGGTGTTGCTTTCATACATTAACAAAAGTCCCAAGTCCCTACGTTGTGTTTGTCTTTGTTTCATCTTTTCTTTTACGGTTCTAAAGAGTTTGACACAGTTGACTGAGTGATTAAAATACAACTGATTTTTCGTTTGTTAAAAAACGGAATACCAAAAATTAAATTAGTATATAAAAATTAGGGAAAAATCCAGAAAATCCATTTAACAATATTACACAAAATATACCAAAATCTTTACAACATAAATAAGAATGCTGTCCTTAGAGAAGACCAATATTTATTCATCGACAGAGAGATTTGTTCATATTCCCCTGCATGGAATTATACCTGTCTATGTCTGCTTTAAGATCCAATAGAGGTGACTTTCGAGCTGCTTGTTTGAACCGCCTAGGCAAATGACACGTTAGGCCACCCGAGAACGATCCAATGGATTTGAATATTATAAATGGACGAATATAACAAGCCCTAGGTAACCTTGCCGTGCCAAAGTTACAGAGTCATATCAATAATATGTTATCATGAGATAAAAACTACCCCTTTAGCAATCCGCACTGTCGCCCGCCCATTGCATTACAAGACAGCCGACCATAGCTTTATCAGTGAACTTACACATTATATCATAATGAGGTTAGTTTATGGCCACATCATTACACCCTCTGTTGACAAAGCTCCATTTCCTCCCTCTCCCTAATCGATCAAAAAACATCGGTCAACTCACTCTACAGTTCTTATGATCCCTAAGGAATAATAATATGAATGTTACCGAAACAAAAACTATCTTTATACGGAGTATAAATATTTTATCTCTGCATAATTTATATAAAACAATAATCAAAAGATACGCACAATATAAACTACCCTGGAAATGTGTATAGAATTAGGGTAATCAAGGATCTTATTCCCCTATCAATCAATCAATCAAAAAGTCTTTATTTATAACTTTACAAGCACTTTTTTACATGATAATCATAAAGAGTGGCGAGATCTAGCATAGCTATTCTATCTAACCACTCTTAGAAAACATGACATAAAGTGAAGAACATAAAAAAATATAATTATCATACTTAAATTCTATAATTTATGTAAATACTTATTTAAGTACCTAAATTAGTCACAAAAAATAACAAACGTTCGCAATTTTCTATTTCAGACCACGGAAATCAAAGCAGCCTGGAAATGGTCAAGATCATGTCAAGATTTATAATTACAAACATGTTAAGATAAAACATATATTGATTTCAGATTTCGTCCCTTAAGTAGTGACTTTAAAGATTTTTTTAAATGTAGGTATTGTATTAGAGGACTTGATTTTATAAGATATTGAGTTGAAACATTTTGTTGCAACATAACTAAAACATCGACGAAACAGAGCAGTCCTATGCCTGGGCACTGCATACAACTGTTTATGTCGGGTGATCCTATTGTGTACATTCGACCCCCTTAAGAGCTTTTTAAATAAATAGTGAGGCTGTTAAGTTCTATTAACTTTATATACCAATGTGCATATGTGCAAAAAATACCGCTTATCAAGTCTGAGCCATCCTGAGTATATATAACAATGTTAGACATGATCAAACTTACGCACTCCATAAGCAAATCTTACACATGCATTTTGAAGTTTTTGCAGACTTTCTTGGTCTCTTTTTAAGAGGGCTGGCCAGTATAGGGTGTCACAGTATGACAATTGGGATAGTACTAAAGAATCGCACAATTTAAACTTTACCTTTTTATTTAAATAGTTTTTGTGCAAATAAAGCATTCTTAACTTACCATAACTGGTTTGTAATAACTTTGAAACATGCGATTCATATCTCAAGTCAGTATCAATCAATATTCCTAGATTTTTTACACTGTTTGATAAATTAATATTTGTTTGGTTAATGGAAACTTGAAATCCATTCGCGACACATTCGTTCCTAGCAGTACCGAAAATAATTGCTTGAGTTTTTGACTCATTCAATACTAGTCCGTGATGTTGTGACACTCTGTATATGGATTCAAGGTCGTCGTTTATTTTAGTTTTTGCTATATGCGTCTTTTTTATCAAAAGAGATTTGGAGTTGGTAATCATACGCGAATTGATGCCCAACCAAATATTTGAGAAATTTTTGGAAACCAAGAGTATAAATAGTGAAAAGAAGTGGACCTAGGATGCTGCCCTGTGCGACACCTCTACTTTGAAGAGTGGGAACTGAACATTTTCCATTGAAAGAAACCCTTTGAAATCTTCTGTTAAAATAATTAGTCATCATATCGACGCCATCACCACCCAATCCAAAATATTTGAGTTTTGTAAATAATATGTTATGTACCAGGATGTCAAACGACTTGCTGTAGTCCAAAAGAACCAAGCAAGTGTTCTGGCCCTGATCCGAAGCCCTAATTATGTCATCAGTAACATGTAACAAAGCAGTTGTGGTACTGTGATTGGCGCGAAATCCCGAATGTGTAGGGGGTATAAGATTGTTTTTTATGAAATGGTTGGACAGTTGTTCGCATAAGATTTTTTCCAAAATTTTTGACATTGTGGGCAAAATACTTATAGGTCTAAAATCGTTTGGCCCCAAAGGATTATTCTTTTTTGCTACTGGAATGATATTAGCCGCTTTCCACTGGTCAGGGAATTTTTTTAAACGTATGCACTTATTTATAATAAAAGTAATATAAGTATTCAGATAGGGAATTAAGCACAAAATCATTTTTAAATTTATTCCGTCCTGATTAGTTGCATTACTTTAATTTTTGCTATTATGTTCTGTACCTTAGCTTCATTCACTTCTTTAAAATTGAGTTCAGTTGAAGAACAGTTTTGACCTTCGTATTTTGATAAATAAAAGTTACCAGGATCGACCTTTGGAATGCTATTGGAAAAAAATTAACTAAAGTTTTCAACGCTACCAGTTTTTTCAGGGTCGGACTCAGGATTGGTGTTGATGTTCAAGTACTTAAGAGTTTGCCAGAATTCTTTTGGATTAGTTTGAAATTTATAATTTAAATAAGCCTTTTTTCTTTCCTTGCTGACGTCAACACGAGGTTTCGTAAATCTTTATACTCCTGCCATCGAGCATCAGACTTATGTTTTTTATACTTATAGAGCGCTTTTTTTCTTAGTTTTATCATAAATCTAATATTTTGCGTAAGCCAAGGCGCATGCTTTTTTGTAATTTTAGAGGTAATGAATGGCGCATGAGCATCAAAAAGAGTATTTACCGACCTATTAAAAACATCTACCATAGCATTAACTTCAGTAAAATAATATAAATGATCCCAGTCTATTTGTTTAAGATCCTCGTTAAAGGCTTTAATATCAAAATTTCTATAATTTCTATAAGTACGGAACCTGATAGGATCGCGCACTTTTTCTAAACATAAAATACAACTCACCAGCTTGTGGTCTGAAATGTCGTCCATTCTTATGAATTCTGAATCGCAGACAAAATTTACCTCATTGGTAACTATAACATCCAACAATTTTGAAGTTGTGTCTGTGACACTTGTTGGCTCCCTTATGACCTTATGAAAACTATATTTTTTAAAGAGTTTATTTAAATTTTTTGGTCCCAGATGGTCAACCAGCAAATCTATATTTAGGTCGCCTCCAAATATCACAGCATCATAGGTTGGTATTATAGATACTTAACTGTTTTCTAAATCATTAATACAAGACATAAAATGCCTTCCCCTCTTGAAATTCGCTTACCTAAAAACGGTTTTCGACGTAATTTTCTATATTTCTATTTATAATTGAGGTCAGGTTGATTTAAAACTTAGAATGCCTTTTTGGTAACCTGTTGGAGCATCGGTTAACGAAATTTCCCTTTACCCCTTAAAAGAAAAACTAAATATTTAAAAAAAAAACAGAGCACCAAGAAGAATAATGATCGGTTGACCTCTACTCTCGTTATTGTTCCTCCGCACATGTGAGCTTTGGTTTTTTGAAGATTCTATCTTCATGCAAAACCCACCCTTATGTTTTCTTTTAGTTGGTTTAAAATTTGTATGAAACCCAAAAGGAAGCCATATGTGTTGTTACAAAAGCTTTTGCGTTTTTTGGATGTACCTGCCTATGGTAACTTTCTATTTTAAGCAGCTTTAGGTTTCGTTCAAAAAATATGTGAAAGATTTTATTTTAATTTTAAATATTTAGCAAAAAATGTTTCTCATAACAAGCCTCGGTCTGAATTGTTTCATTATTTAACTTGTTCTATACCCAACTTGTGTGGGTTTTTCGTTGGTAAAAAATAATAAATCCTGTAAGTAAATTTGCACCAGAA
Source organism: Oxystoma pomonae (assembly GCA_963921995.1). Taxonomy (NCBI): domain Eukaryota; kingdom Metazoa; phylum Arthropoda; class Insecta; order Coleoptera; family Brentidae; genus Oxystoma; species Oxystoma pomonae. The sequence goes on from OY998167.1 coordinate 97,821,695, forward strand.
TAATGTCAGTGCCACACGAGTGGCGCACAATATTAATTTTTTTTTTTAATCGATTTTAAAACAATTTTTTTTTAGCTTTTTGACTCCACATCTTGTACCTACACATACCTGCTGGGATGTCCTGTAACCAAAGAATCTGTTTTAATAGATCCTGTTTTAGAACATGTCAAGCGCGATTTTCAACTTACCAGAGATCTGGGTTTGAAGTTGAAATATGCAGGTAGGTCACTGTAGGTGTACCCTCTGCTTTAATTAGGTGAGGTAAATGATTTTTTTAATTAAACTTTATTTTAATTTTAATTATTATAATACTAATTTAGTTTACAGGTGTCTCTTTGATATTTCTCCCCCAAAAAAATCTCAGGTTATTCATTAAAAAAAATTTTAAATTTATAATATTTTAATCACTGGAAAAATAAATTTAATTCAATTCATAATTACATGATTATAAAAGTCGAAGTAGTTCCGGGGAAAAAAATCGATTTCGTGCTTAATAATAAAATAATTATTTTTTTAATGGGAATAAATATTAGCCTACCCCAACAAGCTTTTTGAACAAAATAAAATTTTAAATTCTGCTGCGTAAGCATGATCGTATATAGAAAAATATTATTTCCTTCCAATGGCATGATTTGATGATATTTTTTTAGGCCAACAAAATGGTTTTTTCTTGTAACTAAAAATAGAGTATTTTTTTTTTAAGAAAACATGCAGCAACACATAAAAATATCCCGAAAAAAATCTTTACCGCAGCTGTTAGAATAAAAAAACGTTACAATATTGTTGGATAATTTTAGGACTTTGGTAGAACATTAGATTATCCTGCATAGAATATTCGCTGAATGTTCTATCTGTCAATATCCAAAACGAAGGGCATTTTCCGGACTTTAGCAGAATATTCATGAAATATTCTGCATGGAATATTCGCTGAATGTACTGTCCAGGATATCCTAAGAATGTTTTTTAAATGTTCTGTCGATGTTAAAAAAAGGACATTTTTGGACTTTCACAGAACATTCCTGGAATATCCTGCATAGAATGTTCGCTAAATGTACTAGGTAGGATATTCTGAGAATTTCTTTTAAATGTGCTGTTCATTTGCTAACTTGAAAGTTATTCAGAGCACGTTTTTGGAACATCCTACGAATATACTGTGAATGTGCCAATATCACTGGCATATCCTGTCCTATTAGGGTACGACAACATTTGTAAACCTTTCTTATATATATAAAACCGCTTTTACAAGCACGTTTATTAGTTATTTATGGTACTAGTGTGTCATGTTGAAAATAAGTTACGCGAGAAATATATATACCACAAGGCCGTCAGTCCGAGTGGTATAAATTATCAAGTGACTTAGGAAACATAAGACACGAGTGGCATACATTGTTTTATCCAACAAGTGGAAGAAATAGTTTTTTTATGAGATAATAATTAACAGTAATAGTAGTAGTAGTAAGGGGGCGGCCCGCAGGCCTGGCAACTAGGCCTCTTCATGGGCCCTTTCTGCCATACCCCGTCTCGCACCCTTATCCTTCCACTCCCTCTACATTTCTTGCCTCTCTCTCTCCGGGCCTTCCCGCCTTCGTTACGAAGGACAGCACGTCAGCCCATCTTAGAGAGTGTAGCTCCTCCTCTTCTATTGTGGGGGCACCCCACGTCTGCTGCCTCAATCTGGCGTACCCGTCACACTCTCCTATCAGGTGCACCGCTGATTCCTCTGCCCACCCACATGTTGGGCAGGCGGAGTCGTCGAACACTCTGATGCATATCAAGTGCTTGCGCAGCCGATTATGCCCTGTCAGCATTCCTACTAACAATCCAATGTCCTTGCGAGTTTTTCCCAGGAGCCATTTAGTTCTGGCTACGTCTGGTCCACTCACCAACAGTTTGGACTGTCTGCACTCTCGCTCTTCCCTCCAGGACGACTTCAGTTGATCGTTCGCCCATTTATTGAGCTCCCTCTGCACCTGTTTTCTTGTGAGTACCAAGAGCGGTTCCTGTTCAATATATTGGGTTTCGTCACCAGCTTTGGCAAGTTCGTCCGCCTTCTCATTCCCTGGTATTCCCTCGTGGCCCGGGACCCACATCAGTGTCACCCTCTTGTCTTCAGCTAATGTCTGTAGCGCGTTAACGCACTCTTCCACTAGGCTACTGACAATTTTTGGTGAACTAACAGCCTTGAGGGCAGCTTGGCTGTCGGAACATATGCAAATGTCCCTCCTGCCATTTCTGACCTCTGGTAGGGTTGCCGCCATGATAATGGCGTATACCTCCGCCCGAATGACCGTAGCGTGCTCGCCAAGCGCATAGGTTTCTTGAACCTCTAGGTCTTCGGAATTCTTCTCTCTGCCACCAATCCCGTTCAGGTATTGTGACTTTGTACTTTTTGTCAAACATCAATCAAACATAAATCAAATAATTAACAAGTTGTGTGATCAAATCAAAGCTACTTGCTCCCACAAGGCAATTTGAATATTCTCAAGAAGAAAAAGGATATGCTAAGGATGTTCTAAATTAACATTGGAACATCCTAATCATGTGATAAGAGTAGATTATGTTCCGCCCTGATCACATGCTATGCAGGTTCTTAGGATGTGCTAATAGATATTCTTATCAGATGATTGGCATGTGATAAATCTACATTAGCGCAAAACCATTATATCTACTAAAATATGGCTTTAAATAAAATAAAAAATATATTTTTTAGCTCTAAAAACCATGTTCTATCACAATTCAGCCTAAGACAAAAAAATAAAAACAAACAATAAAAAAAAGTGCGACGCGCCGACGGTGTTCGAACTCACAACCTACATATTATTAGACCAATGCTTTATCCGCTGTACCATGCGCTTATAAAGAAATAGGTTAAAACCGTGAAATATAAGCATTTTGGCGGACTTTTATAGGTCAACTGAAAATTGTGATTAAAGCTTCATTAAAGAATTTTCGCGTTTGGTTTCCGGTCATCCACTTTTTTTTCGATTTTTTTTAACTTATTTCATAATTGGTATATACTTTGCATATGCTAAATATGTCCTAAAAGTAACCTTCTTTAATGGTATTTTATTAGTATATGCTAAGGATATACTGGAATAACATTCTTTTGATGTTCTTTTACAATACCAGAATATTTTGTGCGCTAAAAGAACCAAATAATATTTCAATAAGTGATATAATACTTTGCATATGCTAAAGATGTTCTAAAAGTTACCTTCTTTAATGGTATTTCCTTAGCCTATGCTAAGGAAATACTCGAAGCGCATTCCTTTGATATTTTTTGTACCAGAATAGCATGTTAGCTAAAAGGACCAAATCATGTTTCAATAAGTGATATATACTTTGCATATGCTAAAGATGTTCTAATAGTAACCTTCTTTAGTGGTATTTCCTTAGCATGTGGCAAGAAAATACTTGAAAGCTCATTCTTTTGATGTTCTTTTATGGTAGTACCAGAATAACATATGCGCTAAACGGACCAAAAAATGTTTTAAAATTGATGCACTTGCTATGGATAATCTTAAATAGCATGAACCAAGCATATGCTAAAGATGTGCTCAAAAGGACATCCTCAAAAGAGATTTAACACATATGCTGTGCATGTAAATGTTCTTTCATTGCTATGTGGGCGTCTCAGTAGCCCATAAATGTCAGAATGACTTGACAGTGACTTTTTTACATTTTGGTCAAAGTAGGTAGTTTGTTTGGTTGACACGGGCATGATACAATGTTAGGAAATGTTTAAATAAATTTTGACACTTGCCAATTTTCCCTGCAGAAAAGGGAGGCTTTTTTGAGGAAAAAACGTATAGAAAATGAAGAAAACCGATGAAAACTACATTCCTACGCTGATGCTTACGACAAGGAGTTCAAAATGTTCGAGCCTTGGATGAATTCACGGAAGATAAAAGGTATCGATGAAAATGTTGTATTGGCTTATTTTTTACATTTGCAAAAAGAATTAGCCCCATCGTCCCTATGAACCAAATACTCGATGCTTCGCTCGACTATTCAACTTTATAAAAAAATCGACATTTCAAAATATGCAAACTAACGAGTTTTTTGAAAAGCAAATCACAGGGATAAAAACCAAAGAAGTCCAAGACATTAGTACGAAAACCTAGGAATCGAGAAGTTTCACCATATTTGAAGAAGAATTTCCAGTCAACCCGATCAATTTGTGTAAAAATACATGTCTAGCCGCATTTTTGTTTTTTACAAAAATGGGAGGTGTACCAGCCAGTGTGTGGGAATAAATACGTTGTCGAAAATACCTTCAAGAATTGTAATGTTTTTGAAATTGGAGGAACCAGCGCTCTACACCGGTCACTGCCTGAGAAGGCCTCTTTTGGCCAATGTAGGGGCATGACCATCGACGTAGTTTAGTACATCGATGGGCATGACTAACATGGCTAACAAGAATCAGTGCATAACAAAATACAAATTGCAGAAAAAATACCAGGTTCTAATGCATCGGCGTCTCCTTTAATTTCAATATCAATGCTTGTAATAGTAATAAATAATAGTAATAATAATAATAATAATAATAATAATAATAATAATAATAATAATAATAATAATAATAATAATAATAATAATAATAATAATAATAATAATAATAATAATAATAATAATAATAATAATAATAATAATAATAATAATAATAATAATAATAATAATAATAATAATAATAATAATAATAATAATAATAATAATAATAATAATAATAATAATAATAATAATAATAATAATAATAATAATAATAATAATAATAATAATAATAATAATAATAATAATAATAATAATAATAATAATAATAATAATAATAATAATAATAATAATAATAATAATAATAATAATAATAATAATAATAATAATAATAATAATAATAATAATAATAATAATAATAATAATAATAATAATAATAATAATAATAATAATAATAATAATAATAATAATAATAATAATAATAATAATAATAATAATAATAATAATAATAATAATAATAATAATAATAATAATAATAATAATAATAATAATAATAATAATAATAATAATAATAATAATAATAATAATAATAATAATAATAATAATAATAATAATAATAATAATAATAATAATAATAATAATAATAATAATAATAATAATAATAATAATAATAATAATAATAATAATAATAATAATAATAATAATAATAATAATAATAATAATAATAATAAATAAGTGGTTTGCATACAAAAATTTTGTAGAAGCTGTGGATAAGGCCATTTGCTTTTGGTAATTATGATAACTGTAGATATCTATGTAGAACTGCATACTGAAAACTATAAAATTAAAATATATATTTACTATAAAACTTCAGGCTGGTTCATGCTTAAATTCCTTTTCCTTTTCTGTAACTTTTTCGTTTAGCAATTATTAAATCTTTATATTTAACTTTACGGAAAAAGAAACGGAAAAAGTGATTGTTTTTGTTTTAAATTATTTCAAGCACTAGGTATTACAGAAATCTGGTACAAATTTGTGGGAAAAAAGAACCCCAAATTTCGTAAACAAAAGGCCAAAATTGCGAGTGCTCCTGTCATATTAGTGGCGACATTAATGATTAATGTTAAGGAAAAGGAATTTAAGCATGAACTAGCTTTTTACTTAAGGAAAAAGAAAAGGTTAAAGTTAAAGGAAACAGTTGAGGAAAAGGAAAAGAAATTTAATCATAAACCAGCCTTACTACATAAAGATTTCTTCAAAACCTGAATCGAGGAAAGTCTTGTGTGTGTATGTCCTAGGCATTTTAAAGTGTGCATTTTCTCTGCGAATGACGATCGACTCCTAACTTTGCCTTCAATTTTCCGATTTGCATTACAAAAAATAGGTAAAAAAAACAAAAAAACAAAAAATGAAGTTAAAAAATCTCCAAATCAGTTACTTCAACCGAAAAGAAACCGAAAAAAAGTTTTTGGGTGGAAATAACGAAAATTCAAACTTGGATGAGCATCCCACAAGGAACACACAAAGGACCAAAGCGAAAAGAGAAATGATTAAACGATGTTTCGCTCTGGGTAACCAGCGTGAGCTCATCAGTGGTTTCACTGGTCACCCTCACCAGACATCATTCAAACTCCATCATACACTTTGATTTCCAACCTTGAATTACTCACTAATAGGCATCGTTCCGCACTGGTACTTATCCAAGTTACCTGATACGGATTCGTCCTGGCGTGTTAATATTTCCAATAGGATTATGCTCCTACGGCAATTAAAACAAAAAAAGAAGTTAAAAAACCTCCAAATCAGTCACTTCAACCGAAAAGAAACCAAGAAACAAAAGAACAAAGATCTTGGGTGGAAATAACGAAAATTCAAACTTGGATGAGCATCCCACAAGGAACACACAAAGGACCAAAGCGAAAAGAGAAATGATTAAACGATGTCTCGCTCTGGCTAACCAGCGTGAGCTCATCAGTGGTTTCACTGGTCACCCTCACCAGACATCATTCAAACTCCATCATACACTTTGATTTCCAACCTTGAATTACTCACTAATAGGCATCGTTCCGCACTGGTACTTATCCAAGTTACCCGATACGGATTCGTCCTGGCGTGTTAATATTTCCAATAGGATTATGCTACTAAGGCAATTAAAACAAAAAAAAAGTTAAAAAACCTCCAAATCAGTCACTTCAACCGAAAAGAAACCAAGAAACAAAAGAACAAAAGATCTTGGGTGGAAATAACGAAAATTCAAACTTGGATGAGCATCCCATAAGGAACACACAAAGGACCAAAGCGAAAAGAGAAATGTTTAAACGATGATTAAGCGAAAAAGTTTAAATTTTCGTTATTTCCGCCCAAAAAAATAGGGATCTTGGCCTGATTTCAATTCTATTCTAGACTGGATACCATATTTTTTTTTGTGTTTCTGCCCGAAAAGTGGATGTACAAAACATTACATTTGGCTCAAATCGAAAAAGTATTTCACGCGAAAAAATGCGAAAATATTGGAACGGACAAATATTTTATTTTGACATTTACACTTTTGTGCTAAATTTTACCTTCAGTCAGCCCCTTATTGTTGTTATTCACTTGGTGAGAAAGGATAGATATTTGAAACCATGTATAGTTCGGGTAAATATGGGATGGACTGACCCCGATCAACACCATTCTGGACGGTGTTACCTCGATGTTTTGGAACGGCATTTTTCTTTCAAAATTATAGTGAACGCCACGAAATACGTTAAATTATTCTGTTCGTGACTATACAGGAGAGCTGTCAAATTGGTTTTTCTTATGGACCAACACCTTCTCATCTAAAAAGCTAGTTAACTATTTTTCGACTTACGACGTACTTTTTAGCACAATGTAGCGGTCATACTGACACCGAACTGATAGAAGAATTCATATTTCACCTTTCAATTTGTGCATATAAAAATGGCGGCAACAGTGAGCTAGACGGCACTAAAGAGGTAGTTAACATTCTTCTCCTGTCATTTTGTTCCGATGACCAATATTTTAAAATGTCATTTTAATGCGCAAAAAAATAAAACCAAACAAAGACCCGTGAAGCACCTTACACAGTTTCCGGATTGGATTTTTTGTAAATAAATTCAATATTTTTGTTTAAGGGCCAGGACCCCCAGGGCAAATCGTATTCTGGAAATCCTGGCCAAAAAAAAAGTGCTAAAGTGCTGAAATTTTGCACACATACTAATTATGTGGCTCCCGATTGCGCTACAGAGCCTAATGTGCCAAATCTTAATTTTGGAATTTATTATTTTCTAAATAAAGTTCTTTCTAAAAAAGTTCTCTGTAACGCATTTGGAAGTAAAATTTTAAACTTGTATGCAAAATCTTATTTCTCTAGTATTTTTCATTTGGCTATGATTTCCATAAAACGAAAATTGCTATTTTTCACAATATGGCAACCACTGTTTAAGGTATCTAAATCACTGAATTTTGATTTTATTTTCTAGGTGTAAAACTTCAATTTTTAAGCGAATTTCTGATTTCAAATTCACTTGGTTTGTCTACACTTTTATTTCAACCGTAAACAAAAAAAAATAAAACCCAGATTATCAGTTTACTTAACATGATAGTGGCTGGAAACTTTATGAATTGTATCCTTGTTTCTGAAGGCACCAATGTGGCAGACATTTTCAGTGAGACTTTGTCAGTGCATGGACCGGAATCGAAATATTAACCCAAAACGCATTTATTCGTCTTTAAAAAATAGCATAAGGCTTCGGTTCAAGAGAGCAAGGTAAGTTCTAAGTAACAGAAGAAAACTCGTAAAAAAACTAATGAAAGTTCACGAGTTTTAAAAAGTTTTTAAAAGAATTTATGATAAGAGTTGATAAGATTTCAAAAGTTTTTTAAAGGCTCTGCTTCTACTGGTTTTGTTAAGTTTTGAGAAGATTTTTAACAAATATTTCAATAAAAGTTAATAAGATTTCACAAGGTTTTATGAGAATACACATGTTTTCAGAAGTTTTTAAAAGACCCACCCTCCACCAGATTACATGAGAAAATCCACATTATTTTATTTTTTGAAACGGGTTTTGACAAGTTTTGGTAAAATTGTCTCTTTCTATTCCTTCTTTTATAACTTGTCAAATCTCTTAAAATTTTTTACTAGTCAAATCTGCCTAAATCTATAATATGTTTTGTTTAATTTACTTGTATATAGGTACTCGTAAAATCTTTTCTATTCTCATTGAAAAACTTGCTTGTGAAAAAAGTGATGTGCATGTCTATTTTCTACACTTGACAAAACTTCACTTTAGTTCTCATGAAATCTTGTAAAATCTTTTAAAAACATCACTTCATTTGTACTTTTAAAATCCCATCAAAATCCTGCTTGCTAAATCTCATGAAATCTCCTGGTGTCTGATATAAACTTACGAAATCTCTTAAAATATCTTGATAGTTAATTCTTTAATATATATTATTTTTAATTTATGTTTATAAGTCCTCATAAAAAATTTTAAATTCTCATCTTGCTTGTCAAATCTGGCTGTGCTTGCATGTCTATATTCTATACTTTAATACTTATGTAATCTTGTCAAATCTTCACAACCATTTACCTTCTTTCTCATGAAATCTTGTAAAGTCTTTTAAAAACGTCCCTTCTTTAAACTTTTGAAATCTTGTAAAATCTCAAAAAAATCTTGCTTGCTAAATCTCATAAAATCTTATGTCTCTGGTGTAAAACGTCTAAATATGAAATTTTATTGTCTTTAGGATCTTTTTAAATCTTGTGAGTTTTCAATAGTCAGAAATTATTTGAAAATGATTCTCATGAAACATCATAAGAATTTGTCAGTTTTCATGTGGCATACATTTTTGCCAGGTCAAGTCTCTTCAAACCAATAAAATCTCTTAAAATCTTATCAAGACTTGATCAGTTTTTAAGAGTTCTGAATTGTTTTTTTTGGCGGGGTATACACATGAACTTTTCTTAGGGCTACTGGCTCTCAGTAATAGGGAGTTGTGTTACTTTTTACTTTGGAGTTTTAATACAAAAGGTACAATAATACCATCTTTTAAAAAAATGTGATTTCTGTATTTTTATTATTTTTTACAGATTTCCAGAAACAGGGAGTTTTGGCCCAGGTGTGTGGAAAAACTGATGTCATTTTTTGTGTGCCATTTACTGCCTGTACTGGTTGACCCACTATATCCAAAAGACCTTGATATAAGGAAAAACTGTGGAAATAAAAACGAATTCTTAGCGCTGCTATAATTTTAATTTTGAAAAATTTAGATTGTAAAAATTATTTAAAACAATTAGAGAAAGTATCGTGCATTTATTTGATATCTTTTCAAATCCCTAAAAAAAAATGAGAGATGTCCAAAGACGGCCCTGGTTAACTTAACAGAATATGTTAATTTTTCAAACAAACGTTGCCATATTGTGGTTGTGTTATACAGACCGCTTCAAGCTACTGCGAACATAGGGCGAAAGAAGTCTAATTTGCCAGTGTACGTACATGCAGAGACACCGCACGCCTATCAGTGAAGCAACCAACACTCAGGCTTCCGATCGCCATTCGCTGCCGTTCGCCGCCGTTCGCCTTGTATTTAGTACGCCTCTAACCACGGTGCTGTGTGGAGCGTAGTCAATGAAACCGGAATTTGGTCAATAAATACGCAAATTTTTATAACGTAATTTTCTTATTTTTTGTCACTGATAAATAAGAGCGTTTTATTGTCAACTGCTCAGATTTATCAGTGACGACGTGTTACAATATAAATAATAAGGAGAAACAAAATAAAAGCAAGTTCTCAAAATAAAATAATCCATTCGAAAAACCAAAAAGATTCTCCCAGTCAAAAAAAAATTTAAGCAAATATTCGAAAAGTCCTCCTTGCTCGGCTAGACAATATCCGAGCCTACTATAAAAACCCCTTCCAACATTTCCAAGCATGTTAGGGGTGATAATTTGAAAAGCTTCTTCAAAAACAGATAGAAGTCATTAGGAGCAAGATCGGGAGATCGAGCTGGCCACAAAATAGTTCCCAGTGTACTTATAACCCGATTAGGAAATACATTATCAAGATATTCCCTAACAAGGCCAACATTGTGAGCGGAACAACCATCTTGTTGAAACCATGTTTCACCAAATCTTACACCTAACAACTGCCTAGCAGTTGGAATAATGTGCTGCTGCAGTAGATCCAAGTATCTAGGACCATTCAAATTGCAATTGCCGTTAATAAAAAATGGCCCAATTACGTGTTCCCCTACAATACCCCCCCCCCAAACATTTAGTTTTTGGGGATACTGTGTTCTTACGTCAAAATACAAATGCAAATTTTCCCTCGACCAATATTGAACGTGTGTTGGGTTATGACGATTTGACCATTTGACCATCTGCACTTTTTCGGCAACTTCGTACACATCCATTTTTAGTTTTAAAAATGTATTATTTCAATTAAAAACTTACCCATCTGTTTCTCGAGCAAGGCAGAAATAAAAAAAAATAATAAAAACAAAATGAATTTCCAAAAGATAACACTGCAGCGTGCTTCGAATCCACCTCGGTCGTACGGCACAGAGAGTAAATTGGACTTGATTCCCCCTATGTTCGCAGTAGCTTGAAGCGGTCTGTATAGTGTGGTTCCCTTTTCTTAAGGGTGTTTCTGAAATTTTTTTCTTTGTTTTCAGTCAATACTCACATGCATGCTGATCACATTACTGGTACTGGGTACTTAAAAGTTCTTTCAGGTAAAAGAAAAGCAGAATATAAGTATCCATATATATATATATATACTTGTAAAGTGTTTTGACAGTTTTGTTTAGTTTCAGTGTTTGGTCGGGATAATTTTAATCCTCTCCTAGTCTCACTGCAACTGGCGGCTTTTATTAAAATAATATCAATATGTAATTGACTGCCCAAGAATCCAAAAAATGCAGTAGCGAAAATTATCAAAATCGGTTAAGCAGTTTTTGCGTGATGGCGAAAGAGACAGACGGAAAAAATTCTTAAAATCGAATTTTTGGTATTTCTATCATTTGGTTGAATGCCATGCCTACCAACCTACAACTTAAAAAAAAATTCAATGTGCTTAATCGGTCTAGGTATATTACAGATACTTTTTTAGGATGTCAAAGTATTATATCAAAAAGTAGTGGGGCTCAAGCTGATATTTTAGTTGAGGACAACGGGAAAATTTGTTTTGGAGAACACCAATTAAAAGTACTCAGTACTCCAGGACATACTAATGGATGTGTTACATATTATTTTAAGGAAGAGGTAGGAAATACTATATTATAAACCTAGGGACTAAAGTGCGACATTTAATTCCGCGGCGACAGGTTTGTAGCCCGACTGTAGGGAGGGCTACCATTCGCTAAGGGATTAAATGACACTTTAGTCCCGAGGTTTATACAGACCGCTCCGTGCCGTACGACCGAGGTGGATTCGAAGCACGCTGCAGTGTTATCTTTTGGAAATTCATTTTGTTTTTATTATTTTGTTTTATTTCTGCCTTGCTCGAGAAACAGATGGGTAAGTTCTTAATTGAAATAATACATTTTTAAAACCAAAAATGGATGTCTAAGAAGTTTCCGAAAAAGTGCAGATGGTCAAATGGTCAAATCGTCATAACCCAACACACGTTCGATATTGGTCGAGGGAAAATTTGCATTTGTATTTTGACGTAAGAACACAGTATCCCCAAAAACTAAATGTTTGGGGGGGGGGGGGTATTATAGGGGAACACTTGGATCTACTGCAGCAGCACATTATTCCAACTGCTAGGCAGTTGTTAGGTGTAAGATTTGGTGAAACATGGTTTCAACAAGATGGTTGTTCCGCTCACAATGTTGGCCTTGTTAGGGAATATCTTGATAATGTATTTCCTAATCGGGTTATAAGTACACGGGGAACTATTTTAGGGCCAGCTCGATCTCCCGATCTTGCTCCTAATGACTTCTATCTGTTTTTGAAGAAGCTTTTCAAATTATCACCCCTAACATGCTTGGAAACGTTAGAAGGGGTTTTTATAGTAGGCTCGGATATTGTCTAGCCGAGCAAGGAGGACTTTTCGAACATTTGCTTTAAATTTTTTTTGACTGGGAGAATCTTTTTGGTTTTTAGAATGTATTATTTTATTTTGAGAACTTGCTTTTATTTTGTTTCTCCTTATTATTTTCATTGTAACACGTCGTCACTGATAAATCTGAGCAGTTGACAATAAAACGCTCTTATTTATCAGTGACAAAAAATAACAAAATTACGTTATAAAAATTTGCGTATTTATTGACCAAATTCCGGTTTCATTGACTACGCTCCACACCGTGGTTAGAGGCGTACTAAATACCAAAGGAAAGTCATGCAAGTGGTGATCGCAAGCCTGAGTATTGGTTGCTTCACTGATAGGCGTGCGGTGTCTCTGCATGTACGTTCACTGGCAAATTAGACTTCTTCCGCCCTATGTTCGCAGTAGCTTGAAGCGGTCTGTATACTATTTTATGCACTTTAGGAAAAGATGTTTGTTAAAATTACGTTATTTCTACGCCAAATGGTTCGTCAACTACAAGAAAGGGTGCTAAGAATGAAATCTTGGCAAAGAGCAAGTGCTGTTTGGCTTGAGTTGCCATAAATTTAATTATAATTTTCCAGGGATTAGTTTTTTTTATCCATGAGGGATGAAATTCACTTCTTATCCCTAAGCTGAGGCATGAAATTTACTTCTAATCCCTAAGCTGAGGGATTAAATTTATTTTTAATCCCTTAAGGATTAAATTTTCTTTGAATCCCCTAGGGATTAAAAGTGTCACGTTAGTCCTTAAAAAGAGGGATTGAAAGTACCTATTTAAATGCATAAAATATATTTTTGTTCTGGATCCTCACTATGGTCTCAAAATCGACCCAAACACACGTACGCCAAACATTTTTTACCAAACCAAAATATATGGCGGGCCAAAAAATCTTGCACACTTTTTAATTTTCTACAGACCGCTTCAAGCTACTACGAACATAGGGGGAATCAAGTCCAATTTACTCTCTCTGCCGTACGACCGAGGTGGATTCGAAGCACGCTGCAGTGTTATCTTTTGGAAATTCATTTTGTTTTTATTATTTTCTTTTATTTCTGCCTTTTAAAACTAAAAATGGATGTCTACGAAGTTGCCGAAAAAGTGCAGATGGTCAAATGGTACTATAAGGCAGACCATTGAGACTTATTCAAGAACTTTTTTTGGAGAATTTTGTAAATCGCCCAGAACCTAGTTTACCCACGATTTATAGGTTTGTGCAGAATTTTGAAAAGTTTGGTTGTGTAGCGCCAAGAAACCATAAAAACCCACTGTTTTGAATGACGAGCAGGAAGTACGAGATGTGATGATTTGCGCTGCAGTGGAGGAAAATCGAAAGTTAACTAGCCACCAAATTGCCGAAGCAGTTGATACGTCTTCAGCCACTGTCAAAGCGTCAAAAACGCATCAAATTTTTGCTGAGGACAACTATCGTCGTATGGAATTTTGCGAAACAATGATGGAAAGGGCTAATCGTGATAAAAACTTTCTGAGATCTATTCTTTTCACAGATGAAAGTACTTTTCCATTATTGAATCGTCATAACCCAACACACGTTCGATATTGGTCGAGGGAAAATTTGCATTTGTATTTTGACGTAAGAACACAGTATCCCCAAAAACTAAATGTTTGGGGGGGTATTGTAGGGGAACACGTAATTGGGCCATTTTTTATTAACGGCAATTTGAATGGTCCTAGATACTTGGATCTACTGCAGCAGCATATTATTCCAACTGCTAGGCAGTTGTTAGGTGTGAGATTTGGTGAAACATGGTTTCAACAAGATGGTTGTCCCGCTCACAATGTTGGCCTTGTTAGGGAATATCTTGATAATGTATTTCCTAATCGGGTTATAAGTACACGGGGAACTATTTTATGGCCAGCTCGATCACCCGATCTTGCTCCTAATGACTTCTATCTGTGGAGTTACATCAAAAATAAAGTTTACGGGCATGAAAGGGCTAATAATTTGGAAGAACTTCGGATTAAAATTGAAGAAATTTTTCAAACTATCACCCCTAACATGCTTGGAAACGATAAAATTGGTTTTTATAATAGGCTCGGATATTGTCTAGCCGAGCAAGGAGGACTTTTCGAACATTTGCTCTAATTTTTTTTTTGACTGGGAGAATCTTTAGTTTTTAGAATGTATTATTTTATTTTGAGAACTTGCTTTTATTTTGTTTCTCCTTATTATTTTCATTGTAACACGTCGTCACTGATAAATCTGAGCAGTTGACAACAAAACGCTCTTATTTATCAGTGACAAAAAATAAGAAAATTACGTTATAAAAATTTGCGTATTTATTGACCAAATTCCGGTTTCATTGACCACACAGCACCGTGTTTAGAGGCGTACTAAATACCAAAGGAAAGTCATGCAAGTGGTGATCGCAAGCCTGAGTATTGGTTGCTTCACTGATAGGCGTGCGGTGTCTCTGCATGTACGTACACTGGCAAATTAGACTTCTTCCGCCCTATGTTCGCAGTAGCTTGAAGCGGTCTGTATAACTTTTGGTCGAATAGCTCGAGTTCAAATTTGTTTAAGTTTTTTGAAAGACAAGACATGAGAGTTTTTCGATTCGGTTCAAAATTTGACATTTCGCAAAAATGCAAGATGGCGGACCGTTTTGAATACTGGTAATTTTTACCCCCCCCCCTGCAAAAAAAATACGTACGGCACTGGAGAAAATCTAAGTCATTGCGAGAAAAGCCTTACGTATTCTTTCTATACCAAGGTACTACTTAATTAAATCTGTTCAGAGATAAGAAAACTATAAATCTCTGAAACAAGTGGTTTTTGATTCGACATTCTCATTTGCAAAAAAAATAACAGTTTTGGATTTGCTTTAACTTTCCATCGGATTACTTGATTTTAAACATTTTTGCATTTTTGGGTGAACGAAGCTTGCGGTTTTAACATTTTTCGAACATCCAAGATGGCGGGCAGCTTTAACACGCTTTAACCATTGGGTAATTTCACTCCCCTAAAAAAGTAACAAAACCAAAACAAGGCCATTCTACCTCCCATTTCTGCTAGGTGTATGGAGGTATCACTTGCTTAAATTAGTTAAGCAAAGGGGCATTTAGTTTGTGTCACCATACTTGATGATCAATTTTTAATTTCTTAAACGATTTAATTTAGTTATACCTTCATATATTCAGCAGGGAAGGAACTTTTGTCGCATTAATTTAGATTTTGTACCAAACATATTTTTTTCTCGGGAAGAGGGAGGGGGGGGGTAAAAATTACCCATTATTTAAAAATCCGCCATCATGTACTTCCAAAAAGGTCAAAATTTATAATAATCTATCTAAAGTTGCAGCAAAGAACGCCACTCAATATAAAGGCCCGTATTTTTTTTATTTCTCAACCGATTGAATTAAGTAATGCCGTGGTATATAGAAAATACATGAGGCTTTTGTCACAATTGCTTAGATTATCTCCAGTGGCGCACATATTTTTTTTCAAGGGGAGTGAAAATTTCCCGTTATTTAAAACGGTCCACCATCTTGGATTTTTAGGAAATGTCAAATATTGGACTGGATCGGAAAAATTCCATGTCTTGTCTTTCCAAAAAGTCAAAACATTTTAAAATCGACCGATTCGATCAAAAGCTATAGCAAATTCAAAAGTTTGCAAGATTTTTTGGCCCGCCCTTTATTTATTGACTATACAGGGTGGTCCAAATTAGGGGTACTTCTAAGCGAAAAACTAATATATAGGGGGCCACAAAATTCCGCACTTTTTGGATTGGCTATAACGATTGACATGGTGTTCGATTTTTAAAGATATTGGTTTTTTAGAAAGATAAAACGTGATACTTTTTCGATTTAGTTGAAAATTTCAAAATTCCTCAAAAATCCAAGATGACGGACAGTTTTAAAAAATTTGTAATATTTTTTCACTCCCCATGAAAAAAATATATGTGCGACAATGAAAAAACTCTAAAGCTTTCACTACAAACGCTCATTTAAATCGGTTGAGAAATGAAGTTATAAGCTTTTAGGTTATAAGTGTTTGCGTTTAACATTGAAAAAAAGCACAAAATTACATACTTTTTCAATTTGCTCTAACTTTTGGCCTGAAAATGTTGTTTAAAGAGACAAAACATGACAGTTGCGTCCGTTTGTTCAAAATTTGACATTTAAAAAAATCAGGATGCCTTTTTTTTAATAAGACATTGGACAAAATATAAATTAGTACCTATATCCAAATCTCGCTTTTTTTTTGTATATCGAGGTATCACCTAAATTAATCGGATAAGAAATAAAAAAGTAATGGGTATTTAGATTTTTATTATTTTACTTAAATAAATAATTAGGTCAAAAAATTAAGCAAATGGAAAATGTATGTAATTTTGTGATTTTCTTCAATGCGAAGCCAAAACACTCGTAGTCAAAAACTTTTTTATTTCCCAACTGATTTAATTAAATGATACTTCAATGTACACCGAAACAATGAGCGTTTGTAGTAAATGCTTTAGAGTTTGTTCAGTGTCGCACATAAATTTTTTTCAGGGGCCGTAAAAATTACACATTTTTCAAAACTTTCCGCCATCTTTAATTTTTTAGAAGTTTTAAATTTTTAACAGAGTGAGAAAGAGAGTTTTATGTTTCGAGAAATAAAAAACTAATGGGTATTTAGATTTTTATTGTTTTACTTAATTAAATAATAACACACAATAAAACACTCGTAGATAAAAACTTTTTTATTTCTCAACTGATTTAATTAAATGATACTTCAATATACACAGAAACAATGAGCGTTTGTAGTGAATGCTTTTTCAGGGGGGATGAAAATTACACATTTTTTAAAACTTTCCGCCATCTTAAATTTTTAACAGAACGAGAAATTAATTTTTTATTTATTTTTATTTTTATTTATTTATTTACTTTTATTTTTATTTCTTTATTTAAATTTTTAACCAAATCGAAAAACTCTTACGTTTTATCTTTCGAAAAAGCCAATGTATTTTAAAATCAAGTAATCAAGTCAAAAGTTATAGCCAATCCAAAAAGTGAGGAATTTTGTGCCCACCCTATTATACAATATGTTAAGGGTTCAATTTTTAAGAAATAATAATGGTGAGAACCGCATGTCAGTATGTCAACCCGTTTTTGAGCTACAGGGACTTTTTGAAAAATATTCCTTTTAGAATTAGACCTATAACTTTTTTATTGATGAAAATTTCGTTTTGGTGTAAATAGCTTTGAAACGTTCAGTTTTTGAGATATACTACCAAGTTGGTATTTTTCTTATGGAATAACCTACCTTTTACTTGATTTTTTAAATCAGCGTGAAATTCCCTTGAAAACGATGTATCGCACTTGATTTTCTTAATCATTTTTTTGTTTATATTTTATTTTTTTATTTCAATTTATCTTCGTTTTTTGTACAAGGTATATAATAAAAATAAATAAGTAAATAAGTAAATAATAAAAAAAAATAACAAATACACAAAATAAAAACAGGTATTAAAAAAACAAAAAATTAAATATTATGTGCGATACACCGTTTAAAAGATCATTTCATAGGAAAAATACCAACTTGTGTTATATCTCACAAACTAAACCTTACAGATAAAATCTAGTGTGACAAATAAATTTTACTTTAAATTGTCTATAAAAAAGCACCTCACATCAAAAAGAAATTTTCATTAATAAAAAAGATATTCGAAATTCTAAAACACATATTTTTTAAAAAACCCCTGGAGCTCAAAAATGTGTTGACATATTGACATGCGGTTTTCACCATTACATTAATTTCTTTAAAATTTAGTACAGGGTGACTCACCATATTCTCCACCCCCTTACCTCTCTTTTTATTAGAGATGAAATAGTAGTTTTCACAACTAGTGGCTAAAAGAGTGCTTTTTTTTACAAGCGTTGGTTTAAATAACGAGCACGAGGTATTTAAAAATGCGATTAAAAAAGGCACAGTTTAGCCGCAAGTTGTTAACACTATTTTCTTTAATCTTAATCAATAAATCCAAGAAAAACAGGAAAATACTTTTAAAAATCTCGAACGAAGAGCACTTCTCGCAACACACCATCTTTATACTATAAATCAAGGCGGCTGGTAAATGAAATAACAATGGTTTCCGTAGCGATATGCCTTTTTACTCGGTGACGTTCATTGTTACAACATTTTAATCTATGACAGTTTGATATTTTGATGATGTTTTTGAATGATTTTTACGTAAATACTTGCTGAAAACTGGCGGAAATGGCTTAATTTTAAAGCAAAAATAACTAAGTTTTTTCAAAATTACTATTTTCTGTCATTTCTCTTTAATTTTGGGTAAAAAACGGACAGAAATCTTTTTTTGCACCCGCGATAAAAAAATTTTGCATCGGTAACCAAAAAAGCCATGCTTTAGTTATCTGCACAGTTATTAAAATTATGTTTTTGATGAAGGTATAAAAAAGTTATTTTTTGTAAACTTTCAAATGACGATGAAGTCCTTAAAAATTTTCAGGTTGTATCGCCTTCAAATTTTGGCATCATTTTCTTTATTTGTTAAATTATTTATATATTAAACAGAACACCCTGTGTATTTTTTTAAATTTAGAATGGGCTCTTGTTCCTGAATATGTCATATATAGGATTTATTTTGGATGATTCTCGACTAAAAGGAAAAATAGTTGCACATAATAGAAAATAGTGTTAATTAATTTATAGTTACTTATCTAACACATTGTACTTATGAGAAAGTATTTTTCTTTTTACTCGAGAACCGTCCAAGATCCAATGCATTACATATTTTAGAATTAGGAAAAAAAGAACATTCTATATTTAAAAAAATATACAGAGTTTTCTATTTTTAAGGACGTCATTTGAAAGTTAACAGAAAATTATGCAACTTCTGTCATAGAATTTTTTCAAGCATCAATATAAGGGACGTAAGGGGGGAGTGGCAAATATGGTGAATCACCCTGTACACAAAAACCACCAGTCCCCTCGAATTTGGACACCCCTGTATTTTAACGATAAAACGTTATTAAAGATTTTTTTGGAGGGGGTTATTAAAGACGTCTGCTACGTTAACTGAAACGTTAAAAATGAAAGGAAATGATAAACTGTCAAGAAATAAAATTTATATACGTTGATAAGACGTAATATGTGCCGAGATTAACGTCAAACTAAAGCAAAAAGTCTACACGTTCAGGACCTAGAATTGCTGTTTTATTGACGTTGTCTAAAGTGTAGTCGTTATGAAGTGATATCGTCAGATACTGTTTCTTAATTGATTTCTTGTTTTTAATACCCGCCTTAATATCTTTTAGAGTATGGCGTTTACCGGAGACGCTCTCTTGATTAGAGGATGTGGTAGGACTGATTTTCAGGAGGGCAACCCCAGGACATTGTACAAGATGGTTCAAGAGAAAATTTTCACTTTACCCGATAGCACGGTTTTATATCCTGCTCATGATTACAACGGTACGTAATAAAAAGTGAAAAAAATAATTGGGTCATTCTTGAAAATGCATACAAACAGGTGTGTTGTTTTGTATTAAAAAAACAAAAAAACTGCTTAAAATTTATTTTTTGTTTTAACATTAAAGAGTGTTCCAATTTCTTTATCCACCACTGCCTAAAATGTACAAAAACAATTTTTAATAAATATCACTTCCGAGGACGTAACCACTTGTGATTTTCCACCATTAATTAATAGTTTTTATAACATTTTTTAGACATTTGTGCGTTAAAAGAAAATACGGATTTTATTCTTTTATTATATTTTTGGTACCCTTAAATTACCGAAATGTTTCCCCACAACATTTTTTTTCTACTTCTTCATTCTGTAATTTTGCTTCAAACGTGGGACCCTTGAAAAAGCCTCCGTAAGTCCTCGTAATCACTGGTGCTAAACGTTGCAAACTTCAGAGTGTAGTCTGACCATCGATCTAGGAGACTCATTATTATTTATGACCGAAAAGCATTTCCTACGACTCAGCGGGTGTTCGAATGGAAGCAGGGACGCACTTAGTGTTGTAATAGATCAGTGAATTTGTACCACCTTAAAGGTGAAGAAAATAATATGTTTTATTGACGGTTCGGTCTAACAATTTTTTTTTAATGAAAAAAAATTATTTTAATCTAATAGACACATCCTACACCTACAAAATATATTTGCTCATAGAATAAAAAACACAAACATAAGTTAGATTTATAAAATTGAGTTTAACAGGTACATACATATATAGTACAAAAAAATTAGCTTAAGTCAGTTTCACTGTCAATGTCGTCATTAAAGTCTATGATAATTTTTGCTCTGGGTAGCAGATGTATATTTACATATGATTTTTCTACTTTGTGGACATGAGCTACCAAATTTTCCCAGCTTTTACTTAAAATATTCTGTTCCACCGATCTAATTAAAGCTACCACAGAAGAATTTAAAGTTGTCGAAACATTATTTCTTTCAACCGCTGCTTTTAGTTCATGCCATATGTGTTCAATTGGATTAAACATGCAATGGTAAGAAGGAACCCTCAACACTGTATAGCCCATTTCTTCCGCCAATTTTTATTTATTAATTATTTCAACCGACTGTTTTTTGGTGTAGCTTTCCTCAAAATACCTATTACTTTCTAACATACAGACCGCTTCAAGCTACTGCGAACATAGGGGGAATCAAGTCCAATTTACTCTCGTGCCGTACGACCGAGGTGGATTCGAAGCACGCTGCAGTGTTATCTTTTGGAAATTCATTTTCTTTTTATTATTTTGTTTTATTTCTGCCTTGCTCGAGAAACAGATGGGTAAGTTCTTAATTGAAATAATACATTTTTAAAACTAAAAATGGATGTCTACGAAGTTGCTGAAAAAGTGCAGATGGTCAAATGGTCAAATCGTCATAACCCAACACACGTTCGATATTGGTCGAGGGAAAATTTGCATTTGTATTTTGACGTAAGAACACAGTATCCCCAAAAACTAAATGTTTGGGGGGGGGGGGTATTGTAGGGGAACACGTAATTGGGCCATTTTTATTAACGGCAATTGCAATTTGAATGGTCCTAGATACTTGGATCTACTGTAGCAGCACATTATTCCAACTGCTAGGCAACATGGTTTCAACAAGATGGTTGTTCCGCTCACAATGTTGGCCTTGTTAGGGAATATCTTGATAATGTATTTCCTAATCGGGTTATAAGTACACGGGGAACTATTTTATGGCCAGCTCGATCTCCCGATCTTGCTCCTAATGACTTCTATCTGTTTTTGAAGAAGCTTTTCAAATTATTACCCCTAACATGCTTGGAAACGTTGGAAGGGGTTTTTATAGTAGGCTCGGATATTGTCTAGCCGAGCAAGGAGGACTTTTCGAACATTTGCTTTAATTTTTTTTTGACTGGGAGAATCTTTTTGGTTTTTAGAATGTATTATTTTATTTTGAGAACTTGCTTTTATTTTGTTTCTCCTTATTATTTTCATTGTAACACGTCGTCACTGATAAATCTGAGCAGTTGACAATAAAACGCTCTTATTTATCAGTGACAAAAAATAAGAAAATTACGTCATAAAAATTTGCGTATTTATTGACCAAATTCCGGTTTCATTGACTACGCTCCACACAGCATCGTGGTTAGAGGCGTACTAAATACAAGGCGAACGGCGGCGAACGGCAGCGAATGGCGATCGGAGCCTGAGTGTTGGTTGCTTCACTGATAGGCGTACGGTGTCTCTGCATGTACGTACACTGGCAAATTAGACTTCTTTCGCCCTATGTTCGCAGTAGCTTGAAGCGGTCTGTATATCCTGAATGGTAACTTTTTTGTCATTTGAACATGAAAATTTATTTAGCCTTTTACTGTGGTAGCTCGCATTATCCATCACAATGACACTATTTGGAGGTATATTGGGTAACAGTTTATTCTTGAACCAGTCTTCAAATAATTCCGCTGTGGTATCGTCATGGTAGTCATATTTTTGGCTGATAAGGCCAACGCATTTGGTATAAACCCATTTTTTGTTCCAGCATGAATTATTAATTATTATTATACACTTTTCTTTATATGATGGAGCTTTAGTTGTGCAGTGACCAGACGAATCTACCCAACCTTTATTTGAAACTTCATGGGTGTCACACCAAGTTTCATCGAGATAAACAATATCCCTATTACTTTCTCTATACTCGTGTATTGCAATTAAATATTCCATCCTCCGTTTTTTTAAAAGGGCCGATTTCATAATCACTTGCCGTTTTAAATACCTCTAACCCGGGTCCCTTATTTAGAATCCGTAATTGGAGGCCAAGCTGTGATCGTCTATAATATTATTGTTATAATTTTTATCGAAATTAACCCACAATAAAATTAATAGCAATAATTATTTTGGTGGACCCTGTACGTTATGTCGTTTTAACCCAAGATCCTTTAGAGCTGATAAAAGAAATTGTTCATACTTAACTGATACGATTTTCTTGCTATCTGTCAAACTGGAACCACTACCAAAAGGTCTAAACTTATCTATTCTCTTTTTTTTAAAAGGTCGTTTTTTCTTTTTGTTATTGGAATAAAATTTTGGTCTGCTGAACAATCTTGATGTCGTTGTTTAAATACGCAATCTAAGGAACTACCATCAAGAAACATATTTAACACAATTGTCCATTTTGTGACATTTTGAGACAATTGTGAAATGTGCTTATAGACAATTGTGAAAAAATACTCCTCCGTAGCATTTCCCGGTTGCCCAAATAAACACCGTATCAAAATATCTAGCTGTACCTAACTGCACAAATAAATAACAACATTTCGATTTTATGCTGTTTACTTATTTTTATTTAGAAATAATTAATTTGCTTTAGTTTTGACACATGACAATAAACAAAAGAAACCTACCAGCACGGTCATTTTTTTCTTGTAAGAAATTGAAAATTATCTTCTTATTATCTAGATAGCGTTATTGCAATACCAAAAAATAGAATTAATTAATTAGTATTGCTAACATCCTTGGTAGTCTCTGACACCCACAACCAATTTTGTAACAATACCTTTATGTTAATTAATCTACCTTTACTATTGTCAATACCGTACCCAGTTCTGTTTTTCTACCCATGGTAGGAAAACTAGATTAGAAAATAATTTTTTATTATGAAAAACGTTAAAGATTCCCTTGTTAATTTTCTTGTATTATTTTGGGAGGTTATTTTCTTATTATCTAGATCACGTCATTGCAACACCAAAAAATAGAATTAACTAATTAGTATTGCTATCATCCTTGGTAGTGTCTGACACCCACTACCAACTTTGTAGCAACACCTTTGTTTAATTAATCTACATTTAGTATTGTGAATACCGTATCTAAGTCTGTTTTCCTACATAGTGTAAGAAAATATTTTCGAAAATAACTTAAATACACGAAATCTTCGAGCAAAATAGATTTAAACAATTTCTTGGACCATATTCCCAGATAAGTAAGTAACCCCCGAATTCCCCTGAAAAGGCTAAAGTTGTATTCCCCGCTCCCACAGGTCATGTCATGACATGCCTCGACAGTCCTGAACCTGGAGGTCTCCCACGTTGACGGGAGCACATGCTATCCACACTACTTGTGCCAAACCAATTCTTGTCTCCGACGTGTTACTTAATTTCTGAAGAAAACAACAGAAATACTTAAGTAGATCCCAGTCTAAGATATTGTCTATTAGGGTTGAAGAACAGTCTATTTAGAGAGTCGTGCTGATACGTTAATACTTATTTAACGTTGTTACTAGGTTCCACGTGTTAGAAATATGCCCTTATGATTTATTTGCAAGTTCGACCGATAACATCTCGTATCATAGGTTAACGAGTATAAAAAGAGATAGAACAGAATAAAAACTTTGATTCCCCTTTTTTTATATCAAATAATTCCCTCCCCCAATTTCTTTTACACACCTGGCGAAAATTGGCGTGGTTTTCGTAGATTCAGCTTCATGCTGTATTGTTGTTGAATCGTTTAAAATACTGGATTTTTTATTCTTTGTAGCTTTAAACTTTGTGTCAATATATTCTGGTGCAGAGTAATAATCTTATGAAATTTTATTTGTTGATTAACTGGATGACTGGCAACGCTTCGTTCTTAGATGAAATTTGATTTTTCAGTGATCCACGCTTTTCCGGGCCTTTGCTTTTTATAGTCACCAGAGGCGTGTGAAAATATAACCCTTATGAACGACGCCTGCAATGTGTTTCTTTCCCAAAATACCTCTGTCAATACCCTCAATACGAGATCAGTTTTCTGTGTAACTTGCTCGATTTAAACCACTTTTTGGTTTAAATATTTTACGTGAATTACTGATAAATTTTAATATTTTTAAAAATTTAAAGAATTTTTTTTTTCATTTTAAAACCGTTTTTTAAAATACATTTTCTCAGTGTCTGACGGCAACACTGTATTCCTGTATCATCTTTTTTTAATCTTTGAATTAATGTTTGTAAAGTAATCCTTTCTTTTTTTTCTCCCAACTATCGGTTTATTTACTACACGCCACACTGTTTTTACCGATCTTTGTGTTAAAGCTGCCGCTTCCTCCACTGCACCAAATTTTGATAACCCACGTTCAAGAAGAGTGATATAAACGTCAAATATCACTTTTTAGGTATCAAGTGACAAAATATCGCGTTTAAATTGTTTTTTATCATTTATTTCTCTTGTAACGCTATTATTCCACGTGACGTACTGGGTTGTTCCTCCCACGGACGAAACATTATTCATACAATCGCAATTAACAACAAATAACTTCTTTTCAAATAACTTCTTTTGTGACTCGCCACGTTGTTTACGTTTTAAAGCGGTAGGCATCGGTTTCTGTTGGATTAACTACTCCTCTGAGAGATAATCCAACAAGTATCTCGGGCGCCACCCTCTGGATTTATGTGGTAGAGGGCCCACAGCGTCGGGTAGCTTTTAAACAGTGGAGACGGTTAAACCAGGGGTCTAGCTGTCTCGATTCTTAACATAAGTAACACGAGTAAAACAACCAATTTTCCAACATGGCGGATTTATTATAACTTATTAATTTATTATCAACAGGTCTCTTTATTTAGCATTCAACGGTATACAATAGAAAAGGACGGAAAATCTTAAAAAAATCGGTAACTTGCATGTCTCATAACGTTTACGGTAAACCCCGGTATTTGATATTTAATGTTAACGGTAGAAAACTCCTTAATACGGCACCCCCAATATAGCGGAATTTACATATATAGAATTCATAGCAGGTTTAGAGAAATAAGAAATTAGTGTGTCAGACAAAGATACCTTTATAGCACCACTACTCCATAAATCACTCCATATGCTGTTCCACCGTGTGTTAGAGAGAGATGAAAAGAGGAAAAGACAGTCCTAAAGTTATTCCGATCCAGCGATAGCACTGTCTCCCTCCCACTCACTAACCGGTCAAACAACACAGGATCGACCTACTTAGGTAGTTTAGCCATGTGTTAGAGAGAGAGATGTATTACCCGTATTCCGAACCAGCGATAATACACCTAACCTCCAATTACAGTGCCTTTGTCGTCACATGCTTAAATAAAACGATCCGGTGGCGCTGCTTCTCAATGAATTACTCCATACGCTGTCAAACCGTGTGTTAGAGAGAGATGCAGAGAGGAAAAGACAGTCCTAAAGGTATTCCGATCCAGCGATAGCACTGTCTCCCTCTCACTCACTAACGGGTCAGACAGCGCAAGAAAAACCCATTAATAGCTTCGCCTGGTGCTAGAGAGAGAGATGTGTTACCCGTATTCCGAGCCAGCGGTAACCCATCTCACCTCTACTTACCATACGGAAAACTACATTTTACGGTATGTATAGGAAACCCCGCTATACTGGTCAGGTGCTTACCTATCGGGTTCTGGCAGGTTTTCGGTGCGGTCGGTCGGAGGAGTTGTTGGTAGCGGACGGTCGGCAGAATGAATGCCCAGGTGGAATAGTTTACGGCGGGCGGTCGGCAGAATGAATGCCCTGAAACGCGCTCGACATCGCTTTAAATAGCCTTGCGTATCCCCACCTACCATACTCCCGTCGAGCAGGCTGTGCGCGCAAAGCGGTGGGGTATAGCTCGCTGACCGTGCAGCATAGCAGGAAAGGGAAACGTGGCGAGTCAAAGCGATGTCTAGAGTCTAAGAATAGAAAATAATAAAACGTCATAGAAATTACAGAAATTATAAGACATGAAGTACCTAAAAAGAAAAGAAAAGCTAAAATAAATAAATAAAATTAGTAACTTCGTTACAACACCAACTGCTAACTGATTTTCAAAACTACAAATCAGCTTGGTATCTTAAGCCTGTCCTAATTATTTTAAGAAAATTAATTTGTAACGTTATCAGACCCTAATGTTATAACGTTTCGTAATAAGTCGTAAAGTTGATAAATTTTAATTCGGTTATAAACGTGTACTTATTAAGAAATAATTACATATTTTTAAATCCGCACTTGTAATCCTCAGGGATTGGCATTTATAACGAGTCTCTTAGATCTATGGTCGTACTAAAAATACGACCGCTTTTTTTCGCTAGCTGCCCGAGATTACCGTCAACCATCCAATTGTTCTGGCTGGAGCAGGTTCGTAACCTATAATGTTTCTTTAACCACTTTTTTTAAAAAAAATTTGTGACTTTAATATGTAGTGTTGTGCGTATGGCTGTTCAAATAACTCGAAGACGCGTCGCAAAATAATAGTTTTCACCAGTAGTAAAAAAAGCACAGTTATTAACAGTATTTTTTTAAATTTCTTTATCAAAAAATCCAAGAAAAACAGGAAAATTCTTTTAAAAATCTCGAACGAAGAGCACTTCTCGCAACATACCATCTTTACACTATAAAGCAAGGCGGCTGGTAAATGAAATAACAATGGTTTCCATAGCGATGTGCGTTGTTATTCGGTGACGTTCATTATCACGACATTTTAATCTTTAACATTTTATTTGATATTATGACGATGTTTTTAAATGATTTTTTAGTAAATACTTTGTGAAAACAGACGAAAATGACTTAAGTTTTAGGCAAGAATAATTAGATTTTTTTTATGCCTTTATCAAAAGTATGATTTTAATAACTGTCTGCAGGTAACTAAAGCATGACTTTTTTGGTTACCGATGCAAAAAAACGTTTTTGTTTTATCATGAGTGCAAAAATGATTCCTGTCCGTTTTTTACCAAAAATTAAAGAGAAATAGAGGAAAATAGTAATATTAAAAAAAATGTAATTATTCTTGCCTAAAATTTACGCTATTTCCGCCAGTTTTCATCAAATATCATCGTCAAAATATCACACTGTCATTTACCTGCCGCCTTGATTTATAGTATAAAGATGAAGTGTTGCAAGAAGTGCTCTTCGTTCAAGATTTTTAAAAGTATCTTGGATTTTTTGATAAAGGTATTAAAAAAAGTACTGTTAACAACTCGCGGATAAACTGTGCTTTTTTTAATCGCATTTTTAAATAACTCGCTGCGCTCGTTGTTTTAACCAACGCTTGTAAAAAAAGAAATATTTTAGCGACTAGTTGTAAAAACTACTATTTCAATATTACTATTTTTCGTACCCGTGATAGAAAAAAAAGGTATTTTTGCATCGGTAACCACAAAAAGCCATGCTTTAGTTTTAGTTATCTGCAGACAGTTACTAAAGTCATGTTTTTGATAAAAGTATAAAAAAAGTAATTTCCAGCATTTTGAAGCACTTTTTTAACACTTGTATTGTATTGGAAACAGTTGATTTTACCTTTAAAGATTACATTAATTAGATGTGCATTAATGAACCCGACTTTTCAATACAACAACAAAAAAGATCCAATTTTTTTTTAAACACTCTCTAAGAAAACGTAATCTTTTTATTCACCTACCTATTTTAGAAGTTGATCCAGCACTTAACTTTTACACCGAATACAAAACAAGTAATAAAAGTAATGGTCAAGCCAAGACAGTAATTTAAGGCTGAAACTATTTTAGCCTAGTTTAAGGGGTAACGTTTTTGATCAAGCAATTTTTTACTATGTTTTTCACATTTTTATACCATGATATTGCTCACATTTTAAAGCTCTCTTCCCAAAGTTTCGATTTCTAGAATACAACATTCAAATTTTTTAAGTTTTCACTGTTTTCTAGGCGTTCAAAAAAAGTACTGCCAAAAATATTTTCTCTCTGTTAAAATAAAAAATAGGGAGAGGGCAGAATTTTAGAGGTAGATGGAGAAATAATTTAGTGACGTGCAAAAATATTTAACGTTGTTCAATAGAGGCTATAAATAAGTATTTTAAAGAAAGATGAAAATAATTTAACGAAATTATTTAATAAAAATTTCTGTTATGTCATCTGTCTGTTATCTTGAGTGGTGTTGCGCATATGATTTTTATTTTGCCATTTTTATACAAAAAAACAGCAAAAATTATAATTTTTCAAAGCATAAAGTGTGTGAAACATAAGGTGGTGTTAAGTTCTTTCAATCGAAATTCTTTAGTCTTTAAATTTACTGTTTGTCGTATTTAAGTACATCTAAAAATCATTTAACAGGTATTTAACTAAATTATTTTAAGGTTCATCATGGCTTTAACATTCAACACGCTCTAAAAAAACGGAATCTTTTTATTCACCTACCTATCTAATCAGTTAACTTTTTCACCGAACACAAATAAAACTCTAGTTTTTCAATAGACATCGAAAAGGTAAATAAACACAAAAATTTAAACAATTTTGCAATCGATCACAATTACAACCGCGCGAATGTCCAACTGGAAAACGTCAAAAATAATTTAGCGGCTAAGCGCAAACAAGGTCATTGACTGACTTCAGTTTATCAAGAGGTTGAATTCTAAACTTAAATTTTTCTCTGCTTATAGTTACTTTTTCAAAAAAAAAAGATAGGTGTCGAAAACTTTTTTTACGTAGTTTCCAAATATGAGGTACCTGAAGAATGTGCAAGAACGCCATTGGCTGAAAATTAAATACAAAGTATATTGTGTAAAAACTAAGACACACATAGTGGCTTATTTGGAAAAAAAATCAAAAAAGTGATCCGAGTCGTGTCTTAGTTTTTAACAAAATGTGCCTTACCATTCAAAGTTCAGCCAACTCTGATGTTTATTTGACTCCAAATAGTATGGATATCACATGACCCGTTTTGAACGTGACTTCAACATTTCCTAAGCTAAGGTCACTGACAGAAAGAAAAGAATCTCTACTCTTAAGGCCACAAAAATGGCATAGAAAAATGATTATTCTTCATCAAAAAAATTACAAATTTCCGTATTATTTTTATTACTTGACATGTGTCAGTTTATTGGCCGAATGTTCCATTAGAAGAATTCCGATACTCCAATCGAACTCACTTCAGTTTTCTTAGACCTACTAAATTACGTGACCTTGGCGTTTAAGAATTCTGGCAGAATCTCGCTTATAAAGAAAAACAACCATAACTTTTATCAAAAAATAGGATTGATCAAAAATCTACAACTGTATCCAAACGATTTTTCAAAATTTGGTGTATTTTTTTCAAAAAATAAAAAGATCCAAAAATTTTTGTTACAAATTTCTGTATTATCGACAAGACTAAATAAAAAGCCAGGTAAGATTTTTGACTATTGTTAGCCTAGAGAGTCCAGCAAAATACTATCTGGATACGGTTGTGAGGAATTGAAAAATAAAGATTCCTGCCAAATTTCAATAGATTCTGTTTTCTCGTTTCCGAGATTCTGCCCGGTAAAGATTGACCCAAAAACAGCAAAGCAGTGTTGTCAAATCTATGCCGTTTTTGTGGCCTTAAAGAAAAATCATTTATTTTTAGGAATAACTTGCACCACTGTGGATGAAGAAAAACGACTGAATCCAAGATTGACAAAAAGTCAAGACGAATTTGTTGAAATTATGAACAATTTAAATTTAGGATATCCAAAGCAAATTGGTAAGAACCCACTTAAAATATAATGATAGTGATAGTAAGTAGGAAGAGAGTATCCTATTAATTCCACTGAAAAAAATGTAAACAACAGCATAAAGTTTATGCATCAGGTAACACTCAACGAAAGTCCCATTAATTCGAAGAAAAACAAAGAGTTATTTGCAAGAATTTCTAACCAAATAATACTATAATGATGCAGGTTGGCTTACCCAACTTTTGATATTGATAATTTATAACCTAAGCACAATTTTATTCATAGTCATAATGTTAAATACATTATTCTTAATAGAAGTGTGTATCCAAGTTTTCATAGTTATAATTGACAATTCATAAGCACAGTGCATAATTTAAAACTTGGTTAATATTACCTTTATGGACTATCAATATGAAAAAAGCAAAGAAAACATTTTGGTTGGTTGATTTCAAAATGGGAGTGATTGATTTTAGCTGATATTAGAAACAGAAATTTAGCAAGAAGGAAGAATACCTAACCTGTTTAGGTTAGGTAAAGAAGAAGAACATTTATTTTTTCTTCTTTTTTGTCAATTTGGTATGTCAACTTTCAAAATTTATCCTAATGCACTATGCTTATAAACTCTTGGATAAACAGGTGCTGTTAAATTATGTATTAACACAAAAATTGTGATTATACACTATAAATTAAAGTTATGAATTATCAATATGAAAAGTTGGGTAAACCTGCCATTAGAGTCAACTCAACCTAACCTACAGTTTTATCTTTATTTTATGCTTCTATCAACCCATAAGCTTTTATTTTTTATTTGTTTAAAATTGCATTGTCAACTCAATTTAGGTGGTCAGTATCACTAATCAATGCTTGGCATAATTCTTACAAAGCTTTAAATAATAAAAAAAATAAAGATTAATATAAAATCTAATCTTTTAATTCGCTTAGACGCTTCCGTATTTTTTGCGTGTTAAAGCAAATATGACTCCAAAAATTGAAAACCGATTTTTTTGAAACTAATTTTATTTCGTTTGAATCATAATGCACTTTTAGTGAAAGCCTCAAACACTTACATTTTTGGTGTTCACATAAAAAAACATTTTTACCATAAGTTAAAAGGTGCTGGAGTGCAAGGAATACCCTTGACTGGTTTCTAATAAAAAGATGTCGATATTGTGTCAAATAGGACGGCTTACATATGGCCGTCACGCGATTTTGCACCTGTCTTGCCGACTATTTTTGCAACTTAGAGCAATATCTAGGAGCCTGAAAGGTACAACGTGGAAAGAAGATTTCATTGTCTACAAAAAGATACTCATTACTTTTTCTCATAAATTATACAGTTTTCGCAAAAAAAATCAATCTATGATAGTATTTAGGGTGTGCCGAAAAAAAATACTTTTTTTTAAATGATCATAACTGAGCAAGATACTTACCGATTTCAACAATATTAAACTATTTAGAAAGTCAAGGCTTTAAAATTTATAGATTCGATCCATAATTCATCAAATATGGTGGACTTATTTTATAAATAGGCATTTTTGACCTCCTACAAAAATTTTTGTGGGCAACAGTGTATTCAATCTCAAACATTAGTTACACAGTTAAATTCCTTTCAAACATTTTAATGTAAATAGACCAGAATTTGCCTGTAAAAATGTCACTGCACAACTAAAGATCCATCCATCATGAAACTGACTTAACTTAAAATTTGTTAATTTTTTTACTATCCCGTATTTTTTGTTCTATATATGCATGTACCTGTTAAACTCAATTTTATAAATTTAACTTATATCGTGTTTTTATTCTATGAGCAAATATATTTTGTAGGTGTAGGATGTGTCTATTAGATTAAAATAATTTTTTCATTAAAAAGAAATTGTTAGAACGAACCGTCAATAAAACATATTACCTTCTTCACCTTTAAGGTGATCCGTGGTAGAAATTCACTGATCTATTAGAATACTAAGTGCGTCCCTGCTTCCATTCGAACACCCGCTGAGTCGCAATAAATGCTAATCGGCCATGAATAATAATGAGTCTCCTAGACCGATGGTCAAACTTTACCTATCCATTATGGATACAACTTTTTGGTACACATATTTTTTGTACCCTGTGAGTTTGATGCAGAATCGACAGTTACTCTATAAAAAGCAAAAAACACGTAAAAACCATGATGTTGCAGAATATATTTTTTCCTGTCATAAAAATGGTTGGCAGTTTCATTAAAAGAGCACTATGATTTAAACGAAACAAAAATTAGAATTAAAAAAATCGGCACACAAATGTAAAAGTTATGAATTATCCAAAAATTTCCTGTTTTTCATGTTTGAGCCGACATTTTGTCTTTAACGGCCCAATTACATCGTTAAACCGGCAACGCTGTTGGGTCCGTTTATTAGGCAATTCTTTTTCCGCATGTTTCTCGGAAACGGGACTTCCAAATGGCCTGAAATTTTGCCTAAATTGTTTATTGGACTATGTTTTTCTATCAAATCTTGGTACTTTTTTAAAATTTTGTTTATTTTTTGAAAAAAACTGTTTTAGCTTTTGTGGTGTTTCAAAATTGGCGCGCCCATATTACGTCAGAAACAGTCAGAAATACCCTTTATAGAGGACTGTAAAACTAAATTGGAAATATTTGTAATTTTCCAAATAATGGACACCTAATTTCAAAAACTCTCTAGATTGTATTAATAAGCTTTGTAATCCTCTTCCTCTAATAAAAAACAAATTGAGTATTATTTTCCTCTAAAGCTAAAACATGCGGAAATGTAAAAACATGGACTATACTGGTTACCTATCAATATTAGTTATATGCCTAGCATCAAAAAGTACTTAAATGGTTATATTATAGATACCGCCACCATCAAAATTAACCACCCACGTCTTTTTTTTGTGAGCTTACCCTAGGAATAGTTTCTAGTGTTCTCCTTTCCTAAATGTATTCGGCTAAGAGAGATCTAACATATAACACCCCTTACCAGGAAAAAAAAATTTATGCCATGCAAACATCGAAATTGGTCGACTCACTGTATTTGCAACTAACCAATGTCAATGTGTCTGCCTGACATTCTTCATAACCTTAGTTTTTTCGTTTTGTTTTGGAGTTCGTCGGCCTGGTTTTTGTGTTTTATTTAATAATTTTTCCTTTGGTAAAAAGCTACTTTTTAGAACCCTTAAGTGGTCTGTGTGTATGGCCATTTGACTAGTTGTCACTGCTCTCAATTCGATCACCTAGGTGATAAATAAACAATCCCCCATAGGGTCACTGGATCCTGAGACCTGCGGTCCCAGCCGCAGGTTTTAGGATCCAGTGACCCTAATCCCCAATGATTCGCGGCGCAATCTGTGAACAGGAGAATACAGTAAAGAAACCAGAGATAGATAATGAGTGGTAGATGACGTATTGAAATCGATTGACAAATTTATATTATCTCTGGATTGTTCTTGCGCCGTAAGTTCAAATTTAAGGTCTGTCAACTTCCGCAGTCAAGTTCGCATTAACACGCAAAAACATAGAGGCCTCTAAGCGAATGGGGAATAGTGTAGACGTTTATAAAGCAGAAACAAAAATAAGAAATATAAATCAAAAGATGGTCAACTTTTACCTTTTATCCAAAAACGGATTTGCGCGTGCCCCATTACCCGCACTAAAGGACGGCATTAACATTAATTATGTCAACTTGTCGACAATGTCAGAAATAGTGGCAAGAACTTTAGGTAACCAACTTAGAGGTCATCCATAAATTACGTAAGGCAGCAAGATGAAAGGAGAGGGCTGGTGTAAGTGTTATAAATTGCTACAGGGGGGGAGGGGGATATTTTCATAGTAGTGTCTAAAAATATGTAGTACCCACATATTCATGTTATGAGAATATTCCCTCAAAGTGATTTTTGAAATATCCTATTTCGAATATGACAGGAATGTTCTAGGCCTATTTTTGGTTGAAAATTCTTTAAGAGTTTGTGAGAGTTTTATTTCTTTAGTAATAAGATAATAGTATTCGCACGATAACGTGATAATCAAGTTATTTCTATAAATATTCCCAAAAAGAATATTTTGGTCAGGATTTTGGCATGTTTTATAATTATAATTTAGTTTAATGTCATCTATTTTAGGTAGATGACATTAAATCAATATGTTCTCTATGTACCAGGTAATATTATTATAAGTATAAGACAGCATAAAAGGTAATCCTTTGATAACTAATCTCAAGTAGTACATCAACTTTATGGTGATACATTGATATACCTATATCCATAGGCTACTCCGTAATTGTACTTTAGTTGAAGACTAATGCATATTTGGTAGATATTCATTCTGCAATATCCACTGCATATCTTAGTATATCCATCTCGTGGCCATGTGGACATGTGTTGAATCACAAAATCATATTCATCCAATATTCAATAGGGATATACATTTGCTATGTGGGATATTA
The DNA here is from genome assembly GCA_963921995.1 of Oxystoma pomonae. Taxonomy (NCBI): domain Eukaryota; kingdom Metazoa; phylum Arthropoda; class Insecta; order Coleoptera; family Brentidae; genus Oxystoma; species Oxystoma pomonae. The sequence continues at coordinate 97,856,539 of OY998167.1, forward strand.
TAGTTAGTGCCTAGGTATAATACTATAATTTAAAAAAAAAACGTTTCGGTCGTATTTTAGTCATGTTTCACGTCACGTTTCTATCACATTTATATCACCTGTATGAGCTAGAACGTATTCGTATTCCCAATGGTAAAATGTAACATTCCTATCACATTCTTTGTTCTCTAGTATATGACTATTACATCACAGGAATGTTTAATTGATATATGGGTAGTTGTGCCGAATTTATCTACCGATAAGTTTAAGTCCTTAATATTTAGGAAAACAGTAAACGATGGAGGTTAGTTTAATTATTTAGTTATTATTGGTGTCACTTGCTTTGGTTTACTTAGCGGAGGCTCTGCGCTGAAAGTTTTTTAATTTTAATTCTTATTTGGTTGTATAAATTTATATTAATTATTTTGTTTTGTAAAAACTTTAGAAACATGGTCCTAATAAAAGAGAGCAATTCTTTTTTCTGCAAAGACCTATAAAACGCATCGAACAGACATTTCCACTTTAATTCTTCCCCCTAAAAATAGAGAACAACCCTAATGATTTATTTTCGTCGGTCTAACAGCCAAAAACGGAGTTAACTAAGCATTTCAAGTGTCGTGCTTGTCCTCTCTCTTATATCGATTTTGTCAAACTTCCAACTTTGAAACCCCAAAATCCAAGAGTAACGAAAATGCGAGTTTGTTATTTAAAAACTTGTGAATCAGAACTGGTCTATTTGCTTTTTACTTCTACCACGTTTTCACGCTCAACACTTTTCGGTTTTCATGAAGCCATTTGAACACGATTTGGACATTTGACATATGCCTCATGTATTTTGAGGTTAGTTTTCGCCAATTTTACTTCTTTGTTTGCTTTTCTAAAGCCAATGAGTTTACGGCATAATGCTATAATTAAAATAAAGGTATACCGGGAGTCCTAAGCTGAGTAACCTATTAGAATATTTTGGAAACTATACAAAGGCAACTTTTGAAACTTGTTATTCTAACATAAGTCCATTAAGGATAGAGCAAAACGGTTTTTACATTCCTTGGTTTTTTAAAGGGCTATCGTTTTATATCTAGACTCAGGGTTAAAATATCCCAAGGTTAGTTTAACCCTGGGTTAAAAATAGTATAAAACGATAGCTTCTAAAAAACAAAGATAGGCATGGAAAAACCGTTTTCCTACGAGCGTGCGGAAAAGTTACTTTTACTTTTTCGCACAACTTTTTATGTAACTCACGATAATCACTTTAAATGACAATATTTGAATTCAAGAATACTTTAAATCAAATGACTATCTATGGATACCTACTATGCAGGCACAGTACTAAAAAAATCGTGCGGAAACTAACCCCCCCCCTTCCCCGCGCCCACGGTGCACCACTGGTTATATTATTAAGATGTAAACTTATTGGCTTTAAAAAAGCTAACAAAGAGTAAAATTGGCCGAAAACTAAACTCAAACTACATTAAGCAAATGTCAAAAGCTGAAATGGTGTTCCAAACGCGTTCAAATCGCTTCATGAAAACCGAAATCGAATCGTATTGAAAACGTATTCACTTCCACGTGAAAACATAGTAATTATTTGAAAAAAAATTTGGTAATTAACAAATTTTGTTTTTTTTTCAGACAAGGCTCTTCCAGCGAACAAGGTTTGTGGCGTTTACAATATTCCAAAAGATTGTGCTTAAAGCTATAAGTTTTAATTTAAAAAAATTACATTGATATTTGAGGTGATATTGTTATAACAAAAATGTTTATGATCTTTAGAAATAAAAGAGTTTGTTTTTGAATAGTATGTAGTTATATTTCGTGATGAACAGTTTTTAGCCTGAGTAACAATGGTAATATAAGGAGAAATGTACCTTTGTCCTGCAATTTTCCTCCACCACAATCAGCGCGGTGTCATTTTATCTAAAACTATACTTGCGTGGTCACCCGATGGGGCAATATAGAAGCCCTGGATGAATAAAAAGTAAAACAAAATCGCGTTACACTTCTATGGGATATGGTGAAAAATTCAAATTTTTACTTTTGTGACCTCTCTAAGGCGAAAGCTTTTCTACTCTAAGGTACTTCCTACTCTGTGGATCTATTCTTGAATCGAGAGAAATTTTCTCCCAAGGAGTTAAATTCTCTCGCTACTATGCATCTCATTGGTCCAAATCTTCGGTTTAAATCGGTTTTTCTCACTTTTGCCCGATATTGATCAAAAGTAATTCTATTGGTCTCGATTAAGAGAGAATTTGACTCCCTGAAAGCAAATTTTTTCTCGATTCAAGAATAGACCCACTGGATGGCAAACATGATTCCGTAGGTTCCAGATACGGAACGCAAATAAATAAATTTTGGAGGTCACAATGTGGAGACATTTTCACAGTTATTTTTCGTTTCCGAGATATCGACCTTCAAATTTAGCCCATTTTTTCAGAAAGACCGCTGTAACTTGAAAACCAGTGAACCGATTTTCACAAATGTTCGACATTTTTGACGGCATTAGCAAGGTCTACAGGCCTCAGTTTTTGTTTTTTTTTATTTTTGTCTCTTTCGATTATTAAAAGACAAAAAACCAAAAACATGAAATCGTGCTTCACGCCATTCTCGAAAACGGATTATTTATGTGAATTGTTCTGGATGAAAAACATTTTATACTCTTAAAAATGTGTTTATTTTTCGAGATCTTGATTTTTTAGATAATAAGTTTAAACGCTTATAACTTAAAAACCACTGCACCGATATTAATGCGGTAAAGTATTTCTTCAATAATTATTTAAATAAAATTTGCAAAATGGTCGTTTCTGAAAAAATTGGAGGGCGCTAGTATCTTAAAAAATGGTTTAACTAAAAAATTTTTTTAACTTTTTAATCCACCGTACCAATATCGTAAAAGAGACTATTAAAATCGTGAAATTTTGACTTTTCTTAATTTTATCAACAATAGTTACTAAGGTTCCAAAACACCTTAATCGACGAAAGAAAAAAAGTTGTATGTCGGTCTGTCGGTCTATCGTTTTGTTGTCTGTTGTCTGTCTATATACACGATAACTCAAGAACGCCGTAATCGATTTTAACGAAATTTGGTACAAAAATCCTCTTTTAGCTGACCATGAACTGATTAACTTTTGGGTAGGGTGGTAGGGGGTTGAAGGAGCGAAAAGGAGGATAAAACATTTAAAAAATTTAAGCAAGTAGCGATATACGGTTTTCAGATTTAAGTTTCCATGAATATGTACTACAAATTTTGTTATAAAGTCCAAATTCGTGGGGGCTTTAGTTTCGGAGTTATTCGGAAAAACTTTAAAATATATTTAAAAAAATCATATCTTTAGAAGTACAGCAGCTATTGATATGCGGTTTTCAGATTTTGGTTTTCGTAAATATTACCCAAAAATTTTGTTATAAGGTTCAAATCTTTTAAAGCTACAGTTTTCAGGATATTTTCATTTATTTTCAACACAAAATAATTGATTGTATATTGGACTATCCGTGCTTTCTAGCAGTAATTTTTTGTCCACCATACCAATTTGGTAAAATCGTGAAATTTGACTTTTCTTAATTTTATCAAAGCTACAGTTTTCGAGATATGTTTCTTCCCTGATCATTCTGAATATGTTCTGATAGTTTTTTTTACATCTGATCATTTCGGCTATGACTTGCTGGCTTCGTTCATGATAGTATATGACTAGCACACCAACAGGCAAAAAAAAAAATCTAAAAATTGTTTTTTTTTGGTATCTACAGGGTGATTCAAAATTCCCTGAAGTTATTTTGACAGTGGTTAGATATCATCCATCTAAAAAAAGTTAACTGAACAATTTTTTTAAATTTCAGAAAATTTTTTCTCTAAACTAAGTTGTAAAATTTTAGTTTTCTTGTAGAATTTTAAAATTGTTACCTCTAAGAGTAGAGATTCTTGTTTTTCCCTCAGTGACCTTAGCTCTCTGAAATGTCGTGATGTTCAAAACGGGTCATGTGATATCGGTACTTTTTAGTAGTTTTGGAACTAACCCCCAGATGCACCGTAAAAATATTGGATTAGATAGCCAATCGCAATTAAGTGCCTACGGTGCATTAAGGGGTAAGACACACAGACCAAGCAACACCGTTCTCAACTAAAAAGCCAGTTAACTCATTTTCGGTTTAGTACCCTTTGGCTTATGATCGGTCCCATATTGACACCAAACTGACAGAAAATCCATGTTTTACTTTTTTCAATTTGGTTATAAAAATGGCAGCCCCAATAGGCTAAAGGGCACTGAGGCGGTAGGAGTTAACAGGCTTTTTAGTTGAGAACGGTGTTGGACCAAGCCAGTTAACTCTTATCTATTCAGTACCCTTTAGTCAAAGATTGCCGCCATTTTTATAACCAAATTGACATGTAAAACAGGAACTTTGTGTCAGTAGGGTGTCAATATGACCGCTATAGTAGGCTAAAGGATACTAAATCGAAAATGAGTTAACTGGCTTTTTAGTTAAGCAGGTGTTCCACAGACAGAGATTCTTTTTTTTTTTGTCAGTAGCTACGTTCGGTATATAGATCCGATCAATCAGACTGCTCCAAATCGTTCGGCAATTCGTAGCGGAGGTAGGGGAGGTAAATCTGGCGCGTTTGTTTAATGAATCCAGATCAATCGGAGCTAGATCGCTCTGCTCTGAATTTTAGACGGATTTTCCAGATTAATCTAAACTTTTAGGGTTATGTTTTTATTTATTTTTAGTTTTGTGTTGGAACTTATTTGGATTTTAAAAAAAAGTAGTGGAAAATCAAAACCATTTAAGTACGTTTTTATGTGAGCTTCAGTCAGACATAATATATTTGAGCTTTTTGAGGGGTGATTTATAAACTGGAGTTGAGTTGAGTGGTACATTCTGAAATGTTCTTTAAATTGCCTGTCTCTTAATCGTCGAGCTTTTTCTCCAGCAAAGTCAAAGAGTTTATTACAGTCTTCTGAACAGTTAACCTTGTCATCATTGCTATACAAACACAAAAAATGAGTCAACAGGAGGAGAATGAAAATATGTAAGTATTGTTTATAACTTTTGGGTTACCATTTTTGTGTTTTTTACTTTTAGAGCTTTTTTGGTATAAAAGCTACATGCAGTCTAGAGTTGCTGCAACGTAAAAAGTTCAGTTATATTAAAGTTTTAATGCATGCATTTCTTCAAAAAGTAGAGAGAGAAGACAAAATTATGCGTTGGGCATTAGCCATTAAAACTTGAGTAAATAGGCCTTAAGCCATAAGCAGTAAGAACTAAAAAGCATTAATTTTTTGCTTACTTACAATAATCATCAACATTGATAAGCCATAGTTCATTTTCCTTGCGTCTTATGGCTTACTTTTTATGGTGGCAACTCTAGACTGCCACTTAACCTAAAAAGTCAGTCAAGGTAAAATTTAAGACAAGAAGAAAGTTGTAATTTTCTCTTCCTAAAATACAGTTTTTTGGGTAAATTGTTGTTTTACTAACTCAACACCCAACCAAACAAGTACTATTGTTTTCTTACTATTGTATTATTGTTTTTTTACAGTTTCAAACAAAAAAACTTCCCAAGAAATCATAAGAAAAATGATAGGCAAGGTATTCAAGGAACAACTTGCATAGTGCCACCACAGTGTAGCTACACAGGACCAAAGAATAGCTTGAGAACACATCAGGATTTCTATAAGTTGGTTTATTAATTGGAGGTAAATATATTTTTCATTACTCAAAGTCTTCTGTAAAAATACAAGTTGTGTTTATTTTGTAGTAGAAATGATCCTAAAACTAGTGGCTTAATCGATTTTTTATATCACTTTTTATAACTGAGAATTTTAATAAGGTGGTCAGTATTTTGTCGTTATAACCTTAGATTATAACCATCTGTTCATCCTTTTTAAATCTATCATAGGCTGTTTTTGGAAGATTAAGTGCCATTTACATATGATAATAATTATGTCAGTATTGTATTACCCAAAAGTTTAGATTAGACTTTATTTGATCATTGTATAAGTTAGATTTTTACCGAGAGGGTGTCGATTATGTTAAGTACATTAAATAAATAAATAAATATAGTTAATATTAAGTTTAATCAATAAAACAGATATTACATAACTCAGTAAAATTTGATATTATACAATACATACACTTATTTTTTTTTTTAATACAGAACTTACAATTAAAATTGCAAAAGCTAGCCTACAACATTAAAAATAAAATTGCAAAGGATAGCCCACAGCATTAAAAAAGTTAAGTCTAAACATATCTGGACACTAGAGCTACAGCTTAATTAAATGAAAGTTAATAAAAAAAAACCACCAAAGTCACACAAAGATTTCCGTTCCACAGACCTAGTAACATTTTCTGAAAAAATGACTATGCAGTAAACGTAAAGTTTGTATCTTTAACCACCTATACTTATGAACCTAGTAGTAAAGGGGGGGGAGGGCTGGCAATGATAGAAAAAATTGTCTGCCCCTCTCCTATAACATATTAAAATTTGAGAAAATTGAATGGATGCACACACTCCATAGGAAATTGGAAAGAGTTCTTTCTAGGCCTTTTTATGTAAAATAAATTCTTGAGTCTCTATAGTTTTATCAGAATAATGTTCATCATAACTAAGAACAATAAAAAATATGTACCATATTTTGTTAAACTGATTCTTAATCAAAAATGTAATTTGTAAAATCCTTTTTTTTTGCATTGTTTCAGATATAGCTTGATCACGATTCAGCCTGCAGCAGGGTGATGAGTTCTGGAAAAATGCAATGGACTTTTCTAGTGTGTTTGTTAAATGATATTTTTTCTACACCAAATCAAAGTGCCTGTACTAATTTTAAAGAATAAAAAAATTATATAAATTTCTGTTCCTTATTATTGCAAATTGGTTTGACTTGTGAAAGCACTTGTGTAATACTTACCAATAAAGAAACTAAACTAAACTTTCAATTTAATTGTAGTTTAGAATGTGCTTTCATAATAAACTAGGTTTAACATTGCGGTGCAATATGCAACAAATATTTGTATAAATCACTACATTAAATCCACATGGCAGCTTATGGCTAGCCTATGATACAAAAGTGGTAAAATCTGGATGGTCGAAAGTAGTAATTCCCTGTGGCTGATGTTTGGAATGAAGGCGGCACGGCCCCGCCCCAGGAAGCTCCATACTTCAAGTGGGTATCCGACTCGCAGTCGCCTGGAGGCAGAAGGGTCATAACGTTAAGCGCGCCGCTTCGGCGGGTACTTTCGGCCCGAATCCGTCACTTCGCAAAGCCTTCAGTTTGCCAATTTCGGCCCATGGGGATTTGGTTTATTGGGTAATCTTCAAACATTATTTGTTGTCCGTGCACTACAGCACAAATAGCCTCTAAAACCATGTTATTCATGGTACCTTTCAGACTCAAAAGCCCAGCAGCCGACAAAAATATAAAAAAATTTAAATAAAAAAATCTTAGGTTAGAAAGTTTAAATCTGAACCCGTTCGGTAATGCTACTTGCTCGGATTAATCGACGATCAGCTGATCAAAAATCCGTCTGATCTGCGATCTATATACCGAACTTAGCTAGTGAAGTCAGGTCAGAAAATGTCGAAGTGACTTTCAAAACGGGCCATGTGTGATATCCATACTTTTTAGAGTTAAATAAACATCAGAATTGGCTGAACTTTAAATGGAAGGCACATTTTGTGAAAACTAATACACGGCTCGGATCACCAATACTTTTTTTTGTTGTTGAAGAAGTGCTTTAAATTTTATTTCATGTATATAAATAATCCGTGACTTTAAAATGCAGTGTTGTACAGGGTGGGCTAAATTCGCTGGGATTTGGGGTTTTGGGTACTTCTAGACAAGATATAGAAAATAGTATAACATATCCTGGGTTCGATTTTCGAGACAAACTTAAATACGAAAACTGCATCTCGATATGTTAAGAGGTTTTTGAGATACGGGGGCTTTTTGAAAAGTCTGCATTTTATGATGAGGTCTATAACTTTGTTATTTATGGGAATATTGTTTTCATGTATGTTGGGAATTTGGAACCTTTGGTTGCACTAAAACAAAGTTATGATTGTTTTCCACAAACCAAAACTACACTTTTTTGCACTCGACGCGCGTTTCGCTAACAACGTTAGCATCATCAGGAGACGATAAACAATGTTTGTTATTTTTTGTTTGTTTATCGTCTCCTGATGATTTGGTTTGTGGAAAACAATCATAACTTTGTTTTTTTTGTTTTTATGTAAAAAAATTTTTTGTAGAATTTTTGACAAAGAAGTCAACCGTCTACTGAAATTTCCCTAACGCATCTAGTTTCTGAGATATAACCTAAAGTTGATATTTTTCTTATGGAATGACCTTTTTTTCTTTGATTTTTTAAATCAGCATAAAATTCTCTTTAAAATGATGTATCACAATTTATGTTTGATTTTTTGTTTTTTTTTATATTTTTATTTTTTCGATATTTATTTATTTTTTTAATTATTATCTTTCAAAATTTTTAACGTAATTTTTACTATAAAGTAAAAGAAAAAGATAAAATAAATATTAATATTTGTAAAAAGTAATAAAAATATAAAAAATACATAAAAATACAAAAATACAAAAAATAAAACACAAAGTGTGATACATCATTTAAAAATAAATTTTATACCGATTTTAAAAATGAAATAAAGGAAGGGTCATTCTATAAGAAAAATACCAACTTTGGGTTATATCTCAAAAACTAGATGTGTTAGGAAAAATTCAGTTGGAAGGTTAAGTTTTTTGTTAAAATGTCTTCAGAAAAGCTATTTTCATGAAATAAACATTCCTATAAATAACGAAGTTATAGGCCCCATCCCAAAATGCAGACTTTTCAAAATGCCACCGTAGCTCGGAAATGGTAAGACATATCAAGATGCAGTTTTCGTATATAATCTTGTCTCAAAAATCGAGCTCAGGACATGCATACTATTTTTTGGCTATCTTGTCTAGAAGTACCCAAAACCCCCAAATCCCAGCGAATTTAGACCACCTTGTACTCCTGGCAGTTCAAATAACTCGGAGAAGCGTCCGGAAAAAGTAATTTTTAACATTCCGAAGCACTTGCATAAACACTTGTGTTGTATTGAAATCAGTTGATTTTAACTTTGAGATTAAATTAATTGGATTTGCATTAATAAACACGCCTTTCCAACTACAAGTGGAAAAAAACACCCTCTAAGAAAACGAATTTTTTCACCTACCCCATTAGATGGGCATTTTAAAATGAGTCAGCCGCAAGCAGTCTATTAGGACTAAAATACTTTTAGTCATGTCGTTGCACCAAAGGGGTACATTCTAGCCGTCTGACTTAATTAACTCTCTGGTGCAATTTGTAGCATTTTGTATTGTCCCTTAGGTGCAAGAAATATAGTAGGTACTCGTAATTTTATATGCTGTGTTTTAGCAAAAGATTCAAACTGGGTCTTTGGTAAAGAAACATTATTTCGACAACGTTGGAATGAACACTGTGTTGATTCGTCATATTCGCCCATCGATCGACGGACATGACGTCAGCGTCGCCGTGTGGTAAGGACGGACGCCAAGACCCCTTTCCGTTTGTACTACAGGCATTTCTTTTATTTTGTGTGCAGATATATTACATACCTAGTAGCACTGAAGACCCCGCAGTTTCTCCGGCGGTTTTACACGCTTTTTCCCGTTTTTTTTGCTTTAAAAGGTCATAACTTTTGTTTCGGTGAACCGATTTTGATGAAGTCCAAGTAATTCAGTAGTGAGAGTACCGTCAAAATCGGTTTTAGCAGTTTCTACGTGATAGGGAAACGAACAAACAGACAAAAATTCAAAAAATTGTATTTTTGGTGTATCTAGGTACATGGTTTGATTAGAAGCCGTCACCAAAAATTTACAATGTGCACTTGATTTTAAAAAGAACGCATACATGCAGTCACAATATTGAACTTTCTAAAAGTGTATAATATATTCGGACTAGCAGCTAAAATTCCTAAAAACTTCAAAAGTACCACAATTTGTCATATTGTTTAAAAAAGGTCTCTAAAACTGAAAATATTTTTTTACTTAAATTAAAGGCAAACTTACTTTTATATTAAATTACTAATATGTAATGTAATGTAATACTAAAAAATCAGCAAAAATAATGTTTTAGTGAAGCCTTTATTGAAAAATATCAAATTATCACTCGAGTAACGGAAGAATGCTGTTCTATAAAGAGGACGGTAACCCATTTTGGAGTTGATAAAATAACAATAATACGATGGAAACAATTCGACGAATAGGAAACTTGGATTAGGACAAAAAGATGGTAAACTTAATACTAATTATTTTAACTTAAAAAAGAACTAAAATAAATAATTTAGTATTTAAAGGTTAAATTTTTAAAATACTGATGGTCTTCTAAGAGCTGAAATAGCATCGCTTAACTCTTCTGAATTTCGTAGGCAGGCATACTAAGCTGATGCAACACCGTTCTCAACTAAAAAGCCAGTTAACTCTTATCTCTTCAGTGCCCTTTAGCCAAAGATTGCCGCCATTTTTATAACCAAATTGACAGGTAAAACATGTATTTTCTGTCGGTTGGGTGTCAATATGACCGCTATAGTAGGCTAAAGGATACTAAATCGAAAAAGAGTTAACTGGCTTTTTAGTTAAGCAGGTGTTGGCTGATGGTGCCTTATAATAGTATACACTAATGGAAAGCTAAATTTTGTGGCATAGGAAAAAATGCATGTATGAGTTTTTTTTGCGTAATCCTTTTTAAAAATTACCCGAACCAATCGAAAACTATAATTGCGACAACGCGAATGTTTTTTTTTGTTTGATGAAATTAGAATGTGTTCACACGCGACCAAAAAACATATTTTTAAATAGTTTTCTAATTTATTATTTTTTAACTTGATTTATCGCAACGGTAAAATCCCTGATGACTGACTAAAATCAACCTTTGTTACACTACCTAAAAAACATTCAGCAAAGAAGTGTAGTGATTACCGCCTAATCAGCCTAATGCGAGTCCTTTATGGGCGACAAGCGGTTTGGATTTCGTGGTGGATTCGAGACAAGAGAGGCCCTGTTTGGCATTCAAGTGTTAGTTCAGCGGTCTAGGGATTTGTCGGCGCCAGTATATGCGTGTTTCATAGATTATTTATGAGAAAGCGTTTGATCGAGTCCAACACGAAAAGCTCATAGAATCGCTCAAATAAAGGTTGATGGCCAACTGTCCGAAGAGGTCCAAATAAGAAGAGGTGTGCGTCAAGGTTGTATATTATCTGCACTGGGTGGATGTTAGAAGTAAATGGGCAGCAAGTCTTGGGTTGCCTCCTCAATGAGAACTGGGACAACATGCAAGAAGTTCGTGCAAGAATTGAACAGGCCAGATCATCTTTTATGAAAACGAAATCGATGTTGTGTAGTCGCGATCTTAATACCACTCTCCGAATTCGTGTGCTTTGGTGTAATGTTTTTAGCATCTTATATTATGACATGGAAGCATGGACACTGACTGAGGCCATGTGTAAAGAGTAAGAGGCATTTGAGATGTGGTGTTATCGTAGAATAGGAAGGATATCTTGGATGTACGGAATAACTAATGTGCATATTTTGCTTAGAATAAATAAAGACCTTGAAGGTTTATTTACCATCAAAAAACAAAAAGTTGAATATTTTGAGAAATGGCAAATGCAAACTTTTAAAATTGATAACAGAAGGCAAAATTGAAGGCAGAAGAGGTACGGGTCGTAGACGGATATGATGGCTTAGAAATCTTAGACAATGGTATGGTGTTAGCACTACGACCCTTTTCCTAAAAGCAGTGGACAGGGTACAGATCGTGCTGATGATAGCCAACGTTCGAAGAGAGCCTGGCACTTGAACAAGAAGAAGAATTTCTTCTTAAAATATATCATTTATAAGACTCTGATAGATCTTTTACTTGTATTTATTTTAATCATTTTCGTGTGTTAAATAGCGTAAATATTGTGAAATTTATCGGAATTCATTAAATTTTATGCAGATTAGCCTTTATTATTATGGGTGCTGATGTCAAAAAGAAGTATGTCCGACAATCACATGCTATTGTTAAGAGAAAGAACCATTTCCCGACCTAAACTTCAAATTTGCAAACATACCTACTCTAGCGTTGATTATTTCCACAAGCTCTCAAAGTCGTTGGCGTTGCGATAGCGGGTACTGTGTTTGGTTAGATTTGTTTTTTAATTTTATAAGAGCAGTGCCTTATGTGACCAAAATGGTTTAAGACTCGTCGTCATCTTGCTCTTTAGACTGATCTGATCAAAAATTCGTATTCCTTACCCCCATATACCAATTTTGGTTGAAATCGGACAAACTTAGGTGTTTCCCCCTTCACTCCCTTCGTAGGGGGGGGAGGGGGAAACCCCCCTCCACTCCCTTCGTAGGGGGGAGGGGGTAAACATCTGAGTTTGTCCGATTTCAACCAAAATTGGTATACGGGGGTTTTGGGGGCACGGAATACGAATTTTTGATTCAAGATGGGCGATTACTGGTCATGTTTTGCTAACCAATTTTAACTCACAACAGTCGGATGTGTATGAGTCAGTTAAAATTGGTTAGCAAAACATGACCAGTAATCGCCCATCTTAAATCCGTCATATTGAATTTTCAAAATATGATCAAAAATTTGTATTCCTCATTTTCAAAAACCCCCGTAACCAATTTTGGATGAAATCGGACGTTTTGCTCTTCTCCGGGGGGTGCCTAAAATACCATATTATTGTATTGTAAATTTGAATTCAATCAAACATCTAGAAGTTAGTCAAAATGGAGTTGCAACATACATACATAGAGGTGAAGTTAAATGAAAGCTTGTAATAAAAAATACGCAAAATTAAAAGCCTGTCCTGTATTTTTAAACGCCTAAATTGGATTTCAATCCATTATTTTTTGGGTGCCTTCGCTCACCATTCTGGGTCTCTCTCAGGCATATTGGGTCTGTATCGCGATTTCTTTGTTACGTTCGGTATACAAATAAAAACAATATCATAAGCGCTCTAACAGGCATATTCATTTTTCATTCATAAAGTATCCCTGGCAACATGTTGTTTCACTGTGGTGCATTTGATTCATATCAAAATGTAATATAAGGGGTTATTCGGAGTGATTTAAGGTTAGCAGTGTAGTTATGATGCCAATTATTATAGGGTGTTTGATTTTGTCTAAATAAAAATGGAATGGACTATATTTTGAACTTGCTGACACTGCATATACAGGGTAGAAACTTTAAATGGAATATTGGCCGTAGCTAAAATTTTCAGCAAAAAACTTCAGGTCTATTCACGGACAACTTTTTTTTTCAAATAAGAAGAGCCCGCTTGTGGCACCTTGTTGCTCGCTCGTGTACTTTGTTTTGACATTTTTCAATCCATGTGTCAAAAATCCTCAAAGAATAATTGTGTAAGGCTTTAAATGGAACATTGCCCCTAGCGGATTAGAAATTTGTTTTTAGAAAAATCCAAAAACCCGTTAACTAACATTTTTAGCAATAAAAATTTTCGGCTTAAAATTTTTGTGCACCTACCCTTAGAAAGGGGTCTATTCACATACAACTTTTCTTTTGAAAGGAAAAAAAAAATTTCAACCCGCCTGGGGCAGTTCCATTTGAAGTCCGACACATTCATTTTTTGAGAACTTTTGACACATCCTAGCAAACACAAATCGTCGGCATTGAATCGGGCCAATATCGACAACGTCGGCAGTGTGTCAGCATCGGCGACTATACGTTGACCCGATGTTGGACAGATTGCGATTTTCAGTTTTCGGTCAATAATCGGCAACTGACAGAGGTCCACATTACTACAGTAGACTTAATGCTGACACCACTTTAGGACCGACGATGGTCCGATTGGAATTTTGTTTAGCGGTCGAAAATCGGCAACTGACGATGGCCCGATTTACTATAGTCGACGTTATGCCGACGCCCACTTTATCTGCTTTAGGGCCGACGACGGTCCGATTGGAAGTTTGTTTAATCGGACGAGAATCGGCAACTGGCGATGGCCCGACTTACTATAGTCGACATTATGCCAACGCAAACCTTATCTGCTTTAGGACCGATGATGGTCCAATAGGAACTTTCTTTAATCGGTCGAGAATCGGCAACTGACGATGGCCCGATTTACTATAGTCGACTTTATGCCGACGACCACTTTATCTGCTTTAGGGCCGACGATGGTCCGATTGGAACTTTGTTTGATTGGTCGAGAATCGGCAACCGACGATGGTCCGATTACGTCACCTTAAAATGTTTAAACTGCTTAATAGTTTCTTCCAAGTATGTAGAGATGGCGCTAATGTCACTATGTTCCCTGTACAGTGGAAGATAATATTATATATATAATAAGCAAAGATATTTCAAAACTAAAATGCGGACTTGACAAGATAGTGGTACTTCTCTACAAGAATCACCTCTCCTGCCACTTAAACCAGCCAGTCTGGTTAAGCACCTGATTATCAAATCTTTGTAGTTTGCCAATTTCAGGCCGCTTTAAGCTACCACCGACGGACCTCCGTCAATCGCCGACGTTGGACCGCTTTAGAAAACCAATGTCGGACTTGAATAGTTTACCGATGTCGGGCCGAGACCAGCTTGCCTACGTTAGACCGACCAAATTAAGCCGTTATGGGCGGATGGTCGGTACCATGTGGTTAAACCATATCGGACCTTAATCGTACGGCGACGGAATGCCGATGTCAGCAAAAAGTAAAATTTACCATTGGTCCTACGGCGGGTTATAGTCTAACGCTGCGTCGGCAAACATACATTGGGCCTACATCACAAAGCGGACAAAAAATACTGCTGGTCCGATGTCGTAAATCGACGTCGTGCCGATGACGACAAATTCGGCAATCGACATCGGACCGACGAAGGCCCGAGGGAACCGTGTTTGCTGGGATGGATTAAAAAATGTCAAAAAAATACACGAGCGTTTTTTTTTTGATAAGCTTTCCAACAAGGTGCTACAAGCGGGGTCTTTCTGAGGGTCCGTTCACAAAAGTTTTATGCCGTAAATTTTGATTGCTAAAAATACTAGTTGACGTGTTTTCGGATTTTCCAACTCGCTAGGGGCAATGTTCCATTTGAAGCCCAACACAACGATATCTTGAGGATTTTCATACATATATAGACAAATGTAAAAAAAATTACACGAGCGTTGTTCTTTTTCGACAAGCTTCCCTACAGAGTGCTACAAGCGGGGTCTTATTATTTGAAAAAAAAAATGTTGTATGTGAATAGACCCCTTTCTGAGGGTCCCTTCACAAAATTTTTTGCCGAAAATTTTAGCTGCTAAAACTCTTAGCTGACGTGTTTTTGAATTTGTATACACGTATTTTTAAACCTTTTCACCATATTTAAAATGTTTGGTGTTGGTTTGGCAAAATTGCCGAAAAAAACGCAACTCATATAAAAAAAATTAACCAAAAAAGCATTGCAATCCAGTGCTGCCAATTAAAGGAATTAGAAGTGCTTAAAGCAGAAAAAGGTCAATATCGGGAGAAAGAAAAAAGTTCAAACCCCCTCATTTACGTGCCTTTATATTTCAAAAATTTCTAACAATCTTACGAATTACAGAAACGTGTAAATCTGGCAACATTGGATTGTAATGGAAAACGGAAACATGCATAGCATACCAATTTAACCGCAAATTAATTTGAAAATGGTTTTAATAAACATGAGATACACAAAGTATAAAACAATTTCCCCGACTGTACTTGATATATATACCGAGGCTACGATAGTATCGATCCTTTTTCGTTGTCTGATGTTCTCCATAAACACAGCTTGTCACAGTGAAAAATACTTCTTTTTCTTCTTTAGGTGTCTGCTGTCCTCCTCGGACGTTCGCAATCATTAGCGCTATCTGAACCTTGTCTACAGCTCGGCGGAATAATGGGGTAGTGGTCACTCCATACCATTGTCCTAAATTTTTTAGCCAGGATACCCTTCTTCTACCCGGGCATCTTCGTCCTTCGATTTTTCCTTCTATAATAAGCTTTAAAAGTCGATACTTGTCATTCCTTAAGATATGACCCAAATACTCCAGTTTGCGCTTTTTTAGTGTAAACAGAACTTCCAGCTGTTTGTCGAGGCGTTGAAGTACCTCGGTGTTACGCACTCTTTTTACCCAGGAGATTTTCAATATCCTTCTGTACGTCCACATTTCAAAGGCCTCCAATTTTTTGCACATCGCATCTTAATGTTCAAGCTTCCATTCCATAAAACAGTATGCTGAACACATAACAGGAACGAAGCACGAGCTTGTTCTATTCTAGTACAAATCTCCTGCATGCCGTCCCATTTTT
This sequence comes from Oxystoma pomonae, assembly GCA_963921995.1. Lineage (NCBI taxonomy): Eukaryota > Metazoa > Arthropoda > Insecta > Coleoptera > Brentidae > Oxystoma > Oxystoma pomonae. The sequence goes on from OY998167.1 coordinate 97,872,840, forward strand.
TATTTAGTTGACACCCAAGATATTTAAAAGTTTCTACTCGCTCAATTCGTTGACGTTGTTAATTTGCTAACTGCTCGCCACTTTGTCTTTTTCACGTTTAGGATAAGGCCGTCCTCTGAGCTTGCAGCCGTCACGCGGCTAACCAGCTCCTACAGTCCCTCCAGGGAGTCGGCAACAAGAACCGTGTCGTCCGATTGTTGATATTAATCCCATTGACAGAGATTCTCTCATCAGAATCATCTAAAGCCTCTTGAAATATCCTGTCGGAATACAAATTGAATAACAGTGGCGATAAAATTCATCTTTGACGGACGCCCCTCAGGATTTTGATCTCATCGGACGCGATGTTATCGATTCTTATGTGAGCACTTTGGTTCCAGTAAAAGTTGTCTATTATTCTGAGGTCTTGTTCTTCTAGTCCTATTGATCAGTTTTTCATGCTTAACTTTATCAAAGGCTTTTTCATAATCGATGAAACATGCGTAAACGGTCACCGACATTCCCGACACCTTTGGATAAGAACCTGCGTGCTGAATAGTGCCTCCCTGGTTCCAAAGCCATTGGGAAAACCAAACTGCGAGTCACCCATTATTGTCTCGCACTTCGCATATATTCTTTTGTGTATTATTTTTAAGAAGAGTTTAAGCACGTGTCTCATCAGGTTAATAAGACAAAAATAGATTTCAACCAATCAGAAGTTAAAAACTCAGTAAAGAATAACATACTTAAAATCTGGAACCACCTCCCTCAAAATATTAAAGATTTACCGGAGAAAAAAGCACTAATTTCACTAAAGAACGTACTAATCACGAATACCTTCTATAGCCTAGATGAATTATTGCCAACAAAATTTTAAATAAAAAAAAATTAAATTAAAAAAAAAATAAAAATTCTATATCTTTGAACAAGGCATGCTTTTTATGCTTTTTTAAATAATACATACGCTTTAATTTAGAAATTATCGTGAAGTCCTTTTGTACTATTGTTTTAATTTTATTATTTACCTGTTTTTTATATCTTATTTTATTTTATATTGTGTTATTTTTTTTGTGTATTTAGTTGATCTTATTTATTTTTATTTGACAAGTTCCACACATATATAAGGATTTATGCAAATACTGTGTACTATTGCATTAGAACGAATAAAATATATTCTATTCTATTCTATACTGCCGTTTCTGTAAATGAGGTTGAATTAACTTTACCAGGATGTTCAGTATTTCTTCGTTCTGCAGTATTTTGGATTGGATTTCTGCCTTCCTTATGTCTAAACCTTGGCAGAGATCAAAGAATTCTTCCTGAAGTTCTGTCCGGGTATCGTGAAATAGATGCTGGATGTAATCACATAATTCCATCAGTTTTTCTGAAGTGTCCAGTATCAGCTCAGATACCTGGTGCTTCTCTTATCTTTTTGTGCATGTTTAAAGTATCGTGTTTTGGTTCCATTGCTTCTATTTCTTGGCATTGTTCGAAGAGCCATTTCTCTTTCGCTTCTCTTATCTTGTTTTTAATTATGCGCTTTGCACCCGGTGTTCGTTGTTCTTGTCCTTGAGTGTCCGTCTCTTTTCCATCAGATCAAGAATTTCCTCCGACATCCACGGTTTCTTCTTGTTGTTTCGTTGAGGTTTGAGTATTTTGTTGGTATTCTCTCTTTATATTAGACCACAGTTAATCAGCCTCTGTTGCCTCCGTTATGAGTATCGCTTCAAGTCTGGAAATCAGTTCTTGTTTTAGTTTACTCACTATATTTATGTCCTTTAGCTTTGACACATCTGGCTTTTTATATATATCAAGTATCTTTTGAGTGTAGGTCTTGTTGTTGCAAGAACTGGATTATGGTCGGAGTTTATGTCTGCACCCGGATATGTTTTTGCAGACTTTATGCAGTTTCTGTATAGTTTTTTAATAAGTATGAAGTCTACTTGATTGCGAATAATTCTTTGGGCGCTAGATGTCTACGTATAGTGCCTTCTGGCTGAAAGCTTAAAGAAGGTGTTTGGTACAATGTTCCGGGCAGAACTGCACTAGCCGGTCTCTTCTATCGTTTGCTGTGCCTAATCCGTATCTACCAGTAATATCCTCTCGTGATGTACTTCCTACTTTGGCATTAAAATCGTCCATGATGATTTTTTCGCCAGCTTCAGGGTGTCTGCAATTTGTTCGTAGTCTTCTATCTCTTCGTCCGGGTGATCACAAGTAGTGAAAAATACGCGCAGGACAAATGAAAACACGGACTCGAAACAAATAAAGAACAAAAATGGCTTCGCTCCGATTGAAGAGGTAAGTAGCCCGCCGGCCTAGAATTAAGGACCAGATAACCGCGGCTAGTTAATTGGTGAGGTTATGTTTGGTTTTATGTTTACAAATATTTGTCAAAAAAACTGAAAAAAAAATAGTGTCTGAGAAATAATGATAATACAGAGGTGGAAGACCTATTATTTGACGATGATTTATAGTATAAAATACCAACATGCCCTGAATGACCTTGACTGACTTTAGCTGATGCTGGGTTTATACAGTAAATAAAATAAAATAAGAATCTGTGACTGGTCGCATGTGTTTATGTCAATAAAAATATGGTTTTTTATTGGGTGTTCTTATTTGTTATCTTATATTTTATTTAGCTGTATAAACCCAGCATAAGTGACCATTCTTGGAAATCGGCTCGGAAATCAGTCAGTCATCTTATAGTCACATTTATACAAATTTGTACCAGAATGAAATTATTACAAATGTGTATTTAAAACTAACTTTAACATATTGTACACATTTTATTTGAAATCCACAGTATAGTAATATCGGCGTGTACTACCATACTTCCCTTTGGTAATGAATTTTACAAGCTAAATACCAATACAGTACTAAACTGTATTTTAAGTTCTCAGATTTTTTGTCGTTTTTCAAGAACAATCCAGTTAGCCCTATAAATCAGTTGTTGGCGTTAGCGTTTTATACTTCTAGTGAACACAAAATGATTTACTTAACGGCGCAAGAACAATCCAGAGATAATATAAATTTGTCAATCGATTTCAATACGTCATCTACCACTCATTATCTATCTCTGGTTTCTTTACTGTATTCTCCTGTTCACAGATTGCGCCGCGAATCATTGGGGATTAGGGTCACTGAAACCTAAAACCTGCGGCTGGGACCGCAGGTCTCAGGATCCAGTGACCCTATGAGGGATTATTTATTTATCACCTAGGTGATCGAATTGAGAGCAGTGACAACTAGTCAAATGGTCATACACACAGACCACTTAAGGGTTCTAAAAAGTAGCTTTTCACCAAAGGAAAAATTATTAAATAAAACACAAAAACCAGGCCGACGAACTCCAAAACAAAACGACAAAACTAAGGTTATGAAGAATGTCAGGCAGACACACTGACATTGGTTAGTTGCAAATACAGTGAGTCGACCAATTTCGATGTTTGCATGGCATAAATTTTTTTTCCTGGTAAGGGGTGTTACCTAGGTATATATGCTAGATCTCTCTTAGCCGAATACATTTACGAAAGGAGAACACTAGAAACTATGCCTAGGGTAAGCTCACAAAAAAAAGACGTGGGTGGTTAATTTTGATGGTGGCGGTATCTATAAGATAACCATTTAAGTAATTTTTGATGCTAGGCATATAACTAATATTGATAGGTAACCCTTATAGTTCATGTTTTTACATTTCCGCATGTTTTAGCTTTAGAGGAAAATAATACTCAATTTGTTTTTTATTAGAGGAAGAGGATTACAAAGCTTATTAATACAATCTAGAGAGTTTTTGAAATTAGGTGTCCATTCTTTGGAAAATTACAAATATTTCCAATTTAGTTTTACAGGTATAAAGGGTATTTCGGACTGTTTCTGACGTAATATGGACGCGGCAATTTTGAAACACCACAAAAGTTAAAACAGTTTTTTTCAAAAAATAAACAAAATTTTAAAAAAGTACCAAGATTTGATGGAAAAACATAGTCCAATAAACATGCGGAAAAAGAATTGCCTAATAAACGGACCCAACAGCGTTGCCGGTTTAACGATGTAATTGGGCCGTTAAGGCCACAAAAATGACATAGATTTGACAACACTGCTTTGCTATTTTTTTGAAAGATCAACAATAGGTGGCATCACTAATACCATTTCGAGTGAGATCGTGCAGTATTCAGAGCACCTTGCAAACACCATATATGAGAAAAACTATAACTTATTAGGAACGTAACCATTTATTAATGCTTCTTTAAAAGGTTTTGATGCTTGGCTTCATGCTTCATGGATTGCAATGTCTCGTAATTAAAAAGAATCAAAAGAAAAATCATTATTCAACATCAAAAAAATTACAAATTTCCGTATTATTTTTATCACTTGACATGTATCAATTTATTGGCCGAATGTTCCATTAGACAAGTGGCCGATGGCTATGCGGAACCTGAATTCCAATACTCCAATCGAACTCACTTCCGTTTCCTTGGCCAACTAAATTACGTTACCTTGGCGTTTCAGAATTCCGGCAGAATATTGCTTACAAAGAAGAAAACCGTAACTTTTTTGCTATCAGATAATAGGATTTATAAAAATCTACAAGCGTATCCAAAGGATTTTTCAAAATTTGGAGTATTTTTTTCAAAAAATAAAAAAATCCAAAAATTGCTGTTACAGTTTTCTGTATTATCGACGAGGCTAAAGAAAAAGCCAGATAAGATTATTGACTATTATTAGCCGTGTTTATTTTATTTCGAAAATGATAGAGTCCAGCAAAAAACTGTCTGGATACGGTTGTGAGGCATTCAAAAATAAACATTCTTGCCAAATTTCAACAGATTCCGTTTTCTCGATTCCGATATTCTGCCCGGTAAAGATTGGCCCAAAAACAGCAAAGCAGTGTTGTCAAATTTATGCCGTTTTTGTGGCCTTAAATATAAATACCTAGGAAATTTGCGACGTTGCCAGCTCCTTTCTGCTGACCCTGCAAATCCACGAGAGACTAAAACCCACTTTGCGTTCCACGTGTTCATTGGTCGACTCAAGGTTACATGAACGTGAGGTTATAGATATATTTTGATTTTAATAACTTTCTGCCCTCTACAAATTAAAAAAACGAATAATAACCAACCCTACCCAACGAACCAACCCGGCCCAGCTCAGAGCCTAACCTTTTTTGCATTTTAACCAAACAAATCCTGCTGGGGTGCGTGTGCTGGTGAGAAAGATTTAAACACAAAAGCCCTAACCTCACAAACATGTAACCTTGAGTCGACCAATAAAATCGTGGAACGCAAAATGGGTTTTAGTCGCTTCTCAAAATCCTTCGGTGCATAGTACTGACTATTTAGCCGTGATTACCTAATTACGAAAATACGTGAAAATGGTGCATAGAGGCATATAAGTATTTTAAGTTATTATTTTACAATAGTACAAGGACTTGACCTCGTGGGCTAGTCCAGTGGCGGTCCCAGGGGGGGGGGGGGGGCGAGGGCTCCAGAAAAAGTAGACAACAAAGATGCTGGTGGTAACCCTGAAGTCTTTGGAGAAATAACGAGATATTGTAGAACGTTCCTTTAAAGACATTCTAGAATCTCTCCACAGTATTCGTCACACCAAGAATAAACAAACGCATGACATACTTACCGCGAGAACCACGATATAGGAAATGCAGAACAATGTTATAGAGTTTCCATTTATAAACAAGTTTTAGACAAAATCATTTCGGCCATAAAATCAAGGTTCAAAAACGAGACTCTAAGTATTTTTGTAACTAATGTTAATTCCAAATCCTATAAACTGTTTGATTAATCCAAAACACAAATTCTTGAACTTTTATCGGGAAAAGTATTTGGAAACAATATTGGTCAGAAGTAGGCAAAGGCTTAAATCAAAAGATATAATGGTAACGTTTTCGAGGCAATGAACAAGTGTTCTTGGATGTTTGTCAGTAAGTAAGGCTTCGTCAGAAAGAAGCTTCTCCTGCCTCAGAAGTTTGAAAACATAAGTTGTACAATATAGGGGTGGTTTAACAAACCACGGTGTACCAAACGACAATTTTAAATTACACAAGAAAATTAAAGAGGGCCCAATGTTTACGCTAGACTCACCTGATGTCTCTTCAGTCCTAGTTTCCCTGGCCAGGGCTGATGATGCGTGATATTGGAGTTCTTTGGGGGTGAAATTCTTATGGCAAACTCCACCAAGACACTTGCGTGCGGTTCTTCACACAGATTTTAACCGAATGCTGTGATTCGTATTTTTAAGTTGGCCACCTATGCTTTGGCTCACTGGCCATATGATAGCTAACGCAATATTGGGCTTTGACATAAAACTGTAAATTAAGGCTAATGGAAAAAGATACCCAATATTGAACATAAGTAGCTACTTAAAAACACTATGACAGAAATTCGTCTGACGGGCTTGGCGTTGCTGCATATCAACAGACATATTGATTCTGTGTTTCGGACTTCCATTGTCTATATTTTATTTATACACGACGTTTCGATCAGTACAATCTCTGATCGTCTTCGTGTATAAATAAAATATAGACAATGGAAGTCCGAAACACAGGGTTAATTTGAAACACATCATTGTCTCAAACTTTCAAACAGACATATTGATATTGACATTGAGCGAACGGTTTGCCCAAAAAAACCGGAAACGAACTTTTTTTTGAGATAGGCATCTTATATTTTGAGATATGCAATATAAAAGGTAATGTTTCAACTTAAAATGCTTTTTAGACCTCAAAAAAAAAGTATTTACCTATTTTGGTTTTGCTTGTGGTTTGTTTGTTATCTATATTTTTTATAACTGAAAAAATTATAAGCAGTTACGCAAGCGCGGATTTCAGAGGGGTAGGGGGGTAATTACTGTAATTATTAGAAAATCAAAAGTAGGGCATAAATTGCGGCACTATAACACCTTTGATATCTACGGTATTAGTTTAATTTTGTATTAAAAATGGCATTTGTAGTGTTATTTTCTTAAAAATTTTTGACTGCTGCGCTTTGAAACCATTGATATATTTACAATTTTAGTTTAATTTTAAATAAAAAAATGCATGTTTAGTGCAGTTTTCTTTAAAATTTTCGCATGCGGCGCTATGAAACCGTTGATATTTACGATTTTATTTTAATTTGACTCAAAAATTGCATTTTTAATGTAATTTTCTCAAAAATTTTCAGCGCATGTAATAGGTATTTACGTCGCTAGACCGGAAAATTGGTCTTTACAGGTCGACCCAGGAAATTTACAGGGCGAGCCGCAGGCGAGTCCTGTAAACCTGCGGAGACTTGTAAAGACAGTTTCCGGTCGTGTATCGTACGTACTTTTTTTTCAAACGATCAGAAAAAACATTTCAGTATCTATCACTTTCGTCAACGCCTAGCCGTGTTGCGTAATTTATGAACAGTCCCCTGATATTTTCTGCTTCTGGTTGGCTAGATAGCCATTGCCGCTAAGGCCGGTAGTTTTTAAGATGAAAACTAAGAAAAACAAGTAAAGTTTTGTGGTTAGAAATGATTTTTGACTTGTGCAAAATTGTATAAAACATTAGAAAAATTATAGTGTAGTGCCTATTAGCTTCACACAGCTAAATCAGTGATGACTGCCGACCAGTTATGGCCAACCATGGCCAACTTATCAAGCAAAATAATGATAAAAGAGCTCATAAAAGGCAGATTTCTAGGTTTGTTCTTTATTTATCTATATTTATAGTATACTCTTACTTTCAGAATTAAAAATATGTGGTCGATTTTTCGGTGTACGTGACTCTTGAAGCAAAACAAAAACAAAAAAAACAAAACTTTTGAAACAAATTTAAACCAGCTTTTTTAGAAGTGTCAAAACTGCCCAGAAAAACAAGATAAAAGCTGTCAACAAGAAGTCATAGCCAACTTGGCCAAAAATGGGAGCGGAAAAGGATCAAGGGACCGGAAAATTGAACAAAAAGGTCCTTTCTGGAGAGTGGAAATATTTGGAAAGAACATGCCTTGTAATGTAGAACTTTCCGTATGAAAAATCGTACGGAAAGTGGCTATTTTCCGGTCGTTTGAAAAAAAAACATTTTTTAAAATGAAAAGATGTATGAAATAAACAACGTAAAATCTGAATACCTCCCCCCTAGATTTGAGGTCAAATCCGCGCTTGTAGTTACTTAGCTTTGTTTGCATATATTAATATGTTCCTCATAAAAGCTATGCTTTTACTCTAGGCCGAAACGGCCCCCCTTTTTAAATGGCTGGGACCGCCACTGGCTAATCCAGATTTACCAAGAGACTGTCGTTTTGCATAAAAGTATTCTCAAATATTTTGGCAACATCGCATGAGAAGACGCTTTGAATTATATTACCGACTAGGGACCAAAGGTGGAAAATATGCCTCTATAGAACAAACGTCCCATGGAAGATGCTTGAGAAAACTGGGGAAACGCAAAAATAAGAAAGTAAAAAGAAATATGTAAAAGTGTTGCGAATATGGAGGAGCAAAAAAATAAGTTGTTGAAAGTTTCTTCTCGTGGGAGAAAGAGAAGTACTCAAAAGGGTGAAATTTAAGGGCAAAGTTGTTTAAGGGAGGCGTTTATATATTAAGATGTAAAAGTTTTTAATCCCTTTTATACATTTTTTTAAAACGATATTAAAATATTTTAGCAAAATTGTGTACAAAAGTTAAAATTAAAAAATGTACGACTGCATGAGAGAGACACGCTACCGCATTGGTAGAGCACGAGATTATTAGAAAATATTTTCCGTAAATGTTTTATTTTAAACTTTTTGTTATATAAAATGACATTAATGCTGGATATTTTATTTTCAAATAGGTTTGCATTTAAGGTACATTACCGGGTGGTCTATAAAAAACAGTAACAGTAACTAGAAAAATTCAGCATTAAAATTTGTGAAAAATTGGGGTCTCTATAAAAAACACGAAATTAAAATTTGTCAGAATTTAAAAGAAAAGGGTCCGAAAAAAAAAATTTTTTTTTTTTGAATTTAATTTTTTTTAAACAATAAGTACATCATGTGACACATCATTCGAAAGGTACTTTAAATTCCTTTAAAACGAGCTACAAACTGGTAGTTTTTTTTTATGTTCAAGAATTAATTTAAAAAAAAAAACTTAAAAAAAAATTTAAATTTGGGATTTTTTATTCCTTCAGGTTGATTTGATATGAAATGACCCAAATCCAGAACTGTGCGTTTTTTAATAACTTTTAAATTAATTAACCGATTTCTAAACAAAGCTATTAAACTCATTTCACATTTTTGGCGCTTTAAAATGCAAGATTGAGATCAGGTTCAAATCCAGGGATAGTTACCCTGCCAAAAATACCGCGTCAAAACTCGTAAACCAAAACTATGAAAGTTCACGAGTTCTGGTCGGTATTTCATGCGGTTTATGAAACACCACTTTCGGGTGAAATTTCGTGAACTTTCAATTTTAGAAAGAGATTCAAAACCCGTCAAACATCATGAGTTTTGAACAGTTTTTAAAAGAATTTATGACTAGAGTTAATAAGATTTTACCAGTATTTTAAAGGTTCTACTTGCACTGGTTTTGTTTAGTTTTGAGCACATTTTCACAAAAATTTAAATCAAAGTTAATAAGATTTCACAAAATTTTATGAGAATACATATGTTTCTATCCTTCATCACATTTCAAAATGGTACATGAAAAAATCCACATGTTTTTAGCAGTTTTGAGCAGATTTTAAGAGAAATAAGTTGATATGGTTTTAATGGTTTTGAAAAGTTGACATGTGTTCAGAAGTTTTGAGCAGATTTTAACAGAAATATAAAATAAAGTTAATAAGATTTCACAAGATTTCATGAGATTGCCCATGTTTTCTGCAGTTTTTAAAAGATCCATCCTCCAGCAGATTTCATAAGGTTACGTGAGAAAATCCACATGTTCCTAGCAGTTGATAAGATTTCACTTTATTATATAGTTTATATTAAATCATCCTTCTTTTAGACTTGTGAAATCTTGTAAAATCTTATAGAAATCTTGCTTGCTAAACCTCATGTGTTTGGTGTAACATAATGAAATCTTGTAAAACATCTAAGCATGAAATTTTATTGTCTTTAGGATCTTTTGAAATCTTGTGAGTTTTCAATAGTCAGAAAATATTTGAAAATGATTCTCATGAAAGTCTCTTCAAACCAATGAAATCTCTTAAAATCTCATCAAGACTTGATCGGTTTTTAAGAGTTTTGAAGTGGTTTTTTTGGCAGGGTAACTTTGTTTATTTTTATATTTGCTCCTTCCCCCCCCCCCTTGTGGAAAGATCTTCTCGCTACAGTTTGTTTTTTAAACGCAGTGTGAGATTTTTTTTTTAATTTTTAAAACCTACTTAAAAAACAATAATAATAACATATGTATTGCCAATTGCAACGCAGTAGTAATCCCGGTTTAATTTTAATTGAGGTTTAGAAGGTGACATCTTAATTTTTTAGGTTCAATGTGGAAGCACATTCTTAACAACAATTAAATTTAATCCAGGTTTAACACGATGGTGCAATTGACAAATAGCCTCTCAAATTTTGTGAAGTTGTAGTACACTCACATTTTTGCTCAATCTTCTCTTTTTTTTCTCTCTGCTGATCTACTAGTTTCATAAACATCGACCTGCCAAAATACTGGACTCGTGTAAAAGAATATTTCAATTTCAGTCAATTTATATTAAAATAGGTTATGCATCCAGATTCTTGATACATGATATGTAATAATTTGTTTTTTAAAAGAAATTCAACTCCCCTTTCTGTTACACAGAGAAAAATGGAATAACGTTTTTTACAATTTAATTTTGCTCCAGCACAAAAATTTGGACATAGAATATACAATTTTGTATTTAAATTATACAAAATTGTATATTCTTTACCAAAGAACCCTGCCATTTTCTTATGGGGGATGTGTATCGGTTAAATTTCTTTTATATTTTAATATGTTATAGAGGGGGTCTCTCCCCAAGTAGCCCAAAGACGTACCAAAGACGTCCATAGTATGTCTGCTCAGGACATTCAGACGTACCTGGGACGTCCATTTTAGAACATTCAACGTCTTGAGGACGTCTTTAGGACATCTTTTGTTACAAAACCAGATGTTCATAAGACGTACGTTGCAGTACGTCTTAAGGATGTCGGTTTAAGACGTCCCTAGGCACAAATGTGAGACATTTCTGGGACATTTCCAGGACATTTTTGGCATTGTTTTGGAGACATTTTAAACGATTTAAGACGTATTTAGTAAATTTGTAATCGGACTTTAACCAGGACATATTTGGGATATTAAAAAAAATCATAAGTTTAGATTTCAAATGTTACATAAGTATTATTATTATTATGTAATATGTATATCATCTAAAATGAAAGAAATTACCAGTGCTTAATAGTTTCTTCCTAGTAGGTAGAGATGGCGCTAATGTCACTATGTTCCCTATACAGTGGATGATAATTTTATATATCTAAAGAGCAAAGATATTTCAAAATTAGAATGCGGACTTTGAGGAATTGACAAACCAGTGATACTTCTCTATAAGAACCACCTCTTCCGCCAATTAAACCAGCTCGTCTGGTTAACTTTGTAGTTTGCCAATGTCGGTGTGTGTCAAGCAACCACCGACGGACCTTCGTAAATCATCGACGTTGGCCCGCCTCAAGCTGCTTGCTCATTTCGGACTTAGATAGTTAACGCTTTGTCTTATTAATAGGGACTTATCGGTACGTAAGGTCGGCATAGCCTGCCTGGACACTATTTCTGACAGTTCCGCACGAAGGTTGAAAGGTTTCTGACATTTTTGTCAAATAAACATGTCATCTAAACAAGCTTATATTGTGCCATTCTTAAAGTTGACAAATTAAAGTTAATGCCGTCCTTTATTAAAGGCAGGCACAAACATTATGAAAGTCGACATTATTTTGATATCAAAGATGACATATTTAGACAACAACAATGTCGTGCTAAATTGTCAAAAATTGTGCCGTTTTTATTAAAGTCAGGCTATGCCGACTTTATGTACCGATAAGTCCCTAATAACTTATTGTGACCTTAAATTTATATACCAAGGTAAAGCTGTTATGTAAAATAGTTTTTACTTAACCGTCACGTAACATGGATGTAATATTTATATAAAAGGTATGTTATTTTGTTAACATCACATTTATGTAAGAATTAGGTGGGCTCTGCGCATGACACTATGCACTGTTTTCGCACCTTAATGTGACCCAAATTTTACCTTATTAATAACTAATTGTGACCTCTATGTGACCTTAAATTTACATAACAAAATAAAACTGTTATGTAAAATATACGTAGTTCTTACTTAACTCTTACGTAGCATGGATGTAATATTTATGTAAAAGGTATGTCATTTTATTTACATCACATTTATGTAACAATTTGTTGGACTTAAATTTTACCTTATTGTGACCTCTGAATGACCTTAAATTTACGTAACAAGGTAAATCTGTTATGTAAATTTTACGTAATTTCTACATAACTGTGTTTACTGGGAAATAAATAGGTGTTGCCTGATTGGTAGTATCTTTGTAAGGACAATTTTAAAAGGTTAAAAAAGCGTATTTCGTATGTTTTACCGTACCCTGGACATATTTCAAAGTTTATCGCTCATTTTACAAGCTTCAAATGTACTTCTAAAATAAGGGATTTTGAGCAATTTCAGGCGTATTTTTTGGCCGACCCTGTACACATTCGGAAATTAGTACTAACATCAAAAATGTAGGTCATTATCTGTTGAATCAGATCTGCAGAAACCAATATTATCCTATTTTTAGTTTTGTCGTAAACCAAGGTTAAGTTTAGTAAAAAACGGCCATTTTTGTAACTTTAAGTAAGTTTAATTAAACATATTAAATTATAAAGAAAAATTAACCGAAAGAGAGTAAATAGTAAGAAACCGTTGTATTAAGGGCAATTTATTTTTTCTCAGAGTATACAAAATCTTTTAAGGGCGCAATTACAATCTGGGGAATTGGTTTTAGCAACACTGTATGGAAAATCAGTTTAAATATGTCGACCTGATTTTTTTGCAAAATTTTACGTCATTGAGTTTGTTTTCCATGGCAACGCGGAGAATTTATTTATGTTTATCCATAGTGGGACACTAGAGATTTTTTAGCACCGGGTAAAACATTTGGGGTTAGGTTACTTATTTTGACTTTTCGCGTTCTGCGCCGGTAAAAAACCAAGTAAAATATTAAAATAAAAGAAAACCATTTATTGCAGAATTACCTGCTAAAAAAAACGCTACGTAACTACGTATTAAAGTAACTGGGTGTAATGTTTAAGGTTGCATTTACAGGTGCATTTATAATTGAATTGGAAACACTCCCGCTAGCTGATTCCGACAACAGGTTAACTTAAAAGCATGCAGATTTAAAAATCGGCTACTGGCGCTAGCGGTCTTACCAACCTGTAGATGGAGCTTTACTGACCTGTTTTGTTAGTACTCAAGTATCCGTGTATTTTTGAAACTGAGGTTCTAAAATCTATCCTTTGCACTCCAAGATTTCACTAGTACACTTGTACATAACTATGCCGCAATAATTAAATTTAAATTTAAAAAAATGGTTGAATCAAAATAAAAACAAAATTATGTGGGGTTATGGGCGCCGAATGTTTCTACGCGAATTTCTAGTAATCCCAGCGAGTCAGTAAAGTTCTCTTGGTTCTTTGAGAGACTCGGGGTAATGCCCGCGCAGCGCTAGGCCTTTTTCGGCCGGCGACCGCGCACGCGGAGTAGTTTCATATTTATTTTAGCGCAATGTTTTTGAAAACACATTTTTTAATGATAAACATAACCTCGAATGGTTTTCTGTTAGAAAACTTAAAAATACTCTTCTGTCCCACTGCGCCCCGATTTAAAGTTTGTTGACTAAACACCTGCAGTTACCATGGAATCGTATAAATTCTGCGATCTATCAGCCAGCACTTGAACTGCGTGTGTCTCCCAAATTCAATTAATTGTGATTGATTGATCGGTTTTCTTTTCCGGAGTGCACACGCTTTTAGAAAAAGGAAACTTAGTTTTTATTTTCGCTAAAGCAAGGAAATGTAAAAAGGAAAAATGTAATACAGAGGAAATTGTGAGTATTTCTATTTTTTTTTGTAAATCGGGTTTGTTCTAAACCGCAATTATTTTGAGCCTTTTTGGGATAGATGACAGCATCAGAGCTTTTATTTTGAAGAAAAAATAATTGAAAATTTTTAAAAATCCTTCAGATATTTTTGTTAAGCATTTAAAAATGATGACCCCTGCAAAATTTCAGCTAATTCTGATGTTTAGTTTTCCTTGTGCACTCTGGCAAAAGATTAAAGAACAAGGCGTTGTCAGTTGTATTTTTTTTACTTAAAATCTGGGGGAATCTATAGCCTTAATGCCAAAAACTATGATATTTTTTCACAACTTTGCTTCCTAACAGTCTCTTCAAATATTTCAGGAATTTGTCTTTAACGGGGAAGCTTTTCTTAAAATTATGAAAGTTTGTATAAGTATGAAGTTTAATAATTTCCCGTTAGTTGGCAAAGGTCCTTTTCAGGCGCTCGTTAAGTGCCGGGCGTTTGCCTACTTAGCGCCAATTTGCCCGGAAATCAAAAGTAATTCGATTATGAACCGACAGACTTCTTGGTCTCCTGTCTGCCTGGAAAGGCCTGCAAACTACACGTCAGGTACAAGTAGACTATATACAGTTTAAAGTTATAAACACGAAAACTCGACGAATTGACTTTGACCTAGATTTGTGGACTGTTTTTTTTTTGTTTTATTAGTCTCAATATATCATCTATCCAACGAAAACGAAACAAAGGCATTTTCACGTACTTAGAGTCTGATTTTCAAAATAATCCTCGGACCAGTGGCGCACCGAGGGCGGATTTGCGATTAAACCACCCCCCCCCCACCCCCGAGAAGCCTGATTATATAGAGAATAAAATACAAGGGCCCGGACTTTAATTTTTCAGAAAAATCTGTAAAAAATGATGATCGCAAAATTTTTCGCTTGCAACGCTATAACACCTTTCATTTTTACGATTTCGTTCGTTCATGATCGCTGTAAAAATGTTTAATTTTTTTATTTGTTTTCAATTTGGATCAACAAAAAAATCTTTTTAATGGAATTTTATCAAAACATTTTGCTTGCGATTTGTTGTAAAAAATGGCATTGTAAGGGTCATTTTCGCAAAAATTTTCGCCAATTAAGGGTAAATAAACTACTTAAATTCCCAAAATCCCACCAATATTTACGATTTAATTTAATTTTAAGTCAAAAATTGCATTTTAAGTGTTATTTTCTCAAAAAAATTTGCCTGCGGCACATTGAACCATGATTTTGACATCAAATTTTGGATAACCTCACCCCCACCTCTACATTTTGACTTTTTTAAAGTTTTTTGTGTTATAGATCCATAAACCTCCCCCCCCCCGAAGCCAGTTTCTGAGTGCGCCACTGCCTCAGACACATCGCTTTTTAGCCATCCATAGTATGGAGGCTATTGGAATCGTCAAAAAAAAGGTTTTTATTTCCACTATAAATAAGTTATTTGGGTCAAAAAAGAACTAAATACAAAATTTTGTAATGGTGTCTCTTTGTCTGTCTGTCGAGGTGTCACAATTACTCAAAAAATTCGCGCAGATCTGATTAGTTTTTGATGGGGGTGACGGGTTGGCAACAGGGTAGGAGGGGGGATTAAACTTTAAAAAAAAATGTAACTTACGAACCGTAGCTGCTAGCGACGCGCGGCTTTCACATTCGAGATAGATAACTTCATTTTCAACCAAAAAAAATGAAATAATTTAAAAAAAAAATAATTTTTTTAAAAATATCTTTTAAAGATTTTAGGAAGGGGGACACTTTTTCGCTATCTTTCAATTTTTGTATCACACACCCTCTTCGAGGGGTAAGCTTTACCCCTATATTTTAAAGGGGGAAAGTGGGTCAAGTAATATACCTTGTTTTGAAGGTCACTTGAATGTCTTTACAGCCGTGTAAAAATATCGATTCGCGTTTGAGATAGATACACCTTCAAAGTAAGCTCAAATTGTACAGGAAAATTTTCTCTTTTTTAGTAATCTATCCTAGAAGAAATGTACTCTTGTTTAAAAAAAAACGCATACATGCGTTTTTCCAATCCCTCAAAATTTATTTTTCTAAGCCTAGCCTTCCATTAGAAGATTTCCCGCGCGGATTTCAAGTTATGGTGAAGGTGCCAATCGTTCTGTCACTGTTTCACTAACAGACAAGGTCAAATTTCAATATCCGCGCGGAAAAAAAGCTTATGGAAGTTCAGCCTAATGGTGTATGCAGCGCCATCTAGAGGAGAATTTTTTTCTCTTGTACGAAAAAAAATTCTCCTCTAGGTGACGCTGGTGTATGTATTCCAATCACCAGTTTAAAATAGCTGACGGTATGCCCAAAGAATATACCTACGGACAGGTACATATTTTGTGGACGGTGTGGGTCTAACTGATTTTAACACTAATTTTCGAAGTCAAAAATGCTGCATATTACAACATTTACGAAAGCACAATTTATCACTCGAATTATGGAAGGCGGCTGGTCTATAAGGAGAACGGCCACTATTAAGCATTTTGGGGTTGATAAAGTGACGAAAGTACGATGGAAAAACCGCTGGATACAAAATAATTCGATGAATAGAAAACATGGATCAGGACGACGAAGGCCTGTAAGTTCTGAGATATAAGATAAAAGGCTTATCGACCACCTCAGACAAAATTCTTTTGCCACATCCGTTGAAGTATCTAATGTAACGATGTTCGCAAGTTTATTAACACAAGGATTCAAAAATCTTAAATTTACTGTCGAGTTGCTGCAAAAAACTTCTCTTAACGGAAGAGCAAAAACAGGCAAGGGTTACTTTTGCATTAAATAATGTTCATCTTGATGATGACTTCTGGGAGAGGGTACTCTTCACAGACGAAAAGATATTTCAGTCATTTTCTAGCAGCAGAAGAATTTTAGTACATCGCCCACCAAATTCTAGGTTTGATCTAAAATACAACAACCAAATGAAGAAAGCTGGACATTTTTCAATGAATATGTAGGGCTGGTGTAGCGCTAGAGGTTTGATTATATTGTTGCAAATCGAAGGAAGATTCAACAGTGAACATCTGTGCAGATGTTATACAAAAACTACCAGCAAGACGACTGTCCCGTGCACACGGCTAATGTTGGTCGCCAGTGGTTTGAAAACAATAACATTGAAACTCTTCTTTATTATCCAACAGCCCTGATCTCAACCCAATAGAAAATATATGAGGTCGACTTGTCACAATTTTTTATCAAGGAAACTGGAGGCCACAAAAACGGCATAGATTTGACAATAATGCTTTGCTGTTTTTGGGCCAATCTTTACCGGGCAGATTATCGGAAACGAGAAAACGGAATCTGTTGAAATTTGGCAGGAATGTTTATCTTTGAATTCCTCACAACCGTATCCAGACAGTTTTTTGCTGGATTCTCTCATTTTCGAAATAAAATAAATACGGCTAACAATATTAACAATCTTACCTGTCTTTTTCTTTAGTCTCGTCGATAATACAAAAATCTGTGACAGAAATCTTTGTATTTTTTTATTTTTTGAAAAAAATACACCAAATTTTGAAAAATCCTTTGGATACGGTTGTTGATTTTTATAAATTCTATTATCTGATAATAAAAAAGTTATGGTTTTTTTCTTTGTAAGCAATATTCTGCCGGAATTTTGAAACGCCAAGGTCACGTAATTTAGTAGGCCCAAGGAAACTGAAGTGAGTTCGATTGGAATATTGGAATTCAGGGGGGCAATTCCAGTGGACTATCGTTATGAGATAACGATCGCTATCGCCATTTTTTTTCACTGTTACGGCAACGTCGCTTATTTTTAATAATAGGCTTGAATGGCACGCAACCCGCAATACTTTCCCAGTACAACTGTGAAATGCCGACAGTCAGTCAAGTTTGTTTACCTTTTTTGGAACTTGCGGCGAAATTACGCGAAAATAATAATTTTCATGAACTTTTTGCACGCAATATGGACTAAAAATCTGATTACAATGTGATGGAGGACGACCGCTATCAATTTTTGATTGAATTTTGTTTGGAAAAGCCACGTTTTCTGTGAAGAAAAACCCACATGGGCCTTGTGTCGAAGTGCCGTCAGATTTTTTGTTTGGGTAAGTACTTATACTTACTTTATCTTGGGTTCTATTCTGTTCTTTTTGGTTCTTAAAGAACACTACCTACATAATGTAAACAAAAAGATATAGTAGGTCATTTTTAAGTTCAGTCTACACATTTTGAAAAGACGTGAGAAAGCCGAAAAATAATTTTACAAAATATTCAAACATTATAAGAAAAAAAAGTTGGAAATTAGTCAAGAATGCAGGATTCGTTTGATCCAATGTTATTACACTGACTTTTTATTGAAAAAAATCTGACATCAACTAATATCTACCTCTATATTGAGAGAAAATCAAATACAATTTATTTGGACACTGACACTTGCTCGCCTATTTATCATGCATTGTTTATGCTTGTATTTTTTGTGGTTATCGCCAAATTACTAAATATGATGCCTTGTATACATGATAGTACTTACAACAGAACGCATTGAGTACCTAGTTAAAGAGAGGCGGCTGATTCTGAATTGCTATGCACCACAAAGCAAAAATTTTGCATCCCTTCTCATACTGTCCCCGCTTCTTTAATGATTTTCTTTTGCACAGGATAGTAGATCTTTTGAACTCCCTCCCTCTGTCCGCTATCACCATTTAAATGGATAAATGACACACAAAAATCGTGTACCTAACTTTCGTACATTCAAATTGATTTTTCTAAAACAAATTCTGATGTAGACATTTTCTTTTTTTAAGGTTTGCAAACTTTTAATATTCTTTTTTTTAGGTCAACTGTTGAAAATCTACAAGAGCAGGGCCCATGCTGTAGTGCTAATAAGAGAGAAAATAAATTATGAAGTTTGGGAATAAACACCTACCGTAGCTGCTCAATATATATTGATAAATTATCCATAGAAATCAGTTTTGGTAAGTTTTCAATTCCAACACCAGATTTTAAATTTGTAGGTACACCTATTGTCAAGTAATGCAAACTATCCTAAGATTTTGTCTCATACAGTTAAGTATTGTCAGGTATTATCGAGTTTTTGTACACCTAAATTATTGGAGGTGTTGGTCTCTCGGTTTTAGATTCTGAGATTTAAAAATGTTTACTTAAATCTCTGATTAATAATAAGGCATGTTTAAAAAGTAAACAAAAACTTCCAGTAAATTTTACTATTAGTACCTATAGACATTGGGTCATTACTTTTTAAATCCACCAATTTGGGATAAATTTTTTTCTCAATATTTTTAAAAATTGATAATTTTTGACGCTTTACACTATAATTTACATATATTGGTTAAAAAAATCAGATTTATTTTTTTGTCTGTTTGTCAAAATTGTGGTTTCAATAAAGCCAATCTAAAATTACATACATAATAGCTAGCTAATAGAAGCTTTCAGAAGACCCTGTTTAATTGGTCTAATTTTTTTAAATATATTTTTTAGAGAAAAGAAAAAATTTTGTGTAAATATAATATTTTTGTGTAAAAGTAGATTATTGTGGTTTTTAACGAATCATCCTTTTAAGTTTCGCAATTATGTCAGTTATAAATATGTCATTTTTAAATATTTAACCTTTGCGTTTCTACATAATTTTAAGACTAATTTTATCATCTTTTTCAGAATCAAAATGCATACAACTTTTAACTTTTCAAGCTCTCTACTGTTGATTAAATTCCTTAAAAAACTCTTTTAGTTTTTATCTACTGTTTTACAAAGTTTACTAGTTATTATCAGTAAATTATTTAACCCATCATCACACAAAATTAGTAAAGTTAAAAAAATTTAATGTGCAAAATGAGGCAAATAATTTAATAATAATAAGTCATTTTATTGGGATAATTTCGTTTTTTTTAACCGGTATCAGAGAGTTTTTATCTCGACACCCCCTTCCTTTGGGACGCCACTGGGTAACCATATATACCTATTTAACAAATCCTATGCATTTTTGTTAGATAACCTTACATTCTTTATGCATAGATTTTATGGATGTCACTAATAAAAGGAACAATTAAGTAAAATTGATAAAACAGTACCTAAAATGTGTTATAAAAATCTAAACTTTTTACATGAAAAAGTTAGCTCATTTTTTTCCTCGTATTGAAAGATCCATATCTCAATAACTTAAATAGTCTCAAATAAAGAAAAATAATCATCAGTAGAGCATGAAAGAATAACAATATATAACAAGTTTTATTTTTTTTTTAAATTTGGCAGACTATAGATTCGCATACATCACACCTATAATAAATTACTTTAAATTTCATTTCAGATCAATGATTTCTCGTAATTATTAAGATGTATGATGAAGACATTTAAGCAGGCAGCAGGGTGGGGTGGCCACCCCACGCAACGAAACATTTTAGCAAAATCCGGCAAAATCATATGAAGGACAAAACACATATGGTAAGCTACCTTCACATTAAAAAGAAAACATTTTAAAATCCAAAAATTCATCAGTAAAATTAAAAAATTTGTCTACTTTTTGGAAGATTGATGTCATTTCTTTATTGCCGTAATTTAAGTTTTTGCTTTCTACTATATTTATTAGCCACCAAAACATAAATAATTTCTAAATCAAAGTGTGTTGGACCAAATTCACACAAGCTTTGACCATCACTTAAGTTTCTAGTTTACCTTAAATATTGAGATGTGGGGTAAACAAAAGATAGTCAGTAATAAAATTTTCAAAGTAGAATCTGACGTAAAACTTGGTCCGTACTTTTCTAAAACAAACTAAATTGGCAGACAGCAATAAAACTGGTGGCCAAAAAATAGGTGATTAAAAGTTACTATTGGTCTAATTGATTGATTTTACAAAGCAAACCTGAAAGCTTTCAATCTTAAGTAGCCAGTTCACTGGCTTACATTTTGAAATACATCTTATTTTTTGTTTCAGGTTAGCAGTGTCCAAGCTGATGAAAGAAAAGATGCAATCCACCAATTATTGAAATATTAGAAAACAATTTTTAATTTTAAGTAACATTTAAACCAATAAGTAAAATAAATCAGTTTTTTATCCCAAATTTGATTAGTTTTTAAAAGCAATGTTAAGAGTGACAAAATCAAGTAATATTTGTAACATAATAAATTGGTAATATTAAATTAAAAACTAGTATAGAGTATAAATCTAGCCAAAAAATTAAATTTAACTAAATGCATTGTAAAAAACTTTTCATGTCAGACAGTAAACCTTTAAAGTTAATTTAAAAATGCAGCATACATTTTAGGCCCTTTAATTGAAGTACTAAGTAGGTTTTTTAAATTATATTACTCAGCTTTATATTCATAAAGATTGATTTTAAATATGGTATTTTCAAGTGTATTATTAATAAAATAGGTTTCTCAGGTAAGCATTTATTTGATTATTTAGAATCTATAACTTTGATTTAGTTTTTCTGAGAGCCGTAAAAACAAGTTGACAAAGCAAATATTAAAAAAGTATTAAAAATTAAAATAATTGGCTTAATTAGCCAACTGCTATATGAATATCATGCTATGCTATGTGTGTGTGGGAAGAAATATAATTTAGGTAATTTAAAAATGGATGTAAAATAATGAAGAAATATCATTTAGGTAAATATACTGTATTTAACTTTCCCCACCAAACCAATCTAAAGAAAATTGAAAAAAAACTCTGCCTTATTATAAAAAGTTTGCAATAAATTAAATTAATATGTTTAAAATAAAGTGATTTTACAGGTGTGGCGTTGAGCAGTAATTGTGACCCATTCTTTTTTCATGAAGAAGTTTTAAAATCGTAGTTACAATAGGCCCAATCTTCTTAAGTGATATTTAAATTTTTTAAATTAAACAAATGTGGCCTAACAGAACTAAAGAATAAAATTTTCTTTCTGTACTATATTTTACACAACTTTTTAATTCATTAAAAGTTATCTTGTTATTTTTTTTACGGGAGGACGAATAACATTTAGCATACATGTACGTATATTGCATCAGTTTCTTCTGAAAGTTAGTTTTACTATGCCTATTGAACATCGAATCTTTGTCTACTTTCATCTAGTGCCTTGAAAGGTTGGTCTATGTCTTACTTGAATCCTACTAGAATGATTCTTACATGTAGCTCCATTCACATACCCCAGCATCTTATACCTAAAAAGAAGTATACATTTTAAGTTTTATCAAAATAGTACTTATCCAAGATCTGATCACAGCTTTAAGTAGTTATTTTTTATTTGGTTAACTGCAAGAATCTAAGTCAGTAGTTTTTATTTTAAATAAACTATCTTAGTAGAACTCAAAAGATATATATGGACTCAATGGCCCTCGCTCATGCGTCCATACACGGATGCAAAGAATATATATGTCATACATGCTCACTTGTTAACTTTAAGTCCAAAATTGCTAAAGTAGTTGTTGCATAAACTGAGCTTTAATTTCTTTCAAAAAAACTTGAATCCTACCTTTTACTGTATAATTTTTTATGTAGTATAAATAGAGTATGTTCACTAATAACTAATACCTCTTTATCAGTGATAAACATACACATCAAAAACACAAAGAGCATTACTTTTTATTTTTTCTCTCATTATTTGTTTTGTTAGACCTATGATCTTGAAGCTCTTTGCATGGTCATTTAAAGCATTTTTTAGCTAACGGAATAGTGCAACCGATTTTTTGTTTTAATAAAGACATTTTATGTATTAAAAACAAAAAATCACCTCAACGTATTACATTCTCGCCCACCCTGACTTTAATTTGAGTAGGTAATAAACTTCAGCAAACTCAACTGGTTGCGTTTTTTTTACAGAAGAGTATAAAATATAAACCCAACTTAAAAGAGCAGTCTCGTAAATAGCTAGTCGGGATGATGTACAAGTTTGGGATGAGAAGTAAAACAAATATTTCCCCATAACAAAAGCTAGTTTTACTTACTGTGCTGCCTTTTGTGGGCTCCAAATATGATGTGAACTGCAACCATCGCAGAAGAAATCATGTTAGTTTTTCTCAATCATTGTAGCACCATTATTAGTCAAAAGTTATATTTTTGTGCGAGTTTAGTTGTCAAAGTTGAATTGACACGGCCGTGGCCATTGTGAAATAACAAAATAAACCGCGGTGTTGCCGCGATAACGAATTCGCTACGTAACGATACCGGTATGAGCCACTGGAATAGCCCCCCTGGTTCCGCATAGCCACCGGCCACTTGTCTAATGGAACATTCGGCCAATAAATTGATACATGTCAAGTGATAAAAATAATATGGAAATTTGTTATTTTTTTGATGTTGAATAATGATTTTTCTTTTGATTCTTTTTAATTTCGAGACATTGCAATCCATGAAGCATGAATCCGAGCATCAAAATCTTTTAAAGAAGCATTAATAAATGGTTAAGTTCCTAATAAATTATACTTTTCCTCACATATGGTGTTCGAACCGTGTTCTGAAAACTGCACGATCTCAGTCGAAATGGTATTAGTGATGCCACCTATTGTTGATCTTTCAAAAAATAGAAAAGCAGTGTTGTCAAATCTATGCCGTTTTTGTAGCCTTAAGCGATGCAATTGATGCAAAAATGAGTTACTAAGGTTCCAAAATACCTTAATCCGCGAAAAAAAAGTTGTCTGTCGGGCTGCTGTCTGTCTGTATACACGATAACTCAAGAACCCATTAATCCCTTTTAACGAAATTTGGTACAAAAATCCTCTATCAGCTGACCATGAACTGATTAACTTTTGGGTTGGGGGTGGGGGATTGAAGGAGGGAAAAGGGGAATAAACTATTTCAAAAAATTTTAACTTTGGAACAAAAGTAGCGATATACGGTTTTCAAATTTAGTGTCCATGAATATGGACTACAAATTTTTTTATAAAGTTTGAAAAAGCTTTAAAATATATATAAAAAATCATAAATTTAGAAGTAAAGCAACTATTTATATGCGGTTTTCAGATTTTGGTTTTTGTGAATATAACCCAAACATTTCTTTAGAAGATTCAAATCTTTCAAAGCTACAGTTTTCGAGATATTTTCATTTCCTTTCAACATAAAATAATTGATTGTGTGGTGGACTATCCGTGCTTTCTAGCACCAATTTTTTCATTTTATTATCGTCATTTTATCAACCAGCCCACCAGCCGTCTTGTGTTCTGTAAATCAAGTGATAATTCCTTTTGCATTAAAGAATGTTTTTGAAACACAAGCCGAAGGCGAGTGTCTTAATTTATCTGAGCGTGTAATGACCATAACATGCGAATTAGATTTTAGAGTACTATAATTTACCTACGACCAATGAAAATGTCGTCATAAATATCAGAACACTCTTAAGTCAACAACCTTCATAGAGCCTGAAGCCTATCTAAATCGTCAAAACAAATAAGGACTTTTCATATATCTTTTTGAAAACAAGGTTTTATTTTCTTAAAAATACGTAATATGTCAATTTAACGGAACTTATTTTTGGTCAGGTCCTAAAATTATATTGGATTTATTTACGTTTAATAAATATTTGTTGTTCTAAAAATATAGAAAAATAATTCACATTCTCATACAATAAAGTTTTATCGCTTGTCGAGCCATCTTGTGGTTGCGTCTAAGCTTTAATATTATCCTAGGTAAATGAGCCATTAATATTTATTTGGTTTTGGTTGACATTATTTTGACATAAATTTTGACAGCGGTTCTAAAATAATGACGTCATTTAAAATATTATTAAGATATCTTTGATTGTACTCAAAAAAAGACTATCTATAATTTTGCAAAATTTTAGGGGTTATGTTTACAACCAAAGGTCCGAACCAACCTCCCAGGCTGGTTCTAAAATTTCATAACCGGGTTGCAACTGTGACGTCATTGTTTTAAAACGAAAGGACCGGTTGCGGTTCTGGTTCAACCAGAACCATGACCAATTGTAAAACGAAAATCCTTTAAATAATTATATCGCAGATCTAAACTTTGATTTTAGAAACAAGAAACTAAACTGAAAATCCTCCTTTGCCTTGCGAAGTAGGGTAATAAGTTTGTTTGTTTTCAATTAAGGCATCCTTTTGATTGTAAGGCTTTTTATTTTTGGTTTTATCAATATGACATGACGTAATGGTAATACCGAATTTGACGCTGTCACAGGATTTCTCAACTTTAATTTCAGTACTGAAGATCCCCAACAAGGGTGAGACACGTGTTTGCGTCTAGTCGTTGAGCCGACATGACTCTTTTGGGAACGCATCAGTGAATGATTTTTGGATTCAGGTCTGTTTTTAGCGACATTTGCTTGATAATGAAATATTTTTATTTGTGGTTTGCGATTGCAATGGGTTTGTGTCATACTTTCGATAGATAAAAACCCCCTTTAATTAAATACAAAGTTAATCTAATCCTTATTTTATGATTGCGTATCGAAAAGGTTTTGTGACAGTGACTATTAATCTCGAAAATCAATAAACAAGGGTAATTTTTGATAAGAGTGACATATAACGTCAATTTTAATTTGCTCAACAGAATGTTTACCATTTAGATACCCCGCTAGGATTAAAAAAACGTCTTTGAAATTGAAATTTTCTTCTTAAAACCAACAAAAGGTTGTGTTAAGATGATTATTGACTAAAAAAAATAATTAATATTTTTCTTATAAATTAATCTATGTCCAAAACTCAAGGAAGTTGGTATAAAATGCTTAAAACCAACAATTTCACTTAAACTTAGGACCTGACTAAAATAGGCTAAACCCTTTTAGTAAATCCCACTGTTAAATTTTTTAAGTTTTTACTGGTTTTTTAGCGTTTAAAAAAGTACTGCCAAAAAACATTTTTTTCTCTTTAGAATTAAAAATATTTAGAGAGATAGGGCAGAATTTTAGAGGTAGATAGAGAGATATTTTAGCGATTTGCAAAAATATTTAAGATTGTTGAAGAGAGATAGCAAAGTATAAAAAGTATTTTAGAGAAAGATGAAAATAATTTGTGTGTGAGACATAAGGTGGTAGCAATTTCTTTCAATCAAAGTTCTTTACAGTCTTTAAATTTACCAAAAAACGTGTCCTACCATAAGTGTATTTAAGTACGTCTAAAAATAATTTACCAGGTATTTAACTAAATTATTTTAAGGGTCATCATGACTTTACCATTAAACCATAAAAAATAAAAAAAACGTATTTTTTTATTGCATGGAGGTTCCAGCTGCCCCATGAATTTGGGGTATAACTGGTTCACCCCCAGTTTTTAATAAACGATTTTGTGAAAGCCTTTTTATTAGTTAATAAGAAAATTGGAAGTTATTTTTTTTACTTTTTCTAAGAAGGAAGATGTAAAAAGAGAAGGCAAATATCAGAAGTATATAAAATGTTCAAATATTACAAAATTTAAAGTTTTTAATAATTTTTACAAAACATACTTTTTTTCTTAATAGTAGATATTTTTTTTTTCTGTCAGTGGCTTTAGCTCAGGAGAAATTTTGAGTCGCCTAAAATTTTGACAACTTTGACAGCCGCTGTGGTAGTGTTTAACAACCACTACCACTACCACGCATCGATTTTACCAGAGTTTTTGAAACACATTAAAAACTGTCACACATTTTATTATTTTTAAAATTAGTTACGTCAAAGTTCTCTAAAATTAATCAGAAAAATAACCACAACCACAATAAAATGGATTCGTAGCTTACGGCAGTGGTAGTGGTTAATTACCACAACGGAATGGCGTTAAGCTATTGCCCAGGCGCAGTAATTACCACAACCACTACAAAGTGTCAAATAAGCGTTCCAAAATATCCTTATTGAACTGACGCATGACGTTCAAAACGGGTCATGTGATACCATCGACACATCGATGTGTGATACCCATACTTTTCGGAGTCAAATAAATATTAGAGTTGTCTGAACTTTGAATTGAACGCACATTTTTAAAAAAATAAGATACGCCTCGGAGCACTTTTTTGTTTTTTTGCCGAATAAGCTAAAATTTCTTTGTAAGGCGACTAATTCAAAATATTCAAACATTTGTATCTGTAGCTACGCCACTACCGATACTTTTTATGTGTGCATATCGATGCGGTCATGGAGCAAAAAAATACAGATTCGAAATTGACCCACCGCAAAAAAAAAACCTGTAAAAAATCATAAACGTCTGAACCACTTCACTTGATTGCCCATAAAATTTTCGTTTTCAGCTTTCCTTTAAACATTTTCCAAACCACACTCATAATAAAACAGTCCCTGTCCCAGGTCCTGGATTCCAATACTTATCTAATATCTTTCCAAAAGTAATGTGAGAATACCAACTCAGTACATAAAGGCCGTCTATAACTGCAAACAATATTTTACTTCTTATCTCTTTCTCAACCTTTTGAGTTGGAAAGAAATGACGATATGAGAACTACTATGAGTATGACTCACCATGAATAGATCAGAAGAAAACTATCAAAAATTATTTAGTTCTTGCATCCATCCTAAAGGATTTTCGATTTACAATTAGTCTCCGGGACCAGCGTGGGCTCGTCAGTGGATTCACTAGTCACCC
This sequence comes from Oxystoma pomonae, assembly GCA_963921995.1. Lineage (NCBI taxonomy): Eukaryota > Metazoa > Arthropoda > Insecta > Coleoptera > Brentidae > Oxystoma > Oxystoma pomonae. Next base: position 97,900,424 of record OY998167.1, read on the forward strand.
TCAATCCAGACATCATTTAACACCATCGCACTTCCAACTCTGAATCACTCACAAATAGGCATCGTTGGTACTTATTATAAGTCACCTGATAGGGGTTCGTCCTGGCGTGTTAATCTTTCCAATAGGAATATGCTCCTAAGACAATTAAAACAAGAAGTTAAACTTCCAAATCAGTTACATCAACCGCAAAAAATATAAAAAAGAGAAGACCAAAAGATCTTGGGAGGAAAGAACGAAAATTCAAAATTGGATAAGTGTCCCACAAGGAACACACAAAAGACCAAAGCAAAAGGAGAAACAATTAAACGATGTTTCGCCCGGGGTGACCAGCGTGGGCTCGTCAGTGGATTCACTAGTCACCCTCAATCCAGACGTGACCGGTTATGAGATTTTAGATCCTGCCTGAAAGGGTGGTTCGGCACTTTGGTTTATTTAAGGCTTTTTTTTTAGTGAAATCAAAGATGCCTTTTACAATATTACTTATATATTGTATTATATTATACGCACCCAGCTCGTTATAACGTTGAATGATGCCACTACTGACACCCCCCCCCCTCGCTAAAACGTTACGAAATTTTTGAACGGCCCTAAAGCGGATTGTTTATGGCATACGCGGATGTAGACACCGTGGATTATTAATACTATTGTGGGAAAATCACAGCCACGTGTCTTCCGCCACTTTCGCCGCCATGTTGTGGAGGTTTATGTTAGCGACATTGGTTTCCTTAATTTTGGATAGTTATGTAGGAACACTGACTATCAACAGTGTCAAAAAAGGACGTTTCTATGAAAGGTTATTTTTTTGTTGTTTTTTAATACAAAAACAAAAAAAAATATTTAAAAGACATACAAATGCTCCAGCGGCCACCCCATCGCCATGAATAATCTTTCTCAGTTGGTCTGGGGAATGTGCAAGTTTCGAACAAATAAATTACAACATGGAAATATTACGCCCAATTTATAAACTCCAAGGGTACTGTCAGACATTTATGCTGGCGTTCCCGCTCAAGATAAACTTTCATTAACCCCAAGATGCACCGTAAAAATATTCGAAATAGTTTAGCTAATCCATGCTTTCTCTTTGTTCATTTATGTGGGACCAAGACAGAAAAAGAATGGATTAGATAGCCAATCGCGATTAAGTGCCTACGGTGCATTTAGGGGTTAGTTGATCTGAATCTGAAACAGGAACTAAAACGGCTAGGGACAGATACGCGCCAACAGTTTATAAATCCGTGGTTGTTATAGGTAAGAAAAATAAATGAATAGAGGAAGATACCGAGTTTGATAATAGCATATATGGATCAGTTGAAAGCCAGAACCATGGCAAGCGATCACAAAAAATACATCTTTGGCACATGGAGTTTTACAAAATTAGAACAATACTTCATGACTTTTAAAAAGACCATTAAAAAAATTCTTTTGGAGATAGTACCATATACAATTCAAGAGTTCCTAAACCACCAATTTTAATATTAATTTTAATACGCATTTTAATACGCATTTATCAGTACATATTTTTTCTTTTTCTTGTTGTCATTTCCATGTGTTTGTAACTTTGTTTATGTAATTTTAGTAGTAGTTTAGAATTTATTCTAAGACTACATTTTGACACTTATTTATTCAATTGTGACAATGTTTCAGGTTTGTTAACAATTTTTGTAATAAAAGTTTTCTGATTCCGAAGACCTCAGCAGAAAAAGTTATTATTAAGATATCCTTGAGTTGTGGTAAGTTTTCAGCACTTGACATTTTTTTGTAGATTCATCTTTTATAAAGAATGATGCATTTTCCTTATGGAAACTAGCTTTCTGTGAGATTTTGCTTGTCTTGATGAAAACCTATCATTGCCTATAGTAATCAATACACCCATTTTACTAAAATCAACAAAAATGGATAAAAGTGTTACAAAAGTTTTTGTTTTGAAGCACGTTTGTTAAATACTAAGTAGCAAAAAGCTTTTTCTAATCACTAGCTATATTCCTCTGAATATAACAAAAAATGAAAAACATTCCATCAATTGTTTTTTTGAAATTCGCCTTTTGTTAAAAAGGTTGTTAAAAAACTGCGAGGTACAAGCTGAAACTGACTATTTTTCTACTACTTATTCACAGACACATTATTTATATTTTCACAAAAAGTGGAAAAAACTGATTTTAGGGAAAAATACCCGAAAATCACAAATCAGATTACTGTAGAGCAATAATAGATTTTTATCAGGACAATGAGACCTAGAACATATGCAATTTTGAGCAAAATCCCACATCCTTTTTAAAAGATAAAGCTACAAAAAAAATATTGAATGCTAAAAACGCGACTGGAAACTTTTCAAAACTCAAGTATATATTAGTAATAACTTGTTAACTTAAATTTTCCGCTAAGGTCTTTAAAACTTTGTAAAACTCCATGTGTCAAAGATATACTTTTTTTGTGATCGCTAAATGTTGCTTAGCTTGCCATGGCTCTGGCTTTCAGCTGATCCATATATGCTATTATCAAACTCAGTATCTCCCTCTATTAATTTATTTTATTAACTTATGTCAATTTTCTTCTTTTTTCTAAAAAAGCAAAGTAATTGGAAAAAAAAACTAAGAGTTAATTTTACTGAGATTTTTGAACTATTATTATATATATAAAATTGTCTTCGCCTATTCCCTGCCCGGCCCATGCGATATAATCGGCCTTATCTCTTGGTCTATAAAAAATACCCGGCTCAAAACTGATCCCATGCACAACCCAGCGCTTTTACCTTATCTCTCGCACGGCAATCGGAGTTCGCGCTCAAGGAAACCCGGCGCAGAGCCGAAAATTTTCGAACGTGGCCCAAATTGCCTGTGGGCGCGTGCGCGCTTGCAAACTCGTAGGTGGAGTAAAAACTTGACGTTTTCAGTGCGAGAAGATTCCGCCCAAGTTCGGGAACTCCGTGTTACGCGCTGTATTTCCGTTGTATAAGTGAAAATCGGTTGAAAATGTTGCTATTCGCAGCATTTTTCAGTGTTTTTATCGTGATCGGAGGAATATTACACCAAACCACGGTAAGTTTGTTTGATAGTTTCTCTCTAGAGGCCGAGAAAAACAAAGGAAAAGCCGAGAAACACGGCATGCGGTGCTCATTGATTTTTACGCCAGTGAGTTTTCACTATGGAGTTTTGTGTACATTCTTGGAGTTAAGGGAGTTTTCTTGCTTGGATACCTACTCTTTGGAATAACTTCTGCGCGTTTTTTTCTATAAATTAAATAATGGTAATTATTAAAAAAAAAGATGGCACGGTAGTAGGGCACCGAATGCATTGTGAATTAATCCCGGTGCCGGTGAGATGTCGAAAACTATTGATGTTTAATTATAATTAATTTTCTATAATAATAAATTTACTTACCAAATCGGATTATAATGAATGCTTATAGTATACAGGGTGTTTCAAATTCGATGCTCACCATGGGGATCTCCTAAACGGTATGAGATACAAAAAAGATTAGATTAGGGCAAAGTTGCACAATTTGATGCTTTGCTCAAAACTAAAAAAAAAGTTTACAAATTCCGAATAGTTCCGGAGATAGGCGGAAAAAAACCGAAATCTTCATTTTTACTTTTTATTTTTCTGCGCCCTTATTCTTAAAGCTGTCAAAAAACGCTTAAAACTTTCTACAGGCACTTTCTTAGGATCTACCTAATGAGAGGTCGGTTTTCAAGATTTGACATTTCAGTGTGACAGGAGCACTGTCAAGTTCATTTTTTCTTATGGACACATGCTTTTTTTCACCTGCCGTTTGGTTCATAAAGGATAATAGATATTGTACAACCTCATTTTGACAATTACCTGACGTTTCGAGTTCAAAGATTAAAAGGCAAAGAAAAAAACGTATTTTTAAAATATTAAGCGATGTTATTTAGCTAAAACAAAATTCCATAAAAACTGACAAAATATCTTGAGTAAGTTAAAAGCAAAAATTAAATTTGGGCTGATGATGGCCAATAAACCGAAAACGTCAGGTGACTTGTCAAAATAAGGTTGCAAAATGTTATCTGTCATCCTTTATGAACCAAACAGCAAGAGAAAAAAAGGATGTGTCCATAAGAAAATATTAACTTGACAGTGCTCCTGTGGCTCCTGTCACTGAAATGTCAAGTCTTAAAAACGGACCTCTCACTAGGTAGATCTTAAAAAAGTGCCTGTAGAAAGTTTTAAGCATATGAAAGCATTAAAAATAAAGATTTCGGTTTTTTCCGCCTATTTCCCGAACTAACCGGAATTTGTGAACTTTTTTTTTAGTTTTGAGGAAAGCATCAAATTGCGCAACTTTCCTCTAATTTAAACCGTTTAGGAGATCCCCATGGTGAACATCGAATTTGAAACACCCTGTATAGCCTACTGAATTATGCCTACTAGTTTTTTTATAAATAAAATAAGCACAGGTCAAGATAAGGATAATTAATATAATATAATAAGGATAATTCGGTTACCGATAATTCTAGGAGAAAGGTGCCGTGAAATGGAAATGCATATTTCTCAAACGCAACTGCACAACTCTGGTAAAAAAAGCGCATAGGATCTCATGAAAGTTTGTGAGTTTTTATGCTGTTTTATATAGTTTTATAAGATTCTACGCGCCGGGTTGTTTTGCTCTAAAAACTCGATCAATAGAAAAAATCTGTACTTTATGAGACTTGTCTTGGTTTTACAAGTTACCGCATAGAAAACATATCAAATCTGACAAAACATTATAAAATCTCGTCAAACTTTTCTAAGAGCGATTTGACGCGGTTTTTTTGGCAGGAACAGAGCATAGGGAGTTTTATTTATAAGGAGTAGAGCTACTTAAATGTTATCTTTATAGAGCGTTTGTTTTTATAAGTCGTATGTTTCAAAATTTTAAATGACAGTTTTCCCGACAATTTAGCAGTTTTAAGCTTCTTCTAATTTACTTGTGGAACTGAATAGGTTTATGTGTGAACCCTATTATCAGCCATTCAAATCATTAATTGACATAATTCTTTTGCTGATTGTTTTAAAATTATAAATATAAGAACTTTTCTTTATATATCACACTCAAGTCGAGTAAGTAATCTAAACTCGAATCTAAATAGATTTTGATTTAAATTAGAAAAACCATTAAAAAAGTCATTGCTCTGCTAGTTATTCCACAGGAACACAGGAGTGTTAATAATTTAGTTACAAACATTTTCAAAAAATAAAAATATTCAAATCCTATACTAAATTATAGAAATTTATATTATTAAATAACAAGGACAGTATTTAGGAAAAGTTATGTTTTACCGACACCGAGACCGACACTAAGAACTGGATCTGGGGTTCAACCACCAACCCCCCCCCCCATCTTCGGTACGCCAGAATTTTGAACATGGTCAATCTTTTATTACTTAAAAGAATCTTAGATTAATTCTAATATATTTATTTTAAAGAATTTAGGATAGATTCTAAGATAAATCTTCTAAAAATGAGATTATATGAGATTTTACTAGACAATTTTAGCCCTGGCGCTGATAGGTACCTATTATGGAAAATAGATTAATTCTCATACATTTATTTTAAAGAATTTAGAATAGATTCTAAGATAAATACTTCTCAAATCTTCTAAAAATGAGATTATATGAGATTTTACCAGATAATTTTAGCATTGGTGCTGATAGGTACCTATTATAGAAAATAGATAGAGTGAATACAATTAAATAAGTGCGAAAATACACAATTCTGAAAGATTTTGCCTGAACATGCATGCAATGAAACTTGGATATAGATATTCTCTAAAGCATATTTAGATACTACACTCACTGTCGGCGCCAAAATAGCGTGCATAGGTCGACACGGTGCTGGCACCGGTTTCCTTGTGTTTGACCGATACCGGGTCGATTTTGGCTAGCCGCAATGGTTCCTTATTGGCACACCAGAATATAGTCAAAAAGGTCAAAAATGAACCAGTATTGGCAAGAGCGCGCCATGCCAACGTGGTAGCCCAATTTCGAAAAATTGCTCCCGGCCAAAACCATTTGAGCCGTACAGTAGTGCCATCAGTGGATCTGCAGTATGTGGTATGATTGAGCCAGGCCAATTTATGTATGTGCCAACCAACCATTTTATTTTCTAGGGTCGCGCATCGTGAGAAATGTGAGAAAGTGAGCCGGTCGTCGTAGCGTAGTGAGCAGCTTTATCTGCTTGCCGCACGGAAGGTTCCGGATTCGAATCCCGGCTAGGTGCATTGATATTATTTATGTATTGGTCAAAAAGTGACGCCAGGAACATCCAGTTGACTCTGGGGCCATTAAACGCCGCCTGAATTGGGCCGCAGTCGTGCCAACGCCTTGTAGTTGAATAAATTTGCCCGCCTTTGAGGTGAATTGTAATAGTTTCATTTGTTGTAGGTAGATGGCGCTGGTTTTAATATTTGCCCCCTATTGTAGGCAATAATAGTGCCTACACACAGACAGACAGCCGAGCAGACTGCAAAAACTTGTTCAACTATGAACTTGATAATTATTATCCAGGAGTTTATAAACATGATGGTGATACACTATCTATATATGTGAAATATCCTTGTCGAACGGGTGATTAGATGCTGCCTGAATTAAGTCGATACCGGGCCAACGATTGCGTGATCCAGTAGCGTCGTGTCGGCCCTGGCGGACATCCCTAATAATCTAGCCAGCACCGTTTTCCAATGCAGCCCCAGCATAAGGTAAACTGTCAGCCGGAATCGCGCCGGTGCCGGATCATTTTCGTATTGTTTGCTGGGATTGGCTAGCCGACTCTGGGCCAGTTCTAATTTGTCAGTGCTGGCCCAGCATCAGGAAGTTGGCCGCCTGCATCACGCCGGCGCTGTGCCACTTTGGCAGTGTTTGCTAGGTACCCATGCACCGGCATTTTTGCTTAAAGCGACATAGTTTATTGCGGTTAACATAAAGCAAAAAAATTAAATTTTAATGCAAAAATTCAAATCCAGCATACAACATAGGCAAACAATCTTGGTGATGCAGTTGACATTAAAAATTTTGTGGCAAAAATCTTTATTACAGCCTTGCAGTTATCGGCATGTTGCTATTTTCACAGCACACAATTAGCTTTAAGTTTTGCATGCATGACCTCACGTCTAGCAGTTATTTCCTCGCCTACTATGAGTTAATGTTCATTCCGCAAATTATTTTAATCGGTTGTGTCACTTTGCATTAAAATTGTTAATTATTTATTATTAGTTTATAGGTAAGATACAAACTATTGTTTAAGTTATGCTGGAATTTTGTTGATGTTTCCATTATCTACATATTATAGCAGGTATAAAGAAAATATTATTTTTACTTTATTAGTTTAATGGACTAACACAACAAATACAACATCTTCCTTGTCGATAGTAAACTATTATTATTGATTAAAACTCGTCAGGAGACAGGGCATAAATAATTAAATAAATTCATAGCCAAATGAATTTTTTATTGGGTCATGTTTTTCTACAAGCCATCCGTGGGTGTCAGGTTTCTTGGCACACAATGTTTTGAACCATTATTTAAAAATAATTTTATGTCAGCAACTTACGGTCAATGATTCTTCGATTGACTAAATAAAACAATGTAAATTTGCAATGGAGTCATATTATGTGTTACCTATTGGGATTTTTTTAAAAGTTGCTAACTTTAGGGTATCAGCGGGGGTATAAATGATGTGCTAAATCTGACGTTTTGCAATAATCTACATCCAAAGCCAGCTGATGACACTATAAGTGTTTGATGAGTTGCTAAAAAAAATGGCCATCGTATACCGACTCTCAAAAAAGTCCCATCAGAATCCTTTGTTGAGTTTGTAGCTCAAGAATAAAATGAGATGAAACTATGCTGTTACCCAGGGACCTCAAGTCCCCCAGGACAAATTTCTGCGAACGCCACTGCTATATACAGTACTGTATGGGTCTTTATTCCTCAACTAGTACGTTTTCCGTTTTGGTGAATTCATTATCCTAAAATAAGCAGTGAAAGTACGTCTGAGGATCATCCATCGAATATCATTGTTTACTTAAACTACCAGGGTAAATAATTACACACCGTTTGAGTAAATAATTCTTAAAGATCTAAAGGTAAAAACCACAGGTCCTTCTCTTTTATTTAAGTTTTCGGTTTCCTGTATTCACCTTAACATCTGTCTCTTGTAACTCGCAGCCTTGGGACTACCTGTCTACGTTTTTAAGTGTGAACAGAATGTCTAATTTTAAAGGCAATAGAGAGATATAGCCTATAACTTACGTAAAACTTGGAATAATTTAAGATAAAATCAAAATTGGAATGACTTTGTTCATAGATCTTTTAATTGATTTTAAAGCAGTATTTCAACAAAAGGATCAGGACCGGTGTTCTCGTAATACGTAACGTTTTGAAGTCGCTAAGCGAAACGAATAGCGAACAGCGCGCTCAGCGGCACGCTGACCGACGACTTTTCGTATTCGCTCTGCCGAACGCGCTGCCCTGCGAGCAGACAGAATCAAATTCGCTTAGCACATCTTGGCATCACCGAATTTTGCATTTTTATTTCTTGTTAGTCTTGTCGCTTCTTTTCTTTTTCTATGTGTAAGAAAGAGGCCATTACGTGATCGATTTCGATCCGTAGTTCAAAAAAATCAAATGATGACTTGCACAAGTGCATGTTGATCCTTTAAAAAATTACTTGATGGTTTGGTTTAGCTCAGTTAAACCCGCCCTTTGACACTGTGATATAAACTAGTAGCACGTTCCCGCACAGTGTGCGGGAAAATGTTTACCCCGAGACTTAACCGCACACCTACAAAAAAATTCCGTACTCAGTGCGGGAAAGTTTAAATTTATTCCGGCACTCAGTCAGGGAAAGTGGTGTTTCCGGCACAGTCATATATTGATATTGATACTTTATTATGTAGCATTTATGGTTAAAATGGTTTAAGAAACAGAAAATAAAACTCTAAGGTATTTGTTACCCAAAAAATAACCTAACCAATTCAACAACAAACACAGAATTCATACATCCACAAGAGAAACCTCGCGCGTGGAAAAATGTATGTTTTCATGGAACTGTTGAATTAAAAAAAGAAAGTACTAATTTTTAGTACATTTATGAATAAATAAAATTATAAAAGATAAAAAACATAAAAATGGTAATTAGTGTGACAAATGTGATATTTCAGAAAAGTAAAGAAAATACAGACGAAAACACAGAGATAAAGGTAGTTACCTATATTGTTTAATAATTATTTTTTATATCAATTAAGCTATTTATTTCATGTTTGCTAATTTCATATTTCATGAAAGTTTTTAGTTTATTTTTGAAAGAAAACAATTAATGTGAGCAGGAGCCTAACAAAACCAGATATTTTTTGGTACACTTCCGATGAAAGATACACAAATTAAGCAAAGACCAATGGCTTTTTTTACCCTTGGTTTTACAGAATTTTGATTACTTCTATTTCTAGTATTATACGAATGCTCAATTATTTCGATGTTGATTTTGATAAGAAAAGTTTTTGTTGCAATTTTTTGGAAAAAAAGTTGTCTTACATCGAGCATCAAATAGTAAGGTTGATGTGTGCGTGTTTGTCACCTGTCCCCAAGCTACTAATAAGGGATTTTTATTTTTCTTATTTTTAATAAAAACGCAAACTGAAAAAACTACTATATTTTCTGCAGCACTCTACAAAGTATTGTAGGGTAGGAAAATAGTACGCGCGGAGGGCAAAACAGCTGGCAAATGGTAGGTGTTTCTCAAGCGGTCGCCACGCGCTGAGCGCACTTCGTCGACGCCTTGCGTTCAATATACGTGAATACCATTTTTGTTACTTTGGTCACGTGGTATGCGAATATTACGTTATCATACGGTCAGCGAGTATGAAACGCCGAGCGTATTTAGTTACGAGAATACCGGTCCAGAAAGACAGGTTATGAACTCTTAACCCGCATTCGGAATATCAAAAACCTTGGTGCGATTCGGCTTAGATAGGTAATCCTGAAAGGAATACAAACGCATTAAAATCAAACACCGAAGCAACACCACAGCATCAATGGCCTTTAAGACTCTAAAATTTGCAAGAAATCAGATGGCAATACCGATTCCTAACCAGTCACTACACCTGCACTTGCCTACCGAAAAACTTATCAGCTTCTGAGAGAGAAAACTGCACAAATGGGCGGTTCCCCCCCCCCAAAAAAAAAGAGGTTGCTACACCTGGCGAAAGAGACAAATCTATTTAAGTAGAAAGACAAAAAACATAAAACCTTGCCTTGTTTTATAAAACAAATCAATCAATGAATGTATTGAATGCTGTTACATTAGTGAAAAGGTGCACTGAATCCTCTGAAGCAGCCCATTGCGCCCAGAAATAAGAATTTAAAAATGGTAAATGAAACACATACGACCCAGATTACCAAACTTGATTAGGGCTTAAATATTTGACTTTAACTTATTTCAATCTTTAGTAGAAATAAAATATACTACAATTTTAGTAACTAATGTAGAAAGAATGCACTGCTTAAAATAAACTAATTCTGCTGCTAATCCCAGCCATTCCAACTATCCTAAACTACTTATTCCACTAATTCTATATAGAAGTGTTCACCACAGCGTTTGCTTCTTAAAAAGCATCAGTGGTTTAAAACATGAATAAATCTTTTTTTTTGGTTAAAGTTTGCGACACGACAAATATATTTTTGGTGCGTTTTAGTGGGGTAGGGTCAGATAGAAAGAACCAAATTTATTCTTCGCCGACGTTTCGACACTTTATTGTGCCATATTCAGGGCTCTACAAGACAAAGAAAAGAGTTTGTAAGATAACAGAACCAGAGAAAAATCAATTAATAACATTTTTCACGTCTGGGTAGGTTTGGAAATGTACATAAGTTAGTTTTCAATAAATTGATATTGAATAAAAGTTAATTAGTGGCTACATAGGTGGGTATATAATACAAAAGTGTTGCAATGTTTATAAATTGATTAAAAAACTTACCGAAAGTTATTGCTCCTTTATGTCAAAAACTCTTAAACATAAAAGCATAATCACAGACAAAAACACGTACGACATAGGAAGAAGCAAAACGGGCTTTCCGTTGTTAAAACCACACTAATTTAAAATTTATTTATATACCAACGTCAGGTCTTCTCTTGTTAATTAAATGGGAAAAAAATTGATAAGCACTGCTACACTTTACAAAAAATGAAGAGAAATATATAAAATAACAAAAAGGACTAGAAACATTCAATTAGTATTCTAGACAGTAACGGATGAAAAGCGACACTCTTAAAAAAATAAAATTATTACCGTGCTTAAGCGATCTCATATACCTTCCTAAGTCACAAATTGAAAGACAATAAAAGTTAAAATAATAAAAACAAAAGTAAAATTTTTACTAACAATTAACAATAAGAAAATAGCAAAAAGGACAAATGTTGTACGCGTTTTTGTCTGTGATTAAGTTTTTATTTTTGAGAGTTTTTGACTTAGAGGACCAATAAATTTCGGTAAGTTTTTTAATCAATTTATAAACATTACACTTTTATATTATATACCCACCTATGCAGCCACTAATTAACTTTATTCAATATCAATTTATTCAAAACTAACTTATGTACATTTCCAAACCTACCCAGACGTGAAAAATGTTTTTAATTGATTTTTCTGTTGTTCTGTTATCTTACAAACTCTTTTCTTTGTCTCGTAGAGCCCTGAAGATGGCACAGTAAATTTTCGAAACGTCGGAGAAGAATAAATTTGGTTCTTTCTATCTGACCCTATCTCACTAAAACGGACCAAAAAATGAATGAATATGTTTGAGACAATTGGTACAAATAATCAAGTCACACTGTCGCATCCTCTAAAACCTTATAAAAAAAACCAATATGTTACCGCAATTTCGGTTTTAAGTACATAACTTGTACCTAAGTTCTTAATTACTTTTAACTATAAAATATATGAAAATATTACATGAAAACTAAAAATAAAAACAAGTGTTGACTGCTTGTTGATCATCAGAAAGCAAGTCCAGAATATCAATAAAAATTGGTGGGATGCATAGGACACATGAAAAAGGATTAAAATCTTTAGTAACAAGGAAGGAGACAATCAAGATATAAGCCACTCTAAGGTAATATACTGCTAACAAAATCTCTCTAATATAAGTCTAATAATAGTGCCTTTATGGAAGCGCAGCAGGTTGCACCACATGACATTCAACCGTTTCTCTTCATTCACACATTGAATTTTACCTAATATTTAGAAGTTTTTATAGAAAACTTCCTCATGTGAAAGAAGAAAGGTGTATTGAAAATTCAACTAAACGATAGGTGACGTGAAATTTAGGTGTAGAATGGTATTAGTAGGGAATGTACTAGAATTTGTTGGGCTAGTGAAATAAAATGTTAATTTTGTCTTAAGGCTTCGGTATCAATTCATTGTAGGCATAACATTTGCTAATTAGTCACTTTTATTGATTAAAAATATGAATTATGTCAAAAACCAGGCCACATGTCGTTAATCTGATTAACCCTGATGGCATTTTCAACTTATAGGAACTAAGTCTGCACCGATTTTTTTGCTCAAAAATTTTTTTTTTGGTTGAAAATGCAATTATCTAGCTTAATGTGAAAACCGCCTGTCGCTAGCTGCTACAATTTGTTCTGCGTCTGTTGACAAAGAATTTTTGTGCCAAATTTGATAAGAATCGGTTTAGCGGTTTTTGAGGTATAATTTTGTATTTAGGTCTTTTTTGACCAAATAACTTCAGTGTGAATAGTGGTAGATAGGGGTTTCTGCTATACAGCAGACGACAATAAACCGCTTTTAAACGGATCTGTTCTTAAATAAACAGCTTTTAAACAGGTCTTTTCCCATATAAACAGCTTTCAAACAGGTCTGTTACCAAATAAACCGCTTTTAAACAAATCTGTTCTTAAATAAACAGCTGTTCCCGTATAGTCAGCTTTTAAGCAGGTCTGTTCCCAAATAAACAGCTCTTAAACGGGTCTCTTCCCAAATAAATAGCTCTGGAACGGATCTGTTTAAAAACTGTGTATTTGGGAACAGACCCGTTTACAAGCTGTTTATTTAAGAACAGACCCGTTTAAAAGCGGTATATTTGGGAACAGACCTGTTTAAAAGCTGTTTATACAGGAAAAGACCTGCTTAAGCAGCAGCAGCAGACGACAATAAACCGCTTTTAAATGGGTGTGTTCCCAAACAAACCGCTTTTATATGGATCTGTTCTTAAATAAACAGCTCTTAAACAGGTCCTTTCCCATATAAAGAGCTTTTAAAAAGGTCTGTTCCCATATAAACCGCTTTTAAACAGATCTGTTCTTAAATAAACAGCTTTTCCCGTATAAACAGCTTTTAAGCAGGTCTGTTCCCAAATAAACAGCTCTTAAACGGGCTCTTCCCAAATAAACAGCTCTAGAACGGATCTGTTTAAAAGCTGTTTATTTGGGAACAGACCCGTTTAAAAGCTGTTTATTTAAGAACATCAGGTCCATTTAAAAGCGATTTATTTGGAAAAAAAACGCGTTTAAAAGCTGTTTATATGGGAACAGACCTGTTTACAAGCGGTTTATTTGGGAACACACCCGTTTAAAAGCGGTTTATTGTCGTCTGCTGTATCTAAACAAGATGACGTAAGAGATTTTTTTGATGATAAGCTGCCCCGGGACACGGGGGGCGCAGAAAACCCTATCTACCACTAGTAGTGTCTGCAATGCATTTTGCACACGGATGTGTCCACCTTGCACACTGATGTTTTATCTTTGCGCACGGTTTTTTAACTCGTTTGAGTATCTCTTTGCACACTCTCGACTTGTGGACCTCGTCTTCGGTTCAATCCACCAACATGTGTCGCTCACGTGCAAAGAGTGCTTTTCAAACTTGTTTTTTAATATACTATTGTGTATTTTTATTCTCGGGAGAATATAAATGTGTTTCTTTTCGAACCACAACGTTTATTTTTGCGCATCTTCTAAAATGTTCAAACCATTTAACTTTTTAAAACATTTTCTACAGTCTGCGCCATACGGTACGTAAGTTTTTTATTCTAATTCAGCCCCGAGTCCAGATCTTAAAGAAATATATAAAAACTTTATGATCCGTGAATGAAAATTCATTTTAAAAATTCAAGGTTTCCATTTCATCATCCCTTTTTCCAACGACAAGGTATTCAATTTACTTTATGCCCTTATTTAATTTAGCCAGACAAAATGCGCGGTTCAACCCTCATCCTGCTTTGAGTCGTTTTCTTTGGAAAATTTGCCACGGTATTATTTTGGGACGCCTCTCCTTATCCTATAGCACTTAAAACGATCGATTGGTCAGGAGGGGGAAAAATCTTAAACACACAATGTAATACGTGGTGTCCCAAAAGTTCTAGTACCCCTTAATAGGGAGTTTTTGGTCAGCATACAAAAATGACAACCTTTGTGGTTATTTTGGTTTATTTTCTTAACTATTTCTATCCTTACTCATAAATCAATATATTCTGCATCTTCCTTAATCAAAAAGTAACAATTATAAGCGTTTTTTTTTCAAAATTTAAACAGATACATAAACGCTTTGTAAGTATGGCGACATCTTGCATCTAGGGAAAAGTAGGGAAATTTTAATTAGCTACATAGCTTATTGTTGCGTGGAGAACGAACTTTTTTTTGTTAGGGATATAAAATTTTAAAATTGAGTAAAAAAGACTTAATTTAAGTTGGGTTCGGGACCTGAACCTCAATTTAAAAATTTTATATCCCTAACAAAAAAAAGTTCGTTCTCCACGCAACAATAAGCTATGTAGCTAATTAAAATTTCCCTACTTTTCCCTAGATGCAAGATGTCGCCATACTTACAAAGCGTTTATGTATCTGTTTAAATTTTGCAGAAAATTTCGTTCTCCACGCAACAATAAGCTATATAGATGACTAAAATTTCCCTACTTCTCCTTAGACACAAGATGTCGCCATACTTGTAGCACCACCCTAGTTACCCCCCTGAAGAGTACAGTCTATATACTGTTGAAACATGTTGGGTGAATTTTCAATAAAACAGTGGAGAATAACCAAGATTTTTCATTTATTTAATTAAATTAATTTTTAATCACCCCCCCCCCCAGTATGCTGCATATGACATTTCGCATATACAGACCGCTTCAAGCTACTGCGAACATAGGGCGAAAGAAGTCTAATTTGCCAGTGTACGTACATGCAGAGACACCGCACGCCTATCAGTGAAGCAACCAACACTCAGGCTCCCGATCGCCATTCGCTGCTGTTCGCCGCCGTTCGCCTTGTATTTAGTACGCCTCTAACCACGGTGCTGTGTGGAGCGTAGTCAATGAAACCGGAATTTGGTCAATAAATACGCAAATTTTTATACCGTAATTTTCTTATTTTTTGTCACTGATAAATAAGAGCGTTTTATTGTCAACTGCTCAGATTTATCAGTGACGACGTGTTACAATGAAAATAATAAGGAGAAACAAAATAAAAGCAAGTTCTCAAAATAAAATAATACATTCTAAAAACCAAAAAGATTCTCCCAGTCAAAAAAAAATTAAAGCAAATGTTCGAAAAGTCCTCCTTGGCTAGACAATATCCGAGCCTACTATAAAAACCCCTTCCAACGTTTCCAAGCATGTTAGGGGTGATAATTTGAAAAGCTTCTTCAAAAACAGATAGAAGTCATTAGGAGCAAGATCGGGAGATCGAGCTGGCCATAAAATAGTTCCCCGTGTACTTATAACCCGATTAGGAAATACATTATCAAGATATTCCCTAACAAGGCCAACATTGTGAGCGGAACAACCATCTTGTTGAAACCATGTTTCACCAAATCTTACACCTAACAACTGCCTAGCAGTTGGAATAATGTGCTGCTGTAGTAGATCCAAGTATCTAGGACCATTCAAATTGCAATTGCCGTTAATAAAAAATGGCCCAATTACGTGTTCCCCTACAATACCCCTCCCCCCAAACATTTAGTTTTTGGGGATACTGTGTTCTTACGTCAAAATACAAATGCAAATTTTCCCTCGACCAATATCGAACGTGTGTTGGGTTATGACGATTTGACCATTTGACCATCTGCACTTTTTCGGCAACTTCGTAGACATCCATTTTTAGTTTTAAAAATGTATTATTTCAATTAAGAACTTACCCATCTGTTTCTCGAGCAAGGCAGAAATAAAACAAAATAATAAAAACAAAATGAATTTCCAAAAGATAACACTGCAGCGTGCTTCGAATCCACCTCGGTCGTACGGCGCGGAGAGTAAATTGGACTTGATTCCCCCTATGTTCGTAGTAGCTTGAAGCGGTCTGTATATAACAGCTTTTTATAGAATGCGAAATGCATCTATTCGTCGTAGGAAAAGTCGAGAGAGTTTTTTGGAACCCTCATCAATAAATAATTGTGTCAATTATTAGGACCCTTCATTTAAAAAAAAATATTCTTGTTTATGATTGTTATGTACAATCTTCAATTTTAGTGATTTAATTTTCATAGGTTTTTTTTTCAGGCAAAACTTCAAATAATTATTTATTCGATTCATCCATTATTTCATTAGATGTCTCAACTCTCTTTCTTTGTGTAATTTGTTCTTCTATCATTTGTTTTTGGTGGCCGTCAAAGTCTTTTTCGTTTAGGGCCTCAATTAATGTCTTGTTGAATATATATTCAGCACACATTTTTTTACCCTGTGCTAATAGGTGGCTTACTTTAACTGTGCATCAACCATTAGTTTTTGACCCAAAGTTTAAATGCTTTATTTATAGATGCTGTTCAGGTTTGGAGTTTGCTTCTGAAAATTTGATTAGTTGGTTTGTACATCAGGGTCAATCAAGTCAAGTGGAATCTTAACTGCTTTTATAAAACATACGTTTGCCTGTAGTTCTATATCGGAAGTTGGCAGTTTTTTCTCTAACTTATACCTGCATGTCATTTCCTTACACAGACTCGGAATTTAAGCAGTTTCCTACAAATTCCAACTTTATTTTTGTTTCCTGAACAAAACCTATTTTTTTTTTGTTTAACTACATAACACACAAGTAACGAGAAAATACCAATTAAATATTTATGTTATTTGTTAAAAAACTTATAAGCAACAACCATATCATTTTAATTCAACATAAGCAATTAAATACCACGTTTTTATTATAGAATCTAGAGTTTAGACACTCATTTTACTCTTCTAAGCCTGCTTTTTGAAAGTAGCCTCTAGCAGTAGTTGGCTAACATCTCACAGTTACATCTTGGTGGAACCTCCCTCCGTGCTCGTTACTTACAGTACCATAATTTTCCGGAAAGTAATCTAGATGAGAATCCAAGAAATTAATTTTTAACGGCATGTTCCAGCCTAGGTTTGGTAACACAAAAGATATTGGGCAATCAGTTCTTTATAGTTTTCTGCTTTAGTGTTTCCCAAAACATTTGTTGCAACCATTTCAAAGGCATTCCAAGAGTCTGTTTTCTTGCCCTGAAGTATGGAATCGAATTACGCATCTCCGATAAGTTTCTTAATCTGAGGATCCACGAAAATTCCCTCTTTAATTTTAGCATCACTGATTTTGGGGAACTTTTCTTTTAAGTAACTTAAAGCATGGCCTTCTTTGCCCTAATATTATTTGAGTGGCGGTAGTGAAATCTTTCCCGAGGGAATTAATGGCGAGCTGATTGTTACATTTTTTCCTCTGACTCAAAATACTCTTGGTGGCCAAATTTTCTTTTTATAGTGATCCGATCGTGCTCGACTGTCCCATTCGCAGATAAAGCAACAGTATTTGGTACAGTGGCGGCCCCAGGGAGGGGGGCGGGGGAAACGATCGCCCTTCCTTTTGCTCCAGAAAAAAGTAGACAACAAAGAGGCTGGTGGTAACCTTGAAGTCTTTGGAGAAAAAACGAGAAATTGTAGAACGTTCCTCTAAAACAGGGTTGGAAAAGGTAACCTTGAAGTCTTTGGAGAAAAAACGAGAAATTGTAGAACGTTCCTCTAAAGCAGAGTTGGAAAATACCCGGATTTTTTTTATATAAAACCCAACCCATTATTGGGGTTTTTATGGTTTTCTTTTTAAATTATGTACAGATTGTAGTTCTTCTTTAAAATGAGGACTTGTTCTCGCGATCGTTTATCAACTATAAAATACGACATAAAAATAGTTGGAATACAGAAATCGACAGATTGTTCGTTTGTTAATAAATTAAAGCAGTTTTGGTTTTGACCAGCGCTTTTTTTATATACTTAATATAAACAAACCTTAAGAAAATTATTGTTGGAGTTTGTGTATTTACTACACTGTAAGTACCTGCTTACTTAGTATGAAATGATAGTATATATTCAAGTTTTCATTTTTTTCGAGGTTATTAACTCTAAACCATTTTTTTTAAAGGAAAATGCCTAAGAATTGCGCTAGAAAGAGTGCCTCAGAATGGACTGAGGTTTTGGAATCCAGTAATAAAAGTAGAGTATGCAAATATTGAACCAGAATCGTTTTTGTTTTTAATAATTTGCATTTTTGCCCAGTCACCCATTGAAAGACATTTTTCAACTTATTTGGAATAATAAAATAAGAAATTGTTTGGGATTAGAAAAAGATTTGCAAGTGGTCAAAGTTTATCGAACCTTTATTAATAATGAAAAAATCCACTTTTAAAAAAGCCCTGCGTGTTTTTTTTTAAGTGGGTTTTACCCAAAAAAACCCAGTGGTCTTTTTCGGTTATCCACTGGGCAGCCAACTCTGCTTTAAAGACATTCTATAATCCCTCCACAGTATTTTGGGACAGATTGACCTTCAATTTTTCACACCAAGAATAAACAAACGCATGAAGTACTTACCGCGAAAACCACGATATTGGAAATACAGAACAGTATTATAGAGTTTCTATGTAATTTATAAACAAGTTTTAGATAAAATCATTTCGGACATAAAAAAGTATTTTTGACCTGAACATATTCATACCAAGTTTTTTACAACGTGAAGCCAAAATTAACTAGTCATTTCTAAATACGATAAACTCTTTGATTAATTCAAAACACAAATTCGTGAACTTTTATTGGGAGAAGTCAGTAGGTATTTGGAAACAGTATTGTTCAGAAGTAGGCAAAAGATTAAATCAAAACATACCTGATAACATTTTCGAGGCAATGAACAAGTGTGGTGATATTTTTCCAAAGTAGGGCATAAATTGCTGCACTATAACACCTTTGATATTTATGGTATTAGAGTTTAATTTTGTGTTAAAAGTGGCATTTGTAGTGTCATTTTCTTTAAAAAAATTTTGCCTGCTGCGTCTGCCTGCTGCGCTTTGATATATATTAAATCAAAAAATGCATTTTTAGTGCAATTTTCTTAAAAAATTTCGCCTGCGGCGCTACGATACCGTTGATACTCACGATTTTTAGTTTAATTTTAAAATTTTCGGCGCGTTTAAAAATTTTTTAAAATAAAAATGTATGAAATGAACAACTTAAAATCCCCCCCCCCTAGATTTAAGGTCAAATCCGCGCTTGTAGTTACTAAATTTAGTTTCCATACATATTGATATGTCCCTCATAAAAGCTATGCTTTCATCATAGTTTTTTTTTTGTATCGAAACCGCTTCCCCCCCTTTTCAAATGGCTGGGACCGCCACTGTTTGGTATATCCTAGCTGCATTCCAGTTGTTTCCCATTTAATGGTCGAATTTTTCCCTACATTTAGGGAAGATTTATTAGAATTTATTAGAATTATCTGTAGTAATTTTTTAAAGGATGGGGAAATTGTCGAAAATCATGTCGAAAATTTTTTTGCCGTAGATACCACTCGAGGGCTTGTCCAAGAGTGGTTTCCTCATGCCAAAAAATCTAAGAATGATTTTCTGATTATTTCAACATCCCGAAATGGATTTTGAAGAATATTTACCAAATTAAATACATTAATTGATTACATTGTGCAAAATAAATCGCTATTTATATATCATCAAATGATACATCGACAATAAAATACTCTTGGAACAGTCGTGTGATTTTGAGTTTTGAGTTTTAAAAAGGAAGATTTTCAGTTTTGACAAGGGAGATTTTCACCTGAGCGGGAAATTTTCGCGTGAAAATCGACGAACTAACCAAGACTTTTGCAAGACAGAATGTTAATTAGTATAATAAAATAAGTAAGATTTTGCTATTTTGGTCTAGGAAACATTTTTGCTGTTCCCAGTATTATTAGTAATATTAGAATATTTGTTTTCTTAAAGTGGGGTAGGTAATTTAACTTCTAATATTAGTATTATCAATCTGTTAATCATGTTAGATAAATTTATATTACATATATTGGGACTTTTCAACCTTTAATAATAACAAATCTAATTTACATCATATAAGCTGTTTACCGCTAGAACAACGAGTCCAAAATTTAATGCAAATTAAATTTGCTGTATTTCCAATATGGTTTTAAGCAAACTGAGATAAAAGCATTTGCTGCGTATTTGAATAAATCGAACAAATACATGACAGACATTTTGTTGGTAATTACAACGTGTAAAGTTTGAATAATGCATGCAACGCAGAGTTTCATAATTAAAAGTAAAAGAAAATAAAATTTTTCGGGTTTTGACTCAAAAAATACATTGAAAAGTATAAAATAAGATTTTTTTTTTGAACAAAAATCAATTTGTTTTACTTTTCCGCACTCTAAGTCTACTATAATAGCTGTATAGGCGTTAACTTTAATTTTATGTTGAAAGGAAATGAAAATATCTCGCAAACTGTACCTTTGAAAGATTTGAACCTTTGAAGTGTAATATTTACGAAAATCAAAATCTGACAACCGCATATCAATAGCTGCTTTACTTCTAAAGTTATGATTTTTTTTTATATATTTTAAGGTTTTTTTCAAATAAGTCGGAAACTAAAGCTTCCACGAATTTGGATTTTATAACAAAATTTGTAGTCTATATTTATGGAAACTTAAATCTGAAAATCGTATATCGCTACTTACTTTTGTTCCAAAGTTAAATTTTTTTAAAATATTTTATCACTTTTTCCCCCCTTCAACCTCCCACCACCCTACCCAAAAGTTAATCAGTTCATGGTCAGCCGATAGAGGATTTTTGTACCAAATTTCGTTAATATCGATTAAGGCGTTCTTGACTTATCGTGTATAGAGACAGACAACAGACCAACAGACGACTTTTTTTTTGTCGAATAAGGTGTGAAAATTAAGAAAAGTCAAAATTTTACGATTTCAATATCCAATCAACTAATATTCGCCTATTTTGACATCCAGAGCTCATTAATAAACTTTTTAGTTTATAAATAAAAAAAAATAACAAGAAAAATTTAAAAAAATTAAAAAAAAAAATAATTAAAAAAAATATAAAAAAAAGTTTTAATACTGGCGACACAAGTCATAGCCAACTTGACTAAAAATGGGACCGAAAAATAAAACATAGACTGGAAAATGAACATTTTGCGCTGTCGTCTTCCTTTTCCGGTCTATGTTTTATTTTCCGGTCCCATCTTTGGACCCACCTTTGTAAAGTTACACTTTCCGTACAAAAAAATTGTACGGACAGTGTGTACTTTCCGGTCTGTTGAAAAAAAAACAATTTTATTTTATAGATTTTAGTGTCTACTATTTTAAGTCGGTATATTTTTTTTAAATTTTTTCCCAATACACTTTTTCGGCTGTTTTAAAGAACATTTCAACCGGAATCCCACAAAGCATAATTTGGCGAGCTTGCTTTTTTTTTGGTTAGTAAAATATGTCAAGCTTTGACAAAAAAAATCAAAAACAAACAGACATAATGTGCTTGTAGCGCACTTACCTCGCAAATTCGGCTATTTTTATTAATTTTCCAGCTTGGTAAATACATGTTTTCTTTTCACTTTTCCTCAGTTTCTTTCTCCGTTGGATAAAGGAACAATACGAATTCGTTGAGGCACGTATTTTTACAGTTTTTGATACAGCAAATATCCATTAGACACTTAAAGTTAATTTTCGGGTTTTATATCGGCATTCGTAGCCTTATCTCTATCGAGTCCACCTATCGAGCAGGTGTACTTTTAAACTAATGGCGAATGCGTGACAGCTCCAGCTGATCAAATGCGTCAAAACATCGTTTCGTACGCAGGGACGGTCGTAATGTTACGACTCCCTTATCGTACCTCATGAGGTTTTCGTGCATTTAATCAGCTGGAGCTGTCACGCATTCTCCATAATTTTAAAAATGAACCTGCTTGATTGGTCGACTCGATAGAGATAAGGATACGAATGCTGATAAAACTGAAAATTAACTTTGTCTCTATTTTTAAACCTGACATTTCTTAATCAAAAATCTGACAGTGACAAAGTTATTTATTGTCAGGGGTTGCCAACTATCATTGCCAACACACAATTTCAAACATTTCCATAGCAACTGTCAAATCCAGTTGCTCACTTAACAATAACTGTCAAAAATCGTATACAGGGCCTCTAGTTCATGCGATAGAAATGGTCCAAGCTCGGCTGCTTGTGATTGGCGTAAAGTTTATGACGAGCATATTGATTCACGCGCACGGATGTCCGCCATTTTCGCCGCCATGTTGTGGAGATCTAGGTTGGCGACATTGATTTCTTAATTTTAAATAGTAGTGTGGGAACACTGACTATCAACAGTGTCAAAAATGATGTTTCTAGAAAGGTTATTTTTGTTGTTATTTTTTAATACAAAAACAAAAAAGTGAAGAACAAAGCAATAAAAACCATTTAAAAGACAGACAAATGCTTGAACGGCCACGCCATGATAATCTCTCTCATTTGTTCTGGGGAATGTGCAAGTTTTGAACAAATAAATTACAACATGGGGTATTGTCAACCATTGCTGCTGGCGCTCCCGCTCAAGATAAACCTTCATTAAGTTGATCTCTGAATCTGAAACAGGAACTAAAACGTCTAGGGACAGATATGCGCCAACAGTTTATAAATCCGAGGTTGTTATAGGCCTAGAAGACAAGAAAAATAAATGAATAGAGGGAGATATGGAGTTTGATAATAGCATAATGGATCAGCTGAAAACCAGAGCGATGGCAAGCGATCACAAAAAAATACATCTTTGGTACATCGACTTTTACAAAATTTTTGATTTTTTTGTTTTAATTCTTTATGGGGGCACCTACTAGGGTCCCTAGGACCCCAAATCCGCC
Source organism: Oxystoma pomonae (assembly GCA_963921995.1). Lineage (NCBI taxonomy): Eukaryota > Metazoa > Arthropoda > Insecta > Coleoptera > Brentidae > Oxystoma > Oxystoma pomonae. The sequence continues at coordinate 97,923,561 of OY998167.1, forward strand.
TGCGCCCAATTTTTTTTTTAAGGTTGTAATATGTTTTTTTGATTGTTTTGGGTTGGGTTGGATTACGTTGGGTTGGACTGTGTTTGATTGGGTTGTTTTAGTGAAAAAATTTTAAAAAAAACAAAAAAAATCGAAAAAAACCCAACCGGCGCAGGCGGATTTGGGGTCTTAGGGACCCTACAAGGTGCCCCCATAAAGAATTTTTCATAAAAAGTCAAAAATGGCAGAAAACTGTATACTGCATAATTACCAAAATATTAAGTTTAATATGTATTTTATCAGTATATTTTTTTTCTTTTTCTTGTTGTCATTTCCATGTGTTTGTAACTTTCTATATGTAATTTTAAGTAAGTAGTTTAAGATTTCATTGTCAATTTTTGTGATATTGTAGCCAGTATTTTTTTGAGATTTTAAGACCAGTAATTATAAGATGTTTTACCAGTTTACTAGAAATAAAGAAAAATCAATATTTATTTTTTAATCTTTATTAACAAAACCTTAATGTTAACATTGTTTAATATCTAAATGACATTTTAAAGATATTCTTAGGTTAAATTTATTTTAATGTTAATTTTTAAGACTAAATTTTGATGTTTATTTATTCAATTGTGACAATGTTTTTTGTTAACAATTTTTGTAATAAAAGTTTTCTGATTCTGAAAAATTCAGCCGAAAAAGTTATTACTAAGATATCCTTAAGTTTTGGTAAGTTTTCAGCATTTGACATTTTTTTTTGTAGATTCGTTTTTTAAGGATGATGCACTTTCCTTATGGAGACTGACTTTCTGTGTGATTTTGCTTATCTTGATGAAAATCTATCATTGCCCCATAGCAAAAACTAACAAAAATGGCTAAAAATGTTTCAGATTTTGTTTTGCAGCATGTTTGAGCATGTGGCAACATAACAATTGAAATTTGCCTTTAGTTAAAAAAGTCATTTCTTGGTTATATGAATTTAATATTTTTTATGTTTGTGATGCCAGTGCGACGCAACCTATATTTTTCTGCTACTTATTCTCAGACTACAATTTGGTTCATAAATATTATTTACATTTTCACAAAAAGTGCAAAAAACTGATTTTAGGGAAAAGCCAGAATACCAAAATGTTTAACTTTGAATGCAGTATCTCAAAAACACTGTAGAGCAATGATAGATTTTTATCAGGACAATGAAACCTACAACATATGCGGTTTTGAGCAAAATCCCACATACTTTATAAAAGATAGAGCTACAAAAAAATGTTGAATGCTGAAAACTTACCAAAACTCAAGGATATCTTAGTAATAACTTGTTAACTTAGGGAAGGGATGGTCGACACAGTTGTTAATAGGTTTTTCCGCCAAGGTCTTCAAATATTGTAAAACTCCATGCTCGACTCCATGTGCCAAAGATGTACTTATTTTGTGATCGCTAAATGTTGCTTGACTTGCCATGGCTCTGGCTTTCAGCTGAGCCATATATGCTATTATCAAAGTCAGTATCTCCCTCTATTAATTTATTTTTTATTACTGTATCACGTTGGTGCATCTGTGCTTAGCTGTTTTAGTCCCTGTGCAGATTCAGATCAACGTAATCAAGGTGTATCTTCAGCGGGAGCGCCAGCAGCAAAGGTTGAACCGAGCTTTTATTACAATTCATAACGTGTGGCTTACCAGTACCCTTTCAGTTTATAAATTGGGGGGCAATGTTTCCATATTGTGATTTATTTGTTCGAAACCTGCACATACTCCAGACCAAATGAGAGAGATAAATGGCGTGACCGTTGGAGCATTTGTTTATGACTTGTTTCTTTACTTTTTTGTTTTTGTATTAAAAAACAACAACAAAAATAACCTTTCAAAAAAATGTCAATTTCAATCATATTTTGACACTGTTGACAGTCAGTGTTCCCACACTAATATTTAAAATTAAGCAAACCAATGTCGCCAACCCAAATATCCACAACATGGCGGCGAAAATGGCGGAAGACATGCGGCAGTGATTTTCCTGCAAATTTCCCATAGGTATTAGCAATCCATTTTAATGTTTTTACATCCGTGTTCACGCGGCGCGTGACTCGGCAAGTCACAAACTAGATTTGCCAAGTCTTATTTTTGGTTGAACCAGAACCGGAACAGGTCCTTTTGATTTAAAACAATGATGTCACAGTTGCAACTCGGTTATGAAATTTTAGAACCAGCCTGGAAGGTGGGTTCGGCACTTTGGGTGTAAAATTAAACCCCCAAAATTTTGCCAAATTATAGGTATTCTTTTTTTGAGTAAAATCAAAGATGTCTTCCCAATATTAAATACGACGTCATTATTAGAACCGGGCACATCAGAAATTCATTCTTAGATTTTTTTCCATGAGGCAAGGCCTCGAGCGGTGTCCACTGCAAAAAATCTTCGTCATGATTTTTGATTATTTCCCATAATAAATTACTACAGAAAATTGGTAAAGCCATTTGAGAGTTATGCTGCAACCACACACAAATACAAAAAAACATACTCGTCTTTTTTAAACTCTGTCGAAAAGTAAATCCGCCATTTTGTTTTTTTGCCTTTTTCTGGAAACTTTAAAGAAGTTGTTAACAAGTTTCATGTTCTCTTTTAGTATTTTATTAGCCATCCATACATCGTACGGAGGCTATTGGGATCGTCAGAAAAAAAAGTTTTTTATTTCCACTAAAAATAAGTTATTTGGGTCCAAAAAGACATAAATACAAAATTTTGTCATGGTGTTTGTCTGTCTGTCTGTCGGTAACAAGATTACTCAACTACCGCTTAAACAGATGCAGAGCTGATTAGTTTTTAATGGGGGTGGGAGGGTTGGCAAGAGAGTAGGAGGAGGAATTAAACTTTAAAAAAATTGTAACTCACGAACCGTAGCAGGTAGCGACAGCTGGTTTTCACATTAAGATAGATGATTGTATTTAAAGAAAAAAGAATGAAAACATTTAAAAAAACAAAATAAAAATTTTTAAAAAATGTTTTTTTTTAAGATTTTTATAGATTGTTATTTAAGCAAATAATACAAATTATAAAATAATGTATAAGATCAATTTTTGTAAACTACACGTCAATCAGTAATAAATCAAAATCAATTTATTTATATATTAACAGCGCATCAGTATCACATACTTAAAAAAACAACAATAGAATTTCAGGGGGGCTATTCCAGTGGCTTATACCGATATCGTTACGTAGCGAATTCGTTATCGCGCAACAACGCGGTTTGTTTTGTTGTTTCACAATGGCCGCGGCCGTGTCAATTCAACTTTGACAACTAAACTCGCACAAAAATATAAGTTTTGATTTGATTGAGAAAAATTAACATGATTTCTTCTGCGATGGTTGCAGACATCGGGAAACAAAATACTTTTTATAACTCCTGCTGCCTAGTTTCTCCTGTCATCTTGTGTTCTCCAACCACCCGAATGGAAGACGAAAATAAGTTCACACCATATTTGGAGCCCACAAAGAGCGGCACAGTAAGTAAAACTAGCTTTTGTTATGGGGAAATGTTTTACTTATCCCAAACTTGTACATCACTGCTATTTTAAGCTTGGTTTATATTTTATACTCTTCTGTAAAAGGAATCGCAAGCCCTTATGACAGAATATAGATAAGCATGGCCCAACTAGTTGAGTTTATTACCTACTTAAATTAAAGTCAGGCTGGGCAAGAATGTGATACATTGAGAGTTTATTTAAAATAAAAACTACTGACTTAGATTCTAGCAGTTCACCAAAAAAAAAATAACTACTTAAAGCTGTGATCAGATTTTGGATAAGTACTGTTTTGATAAAACTTAAAGTGTATACTTCTTTTTAGTTATAACATGCTAGGGTATGTGAATGGAGCTACATGTAAGAATCTTTCTAGTAAGATAGTACCACATAAGACCACAACTAAGACAACAAGTAAGACACAGACCAACCTTCCAAGGCACTAAATGAAACTAGACAGAGATTCGATGTTCAATAGACATAGTGAAACTAACTTTCAGAAGAAACTGATGTAATGTATGTACATGCAAACATGTATGCTAAATGTTATTTGTTCTCCCATTAAAAAATAATAAGATAACTTTTAATGAATTAAAAAGTTGTGTACAATATAGTACAGAAATAAAATTTTATTATTTAATTCTGTTAGGCCACATTTGTTTAAATCAAAAAATTTAAATGTCAGTTAAGTGATAGTTATAGAACATTGGACCTATTGTAACTACGATTTTAGAACTTTTTCATAAAAATTCGCAGATTTTTTGGGGTAGTCATCGAAAAAAAGTGGGCCACAGTTACTGCTCACCGCCATACCTGTAAAACCACTTTATTTTAAACATGTTAATTTAAGTTATTGCAAACCTTTTAAAATAAGGCAGAGTTTTTTTCAAAAGCCTTTAGATTGGTTTGTTGGGGTAAGTTAAGTACAGTATTAAGTTATTTCCAGCTCTGATTGCTATAAAAAAGAATTGATGAAGAAGTTTTAAAAAACTGGACTGATGTGATTTACTATTTACCTGAATATTTCTTCATTATTTTACATCCATTTTTAAATTACCTAAATGATATTTCTTCCCACACACACATAGCATAGCATGATATTTATATAGCAGTTGGCTAATTAAGCAAAATATTTAATTTTTAATACCATTTTAATATTTGTTTTGTCAACTTATTTTTACGGCTACCAGAAAAACTAATAACTCAAAGGTATAGATTCTAAATAATCAAATAAATGGTTACCTCAGAAACCTATTTTTATAAATAATACCCTGGAAAATACCATACTTTAAATCAATCTTTATGAATGTAAATCTGAGTAATCTAATTTAAGAAACCTACTTAGTAGCTACTTCAAATAAAGGGCCTAAAATGTATGCTGCATTTTTAAATTAACTTTAAAGTTTTACTGACTGACATGAAGTTTTTTACAATGCATTTAGGTAAATTTCATTTTTTGGCTAGATTTATACTTTATACTAGTTTTTAATTTAATATTACCAATTTATTATATTACAAAGAAAAAATTGATTTGAGTTGATTTTGCCACTCTTAACATTGCTATTAAAAAATAATAAAATTTGGGATAAAAAAACTGATTTATTTTACTTATTGGTTTAAATGTTACTTAGAATTACAAATTGTTTTCTAATATTTCAATAATTGGTGGATTGCATCTTTTCTTTCATCAGCTTGAGCATTGCTAACCTGAAACAAAAAAATAAGATGTATTTCAAAATGTAAGCCAGTGAACTGGCTACTTAAGATTGAAAGCTTTCAGGTTTGGTTTGTAAAATCAATCAATTACATCAATATTAACTTTTAATCACCTCACCCTTTGAACAAGAGTATAATCCGACTTATTAGACTTACATCGACTATATCTCACCAATTTTTTGGCCACCAGTTTTATTGCTGTCTGCCAATTTAGATTCTTTTAGAAAAGTACGGACCAAGTTTTACATTACATTCTACTTTGAAAATTTTATTATTGACTATCTTTTGTTTATCCCACATCTTAATATTTAAGGTAAAGTAGAAACTTAAGTGATGGTCAATGCTTGTGTGAATTTGGTCCAACGCACTTTGATTTAGAAATTAAGGGAGAGGATAAAACAACTTTCTGGCTAAGGTCGTAAAAAAACTTGCCTGTTAAAGAAAAACTATATGAATTTGGCCCCTGTATATATTATTTAGAAGAAGTAATGTAAACTGTCGATCAAAAAAACTGTCAAGATAGTGAATAGTAATTAAAAATCTTGGGAAAACAAAGGGAACAAGTTTAGAAAATCTAACAAGTTGGGATCCAGGGATCCAGTGGAAAAAGACTTGAGTTTTTCTTGTAAATTAACGAAATAAATGTGGCTTATCCCCTAGTTACCCCAAGATCTTTAATTGTTATTTAATGTTTTTTTTTAAATATCCTGTGGACATAAAAAGTTACCTTAAAACTTTATTCCACCTTGGATTTCACTAATGAAATTTGAAATATTTACGTTTTGGTGGCTAATAAAAATAGTGGAAAACAAAAACTTAAATTACAGCAATAAAGAAGTGGAAATTTATGTGTGGTTGAAACAAAAGTAGCCAATTTTTTTAATTTTACTGATGAATTTTTGGATTTTAAAATGTTTTCTTTTTAATGTGAAGGTAGCTTACTATATGTGTTTTGTTCTGCTAAAATGTTTAGTTGCGTAGGTGGGGTGGGGTGCTGCCTGCTTAAATGTATTCATCATACATCTTAATAATTACGAGAAATCATTGATCTGAAATTAAATTTAAAGTAATTTATTATAAGTGTGATGTATGCAAATCTATAGTCTAAGCAGCTAACCAGTTAGTTCACTTGAATTAATACTTCAGACAATAGCAATACCATGTGCTATTTTTTTTCCCAATATTTTTCCAATTTTGTGCCAAATTTAAAGTTAATCTTCTCATCTAGGCCTGAATCAAAATGAATAAATGACCTTTCAATACGAGGAAAAAAATGAGCTAACTTTTTCATGTAAAAAGTTTAGATTTTTATAACACATTTTAGGTACTGTATTATCAATTTTACTTATTGTTTTTATTAGTGACATCCATAAAATCTGCATAAAAAATGTAACGTGAATTAAATAATTCAATTTTTTTAAACGTTATCTAACAAAAATGCATAAGATTTGTTAAATAGGTATATATGGTTACCAGTGTCGTCCCAAAGGAAGGGGGAGTCGAGGTAAAAACTCTCTGATACCGGTTAAAAAACGAAATTATCTGAAATTATCCCAATAAAATGATTTCCGAGTAAAATTACAATTTATTATCATTAAATTTTTTAAACTTTACTGATTTTGTGTGATGATGGGTTAGATAATTTACTGATCAGAACTAGTAAACTTTGTAAAACAGTAGATAAAAACTAAAAGAGTTTTTAAGACAGGAATTTGATCAACAGTAGTTTGTTGGAGTTTGAAAAGTTAAAAGTTTTATGCATTTTGACATCGTTTCGTATGCAGGTACGGTCGTAACTTTACGACTCCCTTATCGTACCTAACGAGGTTTTCGTGCATTTAATCAGCTGGAGCTGTCACGCATTCGCCATGATTTTAAAAGTGCACCTGCTTGATTGGTCGACTCGATAGAGATAAGGATACAAATCCTGATAAAACTGAAAATTAACTCAGTGAAATTTCCTAAGATCTAAAATAGTCTAAATATTTACACCTGTAGGGGGTACTAAATTTTAAAACCAATTTTTAAAAAATACTTACCCATACAGAAAAGACATAATGTTATTGATTATTTTGTATTGTTATTGCAAAATACCACTGAAAAACTGCTTTTTTTCTCAAAATACACAATATTTTACAAGAAAATACCCTAAAACTATTTTTTCTTGGCAGGTTTCAAACTAGCAAAAGGTGAATACGCCAGAAATTTGGCATATAATAGCTTCATTATTTGTGTTTGAGGTTATAAAGTTGGTGATTTTTTAGACCACCTCACGGGGATGGTTTAAATTTATAGCCCCCAGAAAGGATTGTTTTGTGGCATTTGGTATTAGGTTCGTTTAAAATTTCCGTAAGTAACCGCTTTTACAAGGATTAATTTACTTTATTTAATATACAATTACCAATTACCCAATAAAACACCTCCTATTTTGTCCAGAAAAACGCCATATTTTGAACCCGTTTTCAGCCCAAAAATATATTTATGAGGGCACTACGAGGCAAAACCAACATAAACTAAAAGTAAAACATTGAGGTTATCTAAAAGCTCAGTCAAAAAAACTTTCCTTACTTAAAGCCCACTCATTTTAAAGCTGTAGCTTTCTTCAGTAGACGTTGGTGCAAGCAGAGGTAAAAGATCCGAACTCGCTGTTTGTGATTGAACGTAGCGCTAATATTTTTAAACTGACATTTCGATAATGACAGAAATGTAAAAAAAACTTGCATTTAAGTTTTTTAATACAATTCATAAATAAAAACACCTTTTAAATAAATACAAAATTAATCTACTCCTTATTTTATTACTACTCATCTAAATCGTTGTGTGACATCAAGTATTAATTGGAAAAATTAATTAACAAGGGTAAGTTTTAATTAAAATGACATATAGCCCCAATGTTAATTTATTCTACAGAGTGTTTACTATTTAAACCCCGCGTGGGGTTAAATTTTTTAATTTTCTTTTCTTCTAAATTGAAAATTGCCTCTTAAATCCAACAAAAGATTGTGTTAAGATGATTATTCAATAAACAAATTTATAAAAATTCTTCTTATAAATGTCCAAAACTCAAGGAGGGTTGGTTTAAAATGCTTAAAACCAAAAAGTTCACTTAAACTTAGGACCGTTCTAAAATAGACTAAACCTTTTTAGTAAATCCCACCGTACACCAACAACCTTCATAACTTGAAGTTTCAATGACGTTCTATCTAAAACGTCAAAAGAAATAAGTATACTTAGGGGACTTTTCATATATCTTTTTAAAAAACAAGGTTTTTTTCTTAAAATTGCGTAATATGTCAATTTAACATGCCTTATTTTTGGATAGGTACTAAAATTATATTGGATTTATTTACGTTTATTAAATATTTCTTGTCTTAAAAATATCGAAAAATAATTCACATTTTTGCGTCAATTAGTGCTTGTATAAAATAAAGTTTCATCGCTTGTCACGCCATCTTGTGGTTTACGTCTAGGTAAAAGTTTGTAAATAGTGAACCGATAAAATCATATATCATAGCATATCAAAAATTAGCTTGTAGTGTCACTTTCCCAAAAATAATACTTTTATAAAGGAAAGCGCAGCGAAAAATCCGTCCCATTTAAATGCAAATTGAAAAACTTGGACCGCTAACGTCTCTATTCCTGTGCAAAACTTTTTTCACTTTTAATTAGAAGAAGTTTTTCGAAAAGTTGTTTTACTTATTGTTTTTCACAAAAAGTTCTACGAGAGTTGTCTCTTTTAAATTAAGATCTCGGGGGCTGCTGTTTGCTAATTTGTTTTTTAACAGTAAGAGAAGTTTTTGAAATTGTAGCTTTTGATCTGGCTATGGAAACGGGGTACTTTAATCCTACATTTTATTGCAAAAAGGCGCTAACTACAATAGTTTGCGCCGGGGGTCAATTTTATCGCTTTTAGATCTAGATTTCGATTTTGCATGACGTCACACTACAACGTCACACAGTTTACACGTCCTTTGGTTCGACTTTAAATTCTTTAATCAATATAATAAATCGTAAAAAAACTGTCACATATTTTGTTATACTTTTATACCCAACATTAGGATTTACTTATACAGGGTGGATTCTTTAAACGGAATGGTGCTTCTAGCGGGTTAGAATTTGGTTTTATAAAAAAATCCAAAAACACGTCAACTGAGATTTTTAATTTTCTTTAATTGTGCTCTCTTGGATTTTTTTATGTGGTTTTGTTTACGAGGTATGGCAAAAAAATATTTTTTTTAACACTAAGCCCCGGGCGTACTATTGGAAAAACTTCATCTGTGCCCGAATATATTTTTTTGAAAATTTCTTTTTAAAAACACAATTAAAGCATTTTTGATACTTGCAGACTCAGCTAAGTCTTTTTTTTGTGGTTTATAGAGGTGTGTTCATATGTGATACACACGGGCCACTGAATTTGAAATTTATGTATTCCGCCTAATTTAGCCCATGTGTATCAAAGTGATACACAATGTATTAATAAAATTTTTATTACAAAACTGCAAAAATACTACACATATTCTTAAAAAAGGCATTAATTATTTTTCAAAAATGTATTATGAGTTTTAAAGACACAACTTAGACATAAAAACTTTTTATCAGCGCAGCCTGGGCATTTGGTGTTACATTGTTTTAAATTTTTGGAGGCATACCTTCTACCGTATCTTTCTGAGTAATGTTGGTAGCAAACTGCACAACGTCCTCTTTTGTCTTGTTCCTCCAGTTCAACACAAGCTTCTCTCTAAACGTTATAATATCCATTTTTTTGTTTAATACCATATTGTTAATTTCTGATGCATTGATTGAAAGTACTTGCTATGACCTCTATTCCCACCTTAATGTACCATTTTATAGAGCGCCGAACTGGATTACTGTAAGATGATACTTGGTCGGAGACATCAATGTACGATTTTACGGAGTTGTACTCGACTATGATGGAGGGTTTGTTTTTTACTTCAGACCTTGTACTGACTTCAGTTATTTCTGGACATAATTTTGTGGTTAAAAAGACACGCGACATAATTTAAATAAATACTTGTAAACACAGAACACAGATTATTTTAAATATCCGCCACGTGCTTCCGAAATATTGGAGGAGACTAAGCAATAAACAATCTGTGGTGCAGCAGCGCAGGGTTGCAAAACCAAAAGATTTTTTCCCGACCCAAAACAAAATTCTGGTATTCACAGCCCAGACCTCTCAAATTTCTCATATCAAAAATATACACATGGGCCCAGGCGGGAAACTTTTTGTGTATCACCCTGTATAGTTTGACATTTTTGAATTGTAAAAAAAATATATTTTTGACAATACCACACACTAATATTCTATCTCTTATGGTTTCCAAGACAGAGGCATTTAAACTTGCATGGAATTGTTGTCGATGCCCTGTTTTACGGGGGATATTTCAATGAATATCGAAGGTTTCCATACAGATTTAGATAAAAATATCTTGATTATCGTAAAAGCTAGATCCTACTGTGTGGTATTGCTGAAGAGATTGTTTGCAGATTTCAAAAATTGCAAAATATACAGGTTGTCCTATTTAAAAAAAATAATAAAAAATTGCCATACCTCGTAAACTAAACTAAATTAAAAATCTCAGTTGAGTGTTCTTGGATTTTTTTTATTGAACCAAATTCTAACCGGCTAGAAGCACCGTTCCGTTTAAAGAATGTATACTAAAAAAATGTAAACTATATGCACAAATAATGTTACTAAGACCCGGTGGTTCAATCAAAATTTGAACTGAGTTCAGTTGACTGAAGTTTAACTGTCGACGTACTTTGTTGAAAGCAATAATGAACTGGTCAACTGTAATATTTTGAGTAGAATACAACATAATCTTTAATATTTTGTCTTATTTTGTATTGTTTAAAAGGGCGGTTGATTTTTTTTAAGTTTGTAGTCTCTCTTCTTCGGTTCTAGCTTGATGGATGAAACTTTGATATAGTAAGCAGATTACTGGAAAGACTCCACACTACTCTACTGGCTGTACTTTGATACACGCCGGTATTTCCCATAGCACAATACCTGAGTTTTAAAAGCACCAGCTCTGTTGGTGCCAAAAGCACGATTTAAGAAATAAAAAAAAAGTATTGAAAAAGGCACAGGCTTTTGTAGCATTAACATTTCACATATCTTGAGATATGAGCTTCAGGCTACTGCGAACATAGGGGGAATCAAGTCCAATTTACTCTCTGTGCCGTACGACCGAGGTGGATTCGAAGCACGCTGCAGTATTATCTTTTGGAAATTTATTTTGTTTTTATTATTTTGTTCTATTTCTGCCTTGCTCGAGAAACAGATTGGTAAGTTCTTAATTGAAATAATAATAATAATAAGCAAACTTAGAACATGGAACTAATAGAAGTAGCTTCTTTTCAGACCTAGGGCAGGGTGTTTGAGTTCAACATCATCATCCCTTTGTTGTCATGTTAACCTAATACGTTTTCCCCTGTTTTTAATATTATTTAAAATACCTTCAATAATTTTTAGATTCATTTAACTAAATGGTCTAGATATAGTAATAAAAATCTACGTTTCTATAAAAAAAAATCTAAAAATGTGTTCAAATAGGATGTACAACTATAAAAATAAGAAAAAGGTGCTATGGAAATCCTTATTCACACTGAAATTAATGACAAGCCGGCAACACAGATTTCCTACCTTTGTTTACCAAGAATGGCCAAATATGACGAATTATAACCTAATATTTACTTAATATTTTAATTTAACGTACCTGTGAAACGAAATACTGCGGTCCATCGGCTTCTGTTTCAACTTGCATATAATAATACACTTCGAAACCATTTTTCGCCACAAACTTTTCACAAAAATATCAGAAAAGCACTATTCATAAGTGCTGAAACTTTCACTTTCAAAACAATAATGACATTCCAGGAAAAATCAAGAAACCACAACAAACAATCAATGTTGCCACGTTGACTACAAAAGAAGATGTTTAAGGAAAACACATGTCAAATTTTCTAAAAACGTCGAAAGTTTTAAATAAGTTGTATGTATTATATATTGTGTATATTAGCTTTTTCAACACATATCTTAAACCTCATTAATTAATTAATATATAAACGTCAAAACTTCCAAATTTAATAAGTTTTTTGTTGCATAATTTTGCTATTAAAATTGGCGACACAGATTTCTTTCTCCCTTTTTTTCCACTGTAGATTTTGCACTCAAACAACCAGTGTAACAGGGCTTTTATTCTTGAACTGCCGGGAGGAGAACTTGCTGGGGAAGTGGGCGTGGTTTAGAAAAAAGTGAAATGGAGATATGCCAACATATAAAGGTGTGATGGGGAAAATTATACTCCCACGGGAGCGTTCTCTTCCCACACTTTCAAGAATACAGACCCAGGGGAAAAAGGATGAGTGTCCAATAAAATGAAAATTTGAAAGACCGTTATTTTCAGCATGTCATACTATAAAGAGCAAATCAGATGAGAGTACTGAGTGAAAATGGTTTTTTTTTATATATGGCATACAGGAGAAAAAGGACGACGGTTGAATTTAAAAATCAGCTTTACACAAAACCTTGGATTTGTCACCCTCATCCTTTTTTCCCTGTGGTCTTCATTTATTTAATACTAAACCCGTTGCCATTTGCTAATTAGAGTTTCGTCTAATTTGTTACTCTTTTTGAATTTGGCTTTGCAACAGTTTTTTTTTCTTCAACATTATTAAATATCTCAAAAACCGTTTAAGTTACAGTTACAGGGAAGCAAATGCCAATAAATTATTAATTTTTTAGAGAATTAGAAAATAGAAAGTATACCTAGTGTTCAATTTAAAATAAGAAAGTTGTTGCCAAGTTTACGTGCAAGTGACAACATTGCAAATGTACCTTTGTAGGTTTACGTTATTATACAAAGTTTAAAAATTTTCTATTTATCAGTTTCCCGAATAATCTAATAGGTTACTCACCTTGGGACACTCGGTAGAACTGCCCCCGAACATCAAATATCAGTGAGCGAATATTAAAACAAAGTTATTTGATAATAGGCTGTCTGCTGTGATGCCACAGGCCGAAAAACAATAATTTTGTCATTTCACGCAGGTGACACCCTGACCACAAAAAACAAATACTCGAAATGACACAGAAATGATATTGCAAAACTCTCCGACACGTACGTTCGCTTGGTTTGTAAAAATTGATCCCGTGAAGTTTCTGTCTCCGTTCAACTTATAGCCTCCCTATGGATTAGTTTAATATCGGATGAGATTGTCTGGACACAGCGAAGCAATTCCATAAAGTGTTTGCGTTTAGAAGCAGGGATATACGAAATGTTAATGTTGTCTCATTTTTTCTTGAGGCTTTCGGATCTGTTCGATGAGTTGGAGTGACTCGTTACTCTCCAACCGACCGCGGCTTTTAATATCTGGGGTTATAGCCCGAATTTCCCGTTTTCATGTCGTCAACCCCTCGTTGAGCGGGCGAGAATGGCTTCCCCCCCTTACGGGGTGTTAAATGAGAGGCATTATTCATGCTAATTGGGTTTTAGATTTTAGTCTGCATCAGCGATGGAATCTTCTCTTAAGATAATTTAATTAAAAGGTGATTTTATAGAGACGCGTGCATTTTTAAAGGTCTGAAACAAAATTTTTGATACATAGATTTAATAACATTCTTGTATTGAGGGCAGACCTGATGGCCTTAAATATAGGGGGAGATATTTCTTGCTTGGCAAAAACATATTATACTAAACAAAAATTAAACTTATTCTATAAATATTAGATGTAATATAAGAAACGTGACTTTCAAAGCGACTCCGACCGATTTTTCCACTCAGTTTATACTTGGGTTTGTAAAGGTAATTCTAGCTATTTTTTCAGATTTTAGTCTATTGTTCACATGTTTAAATTAAATATTTGTTATCTTCAAATAAAAGTATGTTATCAAAATATAAAAAAGTACCTAACCACGTTGCTATGTGGAGCGTAGTCAATGAAAGCGGAATTTGGTCCATAAATACGCAAATTTTTGTAACGTAATTTTCTTGTTTCTTGTCACTGATAAATTAGAGCGTTTTATTTTCAACTGCTCAGATTTATCACTAACAACGTGTTGAAATGAAAATAATAAGGAGAAACAAAATAAAAGCAAGTTCTCAAAATAAAATATAATTCTAAAAACCAAAAAGATTCTCTCAGTCAAAAAAAAATTAGATCAAATGTTCGAAAGGTCCTCCTTGCTCGGCCAGACAATATCCGAGCCTATTATAAAAACCCATTTTAACGTTTCCAAGCATGTTAGGGGTGATAGTTTGAAAAGCTTCTTCAATTTCAATCCGAAGTTCTTCCAAATTGTTAGCCCTTTCATGCCCGTAAATTTTATTTTTGATATAACTCCACAGATAGAAGTGATTAGGAGCAAGATCGGGTGATCGAGCTGGATATAAAATAGTTCCCTGTGTACTTATAACCCGATTAGGAAATACATTATCAAGATATTCCCTAACAAGGCCAACATTGTGAGCGGGAGTTGCCGAGACTACCATCTTGTTGAAACCATGTTTCACCAAATCTCACACCTAACAACTGCCTAGCAGTTGGAATAATATGCTGCTGCAGTAGATCCAAGTATCTAGGCCCATTCAAATTGCCGTCAACAAAAAATGGCCCAATTACGTGTTCCCCTAGAATACCCGCCAAATGTTTCATTTTTGGTGATACTGTGTTCTTACGTCAAAATACAAATGCAAATTTTTCCTCGATTAATATTGAACGTGTGTGGGGTTATGACGATTCAATAATAGAAAAGTGCTTTCATCTGTAAAAAGAATAGATCTCAGAAAGTTTTCATCATGATTAGCCCTTTCCATCATTGTTTCGCAAAATTCCATACGACGATAGTTGTCCTCCGGGAAAATTTGATGCGTTTTTGACGCTTTGTAAGAATGATAACCATGCTTTTTGAGAACACGTAAGACAGTGGCTGAAGTCGTCATTCAAAACAGTGGGTTTTTTATGGTTTCTTGGCGTTACATAACCAAACTTTTTAAAATTCTGCACAAACCTATGAATCGTTGATAAACGAGGTTCTGGGCGATTTGAAAAATTCTCCATAAAAAGTTCTTGAATAAGTCTCAATGGTCGGCTTTGATAGTACCATTTGACCATCTGCACTTTTTCGGCAACTTCGTAGACATCCATTTTTAGTTTTAAAAATGTATTATTTCACTTAAGAACTTACCAATCTGTTTCTCGAGCAAGGCAGAAATAAAACAAAATAATAAAAACAAAATAAATTTACAAAAGATAATACTGCAGCGTGCTTTAAATCCACCTCGGTCGTACGGCATGGAGAGTAAATTGGACTTGATGCCCTCTATGTTCGCAGTAGCCTGAAGCTTATTCTTCTAGAGCAGCCATACAGATGACTGATGACTTTTGACAGCAAAATTGACCTGTGCAGTGTTGCCAGCGTGCCGACTGTCAGAGCGATCTTTTTAAAAATCGGGTCTTTTGCGAGCTTTTTTTAATTAAAAACTTGTTTTAGTAGAACAATTTAATATTGTGATTTATAGTAATACATATTTACCAAAAAAGTTGGTAAAGGGTAAGCAACAAATTACACCTTAGTTCGTAATGCTGGTTTCCGAATCAATAGGTCACTTCATTCAGAAAACGTCAAATATATGTAAAACGTCAAACGGAATGGTTTGCGGTCAAATATTTTCGCAATTAGTTTTTTTGTGTTATTTTTGCGTATTATACAGACCGCTTCAAGCTACTGCGAACATAGGGCGGAAGAAGTCTAATTTGCCAGTGTACGTACATGCAGAGACACCGCACGCCTATCAGTGAAGCAACCAACACTCAGGCTTCCGATCGCCATTCGCTGCCATTCGCCGCCGTTCGCCTTGTATTTAGTACGCCTCTAACCACGGTGCTGTGTGGAGTGTAGTCAATGAAACCGGAATTTGATCAATAAATACGCAAATTTTTATAACGTAATTTTCTTATTTTTTGTCACTGATAAATAAGAGCGTTTTATTGTCAACTGTTCAGATTTATCAGTGACGACGTGTTACAATGAAAATAATAAGGAGAAACAAAATAAAAGCAAGTTCTCAAAATAAAATAATACATTCTAAAAACCAAAAAGATTCTCCCAGTCAAAAAAAAATTAAAGCAAATGTTCGAAAAGTCCTCCTTCCTCGGCTAGACAATATCCGAGCCTACTATAAAAACCCCTTCTAACGTTTCCAAGCATGTTAGGGGTGATAGTTTGAAAAGCTTCTTCAAAAACAGATAGAAGTCATTAGGAGCTTACACCAAATCTTACACCTAACAACTGCCTAGCAGTTGGAATAATGTGCTGCTGCAGTAGATCCAAGTATCTAGGACCATTCAAATTGCAATTGCCGTTAATAAAAAATGGCCCAATTACGTGTTCCCCTATAATACCCCCCCCCAAACATTTAGTTTTTGGGGGTGTTCTTACGTCAAAATACAAATGCAAATTTTCCCTCGACCAATATCGAACGTGTGTTGGGTTATGACGATTTGACCATTTGACCATCTGCACTTTTTCGGCAACTTCGTAGACATCCATTTTTGGTTTTAAAAATGTATTATTTCAATTAAGAACTTACCCATCTATTTCTCGAGCAAGGCAGAAATAAAACAAAATAATAAAAACAAAATGAATTTCTAAAAGATAACACTGCAGCGTGCTTCGAATCCACCTCGGTCGTACGGCACGGAGAGTAAATTGGACTTGATTCCCCCTATGTTCGCAGTAGCTTGAAGCGGTTTGTATATAAATTATAGGTAAAAAAACAGAGTTGTGTTGAATAAGACATGAAAGAAGGAAATATCGCTGGATGCAGTGATCCTATTAATAAAACAAATCACTGTAGCAACCACACAAGATGTGATGTTGCCAGCATGTACCATCAGATAAAGAGAAATCGAGTCGCCATAAAAAAAGAGCCGCTACAATGGTTTTTGTAAAAGTTTATGTCGAGGAGAGGCAATTAACCCTCTCCCCCGAAATTCATGCTTGGAGGGGCAGAAACCCCATCAAGACGGGAAACATTATTTTTCTCGAGATTTTTTGTAGTTGTAGCCAAAAAAAGAATTTACACTGTTTCCGCTTTTTTTAAGTCCGTAAAGTAATAGGAAAATCCTTATTAGACACTTAAAGTAAATATTTCAAAGCATCGGTATCGGTATACGTAACACGTTCGAAACAAAGTCAAAAGACACTACATTTTTGACTTGTTCATGCCATGTTTCGAATGATGCCTGCTTCTTTGACGGATGTGATGATCGTTACGTATCGTTACGGACCCACGAACATACGCAACGATTTCAATCAGCAGTTCTGTAAAATGTAGTGTATTTTGACTTTGTTTCGAACGCGTTACGTATACCGATACCGATGCGTTGAAATATTTAATTTAAGTGTCTACTGACTAAGGAGTAGTGGGTCGATTACGTTGTAAACTTTCTTCTTTCCTGCAAGTGATTATTCTATTTTATTAGGAGATTGTTTGTTCAGTTTAAGTTGAGCAGTAAAAGTTTTATCACGGACGAATTTTTGAATCGAACAATTGAAGAGCTTTTTGCAACGTAATAGTAAGCCCCATTATAAAATAGTTTTTTAAAAAAGTAGGTGAAAATATTACTTTTTACATAAACATTGGTTTTAACCCAAGTCCGTCTTCCAACCTAATCTGTCATAATGTGACGTCGTATTAGATATAAAATAAAGTTGTCTACTAGTAAGACAAGTAACAAACGTCTTTTGTAATAAAATCCGACGTTTACGTAGTCAGGTACTCATATGCGAAACTTAAATGACGTCAAAATAGGCAACGTAATTTGTACAAATATTTGCCCAGATGGATTCACGTTAGTTTACGTTTCAAAGACGACTGCCCTTATTTGGATACCTACCAAAAAAGGAACGAAGAAAAAGAAGGATACCTACAAATTGCACAATTTGTTGGCTTGCTGCCAACCGAAAATCTGATGGACCTTCAGCTCGCACTTATATTTCTTCCAGCCCACTTTATCTAGATCATTAGTGGGGTTACACTGATATTGTTTAATGTCGCTTTTTTTGATGGGGAACCAACAATTGTTATCGTCCTCCCACATCTACGGGACAGGTTCGAGCTCATTCAGTGCTTTAATAAATACAATTTTAAAATAATCCATGTTTTTAAAGAAAAAACAAGGAAAAACGGAAAATATTTTTCTAGGTTGTGTTCAGCCGAACTGTCATTCTTTTTTTAAGTCAGTTTTGGTTACATGGCCAATGAAGAATGGAAGCGGATTACGAACGTTTGCACATATTACGTAGTTTAACGTTGGCTGGTTAGATTTAGATGAAATTAGGGCTGAAATCGGTATCCTTGTCCAAATTGGTGATAAATTGGTAAAAGTATTATACCAGCCCAAATTCGGCCATTTTGGAGTTTGCAAGCTTGGGCAGCCATTATTGACAACAATTTTTTTCTTGTTTTTTATTGAAAAAAAAAACAAAAGAGACTTAATAATGCCTTAAAGATGCGTCTAGTATTATTTTTGAGTGATTTTTTAAATATTTTTTCTTGTTGCTATTTTGTGCTCATTTGGAAGGGGGGGGGGGGTTATTTGTCAGTAAAGTGACTCTCGCAGAAATATTTCGCTCTAGATTACTCGGTAAAGTGCCCTTTTTAATAACATAACTTTTATTGCTAATGAAATAAAAAGGTGGCCATTTATTTTTTGTGAGTTATAATTCGTTACCACATTAAATAATCGATTAAATAATATAAAATTAGGTCAGCTGGCGGACGTATTATCACGTCGTCATAGGTAAACTACTATACCATTGAAGGACAATTAGCGACGTCGAGCCGACCCGAATTTGTATTCCCCATTTAGGTCGGATTGGGGTCGTATGGACTGAGATTTGTAGTCCGCTTGCCAACGTCGGGGTTTTTAAGCCAACGAGTAGAGGACGTAGTTTGACATCCAAATGCTACTTGGGAAGCCAAACACTTATTAACGTTAGGACCAACGTTTACGTTAAAACCAATTTTTTATAGATTAAAAAAAAAAAAATCCTCCTTTTCTAGCCATCCATACATAGTATGGAGGCTATTGGGATCGTCGAAAAAAAAAAAAAAGTTATTTCAGTCAAAAAATACCCAAATAGAAAATTTTGTCATGGTGTCTGTCTATCTGTATGTCTGTCTGTAACACGATTACTCAAACACCGCTTGACCGATTTTTATCAAATTTGACCCAAAAATTCTCTGGAACCAGGCGGTGAGCTGATTAGTTTTTGGTGGGGGTGCGGGGTTGGAAAGAGGGTAAGAGGGAGGATTAAACTTTTCAAAATTGTAACTCACGAACCGTAGCAGCTAGCGACACGCAGTTTTCATATTAAGATAGATAAATTCAGTTTCAGACAAAAAATGAGTTTAAAAAATTTTTTGAAAAAAAAAGATTTTTTTTAATTCTTTTAAAGATTTTGTGGATGGTTATACATACGTGCCTGCTGGCGCCATTTTTATTTTGTGGCTTATCAATATCTTGTAAAATACTCTTTAATTTTGAAATGGTATATTTTATGAATCTTGCACAAGTATTTAAAAAGATGTTCCCAAATTTTTTTTATAAAAAAAACACCCGCAAAGGCAAAACAAGTTTTGAGGAAAATCTAGATTTTATATTTTTTTGATTACATCTGTGTTGAAATATCGACATTTTAAGTATTTTTTTAATTAGTCTTATGTATTTTACATATTATCAAGAACAATAATTCAAAATTTATCAATTTCGGTACATTTTTTGATTCAATGCTCTCCATTCCTATAGTTCTGATGACCGTTCTGTAACTTTTTGAACAACACCTTGTATATTAAACGGTTTATCCAAGAATCTCATCACCGCCTACTACCTCGTTGCACACAACGATCCTGGTTTATGCAAGGGGATAATAATCATGCCTTAGTTTGTCGTGTATTTGCGTGTACCTGTTCCCAAGTTCAGAGACTACGTCCCGATTTGCATGAAGTTATTGCATTAGAGGTCCTATTCCGTGACTTAAGCGAGTTTGTTCGTCTGACGGATAATACAAATTAGTATAATTTACTAAAAACAGGGACTTTACCTTAGGGAATTATGCACGGTACACAGGATACCTTTTAAGTCAAAATACGACACTTGTAAAAGAACGCATGTGGTTTGTCAAACCAAGAATTTGTCAGATCGTATTTAATAATCATCGTGAGGACGATTCACCAAAAAAACTAATTTGTTAAACCAATTTTTTTTATCAGAACCTTGTTTCTTCAAACCCACTCAATAACAAATTCGAAACTTATAAAATCCGTTTTTAATCAAACCATTTTTCATCAAACTCCTTCAATATTAAATTCGTAATTTGTAAAACCCATTTTTAATCAAACCCGGAATTTGTTAAACCATTATTTTTCAAAACCGGAATTCATAAGACCCGTTGTTTATCAGAACGAACCAGGTACCATTAACATGGGGAAAAAGGTCTCGGCCAAATTTACTGAAATTTTGATATGTTTTTGTACTTGGTCTCATAGGAAAAAAATTAAAAACTCAAACTTTTCTGTAGAGCCGTTTTTAAGACACAGGGTGTTTAAAATGTCATGTTTTCCGTACTTTTTCCTCTTTTAAGCCAGTTTATGTAATAAATTCATTTCGTTTTTTAAATATTTTCTTTAAATTGATATTCCTGATTCTTCTCTAGAATTTTGGCCAGTATAATTAAAATTTACTGGGATTTAAGATACAGAGGGCGTCAAAAGTTATACGTAGGTAGATTTTTTTTTTCAAATTAGACAATATTTTAAAAATGGTCAAATAAAAAATCTTTAAATTCATAATGTAAATTATATTATACAGAGTGTCCAAAAATTGTTATTAAGTGTTTCTTATTTTTGTCCTATTTTAGGCATGGTTTATTAACTCACCTTCTAATGGATCTGTTCTTTTACTTCGTTAAGATCTTCGACAATACAAATAATAATACACAAAATTGAAAATACAGGGTGTGTCCTGACTTGAATGTTATATTATGATGTTACATTTAAAATATTCCTTTTTTCTTGAACGTTCGTTTTTTTCTATTTACGGTTTGCATTACAAACTTAAACATTTTTGATAGTTAATCTGTCATAAATATACGGGGTGATCAAAAATTATGTTTTTCGTAGGGTCAATTTTACATTAAATATTTACCTGGCTTGAAATGGGGCAAAAAGAAGAAAAATCAATTTTTGGGCACCCTGTCATTTCTGTAAGATATTATGAAGACTTTGTAATAATATTTTCGATTGAAACATGTTTAAAGTATTTATTCTATGTTTTAAAAAAATTGCCCAAAATGAAAAAAAAACTCTACCTACATATTGTAACTTTTGACGCCCTCTGTATCATAAATCTCAGTTTGTATCATCCGAAATTGTAAAGAAGAATCAGAAAAATTAATTTAAAAAAAAAACATTTAAAAAAGGAAATGAATTTATTACATAAACTGACTTAAAAGGAGGAAAATGTACAGAAAACATGACATTTTAAACAGCCTGTAGCTTCAAAACGGCTCTGCAGACAAGTTTAATTTTTTCAATTTTTTCTAATGAGTCCAAGTACAAAAACATATCAAAATTTCAGCGAATTTGGCCGAGACCTTTTTCCCCATGTTGATGGTACCTTGTTCTTTGCTTTTAACTGGAATGCAAGTGACATCTATATACAAACTATTGAACGCTACCTGTACAAGTATGCGCGCGTAGCAACGACAAATGCATGAAACCGCCGCGCCGCGCCACCTGCGCGTACGCCTCCTGTTTATGTAATATTGGCGAATGCGCAGTCAATTTAGCTGAAATTTCTGATAAACAACGGGTCTTACGAATTCCGGTTTTGAAAAATAATGGTTTGACAAATTTCGGGTTTGATTAAAAATGGGTTTTACAAATTACGAGTTTGATATTGAATGAGTTTGATGAACAATGGTTCTATTAAAAACGGTTCTTAAAAATTTCGAATTTGTTATTTGATGGGTTTGAAGAAATAAGGTTCGGATAAAAAATTGGTTTAACGAATTGCAGTTTCTATGGTGAATGATTTTGTGATTGACCTTTCTTTTATTTAACGGGTTTGATTTTGCACATTCTGATAAACTGTGGGCGTTATGTTTACCACAGGTGCGATCATACATAAGGTAAACAATTTGGCGACGACGCCTACACATAATGTTTCTACAAACATATTATTTTTATTACTTTTTTCATCATTTACCTGCAAATGCAAATTCTCTGGTTTTCTTTTCAAAATATGGAGAAACTCACAGGTGAGTCCAACATGCCATATTAAAACCTCACCTGGGTACTATAAACGCTTTTTTATTAACAAAATAGTAGCGGATTTTTTTTTTGTTTTTTTTTTTGTTAAGATTTATGTATAAAAATTGCTAAAACTTATTAACAGTGTGTGCCGGGTACTTTTTTAGAAAAAGTTACGATTTGAATTAAATATGAATTTAAATAAACTATTGTGAAAAAACACAAAACTATAAAAAAAAACTGGATATAGTATCATACGATAAAATTTCAATCGGTACCCACGTGGCTTGGGCTGGATAAGTATAGGATCCTTGATTTTTATTCACATATTCACAAACCTTCACAATTTTAATTCAAAAAATTCATAATGTTTTCATAATTCATAAACACAACACACATTTGGGTACGTAATACTTCCGTTTTTTTTTGTTGTAAAATGTACATGTTCTAGTACATATATATATAAAAGGGCCAAACTCCATTTTTCTTGTTTTGAATAATCGTTAGTTAAAGTTCCATTCTTATTTGTATGTACAGGGTGGATTATTTAAACGGAACGGTGCTTCTAGTGGGTTAGAATTTGGTTTTACAGAAAAATCCAAAAACACGTCAACTGAAATTTTAAATTTTCTTCAATCAATAATAGTGCTGTCGTAGATTTTTTATGTCATTTTCTTTACGAGGTATTTAAAATAGAACAGCCTGTATGGTTTGACATTTTTGAATTCTGCAAAAAATTATCTTTTTGACAATACCACACACTAATACTCTATCTCTTATGGTTTCCAAGATAGAGGCATTTAAACTTGCATGAAATTGTTGTCTATGCCCTGTTTTATTTGAATGAATATCGAAGTTCTCCATACAGATTTAGAAAAAAATATCTTGATTATCGTAAAAGATAGATCCTACTGTGTAGTATTGCTGAAGAGAGAATTGTTTGTAGATTTCTAAAATTGCAAATTATACAGGGTGTCCGATTTAAAAAAATATATTTTTTGCCATACCTCGTAAGCAAAATGACATAAAAATCCAAGATAGCACGATTAAAGGATATTAATCGGCAACCAATTACACAAGGAATCACACTTTTTTCTACCTGTAGTTTTGAATGTACTTATTTCACTGATGGTATTAAGTCCATATGGGCCAAAATGAAGATTGGCCCTTTTTATACTCAGGTCTAGATATACCCCTTATTTTTTCATCAAAATCATATAAAGTATATCAGATAAATATCTGATATTTATTTTTTTAAATTTATTTTCATTAAATTCTTTATTTAGCAAATAGTACAATTAAAGTACAGCTAATTTAACAAAAGTATAAGGTCTTAAAATTAGGAATAAGATAAATATGAAGCCATCCGAATATTTGAGGAAGAGTTTTAAAATATACAAAAAACAAAACAAAAAACTATTGAAATACGTTTACAAAAGGAACAACAGAAAAAAATACATAAATAACAAAATAATCTGTAGTCAAAGTCAAAAACAAGAAATATGTAGGTATATATAAATATATGTAATAAATTTTAAAAAACACAATCTTAACTTAATTTTTTAAAAAAAAAGTACAAATAAACAACACAATATTTTCTCTATAAAAAACAACAAACTAAAATAAAAAACATAATATACCAATGTCAAAACATAAAAAATAATAAAAGTAATAACTTTAAATAAATATCAGATCTCTCTAATAAGTAGGTTTTAAGTTTTGATTTAAAAAAATTAATTGTGCTTACGTTTTTAATACTTCAGGCAGTTTGTTAAAGGCATCTAAACCATTGTAGAATAAAGAGTTTTGTCCTACTTTGCTTTTTCTCTGAGGCAACTGGAAATTATGCTGTTAGGGACTTATCGGTACATGAAGTCGGCATAGCCTGACTCGGCACTATTTCTGACAGTTCCGCAGGAAGGTTAAAAGGTTTCTGACATTTTTCTCATGTAAACATGTCATCTAAACATGCTCATATTGGGTCATTCTTAAAGTTGACAAATTGAAGTTAATGCCGTCCTTTATTAAAGGCAGGCACAAACATTATGAAAGTCGACATTATTTTGATAGCAAAGATGACTTACTTACTTACTTTTTACCTTTTATTGACCGCAGCTACTATGGCTATTTGGTCAGAATTTGCCATCCGGCAATATTTTTAGACTGATACTGAATGTATACCCCCCCTACCCCACTCACCAGATCGGTCTGATGAGCACCCCCCAGGAAGGCAGTTTTCTTTTCCTGGAAGGATTTAATTTAGCCTAAACCCCTTTGTCGGGGCAAGGGATCTTTAAAGTGCTCCACTATCAATATATGGATCACACGGGACCGTCCTCTTAACGTCCTCTCCGAGGGACGGTATGGAATCGAATTAGCCTGCCTTCTAGCTAACTCGGCCTACTCCGCTTCATACTGCGTTTTACCTTAATCTTACAAAATTCTGTAATTTTATAAGAAAAAGTCCAAGTAGACTACCTGATGCACGATCCGGGGCTTGAACCCGGCATCTCCTGCTTGAAAGTCGCGGCGTTAACCCCGACACCAAGCAGGCAGGTAGCAAAGATGACATATTTAGACAACAACAATGTCAGAATCCCTTTAAACTTTGTTGCGAAGTTGTCAAAAATAGTGCCGTCTTTATGTACCGATAAGTCCCATGTCTTGTATTGTAACCATTGAAGGCATCTTTGCATGGTTTTAATTGAAGTATATTTATTATTTGGACCAAAAAAATAATTATTTTAATTTTCCAATATAAATTGGGAATAAAACCTACACAATGTGACAACCTCGCACTTGTAGCAACCTATATAATCGTGTACTACGCTGCCTCATTCGTTATGCTCGGTATTGACTAAGGCAGCGTTGCCAGTGGAGAGCACAATGGTTTTCCCCAAATCTAACGATTGATTTGTGCTTTTTTTTCTTTATTGGTGTCAATTATGCTTTCGCACTTACACAAGTCAATAATTTACAATAAATAGATGAGTGCTTACCATGTGTAGCTCTTATGGATTTAAAAAAATAAATAAAATTAAACTATATTAATCAAGAAATGTAAAAGAACACTAAAATAGAACTGCTATAAATATAAAAGAAGGATAAATACACAAAATTAAAAAATAACATTTACTAATTTTGTTAAAAAATAAATTTGGTACCTAATGTTTAAAAAAGAAAAAAAAACAAAAACCAACAATACAAAAAATAAAAAATCGCAAAAACATAGACAATTATTAAAGCCAGGTGTTAAGAACTGTTTTAACTTACACAAAAGGTGACAACACCAAAAAAAAAAAATATGGTGAGTGCTTAAATTAATTAATTATAATTATACCTAAAGAGCGAAGTTTTTTTTGTATAATAAGTGTCATTTAGAGGGTGGAAAAATCAGCAGTAAAAACTGTTTAACTGCGCTTTTATATTGTTTGTACTCCAAATCTCTTATCCTGTCTGGCAAAACGTTAAAAAACTTAATGCAGTAGTTCACAGTACCATTTCTAGTTTTTGTCAGAGCTGTAAAGGCAAAACAATGTTGTTTCTTCCCCTGGTATTTATTGAATGACTATTTCTGTATTCGGTATATCCAGGGTATTTTCCAAAATAATGTGAAATACCCATTTTGGTTAGTTACTTGTATGAAGTTAAAAGCACAAATTTCAATTGAAATTCGTGTGAGAATAAATTCACATCTTCAGTAGGTTTAACAATATCGGCTAAAATAGATAGTGTTTTTTTACCCGCGTTTTTAAATCACGTGCTGCGCTGGTTATATTTAAGCCAACGTTAGATGAAATTTAAAGAAAACAAATATTCAAATATTAAGCCTTTTATATCATGCACAATATTCATAAAATTAGTATGTATATGCAGCATCACGATATTCGTAGAAATTTTTAGTTCCTTTAACTTTTGCTTGATAAAAATTTAAAAAAAAGGCAAAACGAAAAAAATTTACATTTTCTGATTTCTATACACTATGTAATAACAACAATTAGTACTGAAACTCTTATTAATTTTGAACTAAATTACTATAAAACTACCCTTGTTGCCACCTACGCAGATGCCTATAATGTTCTTGCTTTTGATGTACTTTCAAAAGTTAATTAAAATATAAAAAAAAACCTTTTCATCTGTCCATTAAATTAAGGATTTTTGCTTTTTTTTGCTTTGCCAATAAAATTATTCCCGATCAAAGAATAAAACTCCCTTTGTTCACAACCTATAAATCCCCTATTAACCCTGGCTCCTTTAAGATTATTGTTTCTTCATAGATACGGTATGAGAGGGGCCTTAATGTTTTTAAACAGTGCTGCTTTTTTATGAAGGTCTCTTAAAAAGTTATGACTGCTGGGCGTCAAAAATTCAAGAAACAAGTAGAAAAAACAGATGCATACAAGGGAATTTGTCAAATACCAACTGAAATGGACCCATCAAGTCATTCATAAATCGCTTTGAAACGGGATCAGTCGTTAGATGTAGGGAAAACGATTGGCCTCTCCGCTGGCAACGCTGCATCGGGAAATACCAAGCAAGCTCCGCCTCACACATGCTCCATCCACCTTACTTTTACCAGCTCGATTCTACTAAAGCGGACACTCAGGAACAGGCGAGGTTGTCACATTGTTTAGGTTTTATTCCCAATATATATAAGAAAATTAAAATAATTAATTTTTTGGTCGAAATATCAGATATTTACCTGATAGTCGACCAAAAAAATGAGGAATATATACCTATGATAATGTACCATAACTGTGTTTCGGACTTCCACGGTGGGATTTACTTAAA
Source organism: Oxystoma pomonae (assembly GCA_963921995.1). Lineage (NCBI taxonomy): Eukaryota > Metazoa > Arthropoda > Insecta > Coleoptera > Brentidae > Oxystoma > Oxystoma pomonae. The sequence goes on from OY998167.1 coordinate 97,950,899, forward strand.
GGGTTTAGTGTATTTTAGAACGGTCCTAAGTTTAAGTGAAATTTTTGGTTTTAAGCATTTTAAACCAACCGTCTTTGAGTTTTGGATATAGTTTGATTTACAAGAAGAATTTTAATAAATTTTTTTATTGAATAATCATCTTAATACAATCTTTTGTTGGATTTAAGAAGAAAGTTTCAATTTAGAAGAAAAGAAAATTAAAAAATTAAAACCCACGCGGGGTTTAAATAGAAAACACTCTGTAGAACAAATTAAAATTGGGGTTATATGTCACTCTAACTAAAACTTACCCTTGTTAATTAATTTTTTCAATTAATACTTGATTTCACACAATGATTTAGATGGGTAATAATAAAATAAGGAGTAGATTACTTTTGTATTTATATAAACTTAAATGCAAGTTTTGTTTAAATTTCTGTCACTGTCGAAATGTCAGTTTCAAAATATTAGCTGCGTTCAAATCACAAACAGCGAGTTCGGATCTCTTACCTCTGCTTGCACCTTAGCTTGCACCAACCTCTACTGATGAAATCTGCGGCTTTGAAATGAGTGGGCTTTGAGTAAGGAAAGATTTCTTGACTGAGCTTTTAGATAACCTAATTTATTTGTTTTGGGCTTTTTTGTTGGGTATATTTTACGTGTATAATCTGTGACTTTCACTTATGTTTGTTTGTGCTGAAAACGGCTTCAAAATATGGCATTTTCTTGGACAATATTGAAGTTGTTCTACTGGTTAATGAACAACTTTGGATATTAAATAAGGTAAATTAGTCCTTGTAAAAAAGGTTACTTAAAGAAATTATAAACGAACGTATTACCAATTGCCACAAAACAATCCTTTCTGGGGGCTATAACTTTAAACCACCCCCCAGAGGTGGTCTAAAAAATCACCAACTTTATATCCTCCAAACACAGATAATCAAGCAATTCTGTGCAAATTTTTGGCGTATTCACCATTTTCCATTTTGAAACCTGTCAAAAAAAATTAGTTTTAGGGCATTTTCTTCTAAAATATGGTATATTTTAAGAAAACAAGCAGTTTTTTAGTGTTATTTTGCAATAACAATACAAAATATTGGTTTTAAAATTTAGTACCCCCACAGGTGTAAATATTTAGACCTGTGGGGGGTACTATTTTAGATCTTAGTAAATCTCACTGCCATTGTCTATATGCTATTTATACACGACGTTTCGATCAGTACAATCTCTGACCGTCTTCAGTAGTTTGATGAACAATGGTTCGATTAAAAACGGGTCTTATAAATTTCGAATTTGTTATTGAACGGGTTTGAAGAAATAAGATTTGGGTAAAAAATTGGTTTAACGAATTGAAGTTTCTATAGTGAATCATTTTATGATACACACCCCATACAGACAATAACAGGAGGACAAATAACATACGACACCCCTCTTTTCATCGGGATTTAAAAATTGTCACAAATTTCTATTTTCACCATCTATGTGGAAGTCTATGGTTAATCTAAGCAAGCTCTCTCTCTATTAAATTGTTTTCCCCCCATCAACTTGTTTGTATGTTCAGTAATGCGCCTTCACAACTGATGTAGGGTAATATTAAATGGATGGGGGGTGGGAGTAATTAAGATGTGGGTAATTTTTTGTACTTAAAGAGTAGGTTTTAAATGGTTTATTATCCAAAAAGCTTGTATAATGATAGGGTCTTAATGGGTCTGAGCGGGGCATGCAAGTTGTTTGTTGTGCTTTTTCCACGACCATATCTATACATACAGGGTTCCTAAGATTTTCATTAGGGCATATTGAGCAATGGTGCCAGTTTGTTATTATCTCCGGACTACTTTCATGAGAAAAAATTGTCGCCACTCTTTCATTGTAAGCATAAATCATAGTGGCAATAATAACCGTTGACAAGATGTCTGCAAATTCCGCTAGATGGCGGCCACACCATGAGATCTTGAACATCTAATCTAATTAAAAATTAGATGTTTTCAGGTCCAAACCACAGCTTTTTCTTGCTTAAAGGAGGCGGCACGGTCCATTATTTACGATACTGAGCGATAAACTCGTGAGGTTGTTAACATTGGAAAGAAATATCTTCGCTTTTAATTAAATTTCTTTCCATTCTGTTCTACTAGTGACATCTATCCGGAAACGGCCAAACCATGCAGCTAGCACTAGCAGCCAAAGAAATCAATAAACGGCGCTATTTTTCCTGCAGAGCTTTTTGCTTGCGATATTATTGATTTAAATAAAGCTGGCCCTACACTACATTTGATATTTTCGAGGTGTTTTATGGCATGATCTCGAAACATGTAGCGAACCAATTCTTCAAAACTAGCGGGAGGGTAAAAGCGAAAAATAAGGGGCTGCCAATATTTTTAACACCCAAAAAGGGGTGAAAAGATTTATTTTGCTCAGTTTCTTTACAAAAAACGTTTTTTTTTACGAAAAAATTAAGCTCTGCCAGTTTTTTTATTTTTGTCTTCAATTTTCTCGAAATTTTCGTCATACCGTAGAAAAAAATTATTTCCCCCATGGCCATACTCTACTTTTATTCGAAAAAATTTAGAAACAGAGACGGGATCAGTTTTCCTAAAACGGGGATCTTGGTTTCGAGTGAGAAGATAAAGGGCGCCGCAGGCAAAAATTTTTCAATTAAATTAGCCGAACGCAAAAATGTTAGAAAAAAATGGCGCCGCTTGCAATTTTTTTTCAAAAATTACGTAATTTCGGGAACGCAAAGAAATAGGTCTAAAGAGTATAATTTTTAAGAAAAAAATATCAATTTTCTCGCCCTCGTCCACTGGGACTACAGGGGCCATGCACAAATTACGTAATGGTCATAGGGGGGAGAGGGGTTACAAAACGTTACGTAGGGGGGAGGGGGGTTTTCGACAGCGTTTGCATTTGTGTGAAACTAAGAAAATTTGGAATGAAAATAAGTGAAAAGTTTTTTTTTGGGGGGGGGTAGTGGTCTTGAAATCGTTACGTAATATTAGGGGAGTGGCGTGCCAAACCGTTACAAAACATTACATAGGGAGGGGGTCAAAAATTGGTAAAATCACCGTTACGTAATTTGTGCACGGCCCCACATCTGACTGTTCCTCCTTTTTCATTTCGAATCAAAGTGCAAAACCCGGGTTGGACGTTCGAAGGCGTCAACCCCTCCTATTTGCTTGATGAAGTTTCTACGGAAATATCTCAGTCGATTTCTCCGGCCGTGTATGAACGCTTTAGGTTAGGCATTTGCATGTATCTCAAGCCCCAGCCTGCAAACAGTGCGTAAGGACAATGGTTACAAAATGAAAAGCCGAAAAATATTTTTTTTTACGATATCTTTCATCAGTTTGGTATTAAAGTCGAGCAAAAACAATTTTTATTCCAGTCCTAAAGGTATGAAAATGGAAAACATTAGAAAACAACAACCTGGAATGGATTTACTACGTGTAAGATGTAGTGACAACATCGCCCCATGCCCATCCTTTTCTGCCTAATGTGCTTTTCCGTTTGTCTGCGTCTTATACACGGCTGCTTGGCCCCCTAAGGATTTGCTTAGGAACCCTGAATAATAAATCTCTTGATAGAATCTATATATACAAATAGAGGTTTTCGATGGTTTTTTGACTTAAATAGCGCCAAAATGTTTTTAGGAAAATTTTCTTGAGTCGTAAATAAAAAATAGGATCACAATTGTGTCATTTATTGCATAGACACGCCATTTGAGAATTTAAGTGTGACATTGTTTTTAACCATAAAGGTATAACTTAAATAGAGACATTATGTTCACCACAGTTGCGATCAGACGTAAGGTAAACAATTTGGCGACGATGCCAGATTGCGCTGAAAGTTGTATCTCTACACGTAATGTTTTTACAAACAAATTATTTTTATAACTTTTTTATCATTTACCTGCATTTATTCTTAGACTGACTCTTTTATTTTTTTAAATTTGTTTTTCTCTGACTAAGGTTTGCAGATTTTCCTTATCTTCAAAAAGTTGCTGCTCGCTGAGCTGGTTCCCAATAAATCATCATCTGATTCCAAGTCTTGAACGGGAAAAATACTATTGTTGGCTTAGTTGCCAAAAAACACCTCCAAAAAGCAAATAATCCAATATTTAACCTCTTTTTTCTTAAGAAAAACTTTAGTCTTGCTCTATTAAACTTAATTTTAGTATAAACTATGTGTGTACTTATAGACAGCCAAGCATTAAAGCTCTGGCATGCCAACAAATTCACTCAAAATTAGTGTGGAACTTCCTTCAAATTCTCCTAACCCTTTGGGTGCCGGGGCACACAGGAGTAGCAGGCAATGAACACGCGGATTCTCTAGCAAGAAGACCATTTATAGGACTTGAACCTGTATTTGGAAATTCAAAAACCTCGTTACGTGGCTATCAAGCGATGGGTGCACGAAAAACATCGAAACCACTGGCATTCAATATCAGGGCAAAACCACAGCAAAAGAATGGTAGCATCCCTTTCAACACCACTCACCTGTGAAATCCTTAAACTGAATAGGAAAGAAATTAGACAAGTGACGGGGCTATTAACCGGTCGCTGCGCACTGAGAGAACACCTGCATAGGATGGGAATCTATAGAGACAAACCCACCTGCAGTCTATGTGATGAGGATGACAAATCAGCCGCTCACATTAGTGATGGGCACATCGAAAGAAAACATCGATGTTGAACATCGATGTCAACATCGAAACTCATTTTTTGCTTTTTTTTAGAGAGTAGTCCGTTATTCAAAAAATCGCAGAAAGAGTTTTTTTGGTCAGATACACTTGTAGTTGACGTTAAATATAACCTAACTATTTCTGTTGAATATAATACTATTTTTTTACAGATTTTAATCGAATTGAAGAAGGTGAAGGCGATATAAGCACCTTTTCAGTAAATATAGCAATTTTATAAATAAATTTTTCAAAAATATTGCGAAAGTAAGTAAATAAAAATAACGATAACTGTAAAGTTATTCTTCCTTAAATACCGGACTCCGTTATACTTAATAACCACTACGGAATGACATTTAGCAACTGCGCAGTCGCAGAAATAACGATAATTATGACAAAGGGTCAAAAATACTGACCAAATTGTTTTGTTACACAATACTTATAATAAGGATGCAAATAAGAGATTCATCATAATATTCGATATATGATATACAAAGGCTATTAATAATCTTAGGTAAAAAACAACCAAGAAAATATGAGTAGTACATTCAAAAGAAACTATATATTTTATAAAATGTTGTTCTCATTGAAGCACACCCTTAGAGGTCCCAAAAGCTTTTTCGTACTCTTTGCATTCATTCCATCGATTCCTTCTTTCGGTGAGGGTTTGGTCAGCTTTTTAAAACAAGCACTCTGATGTGGTGAGGTACAAGTTTAAACTTCTAGTCACACTATTTCCTATAATTTTTTTTGTATCGATGTTCGATGTTCCGATGTTTAAAAAAAGTATGGATGTTTTAGCATCGATGATTTTTTATAAACATCGATGTTAAAAACATCGATGTTGAACAAAAAACATCGATGTTATTGAAACATTGATGTTTTGTACCCATCACTAGCTCACATCATATTTCAATGCCCAGCACTAACCTTGTGCAGAACAAAAAACCTCCTGGAGGACTACTCCTCCAGAGAAGCTAACTGCCAGAGAAACCTAATAAAAACCTCTTAGATTAGGAAGGCACACAAAAGAGATACAATAAGCTAAGAAGCTGCAGTGTTAGGGATTTCAAGACCTAAACTTGCGGTTGAGACAAATCAAATCAAATGAAATGTGTGTACTTACCATTAAAGGCTGTTTTAGACTCTGATGGTAAATACAAGGATGAAAGCACATGCAGCATCACAGTTTTTAATATAGTATTTTTCTTCAAAATGTCTTGCGTACACTCTAAACCTATAAAATGTTTTAGATGGCAAGCCATCTAAGGCTCTGTTTTTAACTTTTTGAACCCATTGCCTTTGGCTAAGTTCACCTCTAGGGTGTGGAAAGCGATCACTGGGACCACGATACTGGGACACTCTGACACACAGCGGGCATAGTTTTGTTTTGAATTATACAAAAACCAAAAAATTACTAGCAGTCCAAAAAACGAAAAGAAAAAAAAAAAATGACAAGACAATGACGCTGTGACGTCATTGTTAAAAATAGGCGCCATTTTTCGTGTTAGCTTTCGGGACCGAGTCCGTAGGTATATCCTTTATGATCATGTTTCCTAAAACTTTGATGTTCCTTAATTGCATTTATTTGTTAATATTATGAATAAAACATCTCGAACCGCAAGTTTAATTTTACTCGATGGTTTCAATCCACAAGGTAAACCCGTTACACGAGTACATGGCGCCCAAGTGCCGAATTCACTTCCTGTGAAAACTCGGCATCATCGAAAAGTTTACATTTTGGACTAGTGTGGTTTTGTCATTTGGTTTATGTTATTGTGGTGTTTTCGTGTTTTATTTTGTTGTAGTATTTTTCTGTGATTGCGTGCGTTAACACTTTTTAATTTTTTATAACGGTAGTGTGCACTCTTTTAATAAATTTTCCAAAAGCAAACAAAACTAAAACAGTAAAAAGGATTTGTGGGAATAAGGACACTTGTTAATTAATTTGCAATGTTTCGACGTTGAATTACGTTTTTTCCAAGCTAAAAACAATTTTTTCTACATAAAAAATTGACACTAACACATTTTAAATTAATAACAAACGGCGTCTTAGCACATACTAATATTACATCTTATTTAAAATCTTTTTTTTTATAAATGATAAAATTAAAAGAAAAGGTATCAGTCATTATTTACCTCTTCTTTAATTTTCTTTGTGAAAACAATCGTGATTTACCTTTATTCCATTTTTATATAAAAAAAAACTGAATTATAATCTTTTAATTTGATATTTTTTTGTAAAAATTAGCACAATAATTATATGAAGAACTTCACGTACAAACTATTAAAGATAAACCTAAATTTTCGCTGTCAAATGGTTGTCAGTTGTTTTCACTATACTGACGCAATCGACGCGCTTGCAGGGTAACTTGATTGGGAGAGTTATGATCGTTACGCATTTTTCTCGGGAAATGCAAGGGCAGGGCCTTTATATCATCTCATAGTTATATCAACACCCTTCTTAACTAAAAAGCCAGTTAACTCATTTTCGTTTTAGTATCCTTTGGCCTATGATCGGTGCCATATTGACACCAAACTGACAGAAAATCCATGTTTTACTTGTCAATTTGGTAATAAAAATGGCAGCCACGATAGGCTAAAGGGCACTGAGGGGGTAGGAGTTAACAGGCTTTTTAGTTGAGTACGGTGTTGGTTATACAGACCGCTTCAAGCTACTGCGAACATAGGGCGAAAGAAGTCTAATTTGCCAGTGTACGTATATGCAGAGACACCGCACGCCTATCAGTGAAGCAACCAACACTCAGGCTTCCGATCGCCATTCGCTGCCGTTCGCCGCCGTTCGACTTGTATTTAGTACGCCTCTAACCACGGTGCTGTGTGGAGCGTAGTCAATGAAGCCGGAATTTGGTCATTAAATACGCAAATTTTTATAACGTAATTTTCTTATTTTTTGCCACTTATAAATAAGAGCGTTTTATTGTCAACTGCTCAGATTTATTTATTTATTTAAGGAGAAACAAAATAAAAGCAAGTTCTCAAAATAAAATAATACATTCTAAAAACCAAAAAGATTCTCCCAGTCAAAAAAAAATTAAAGCAAATGTTCGAAAAGTCCTCCTTGCTCGGCTAGACAATATCCGAGCCTACTATAAAAACCCCTTCCAACGTTTCCAAGCATGTTAGGGGTGATAATTTGAAAAGCTTCTTCAAAAACAGATAGAAGTCATTAGGAGCAAGATCGGGACATCGAGCTGGCCATAAAATAGTTCCCCGTGTACTTATAACCCGATTAGGAAATACATTATCAAGATATTCCCTAACAAGGCCAACATTGTGAGCGGAACAACCATCTTGTTGAAACCATGTTTCACCAAATCTTACACCTAACAACTGCCTAGCAGTTGGAATAATGTGCTGCTGCAGTAGATCCAAGTATCTAGGACCATTCAAATTGCAATTGCCGTTAATTAAAAATGACCCAATTACGTGTTCCCCTACAATACCCCTCCCCAAACATTTAGTTTTTGGGGATACTGTGTTCTTACGTCAAAATACAAATGCAAATTTTCCCTCGACCAATATCGAACGTGTGTTGGGTTATGACGATTTGACCATCTGCACTTTTTCGGAAACTTCGTAGACATCCATTTTTAGTTTTAAAAATGTATTATTTCAATTAAGAACTTACCCATCTGTTTCTCGAGCAAGGCAGAAATAAAACAAAATAATAAAAACAAAATGAATTTCCAAAAGATAACACTGCAGCGTGCTTCGAATCCACCTCGGTCGTACGGCACGGAGAGTAAATTGGACTTGATTCCCCCTATGTTCGCAGTAGCTTGAAGCGGTCTGTATAAAGAAATCACATGCATCTTATGTAAGTTTTTACGTGTATGGTTTTACACCGACAAAATCTGTTCTTGAGGTAAAATGACAACAAACTCAACCATTATGTTGTCAGCCCGCACTCGTTTGTAACTAACTTCATAACTTTACGTGGAGTTACAATCTCTAAAATGGCAACTACCGCTCATAATGAAGGCTTTGGAGACATCGAAAAGTTTTCGCGGTTTATTTGAGTCACTGTGCGGTGCGCTCCAAAATGTTTTGGAATAGCAGATATTACGTGTCAAAATCGAATGTGTTGTAATGTTCGAATAATTATTATGCCATATAATATTTGTTATTTAATGCCAATATTTATTTTTAGAAGTTAATTTGTTTCGTGGATTAAGTTTAATTTTTTGATCTTATTTTTGTGTACTAAATTGGTACCTTATAGGAATTAAGGTGAATTTCAGGGCTTACATGTCAATTTCACGGATTAAAAGTGATTTTCTTATTCCTAAAGAATTCATAAATGTGATAACCAATCTATTTTCTACACTTCTTGCTTTATAGCTTCTATATTTTCGGAATTTTGACAACTATTTTTTAAAACATATCACTGTAGTATTTTTTTGCCAGTGAATTGTGACTCTCTCTTTACTCAGGTAAGAAACTTCTTCGGTATAGTTGATTATCTATAAGTGACATGAAAATTTTCGGGAATTTTTGAGAATTTTGTTTGAACCCAATTTTTAACAAAATCTTGAGTGCATGCGATTTAAAAACATCCCGAACCCGAAGGGTGAGGGATTTTCTTTTGTTAAAAAAAATTGGCTAAAAACGAAATTTTCAAAAATTTGCGAGAAGGAAATCTGACATATACGCATTATATTTTGATAAAGAATATACCGAGTGAAATTGCATATTTCCATCAGAGGACAAAATTTTATTTAAAACATTAGAAAATCTAATACAAAGAGATGCGATTTCTATGGAAATTTTTGACGCACATGTCATGCGATTTCCACTTAAAGTTTCCAAGAGATTTATTATCGCCACGGCCTATTTTTTAAGAGGTACTAAATAAGTTTGTAATTTTTGTCACAACTATTAATAGTTTACTATACAAATAACAAAATTAAATTCTGTTGTATAATCTTTTTGGTTTTGTTTCATTAAAAAAGAAAACAAAATATATCCTTCGAAGTAAAACTTACCAAAATGCCGGTAGATATTTTTAGGGGACCGGTCTGTAGAGTAGGTAGTTATTTTTTTAGGAGCCGGAGAACAGGTTTTAAAAAAATTAAAACTTTATATTTGAAAAGACTTACTTTTTACCTTCTCTTCACTCCAAGCACCGTAGTACTCTTTTTACATTTCACAGCGCCATTATTGCTTATTTCCTCTCTATCCTTCTTTGACAACCTCAAAAATCTACAAATAAACTGGCCGTTCCTGGGGTAAAAATTAAATTTCTGCAATATATCGTTTTTCCGTCGGAAAGGACTTTATTAAAAATAGCTATTGTTTTAAAAATTTAATTTTTGGTTTTTCTGTTTTTCGTTAAGTTTATTGACCTCTTCTTTTACAAATATATATTTTGAACTTTTAATGAATTTTTATACCAACTTTTCTTCAAACAAATTTTGCCCGAACATTCTCGCGAATTTTTCGGCGAGCTTTTTCGCGAGATTTTTCGCGAGCTTTTCCTCGAACATTTTTCCACGTAGGCTCGCGTAAATGTTTGTCCGCATTTCGAACATCAAAGGAAAGCTCTACTGTGTAAATGCCCCTTTATATATTTTTTGGCAACACCTCTCTACAGGGTGTTTTAAATTCGATTAAACGATGAAAGGTTTAAATTAGGGCAAAGTAGCATAATTTGACGCTTTGCTCAAAACCAAAAAAAATGTTCAATCAAAAAGAAATCCTTACTTTTAGTTTTTATTTTTCTGCGCCCTTATTCTTAAAGCTGTCAAAAAATGCATAAAACTTTCTACAGGCATTTTTTTGAGATCTACCTAATGAGAGGTCCATTTTCGAGATTTGACATTTTCAGTTTGTTTTTTCTCCTGCCGTTTGGTTCATAAAGGATGACAGATATTTTACTACCTCATTTCCACAAGTACCTGACGTTTTGAGTTAATTGACTATCATCAGCCCGAATCGAAAGATTAATAAACAAAGAAAAAAACGTATTTTTAAAATGTTAGGTAAAGTTATTTTGTTATAACAAAATGTTAAAAGCAAAAATTAAATTTGGGCTGATGATGGTCAATACACCCAAAACGTCAGGTGACTTGTTAAAATAAGGTTGCAAAATGTTATCTGCCATCCTTTATGAACCAAACGGCAAGAGAAAAAAAGGATGTGTCCATAAGAAAAAATTAACTTGACGTGCTCCTGTCATACTGAAATGTCAAATCTCAAAAACGGACCTCTCACTAGATAGATCTCAAAAAAGTTCCTGTAGAAAGTTTTAAGCGTTTTTTGGCAGCTTTAAGAATAAGGGCGCAGAAAAATAAAAACTAAAAATGAAGATTTCGGCTTTTTCCGCCTATCTCCGGAAGTATCCGGAATTTGTAAACTTTTTTTTAAGTTTTGAACAAAGCATCAAATTGCGCAAGTTCGCCCTAATTTAAACCTTTTCGTATCTCCTACTGTTTAGGAGGTCCCCATGGTGAGCATCGAATTTGAAACACACTGTATAGTGGATATTTTCCTATAGTGGACAATTTTCATGAAAAGTTTGGTATTGACTATAGGTTTTACTGTATATTATAAGATTCGACATTTGTGAAACATGTTCCATGTAGCTTTATTATTAATACCTTGCCATTTCTAATAAATAAAAACATTTACGGTACGAATGTTTTTGCCCGACATGATGGATGATTTGCTCGCGTGGTGTCAGATAACAAAATTACGTTTTGTCCATTAACAGAATATATTATTGAGGGAATGTCCGAATGTTAACAGAAAGGAAACGAAACGCTTTTTTCAACTTTCCTAATAACTTTTATTCGGGTCTAGAATCGAAACCATAACGAAGAAGTAACCCTCTACTGTAGTGTAGGGGCATATGTCGATAATTTCTATCCCGTGGGCTTTTGAATGAGGGAGTTTTGTGACTATGTCAGATTGCTCTTTAGTCACACAATCAAGTGTTCCCGGGTGTTTTGTTCGCATCTTTCAAGACGGCGGCCAAAACTCATAAAAGATACAACTTTTGCAAACGGGGCACGATTATACTCGATTTTCTATAACTCGAGGATGGGGATTCCAAAAAACTTACCTTTAAGGTCATCCGACCTTAAATGACCTTGAAAATCTAAAACAAAAAGATTTTTGTCATTTTCTTTTCAAAAAATCTTAATAATTCAAGGTTTTGTCGGTCCAACTTGAAATGTACCTCAAACTATTAGGAATATATGCCAAATTCGATCGTTCGAGTTTGGTGCTGTTTGAAGCTTCATGACCTTGAAAAATACCCCAGTAAAATTAACACATTGCAAAAATAACATACTAAAGGGCGCTATTTATCAACTATTAAAGCGAAAAGGACCAAATTTGGTAAGACAGAAAAGAAGGGCAAGTCCAAAAATATTGTTAAAAGAAATTTTGTTCAGCTATGACGCGTTGGCGACCTATTAGCACATTTTATTTTATCCAATTTCGTAAAAAAACAAAAATGAAAAGGTGGCCATCAATTCTTGTTGAATTGTCGCCGCTTTCTATGAGAAAAAAAAGTTTAGTTGATGCATGACCTTGATTGACTTTGAAAATACCATGTACAAGTAAAAAAACAGCTTTTACGCAAAAACTTTAAGCGCCGGAGATGAAAACCTTCCTACCCTTTTGTTTGATATGGCGTCCCAGATGTTTATGTTATACTCCGGTAAAAATGACCTATATGCCTGTTGTTATTAACTTTCGGAACTTCTACAGGGATGCGGTGGCACATGAATGTGTGACTAAATAGCTGTTAAATCCTCATCCTTGAATTTTATTATGAATATTAATAACCAAGTGTGGCATAATTAGAATTTTTTATGTTTCTCCTACCGCCATTTTGGAATATGGCATCTAAGACCACTGGTCCATATATAATATTTATCTAATTTCTGCTAGCTCTCTTATACGTTATTCAATGACTTTGTTGGCTATACAAGTAAGTAGAACATGAAATTCGCATTTCCGAAACTTAATAAGAACGACAGGCATATAGGTCATTTTTATCGGAGTATAACATAAACATCTGTTTAGGGACAGAGGGAAAATGTCAAAAATCTGGTTTTTTGCTATTTTCAAGGTCAGTAAATTTTTTGGAATCCTCGTCCTCGAATTATATCGAATCGAGTATAATCATGCCACGGTTGCGAAAGTTGTACACGGATGCGAACAAAACACCCGGTAATACTCGATTGTGTAACTAAAGAGCTATCAATTCCTCAGAGTCACAAAACTCCTTTATTCAAAATCCCACGGACTTACACATGCCCCTTTACTACTGGTCTAAAATTTAAAAAAATGTTTGCCTGATTAATTAGAACTTTATTAATTGTTACATTTTTAGATTAATTTTTAGCAATTTTCTGGTTCCTATAGTGGGTACATATCTGGTCTATAAACCAGGAGATCCGGGTTCGATCCCCTGGGCCGTTCGTAGTCTACTTGGACTTTTCCGTATAAAATAACATAATATTGTGGAGTTAAGGAAAAACGAAGTATGGAGCGAAGTAGGCCGTGTTAGCTAGAAGGCAGGCTAACACGATTTCATACCGTCTCTCGTAGAGGACATTAAAGAAGACGGTACCTCACATATATAATGACACATTACATGACATAACGAGCGCAGCGAGGTATTTAAAAACGCGAGTAAAAAAAAGCACAGTTTAGACGCGAGAGAACTTCTTGCAACACACCATCTTTACACTATAAATCAAGGCGGCTGGTAAATGAAATAACATTCGTTTCCATAGCGATGTGTCTTTTTACTCGCTTCATTGTTGCGACATTTTAATCTTTGACAATTTGATATTTTGAGTGTGAGTGTGATCCATATATGTCATTCATATATGCCGTAGTTTTTCTGCTGCTGCTGCGCTAATGTTGCTAGCGATTCCCCAGCTCCACCCTCCTTCAGTAGTGCAATGAAGGAGTCTTGCTGTCCGGGAGTGCAATGGACAGCACCTTGCAGCAAAAAACGGCATACCGACAGTTCCGGCTTACTCAGTTCGGCCTTCCCTGCCGGCAGCAAAACTCTTCTTCGGAAGATCTTCTTTCGAATGAGGAACCCGCTAGACCAGTTCCTGCAGCTTGGCGTCGCCGATTTTTGTTAACTTGGCGCGCGCGTTAACCAGGGCTTCGCAATCTGGCCAATGAGAGACGACCGGTTATTCTGGCTTTTGCAACATATATTGATAGTGGAGCACGTTAAAGATCCCTAGCTCCGGCAAAAGGGTTTAAGTCCAAATCCCTCGAGGAAAAGAAAACTGCCTTCCTAGGGCGGAACCCAGGGAAAATAAGTGTAAAAGATATCTTAGGCCCTACCCCTCCATTCGCGTCGGTAACCAGGCCGGATGGGATCGAATATCATGTGGAGTTAGTTACACACTCCCGAAGTCGGTAGAATTCTGGAGGACAAAAAACCTGGTCTGGGGTTCGAAAGTAGTTGATGACCCGTCCGATTAGGTTAATAGTGCCTACGGAACTCGAAAAAGTGACTGTAAACAAATGTGAAGAGAGAGAAAGAGAACATTAAAAACGTGTAAAAAATGGAAGATATTATTATATTAATTATTCTCTACTTATTCACCTGATGACGATGGCAGACAAGCGAAGTCATGATATTTTTTTTAAATTTGGATACTTGGGCAACTTTTCAAGGCTCATTGCACCCCGTAAAAGTTTTATCACAAGCTTTTATTCAACTTCACCACTATATATGCATGATTGTATGTTCGGGTCAAATCATGCTCAAATCATGCAACTCGATTTTGACTAACTTCTTGATATCCGATTGAGTTTAAATTTGATATGCAATTATAGTTCCGGTGACAATACAATAATATAGTTATATTGAGTACCCCCCTTCCCCCCTACGAGGTCAATGGAGAGGAGAAAGCACCTAAGTGTGTCGGATTTCACACAAAATTGGTATACGGGGGTTTTTGCGGATAGGGGATTATGAATTTCCGATCAGATTTGAAAATTCCAATATGGCGGATTCAAAATGGACGAGTTTTAGACATGTTTGCTAACCAATTTTAAATGACTTATACACATCCGATTGAATTCCAATTTGGTATGCGATTACAGTTTCGGTGATAATACAATAATATGGTACCCACCTCCCCCTATCGAGGAAAGTAGAGGGAGAATAACATTTAGTTTGTTCGATTTCAATCAAAAACGGCATACAATTAACTAGAATAGAAGTTTTAACAACTAGTGGCTCAAATAGTGCTTTCTTTACAAGCGTTGGTTTAAATAACCAGCGCAGCGAGGTATTTAAAAACGCGAGTAAAAAAAGGCACAGTTTAGCCGCGAGTAGTCACAAAATCCAAGAAAAACAAGGAAATACTTTTAAAAATTTCGAACGAAGAGAACTTCTCGCAACACACCATTTTTACACTATAAATCAAGGCGGCTGGTAAATTAAATAACAATCGTTTCCATAGCGATGTGTCTTTCTTCTTGATGACGTTCATTGTTGCGACATTTTAATCTTTTACAATTTGATATTTTGACGATGTTTTTAAATGATTTTTTTTGTAAATACTTGGTTAAAACTGGCGAAAAGGGCGTAATTCTTAGGCAAGAATAATTCGATTTTTGCAACATTACTATTTTCCGCTATTTATCTTTTACTTTGGGTAAAAAATGGACAGAAATCTTTTTTTGAATCCGTGATCAAAAAAAAAGTTTTTTTTGCATCTAGGGACTAAAGTGCCTCTTTTAATCCCGCGGCGAAAGGTTTGTAGCCCGACCGTAGGGAGGGCTACAATTCGCCAAGGGACTAAAATACACTTTAGTCACAAGGTTTATGTACTATTTTATGCACTTTAGAATGCGAGAAAGTAAAAACAAAAAATAACAAAACTAACAGTAGACCACTTAACGGTACTCTAGTTTCAAGATTGACAGCTCGTATTACTGATAGTTGTCATTGATTGTTGTTGGCACGGTGGATTCACTCAAAATTTATTGTGCCATGGAAGTGTTGCTATGGCACAAAACAAATGTCAGTCAGTTGTTGTTATCAAACGGCGTCACCAAACGGTGAGTCCAGAAAAATCGAACAGCATTTTTTTTTGAAAATGAACATTGAAGAGGCCGCGGAAGAGGCCATCGCTAGCCTTCTTCCACAAAAATCTTGCGAGTTTTACAAGAAACAGTTTCGTGATTACCGAAAATGGTGCGCTGAACAGCATGCAGTGAATTTTACGAATGAAAAGGTGCTCCTATACAGGGTTCCTAAGCAAATCCTTAGGGGGCCAAGCAGCCGTGTATAAGACGCAGACAAACGGAAAAGCACATTAGGCAGAAAAGGATGGGCATGGGGCGATGTTGTCACTACATCTTACACGTAGTAAATCCATTCCAGGTTGTTGTTTTCTAATGTTTTCCATTTTCATACCTTTAGGACTGGAATAAAAATTGTTTTTGCTCGACTTTAATACCAAACTGATGAAAGATATCGTAAAAAAAAATATTTTTCGGCTTTTCATTTTGTCCTTACGCACTGTTTACAGGGGACTGAGATACATGCAAATGCCTAACCTAAAGCGTTCATACACGGCCGGAGAAATCGACTGAGATATTTCCGTAGAAACTTTATCAAGTAAATAGG
This sequence comes from Oxystoma pomonae, assembly GCA_963921995.1. Taxonomy (NCBI): domain Eukaryota; kingdom Metazoa; phylum Arthropoda; class Insecta; order Coleoptera; family Brentidae; genus Oxystoma; species Oxystoma pomonae. Next base: position 97,967,200 of record OY998167.1, read on the forward strand.
ACGGGTTGACGCCTTCGAATGTCCAACCCGGGTTTTGCACTTTTACTCGAAATCAAAAAGAAGAAACAGTCAGATGTGGGGCCGTGCACAAATTATGTAACGGTGATTTTACCAATTTTTGACCCCCTCCCTATGTAATGTTTTGTAACGGTTTGGCACGCCACTCCCCTAATATTACGTAACGATTTCAAGACCACTACCCCCCCCCAAAAAAAAAAACTTTTCACTTATTTTCATTCCAAATTTTTTTAGTTTCACACAAATGAAAACGCTGTCGAAAACCCCCCTCCCCCCTACGTAACGTTTTGTAACCCCCCCCCCCCCCTATGACCATTACGTAATTTGTGCATGGCCCCTGTAGTCCCAGTGGAGGAGGGCGAGAAAATTGATATTTTTTTCTTAAAAATTATACTCTTTAGACCTATTTCTTTGCGTTCCCGAAATTACGCAATTTTTGAAAAAAAATTGTAAGTGGCGCCATTTTTATTTCGTGCTTTGTTTTTCTAACATTTTTGCGTTCGGCTAATTTAATTGAAAAATTTTTGCCTGCGGCGCCCTTTATCTTCTCACTCGAAACCAAGATCCCCCATTTTAGGAAAACTGATCCCGTCTCTGTTTCTAAATTTTTTCGAATAAAAGTATGACCATGGGGGAAATAATTTTTTTCTACGGTATGACGAAAATTTCGAGAAAGTTGAAGAAAAATATCAAAAAAGTGGCAGAGCTCAAGTTTTTCGTAAAAAAAAAACGTTTTTTGTAAAGAAACAGAGCAAAATAAATCTTTTCACCCCTTTTTGGGTGTTACAAATATTGGCAGCCCCTTATTTTTCGCTTTTACCCTCCCGCTAGTTTTGAAGAATTGGTTCGCTACATGTTTCGAGATCATGTCATAAAACACCTCGAAAATATCAAATGTAGTATAGGGCCAGCTTTATTTAAAATCAATAATATCGCAAGCAAAAAGCTCTGCAGGAAAAACAGCGCCGTTTATTGATTTCTTTGGCTGCTAGTGCTAGCTACATGGTTTGGCCGTTTCCGGATAGATGTCACTAGTAGAACAGAATGGAAAGAAATTTAATTAAAAGCGAAGATATTTCTTTCTAATGTTAACAACCTCACGAGTTTATCGCTCAGTATCGTAAATAATGGATCCTGCCGCCTCCTTTAAGCAAGAAAAAGCTGTGGTTTGGACCTGAAAACATCTAATTTTTTTTCCTCGATCATCTCATGGTGTGGCCGCCATCTAGCGGAATTTGCAGACATCTTGTCAACGGTTATTATTGCAACTATGATTTATGCTCACAATCAAAGAGTGGCGACAATTTTTTCTCATAAAAGCAGTCCGGAGATAATAACAAACTGGCACCATTGCTCAATATACCTGTTTCTTTTGTGCGCGCAGAACTTTCTATGCCATTTCTGTTTGATTTATTGAAATCCTATCCCTAAGGAAAATCTTAGGGACCCTGTATATCATAATAAGAACTAGATTTAAGTAATGGTCAAGCCATGATGGTAATGGCATAAAATATTTTAGCATAATTTGAGGTAACGTTTTTGATGAAGCAATTTTTTGCTACGTTTTTCACATTTTTATGCCATGATTTTGCTCACATTTTAAAGCTTTCGTTCCAAACTTTCGATTTTTAGAATAAAACACTCACATTTTTCAAGTTTTCACTGTCTTTTTAGCGTTTAAAAAAAGTACTGCCAAAAAACATTTCTTCTCTGTTAAAATGAAAAATTTTTAAGGTTGTTGAAAAGAGACAGCAGGCTATAAAAAAGTATTTTAGAAAAAGATGGACATAATTTAAGGCAAATGTTACTAAAAAATTTTTATTTTGCAATTTTTATCCAAAAACCAACAAAAATTGTAATTTTTCAAAGTGTAAAGGGTGTAAAGCATAAGTTGTTATTAATTTCTTTCAATCAAAGTTCTTTACAGTCTTTAAATTTACCAAAAAACGTGTCCTATTAAAGTGTATTTTAGCACAAATAAAAATAATTTAACAGGTATTTAAGAAAATTATTTTAAGGGTCATTATGACCATTATGCATATGCTAATTATTTTTTTCGTTCATACATTTTAACAAAGAAATAAAATTTCAATAAAATTATTGTTTAATTTGGAAAAATGTACTTTAAATCCCCCAGGGATTAAAAGTGACCCTTTTATCCATAAAATGAGGGATTATAAGTGCACTTTTAATCCCTAAAGTACATAAAATAATTTTTAGCATTCTGATATCAGAATAATAAATGCGCGCAAATTAAAACTAACAGTGTCCATCCATATATCAGAGAAGTGTTAGGGTAGCTTGGGTCGAGTTCGGTTGGATTTACTTACTCTTGATTTTCTGTGCTTTATAGTTAATTCAGATTCTTGCGGACAATCATAATACAATCAATAACATAAATTTATGGAGTTAACATGGCCAAACTACCTAAGTATAATGCGCCCATCGCTTTGTTACGCCCCAAATGACCGCCATCTTGGAAATAGTTTTTTGACCCTAGTGAAGACGGTGTGGGTCAAGGTCAAAGTTGAAAAGGTGTTTGGGCGATCATTTTCTCGAAATTCAAGAATCGCTTTTCGTAAAAGTTACGATTCTGGCGTAAAACACTCCAAACTTCCGAAGTTGTATTAGTGTTAGTTAGTTAGGGTGAATAAGCCCCGTGTTAATTTGAGATAAGGGAAGATAACAGGACCCATAGGAACGACTCATTATTACTGTCGTAAATGCAAATCTGTATATCCTCAGGATTTGAGAAAATGGAACGTAACGAGTTTAGAAAAACCTTTTAGACACCTTTTGGAAACTAAATTTCTGTACAACAGGACACTTATTATAAATTATTCTGTAGTTATGTAAAGGTAAAATTCCGAGCAAACACAAATTAAAAAATAGTACTTTGTAAGCACTTGCTTTGGAGCTGCCATTATCGGCAAAGTACTAAGTAGGAAGTACTTAGTTAGCATTGATTTGGAACATAATCTCACACCTTAATAGCACAGCAGATCCCGGGGTTATCCCCGGGATGGTTGAAATATCCCAGAGATAGCGTAAATGTCCCATTTAGGCCGAATTCCAACCCGCATAACTCCAGAAGAGGATATTGATTCTTAGATGTGTCAACTTCATTAAACTTCTTGATAATAATATTCAATTTCGGTTCTCATTGTCTATAGAAATATATAACTCCTGGACCCCAATTTTTGAAACGGGAACGTGTGGTTTTTTGTGCGAATGATCACCAGTCGGTAGGGATCTATACCGTGATGTATCTTTGAACGACGAAAACCTGCTCACATTCTCGTAAAAAGTGAGAGATCCGATCCGACGGGTTTCAAGTGGGAGAACACCAATTTTTTCGAGAGATGCCTGCGTAGAACACACGATTTTCTAACCTCTGTTACTCGTTTTGTTTTGTTTTTTTTTTATTTGTGTTTGTTGTGTTTTTTTAAAGGATAAATTTATAGAAATTAAAGGTAAGAAAATCAACGAGATGATCTCACAATTTTTAACCCGTTTTGTAGGTAAAATAGTTGGAAAAAGTTCCTGTTCGAAGTTTCGGGTGTTTGGCCATGAATTCTATAATAATTTTTTTTGGATTGTGTTAAGTGGAGCCTTCCTTTTAAAAGAAACGCACTAATTTTTACTACAAAAACGTAGAAAAACAACCACAGAGGTGAACTGCAAAAACCAAAATGAGGTTAATTCGGCACTGCTGCCGAGAAAACGTAATAGTTCGAGTAGGCCTTTAACATGAAAAAGTAATTCGTTTGTACCAAAGTAAACATGGCAACGATGCACATGATTAAAGGCAGGTTGAAAAATACAGCGATCGAGTAGTATGCGATGTGATCTATCCCCGGATCGATCACATCGCTTAGGAGAACGTTCCTTCTCTCACAATTCAAAAATTGGGGTCTAGAAGAGGATATTGATCAGATGTATCACCATTAGTGATGGGCACAAAACATCGATGTTTCAAGAACATGGATGTGTTTTGTTCAACATCGATGTTTATAAAATATCATCGTTGCTAAAACATCGATAGTTTTTTTTTAAATATCGGATAATCGACCATCGAATATCGATACAAAAAAATATGGGAAATAATGTGTCTGAGAAGTCTGCACTTGTACTCCACCGCATCAGATCTCTTGTTTTCAAAAGCTGGCCAAACCCTCACCGAAAGAAGGGATCGATTGAAGGGGCCAACCCTCAATAAATTATGGTTTCTACAACAGTAGAAAAGAGCTTGTGGGATCTCTTAAGGCGCAATTACACAGACGAACATGCTGAAACAAAAGCTCGTGCAAAAGATTTAAAATTTTTTGCGCGAACATTTTTGTGAGCTTTTCTTTGAACATTTTGTTCGGGTAAATTTTTGAGCAAATTATTGCTATCTGTTTTGGAAACATATTTTTAAAGATGAGAATAAATAACATTTCACATCAGTGATCAGTGATCTCAATTCTTTAAAAAAATGGAACACCAACTTTTATTTTAAATTTTTGTGAAAAGAAGCCGACGGCAAGCGAAACATTATTATTGGCTATCAGTTTTGTCACATGGATTAGGGTTACTTATAATATTTTTTTCTTAGGGTTTTTCCCGGATTTTTTTGCCCGGGGGTTTTTTTGGGACTTTCTTGCGAGTTTTTTTTATTTCCAAGAGTTTTTTCCTAACTTCGAAAAACAACCCAGGAAAATTTTTATTTTCCAAAAATTTTTTGAATTTTTCAAATATCGGCAAAAAACTCAAAAATTGCACTTTTAAGCGGTAATCCGCGCCTCACGACTATGAGGAGTGGTGGGGAGGGGATTTTAAAACATATTTTTGTAACTTTACTTTAACCTTAGCTTTGATTGTTTTTTTTTAATTCCTCACACCAGATTTACCTACTTAGTTTAAGGCCCCAAGGGTTGCTTAAAAAAGCAAAAGGTTTATGAAAATGCTGAAGATAGATATTTACTGTCAATTTAATGTAATAATCAAGGTCGATTACTGACACTGAACAAACAATATGCAAAGCGGCAACATTCCGATTCAAAAGTCTAGTCTATTACTGCTAAATTATATTTTTTAGACAAGGGTCGGGATCGTAGGGTTGTAAAAGTGGGTAATAAACGGGTATTATTTAAATCGAACGTGCTTTTGTTCATATACTTGAGATTTAATAAAATGTAAATAGGTTTTTTCATTTGACTTAATTATTATTGTAAAAGACTAAACTAGGAAGTAATATAGAGATGAGTGGTAAGGCGTTTATAACTAACGTATCAAAAAGACAATAAATACCATAAGTACAAAAATACTCTCACCACAACTACGACGTGTAAATATATAGAATTCTTTATCTGGTATTGTAAGTTCAATTTTTTGTGAAGTAAATCCAACCCAACTCGACCCAAACTACTCTACGTTTCTCTGCTATATGGATGGACATTTTTAGTTTTAGTTTGCGCCCGTCGCTTTTATTATTATGATATGAGAATGCTAAAATTTATTTTCTACTTTTTAGTGCACTTTATATTTTATAAAAGCTTCTTTTTATTTAAAATAATTTTTTAATTTTTAGACTATCATAAATCCATCCTTTCGATAATTCTCTTCCCTAAAAACCCCTGTATGCCAATTTTGATTGAAATCGAAAAAAATAAATCTTTTTCTTCCTCCACTTTTCTCATTAGCGGGAGGGGGTGCCTAATAATACCATATTATTGTATTGTCGCCGCAACTATAAATACACACCGAAAACTGAAATTGAATACCAAATTTGAGTTGCAAGATTGCAAGAGCCGAACATACAAACATACATAAATAAAAGCTTGTAAAAATCGCCAAAAATTTCAATATTTAAAAAATCGGAAACGCAAGTTCTACGCGTCAATAAAATAAAACGAATTTCTTTGTTTTGCGTCGGAGAGCCCTTTATTTATGGAAAGATTTGTTCTAAAACTTTCATAAAAAAACTGCGTTGACCCTTGTTTGTTGTCATGTAATTTTTTGTGTCAATGTTCATTTGACCAAAACGCCCTCTCACTAGTCTACGGTTTTTACCTTCTCCTAACCCAGCATCAGCAAAAAATAAGTGCCAATTATGGTATACTGGCATATCCCTTATAAAAATCAAATCAATCGAAGTTGCTTATGAGGTAAAACGTGAATTTCGACATCATATCGTTTTTCCGTCGGAAAGCACTTAATTAAAATACCTTGTTTTAAAACTTAGTCTTTCTATTTTCAGTTAAGTTCAATGAATTCCCATAAAACTATAAAATTTAAATTTGTAAAGAAATTTTTATACCCCCAATTCTTCAAATAAATTTTGCTCAACATTCTCTCCAAAATTTACGTGTGTTTTTTTGTACGAGATTTTGCTCGAACATTTCTTTGAACATTTTGCTCAAGAGGCTCGTGTAAATGTTTGTCGGCATTTAAACATCAAAGGAAAGTTTGTCTGTGTACATGCGCCTTTAGAGTGTGCTTCAATGAGAACAACATTTTTTTATATAATATATAATTTCTTTTGAATGTACCACTCATATGTTTTTTGTTGTTTTTTACCTTAGATAGCTTTTGTATATTATTTACCGATTATTATTATGAATAGGGAAAATTTGGAACGCTTAAAATTTTGGCAACTTTGACAGCCTCTGTGGTAGTCTTTAACAACCACTACCACTACCATGCATCGATTTTTTTTGGAACACATTAAAAGCTCTCACTCAAAGAAAATTTAGAGATGAGAAAAAACACAAAATTGGGCTATAATAAGTGTTTTATATGTTGGAACCTGGTAATTTTTTATTATCTTTAAAATTAATTTTGTCAAAATTCTCTAAAATTAACCAGTAGCTTACGGCAGTGGTAGTGGCTAATTGCCACAACGGAATGACGTTTAGCTCTTGCGCAGACTCAGTAATTACCACAAGCACTATGAAGTGTCAAATAAGCGTTCCAAAATATCCCTAATATCTTATTTGCACGCTTAGTATTGTGTAACATTAACAATTGAGGAAATTTTGAAACACTTATTGGACACTTCTTAGTGGTTGTGGTAATTACTGAATCTGCGCATTAGCTAAACATCATGCCGTTGTAGGAATTAACCACCACCACTGCCGTAAGCTATGATTTCATTTTTTCGTTGCGGTTATTTTTTGAGTAATTTTAGAGAATTTTGACGTAAATAATTTTAAAGATAATAAAATATTACCAGGTTCCAACATAAAAACCACTTATTTTGTAAAATAAAGCCCATTTTTTTTTCTCATCTCTAATTTTTTTTAGAAGTGACAATTTTTAATGTGTTTCAAAAACTTTGGTAAAATCGGCGCGTGGTAATCGTATTGGTTGTTAAACACTACTATAACGGCTGTCAAATTTATCAAAATTTTAAGCGTTCCAAAATTTCCCTAATAAGGCTTAAATAAAACAGATTCTTGGAATAACGGAATACTCTCTCAAAAAATAAAAATAACGATGTTTAGAAACATCGATGTTTTTATTCCGATGTTTTTTTACCATCGATGTTGAGTTTCGATGTTGACATGTTTTTTTTCGATGTGCCCATCACTAATCACTATCATTCCTAAGCTTCTTGATAATAATATTCTACATAAATAGTTCACAGCAGAGATAACATAATAACTTACGGAGACTAACAGAAAGATAGGGCCGCGCAGGAACTACGTTTCTGTAGCGCATAGCGCATTGCGCCAAGAGTGAAAATAATGCTTGTATTAAGTAAACACCTACCTTTCCCCGTCCATCTCTTTCTATATGATCATAAAAGAAAGACAACATTTTTCGAAATATATATATTTCACACAATTTTAATTTTTTGCCTGCCGGTTTTTGCCACCGTTTGTCAAAGTCTGTCAAGCCTGCCAAGCGGTTTTTTTTAGATCTCCAAAAGTGACTTATATTAATCAGCTTTAGTTATAACTCGCGCGAGTTTATGGTACTAGCTATATGGTGTGGATTAACAACTTAAAAACATTTATAAAATCTGTAAGTCTTATAATGGGATTTGTTCCCAATTAATAAAAGAAAATAACATAATAAAATGCTGTTACCTTTAATATTTGATAATATTCCTCAACATAGTTATAACCTCCTCCTCCTCCTATTTTACATTTTCATGGAGTCCAAAAAACTTTTTGTAAGCTAATGAAAGTTTTTTAGCTGCATGGAACAGTACACAGTTGGTCAAGGTTTGTATATAGCTAAAACCTTTCGCGAATGCATTGCTTTTTTAATACTAAAAATTATGCAAAACGGCGTCTGTTTTTATTATTAAATAAGTAAGTGTTTGTAAAAAACTAACCAAAACAATATATATTGTATTTTATTATGCGTCTGGCTGTACAAGTAGTTCCTTCCTGTAGCCACCGGCTGCGCTCGTGTCGCCGTCAAACAATGTTTCCCAAGTATAACACAGTATCGGTCACTCTCGCGTAGCTATTACTTTCTCTATGGTTTACAGTTCTGCTGTCTATAGAAATATATCTACTAATAGTATCTTCAATAAAGAAAAAATATTAAAAATAGTGCCATCTACTTACAACAGATATAAACTAACTATTTTGTAACAGGAAGTGTTTTGTACTATATTCGCTGATTTTCACCCCTGTTATACATGTTTGCCTCTACTTATAATGACAAGATAGGGGTTAGCGTCCTTGAATTTCATATGTTGTTGGGTTGGCGGGAATAAAGGATTATTTTAACGTCAACGTTTCGGTGGTAAAAGCCTTGATGTTATAAAAATAAACTCAAAATGATCCTTTATTATTAGGAAGGTGTAGTAGGATACATCAAATATTCACTGTTTTTTAGGTATTTTTCACAATTTTTTTGGTAGGTCAACCAGTTATGTTTTACTGTGTATAACAGCAAGTCGTAAAATAATTTGTTTTAATTTTTCTATTGCAATAAAATTTAACAATTTAATATTATTTATTTTTTTTACATTCTTCTTCTTCAAGTGTCATGCTCCCTTCGAACGTAGGCTATCATCAGCGCGATCTGCACCCTATCCACTGCCTTTCTGAAAAGTGTCATAGTACTAACGCCATACCATTGTCAAATATTTTTAAGCCATGATATACGTCTGCGACCCGGACCTATTCTGCTCTCAATTTTTTCTTCTATTATTAATTTTAAGAGTTCATATTTGTCATTTTTCAAAATATGGCCAAAATATTCAAGTTTACGTCTTTTGATGGTAAATAAAACTTCAAGATTCTTGTTCAATCTAGGAAGAACATCCACGTTACGTACTTTGTCCACCCAAGATATCCTGAGCATTCTACGATAGCAATACATCTCGAATGCCTCCAATTTTTTGCACATGGCATCAGTCAGTGTCCATGCCTCTACGCCGTAATACAAAATGCTACACACATAACAACGAATCACGCGAATTCGGAGAGTAGTATTAAGATCGCGACTACACAACACTGATTTAATTTTGACAAAGGATGATCTAGCCTGTTCAATTCTTGCACGGACTTCTTGCATGTTGTCCCAGTTTTCATTGAGCTGGCAGCCCAGGTATTGCAGGCCTTCCAACGTATCCGCAATTATGACGGTGTCGTCAGCATATCTCAAATTGTTAACTTTTATGCCGTTTATAGTTAAACACTCCTCGCAGTTGTGAAGTGCATTCTCGACGATTTTATTACTATAGATATTAAATAGCAGCGGAGACAATATGTAGCCTTGGCGAACACCCCTTTTTATTCGGACTTCTCCGGACAGTTGACCATCGACTTTTATTTGAGCTGTCTGGCTCCAGTATAGGTTGGCAATTATTTTTAGATCTCGATCATCTAGACCAACTTCTTTAAGATATTCCATAAGCTTTTCGTGCTGGACTCAGTCGAAGGCCTTCTCATAATCTATAAAACAGGCATATACTGTCACTGACACATCTCCAGACCGTTGAACCAAGACTTGAATTCCAAATAACTTATATTAAAAAATTTAATTTCAAAGATTCGGAATCTTACTGGCTTCTTTATGAGCGATCGACGCACACGAAAGCAAGCATATTGCTGTTGCAGACTACAGAGAATCTAGCAGCGGGGATAGCTTCTATTGGATTTTTCTAGAGTAGTAAAAAGGTGCGCGCACACGACACGCGCGCAGACTTTCTACTGGGACTTGGTTTGAGTCAAGGCCGCATTTGTTTTGGGCTTGATATTTAAAATAATTTTCAGCATTTTTAATACAATCTAAAATTAATTTAAAAAATTACATTTAAGAAGATGATATTTTAGGGGATGCACTGCTCTCCTAGGGTTGCCAGGTTATAGAGTTGGTTTTTCGGGACAACAGAATCAAATTTTCGGGACATCTGTTTTTAAATTCGGGACATTTTTTTAAATTAAAAACACTGCAGAGCAAGAAACGGAAACCGAAAAATATACTCCTACCACCTACCTAACCAAAAGCATCAGATCAGCTTACCTCATCATTGAAATCTTCACTTTTGCTTTCCACATCCATGGATTCCTTCTTATATTATTCAAGCAACGTACTCAATTAGAAGGTAAACAAAGTAAAATACTGTGTATTGACCGTGAAACACCACAACAAAACCAAAACATAACCTCCCAACGTTTAACTCCGCCTAACCTACGATACGCGCATTCCGGCCAAAAAAACAAAATGTAAAAATAGTGGCTTAAGAAAAAGACAAGGTACCAAAACAAGGAAAGGTATAAAAGGAAGCTAAAAACATGTTTTTTTATGACGTTTTCACTTCAGATTGAGGAATAGTAAAAAATCGGGACATTTTGCGTCCCGAAAAGGGTCTTTTCGGGAATAGGGACACAGAGGTCCAAATGCGGGCAAATCCCGAAAAATCGGGAAACCTGGCAACCCTATGCTCTCCTTGTTTGTTGAACTATTTTAAACAAAATAAAAAAACATGTGAGATTACCGAGGTGTCACAAAATCGATAATTTGTACAACTCAGTGGACTCTCTCAAAGCGGTGATTCATAAAAGTTTCCTGTTAAAGTTGCTAAGGAGTTTAGCGAAACTTAAGACCCAGAGCAATTTTACAAGCTGTAAACGTAATATTTTCTTTTAAATTTCCGGTGTCTATATATAGGTAAAGGATTTAACAAATATTCTATATAAATAATAGACACTTAAAGTAAATATTTCAACGCATCGGTATCGGTATACGTAACGCGTTCGAAAAAAAGTCAAAATACACTACATTTTTGACTTGTTCATGCCATGTTTCGAACGATGCCTGCTTCTTTGACGGGTGTGATGACAGAATCTCATTGCGTACGGAAAAATGTACGTATTGTTACGGACCCACGAACATACGCAACGATTTCAATCAGCAGTTCTGTCATCGCAACCTTCAAGGAAGCGGGTATCGTTCGAAACATTGCATAAAAAAATCAAAAATGTAGTGTATTTTGACTTTGTTTCGAACGCGTTACGTATACCGATACCGATGCGTTGAAATATTTACTTTAAGTGTCTATTAATCAAAATACAATACAACTAGCAGCTAAAATACTGTTGACTTGCAAACACTATTTTTTATTATACCTTTATCAAAAAAGTCTTTTTTGCACGCGTATTCAAAAAATGTGTTTTTATCGGTTAAAAAATCATTTTTGTGATCAAACTAAAAGATATTAGTTTTTGCATCTAGTGTTTTTTTTATGTTTGTTTAAATAACTAGAGCAGCAAGTAATTTAAAAACGCTAGTAAAAAAAGGAGAGTTTAGCCGCAAGTTGTAAACACAATTTTTTTGGACTCTCGTCAACAGATCCTAAAAAAAGGACACTTATAAAACAATCGAAAATAACATCTACTGACACCTTAACCTATAAATCAAGGGCGGATGGATTTTGACAGTTTGTCGAAGTGACGTTAAAAACGGGTCATGCGATATCCATACACTTCTCCCCACCTAAAACTGGTACAGCAGAAGTTAGCAGCCTGTTTAATTTTTTTTTTCAAACGACCGGAAAATAGCCACGATTTTTCGTACGGAAAGTTCTACATAACAAGGCATGTTCTTTCGAAATATTTCGACTCTCCAGAAAGGACCTTTTTGTTCAATTTTCCGGTCCCTTGATCCTTTTCCGGTCCCATTTTTGATCAAGTTGGCTATGACTTCTTGTTGACAGCTTTTAGCTTGGTTTTTTGGGCAGTTTTGACACTTCTAAAAAAGCTCTTTTATCATTATTTTGCTTGATAAGTTGGCCATGGTTGGCCATAACTGGTCGTCAGTTATCACTGATTTAGCTGTGTGAAACTAATAGGCAGTACACTATAATTTTTCTAATGTTTTATACAATATTGCACTAGTTAAAAATACAAAAATCATTTCTAACCACAAAACTTTACTTGTTTTTCTTAGTTTTCATCTTAAAAACTACCGGCCTTAGTGGCAATGGCTATCTAGCCAACAAGAAGCAGAAAATATCAGGGGACTGTTCATAAATTACGCAACACGGCTAGGCGTCGACGAAAGTGATAGATACTAAAATGTTTTTTCTGATCGTTTGAAAAAAAAAGTACGTACGATACACGACCGGAAAGTGTCTTTACAGGTCTCCGCAGGTTTACAGGACTCGCCTGCGGCTCGCCCTGTAAATTTCCTACGTCGACCTGTAAAGACCAATTTTCCGGTCTAGTGACGTAAATACCTATAACATTTTTATAGTACGGCAGTGTCTTCCTATAAGTGACAATGTCACAGACTCCTGACAATAGAATGTTTTGCATGTCAGTGTCATCCAAATTTAAAAAAATGCCGGCGCGTCGCATCTTTCTGAATTTGATAAAGCTCAAATCTTAGCAAAACTAGACGATGGTTGGTCTATTCGGTAAGTAGCTGTTGATCTACTACTACTAGTCTACAATAGTAAACATAAAAAACCGATTTCAAGACGCGGGAACTACCCACCGAAAGGAAGGCACCGGTTTGGCGAAAGTTACTAGCCCAGAGGAAGACCAAGAAGCAATCAATTTTTTGGAAAATCATTTGTTTGCCAAAACGAAAGAAGTAAAAATTGAACCAAATTTTCCAGGATCCATAACAACATTAGGCAGGAGGATTAAACGTTCGAGGCTAAGGTGTTGCATTGCGGCAGAAAAAATGAAACTAAGTGAGGAAAAGAAGCAGTCTCGATTAATTTTTGCGTTGAATTATTCTCAGAGGGACGAAGAATTTTGGCAGCAGGTGGTTTTCAAAAATGAGAAGTCCAACAGCGATAAAAAACAAATTCTGGTTTATATGCCGCCAAGAACCCGATATATTGCTGGAAACGAAGACCGGGCGGGAAGATTTTCGGTAAATGTTTGGAGCTGGATATCGGCTAGAGGACATGGCGCTCTATTTAGAATTAATGGGCGATTTACAGGCGAAGTTTACGTTAATATGCTGGAAAATGTTGCCATGCCTTGGCCTGCAAAAACTTCTGATACGAATCCAATAGAGAACGGGGACTTATCGCAAAGAAATTAGCAAGTTTTAATATTATTCCGAGGAATTCAGAACATCTAATGGAACTCATCGTAAGGGCATATAGGGAAGCATATAGTTAGTTATTATTCAATGCCCAGAAGACTTCAAAACATCATTGCAGTCAACAGTACAATGACGGGCTATTAAAAATAAGTGTTTTTTTATGTTGTTATTTTTTTTTTATTTTATTTATTTCGTTAACTTGATCTGGCCTTTAAACTGTTTTGGGCTAGTAACTTTCGTCAAACCGGTGCCTTCCTTTCGAGGGACAGTTCCTTCTTCTTCAAAACCGGGACACTTCGTCCCTAATAATATTAAGATATTATTTTTCTTTAATAAGTATTTTCAAAAATACTTATTAAAGAAAAATAATTTAAGTAAGATTTCAATTAAAATATATAGATGGCAGAGAACATCCGCTTTTTTTATTACAGTGATTTTAAAGTTACAAAATACAGTGGTATCAAAACCGGGACTATCCGGGACGGATTTTTTCCCTGGGACAAATGGTTAAAAATCGGGACTGTCCCGGCCAAACCGGGACGGTTGGTCACCTTATTTATTATGGTTACTATCGTAGACTTGCTTCTTTCATAATTAATCAGCTAGTCGAATAGACCAATAACTGTGTAGTTTTTTTAGTTAATAAAACATTTTTGCTTTTTTGAAATGAGGTTTTTATTTTTAGTGGCCTTGTATTTTGAATTAGTAAGTAATTAGTAAAAATAAACAAACCGTCTCTTTATACAAAATTTATATATTATTATGCCAAAATTATAACCTTAAATGAGTCAAGTCAAGAAGTCAGTGTTGCACATAGGAAAATATAAAAAATCGTATTTGCAGCTACCTTCTGCTGTACCAGTTTAATGTGGAGAGAAGTGTACCTTTTGGAGTCAAATAAACATATGAATTGCCTGTACTTTAAATAGAAGACACATTTTGTAAAAAAATTGATTTGTTAACAAATAAGCTAAAATTTCGTGCTATAAGGCCACCGATTCAAATATTTGAATATTTCGAATTTATAGCCATAAAAAATGTTTAACTTGTTTGGCAAAAAATCAAAAATATGCTTATTTTACACAAAAGGTATTTAAAGTTTAGCCAATTCTGTTTCCTGAGCTAAGGTCACTGACAAAAAAAAATAATCTCCACTCTTAATATTAACCTTTTACACTATTTTTCTTTAAATTTGGGCAAGGATGGATTTTTTTACCCGTGGTCAATGCAATTACTCAAAATGAATTTTTTCATGAAGGTATTTTTCTTATTAAAACTAACACAAAAAAATCCTTTACTTATTTTTGGTATTGTTATTTAATTTAAAAACCAGTTAGTTTAAGTTAGGTACGTTGTTACTGTTTAAATGCAAAGGATCCAGTTACCGATTGGCGTGCGCAGAACTTTTTCCTGGGAGAGAGGAGGCTTAAATAACTTCCTTTCTATTCTTATTATCATTAAGCTCCTCTCCTCTTACGTATTCCACTGGATTTTAAAGGATCGTTCATACAAGGCATAGGTTTAGTCACTTGATTAGTATTTGGTTTTGTTATTGTGTTAGTCTTAAAAATTGCTCACTGTACACTAACTAAGTGCATTTAACCTCACTTTTCTGATGTTTTGTTTTATTTACTTTTATTTTTTGTAGTTTGTTTTTCAAGAAAATAAGGTTTAATAGAATCACTTTTTTATTTTGGAACCTACAAAACACTTAGCAACCTGTGTTTTGCTTTTAATTTGCCTGCATAAAATTTTTAAAATTATTGATTTCGTTCCTGTCAACATAATTGGGTGCCATACTTAAAATTTGGACTCGCACGTGCGCACTTATATTTGTTATAGTAATAGTCGTGATTTTAGTTATAAAAGTTGAAAGTTTCCAACTTTTCCTTTCCTTTCCTACATCTATCACAAAGCATAATCAAAAGAATTGCATGAACACTTTCATAAGAAACAGTGATTTTAAATTTTTTATGATTAAGACAATAACAAAAACTAAACCAAAAACTAAGACTATGCCTTGTACGAACGATACTTAACAATACGCAATATTTTAATCATAAAACGGGAAAGTTACTCCACTCTAGTAGTAAACTGATACTCAACAGGCTATTTTTATAGGCTTTTTATTTCGTAGAGTGTCCCAAAAAAACGGGACTTTTTGACCGTCCAGTATTTAACTTTATCCGATTTCAAAAGTTTTTACTAATTTTACTTTAACAGTGGGATTTACCAAGATCTAAAATAGTAATAATATAGGTCTTAATATTTACACCTGTGGGGGGTACTAAATTTTAATACAAATTTTCAAAACACACTTACCCATACAGAAAACACACAAAGTTATTGATTATTTTTTATTGTTATTGCAAAATACTACTGAAAAAATGCTTTTTTTTCTCAAAATATACCACATTTTAGGACAAACTGTCCTAAAATTTTTTTTTTTTTTGATAGGTTTCAAAATGGCAAATGGTGAATACGTCAAAAATTTGGACCATAATAGCTTCTTTATCTGTGTTTGAGGTTATAAAGTTGGTGATTGACCTCTGGGGGTGGCTTAAATTTATAGCCCCCAGAAATAAATAAAATAAATAAAGTTTGTTTGTAATTTCCCTAAGTAACCATTTTCACAAGGATTAATTTACCTTATTTAATATCCCAAGTTGTTCATTAACCAATAAAAAAACTTCAATTTTGTCCAGAAAAACGCCATATTTTGAACTCGTTTTGAGCACAAAAAATATATTTATGAGGGCACTACGAGACAAAAATAAACATAAGTCAAGTCCAGTCATTATGCACTAAAAATATACCAAACAAAAAAATCCAAAACAACTATATTAATTTATTTACAAACTGAAATTAAAACATTGAGGTTAACTAAAAGCTCAGTCGAAAAAAATTTTCCTTAGTCAAAGCCCACTTATTTCAAGGCTGTAGCTTTCATGGTTGGTGCAAGCCAAGGTAGAAACAGAGGTAAGAGATCCGAACTCGCTGTTTGTGATTTGAACGCAGCTAATATTGTGAAACTGAAATTTCGACAGTGACAGAAATGTAAATAAACTTGCATTTAAGTTTTTTTAATACATTTCATAAATAAAAACATCTTTCAAATAAATAAAAAATTCCTTATTTTATTATTACCCATCTAAATCGTTGTGTGACATTAAGTATTAATTGGAAAAATTAATTAACAAGGGTAAGTTTCAATTAAAGTGACATATAATCCCAATTTTAATTTGTTCTACAGAATGTTTGGTATTTCAACCCCGCGTGGGTTTAAATGTTTTAACTTTCTTTTCTTCGAAATTTAAACTTTTTTCTTAAATCCAACAAAAGATTAGAGACATAAAGCTATTTGTAACTCATCGCGGTATACGTATCCGCATCTAGCGAGAACCAAGCACAATGATTGGTCAGAAACTTGC
Source organism: Oxystoma pomonae (assembly GCA_963921995.1). Taxonomy (NCBI): domain Eukaryota; kingdom Metazoa; phylum Arthropoda; class Insecta; order Coleoptera; family Brentidae; genus Oxystoma; species Oxystoma pomonae. The sequence goes on from OY998167.1 coordinate 97,984,161, forward strand.
AGCACGTTCGAAGAGGAGATATATGCTAATTTAAGGTGTTTCTGAACGCAATAGCTGCTGAGATACGATACGTGTGCCGTAACGATACGTGATACCTAACGCATCTCAACACCTATTCGCGTTCAAGAACACCTTAGATTAGCATATATTTGCTCTTTTCGAACGTGGTACAAGTTTCTGACCAATTAATGTGCTTGGTTCTCGCTAGATGCGGATACGTATACGGCGATGAGTTAAAAACAGCTTTATGTCGCTAATGTGTTAAGATGATTATTCAATACACAAATTTATTAAAATTCTTCTTATAAATCAATCTATGTCCGAAACTCAAGGAGGGTTGGTTTAAAATGCTTAAAAAAAGTAAAATAGTAAATCCCACCCTAAAATTTTAGAATTTATTCCAAAATTGACAATTTATGAAAATCCAAGATGGTGGATATTTTAAAAAGTAGGTGGACCTCCCTAGAAATTTTTTATGTCCGCCACTGATGACCTTAACTTTTGCGGGCAGAGCTTTATTTTTTCCGAGTCTGCTGATGTATCGACTGTTCACATCGAGTGAGAAATAAGAAAAATAAATTAGTGCGTTTGGTGAAGCAAATTCTGTCAGACCAAAAAAAAAAACGTTTTGAATTGTTCAGCATTATTAAAATCGAGCGAAAACATCCGAAAGATAGCCCAGCAATTTTTTTTTTACTGACTCAATATGGTGTACAAAACGCACTCATTTTAACAATTCATAACTTTCTTATTTCTTAAAGCCACACACGCAAAAGTTAAGTTTTTCACCAGTGGCACACATTAAAATTTGGGGGGAGGGGTGTCAAAAATAACTCTTTCGAAAACATGTCCGCCATCTTGTATTTTAAAAAATTGTCAATTTTGGCACCAAATTCTTAAATTTTTAAGGCTTGGATTTTCAAAATGGTTAAAATGATTGAAATCGGACAAAAACTTTTTAAGTAATGGACAGCCAAAAAAGTCCCGTTTTTTTGGACCACCCTATATTTACATCCTATCTTAGTTTCTATTATTTTAAAAATATATCCGCCATCTTTGATTTTAAAAAATTGGCCATTTTGGCACCAAATTCTTAAATGGTTCAAATCATTGAAATCGGACAAAAAGTTTTCAAGTAATGGACAGTCAAAAAGTCGCGTTTTTTTGGAGCACCCTATATCTATTAAGGTGCTAAACACCACCGGATTGTAGCAAAACGTAATAAAAAAGTCCTAATAAAAAGAGGAAACCCTTAGCAAATTTGGGATTCTTAGGCTTATCCCTGGATAAAATCCTCTTCTGATGCTCAATAAGAGCCATATTCATGTAACGTTATTATTCCCTCTTTCGGATCAATACAATGACAAAGCGATTCAGCGAAATTTCTGATCTTGAGATTTTTCTCTGGGACTCGGAGAAGCCATAGGGTGCATAAAGTATGAGCGAAGTTTTTGTAAGATGATGGATAATGTCGATGAAAAACATTACTTTTTTTTTACTTACGAACGGTGAAATTGGCCTCAAAGTTCGTTCGTGTTCGTTTACGACAAAACTAAAGATAGCATATTAATGGTTTCTGCACTGAACCAAAAAAGGCACCGTTTACTAAAAAAAGAATACATTGAGCCATATAACTATGAGATAATATAACGAACCTCCCCTTGCTTTTCCCGAGGAAAATGCGTACCGATAATAACTCTTCCAATCAAGTTGGCCTGGAAAAACCCCATAGACGAGGAGTGTAAAGGGCAGGCGCGTCGACTGCGTCAATAGTGAAAGAAACTTACCATTTGACAGCAAAAATGTAGGTTTATGTTTCATGTCTTTGTTTATTTTTGGAAAATCTATTAAAAGAGTGGACACTACTGTAAAAAAAAGTGGTGTCTAATGTTTTCCGTAATAATAACGCACGCTGTCACAAAAAATACGCCACAAAATTTTAAAACACAAAAACTCCAGAATAATATAAACAAAATGGCAAAACCATACCTCGTCAAAAATGTAAACTTTTCGGCAATGCCCAGTTTTCTCAGGAAGTGGGTTCGGCACTTGGGGCCATGTCCTCGTGTAACGGGTTTACCTTGTGGATTGAAACCCTCGAGTAAGGATAAACTTGCGGCTGGAGAGGTTTTATTCATAATATAATAAATAAATTCAGTTAAATAAAATCAAACTTTTCAGACAGAAGATGTCGTTGTCACTGTCACTCAAATTAATACCTTGTCATTAAATTATCGTAAGGTCACTATGCCACCAGGCATGGATTTGTTAGTGCATGCGCAGTAGATTTTTGGTTTATGGCCTGGTGGTCCAAACAGTTTCAAAGCCAACCGCGTTTTAGAATTTTCTTCTTTGTTTTTCAAAGTTATTTTCGTTACACATTTTCCGGCACTTGGGTCGTTATAGTATCTCATAGTTATATGAATTGAGCGAATGTATTTGATTGTATATAATTTTTGCTCCGATTAAATAATATCATAATCAAGTTTACGTAAACTTTATAGCCAAAACGAGTTAATAATTTTACTGTTGCAAGAGACAGTTTCAAAAAAAAGTTGTTACAATATAAAGAGTCTTTAAGAATGATTTTTATGAAGGCCGTTATGAAAACAAGGATTAAGAGACATGTTTTCATAGCTTTCAGTTACACCTAAGAATAAATTTAATAAAAGAATTACGTAAAACATAAATTTCCTAACCTTTTTTATCTATTTTGTATGCCCGGTTCATTATTTTCATAAACTTGTCCATACATTCCATACCAACATCTAAACGACAGTCAATAATCGCCATTTGTTAAATTTAATTTCGTAACTACCGTTTATTAGTTTCATTACTGTATATGACAATTTTTATAACTTTCCTCAAATTTTTGTAATAGTTACGTGTTATTGATGTACAAATATCTATAAAAAATTAAGAAACGCCTGTTATAAATACTATGTACGATATTTTTTTCAGTGTGCAGATATGATTCAACATATAACCACCTACATTTTTTATATTAGTTAGAACCACATTTGAGTCTTGTAGCAGCAGCAAATGGTTTTTGATTTGACTCTAAAAAGGATGCACACAAAATGAGCCATAAACTTTTAAATATGTACAGAGTACGCCAAATCATACGAAATAAGCTTTTCTAACCTTTTCAAATTGTCCTTTCAAAGAAACCACCATCACGTATTTATTTGTTATGTTTTTCTACGGGCCGCAACTAACATTTTTTACCAAACGGCATAGATTTGACAACACTGCTTTGCTGTTTTTGGGCCAATATTGGAAACGAAAAAACGGAATCTGTTGAAATTTGGCAGGAATGTTTATTTTTGAATTCCTCACAACTGTATCCAGACGGTTTTTTGCTGGGCTCTCTCATTTTCGAAATAAAGTAAACAAGGCTAACAATAGCCAAAAATCTTACCTGGCTTTTTCTTTAGCCTCGTCGATAATACAGAAATCTATAACAGCAATTTTTGGATTTTTTGAAGAAAATACACCAAATTTTGAAAAATAATCCTATTGAAAATATTAACATGCCAGGACGAACCCGTATCAGGTAACTTGGATAAGTACCAGTGCGTCATTGTGAGTAATTCAAAGTTGGAAATCAAAGTGTATGATGGTGTTTAATGATATATGGAAAGGGTGACCAGTGGAACCACTGACGAGCTCACGCTGGTTACCCAGAGCGAAACATTGTTTAATCATTTCTCTTTTCGCTTTGGTTCTTTGTGTGTTCCTTGGGGGATGCTCATCCAGGTTTGAATTTTCGTTATTTCCACCCAAGATCTTTTGATCTTTTGTTTTCAGATTCTTTTCGGTTGATGTAACTGATTTGGAGTTTTCTTTAACTTTATCGCTTATTTTATGTGCATCCTTTTTAGGGTATTCAAAACCATTTTTTTCCGCTGCTCCGACAAGCGTCAAATATGTTTCTAAAATAAGAGATTTTGAGCAATTTTAGGCGCATTTTTTGGCTTACTCTGTACACATTCGAGCTTAATTACCAATATCAAAAATGTAGGTCGTTATGTGTTTAATCAGATCTGCAGAAATCATTATTATCTTATCTTTAGTTTTATTGTAAACGAAGGTTAAGTAAAAATGGCAATTTTTGTAACTTTAAGTATAATTTATTACCCTGTATATATTGGGGAAAGTGCCCATGACGAAAATGGCTCATTGGGTCCCCCTCTATAATATATTGAAAAATAAAAAAAAAACACATCCCCCATTAGAAAATGGCAAGGTTATTTAGGTGAAAGCCAAAAGATACAAAAATATTGATTTTATAAAATTGTTTTTTTAAAACTATTTTCAATCAGTGGCTTAGCAATGGGGGGGAGCTCCCCGGAGCCCCAATTCTATTTTCTAATATTTTTTCAAAAATTTGTCCTTGATGTTAATGCTTCTTGGGCGCTAATTCTCCTCCTCATCTCTTCCAACTCTTAGAGTTGATTTCCCGCCCCGCCGCTGCCTTTGCTTAAGTTTATTTTGGAAAAACGGCCAGAGCGATATTTATTTTAAGAATGTTTTACGGTTTTATCAAAGATCTGAAAAATACATAAAATCGCATCGATCTGTCGACTTGGCTGCAAATATTCTCAAAATTGAAAGGTTTAAAAGTGCTTCAGAAACAGCGTGTCATATTTTTCTTCAGGAACACAGATGGAATTTTTACGAAGTTTAGAGTGTAAGCAAGTCTTGATGAAAACAACATATTTTTATGATTTGGCCAATTTTTTGTATTGCATACAAAGAAAGTTAATACATAATACCGAGTGCCTCAATATATTCTGAGTGCTTTTATTTTCCTGCGAAAAAAATCTAATTGTAATTGCAAATTTTAAATTTTAGACATTAAGTTTGTACTTTTAAATAAAACACCCTATATATGATTGCATTTTTATGACGACCTTAAAAGGCTCTCACACTATGAATATTATTGTCAATATCTTATATTGACAATATTTTGTCAATATCGGTATTAATAGACGGAAAAAAAGTATTTTAAAAATAGATATAAATATATTATATAATAAATTATTTATTAACAGATGTTACAAAAATCCAAAATTTTAAAAAGTATTATAAAAATATATTAAAATAAGATATAAAATTAAAATTAAAAAAATATATATTTTATTGAAAATTAAAAAGTCATTTTATTTAGTTTAAAAAAAATCATATATTACCATTAAATATCTCTTATTTTAAGACTAAATATATGTTTTATTAGGATTTAATAAATTAATTATGAAATTTTATATTTTCAAATTTAAAATTTTGGAATGGAATTAATATAAATATATTTAAAATTAATTGATTATTTACAGAAATCCAATATTTTAAAGAGTAATATACAATTACACTAAAATTAGATATTATACAGATATAACATTAAATTGTTAAGAAGGCGGCTTTTCTCTCTTTCTTTATTCTGTCAAATCTCTTTCCAACATCTCTTGATTTAGGTTTGCCTGCTTTGAAGTTTTTCTTTCTTCGCGTTTGCGCTTTTCTCTGTATTTTTTTTCTTTTAGCCAAACATTCTTCTTTCCTGGAAAAGAATACCAAATTTAGTACAAGAAATACATATAAAATCTGGCGATTAATTCATAAAAACCTATTTCCTTTAAATTAAAAAAAAAATAACAAAATTAAATGAGTTAAATGTTAAAACACTGGTCCTACATATATACAAGTTTACAAACTAACGTTAAATATTTTTAAAATACACATTTAAAAAAATTAAACAATTTAAACTTTGACTTTGACAGAATAAGTACAACATGATCCAAATTATATGGAAAATATGCCTAAAGAAACTATTTGTTTCAAATAAAAAATTTAAAGATATTTTACATAGGTAACACTAATTTTAAAAAACAATTAAAAGAATTGTATATAGAGGAATTCTTTTAATTGTTTTTTAAAATTAGTTTTACCTTTCAAAGAAATAGTTTGTTTAGGCATTTTATTTCCATGTAATTTGGATCATGTTGTATTTGCATTATAAAAAAAAATTATCTAAATTACGCAATACAGAAACGCTAAACCACACATTTTAACCCCTGAAGTTTCCTTCTATCGATGTCGTCGAACGGTACAACTGTGGTAAATTTTAAACAGTATAAAGAATTTTTCATGAAAGGCAAAAATAAGGAAAAAAAATCTATTTGTGCCTCGATCTGTTTCAAAACTTACCTTGAAATTCTGCAAAAAGTTTTGGCATTTGCCAATCTTCTAAGAGTTTTTGCAAATAATTTATACCTTCTCAAAGTTTTTTCTACGCACTTACTCTAAAGTACTGTAGACCGGGTATAACTTGTCGGTCAAGAAACATCCGTCGCGTCCCACGATTGAATATCAAATGACACTTTTTTAAAATTTCAAATTTTATCATCTTGATTTTTAAATTTTTTTTTCAATTGTAATATTTTAAATAGGTTCGCGTTTTATTTTTAAAAATATATTTTATTAAAAAGACTTTTTAATATATCGTTTTTTAAAATTAACTAAAAGCTGGTATTAAATTTTAACACATTCATATTTTAAAGATATTTTGTAAAATATTTATATTTATATTTAAAACACATGATAAAACTGTAAAATTGCAATAAGTCTAATTTTAGATTCGAATATATGGGAAGTATTCTAAGTCTAATATAAAAATATATTTGAAAGACATACACCCACGTTTTTAAATTTAATAAAATGATATTTAAAATAAATATATTTTCTTTAAGACACAATTTATTAAAAAATACAATGCATTTTCCGTGAACATGGGGAACAGCAAAAATATTTCGTAGACCAAAATAGCAAAATCTTACCCATTGTATTATATTAATTAACAATCTATAGAATTCGCGCGCCAGTAGTTCCCACAGTAAAATTTGACCACTGCCACTTCATATAAAATTAGGTTTTATGAAAAATTTTGTGAAGTTCATGGACAAAGAAGACCATCTTTTAGTTATTTAAAAGAAAAATTGCCTAGAATCCGTGACGCTAAAATTAAAGAGGGAATTGAAGAAGTAGTATAAGTGAAATAAGTGAAATAAGGTCATTGTCCACTGTTTATTACAGATTCACCCAACAGGGATTTACCAAAATAACCCAAAAAAACTTATTATAATAATGATATTTTAATCCAAAGCAGTGCTTTGTCTGACCATCCGTCAGTCACAAGCCAGGCGCCAACCATTCAATAGGAAGATGAAGGCATTCTTGGATTGTTTGGAAGATAAATGCCTTTCCAGAAATGTTTCTTAGGAGCAACTTATAGCTTCAAGAGCTATGGGAGAATTTCAGAAAGGAGATGCAATTTTCGTGACTGGAATGATTTTGAAACTCAATTGAAAATGGCTTTCTATAGAATGGTTGGCGCCGGGCTTGTGCCTGACGGATAAGTAGATTAAGCACTGCTCTGTATTCAAATATCACTGTTATAATAAGTCTTCTTGGGTTGTTTTAGTAAACCCCTGAAGATGACAGTCATACTGTCGGAAACATATTGGATGAATCTTTATCAAACACTGGAGAATGACCTAAGTTTTTTTCATTTATGTAAAGAGGGAATAGTAGGTACTGGGAATATTTGTGGGTCCCCAGATTAGGAAATCCGGAATTCGCTGATGCTCGGAACAAATTTTTTGTGAAACACTAGAGAAGAAAACTACTCTCTCTGTCGGAAATCCATCAATATAATGCTAACATTAAATTTTTTTCTTTCAAGTGGTCAATATTATTGTCAATAACTGCAAATATGGACAATATTGACTAATAATTTGTTATATCTATTTATAGTGGTTTGTGAGAAAATTGTCTGTAACCTTATCATAAGCATTTTGTGCTAAACAACTACCTTAGTTTAATCTGTCTCTGACTTTTGATTTTGGAATTTTGACAAATATATGCCGTACACGGTTGTAAAACTTGGTCTTTGTCATCGCGAGTCCTAAGGATTAGAGCAAGAGCACCCATTTTAAGAGCTTGTTAGCTGCAGAAAGTAGAGAAGACACATCTTTTATCAGGAAAAATAAAAATAAGAGCTTTTTGAAAAGGGTCGTATTTTATAAGTTTTAGAAATTCTATTTTTAAAAGAAAACACCGCCGACGCGAATACGAAAAAGATGGTGTTAAAGTTTGACCGGTATGTCTGTTAGCGCTTTCAGCAGATCGATCCGGAGTAGAGTAGTGACGTCACGACTCTACCCGCGGTTGCTCTGAATCCCAACAGTAGTGCTAGCACAGAGAGTGATTATCGAACATCACATTTGCTCGAAAATGAGATTGTAACCTTACTTTTTATTTATATATTCCAGTTTTCAATATTTTTGAAATTGGACATCCGTTTGAAAAAGACGCGGATCCACAAAAAGAAAGCAGAACAGAATATTAATTAAAAATTTCTAGTCATTTGTGTAGCCTTCAAAAGTATTTTTATTTTGCTAACTTGCTCCTCCGTATATTCGGGGACCACCTATATCGAGTGGACTAATATTTCTTCCTCCTCGGAGGACCCAGGAGAATTGAGGAACAATTCTTCAATTTCAATAAACTTTCTTTTTCGATCCCTTTTTTCTGTTTTGACGCACAAAAAGATTATAAAAAGCAAAAAAGTAACATCAAAATGTTTTCAAGAAAGTAGGGCGATTTTTTATTATTTTTTTATTTATTAGGTTTATTGCTCAACAAAAAGATTCATTTACAAAGCAATTACAATAATGAAAAATACTCAATAATAGACAAAAGTAATCTTAATAAGTATTTTTTTTTAAATTGATTTAAAGAACAGTTAAAAATGTCACAATGGCTAGACATTTTATTTAAGTTAGAACAAGCAGTATAAAGAGAATAGTTCACTAGTAGATTAGAGTTTGCTCTTTCTGTGTAAAATGGTGTACTTAGGCGACTACCTAACCGAGGTACAAGAAAATTGATATAACTGAGCAGGTCAGGGCAGTCTATAATATTTATTGTGAATCAGTTTATAAAAAAATATTACTGATGTTTGGTCTCGTCTACTTTCTAAACTTTTAAAACTAAACTTGTCCAGAGTATTATAACTTATACCTCTATACAATAGATGCGTACTCCAGATTTGAACGTACATAAGCAAAAAAAAACTGTTTTGAGTGCATCAATGTTTGTAAATTTCTTGCAATTGCGAACGATAAAACCATACAATTTATTTGCCTCACAAGTTACATTTCGTATGTAAATGTGTATTTTTCCTTGTATATGAGTCCACTTTACATTTTCCAATATTCAACTGTAGCTTGCTTTCATTATACCAGTTGTTAAGTTTTTGATGTTTAGTCTGAAAAGTAAGACAATCTTAGATATTATTTATCACAAAGTAGAGTTTAAAATCATTAGCAAATGTAAAATTAGGACCATCTAATATTTCTACTGCGTCGTTAATAAAAATATAAAAGAACAGAGATCCAAGATTGGAGTCTTGAGGAACACCTGACATGGCAGTAAAATGATCTGAGTCGTATCCATTGAAAGAAATAGTTACCCACATAACAATTAAAGATTTCTGTAAAGTAATAGTCATATTCTTAGAGAATAAAGAATGTGATAGGAATGTTACATTTTACCATGGGAATATTACTAACACATGCCGGCTATAAGTTACGTTTTAGCTCATACAGGTGATATGAATGGGATAGAAACGTGACGTGAAACATGACTTTAATATTATATATTCCCCAAAATATGACTATAATATTCCCAGAATTATTTTTTGGCAAAATGCTGGTAATATTTCACTATGATTAGTATGATTGGACGAGATGGATATCCTAAGATATGTAGTAGATATCCACATGAATATCCAGCAAATATGCTACTAAAGTGCAAGACTATAGCTGAAAATTCATGCTGGGTATATCAATGTATCACCATTATATTGATTACTACTTGAGATTAGTTATCAAAAGATTACCTAAATAATATTTTAATTTCTTATATGTATGGTAAATATTACCTGCTAAATTACAATTATAAATCATGCAAATCTCGTTCTTTGAACAAGATAGTAATATTATCAGCAAACATGCCAAAATCTTTTAAAAAAACTATTCTTTTTGGGGATATTCATAAAAATAACTTGATTATCACGTTATCATGGGAATAATATTATATTATTACCAAAGAAATATAACTGTCACAAATTGTTAAAGAATATTCAACAAAAAATACGTCTGTAACATTCTTGTCATATTCGTAATAGAATATTCCAAAAATCACTTTGAGGGCATATTCATACAACATGAATATTCCTCTAATGTTATGTCTGTAGTGGCCTCTCTGTCAAGTAAGATCTGAAAAGTTTTACATCTCTAGCATTTAATCCAACCCGAGCCAATCTCGTCAGCAGAAGGTCGTGAGGTATTTTATCGAAGGTCTTCGAAAAGTCTGTATAGATCACATCTACCTGTCCTGCTTTGCCTATCTCTTTTCATGAATTCCGTTAAGTTTGCTAAATTGGTGACTATTGTTCGCTTTCTAAAAAATCCCTGCTGATGAATTGACAGTGAACCATTGACGGACCTGTAGATGCGATCACACAGAATCATCTCGAAGACCTTCGAAAACTTGCAAAGTAACGAGATTCTGCGGGAGCAGAAAAATCGATCTGTTTCACATCCAGAGGAACAGATTTGTAAATCCGAACGCGTGGACCAGGAGTACATAATCGAACATCCAAATCCTTTTCGGATCGATCTTAAGGCGCAATTACACAGACGAACATGCTCAAACAAAAGCTCGTGCAAAAGATCTAAAATTTTTTGCGTGAACATTTTTGTGAGCTTTTCCTTGAACATTTTGTTCGTGTAAATTTTTGAGCAAATTATTGCTATCTGTTTCGGAAACATATTTTTAAAGATGAGAATAAATAAAATTTCACATCAGTGATCAGTGATCTCAATTCTTTAAAAAAATGGAACACCAACTTTTGTTTTAAATTTTTGTGAAAAAAAGCCGACGGCAAGCGAAACATTATTCTTGGCTATCAATTTTGTCACATGGATTAGGGTTACTTATAATATTTTTTTCTTAGGGTTTTTCCCGGATTTTTTTGCCCGGGGGTTTTTTTGGGAAAACCCAGGAAAATTTTTCTTTTCCAAAAGTTTTTCAAATACCGGCAAAAAACTCAAAAAGTGCACTTTTAAGCGGTAATCCGCGCCTCACGACTATGAGGAGTGGTGGGGAGGGGATTTTTTTTAAACATATTTTTGTAACTGTACTTTACCCTTAGCTTTGATTGTTTTTTTTTTAATTACTCACACCAGATTTGCCTAGTTAGTTTAAGGCCCCAAGGGTTGCTTAAAAAAGCAAAAGGTTCATGAAAATGCTGAAGATAGATATTTACTGTCAATTTAATGTAATAATCAAGATCGATTACTGACACTGAACAAACAATATGCAAAGGGGCAACATTCCGATTCAAAAGTCTAGTCTATTACTGTTAAATTATATTTTTTAGATAAGGGTCGGGATCGTAGGGTTGTAAAAGTGGGTAATAAACGGGTATTTTGTAGGTAGGTATTTTGAGATTTAATAAAATGTATATAGGTTTTTTCATTTGACTTAATTATTATTGTATTGTGTTTTAAACTAGGAAGTCAAATAAAGAGCTATTCTTTTAAACGTAAATTTCTATGATTCTCGTTTTTTTACAACCCCAAAAAAGTTACAAGTATACTGGCGTATCCCCTATAAAAATCAGATCAATCGAAGTTGCTTATGAGGTAAAACGTGAATTTCGACATCAAATCGTTTTTCCGTCGGAAAGAACTTAATTAAAAATACCTAGTTTTAAAACTTAGTCTTTCTATTTTCAGTTAAGTTCAATGAATTCCCATAAAACTATAAAATTTAAATTTGTACGAAATTTTTATTACCAACATTTCTTCAAACAAATTTTGCTTAAAATTCTCTCCAAAATTTCCGTGAGTCTTTTTGTACGAGATTTTGCTCGAACTTTTCTTTGAACATTTTGCTCAAGAGGCTCGTGTAAATGTTTGTCGGCATTTCAACATCAAAGGAAAGTTTGTCTGTGTAAATGCGCCTTTAGAGTACGCGGGAGTGGTTTTAAGGCTAATTTTATAACCAAAGGTAAAACTCCAGATTAAACCGTAGTTTAAACTTCACTTTAATCTTCGGATTAAATCATTGGTAAACAAGTTGCTCAATTTAATTAGTTGCAGTTAAACCACGGCCAGAACGAAAAGAAGAGCTGTTGGCTTAGCTGTAGGATTAAGATAAGTTTTTTTCTAGTTTAGAGAGACTACATTTTCTTTGCATATAATTGATTCTTTTAACCATATCTTTAAAATGGCACCAACTAGAGCCAAACCTAGCATAGTCACCCGCACGAAATACATAGAAAAATTATTTAGGTGAAATTTGAAATTCTAGTATATTATAGTGGGTCATGAGATAAGACAAATGCGAAAATATAAAATGATTTCTATGTCCAGTTCCAGAGATATAGACGGTCAAAGTTTAAAAAAAACTTTATTTTGGGGTACATTGGGCACGCTCAAAAAGGCATTTCCTGACCGAAAAAAAAAGGATTTGTTCTAGGATGAATAATTTTTGGTCTTTTTGTTGCTTCGAAAATGTCAATAATTTCGTCATCATTTTCATTCAGTTGATGATCAAAAAATGGTTGATACCAAAAACAAATTTTAAATACACCATAGAAACTGAAATTCGTCAAAACAATTTTTTATCCGAACCTTATTTCATCAAACCCATTCAATAACAAATTCGAAATTTAACAGACCCGTTTTTAATCGAACCATTGTTCATCAAACTCATTCAATATCGAACTCGTAATTTGTCAAAGCATTATTTATCAAAACCGGATTTCGTCAAACTCGTCGTTTATCAGAAAATATTTGCTAAATTGATAGCGCATTCGGCAATAATACTTACATGAACTGGAGGCGTACACGAGGGTGGCGCGGCGTCATGGCGTTTCGATGCATTTGTCGTTCTATAAAAGTATTGACAGGTAGTGTTCAATACTTTGTGTAGATGTCGCCACCTGCGTGTACGCCTCCGGCTCATGCACGTATTATTGGCGATTGCGCTTTCAATTTAGCAAATATTTTCTGATAAACAACGAGTTTGACGAAATCCGGTTTTGGTAAATAATGGTTTGACAAATTCCGGGTTTTATTAAAAATGGGTTCTACAAATTACGAGTTTGATATTGAATGAGTTTGATAAACAATGGTTCGATTATTAAACGGGTTTGATGAAATAAGGTTTGGATAAAAAATTGGTTTGACTAATTGCAGGTTCTATAGTGAATGATTTTATAATTGAACTTGCTTTTATTTAACGGGTTTGATTTTGCACATTCTGATAAACCGTGGGTGTCCCACCCATACCGGTAACAGTTAAACCGAAGTTTTTTTGTAAACTGAGGTTTGACGTTTAACTATGAGTTGTAAAATTGCGCCCTAGAGCAAGAAACGAAGGAGTATTTGTAAACTGATTTCGACGCGGTGTTCTTTTAATGTTTGTAGCCTATCTTTCTGGTAGTGTTCTTAGTTATGTTCGATAAAAAATAGGCTAAGCATTTCCAGAGATAATACGCTTTCTATACACACTAATTGTAAGAAATTTGAGATATGGGTGTAACTTTTGAACTGCTCATCCGATTATGATGAAGTTTTTTGTGTAGATGATTAAGCACTAGCTTATTTCGGTTCCATCAGTTAAAAATTGGTGCTAGAAAGCACGGATAGTCCACCATACAATCAATTATTTTATGTTCAAAGGAAATGAAAATATCTCGAAAACTGTAGCTTTGAAAGATATGAAAGCTTTGAAAGATATGAAATTTTTGGGTAATATTGGCGAAAACCAAAATCTGAAAAATGCGTATCTATTTATTAAAATTACAATTTTTTAAAATATTTTATGTCCCTCTTCAACCCTCACCACTCTACCCAAAAGTTAATCAGTTCATGGTCAGCCGATAGAGGATTTTTGTACAAAATTTCGTTAAAATCGATTAAGGCGTTCTTAAGTTATCGTGTATGTATACACGATTGAAATAATCTTGTCTGTATGTACAGCCAACAGACCGACAGACAACATTTTTTTTCGTCGATTTAGGTGTTTTGGAACCTTAGTAACTCATTTTTGATAAAATTAAGAAATGTCAAAATTAGTCCATACCATACCATATTGGTATGGTGGACTAAAAAAATACCTTAGGGGTCGAGCAAAAAGGAGTAGTTTCCCAGAATTTATACATTCGAGCTTTATTTTGGAGTCTGTTGTGGTTTTAAAAATTTTTAATTTTACTTTCATTACTGTTTTTTTAATATACGGATTTTATTTTTTCCAAAGTTGGACTTGTCGAAAGCTAACTGCGGCTTAAACAATTTGACAAAAGACCACAACACACGTCAGAAATAAACACAATTTATGCATTAAAAAGTATTCTTTAGGACATTGTTTAGGGGATTAAAACAATTAATAAGCTTAAATTATAGTACTACAGTTTTTTTGTAAAATACTTTAATGCATAATTTGACAAATTCTCTGTCAGGCGAATATTCTTTTGCTCCTCGGTTTTCAGGAATGCTTTTTTGCTCTGCTTAAATAAAATCCAGGATCCAGTGAAGAGTCTAGGGATTATTCCAGGAATCCTACAAACTAAAATCCTAGAACCTGATGTGTTTAAAATTCATGATAAAAACTTTTTTTTTGATCACAGATCCAAAAAAGATTTTGGTTCGTTTTTTACCCAAAATTAAAGAGAAATAGCGGAAAATAGTAATATTGGAAAAATCTAATTATTCTTGCCTAAAAATTAAGCCATTTCCTCCAGTTTTCACCAAGTATTTACAAAAAAATCTTTTAAAAATATCGTCAAAATATCACACTGTCAACGATTAAAATGTCGCAACAATGAACATCACCGAATAAAAAAGCACATTGCCATGGAAACTAACATTGTTATTTCATTTACCAGCCGCCTTGATTTATAGTGTAAAAATGGTGTATTGCGAGAAGTGCTCTTCGTTCGAGATTTTTAAAAGTATTTTCCCGTTTTTCTTGGATTTTTTGATGAAGGTATTAAAAAAATAGTGTTAGCAACTCGCGGCTAAACTGTGCTTTTTTTACTCGCGTTTTTAAATACCTCGCTGCGCTCGTCATTTAAGACAACGCTTGTAAAAAAACACTATTTTAGCCACTAGTTGTTAAAACTACTATTTTTCGTCAAGCCTAACGATGGGGTTTTCACATAAAAAAATCGCTGTTTTCTTACGTCATATTTTTTTTTATTACCTTTATCACAAACACGATCACTATCAGCAAAGTGATGGCTGTTTTACTTACAGATTAAAAAAAAACTGTTAGGGGTGCAAAAAATGTCAAAAAATTAAATGGCCAGTATGGTGCAAAATTTGAAAACGAAGCAGATGGTGATGAATTTTATGATAAAGGTATTAAAAATAAATCAAGTAAAGATTTACTTAAAAACTTCCCTCGCTCAAGAAAATACGTAAAAAACCACTACTAGCAAATATTATATATATATTATAAATTAAATATTCCTGATAAATTATTGGTTCTATGCTCGTCATCGGGAGATCGTAAACGGTAGGAGATACGAAAAAGTTTAAATTAGGGCAAAGTTGCGCAATTTGATGCTTTGCTCAAAACCAAAAAGTTTACAAATTTCGGGTAGTTCCGGAGGCGAAAAAAACCGAAATTTTTATTTTTAGATTTTATTTTTCTGCGCCCTTATTCTTAAAACTGTTAAAAAACGCTTGAAAACTTTCTACAGGCACTTTTTTAGGATCTACCTAATCGGGTTTCCAAAATATCTTGAGTAAGTTAAAAACAAAACTTTAATTTGGGCTGATAGTGGTCAATAAACCTAAAATGTCAGGTGACTTATCAAAATAAGGTTGCAACATGTTATCTGTCATCCTTTATGAACCAAACGGCAGGAAAAAAAAGATGTGTCCATAAGAAAAAATGAACTTGACAGTGCTCCTGTCACACTGAAATGTCAAGTCTCAAAAATGGATCTCCGGAGGGCGCAGAAAAATAAAAACTAAAAATAAAGATTTCGGTTTTTTCCGCCTATCTACGGAGCTAACCGGAATTTGTAAACTTTTTTTTTTAGTTTTGAGCAAAGAATCGAATTGCGCTACTTTGCACTAATTTAAACCTCTTCGTATCTCCTACCGTTTAGGAGATCCCCATGGTGAGCATCGAATTTGAAACACCCTGTATATATATATGTCCTCAAAAATTTTGGCGTCATTGTACTAAGAATTGTATAAGCTTTTAACGAGGAATGATAAGGCAAAAAAAATCTCTTTATATGAGTGAAGTTTTTTGTGGGTAGCTTCAAAAGATGTGATGAGGGAAAGCTCAAAAATATTAGGGGTCTGCGGGTCAACACAACTAATCATGTCAAATTTTGTTATGAATGGTGCAGGAGTAATCGACGGACAGACCGACCGACAGACAATCAGAGCGACGGCATCTGGAAACGTGCTTATCTGGATTAGGATCCACCAAATTCGTCGAAATGCGACTTTTAGATTATTACATTATTTCTCTTAGTGAGGGAAGTAAAGATAGTGTTTTAAACTTCTGGCTAAACTGTGCCTTTTTACTCGCGTTTTGAAATCAAAGCAACATTTTTGGTCAACATGGATGTATTAAGTTTAGTGGTCCCCAAGAATAAGTGATGCCATCTGGAAATTACAGGAACGCCACTTAAAACGTCTTGAACTCTAGAATAATAAATTATTGCACCTTTTCTATTTTTCTTATCGCACCTTATTCCAAAAAAATCCAGTTAATAAGCAGGGGTGCTCGGATATAAACGACTGGGCCATATTTTTCGGTGCTGAACATATTCACAGAAGCTTGTGAGCACACAACCCGTTTTTTTAATTTTTAGATGCTTCTTGAAACATTTTTATAGAAACATATAACACTAAACAGATAACCTAAAAAATGCACGCGGGACTATTAACGCGTTCGTTTATTGAAACTGTGTGCTCTGGGCGCTCTAAAACCCACTATTTCCGCTCCGGGCTTACGGAACGACATTAGACACTATAACAAAGTTATGATTGTGCCTATTTGTGAGTGATTAGGAGTTGGAGGTCAGAGTGTGCGATGGTGTTAAATGATGTCTGGATTGAGAGAGACTAGTGAATCCACTGACGAGCCCACGCTGGTCACCCCGGGCGAAACATCATTTAATTGTTTCTCCTTTCGCTTTGGTCTATTGTGTGTTCCTTGTGGGACACTCATCCAATTTTGAAGTTTCGTTTTGATCTTCTCTTTTTTAGATTCTTTTCAGTTGATGTAATTGATTTGGAAGTTTAACTTCTTGATAAAATCTTCGCTTACTTACTAACATCAATCTAGTGCTTACCACCTTAATGAGCCACGAGGGGTGGGACACTCCTCCTGAAATAGGCGAACAAATTTTGTTTAAAATACGTTTAAATACATTAGGGAAATTTTCGAACGATTAAAATTTTGACAACTTTGTCAGCCGCTGTGGTAGTGTCTAACAACCACTACCACTACCACCCATCGATTGTACCAGAGTTTTTGGAACACATTAGAAACTGTCACTCGTAAAAAAAATTATCTATGGTCAATTCTCTATCTATAGATCGTGTCTTTTATTTCGCGGTAGTTCTCAAATTTTGGACAGTAAATTAATATATGTTCTGCGTCATCTATTTTTTGACAATAGACACTTAAAGTAAATATTTCAACGCATCGGTATCGGTATACGTAACGCGTTCGAAACAAAGTCAAAATACGTTTTCTTGAAGGTTGAAATGACAGAACTGCTAATTGAAATCGTTGCGTATGTTTGTGGGTCCGTAACCATACGTACATCCTTCCGTACGCAACGAGATTCTGTCATCACACCCGTCAAAGAAGCAGGCATCGTTCGAACTATGGCATGAACGAGTCAAAAATGTAGTGTATTTTGACTTTGTTTCGAACGCGTTAAGCCCTGTTCTCACGATGCATCAAACACATGCAACTTTTTTTAGAGGAAATGCCATTTTTAGCCAACATAACAAAATCACTAATTAAAAAAATCAAAAAAGCCCTAGATTTTTAACTGCTTTGTTTACTTTTTTCCTATACCCTTTTCTAGCGCATTCGCTAAAAGTTTAAGTATGCAACCAGCAATAATTTCACGACTGAATAATTGGTGTTCTTGAAGAATTCTAGAAATAAAGAATTATTCCAGAAATAAAGAATTCTTCGAAAAAAGGAAAAGTCGAAAATTCTGGATTGTTCTAGGCTTGGAGTGGGAATTAGAACTTGCAGATTGTGAGCATTGGCAAACAAGAATTTTGGAAAGTTTTAAGGTGATTAAAAAATATTGAAAATAAAACTCATAACCTAAAATTCACAGCTGATCAGCAACTTGACAACATAAAAAAAACGGTTGGTTATCAAAAGGTAACTAAAAATTCCCCAGCATGCATTCAACTTTCTGATAAAAAATAGAGCATGTTCTATTTTAGCGCATCTTGCAGCATGCGTCCTTTTTTGACGAATTTCATAGTGTGAACACACAAGATGCATGCATCTTTCTGAGAAGCATGAAAAAGTTGCATAGTGAGAACAGGGCTTTACGTGTACCGATACCGAGGCGTTGAAATATCTACTTTAAGTGTCTAGTACCGACATATGTCGTCCGTTTTCTCTATTCGCGTTGTGTATGTCCTAAAAGATCCATACCCCATTAGAGCTTGTGTCATATACCCCCAGATGCACCGTAAAAATATTCGGTTTAGTTTAGCTAATCCATGCTTCCTCTTTGTTCATTTATGTGGGATCAAGAGAGAAAAAGGATGGATTAGATAGCCAATCGCGATTAGGTGTCTACGGTGCATTTAGGGGTAAGTAATCCATTTTTTTGTGTTTGCAGTCTATCCATCTTTTAATGTCGGGAATAATTATTTTCGTCCATTGTCCTTTTTCGGTATTTCGGTCCCATCTTGCTTGCCAGGATTCCAGTGTTTTCTCTTTTGCAGTTTCTTTGTTTTCTTCAATTTCTTCGACAATTAGGTCTATGAGCGGGATTCCTGTTATAACCTGAATAGCTTCCGTTCGAGATGTGATGTTATCGTAGAATACTCAGGATATCTTGGATGGACAGAGTAACTAATGTGGATGTTTTGCTCAGAATAAATAAAAGATCATGAAATTTTATTCACCATCAAAAAACGAAAAATGTTTGTCATATTTTGAGAAATGACAAAAATAAACTATTAAAGCAGTGGACAGGGTGCAGATCGCGCTGTTGATAGCCAACGTTCGAAAAGAATATGACATTTGAAGGATGAAAATCAGCTGACCTTTCAGCTTCTTGAGCAAAGTAATGCACTTTGGTATGAAATTTGGTATTTTTAGCGTTTATAATTCCGGTGACAATACAATAATTTGGTATTATTACCAGATTTGGTATAAGGGGGTTTTTGGTGATAAGGAATGCGAATTTTGGATCAGATTTTAAAAATTCAATATGGCGGACTTAAGATGGACGATTTTTGGTCATGGTTTGCTAACCCATTTTAACTGACTTATACACGTCCGATTTTCTTTAAATTTGGTATGCGTTTATAGTTCCGGTGACAATACAATAATATTACATTATCAGGTACTTCCCCTAACGAGGGAAGGGAAGTGGAGGGGGAAAATATTTAGTTTTTTCGATTTCAATCAAAATTGGCATACAGGGGTTTTTAGTAAATGGGATTATGAATTTTATATCAGATTTGAAAATTTCAATAAGGCGTATTCAAAATGGACGATTTGGGGTAAAAATTAAAAAATAATTTTTATAAAATAGTTTTTATAAAATATCAAGTGCACTAAAAAGTAGAAAATAATTTTTAGCATTCTAACATCATAATAATAAAAGCGATGAGGACAAATTAAAACTAATAATGTCCATCCATATATCAAAGAAATGTTAGGGTAGCTTGGGTCGAGCTGGATTGGATTTACTTATCCTTGCATTTATAATAAATTCAGATTCTTGCGAACAATCACAATATATAAATTTATGTAGTCAATATGGCCAAACTTCCTATAATAACGCTTTTATTTTATGATATCAGAATGCGTGGAAGAAAGGAAGTGTTATATACTCCCAGATGCACCGTAAAAATATTCGGTTTAGTTTAGCTAATCCATGCTTCCTCTTTGTTCATTTATGTGGGATCAAGAGAGACAAAGGATGGATTAGATAGCCAATCGCGATTAGGTGCCTACGGTGCATTTAGGGGTAAGTAATCCATTTTTTTGTGTTTGCAGTCTATCTATCTTTTAATGTCGGGAATAATTATTTTCGTCCATTGTCCTTTTTCGATATTTCGGTCCCAAATGGACGATTTGGGGTAAAAATTAAAAAATTATTTTTATAAAATAGTTTTTATAAAATATCAAGTGCACTAAAAAGTAGAAAATAATTTTTAGCATTCTAACATTATAATAATAAAAGCGATGAGGACAAATTAAAACTAATAATGTCCATCCATATATCAAAGAAATATTAGGGTAGCTTGGGTCGAGCTGGATTGGATTTACTTATCCTTGCATTTATAATAAATTCAGATTCTTGCGAACAATCATAATATATAAATTTATGTAGTCAATATGGCCAAACTTCCTATAATAACGCTTTTATTTTATGATATCAGAATGCTAAAAATTATTATGTAAAATTATTTACTTTTAATGATCGAACTGTTTTTTTGTTTACCTAATTAAAATCCGCCCTAAAGCTTATACATTTTATACCGAAAGATTACTTTGTAGATCCCGCGTTTAAGGAGGTTCCTCCTACCCTTTTGTAATACAATGAAAAGCAGATCTAAGCTGCTTCGACACGCAAAACAGTTCGCTTTCCAAAATGCCTTTTTTATTTCCCAAGGCATTTGAACGGCCATTGTCTAGACTACACAAGTCGGGACCGACCTTATTTAAGATGTTTTGTGCACGCCTAGCGTTTTTTCCCTTATCTCCGAACAGCTAAACACAATTTAATTTCGAAGCACAGCTAGCCCAGCTACACTGTGTAGCTAAACGCGAGTGGAAATTCACTTTGCGCCCTAATAAATCTCTGCTTGGATCGACTGGTGCAAACGAGAACACAAGTTGCAGAGAAATAAATTTAGCTTTTATAATGTTATGACAACTTATTATTATTATATAGTTTATTCAGTGCAAAAATGTATAAATACATATAGGATCGTAATATAAGTATCCGAAGAATGTTGAACACTGCACTAAATAAACAACAGACAAGGCAACTTGCGTGGACAATCACGTAAGTTGCCTTGTCTGTCACCATTGATCTATCCATGCAATACTCAACTTTTCAGAAAAAAAAAGCTTAAAAATTTTACGTAGGAATACAAATACACCACAAAATAAACTTAACTAAAACTTAAAAAAACTTAAAATTCAGTAAACGTTTAAAGCTGCTAATTTATTAACTAACAAAAATTCTAGTTTGTTTATGGTCCACCCATGTATTAAAGTTTTTTTTTTAAATTAATATTCAAAAAGATATGTTTTTTTTTTAATTTAAATACTGTATTTTAATGCCTTATCATTGAAGTTAGGGATAACTTTTTTTGTGAGGGGTTAAAATATATTCGTCAACAACTCAGTCCTTTTTTGCTTTTAACTTTTCCTTTTATTATTAATTTAGTGAAAGATTCCTGACCGTTTGGTATAATAAAGCAGTGAAAGTCGTGGGTTTAGGTCATCGGTCATTATATAAAAAAAAATAAAAAAAGTTAAAAAAATAATAAAAAAAAATAAAAAAAATAAAACAAATAAAAAAAATAAAAAAAAATAAATAATAAATAATTCAAATGACCGAAACCCACGACTTTCACTGCTTTATTTTATTATTAAGGTCGTAGTTACAATATGGGGAATTGTTTTTAGCAACACTGTACGGGAAATCAATTTAACTATGTCGACCTGATTTTTTTGAATTTGTTTTCCATGGCAACGCGGATACTTTATTTATGTGGGACACCAGAGATTTTTTAGCACCGGGTCAAAAATTTGGGGTTAGTTTACTTATTTTGACTTTTCGCGTTCTGAGCCGCTAAAAAACCAAGTAAAATACTAAAATAAAAGAAATTACCTGCTAAAAAGACGCTACCTAACTACGTATTAAAGTAACTGGGTGTAATGTTTAAGGTTGCATTTACAGGTGCATTTATAGTTGAATTGGAAACACTCCCGCAAGCTGATACCGACAACAAGTTAACTTAAAAGCATGCAGATTTAAAAATCGGCTACTGGCGCTAGACGAAATAATCGTATTCTATTTGAAACAGGAGCGTTAACGACTAGCAAGAGTCTTTCCAACCTCTAAATGGAGCTTTCCTGACCTGTTTTGTTAGTACTCAAGTATTCGTGTGTTTTTGAAACTGAGGTTCTAAAATCTATCCTTTGCACTCCAAGATTTCACAGAATAATTTAAATTAAAAAAAAAAATGGTTGAATCAAAATAAAAATAAAATTATGTGGGGTTATGTGCGCCGAATGTTTTTATGTGAATTCCTAGTAATCCCAGCGAGCCAGTAAAGTTCTTTGACTCGGGGTAATGCCCGCGCAGCGCTAGGCCTTTTTCGGCGGGCGACCGCAAACGCGGAGTGGTTTCATATTTGTTTTAGAACAATGTTTTTGAAAACACATTTTTGAAAGATAAACTTAACCTCGAATGGTTTTCTGTCAGAAAACGTAAAAATACTCTTCTGTCCCACTGCGACCCGTGCCGTTTTCGGTTTGTCGCGGTTACGGTTAACCTTGGTCCTAAAATTTCCCAGAAGTATAAGCAAACAAAGGAGACCTCGATTGTGTAATATCTTTGAATATTGTTTAAATTTACAGATAATTGTTTATGTTTACATGTGTATATAATCAAAAGTTTCTAATTTTTATGAATTTCCAGATTATACTTAAATTTTCATATCAAAAATGCTATGACGTCATGTATTGGCTGACATGAACAGAAAAAAATCGATGTAGACAGCGCATCCTGTCATGCTCGATGCCTTGAGAATCGGAACCAGCCTTTTTTTTACGGTTCAGAATGGTTGCGATTCTCAAGGTATGGATCTTTACAGAATGTGCTATCTACGTCCATTTGTTCTGTTCATGTCAGCTAGTAGATGACGTCATAGCATTTTTGATGTGAAAATATAAGTATAATCCGGAAATTCATAAATATTAAAAAGTTTTGATTATATACACATTTAAGCATAAACAATTATCTGTAAATTTAAACAATATTCGAAGATATTACACAATTGAGGTCTCCTTTTTTTGGTTATCCTTCTGTGAAATTTTAGGACCAAGGTTAACCGTAACCATTACAAAAAGAAAACAGCTCCGATTTAAAGTTTGTTGATAAGACACCTGCAATTACCATGGAATCGTATAAATTCTGCGATCTATCGACCAACACTTGAACTGCGTGTGTCTCCCAAATTCAATGACGTGTGACTGATTGGTCGGTTTTCCTTTTCGGGGTGCACAGGCTTTTAGAAAAAAGGAAACTTAGTTTTTATTTTCGCTAAAGCAAGGAAATATAAAAAGGAAAAATGTAATCCAGAGGAAATTGCAAGTATTTCTCTATTTTTTTTGTATGTCGGGTTTTTTCCAAACCGCAAGAATTTTGAAAAATCCTTAAGCATTTAAAAATGATCACCCCTGCAAAATTTCAGCTAATTCTGATGTTTAGTTTTCCCTGTGCACTCTGAAAAAGGCGTTGCCAGTTGCACTTTTTTTACTTAAAATCTGGGGAGAATCTATAGCTTTAAGTTCATAAATGGTCAAGTTTACGTCCACTGTTCATTCCAAATTCTCGGGACCAATTTCATTATGGCGACTGACATTTAGCCACAGAAACTTCATGCGACTGTCATTGTAAGTGTTGAGTTTTTTTCACCACCACCGGACTTTTTAGCGCCAGCTCCTAGATATGCAGTGAGGCACTGAGGCCTTTGTCGCAATGGCCTTTCGGCCAGACAATGGTCACGTTATCGGGGCAGTCCGCCACATAAATCAGTGTGGGTTTTTTGGTCCAGTGTGCACAGACTTGTGCAAGACCCTGCTCGTCGTCTGTAGTTTGCAGATGTGCATAAAGCAAATAAGCAACAGGTCACAGGTTGTTTCTGTCAGAAATATTAATTATGCAGAATTAAAGAAAATAAATTTACTTAAAATTATAAAAAAGCCTCTTGTATATCAGTAAATTTCTACACTTTGACAACCTTGATTCAAAATTTCCTAGAAAGACTAACTGTTCGTAAAATTTGTTGTTCTGAACAAGAACTAGTAAAATAATTTATGTAAACTTTTTCGTTTCAGAGATATATGCATTTAAAAATTGTTAGTATTTTCTGAGAAACACCCTTCACTACGTGGCAGAAACATCAATTTTTGACACCAAAACTTTGACAACTTAAAAATGTTTAACAGAAACCCTTGGTAAATTATTTTAAAGGCGATTCTCCAAAAAATATGAAAATATTTTGACAGGTTTCAAAATGGCAAATGGTGAATATGCAAAAAATTGGCTCAGAATAGCTTCATTATCCGTAATTGAGGTAAAGTTGGTAATTTTTTAGCACCTTTGAGGGGTGGTTTCAATTTATAGCCCTTAGAAAGTACCGCTTTATGGCGATTGGTAGAGTTAGTTCGTTTATAATTTCTGAAAGTAACCTTTTTTAGAAGGATTAATTTACCTTATTTAATAGCCCAAGTTGTTCATTAACCAATTTAACACCTCCAATTTTATCCAGAAAAACGCCGTATATTGAACCAGTTTTTATAACAAAATATTTATGAGGACACTAAGAGGTAAAACAAACATAAATGAAGGTCAGGGATTATGCACGAAAATTTTATCAAAGAAAAAACCCAAAAAAATTGTAAGTATTGATTTTCTTACATACTGAAATTCAAACAAGGTCCATGCAGCTTTCAGCTAATTATAGGCTAATTATCTCCGCAAAAAAAACATTTTGGGCCAATCTCCTTATTCGATTTTTTTAAAGCTTAAAATTCGGGGTGCAGCTGCATGTGCAGTCCCACCCCGCATCCATTAATAATAGCGGTACCCAAAAAAAAATTGTGTCAGAATTACGATCTAATCATTTGCGAAAAAAAAATTGTGCTGATTTTTTTAAAGTTTAGAATGCGGGGTGCAGCTGCATATGCAACCCCACTCCGCACACATTAACAATAGCAGTACCGAACCAAAAAGTATGTGACAGTTACAGGCTAATCATCTGCGGTGAAAAAAAATGGACTCATGTCCTTACCTGATTTTTAAGTTTAAAATGCTGCACCCCACAGCTGCATGTGCAGCCCCACCCCGCAGACATTCATAATAGCAGTACCGAAACAAAAAGTATGTCACAATTACGGGCTAATCATCTGCGGCAAAAAAAATTGGGCCCATGCCCTTACCCCATTTTTACAAGCATTTATTCACCACATTTTTGGTTAAAAAAAACATACAATTTTGAGCGTTTATCATTCTAAATGCAAATATTATGATTTCCACCTGATACGCCCCTGTGGCCAAACCAAAGGCCCCACCACATTCTTTCTTACATTTTTGAGAATGATTTGTCAGCGGCTATAACATCTCCAAAAATAAAAGAACTCGGTCAATATCGGCGCTCCCCCGTGTCGGGTGCGGTGTCCTTTTAAATTTTTCCCGAAAACACCACACATTCACACACAATCTCCTTAAGCCCTGTTCTCACTATGCAACTTTTTCATGCTTCTCAGAAAGATGCATGCATCTTGTGTGTTCACACTATGAAATTCGTCGAAAAAAGACGCATGCTGCAAGATGCCCTAAAATAGACCATGCTCTATTTTTTATCAGAAAGTTGCATGCATGCTGGGGAATTTCTAGTTATCTTTTGATTACCAACCGTTTTTTTGTATGTTGTCAAGTAATGAGATACTTGCTGTGAATTTTAGGTTATGAGTTTTATTTTCAATATTTTTTAATCACCTTAAAACTTTCTAAAATTCTTGTTTGCCAATGCTCACAATCTGCAAGTTCTAATTCCAACTCCAAGCCTGTCAATCCTATTTATTTAATATTTCTTATCCTAGAACAATCCAGAATTTTCGACTTTTCCTTTTTTCAAAGAATTCTTTATTTCTAGAATTCTTCAAGGACACCAAATATTCAGTCGTGAAAATATTGCTGGTTGCATACTTAAACTTTTAGCGAATGCGCTAGAAAAGGGAAAAGGAAAAAAATAAACAAAGCAGTTAAACATCTAGGGCTTTTTTGATATTTTTAATTAGTGATTTTGTTATGTTGGCTAAAAATGGCATTTCCTCTACAAAAAAGATGCATAGTGTGAACACCCACC
Organism: Oxystoma pomonae; assembly: GCA_963921995.1. Classification (NCBI taxonomy): domain Eukaryota; kingdom Metazoa; phylum Arthropoda; class Insecta; order Coleoptera; family Brentidae; genus Oxystoma; species Oxystoma pomonae. The sequence continues at coordinate 98,010,653 of OY998167.1, forward strand.
ACAGCTCCATGCCTCAAAAAAAAGATGCATGTAAAAAGTTGCATGTGTTTGATGCATAGTGAGAACAGGGCTTTACTTACGCACGTATACTGCACCAATACTGCCTCCACGGAAGGCCAAGAATCGGATTTAAAATGGCCGCCACTTACGTTCCCACACACAACACTTAAATTTTTGCTTTATGGTGTGAAGTGAAAGATTAAAGTTTTATCATTAACCTTTTATTTTTTTTTAATTTGCTTAACTTATTATAGGATTTATCAGTTCTTTTTAAGCTAGACGAATTTTTGGAGATAAATAATGATTTTTCGTGCAATTCGTAGGGATTAAAAAATCTACTTAAACTAGAAAGGTGAGGGATACCTTGTTTTAAATGTCTTTTAAAAACCCTTCGTATGATGTGTCATATGACCTTTATTTTATCAAAAAAATAACAAACATATATATGTATTTTTAATCCTTGGAAAAATTCCAAAAGCACAATTGTGTATTTCTGTAAAAAATGGACATTTAATATTGGTTCACAAAAAAGTATAATAGAAATAGGGTGCCTACATAGTATAACAAACCATCGACATAAAAAAAAAATTAAAAAGAATGTTTAAGACTCGGTTTAAGATATATATAAAAAAATGTTTATTTAATTTTTGTGAAATTTAGGTAGGTAATATAATATGAAAGGATTTTTAAAGAACTTTGCAACAAGCTAGTACTTGCCTCTCTACTTTGAGTGGTCTTTAAGAAGTACCTGCAAAAGCAAATATATAAAACCGGGTACCTAATGCATGATATGAAACATACAATATCACCCTGTATAATACCAGTTTTTTAATTAACCAAAAAAAATCCTTTTTAAAAATACCTTCAAATTATTTTTAACAGTTAGATATTAACCAATTTTTTTTGCTACTCTACACATACACTAGCAGCCCAAAAGTACACAGCATTAATTTTAGGACATTTACTTAGTTTACCCCATGTAGGAAGGACTATGCATGAAAAGAAAACTAGAATAAGAATCACGTAACCGGCCTTTAAACGAGGCTTTAATAAAGTAACTTCCCACATATTGCCAGTGTTATTTGGTTGAACGTTCAACTTTATCAGGTTTAAAATGCACTTTACACAACTAACAAAAACACTTGCAGTACCCTATTTTCAGTGTATTTTTTCACCTGTATCTTACGCATGTACGCTTGCTAGGAATAAAGTTTTCTCGTTTTATGGCATGCATCCGTTTCTTTGCAAGTTCTTCATTGCTTGGAAATTGAAAAACATAAACACTTGATGGGCCTTGGCCCTTGTAATTGCTTTGGTAATGTGGCACACTATGTAGATCGTATTGACTCCACATACGGATAGCCGTTTAATGCCACAAAAACGGCATAGACTTGACAACACTGCTTTGCTATTTTTTTGAACAATAGGTCTCACTAATACCATTTCGAGTGAGATCGTGCAGTGTTCAGAACACGGTACGAACGCCATATGTGAGGAAAAGTACAACTTAATAGGAACTTAACCATTTATTATTGCTTCTTTAAAAGGTTTTGATGCTCGGCTTCATGCTTCATGGATTGCAATGTCTCGAAATTAAAAAGAAGTGACATGTATTAATTTATTGGCAGAATGTTCCATTAGAGAAGTGGCCGGTGGCTATGCGGAACCTGAATTCCAATACTCTAATCGAACTCACTTCAGTTTCCTTGGGCCTACTAGATTACGTGACCTTGGCGTTTCAGAATTCTGGCAGAATATTGCTTACAAAGAGAAAGACCATAACTTTTTTGTTATCAGATAATAGGATTTATAAAAATCTACAATCGTATCCAAAGGATTTTTTAAAATTTCGTGTATTTAAAAAAAAAAAATTCAAAAATTGCTGTTACAGATTACTAAAGAAAAAGCCAGGTAAGATTTTTGACTATTGTTAGCCGTGTTTATTTTATTTCGAAAATGAGAGAGCCCAGCAAAAAAACTGTCTGGATACGGTTGTGAGGAATTCAAAAATAAACATTCTTGCCAAATTTCAACAGATTTCGTTTTATTGTTTCCGATATTCTGCCCGGTAAAATTCCCAATAATCAACAATTTTAGTCAAAAATTGCATTTTCAACGTTATTTTTTCAAAAAATTTTGCATGCGGCGCATTAAAGCATGATTTTGACATCAAATTTTGGTTAAATAAACAATTTTAAATTTGATTAACACCCCCCTCTCCTCGACATTTGAGCCCAGATCCGCGCTTGTACGCACATGTTTCCTTGTGTCAATTATAGTCACAGTTTTATAATTTTTTCTAATTAATTATGGTCATGGACATGGTCCAAGTTTTTTTTCCACAACTTTGTTGATTACCGCCGAAATAAAATGATTCGAATCTTTATTTGTCTGGAGTGAAACACCCATATAAAAATGTTTTTATATGACTACTTTGGTACCACCAGAAAAGTCACTGATTTGTGAGTTTTCAAAATGAAGGAAATCGAGCGTTTTTTAAATTTTAAAAATTTTCACATATGTTATTAAAAATAATGCCACTTGGCTACAAAAACATTTTTAGCTTGAGTGATACCATAAATTTCAAAACTGGTAACCACCTTATACAGGGTTCCTAAGCAAATCCTTAGGGGGCCAAGTATAAGACGTGTGTATAAGACGCAGACAAACGGAAAAGCACATTAGACAGAAAAGGATGGGCATGGGGCATCTTACACGTAGTAAATCCAATCCAGGTTATTGTTTTCTAATGTTTTCCATTTTCATACCTTTAGGACTGGAATAAAAATTGTTTTTGCTCGACTTTAATACCAAACTGATGAAAGATATCGTAAAAAAAAATATTTTTCGGCTTTTCATTTTGTAGTCCTTACGCACTGTTTACAGGCTGGGTACTGAGATACATGCAAATGCCTAACCTAAAGCGTTCATATACGGCCGGAGAAATCGACTGAGATATTTCCGTAGAAACTTTATCAAGCAAATAGGACGGGTTGACGCCTTCGAACGTCGAACCCGGGTTCTGCACTTTGATTCGAAATCAAAAAGGAGGAACAGTCAGATGTGGGGCCGTGTACAAATTACGTAACGGTGATTTTACCAATTTTTGACCCCCTCCCTATATAATTTTTTGTAACGGTTTGGCACGCCACTCCTCTAATATTACGTAACGATTTCAAGACCACTACCCCCCCCCCCAAATAAAAAAACTTTTCACTTATTTTCATTCCAAATTTTCTTAGTTTCACACAAATGCAAACGCTGTCGAAAACCCCCCTCCCCCCTACGTAACGTTTTCTAACCCCCCTCCCCCCTATGACCATTACGTAATTTGTGCACGGCCCCTGTAGTCCCAGTGAAGGAGGGCGAAAAAATTGATATTTTTTTCTTAAAAATTATACTCTTTAGACCTATTTCTTTGCGTTCCCGAAATTACGTAATTTTTGAAAAAAAATTGCAAGCCTCGCCATTTTTATTTCGTGCTTTGTTTTTCTAACATTTTTGCGTTCGGCTAATTTAATTGAAAAATTTTTGACTGCGGCGCCCTTTATCTTCTCACTTCTCACTCGAAACCGAGATCCCCCGTTTTAAGAAAACTGATCCCGTCTCTGTTTCTAAATTTTTTCGAATAAAAGTAGAGTATGACCATGGGGGAAATAATTTTTTTCTACGGTATGACGAAAGTTGAAGAAAAAATAAAAGCCCCTTATGTTTCGCTTTTACCCTCCCGCTAGTTTTGAAGAATTGGTTCGCTACATGTTTCGAGATCATGTCATAAAACACCTCGAAAATATCAAATGGAGTGTAGGGCCAGCTTTATTTAAAATCAATAATGTCGCAAGCAAAAAGCTCTGCAGGAAAAACAGCGCCGTTTATTGATTTTTTTGGCTGCTAGTGCTAGCTGCATGGTTTGGCCGTTTCCGGATAGATGTCACTAGCAGAACAGAATGGAAAGAAATTTAATTAAAAGCGAAGATATTTCTTTCTGATGTTAACAACCTCACGAGTTTATCGCTCAGTATCGTAAATAATGGACCCTGCCGCCTCCTTTAAGCAAGAAAAAGCTGTGGTTTGGACCTGAAAACATCTAATTTTTAATTAGATTAGATGTTCAAATCTGTCCACTTCTTGACTCTTGGCGCGTAGCAGCCAACATTTCAGGGGTGATAGAGTTGCTCGCCTCCAAAATTTTTGCCCTCAACTCCTGTATAGTCGTAGGCCGTAAGTGAGGGTGTTGGAAAATTTTGTCGTGCTAACAACCCCATAGGAAAAAGTCATTTGGCGCAAGATCTGGTGATCGAGGAATACGTCGAAATAATTCTATCACCAAATACCTGACGAAGGTAATTTGTAGCCTGGCGTGAATTGTGGGATGAACAGCCATCTTGCTTAAACCACAATTTGTCCAAATTTATTTTGAGTTCCCTCAACCGTAGTAAAACCTGGTGTTGGAGAAGATCAACATATTTTTGGCTCTTCAAATTCCCTTCAATGAAAAAGGGTCCAATAATGTGATCCCCGACAATACCGCTCCAAACATTTAATTTTTGAGAATGTTGCGTTCTAACACTTGCGTGCAGATGTTTATTTTCGCGGGACCAATAGCGGCTATTTTGTGGATTGTGAGAGCTATGAAGTTCAAATATCTTCTCGTCACTAAACAAAACTTTTGATAGGAAATTTTCGTTCCTGTCACATTTATCCCTCATAACCTCACAATATTCTAACCGGCGAAAATAATCACCTGGTTGCAATTCCTGCGACTTCCCAATCTTAAACGACTTGTAGCCGTATTTTTTTAGTATCCATTGGCAAGTACTGTTGGGAATATCCAGTGCCTCCGCAATCGGTTTCGTCGAACATGGTTCATGTGCCTCAACGTAAGCGCATACCATTTCGTCTCGTTCCACCCTGTGTGGAAGAACGGGATGCTCTGGTATTTCGCCGTCGTGGTAACACTTTCTACAACCATTTATGCACCCGTACCTTTCAAAACGATGATAAATGTTGTAGACAGTTTGAGCCACAGGAACCGGTCGATCTGGAAACGCAAAAACAAAAAGCCCAATGAGCCCAGTCACGTTTCATGTAGTTTTTAATAATAAAAATCTTTTCTTCTTGAGTATACGGCATTTTATAAATACAAAATTTACGAAACTGAAGCGACTCGAAAGGAAATAAAAATGCAATGGCTGTGAATCCCAGTTTTTCCTCGATTATCCCATGGTGTGGCCGCCATCTAGCGGAATTTGCAGACATCTTGTCAACGGTTATTATTGCAACTATGATTTATGCTCACAATGAAAGAGTGGCGACAATTTTTTCTCATGAAAGCAGTCCGGAGATAATAACAAACTGGCACCATTGCTCAATATACCTGTTTCTTTTGTGCGCGCAGAACTTTCTATGCCATTTCTGTTTGATTTATTGAAATCCTATCCCCAAGGAAACTCTTAGGAACCCTGTATTATATTTTTTAATATTTTTGTGTGTGTGATATATGCTTTTAGGCTGACTTGGCGTCGCCGGTAACTAATTTGATAACATTTTTCCGGTTACTATTACTGTTTTATTAGGAGAATACGGTAAAGTGTTTTTACTACTTAAGTGCGGAAAAGTAAAAACTTACGACATGTTTAATATGGCGGCATGCAGCGGCTTTGTATTTAAAAAAAATCAAGCTAGGCTATAACACCTTGACCACGTCAAACTTTTGCTTAAGAAACGGTTTTGCTGCCAATTTTACTCATTTTATTGGGAACACATATTGTCCAAAGAGCGTTTTTGTTGACCGAATCAAATGCTTTTACTAGATTTATGAGGGCTATGCATAAGGGGTAATTTTGTTTTCTTGATTTTGGACCGATGCCGGTGCTGGTCGCCTAATAACTTTTTAAGGTGGTACTTATACAGACCGCTTCAAGCTACTGCGAACATAGGGGGAATCAAGTCCAATTTACTCTCCGTGCCGTACGACCGAGGTGGATTCGAAGCACGCTGCAGTGTTATCTTTTGGAAATTCATTTTGTTTTTATTATTTTGTTTTATTTCTGCCTTGCTCGAGAAACAGATGGGTAAGTTCTTAATTGAAATAATACATTTTTAAAACTAAAAATGGATGTCTACGAAGTTGCCGAAAAAGTGCAGATTCGTTATTGGTCGAGGGAAAATTTGCATTTGCATTTTGACGTAAGAACACAGTATCCCCAAAAACTAAATGTTTGGGGGGGGGGTATTGTAGGGGAACACGTAATTGGGCCATCTTTTATTAACTGCAATTTGAATGGTCCTAGATACTTGGATCTACTGCAGCAGCACATTATTCCAACTGCTAGGCAGTTGTTAGGTGTAAGATTTGGTGAAACATGGTTTCAACAAGATGGTTGTTCCGCTCACAATGTTGGCCTTGTTAGGGAATATCTTGATAATGTATTTCCTAATCGGGTTATAAGTACACGGGGAACTATTTTATGGCCAGCTCGATCTCCCGATCTTGCTCCTAATGACTTCTATCTGTTTTTGAAAAGCTTTTCAAATTATCACCCCTAACATGCTTGGAAACGTTGGAAGGGGTTTTTATAGTAGGCTCGGATATTGTCTAGCCGAGCAAGGAGGACTTTTCGAACATTTGCTTTATTTTTTTTTTGACTGGGAGAATCTTTTTGGTTTTTAGAATGTATTATTTTATTTTGAGAACTTGCTTTTATTTTGTTTCTCCTTATTATTTTCATTGTAACACGTCGTCACTGATAAATCTGAGCAGTTGACAATAAAACGCTCTTATTTATCAGTGACAAAAAATAAGAAAATTACGTTATAAAAATTTGCGTATTTATTGACCAAATTCCGGTTTCATTGACTACGCTCCACACAGCACCGTGATTAGAGGCGTACTAAATACAAGGCGAACGGCGGCGAACGGCAGCGAAAGACGATCGGAAGTCTGAGTGTTGGTTGCTTCACTGATAGGCGTGCGGTGTCTCTGCATGTACGTACACTGGCAAATTAGACTTCTTTCGCCCTATGTTCGCAGTAGCTTGAAGCGGTCTGTATGTATAAGCTCTTTACCGCGTATACCGTAATGTCTAAACCTTTGCCTCTACCGAACATATTCGTAATGAAATAAAACTAAAAGCCTTTTATTGTCTGACTGTTCGTTTCCAGTCTCTCTGTATGTTTGGCTAACCCCTTTTAACTCCCAGCAATATAGCTCCCCCAGGAGGCTTTATTTTGGAGGAAACTCGAGCGTTTTCCAGTATTTTCCACATACCGGACTAAACTACGTATAGCGGTTATAGTTTATAGAACAAGAGTGGAGGCAATAATAATAAAAACTAAAATGCTCACTTTTTAATTGACATTTTGGAAAATTGTTATATTTTTTAAAAAGCACGAGATACCAAGGGGAAGTAAGTGCTTAACAATTTTTTTACTAATCAAGATTTTCTCTCAGAAAAAAAAACAAAAGTGTTTGGGTAAAGGTCGAAAAAATGACTGAACGAATTTTTTCGGAAAACAAGTTTTTCCATGAAAGTATTACTTAGGAACTACCAAACCTAGCACAGAACTAGTGCCCATTCAAAAAGCGTCTCAAAAATGCGACTTTTTTTATTTCACTTTTTTTTATAAGTAAATATTTTCGCGAAAAACCTCAAAAAACACGTATAAAAAGTGATAATTTTAAGCAAATATATTTTTCTGGTACCCAAATGTCAAAAAGACAAGTTAATGATAGTACTGATTGTGAAAAACGCTATATTATAAATATATTAAAAAATGTTTAAGAAAAATCGGTTAATAAATAAGAACGTTATAGTTTTTTGAATAATCGGACATTTTTGATCCAAGATGGCGGACGAAGCAATCGACCTTCAGAGGGCAACTTTTTTTTAAAACCACATTTGTCACTAAAAGTTGCAATTTAAACAAAATCCTAAACAAAATCCTTTTCTTATTCGTGAAGATTCTCCCGAATCAATAGAAAATATTCTTATTGTCACTACTCATACTGACAAAGCAAGACCAGAGTAAACCTAAGGAAATATAACGCATGATAAGGGTATGGTCGATACAGAAAACAAAACAGGAATATATATTTTTCGCTTTCCCTGGTTTTAATGCGTTTTCTCAAGCTAACAATAGTATTGAAAACACAAGAGCGGAACCCTTATCTGCGATACGACGGCAATTTAAACGCCGGTAAACTGAGGGTGAGATGAAGTTAGGACCCAATTAGTTGGGAGCAAAATGGTTTTCCTAAAAAGAGGGCAGATTTTCTCCCGTTTTTGAGTAAAAGTTGCTAAAACTGGCATCATCTAGTCGAAGAATGGGATATCAAATTGCGAGCCCTGTGTTGATTGATCATATATTGATCATATAGACGTGGCCACAGTTTTTTAATGGGATGTTTTGTTTTGTAACAAAATTCGTCTAGATCCGTGCCTGACGTCACGTGGTGAGATTTTTGTGGGCCGAACAAGGAACTACCTACGCACAGCTGATACCAGTTTACCTACAAACATGAAAATTTGTGAAAAAGGGATAAAAATAGGGGTTGAATTTCTAAAAGGATTTTCAGTATCTCAAAAACGAAAAGCAACATAATTTTGAAAATTAGTATATAGACTCTACTAATCAAATAAGTAAACACGTGCTTCGGCATTTTTAAAAATTCAGACAGGGGGCTGAGAAATAGGGGTGAGTCTGTTTTGAAGGGGGTACAAATAACTCACAATTACTTAAGGTGCTGTTAGACTGTGGTAGTGTAGTCGTCGTTGCATTGCAGCTGTAGTGAATTTTTTTCCATAGATAATGCAGAACAGGATATTTTACAGATAAATAGTTAACAATATTTTTTGGTACACGCTTTTTAATATAATTTACCTTTTTTACTCTTGCAAAATTTTTGATCCACCTTATATATTTCTTTTGTATTAACCAAGAAAGTTCCGTTTTTTCTTAATATAAGTTCAAAATTGTTTTAGTTTTAAAATTACGGTTGATTGGGTACCAAAGATGGACAAAATAAAACTTGGGGAAGAAAAAAATGTGGTAATTTTGAATTTGCATACATACATACAGTCAATAGTATTAGCGATAAATTAACAAGGTACTATAATAGTTAATCTGATCCGCTGATTAATCATTCTGGTTTATTATAATTGCGGAGAAATTAGAGCCTTTTTTCTAAGTGACAAAAAGCGCTTACTTTGAGCATTACTTCGCTTGCATGGACAAATTGTATCAAATAATTTTCCTTTTTAATCTTATATATTGCTTTAGTAATAACCTTTAGAAAAGTTATAGTATCGTATTATCAGGGGTGCACGGTGATTGTAGTGAAAAAAACTCACACAGAGATAGGTAGATATTTTCGGGCGCGTATGAAAGAGATGGCATGAATACACCAACTTTAAGCTTCGTAGTCATTTCGTGGAAATGCAGACAGTCGATATTTTCAATAAATTAACAAAGTATTATATTTACTTATTTCCCTATCCCCTGACCAGCCGAAGTTAATAATAAATAATGGTACCTACCTACAATAAACAGCGGCGTTATATTACACCTCTCCCCTTTTCTACGTCAAACTAGTAATTTTCTAATATTGTTTATAAAACTGTTTAAAAGTAATTTTTTTAAAGAACATTTTCCCTCAAATATTACTTATATTACCCACTAGACATATTACTTTTATTACACACTAGACACCGCCGCGCCGCTTTGCCTGCGGTTTTACCCATTTTTCCCGCTTTTATTCCTTTAAATGCCATAACTTTTGTTTCCGTAAACCGATTTTGACCGATTTTGCCTAGGAACACAAGGAATGCAGTAGTGAAAGTCCCATTAAAATCGGCTGGGCCGTTTATGCGTGATGCTGGAACAAACAGAGACATACATACAGACAAAAATTGTAAAAATTGCATTTTTGGTATCTCGTTTGGTAAAACAATAGAATATAAAAAATAGTCAATGTACAATTCAATGTACAGAAATGGTCCTTTTAGAGATTTATTACATGTATAGATAAACAACTAATTATACTCAGGAGGATAAGTGGCGATTTTTCCAAATTTCATAAAATTTCGGTTAAGTGGGTTTTGCCTAATTGTCTCCCAAACAGACAGACAGACACCATCAAAAAATTTTATATTTAGGTCTTTCTTTTTGCCGATCCCATTAGCCTATACTATAGAGGATGGCTAAAATTAGAATTCTAGATTACTACATAGCCGGTACCTACTAAGTTTTTGTTTATGGGTAATCAAAATAACACGACCGCCTTATTTATAATTTACCGCCTTATTTATAATTTAGGGATAAAAAGTTTAGTCACCTCTACTTGATAGCTGTAGGTATTGAAGTATATCTGTTGCTATATAAGGCTATAGGTATTTATATTCTTTGGTTTAAAAAATATTCAATGTACAGAAATGACAGATTTACCAATAAATGTACCAATAAATTTTGGAAAGTTAATAGTTTAACTTAAAAAGATGGGGGGGGGAGGTTTACTGTATCGCCACTGCGTATTGTAGGTACGTAAAATTAATATTATTAAACATCTGTTGGTCAGGGGATGGGGACATAGGTAAATATAATACCTTCTTCATTTTATTTTATTGCAAAGATCGACTGTATGCTTTTCCACGAAATCACTCCCATGCTTAACGTTGGTGTATTTACATCTCTTTCATACGCGCCGGAAAATATCTACCTATCTCTGTGTGAGTTTTTTTTACTAAAATCAAAGTGCACGGCTGATAATGCGGTTCTATAACTTTTCTAAAGGTTATTACTAAAGCAATATATAAGATTAAGAAGTTAAATTATTTGATATAATTTGTCCATGCAAGCGAAGTAATGCTAAAAGTAAGCGCTTTTTGTCAATTAAAAAAAAAAAGCTCTCATTTCTTCGCAATTATAGTAAACCAGAATGATTAATCAGCGGATCAGATATAACTAGTATAGTACCTTGTTAATTTATCGCTAATACCACTGAACACACTATTGACTGTATGTATGTATGCAAATGCAAAATGACCACAATTTTTTCTTCCCCAAGTTTTATTTTGTCCTTCTTTGGTACCCAATCAACCCTAATTTTAAAACTAAAGCATTTTTGAACTTATATTAAGTAAAAACGGAACTTTCTCGGTTAATACAAAAGAAATATGTAAGGTGGATCTTTTAACATGTTTAAAAATTTTGCAAGAGCGTCTATTATCACCAATATTTGTTTAAAACATTAAACAAGGTAAATTATATTAAAAAGTGTGTACCAAAAAATATTGTTAACTATTTATCTGTAGAATATCCTGTTCTGCATGATCTATGGAAAAAAATTCATTACAGCTGCCATGCAACGACGACTACACTACCACAGTCTAACTGCACCTTTAGAGCTCTAAATCAATGTAGAGCTAAAAATTCTCATTGAAGTTTTTCTTGAAAAGTTTGAACGGATGGTTCCTTTATCCGATAAATATTTTTTTTTCTGTCAAAGTATGGGTTGTGGGCATCGACGTACTAACTATAGACCCGGCAGTTCATTCATAAATCACTATTTGATTTGACCCCTCCCACCTCCCATATAGCCAGACAAAGAAAGAGAGATTTTCAAGGTATCTGTGGCAACACCGCAAGGGACCGCGGGCGTGCTTGAAAACGTATGTGTAGTGTTGTTGCAGCGTATAGCAGTGGCGGCAAATATGACCTAATTAATATGAATTTAATTTTTACGCTGGTTAAGTCCAAACATTATTTGTTTTTAAAAAATGTTTACTAATATTATTTTAATTATTTGTTTTTATTCGATTTAGTAATAATACTCAATATCTTGGCGGAAGTTTTTTTACCATAAATGCATGAGGTTTTGATGGTAAGAAAAAAGTGCCACACTATAATCGTTCAAGTGTCGCAAAATGTGCAGTAATAATAATTTGGAAAAACAAAGAAAATAATGTAAAAATCAGGCTAACTTGATTGGGAGAGTTAGTATCGCTACTAAATCGTAAATTATGCCTCCTTAATTTCCTTAAAATTTTGTTTAAATCTAAAAATATAAACATATCTGGAGATATCTGGGATAGGGCGAAAGAAGTCTAATTTGCCAGTGTACGTACATGCAGAGACACCGCACGCCTATCAGTGAAGCAACCAATACTCAGGTTTGCGATCACCACTTGCATGACTTTCCTTTGGTATTTAGTACGCCTCCAACCACGGTGCTGTGTGGAGTGTTGTCAATGAAACCGGAATTTGGTCAATAAATACGCAAATTTTTATAACGTAATTTTCTTATTTTTTGTCACCGATAAATAAGAGCGTTTTATTGTCAACTGCTCAGATTTATCAGTGACGACGTGTTACAATGAAAATAATGAGGAGAAACAAAATAAAATAATACATTCTAAAAACCAAAAAGATTCTCCCAGTCAAAAAAAAAATAAAGCAAATGTTCGAAAAGTCCTCCTTGCTCGGCTAGACAATATCCGAGCCTACTATAAAAACCCCTTCTAACGTTTCCAAGCATGTTAGGGGTGATAATTTGAAAAGCTTCTTCAAAAACAGATAGAAGTCATTAGGAGCAAGATCGGGAGATCGAGCTGGCCATAAAATAGTTCCCCGTGTACTTATAACCCGATTAGGAAATACATTATCAAGATATTTCCTAACAAGGCCAACATTGTGAGCGGAACAACCATCTTGTTGAAACCATGTTTCACCAAATCTTACACCTAACAACTGCCTAGCAGTTGGAATAATGTGCTGCTGCAGTAGATCCAAGTATCTACCAAGACCATTCAAATTGCAATTGCCGTTAATAAAAAATGGCCCAATTACGTGTTCCCCTATAATACCCCCCCCCCAAACATTTAGTTTTTGGGGATACTGTGTTCTTACGTCAAAATACAAATGCAAATTTTCCCTCGACCAATATCGAACGTGTGTTGGGTTATGACGATTTGACCATTTGACAATCTGCACTTTTTCGGCAACTTCGTAGACATCCATTTTTGGTTTTAAAAATGTATTATTTCAATTAAGAACTTACCCATCTGTTTCTCGAGCAAGGCAGAAATAAAACAAAATAATAAAAACAAAATGAATTTCCAAAAGATAACACTGCAGCGTGCTTCGAATCCACCTCGGTCGTACGGCACGGAGAGTAAATTGGACTTGATTCCCCCTATGTTCGCAGTAGCTTGAAGCGGTCTGTATGATATACCTATGGGTCAAGTGGCATTTTTGATTTTTTTACAATTCTGTGAGGTATAAAAAAGAGACTTAGGCACAGGGTATAATATATGTACTATTTTTAGTCTTTTTATATCCTTATTTTTCTTTTACTTTACAATTAAGAAATTAAAATGTTATATAGCACAAATTTTAAATGTGTTAGTATAAATAAACATTCGCTCTATTTTTTAGGTATTTTTTTTATTGAAAACATTAATAAATTGTAACCAAGGTCTTTCCAATACTTTACATTATCTTTCATCATTTTAAAATTTTTTCGCCTCTTCTGGTGTTGACAAATCGCTGCATCCCAAGTCTCCAGGATATTTTCTCTTTCTGAAATAAAAGATATTACCAGCTAATTTATATTAATAATTATTTTAGTACAGCACACCAGCGAACATTTTAAAAAGGCTGATGTATAATTTTCATATTTAGAGTAAACTACTTTAAAAAATTTCACAAAAAATAGCAGGTATTTTTTTTTAATAAAAAATTTTACTGACGAGCAATCACAACAGAGATATAATTTGAATATAATATATGTCCTAAAAGTTTTAGCACAAAATTCATGGGCTTTAATTTTAACTAAAACAAAATAATATCAAGTCGCCTTTGGAAACAATAGTTTGTTTACTTTTTTTACGGCCCCCAACTGGAGGCCCAGGGCCTACCAACTATTTTTTTTTAAATAAGAAGGTATCACTTGTGGCACCTTTTTGGAAAGCTTATTAAAAAAGAAATTTAATGCACTAGTTTTTTTTACTGTCGACCAATATGTGAAAAATTTAGAAAAACTTGTTTATTTGTCAATTGTTTTAGTTTAAAAAAAACTACTATATTTCTCTATTTACTAAGCGAAATATAGTAGTTTATTTGGAAGCTAAAACAATTGACAAAATAATTCGTTTTTTAAATTTCAGACATATTGGTCGATAGACGTAAAAAAAATAGTGCATTAAATTAATTTTTTAACAAGCTTTCCAAAAAGGTGTCACAAGTGATACCTTTCTTATTTAAAAAAAAATAGTTGGTAGGCCCTGAGCCTCCAGTTGGGGGCCCCAAATTTTTTTTTGTGCGTAAAAAATCGTTGGATTCGTTTTTAGCTTTTTTTAAATCCTCGTCCCTAAAGTCGCTAAAAGCACCGTGCCATTTAAAAAATCCACCCTGTAAATGATTTGATTTTAGCAACAAATTTAAAATGAGACTAGATCCCAATAAAATAATTTAAATGGCATTTCAGTTTACTTTTTTTTACAATTTTCACATTTTATAACATAATTTTATCAAATCTAAAATTGACGTAAGATCCCATCAGTCGATAGCTAACCCAACCCAGTTTTTATTTTAATTTTGCGATTTTTTTTAAAATACATACATACATGTAATTTTTTAACTCTTGTAGTGTAAAGGTCGAATGAGAGGGCGGCGGGTTGTTTTTGCTACATTATTTTTGAACAAAATTGAGTCTAGACTGTGAAAAAGTCATTTCAACTTCTTGATGGTGAAATGAGGGAGAGGGTTTACTAATTAGAGACTTTATTTCATATAAACTTTGTGAGTTTTCCTGCCTATGATCATCAGGTTTATTATTAAGTTTTTATATATATATATATATTTAATTTTTGTAAATTATAAGTTTAATAAATTATCATCAAATTTATAAAAAAAATTGTCATAAAATCATAAAATGTTTTTTTTTCCGAGTGGCCACCCTTCTGTTCTGTATTAACTTACATTGCCTTTGATTCTAGTTGTTTTGAAATTTCTGTAGGACCTGCAGTTAATTCCCAACTTAAATCCTTAGTTCATTGCTTGAAATTTTTCATCCTCCCTGGAAATATAATAATGGAACTAAAATAAACCTAGATATATTATATATACCTTATTTTTTTTAAAGTATTAAATAATGATTACAAAAAAGTAAAACAAGTAGTACAAACAGCTTATACCTTTTTGTGGGGGGCTGCTGTCCTTTCTTTTTGAAAGTAAAAAGTACTTCCTGAGGTGGTGAAATCAGAGGGTACATCTGAACTGTAAAATAAAATTAACAAGATAAGAAATTGGTCTACAAATACAGGGTGTCCCAATATGCGACCCACTTTATTTAATCTACATACATTCTTTGACAAATTTTTGGAGTTGGAACTGGTATACCCATGTATTAGAGAACATTTAACAAAAACGCGACTTTACAGGTTTTAAATTATATATCAATAAGCATGTCATTTAAGTTATATTAAAAAAAAAAAAAAAATTAAAAGGGAAACCTTTGTATTAATTATAAAGTAGTAAAGCCTATTCATAAAGAAAAACGAAAACTTATCTTTTCTCTTTTTATAAATTACAAAACACCTATTTTATTCAAAAATTATTATTTTTGTGAATTCTAATAGGAGAAAATCAAAAATATGTTCTTTCATTAGGAGGCCACTTTGCTTTTGTCACAAACTTTCCAAATATACAAAATACTTGACTACTGAAAAATATTGGTTTTTGATGCTCACTTACCTCTCTGTTTCGAATATGTCATGACTTAATTTTGGAAAGCTTCCCCTTAAGGTAATTTATTCCATCCTTTCTAATTAAAATGGCTTCAAAATTATAATGATCAGACCACAATACTAATTGTTTTGATAGCGGCAGATCTTCTTCAGCCTCAAGTTTTTTGGAAATCTAAAAAAAATTAATACAAAGCTCTATTACATACATGTATATACCTATAGCTAAGGAATCTAGGAAAAAAATACAAAAAAAAACACAAATAACGCCCCGGAAAGACCCCAAGAAAAAATTATTATAACTAACCTAAACCCAATCCAACTCAAGGTAGACCCACCCAACCCGAAATAATATTTTTTGATTTGCACATATTTTTGAATGTGTAACAATCAATTTTTTCTGAGGTTTTTTGCCGGGATTTTTTTCCGTTAAGAATGTCGCTTTTCTTTTCGTATTGCTCAGGCAAAAAGCAGTATCTTTATCATTTGTTTTACACTAGATTTTATGGTCTGAAACTTAAAAATCATATTGTAACCACAGTGTAATATAATTTATGACCGAACAAAGAGCAAAAAGGTGCCAATTGTTCCACTTTTAGTTCTAGGGCAATAAAATGATACTACTCTGGCATGTATTCTCACACCTCATCCCTTTTCTACCTACCATCAGGGTCAGATGTTTTATTTAAGTTTATTTACCTACAAATGATTGAATCGTATTAGTTGATGGAATTTACTGGGGGGTTTTTCCATTTTTTTTTGGTTTCAGAACATGTAGAGGAATTAAGGCCTATTGTTTTGATTTTCGTCAAATTTGAACATATTCTTATACTTTTTAAATTTTCACCTGCAGTACTATTTGTGTACTAAACATTATTTTTTGTGATCCCATATGTTATCTTCCCAGAAAATTGTAGGTAGTTGAATAAAAAAAAGATATTTTAATTTTTTCATTACTTTACCATTGGAGTCATGACCAAAAAATTTAAATTTCTTATTTATACTTTGAAGTATACCTTCGCCATTCAAGATCAGTTTTTTTTGGCCATAACTTAAGCTCCAGTTACCGATCAGCATAAATTTAGTGCTAATTCTGTATGTCTGTGTCTTATTTTGATAAGGAAGAAAAGAGACAGACATACAGAGTTTGGGTAAACCTAAACCTATTTTGGGTTGGTTTTAGCTTGAGTTGGGTTTGAGTTAGTTATAATAATTTTTTCTTGGAAGTTCTTTTTTGGGATTTTTTCCGGGGGTTTTTTCTCGAGGGTTTTTATTCTTAGATTCTGTTTTTTACTGTTTGGATACAACTGTCATAACTTTAGACAGGCACTGCCATTTTTATCTTTTTTATTCGCCATTGGTAAATATTGGAAATGTAAGTACCTAAATAGTTTTTGTTTATGGATGGCGCCTGATAAAAGTTATAAAAAATCAACTCAATTGGCGAAAGAATAAGATATCGGAGTTTGCACCTGAAGACGATCAGAGATTGTACTGATCGAAACGTCGTGTATAAATAAAATATAGACAATGGAAGTCCGAAACACAGAGTTAATTTCAAACACATCATTGTCTCAAACTTTCAAACAAGATATCGGTAGTCGTATAAATACTTGCTTAAAAATATGCTTAAAAAGAAGTTCAGAAAATAATTCCAATTAAATTGTTTGATTCTACGGCACTTTTTATCAAAATAAACTTACCTGTGAAACAAAACATTACTGTTCACATCGTCTAGTTTTTTACATAAAATGTAATCTCGCACCATCTAATATTTTAAAAATTAAAAAAAAAGCACAAAAAACTAACAAAAATGCTTTAAAATATTCAAAATGTCTATTTTAATTGTCAGCAACACTGTAACAAAAGTTTACGCCCTACTAGTTCTGACTAGTAGGAAGGCATTTTAAGAATTTTTACAAATCATACGATGAGTGTCGTTGCCCCAAGCGCCACGTTGCCGTTGTTAACTGAAGAAAAATCAGTAAAAATTATTTACGAAGGAAGATCTAAAATAATAGCGGTAAACTAATACCTAATAATTATCGATATACTTTACGTTGATGCTAATAATTAAAACTATCTTTTAGTTCAAAACAGTACCCATAGTATTCCGTTATAACCGTGAAAATTTAAAATACTATATATCGATACCTTATTTTCTATGGATTAAATACATGTAGGTAAGCAGTACGAGTTTTTTTTAAATAAATTGCACTACGTGTTTCTTATGAAAAAGTAGGGTATATTATTTTAAAATATTTTAATGAACATTAAAATAAAAAAATATTTATTGTAAAACGTGACAAACACGCATTTATAAAATCCAATTAGGCAACCACCACTGCTTTACAAAGACGGATTTTTTTCCCAAGACATACGTTTTGTGAGATAGCTTTGTTTATGTTGGCGTTAGGATATTTTGGACGTTCCCTATCTAAGGTTATTACATCGATGGTTGTTGGGTATCAAACTAAAGGAAACAAAGTCAGGAATCTAAAACAATGTTTTTTTTAATAACAATTTAGGATGGGGAAGGGAGTTGCAGGTAGGAATGGTTTTCCGTCAAAAAGTACTACAAGGTTTGAAATTAAACGAAATGCAGTCTAGAAAACAATGAAGAGGTGGGGGATTGTGAGGGATTAAAGCTGGATTCAGAGTTCCATAAAGTAAGCGCTATGACGAGGTAAGACGCAAGGGAAACATATTACAGGGTGGGGACTTTTAATGGAATATTGCCCCTAGCGGATTAGAAATTTGTTTTTTTTTTTATAAAAATCCAAAAACACATCTACAAAGATTTTCTTGCAGCTAAAAAAGTTTTCGGCACGGACCCTTAGAATTAGAAAGCCCCGCTACTTTTTTGGCGTGTAGCCAAGCAAGTCGTGTTTAAGGGTTCGCTTATAATGATTATCACTAAAATGTTTTAAGCAAATTTGAGCATTATTCACGTTAAAAGTTACCATCTTGTCCACAAAAATGCTTCCATTTTCTTGTCTTTTGGAAATCTGAAAAAGTTAATGTCACGCGAAAAATCTTTTGACTGATTATCGACTACATCACATCCTTGTACACAGTAACTCATTTTATTAATTTTTTCCACTGAAAAATTATTAATGCTAATTGTAAACAAACGACCACCTCGTAATAAAAATGGCGACAGAGTGCTGTTTCTCATCAGGTGACGTCAGTTAGCCACGCCTACTCCTGCGCGAATATCATATCTATTTTGCTTGTATCATGATAAAATACCAGTCGTGTTTCATCTCAGCTAGGAGGCGCTTTCTTGTTTATTTAAGCACGGTAACTGCCCATCTGTTCCGCAAGGCGGTCACACCGTTATTTGAAATGACACTGTTGACCCTTATTTCATTATCAAAATGACCGGCACATGTCAAAAGGTCACTGAACCTTGGGCCAATACATTAAAAGTTCAACTATGCGTTTACCGGGAATACCTGGTCCCACTTAAGCCGGTTTCTGACGATGCGATTTGCACGCGGCGTACAATCGCGTAACTTTTTAGCCTTTGCCACAGTGCAATTTGACGTATTAAAAAATCCCGTGGAAATTAGAACCTGCCCTATTTTCACGCGATAATATCGCGGCGATTTGGTAATTTTTTAGTGATATTTTGACAACCTTTGTGTTCATTAATTTGACATTGACAAGTATCGGCTGTTTTGAGTTTCAAGGTAAAAATTTGAATAATCTTTTTTTTTTGCTTTTAATAATCATTACACAAACGAAATGCGCCCCTTTCATCTCGTTTGTAGATCCAGGGCCTTACCCACCACCGTTTCTGTCTATGAGATGTTTTCCTGATAGAAATAATCAAAAGCCAATATCCCATAAAAGTAGGAATAATATCGCAACTTTTTCTTCTTTCATTTGTAGTCCTTTTAACTGTCACTTTTAAAAATATAATTGAAAAACTAAGATTGTAAAAATATTAAGAGGTTATAATTTTTCTTATTTTTTATCAATGACAGTTCCCGAGGAGATAGGAATGGGGCCTTTTAGTATGTTAAACCATCTGGACCTTCTAAGCTTGTAAATGAAAAAAAAATGGGCTCCAATTTCTTCCTCTATTTTTCCTATGTAGCTTAGCCTATAAGCAAAAAAAATACGATTGGTTTCCGTATATTGTGTACGAAAAAACCTTTAACGTCTACAACAAAATAAAATTAATATTTAATAATAGGTATACTTATATTCCTGACAATTACAGTTCAATTTACAATAAAAATTAAGTGCAGCGAATATGCAGAAAAAAGTCGTAAAATGACACTAAAAACACTAATAACTTTTCCGTTATCTCTTTGTTTGGCATGCTGTATATTTCGATTCGATTTTCCTCCAATGTTTTTCGACTAAATTTTACGGCCGTCGAATTGGTTTTCGAGGAACACGGCTGTACATGACTGCTTTAGAATTAAGTAGCCGTAAGGAGCTTTGATAACATTGACAAAATTTGTAGGACTAGACTAGGTGGGGACACACTTCTTACGTTTTTACCTTAGATTAAAAAGAGACAAGATACCTGACACTTACGGAGACTTTGGTTATATTATTATATGGAACAATGTTTACCTTTCTGTTATTTACAGTAAATATACCAGTGGCGTACCTATTTAAATATAAATTTACACATGGATTATATTATTAAAATTTTGCTATAATATGAAATCTGTAAAATAATTTAAAAAACATGCAAAAAATAATTCTGCGAATTTGTGCTTTGGAAGCTCTCTAACAATAAATGTTTGTAGTATAATTTTGTATATGATTTGTAGCAATTTCAATTTTCAAAACAAAGAAATACAGTTTATAGCACCTGGAACATCAAGAAAAAAAAATTACCTACTAGATAAAAATTATGTTATTAAGAAACTTACTTATACTGTCTTCTTCAGTACACAATAAAGTCAATAATGCTTACGGTATATAGAGACATCTAGGACAGATAAAAAGATTTAAATATCAATTCGAAGGGCGAGCGCAGCAACGGCGGCAGTATAAATCAACCTTAATATTCTGATAAGAGGTAGGAATTCAATATTCTTACTAACCGGAACACATGTGAATTAACTTCTATTATTGTTTGCAAGTTGGTTTAAGGACTACCTACCTTTATTTTATGGTCTTTATAAAAAAACCTTCGAAAATATCTTATTTGCGCATTAACTACTTCATCAAAAGTATGCTTTATTTTATCGTCTTTATAAAAAAAACTCAAAAAAAAAACGTTCGAAAATACCTCATTTGACGCATTGGGAATTAACTACTTCATCAAAAAAAAAACGTGTTTGTTGATATTTTAATCTAAGGATTTACTAATATAAGTATATTTCATAAACTTTTTTTTATTTTCTGTGTACTTACCGGCATGTATCGCCACTCACTGATTTCACTTGCTCTCCATTTGTTTTCAAAACATTGGACGATTTCTTCCAAAATATTACTTTAAATGCACTGAAATATTCTCTTACTGGGAAAAAAACACACTATAAACGTTCTTTGACAAAATGTGGTTTTAAAACGACTTATAAACTGCTTAAAACATCCTGAAATTTTAAAATAAATAGCACGAAAAAGCTTATGTCAATAAAAATATTATCCGACCGTCTGCGCCCTGCCGACTTTCCCCACCCACAAGCCAATCACGACCTAAAGTGGTTGAGACAGAATTCTCTGTCGCTATCGTTCTAGCGTCGTTTAAAAGGATAGAAAAATAATCGACATTTGTCACCTTTGTTTTGTTGTGATTTTATTTGTAAATAAGCAGTGGTTATTATTTGCCAAGGTATTTTCGTTGGACCAGATATCTTGTCTCTTTTTAATCTAAGGTTGTTACGTACCTAAAAGCGCTTTTACAAAAGGACTGTTTTTAAATAAAATCGCGGTTTATACGTTCTTCATTAAATATGTCAGTCATAACTTGTTAACCACAAATTTTTCGGAGAATCAGTGTTGAGAATTTCTTATATAAAAGCGCTTTAAGAGACCCGTATAAACAAAGTAATTGTAACCAGGCTTATTCACGGTTATTCACACAGATGGCACCTAGTTCCTGTTAACATAATCAGGGGCGGATTCTTGAATTTCACGTCCTTCATTGTGACCAATAATTACTCAGAAGCTCTCATGCACTGATAAAAAATTATAAAAATTAACGATTGCTTTTGCTAAGAAAAATCATATCAAATAATATACATACTTTACTTACGACCAACGCATAATACTAGTTTAACGAGCGTCCTCCCATCTAAAAATGTTTATGTACTACAGGGCAGTTCTGGCATATAAATGTCAGCAGATTACCAGTTTGATGTTTTGCGGTTTCGAAAAACTCATCTACGTGTTAAAAGCAATTTAGCGACGATTATATTGTTGTAAGAATGTTCTTACAGCAACGGTTTACAGGAATATCCTACAAAAGCTCTGCTTCTTTCTGTAAGAACATTTATACGGTATTACTACAGAGCAGAATGGCCGCAAAGTACTTTAGGCTCTTAAAGTATTGTATAAGAGTGTTTCAAGCCCAATAATACAACAATTTTAAATAGAAAAGGCTCTATAATTAGTAATTTTGCTTTATGAAGACACATTATAAGAGCAAAAAGGTGATAACCATCATATCAGATCTCTCTAATAAAACAAAAATGCACGTAAGTGGTTAATGGTGGATGAAAATATTTAGCAGTTTCTCTAATTTTAAACGTCATTTCTCAGTCTCACATAACCTTAAACAACAAACAGTGAACAGAAAGTTTAAGTTTATATATCCGCCTTAAAGAAAGGACCTGAAAATATAAACATGGACCACTCAAATTGGAAAAGACGCGGATAATGGAAAACCAAGGCGGACAGGAATCCCTATAACTAAAAATTACTGTATGGTTTTTGTATGCTTGCTATATATTTGTTATAAATATTTACAACAAGACGTCCATCTTAGAAATGTTCTGTCTTTCTATGAATTTAACAATCTATCCCAAAGGCAACAAAAACCTCAATAACATGAAGGTATAATTCATAAAAATACATAGAAATGATAAACCATGCACAAATATTGCATAATTTGCTTAAAAAAACGTCGGTATATATTTTTCCACTTTTTATTTTTAGTCAGACAGTATTTTAAGCTCCAAACAAAGATATTTCAATGGCGCGTGAAAATTTTCTTAAATAAATGATAGAGATATTAGCAGTAAAGTGGTGTTCGTTAACAAAATTTTGGTATACGTGTTTCAAAATACGTAAAGTTTTCGCGTAATATTTATTTATTGTCAAGATAGTTTTGGTGTCGCCATTAATACCTACTGTGGAAGAAAAATATTAATTATTGTTAAAAGCCCATTTTGTTATCTAAATATTTATTGAAACCACATTAAAAAAACATTTCTTCTCTTACTTGGCGTTCAGGTTCTATCAATAGAAGTAAAATACTGTATAATTGTTTCCAGAACCACCTTATAGTATGGATAGGTGTTGAAACTATTCTAAAATACCACATAACAGTTACGAAGATCTTTTATACAGTTCTTATGGGTTTATCAATAGAAGTAATTTGCTCTATATGATGGTGCCCATTTTGCACTTATAACCGGCCTAGTATTATATAACCGAATTATACAAGCATTTATTCCTGCAGTTTTTGCTGTAAGAGTGTTCTTTCGGCTCTTACAGAGAAAAAAATGCTGGTTGGGCTAACACGACTGAAATGGACCATTTATGCTCCTAGGATAATACTGAAGCTTAGAAGTAAATCGTAAGAGGGCGCGCCAAGCGACGAAACACTGGTTGACGCAAAAATGTAAATTATTTTTCTGTATTTTTAACAAAATAGATATTTATTAAATATATAAATTTTTAAAACTTAAAAGAAATTAAGAATTTCAAAAATTTAAACATTTTGAAAATTCCAAAAAAAACACGAAATTTTCAAAAATTCTCAAAATTTTCGGGATAAAAACTTACACTTTAGTCCCTTGATATATAATATACTATTGTTGCGCACAGGTTCTTACTGTATGTCAACGTCATGAGGGAGGCAGTTTAAAAGCTTGAAGGGAAAACAGTCCTGGTGCTTTTAAAGCCAAAATTTATACGCCTTTGCAAGGAAATTTATGGTTTACCAACATCGTTTAACACAAAAAGAACGTTTATTATTTGCTTGGTGGTGTTGATTCAGCATTCAGCATGGCTGGATTTATGGCTGTATATATAAATATGGAAGGCGCACACGAAACGTAAGGCTTTGTTATACTTTACGATACGATTTTCAAAACCATTCGAAGGACAAGCCGGCATATGTTCACCGCGTTCTAATTCGACTGGTTTTCATCAATTTGACTCGAGTGGGTGGGGGGCACTCGATCTGTTTCGCACCAAAACCGGCTATTCTTTTACACGCTACCCACCCAGATATGCTGGATCTGGTTGTCTTTTTGCCTCTTCTTCTGCACGGTATAGACGGAAGTACGACAATATTTATGGGTCATCATGGGTATTGTGTGAAAAAATAACCGGTTTTACGTGCGAAACAATTCGAATGCCCTCCATCCACATATACATTCAAATCTCGCATGAGCGGACATCGACGGTTTCGTAGGAATTTATAATTTGGTTCTTGAAATATTGTCCGGTTATGAGAGTTGTCCGCTTGTAGCAGCTGTCCGTAAAGAGAGTTTTCACTGTATACAGCAATGTATGTATCCCTTGGTGTATGCAGGCCTTGATTGTTTGCATCCACAAAAAAAAGGTGACACAAAAGACCCGTCCAATTATCGGCCAATATTGCTTTCAACCATCTCAAAAGTGGTGGAAAAACTTGTGAAAAAGCGCATGATTGACTTCTTGTCACATCATAGAGCATTCTTTTTTTTCCCATGAAAAGCACACAGGACGCAATATTTCGCATTTTAGAGCAGCTCTTAGGGAACTATAATAACGGTTTTGCTATTGCAAGGGCGTTCTGTGACTTCTCTAAAGCTTTTGACTGTGTGAATCACAGAACGCTGCCGGTTTTCGCAGAATTGTTTTGAAAAGGTTTGAGTCTTACTTCTCCTATCGAAGCCAATGTGTTGCCGTAAACGGAAAATGTTCCCCTATGCCGCGGATACATTTTGGAGTTCCACAAGGATCAGTCTTAGGAACAATCCTATTTCTTATTTACATTAATGATCTGTTGAAACTTTACATCTCTGGAATTTTTTCTGCATTTGCGGATGATGCAACGGCAGTATGGCGTGGAGAAAGGCCTGAGGATTTAATTCGGTTGATATCTAATGATCTTAGGAGATTAAATTATGGTGTGACACGAACGGTCTTTTGCTAAACTTTAATAAAACACAGGTTTAATATTGATGACATTGACTGTGATGCATTTTTGATCAAGGCTTCCACACAGAGTAAGTTTCTAGGCCTTCAACTGGCCACTGACTTTAAATTTCAGTCTCATATCATCACCCTTAACAAAAAGCTTGCCTCAGGATGTTACTGTGTAAGAGTGGTAGCAACAAATTTAAACGTCTCTATTGCAAAATCTGTGTTTTTTGGGGCTGCTGTTTACAATATCTCTTTCATTCTGTGTTTAAAATTTAAAAACGTGCACTTCGATTTACGATCGGTGATTCTCCGAGAGATCACTGCAGATCTCTATTCCTAAACTATGCCATACTAACTCTTCCATGTCTCTATCCTAGAATCAGTAAGTCTTATCCATAAACATAAATCCTCATTTTCAGAGCACCAAACCACTTATCAAACACGTCAAAGATACACCATACCATTTATCATTCCACACACTACGCTTGTAAAGAATTCTATAATCTACAATGTCATAAAATTATATAACCATCTTCCTGGAACTATGAAAAGTATCACTGATTTGTCAAAATTTAAAAAAGAACTAAAAAATGTCCTACTCAAGCAAGCCTATCGAGGAATATGTAAACTTCTCTTTTCAACAGCAAATAAATTAAAGAATTTACTTACCCGATGCTTTGGTTACAAAAGTGCATATAACTATATTATTATTAATATGGCTATCAAATCCTATAAGCAGTAAACTAACCTTTATTTGTTATATTTTTATGTTTACTTTATTTCTGTATTTATTTTCATTCTAATTTTAAGCTTTTATTTTGATTTTAATCTCTTAATTAATTTAAATGTAGCTTTTAGTAAGTCCGTGGAATTTTTTATGAAGGAGTTTTGTGACTATGTGGGATTGATAGCTCTTTAGTCACACAATGTTTGTGTTTTGTTCGCATTCGTGTAGAAGGGGTATATAACGACATCTTTCAAGATGGCGACCAAAAATCATAAAAAATACAACTTTCACAACCGGAGCACGATTATACTCGATTCGAGAACGAGGAGTCCAAAAAATTTACTTTAAAGGTCATCCGACCTTAACTGACCTTGAAAATAGCAAAAAGCAAGATTTTTGCCATTTTATTTTCAAAAAATCTTTATAATTCGAGGTTTTGTCGGTCCAACTTCAAATCTACCTTAAACTATTAGTTTGAAGTTTCATGACCTTGAAATCCCCAGTAAAATTAACGTATTGCAAAAATAACACACTAAAGGGCGCTATTCATCAACTATTAAAGCGAAGAGGACCAAATTTGGTAAGAAAGATAAGAAGGTCAAGTCCAACCATATTGTTAAAAAAAATTTGGTTCAGCTATGACGCGTTTCAATATGGCGGCTGATATATCAAAATGGCGACCTATAACCACATTTTATTTTATCGAATTTCGTAAAATTAAACCTTCCTACCTTTTTTTTTGATATGGCGCCCAGATGTTTATGCTATACCCCGGTAAAAATGACTGATATGCCTGTCGTTTTTATTAAGTTCTGGAATGGTGAATTTTATGTTCTACTAACTTGTCTAGCGAACAAAGTCATTTAAATAACCTATAAGAAAGTTAGCAAAAGTTAGATATATATTACCATATACTGGACCAGTGGTTTTAGGTGCCATTTTCCAAAATATCGGTCGAAAAAGCATGCCAGTAGAGCATAGCTACACTTGTTTATTAACATTCATAATAAAATTCAAGGATGAGGATTTAACAGCTATTTAGTCACACATTCATGTGCCACCGCATCCCTGTAGAAGTTCCGAAACTTAATAAAAACGACAGGCATATAGGTCATTTTTACCGAGGTATAGCATAAACATCTGGGAAGCCATATCAAAAAAATAGTTGATATATCAGCCGCAATATTGAAACGCGTCATAGCGAAACCAATATATTTTAATAATATTGTTGAACTTGCCCTTCTTTTCTGTCTTACCAAATTTGGTCCTCTTTGCTTTAACAGTTGATGAATAGCGCTCTTTGGTATGTTATTTTTGCAGTGTGTTAATTTTACTGAGGTATTTTTGAAGGTCATGAAGCTTCAAACCGCATCAAACTCTAAGGATCGAATTTAGCATATATGCCTAATAGTTCGAGGTACATTTGAAGTTGGACTGACAAAACCTCGAATTATTAAGATTTTATGAAGAGAAAATTTCAAAAATTTTTTTTTGCGATTTTCAAAATCATTTAAGGTCGGATGACCTTGAAAGTGAATTTTTGGAATACCCGTTCTCAAATTATATAGAATCGAGTATAATCATGCCTGGTTGCGAAAGTTGTATCTTTTATGATTTTTGGCCGCTATCGTGAAAGATGACGTCATATCAACTTCTTCTACACCGATGGGAACAAAACACCTGGTAATACTTGATTGTGTGACTAAAGAGCTATTAATCCCACATAGTCGCAAATCTCCTTCAGTCAAAATCCCACGGGATAGAAATTATCGACATATGTCCCTACACTAGTAGTTAAGTCCCGGGCACTCAAAGATGATGTGAGAGGCTGATTCATCGCCCTCATCACACAGCCTGGGTTCTTCCTGGAAAATTCTCATTGTGTGCAGGTGCTTCCTCAGTGCGCAGTAACTGTCCCTATTCTAATTTGACCTCTCGAGAGCTTAAGGCTGGAAATTATAGTCGATCCTTAAGGCCTTCCTTCGCTGAGGATTTCTTGAGAAAGGCTTGCTGAAGGCCACTCTGAGGTCGCGCAATATGTGGCAACGTTGCATTTTTGCTGTTTTTTTTGTTGGTGATTTTACTGATTTCGTTAAATTGCATGTTATAGCTTTTAAAGCTATATAACCCATGGAAAAACGAAAGGAGAACACAACTCCTTTTTCCAATGAGGAATAGGAGTACTTGTGTTCACTGGTGGCAAAAATTTTCCAAAAAAAAAACAGATGCATGCCACATCACTTCAAACAAAACAAAAGTATTATAACTTCAACTTTTCTGCATGATTGAATTGGTTCATCGGTTCTATCGACAGCCTTCTTCTATTATCTCTTTTTGATTCATCATATACAATTAGGTGTATCTAATCTTGAAATATAATTTTAGAAAACCAATATCGTTTTTTGAACCTTTTTTCAGAAAACCTCTCAAAAGGTTTGTCAAAATCTCTGAGGTATATTTTTTCAACTCGCTAATATGGTGAGTAGTAGTCCAAGAAATCTTGAAGTTTGTCTATTATTTAGCAAAAAAGAACCCAAAAACAACTACTCTTCAAAAATCACACCAGCAACAATACATAAAACCTGAACCTAACCTGAACAAGACGACCCAACGCCTCCTTAGGGTAGCTCCCGAGCTACCTTGGCCTTTACTCAAACTTAAGGCTTCATTCAGCGACTATAAAATGCATGTACGCCAATTTTGATTTAAATCGAACAAACTGAATCTTTTCCCCCCCCACTTCTCTCGTTAGAGGGAGGTGGATACCTGAGAATACCATATTGTCGTATTCTCACCGGAGCTATAAACGCTTACCAAATTTGAACACAATCGGATGTGGTTAAGTCAGTTAAAATTGGTTAGCATAACACGACCGAAAATAAAGAAGAAGTTAAAAAACCTCCAAATCAGTTACTTCAACCGAAAAGAAACTAAAAAACAAAAGATCAAAAGATCTTGGGTGGAAATAACGAAAATTCAAACTTGGATGAGCATCCCACAAGGAACACACAAAAGATCAAAGCAAAAAGAGAAATGATTAAACGATGTTTCGCCCTGGGTAACCAGCGTGGGCTCATCAGTAGTTTCACTGGTCACCCTCCACTATACATCATTAAACACATACAACATCATACACTTTGATTTCTAACCTTGAACCACTCACAAATAGGCATCGTTCCGCACTGGTACTTACTAATCCAAGTTACCTGATACGAATTCGTCCTGGCGTGTTAATATTTCCAGTAGGATAATGCTCCTAAGGCAATTAAAACAAAGAAGAAGTTAAAAAACCTCCAAATCAGTTACTTCAACCGAAAAGAAACTAAAAAACAAAAGATCAAAAGATCTTGGGTGGAAATAACGAAAATTCAAACTTGGATGAGCATCCCACAAGGAATACACAAAAGATCAAAGCAAAAAGAGAAATTCTAACCAATTCGTTATTTCCATCCCCAAGTGCCCCAACACACCAAATTTCAACGAAATCGGGCGTACTTCAACTGTACCCCCCTCCACCCCCTTCGAGTAGGGGGAGCTGTCAATGGCATTACACTATATTCTTATGTTGTCACCGCAACTACATATAAGCATGCCAAATTTGAAGCCGATCGGATGTCGGGAAGTTGGTCAAAATTAAGCCGCATCATTCCACCCGAAAAAACATATATAGTTCGTTACATAGATACATTGCAAGTTAAATAAAAGCTTCTAAATAGCAATATTTTAAAAACCACTTAATTTAAAGAGCTACCTATTGCAATATGAAATAAAATGCGAGATAATTATGGAAATTTGGCAACCTTGCTGAATCGCAGATACTTAGCCATCTAAATTGAACCTACATGCATGTGTGATTGCGTCGTACGTTTTTTGCGGTTTCTAGTTTATTTTAATTTCTTTGCAACAAGTGAAGTAGTTTCGTCCTATATCATGCTCTGAAAGTGTCAACAGAATATCTGACACCTAGCCAAAAAGCGCCTCCCAAAAAAGCCTCTTCCAAAAAGTGGTGATTGCATCAGCTCTACGACTCGTGACGGCCTTGGAGCCTGTTTATTGGGTAAAACCTCTTCGCTTCTCTTAATCGATCGATCACATCCTTCGAAACACAGAATTGGTACCCAAAACTTTCCTACAACTCCATTGCATTGGTATGAGTAATTTTCCTGAAAAGCAGCATTCAAGGCAGGGTTTCCACACGTCCTGGTTGATATGTTATAATTTTGTACTAATTATGTACTCTTAAAGAAGGGTACTTTTAGTTTTGAAAAAACTCGGTTCCTAAGATTTTTGTTTGTTTGTTATGGGGTGTGATATCAAGGTACATCCCCCTCTGCTTATGAAAGAGATTCGACCAAAAGGGACAATGCCAGAATTTGGTACTAAGTATGTACTAATTTCGCCTCCTTCTAGAAAATTGCCTACTCTTAAGATAACTTCATTTTTTTTTGTTTTTATGGGGTGTGTAGCTTGATATCAAGGCACACCCCCTTTCTGCTTAAGAAATAGATTTGAAAAAAAGCAATTATGCTATAATTTGCTACTAATTATGTACTAATTTCGTCCCCTTCTAAAAAATTGCCTACTCTCAATATAACTTGATTTTTTTTAATTTATATGGGGTGTGTAGCTTGATATCAAAGCACACACCCCAGAAAAACAAGTTATCTTGAGAGTGGGCAATTTTTTAGAAGGGGACGAAATTAGTACATAATTAGTAGCAAATTATGGGCTAATTATTTTTTTCAAATCTCTTTCCTAGGCAGAGGGGGATGTACCTTGATATCAAGCTACACATCTCTTAACAAACAAACAGAAATCTTAGGAACCGATGGTTTTTGTAAACTAAAAGTACCCTTCTTTAAGAGGATATAATTAGTACAAAATTATGTGATATCAACTCTTATTAAATCTATCTCCTATCCCCCCCCCCCTTTTTAAGTGCGAATAACTCCGTTATTCATTAAGTACAAAAATTTTTTAAAAGGGGATTAAATTACTACATAATAAGTACATAATTTTTACAATATCCAAATTGAGTTTCGTTGAGGGGGGCGTGTAGCTTGACCAAGCTACTTTTTTCCTCATCTATACACGCTGTGCAAAAACAAATAGTAGAGAATACCATAAAACTTTTAGTTATTTCACTTTATATATTAATTTTATTTAGGCACAGATAATTTAAAAAGTTTGAAGTTGAACCGGTTATTAAAGTTATTAAAGAAAAAACAAATAACTAAATAAGGACCTCTTAAAGAGGTAATGAAAAATCATTAAACGCGAACAGAAAAGCATACTTCTCAAAGACATTCAACTAAAATAGACCTATCAAGTCATTCATAAATCACTTTGAAACGCAATCAGTCGTTAGACTTAGGGAAAACCATTTTATCTTCCACTGGCAACGCTGGCCCAGGCCATACCACATCACGTTTACCAGCGGCCAGAAGCGGCTCGTTATTTATAAATGTGAATCGCGTGCAGAAAAGAATGACTTTCCGCACTGTTTAGGCAAATTACCAAAAAACTAATTTGGAAAAAATGAGCAACATTCGATTAAAAATAGTGATATTTTGAAAAGGGAAGATACCTAAATTATAGGTATTATATGTTGGTTTTTCATTGTGTAAAAATTAATGGAATTTATACACTCTACTATAATTTTTAATTAATATGTACAAAAGTATCTTTACATTTTGAAAATAAATACAAAAAGAACCTTATGTAGAGTATTTACCTATGTAAATATTATAAATAAAAATGTAACAAATATAAATTCTTTATCCTGTGTCTTATATAATGTTTTAAAAATTTATATTTATACCGGGATAGTATTAAAACTGTGAATGTAGTTATCAATAAATATCATACGCACATCTTACATTTTTTACTACTCATATAGGATATTTAAAAATATCGCAGCTTGGGTTAGTTCATTATACCAAATATAGTGTAATTAAAGTGCTTACCATATTGTTTGTATTAGAAATTTGCTGAAATATCAGAAAAAAACTTATTTCTTTCCTATATTTATTAATTATATTTTGTATTTATTGTAACACTAGTTGCACGTCCATGGCGGCCTATGAAAAGATGGCGTCTGAGAAACATATGATAACTAACTTATGAAATGTTTGGTTTTGTCATATCACTTTTGCCACAAACGCTTAAAAATGTATTAAAAAAATATTAAAAACTGTCCAATAATCTGTAAAATATACCAAAACCTCGATTATGCTAAAGCTACAACGCTGACGAGAAATTATGAATGGAGCAGCGTACAAACGGTTATATGGCTGACCCGCCACAACTGCGACGTTGTCACATTGTTGTAGGTTTTATTCCCGATATATATTGGGAAATAAAAAGAATTATTCTTTCAGCTAAAATATCAGGTATTTTATATATTTCGATCGAAAAAATTAGTTATATTTCAAGTACCATAACATGTACCTGCATATTATAAATTCTTTATGGATTTAGAATTGTGAAGATTCAAAAAAAATTTAAATGCAATTATTTATATATTTGAATAAAAATAAGGTGTTTCTCCATGTTTTAAAAAAGAAACCGGAGAATTTGCATAATTGCAGGTAAATGATAAAAAAGTCATAAAAATAATACGTTTGTAAAAACATTACGTGTAGAGGTACAACTTTCAGCGCAATCTGGCATCGTTACCAAATTGTTTACCTTATGTCTGATCGCAACTGTGGTAAACATAATAGAGACATAAAGCTATTTGTAACTCATCGCGGTATACGTATCCGCATCTAGCGAGAACCAAGCACATTGATTGGTCAGAAACTTGTAGCACGTCGAAAAGAGCAGATATATGCTAATTTAAGGTGTTTTTGAACGCAATAGGTGCTGAGATACGATACGTGTGCCATAACGATACGTGATACCTAACGCATCTCAACACCTATCGCGCTCAAGAACACCTTAGATTAGCATATATCTGCTCTTGTCGAACGTCCTACAAGTTTCTGACCAATCAATGTGCTTGGTCCTCTCTAGATGCGGATACGTATACCGCGATGAGTTACAAATAGCTTTATGTCTCTACTGTCTCTATTTAGGTTATACCTTTATGATAGTTGAACATTTAAAAATTAATTTTAAAACTGACTGGTTTTAATTAATGTCAACTGATGAAACCAAAAGGAAATAAAAAGTGGTGGAAAGTGACAATTTGAAAAAAACTTTATAAAGATTTGCTTTTTCTTCTTACTTTTCTTTATGAAAAATAATGATCTGCCAGCAGTGGCAGCCACTCAACTGTTATAATTGCCTTGGGTTTCCCTTAGAAATTATAAAACGTCAGAAAATACAGTCGTTTATAAAATAACGAACAAAGCCGGTGCAAAAGGGCAACGAAAAATCAGCTAATTGTTTCAATATAAAAAAGAACGAGTTTATGAAGTGCCATTTCTTTTACTCGGTGGGAATTGATAATTTGGAGGTTCAGATCCGTATTTTTGCTAAAATGCTTAGAGAATAGAAATCGGTCAAAAACAACGTGTTTGATTCTTTTTGGTAAAAACTTTCATAAAAACAGAAAATCTAAAGTGCAAAAAGCGCTTCTTCAGACTGTACAAATTTTCCCCTTATGGATAAAAAGTGCCACTTTAGTCATTAGGTATACAGGGTTCCTAAGATTTTCCTTAGGGATAGGATTTCAATAAATCAAACAGAAATGGCATAGAAAGTTCTGCGCGCACAAAAGAAACAGGTATATTGAGCAATGGTGCCAGTTTGTTATTATCTCCGGACTGCTTTCATGAGAAAAAATTGTCGCCACTCTTTCATTGTGAGCATAATTCATAGTTGCAATAATAACCGTTGACAAGATGTCTGCAAATTCCGCTAGATGGCGGCCACACCATGAACATCTAATCTAATTAAAAATTAGATGTTTTCAGGTCCAAACCACAGCTTTTTCTTGCTTAAAGGAGGCGGCAGGGTCCATTATTTACGATACTGAGCGATAAACTCGTGAGGTTGTTAACATTAGAAAGAAATATCTTCGCTTTTAATTAAATTTCTTTCCATTCTGTTCTACTAGTGACATCTATCCGGAAACGGTCAAACCATGCAGCTAGCACTAGCAGCCAAAGAAATCAATAAACGGCGCTGTTTTTCCTGCAGAACTTTTCGCTTGCGATATTACTAATTTTAAATAAAGCTGGCCCTACACTACATTTGATATTTTCGAGGTGTTTTATGACATGATCTCGAAACATGTAGCGAACCAATTATTCAAAACTAGCGGGAGGGTAAAAGCGAAAAATAAGGGGCTGCCAATATTTGTAACACCTAAAAAGGGGTGAAAAGATTTATTTTGCTCTGTTTCTTTACAAAAAACTTGAGCTCTGCCACTTTTTTATTTTTTTCTTCAACTTTCTCGAAATTTTCGTCATACCGTAGAAAAAAGTTATTTCCCCCATGGTCATACTCTAGTTTTATTCGAAAAAATTTAGAAACAGAGACGGGATCAGTTTTCCTAAAACGGGGGATGATCTTGGTTTCGAGTGAGAAGATAAAGGGCGCCGCAGGCAAAAATTTTTCAATTAAATTAGCCGAACGCAAAAATGTTAGAAAAACAAAGCACGAAATAAAAATGGCGCCGCTTACAATTTTTTTTCAAAAATTACGTAATTTCGGGAACGCAAAGAAATAGGTCTAAAGAGTATAATTTAAAAAAAAAATATCAATTTTCTCGCCCTCCTCCACTGGGACTACAGGGGCCGTGCACAAATTACGTAATGGTCATAGGGGGGAGGAGGGTTACAAAACGTTACGTAGGGGGGAGGGGGGTTTTCGACAGCGTTTGCATTTGTGTGAAACTAAGAAAATTTGGAACGAAAATAAGCGGAAAGTTTTTTTTGGGGGGGGTAGTGTTCTTGAAATCGTTACGTAATATTAGAGGAGTGGCGTGCCAAACCGTTACAAAACATTACATAGGGAGGGAGTCAAAAATTGGTAAAATCACCGTTAAGTAATTTGTGCATGGCCCCACATCTGACTGTTCCTCCTTTTTGATTTCGAATCAAAGTGCAAAATCCGGGTTGGACGTTCGAAGGCGTCAACCCGTCCTATTTGCTTGATAAAGTTTCTACGGAAATATCTCAGTCGATTTCTCCGGCCGTGTATGAACGCTTTAGGTTAGGCATTTGCATGTATCTCAGTCCCCAGCCTGTAAACAGTGCGTAAGGACAATGGTTACAAAATGAAAAGGCGAAAAATATTTTTTTTTACGATATCTTTCATCAGTTTGGTATTAAAGTCGAGCAAAAACATTTTTTATTCCAGTCCTAAGGGTATGAAAATGGAAAACATTAGAAAACAACAACCTGGAATGGATTTACTACGTATAAGATGTAGTGACAACATCGCCCCATGCCCATCCTTTTCTGCCTAACGTGCTTTTCCGTTTGTCTGCGTCTTATATACGGCTGCTTGGCCCCCTAAGGATTTGCTTAGGAACCCTGTATAATGTATCATTATAAAATATTTTACTATACTTATACCAATTTGTCTTTTGTTTTAGGTAAGCTTAACAAACTTCGATAGCTATTAATGAAGAAATAAATGTATATGGTAAGATATGCTTTACGTTGTGATATTCGACAATGAATGTGTGTTAAGGCGCATTTACACAGACAAACTTTCCTTTGATGTTGAAATGCCGACAAACATTTACACGAGCCTCTTGAGCAAAATGTTCAAAGAAATGTTCGAGCAAAATCGCGTACAAAAAAACACACGTAAATTTTGGAGAGAATGTTGAGCAAAATTTGTTTGAAGAAATGTTGGTAATAAAAATTTCTTACAAATTAAAATTTTATAGTTTTATGGGAATTCATTGAACTTAACTGAAAATAGAAAGACTAAGTTTTAAAACAAGGTATTTTTAATTAAGTGCTTTCCGACGGAAAAACGATTTGACGTCGAAATTCACGTTTTACCTCATAAGCAACTTCGATTGATCTGATTTTTATACGGGATATGCCAGTATACTTGTAACTTTTTTGGGGTTGTAAAAAAACGAGAATAAAAAAATAATAATTGGCACTTATTTATTGCTGTTGCCTGTAAAATGTAATGATAAAAATTTACGTTTAAAAGAATATCTCTTTATTTTACTTCCTAGTTTAAAACACAATACAATAATAATTAAGTCAAATTAAAAAACCTATATACATTTTATTAAATCTCAAATGTATGAACAAAAGCACGTTCCGTCTAAATAATACCCGTTTATTACCCACTTTTACAACCCTACGATCCCGACCCTTGTCTAAGAAAATATAATTTAGCAGTAATAGGCTAGACTTCTGAATCGGAATGTTGCTCCATTGCATATTGTTTGTTCAGTGTCAGTAATCGACCTTGATTATTACATTAAATTGACAGTAAATATCTATCTTCAGCATTTTCATGAACCTCTTGCTTTTTTAAGCAACCGTTGGGACCTTAAACTAACTAGGTAAATCTGGTGTGAGGAATTAAAAAAAAAACAATCAAAGCTAAGGGTAAAGTAAAGTTACAAAAATATGTTTAAAAAAAATTCCCTCCCCACCACTCCTCATAATCGTGAGGCGCGGATTACCGCTTAAAAGTGCAATTTTTGAGTTTTTTGCCGATATTTGAAAAACTCTAAAATTTTTTGGAAAAGAAAAATTTTCCTTGGTTGTTTTTTGAATTTAGGAAAAAACCCTTGGAAATAAAAAAAACTCACAAGAAAATCCCAAAAAACCCCCGGGCAAAAAAATCCGGGAAAAACCCTAAGAAAAAAATATTACGAGTAACCCTAATCCATGTGACAAAACTGATAGCCAAGAATAATATTTCGCTTGCAGTCGGCTTTTTTTCACAAAAATTTTAAATAAAAGTTGCTGTTCCATTTTTTTAAAGAATTGAGATCACTGATCACTGATGTGAAATTTTATTTATTCTCATCTTTAAAAATATGTTTCCAAAACAGACAGCAATAATTTGCTCAAAAATTTACCCGAACGAAATGTTCAAAGAAAAGCTCACAAAAATGTTCACCCAAAAATTTTTAGATCTTTTGCACGAGCTTTTGTTTGAGCATGTTCGTCTGTGTAATTGCGCCTTTATACTGCTACCTACTACCACAGCGTGAGTGTTGGTTGATCCACTGATAGGTGTGCGTTGTAACCTTCTTTAAGTGGACACTGGCAAATTGGACTAGTTCCGCCCTATGTTCGCAGTAGCCTGAAGCTCTCTGTATAGGAAAATACACTGGCAAGCAGACCACTATAGTATCTTATACTTATATGAAAATTTATTGATACCCGCAATTTATTAACAAAACAAGCTACTCAATAGGTCACAAAACTTTTATAATTTATGCAAAAAGTGTTCGAGCTGAAATACCCTTTCGCTTCCGCTGTTTGGTACTGCGTCAAATATGTTTGCGCTTTTTTGTCGTGCACTAAAATAGGCCTCGCAAAATAATCCAATCAAAAAACGAGTTATTCGCGCCAGCATCAGCATTTTGATATGCTAAAATAATTACATTGAATGACTAAAAGAAAGTCTGATAAATTTGGAACTACGAATTAATTTAGGTCAATACCTATTCAACTATTTATTGGGAAAGTTTTCCGTTAGGCTTTTCCAGGAGCAGATAATTCCCTTAAAAAAAAAGCCACTTTTTTCGGCATTTCATTAAAAAGTGTGAATTTTGTAAACAGTTTGTAAATTAATTTTTTCATGAAATTTCGTAAAAAAGATGTGAATTCACAACCTTTTCACGAAACAAGAAGGGCCACTCTTCTACGCTTTCTTAATTTTCTATGTTAAAATTAATATAATAACATCTCTTATTACCAGACGCAACCGTACAACTGACAGGGTAAATGATAAATTTTTAAAACTACTGCTTCGCTTCTGGGAATATATAAATCATATCCTTTTAAGAAAGAATTTGGAGCAGCTAAATGGTTAGCTAAATGGCTCTCGAGCGTTAAGCTGATTCATGCCGTATTGGCACTGAACAGGCAAAAACATGTTCGGTGGTATTGGCGTACTTATTGCAATGTAATACACATATTAGAAAACAGCCAGCTGCACTAAAAAGAACGATGTCTTGCATATAAAATAGAAGAACCCACTTGAATTCCTTCGCCTAAACACCGAACATTAACAAGAGAAGAAGGGTGACTCTAAGCGTCTCCCCTTCATATGCGTATCTCACTCGAACATCAGATGCTACTCTTTCTCGGTCCCTCGAAGTCGCCGCTGCTGGGCGAAAATCATTAACCGGCTGTCCGTCGCGTCGCACAGTGGTCAATTTTCAGAAAAATACGGACCTAAATGGAAAAATTTTCAAATTAAAAATGTATCTAAATTTGCCCCTTTATTGTTGTCAAGATAATAGGCGAATAGTTGGCCAAAGAATAAACTATGTGGTTTACGAGTTTGACATTATGCAAATATTTAAAAGACGGGTTATCAAAAGTCAGTATTTTGTATTTATTATAAAATATTGGTTTGTAAAGTTTCTTACCTCCATAAAGTCAGTTTGTTTATTATTTGTGTGATTGTCTGATATAAATACTTTTGACTTTTGACAGGTAAGTTTGTTTTAAATATAACTTTGAGTAAATGATTGTTTTATTCAAAAGTTTATACTTGGGTTTTCTAAGTATTTTTTTTGGTTAGCTTTTTCTTGATGAATAAGCCTTGATTCACCTTTCGTAAAAACATTATAAGTATTATACTTAATAATATAAAAAGTTAAAAGTTACGCATATTTGCATTTTTAAGAAATATGGGAAATAGTATTTATGATGTATATAAAAATTTTCCTGTTTCATTAGGTGCAGGGTTTTCTAGTATATCTTTGTAAACCGCCTAACGAGTTAATTTGAATAGATATGCAAATATGGTAAATACAAAAGTTTGAAATTTTTTTATGGACCTTTTGCAATTATATAATAATAATTTTTCGTAAATACAATGCCTTTACCGTGCATATACCTGCTTTGTGCCCTAATAGAAATCTACTGTATAAAGGATGAGCTACCTTCGACTAAAAATCTGCATAACTATAATTTAAGGAATTGCAACATCGAAATTCCAAAATATAGATTATCGAAATCCACAAAAAACTGTCTAGACCTTAAAATTTTTACTGTTTGCCAAACAAAATTAAAAATCTTTATTTTAGAAGTTTTAAAAAAACAATTAAGGCTTATCTTAATTAATTAACGTTTAATTTCATTTTGTATTTATATACGTTGTCCGTAACTAGTGTTTTATATTATATTGTCTTTCTCTTTTTACACATTTTATACACATTTTAATTACTTACCTTTTTCTACGACTTAAAATGATTAATTTTCTTAAGTTTTTTTTTACTATCATGACTTACTATAATGTAATTTTAAAATTGTACAAACATAGTCAATAAAAATTCTATTCTATTCCATTCTTTTAAACCAATTTGAGATTCCAAGTCCTATGCAAAGAACATAAAATCTTATGCCAAGAGCATATTTTTTAACTATTTGTATCATGGTATTATAAATAGTTTGCTTTTAAGAGCATATTTTCTTGAAAATTGGCCTTAAAAGAAGCACACAATTCTCTTAATTACGAAAACTTTAAAAAGAAGGACGTCGTTACATAGTATGGCAACACCTAAAGGGATCATTGCACAATTCACATAAGAACCTCTTTTTATTTTGGCTTCCCTCACTTCTAATATAGCAAAAGAAAAAAAGAGAGAGTCTTATGCGAATTATGCAATTGTACTTTTATGTGTTGCACTGTGCAAAAACGTCACACCGGTAAGCAAAAAAAAAAACTGTAGGGACTGGAAATTAAAAAAAAATTACAAAAACTGTTTATTAATAAAATATTAAAACTTTACATAAACGTGAATATAAATTCGCTAGATCTAATATTGTCAAAAACAGTAAATAGTGTATTTTGCACATGAACGTGAACATTTTTGGCATAGAATTTTTGTTATTATATCAAAGGGTTTACATCACACCATCAAAAGAGCAGTAACTTAATTTTAGCTAATTCTAACAAAAAATCTAGATTTATAAACAGTATACAAGTATAAAAACTCGGCTGTTACAGAACTTGCTTAAAAATGAAAAGTAGGAATAATTTTTGTTTTTCTAAAACACATTTAAATTGAGAAAAATGAGGTAGCTTTTTTACCTGACAATAATTGTCATTTTAATAGTCTTTCCTTTTTGGCTTTGTTCAACAAAACGTACACAGCACAATTCTTAAACTAAAATATCAAAAATAGTTAACAGTAAAAGAGCAACTGCAAAAAAGTCTGATTTCTTAGTTTATGGGAGTGGGATATACATCATCAAGCGCACGTCCCAGTCAGTCAGTTCTCCTAACAGCAGGCGTTTGGAAGGGGGAGGGGTTCAAACCTGTAAAAAAATCATAAAAAACTAAAAGTAAAAGAAAACCGTATACTATACTGTTACCAATGTTTTTAATTGATTAAGATGAAAATGTTTTTGAAAAATACTTCACAATAATTCATTTGTTTGAAAGTTTGAGACAATGATGTGTTTGAAATTAACTCTGTGTTTCGGACTTCCATTGTCTATATTTTATTTATACACGACGTTTCGATCAGAGATTGTACTGATCGAAACGTCGTGTATAAATAAAATATAGACAATGGAAGTCCGAAACACAGAGTTAATTTCAATAATTCATTTCACACAGACCTATTTTTTTAAGGTTAGGTGAGCGTTTAAAAGAAATGCATGTTCTCTATTGTACTGTCCTTTAGTTAAGATAATGCATAATTTTTATATGCCTGTCTCTTTTATTTTGAAAGAATAAAAAGAGACCGACGTATAAAAATTAGGCATTATCCATAAGCCATTACGCATTAAAAGTTCGGTAAACGGGGCATAAATTTCTATTCTTTACACTATAAAGCTTATTCACATAAAGAATTTTTCATAAAAAACTTAAAAGAAAACCAAAAAATAATATAGTCCATTCCTAACCTATAGGTAGGTACCCTGTTGTAAATTTAAATAATGCTCTTAAGCTCTTATAGAGGACAACATGAGCTCTGATCTCAAGTTCACAGAGCATGTTGTACAAGAACTGGCGGGGCGGACCGTCCATTTTGGATTGCCTTTACTAAAGCTAATGGTCAAACATGATATAAAAAATAAATTATTTAGCTACACAATCAAAAATTTGTGAAATTTACTACACACAAGAGTTCAGGCATGATTGCTGTACCTTGCAAATGACCGGAAATACATATTTTAAACTCTACATGCTTAACTCTAAATTTCGATTCCAAGTGTCTCATGCCCATATACATGTAGCAGTTCTTCCAACCACGGTGTTTTTGAGGTTCTCACATTACCTATTTTTACAACCAACTGCACAGACCGTTTGATCTTATCATGGCCGGCATCTGACTAGTGACTATCGATTGACGGCTGGCAGTTTACCCGCCGATCGGGTGTGCTCGGTAACTAGCCGAACGGATTGAAATACTTCTATCATGGACTGAAATAATTTCTTTTAAATTTGTGTTGAGCATAATCCTCTTGACAGATAAAATAAAACCAAGATATTAGGAATCTTGTTCGGAAAAATTCTAAGTTCTATATTGGAGGAAAAAGATATAATGCCAAAATAAATTCAATTATGATGAAAAAATAAAAAAACAAGATAATTTGGGATCTTGTCTCAAGCGGATTTTTTTTTCCAGTGTAATATAACCAAAGTCTCCGTATGCATCGGGTAATTTTTCCTTACGTAATCTAAAGGCGCAATTACACAGACGAACATGCTCAAATAAAAGCTCGTGCAAAAGATCTGAAATTTTTTGCGCGAACACTTTTGTGAGCTTTTCTTTGAACATTTTGTTCGGGTAAATTATTGCTATCTATTTTGGAAACATATTTTTAAAGATGAGAATAAATATAATTTTACATCAAAGATCAGTGATCTCAATTCTTTAAAAAAATGAAACACCAACTTTTATTTTAAACTTTTGTGAAAAAAAGGCGACGGCAAGCGAAACATTATTATTGGCTATCAGTTTTGTCATATGCAATGTTAAAATAGTTAATGATGGAGGTAATAACATTTAATTCTTTTCTCTAACTTTTTTGGTTTTCTTTCATTACAAAAAGATAACGGAAATGTCTTCGAAGTAATTACTTTTTAAAATGCAGTTGGATATTTTTAGAGAACTGTTCTGGAGAGTAGTTAGTTGTTCCCTGTGGGGGGGGATAGGGAGGTTTAGACAGTCAGAACGCAGCGCTGTCAAACACTGCTGTAATTTTGTGTGTCAATGTTCATTCGACCAAAACCTTCTCTCACTAGTCTACGGTTTTTACTTTCTCCTAACCCAGCAACAGCAATAAATAAGTGTCAATTTTTATTTTTTTTTGATTCTCGTTTTTTTACAACCCCAAAAAAGTTACAAGTATACTGGCATATCCCCTATAAAAATCAGATCAATCGAAGTTGCTTATGACGTAAAACGTGAATTTCGACGTCAAATCGTTTTTCCGTAGGAAAGCACCTTGTTTTAAAACTTAGTCTTTCTATTTTCAGTTAAGTTCAATGAATTCCCATAAAACTATAAAATTTAAATTTCTAAGAAATTTTTATTACCAACATTTCTTCAAACAAATTTTGCTCAACATTCTCTCCAAAATTTACGTGTGTTTTTTTGTACGCGATTTTGCTCGAACATTTCTTTGAACATTTTGCTCAAGAGGCTCGTGTAAATGTTTGTCGGCATTTCAACATCAAAGGAAAGTTTGTCTGTGTAAATGCGCCTTAAGATACGCATGGACATCTGTTAAATACCACTTATCGATATGTTCTATGTAACGTGAATTTAGATTTTTTTTATATTTGATGCGGGAGGGAAGAGTTAGTTTGCAATATAACTGATATTTAAAGCCCGGGTTTGTATGAGATGCATGGAAAGATATGACAAAATTTGTTTATTATAAAATTTAATCAACGGTCCCACTTATGGCCTTATTTAAACGAAATTTTTTGTCACTCGATGTTAAAATTCCAACTAATTATTATTTCACTCTAATTAATAAAATTCTCATGAAATTGTTTAACTAAAAGTATTTTGTCAAACTGCATTATTTGTGATTTTGTAAATAATAATTTGTGTTGGCTTTTACTAGCCTTTGAAACGTAATTCATTTCGAGTTCGGCGAATGAACTGATAAATGTGATGTTTTCAGCAAAAAATATGAAAAAAAAAACTAGCCTACCTAAATAATTTCATAAAATACACAGCGAATTCTTTTGGAAAAAAAGTGCAGAACCAGTGCGCCTTTAGGACAGTAGTTGTGTTCAATTGACAAGTAAAAGTTTGCACTTTCTATTGGTTACCGAAGTCACCGAGTTTTGAACTGAAGCACTTTTTTCCTCAGCACCAGCCTCTGGTGTGGGTACGGTCCAACTTTCTTATTTTAAATTGAACATCCTATATATTTTTCCATTTTTGGACTCTACAAAATATTTTAGGTACATTTTATGCATAATGTCCTATACCTATGTTCAACTGTTTTTAAAATATTGACAGGTGAAAATTGACATTTTATAAGTTTGACAGCCCGTAACATCGAAACGGTTAAGGATAGAGCAAAACGATTCTTACATTCCTGTCTTGGTTTTTCACAAGCTATCGTTTTATATCTAAACCCAGGGTTAAAATATCCTAAGGTTAGTTTAACCCTGGGTTAAAAATAGTATAAAACGATAGCCTGTGAAAAACCAAGATAAGAATGTAAAAACCGTTTTGCTGTATCCTTAACCGTTTCGATGTTACGGGCTATCAAAGTTAAAATATGTCAATTTTCACCTGTCAATATTTTAAAAACAGTTGAACATAGGTATAGGACATTATACTTAAAATTTACCTAAAGTATTTTGTAGAATCCAAAAATGCAAAAATATACAAGGTGTTTAATTTAAAATAAGAAAGTTGTTGCCAAGTTTCCTGCAAATGGCAACACTGCAAGTATGAGTATTTCACAAAGATAGTTTAGATGGACTTATGTTAGAATAGAAAGTTTGAAAAGTTTCCGTTGTATAGTTTCCAAAATATTCTAATAGGTTACTCACCTTGGGACACCCGGTATATAGGCGTGATTTTGCAATATTTTCGGAATTTTTTAAGGAACAGTAGCGATTATTCTGCAATACAATAAGAGGACTATTTGTTTATATAA
The DNA here is from genome assembly GCA_963921995.1 of Oxystoma pomonae. NCBI lineage: Eukaryota > Metazoa > Arthropoda > Insecta > Coleoptera > Brentidae > Oxystoma > Oxystoma pomonae. The sequence continues at coordinate 98,054,713 of OY998167.1, forward strand.
GCAGTGACGAAGCGAGGAGGGGTTTTGGGGTTAATCCCCTCCCCCGAGAAGCCTGGTTATGGTCACATTTTTTCTTCAAATTAAGTTTTGTTTATTCTTTATCCTTAAAAACCCTCCGAAGTCAATTCCTGGGTTCGCCACTGATATAAGAACATATATTTATAATTTTTAATTGTAACTTCACCTGTATTTTTTGTGGAACCAACTAAATAACAGAAAAAAACTACGTTTGCTGTAATTAACTTTTGTATGGTCAGTGCCGGGTGTGAATTTTTTATTTAGCTTAATATGCGAACAGAAAAACACAAATTAAATATTTTTTAGTATGTGATAAAGCTAACCACAAAAGTCGTACCTAATTCTTATTGGCCGAAAATAAAATTTGTTCGTTATTGAAATTAACTCTGTCCCTCCTTTTTTCCACTAGTGTGGATCCGAAATAAGAATAGCCACAAAATTGGTTATTTTGAGACGCAGTTCACTGGTCCAAGTGTGTTGGTATGTTTAGGTCAAATCTTGTAATTCAATTTTGACGAACTTCTACCAATGGTTACTAACTCGAATATCCCATCAAGTTCAAATATGGTATGCATTGGTTTTAAGATATAAGTAATTTCCACTAAATATCCTCTTAGTCCAAGCAATCTATCCAAGTTCCAATGCTTTAGTTCGGAATCGGAGCGGACAGGATGAAACTTTGAGGGTAGTTAGGGCCTCTATAAAGAAGCTTAAACCCAAGTTTTAGACTTCATCCCCCGGGAGGTTTTTCCGCCATCTTGGATTTAGGGGTGCATTTATTTTTCGCGATTTACGGCTTAAATATGCAGTTTACAGAAAAGTATGCCCAGTGATTTATTGTAGATAAAAAGATTCCCCATCGAAACTATAGACATAAAAAAATCCTTAAATTCATTATTTAAACAATTATGATCATTTTAGTGAAAAATTTAGGGGTTGAACTACAGTTTTTCGACTTTTTTAGCCTTCCTGTGCCATTTATGAAAAAATATAATCAGGAGATAAATGTAGACCTTGAAAAGCTCTACAATATTTATCTCTTTAACAATTTTGCGTATCATTCTTCATTTTCGCAGTGCAGCGCTCCGGATTCGCGCGCGCTCACCCCCAACGCCTGGGACTCGATTCTGGGCGTAAGAGAACGATCATACCCTGAGAAGTGACCACTTCCCCCTTTGTAAGGGACAACTTTTTATAGATTTCCCGTTTTTTCGCTATTATTTTGACAAGCCATAAAGTTATATATAATCAACATTTTCTCTATGTTTTTGACAAACAAAGTGACAGTGGGTTTTGGAATGAATGAGTGCGGGTTATCGTACTCATTTTTTTCGAACCAGTTGTACTTACATATTCCTACGTAAGGAGCAATTTTTCTGATTTTCCTATCCGTCCAATTCTCTTTATTTTTTTTTTCTTGAAAAAAAACACAAACAAAAGATATCTTCAAGTCTTTTTTAATAAAAATAACACCAATAAAAATAATGTGTATGATTTGTTTTTATTATATTTAGTTGCCTGCCGTACCTGACAAGAGAAGAATATTCTATTGTTTTTAAATAATTTTGAATTGTCTTATTATCTAAAGGAAAAAATCCAATTATGTTACCTATAGTGTACTTTGTGTTCTTTGTGCAGAAGACTAGGAATTAGGTAAGCGAATAAACATACTATTTATTCCTATTGCTAATGCCTATATGAATCCTTGTTAAGTAATCTATTTAAAATAAAAATAACAAAAATTAAATTTTAATTCTTAATATTTTACAATATTTGAAATTGTTTTAGTGTATCTACTTTTTATGTTTTACAACCACTTTTTTTTTAAACCGATCTTCCCCCTTTTTAATAATTCCAATTTAAATATAATTTTTTGTTTTTTCCAAAATGTAAACCAAAACTTTTTCTTTGTAGCTCTGAAGAAGAGTAAAAATATACTGGAAACGTAAGCTTAATTCAAGTGTCTTATTGAAGCGCCTCCTGTCCTAAACCCAAGAACACCCAACTCTGTAAGAATCGCAAGGACAAGAATCTACCGTTCGTTTGATCATTTCTATTAAAATCCAAAATTCCGTATTCTGGGACCGGCCGATCGCACAAGTCATTCGAACGACGCACGGTGGTCGATTTTCCGGAAAACACAAACATAAATGGAAAAATTAAAAAATTCAAAATGTATCTAAATTTGTCCCTATATGGTTGTCAAGATACCAGGCGAATAGTTGGCCAAAGAATAAACTTTGCTTTTTACGAGTTTGACGTTACAAATTTCAAATAGAAGACCCATAGATAAAGTAATAGCTACGCGAGAGTGATCGATTATGTGTTATACTTGGGGAATATTGTTTGTCGACGATACGAGCACAGCCAGTGGCTACAGGAAGGAACTGCTTGTACAGCCAGACGCATAATAAAATACATATGTTCATTTGGTTCATTTTTTACAGACACTTACTTATTTAATAATAAAAAGATATGAAAAAACGTAACAGGCGCAGTTTTTCGCCTTTTTTTTAGTGTTAAAAAAGCAATGCATTCGCGAAAGGTTGTAGCTCTATACAAACCTTAACTGACTTTGTAGGGTTATATGCAGCTAAAAAACTTTCTTTAGCTTACAAAAAGTTTTTTGGACCCTTTAAAAATCTAAAATAGGAGGAGGGGGCTATAACTATGTTGAGGAATATTATCAAATATTAAAGGTAACAACATTTTATTGTGTTATTTTCTTTTATTAATTGAAAAAAAAAAGGCTTACAGATTTTATAAATGTTTTAACCTATATCTCTTTTTTTTGTTGAATTTTACCCTATTGTCTTCTTGCTTAACTCCAATTTTCGGCACTCTTCAAATAGTCCCATGCACTCTAGCTTTAATGGTAGTCATCCAGCCTGATTTGAATGGCATTTTAGACTTTAAAAAAATTTGTTAATCACTATATAGGTAATCCCATAAACTCGAGCGATTTCCAACCAAAACTGATTAAAATAACTCACTTTTTAAAATCTAAAAAAATCTAGGCTTGAGAGACTTTAACAAGCGGTGGCAAAAACCGGCAGGTACTAAATTAAAATTGTGTGAAATATATTTCGACATTGAAAAATGTTCTGTCTTTCTTTCATGATCATATAGGAAGAAATGGACGGTGCAAGGTAGGTGTTTACTTAATACAAACATTACTTTCACTCTCCGCCGCCGCAATGCGCTATGCGCTACAGGAACTTAGTTCCTGCGCGGCCCTATCTTTCTGTTAGTCTTCGTAAGTTATTACGTTGTCTCTGAGAAGACCCAGAGTATGACAGTATTCAACTTTTAATATATCGAAAACAGTTGAATATCGACATAGGATACGTTATATAAAAATGCTTAGAATTTAAAAACAAAATGCAAAAGTGCAATAACATACTGGGTGTTTCATTTGAAAGTTTCGGTTGGCATTCTTTTTAATATATTTTCTTTTTCTTTTTCTAAACTAACATTTTTACTTTAATTTAGCTAATTAATAAATATATATCTATTAAAACTAAATATTTTGTACGATTAAACGATGTGGAAGTTTTTTTTAATGTCCGCGTTTTTACAAAAATCGACCACTGTGCGAGTCCTACTCTAAAAGACGGTCAAGTTTGCCGTAGCATGCGCATTAGCGAGTAAAATATCGATCGGTCGTTCGTCCAATAGCGTGCTCTGAAATAATACAAGTGACGTTTTTCACACGAGCTTTCCTACAACTCCCATCTACTGGGTCTAGTCGAGAGAACGGCTTCGCTCAAAAATTGTTGTTCGAGGCAGCTCTGCGCGTGCCCATAATAGTTTGGTGATAATTCGATCGTCTCGTCACTGCTTTTAAGCGCGTTTATTGGTTGAATTTACTTTTCTTCTCTCAGGCGAACGATCACTTCCTATGACTTCCAGAATCGGTACCCCGAAAGCCAAGCGTGGTGAGGCTGATATTATAAACCGAATCTCGCAGAACTACTTTGGTATAAGAGAAGGCTCAATGAAACTTTGTGGGTAGTTTGGGTACATAAGCGAGAAGATAAATTACGTTTTAGACTTAATCCCCCAGGAGTTTTTCCGCCATTTTGGATTTGGGGGTGCATTTGTTTTTCGCGATTTGATATTATCCACTAAAGACTTTACTAAAACATTATTTTTGCTGATTTTTTAGTATTATGCAAAATTTAATATAAAAATAAGGTTGCCTTTAATTTAAGTAAAAAAATATTTTCAGTTTTAGAGACCTTTTTTAAACAATACGACAAATTGTCGTACTTTTGAAGTGTGCTTTTTCAAAGAAGCGAAGAACGTTAAATTAAATCCAATGTTGTTTTGTTGCGGAATTGCATGAAATATAATATGCAAGAGTAGGTAGGCACTTAAATCTCGGAACATTAAATGTAGAATAGTGCTACATTTACACTGACTTCCAAAATTAAAAGTAAATTTGTAGGTTACCTTACCTACACAAGCTCTTGTTATTTTGGTGAATTTTAACGGTACTTTTGTGAGCCATTTTTTTTTACAAACTTGACGAACGACATATTAAATTAAATGGCGGTAACAATAATTTTTATATATAGGGCGTCTATTAAAAATAATCAGGACTGACCAATTTAAATAAATTCCAAGACAATGTACTTGTACTTACGAAATGATTTGTATAAGCAAAATTATAAAAACTACTGTTGTGTCTGGGTGATGTGTGACATGAGAGGTGACATACCTGAAATTAAAAGAGTAACCTGAGCATTCAATTTACCTTTATTATGAATTTATTCAGTATAACGCTAATAAACAAGCGTTAATATCAATTTTTAAGACTAAACAGTAATAAACTGGTTGTATAAATGAAAGTACTAAAATAGTACTGAAGTCAGACAATTAATTAATGACTATTATTGATACTTCTATTTAATTTAATTTAACTTAATTAAACCAAACCGCATTGTGTCTGTCACCCACAAGCGTAACAAAATTGTGCTAGTGCTGAAATACTCCTATATGGAGTAATAATGGGATAGTGGTTAAGGTTAGGCTATGTACTATACCAATAGTACGGAAAAAGGTCATCTGCAAGTGGCTCAAGCACTCCACAATACAGGAAGGATAAGAATATTTTACCTAGTGGCTCAAGCACTCCACATCAGTAATAGATTCAGGTGAAAACGACTCTAGCACTGTCTATTTTACACTGTGCACACTGGTACAAAGACGCGCTAGGTCAAGGGCAGTACTTCGTTAGAAGTCTAGGAGGTTGGGAAAAGGTATTAGAGGAACGTACTACGTGGCTCGTCCACTTCAGTAGTACAAAACAAAATATCTGCATATCTGCAGCGCACCCGACGGAACACATCCGTCGTTATAACAGTGCAAAAAAAATGTAAGGACTCGGACAATGCCTAGTGGCTCAAGCACTCCACATCGGCAACTAAAATGCACGCTAGACGGCCGTTTTGCGCAAAAGAGGTAAGGTAATATGCAACTCAAGCACTTTGCAATATTCGTAGGTGTATATGTCCATTCCTTTCAATATTTTAAATTAATAGCTTAACCACAAAAATATCCAAATTACTGTATTTTTATATATTGGTGAATAAATGCTTTAGGATGTAAAATTGGCAAAAAGAACATAAAAATAAATATAAAATAAGGAAAATCGAAATACTCTGTGAGAAAACTCACCTTTTGAAAATGTAATCCAGGACCAATTACACACACAAGCACAGTTAATATTTAGTCCTTAACACTTTTCACCCCACAGTTTTAAAACGTTCTGAAACACCCAACGCTAGTAAAGTGTGGGTCACAGGCTCTTGTTTATGTAACAGACCCATAAATATCGAATTATGCCTGGCTTTTTGTGAATATTATAATCTTTCTTTATCTTAAAATGAGCTGTGTCGCCTTTTCACGGGTAAATTTATTAGTCTAGTTCGACGGAAAAAAACTGACTTCTTACACTTTTAACTTTTGAGGAAATGGCGCTATCTATATACCGGGTGGGCCATAAAAAACCGAACAAACTGTTCTTTGCAGGTAATTGAGCAAGACTTTGATTACACATATTTTTTTTAGACATCTTAAAATCTAAGATGGCGGACAGAAACAAACTTTACCCTTCAAAGAGCCTCTTTTATTCTTATGTTATGGAAATGTTTTGGATTTTTTTATGAAGTCGTTATTTGTGCGACGCAGAAGAAGGTATGAATCATTAAAATCGTTTAAGTGGTTCCCAAAAAAAAATTAAAAACTTTCAATCGGTGTTTTACGGGTTATGCGATTGCCGTCTCAATTCTGTCTGCATACATTTTCCCATAAATTAATTACTACTAAACCGATTTTAATGAAATAAAAAGCCTCAAGAGCAAGACTTTGATTACACATATTTTTTTTAGACATCTTAAAATCTAAGATGGCGGACAGAAACAAACTTTACCCTTCAAAGAGTCTCTTTTATTCTTATGTTATGGAAATGTTTTGGATTTTTTTATAAAGTCGTAAAAAGCTTTATTTCTGCGACGCAGAAGGAGGTGTGAATCATTAAAATCGTTTAAGTGGTTCCCAAAAAAAAATTAAAAACTTTCAATCGGTGTTTTACGGATTATGCGATTGCCGTCTCAATTCTGTCTGCATATATTTTCCCATAAATTAATTACTACTAAACCGATTTTAATGAAATAAAAAGCCTCAAGAGCAAGACTTTGATTACACATATTTTTTTTAGACATCTTAAAATCTAAGATGGCGGACAGAAACAAACTTTACCCTTCAAAGAGCCTCTTTTATTCTTATGTTATGGAAATGTTTTGGATTTTTTTATAAAGTCGTAAAAAGCTTTATTTCTGCGACGCAGAAGGAGGTGTGAATCATTAAAATCGTTTAAGTGGTTCCCAAAAAAAAATTAAAAACTTTCAATCGGTGTTTTACGGATTATGCGATTGCCGTCTCAATTCTGTCTGCATATATTTTCCCATAAATTAATTACTACTAAACCGATTTTAATGAAATAAAAAGCCTCATGGCGAAAATCGATTGTTGTTTAACTACTGCTGTTGAAATTTGTCGCCATTTTGAAATCCAAGATGACGGACAAAATCAAACTTGTCCCTTTAAAGAGGCTCGTTTATTTATATGTTCTGTAAACCTTTAAATATTCTTTTTTAATTTGTACAAAAGTTTTGCTTTTGCCACGCACAACGAGGTGTAAATCATCAAAATCGGTTTGGTGGTTCTCTAAAAACTTATTTTTGTTTCCATCACGGTTTTCCAGATTATACGATTGCTTTCTCAAATTGAAACTCAACCGATTTCAATAAAATAAAAAGCATCATGGCGAAGATCAAATACTCTTAAAAGATCACTATCGAAATTTTTCGCCATTTTGAAACCCAAGATGGCGAACACAATTAAATTTATCTGTTCATCTCTTAGTGCGTATATATTATACACTTTTAGAAAGGTCAATTTTGTGACTGCATGTATGCGTTTTTTTTTAAATCAAGTGTACCAATACAAGTAAAAATATAAATATATATATTTAGTTATTTTTATGTAAAACTAGGTCAAAACTGAAGGGGCGCGCGTAAAGCGCCATGCATTTATAAATTTAAGATGTTATGACTTCAGAAAAGTGGTTAATAAAATGGTTATTATTAGGTATAGGTTATGATATAAATAATCTTCTTGTTTTCTGTCTTTGTCTTCACATATTTTATGGTGTATATCCTGATATAGTTTAAAAAGAGATCAACATATTTTCAATTATTAATGTGGGAAGCAAAAACCTATAAAATCCCTATAAAGTCGGAAATACTACTTTATGTGTTAAACAGGACGTCGGGATAACGTGCCTGTTTACTACCCGCGACGACATAACCCCTATATCAATAACGGTCCCAATGCATTCCCAAAAACGGTAAATACCTCGAGGTATAGTAGTAGTAGTAAAACCGTCGCTGTGATATGACGCCACAACTCTATTGGCTTGGAGACGGCCACCACGTCGCGATTGATTTTGTTGCTTGGGACGGAAGTTGATATAATTAAAAATTCATAACTTTTCAACCAAAGCTGGGAGGGTCAGGTTGTGTCCGGCGGGAGGTGGTGAAGGGGGTGACATTATGAGGTTGAGAGGGTCATCTGAGTATCTCCGATTACTATAAAGCAAAAATGGTTTAAATATTCTTAGGGATTGAAAATTTTAGTGATTTTGCCATTGAAATTTGCCACCATTTAAAAAAGAAGCTCTTTTTTTTTGGTTGCGAGTAAAGAGAAATCGATTCTTACCATGATGTTTTTTATTTTATCAAAATCAGTTCAGTAATAAAGAGTTGATGAGGAAACAATGGTTTAAAAAAAATAATTTTTTGAGAACCACTAAACCGATTTTAATGATTCGTATCTAGCTATGCGCCTTGGAGAATGAACATTTTTAGTTTCTTTAAACCTAAGAATAAACGAGCTTCTTTGAAGAGATAAATTTAATTATGTTCGCCATCTTGGGTTTCAAAATGGCGAAAAATTTCGATAGTGATCTTTTAAGAGTGTTTGATCTTCGCCATGATGCTTTTTATTTTATTGAAATCGGTTGAGTTTCAATTTGAGAAGGCAATCGTATAATCTGGAAAACAGTGATGGAAACAAAAATTAATTTTTAGAGCAAAGCTTTTGTACAAATTAAAAAAGAATATTTAAAAGTTTACAGAACATATAAATAAACGAGCCTCTTTAAAGGGACAAGTTTGATTTTGTCCGTCATCTTGGATTTCAAGATGGCGACTGTGAGCCATTTTTTTTTACAAACTTGAAAAACGACATATTAAATTAAATGGCGGTAACAATAATTTTTATATATAGGGCGTCTATTAAAAATAATCAGGACTGACCAATTTAAATAAATTCCAAGATAATGTACTTGTACTTACGAAATGATTTGTATAAGCAAAATTATAAAAACTACTGTTGTGTCTGGGTGATGCGTGACATGAGAGGTGACATACCTGAAATTAAAATAGTAACCTGAGCATTCAATTTACCTTTATTATGAATTTATTCAGTATAACGCTAATAAACAAGCGTTAATATCAATTTTTAAGATTAAACAGTAATAAACTGGTTGTATACATGAAAGTACTAAAATAGTACTGAAGTCAGACAATTAATTAATGACTATTATTGATACTTCTATTTAATTTAATTCAATTAAACTAAACCGCATTGTGTCTGTCACCCACAAGCGTAACAAAATTGTGCTAGTGCTGAAATACTCCTATATAGAGTAATAATGGGATAGTGGTTAAGGTTGGGCTATGTACTATACCAATAGTACGGAAAAAGGTCATCTGCAAGTGGCTCAAGCACTCCACAATACAGGTAGGATAAGAATATTTTACCTAGTGGCTCAAGCACTCCACATCAGTAATAGATTCAGGTGAAAACGACTCTAGCACTGTCTATTTTGCACTGTGCACACTGGTACAAAGACGCGCTAGGTCAAGGGCAGTACTTCGTTAGAAGTACTAGGAGGTTGGGAAAAGGTATTAGAGGAATGTACTACGTGGCTCGTCCACTTCAGTAGTACAAAACAAAATATCTGCATATCTGCAGCGCACCCGACGGAACACATCCGTCGTTATAACAGTGCAAAAAAAAATGTAAGGACTCGGACAATGCCTAGTGGCTCAAGCACTCCACATCGGCAACTAAAATACACGCTAGACGGCCGTTTTGCGCAAAAGAGGTAAGGTAATATGCAACTCAAGCACTTTGCAATATTCATAGGTGTATATGTCCATTCCTTTCAATATTTTAAATTAATAGCTTAACCACAAAAATATTCAAATTACTGTATTTTTATATATTGGCAAATAAATGCTTTAGGATGTAAAATTGTCAAAAAGAACATAAAAATAAATATAAAATAAGGAAAATCGAAATACTCCGTGAGAAAACTCACCTTTTGAAAATGTAATCCAAAAACAATTACACACACAAGCACAGTTAATATTTATTTCTTAACACTTTTCACCCCACAGTTTTAAAACGTTCTGAAACACCCAACGCTAGTAAAGTGTGGGTCACAGGCTCTTGTTTATGTAACAGACCCATAAATATCGAATTATGCCTGGCTTTTTGTGAATATAATCTTTCTTTATCTTAAAATGAGCTGTGTCGCCTTTTCAAAACAGGGTAAATTTATTAGTCTAGTTCGACGAAAAAAACTGACTTCTTACAGTCGGCCATCCTGCAAATATCTCGTCCCGAGATACTCATTGGTCTTCTTCCTCATAGTCATCTGAAGACATAGGTACTACATCTTCACCACTTTCGTCTTCAGCATCATCAGACACTCCTCCAGGCAAGCTCCATGGTCGCATTCTGCCGACGGCAATTGTCTTTTCGTACTTAGCAGATCGTAAAGTTCGATGTCAGCCAGCCATGTCTTTGACTACGTATCGATCGTTTGGGAGAACCGCTTTAACTACCATTGGTCCACTATATAAAGGAGCTAGTTTTGTACTAGTACCAGTGGATGCAGTTTGCTTTATTATAACTACCAAATCCCTTTGTTTGTAAATTTTGGGCTTCTCCCGTTTCTTGTCAAGGTGTTGTTTCTGCTTGGTTTGAGCTGTTTTAATTTTGGCAGCTGCTTCTTCTCGTATTAAAATTAAGATTTCTATTATGGTAGTTATTTGCTTTACTTCATCTATCAGTAAAGCATCTGTGCTATTGCGAGGTGTGTAACCAAACATTAACTGGCTAGGAGTCTTTCCTGTTGTTTTGTTTTCAACGTACATGTTTATCCCAGAGCTCTTCTTCTGGAACAGATGGTAGAAGTGCCGAAAGAACTGTAATATTTAGTTTTTCTATCTGTCCGTTTGCTCTTGGGGTAGCAACTACATTAACAATATGTCTAATATTGTTTTGTTGGCAAAATGATTGAAACTTGTTTGACGTAAATGAACTACCTTGATCTGATCTTAAAACTTTAGGAACTCTGTAGGTCGCAAAAATGTCTTTAAAGTAATCGATTACATATTTGGATCTTTTATCCTTTATTGCTCTTAAAAAGGCAAACTTAGTAAACGCATCGATTCCAACTATTAGATAACAATTCCCCTTCTTTGATTTAGGAAAAGGTCCTAGATGGTCAACGTGAAAAGTTTGCAATGGTTGTATGCCTTTAGGAATCGGATGTAGGAATCCTTCTTTATTTCCAGTACTGCGTTTGTTGTACAAACAGGGTACGCAACCAGATATGTATTTCTCTACATAATTTCTCATTTTTGGGAACCAGTAATTTTCACAAAGTCTTTTTAGAGTTTTGACTATTCCAAAATGACCAAAATCATCATGAGATGCCTTGAGTACACGTTGCCTCATTCCAGCTGGAACCAACCAAAGTATACCTTTTATTGTAATCCGGTATACTCGTCCATCTCGTAAGAAATAGTTTTTGTAAATATGTCTTTCGTACTCATTCGTTGTTTATTGGACCATTGCAAATATCTTCAATTGTTAATGGTGATATCTGAACCTTACTAATCTTTCGCATGGTTGTTTTTTTCTTCTTCACATTTTACTACTCTATCAATTAGTATATCTTTGGAAAATGTAATTTCGTTATTAGAAAAATTTACTATTGGTAGGAGATGACTTCTTTTTTTTCAATGATATAATTGTATGCGGGATACAATATTCTTGTCCTTCAGGTCCTCTGATACTGGCTTCAATAAAAGCGTCTCCTTCATAGTCACTAGTGGAATAGTTGAGTTTTCTGTGATTTTGAGGATGACTTTTGAAGTTGACATTTGTGGCTCTGTATTACTTATATCTATCTTATTATTACAGTTGTAAAATTTTTATTTAGCATTATCCTTAACGACTAAAACATTAGGTAATTCCGTAAAATTTCGTCCAATTAAGATTGGTACTTCTTGAACTTACGACATAAGCAGAAATTTGTTCTTCTATTTCATCAACTGTGATGGTAACTGTAGCAGTGCCCAAAGTGGAGGTGTACGCGTTACCATATCCTTGTAACATAGTCGTTTTAGTTGGATCGTAATTTATATTTAATTTTTGAACATCCTGTAGTCTAATTGTGGTACAAGAACTACCCAAGTCTATATAAGCTAAAGTCGACGTTTTATTAATTAGAATATTTTTATAATATTTTTGGTTCGGCCCCTTCACTACTAGTCAGATTTTCTTCGCTGACTTCTGTTTTAAAAAGCATCTTTCCTCGGAATGTCCATTGCGCTTACAAAATCCACACAGTAAAACTTCTTTTTTTAAAAAAACTCTTGCAGTACATGCATTTGCAAAATGCCCAGTTTGTTTACTTTTGTAACAGATGTTTTTACTGGTTGATGCTTTTTGGGGTCCTTGCTTTTCGAAGCGTCTATATTTTGGATGAGCAGCATAATTCATGTTGGATGTTGACGGTAGACTATTTAGCGAACTTAGGTATTAAATTCCCCCTATGACGCACGACACTGCATCCGCGTCATAAATTCGGCATCTATTAAGTAACGCCATCTTTTCGTAAAAATATTTTGTGTAATTTTCTTCGGGTCTCTTTTTGCGACTCATCATTTCCCATAAATCTGCGTTGTAATTTTGCTTGCAAGGAAAAGCTGCCTGTAGTTTTATTTTCCATTCTTCCCAAGAGAATTTTAATGTCCGTAAACTTTTATACCACACATCTGCTAGGCCCTTTAATTTTGTCGTAGCAAAATAAATAGTTGCTTCTTCAGACCATTTATAGATTTCTCTTAACTCGTCAACCTTTTGACACCAGCCTAAAATTGTTTGATTTTTCTTATCTGGGTCAAAATCAGGTATAACGTCCCCTTTTACAGATGGTACACTATGGTCCTTTTTCTCTAATAAAGCAATCATAACGGTAGTCAAACGTTCGATCGAGTCATTATAACTTGAATCTACAGACAGGCTCCCAGAATTACTACTCCTCTGGCGAGATGTCGAAGGCTCATTCAACTCTATATTTACGTTTTCAATTGAAAGTGGTCTTTTACGGCGGTTAGTGCGAGAACTCATTTTGTATTTCTGTGTAAAATTTATTTAAAATAAGACTAAATACAAAAAAAAATGTTTATGTATGTACTCTTATGACAAGCACCACTCAGACAAATAACCGTTTTAATTAAGTACATGATTTCGTTTTTTTTGTTTTTTTTTTTTAAATTTTAATTTAATTTTTCCTTCCAAAATGTACATACCAACATTTCCTCAATCATCAATGCTAAGCCAAGGTTTAGGTAGTTATCTTGTTAGTTAGGTTTTGTTACAGGGTTTTATCGTCAAAATGCCTCAAACGACACTCACAGTTTGCTAACATGCAAATACATACACATGTACATTTTGGTTGGTGTGATAATCGAGGTGGTAATAAAGGAGGTAATCCCACTTCTGAAAAATTTGTGAGCCATTTTTTTTTACAAACTTGAAGAACGACATATTAAATTAAATGGCGGTAACAATAATTTTTATATATAGGGCGTCTATTAAAAATAATCAGGACTGACCAATTTAAATAAATTCCAAGATAATGTACTTGTACTTACGAAATGATTTGTATAAGCAAAATTATAAAAACTACTGTTGTGTCTGGGTGATGCGTGACATGAGAGGTGACATACCTGAAATTAAAATAGTAACCTGAGCATTCAATTTACCTTTATTATGAATTTATTCAGTATAACGCTAATAAACAAGCGTTAATATCAATTTTTAAGATTAAACAGTAATAAACTGGTTGTATACATGAAAGTACTAAAATAGTACTGAAGTCAGACAATTAATTAATGACTATTATTGATACTTCTATTTAATTTAATTCAATTAAACTAAACCGCATTGTGTCTGTCACCCACAAGCGTAACAAAATTGTGCTAGTGCTGAAATACTCCTATATAGAGTAATAATGGGATAGTGGTTAAGGTTGGGCTATGTACTATACCAATAGTACGGAAAAAGGTCATCTGCAAGTGGCTCAAGCACTCCACAATACAGGTAGGATAAGAATATTTTACCTAGTGGCTCAAGCACTCCACATCAGTAATAGATTCAGGTGAAAACGACTCTAGCACTGTCTATTTTGCACTGTGCACACTGGTACAAAGACGCGCTAGAGGAACGTACTACGTGGCTCGTCCACTTCAGTAGTACAAAACAAAATATCTGCATATCTGCAGCGCACCCGACGGAACACATCCGTCGTTATACCAGTGCAAAAAAAAATGTAAGGACTCGGACAATGCCTAGTGGCTCAAGCACTCCACATCGGCAACTAAAATACACGCTAGACGGCCGTTTTGCGCAAAAGAGGTAAGGTAATATGCAACTCAAGCACTTTGCAATATTCATAGGTGTATATGTCCATTCCTTTCAATATTTTAAATTAATAGCTTAACCACAAAAATATTCAAATTACTGTATTTTTATATATTGGCAAATAAATGCTTTAGGATGTAAAATTGTCAAAAAGAACATAAAAATAAATATAAAATAAGGAAAATCGAAATACTCCGTGAGAAAACTCACCTTTTGAAAATGTAATCCAAAAACAATTACACACACAAGCACAGTTAATATTTATTTCTTAACACTTTTCACCCCACAGTTTTAAAACGTTCTGAAACACCCAACGCTAGTAAAGTGTGGGTCACAGGCTCTTGTTTATGTAACAGACCCATAAATATCGAATTATGCCTGGCTTTTTGTGAATATAATCTTTCTTTATCTTAAAATGAGCTGTGTCGCCTTTTCAAAACAGGGTAAATTTATTAGTCTAGTTCGACTAAAAAAACTGACTTCTTACACAACAAATTTCAACAGCAGTAGTTAAACAACAATCGATTTTCATGATGAGGCTTTTTATTTCATTAAAATCGGTTTAGTAGTAATTAATTTATGGGAAAATGTATGCAGACAGAATTGAGACGGCAATCGCATAATCCGTAAAACACCGATTGAAAATTTTTAATTTTTTTTTGGGAACCACTTAAACGATTTTAATGATTCACACCTCCTTCTGCGTCGCAGAAATAATGCTTTTTTACGACTTCATAAAAAAATCCAAAACATTTCCATAACATAAGAATAAAAGAGGCTCTTTGAAGGGTAAAGTTTGTTTCTGTCCGCCATCTTAGATTTTAAGATGTCTAAAAAAAATATGTGTAATCAAAGTCTTGCTCTTGAGGCTTTTTATTTCATTAAAATCGGTTTAGTAGTAATTAATTTATGGAAAAATGTATGCAGACAGAATTGAGACGGCAATCGCATAATCCGTAAAACACCGATTGAAAGTTTTTTATTTTTTTTTTGGGAACAACTTAAACGATTTTAATGATTCACACCTCCTTCTGCGTCGCAGAAATAAAGCTTTTTTACGACTTCATACAAAAATCCAAAACATTTCCATAACATAAGAATAAAAGAGGCTCTTTGAAGGGTAAAGTTTGTTTCTGTCCGCCATCTTAGATTTTAAGATGTCTAAACAAATATGTGTA
The DNA here is from genome assembly GCA_963921995.1 of Oxystoma pomonae. Classification (NCBI taxonomy): domain Eukaryota; kingdom Metazoa; phylum Arthropoda; class Insecta; order Coleoptera; family Brentidae; genus Oxystoma; species Oxystoma pomonae. The sequence goes on from OY998167.1 coordinate 98,070,267, forward strand.
ATCAAAGTCTTACTCTTGAGGCTTTTTATTTCATTAAAATCGGTTTAGTAGTAATTAATTTATGGGAAAATGTATGCAGACAGAATTGAGACGGCAATCGCATAATCCGTAAAACACCGATTGAAAGTTTTTTATTTTTTTTTTTGGGAACCACTTAAACCATTTTAATGATTCACACCTCCTTCTGCGTCGCAGAAATAAAGCTTTTTTACGACTTCATACAAAAATCCAAAACATTTCCATAACATAAGAATAAAAGAGGCTCTTTGAAGGGTAAAGTTTGTTTCTGTCCGCCATGTTAGATTTTAAGATGTCTAAACAAATATGTGTAATCAAAGTCTTGCTCTTGAGGCTTTTTATTTAATTAAAATCGGTTTAGTAGTAATTAATTTATGGGAAAATGTATGCAGACAGAATTGAGATGGCAATCGCATAATCCGTAAAACACCGATTGAAAGTTTTTAATTTTTTTTTGGGAACCACTTAAACGATTTTAATGATTCACACCTCCTTCTGCGTCGCAGAAATAAAGCTTTTTACGACTTTATAAAAAAATCCAAAACATTTCCATAACATAAGAATAAAAGAGGTTCTTTGAAGGGTAAAGTTTGTTTCTGTCCGCCATCTTAGATTTTAAGATGTCTAAAAAAAATATGTGTAATCAAAGTCTTGCTCTTGAGGCTTTTTATTTCATTAAAATCGGTTTAGTAGTAATTAATTTATGGGAAAATGTATGCAGACAGAATTGAGACGGCAATCGCATAATCCGTAAAACACCGATTGAAAGTTTTTATTTTTTTTTTTGGGAACCACTTTAACGATTTTAATGGTTCACACCTCCTTCTGCGTCGCAGAAATAAAGCTTTTTACGACTTTATAAAGAAATCCAAAACATTTCCATAACATAAGAATAAAAGAGGCTCTTTGAAGGGTAAAGTTTGTTTCTGTCCGCCATCTTAGATTTTAAGATGTCTAAAAAAAATATGTGTAATCAAAGTCTTGCTCAATTACCTGCAAAGAACAGTTTGTTCGGTTTTTTATGGCCCACCCGGTATATAGATAGCGCCATTTCCTCAAAAGTTAAAAGTACCGTTAAAATTCACCAAAAGCGCAACAAGAGCTTGTGTAGGTAAGGTGACCTAAAAATTTACTTTTAATTTTGGAAGTCAGTGTAAATGTAGCACTATTCTACATTTAATGCTCCGAGATTTAAGTGCCTACCTCTTGCATATTATATTTCATGCAATTCCGCAACAAAACAACATTGGATTTAATTTAACGTTCTTCGCTTCTTTGAAAAAGCTCACTCACGTTTTATTATTATAATATTATTTCCTGAATTTCGCAGTCAGATTTAGAAATGGAGAATAATACAGGGATTAAAGAGAAAACGGACGGTAGACATTTAAAAGAAAATTAAATTTCAGGAACAGTCAAGTGGCTTATTGAAACATTTAAAACAAAGCTAAATATCCTATGGGCCATTATTTTTTTTACAAAATATTTTAGAAGGCTAAAACAGTTATTTTTCCTACTAGCGTGCGTAAAAGTGCGGGAATGGATTTACCCTCTGTCCTTTCCGCACGGCGCCGGCGTGCGGAAAATAATTTTTTGCGCACGGCGTGCGTAAAAAACACTTTTACGCACGCTTTTTTTGATCCAATTCGACTTTTTAGATATATTTTTCAACTCAAATGTAAAGAAGATGCAAACAAAAACAGTTTTATGCTATTTTAATACCTAAAAATGAAAATATAATGTTGTCTAGACGCTTCTGACGCAAGTAGGAAAAATTTTGTACCTGACACGTGCGAAAAGTGCCTTTTCCGATCTTGACGTCTTGCCGGAACTCCGCTCCGCGTCGTAAAACTGGTTCGCGTAGTATTACTTTCCGCACTTCTTAGGTAAATAACGAATCCTTCCCGCGTGCGTAAAACTCGTTTTTACGAACGAATTTACTGCAAGAAGTGCGCATAGTATTACGACCTACTAAGCAATTGACTTTAAAATGAATAAATAATAGTTTTCTGGTGCACGCGAAAGCATTTATGGACAAACGATGCGAAGCGGAGTTTAGGGAAGTGCGGAAAAACGGCTCTCCACACGTGTTAGGAACAAAATTTTCTCTTCGAGTGCCAGAACTAGTTTTTTTTTTTTCACCAAGTATTTACGAAATAGTAGTTTTAACAACTAGTGGCTAAAATAGTGCTTTTTTTTGCAAGCGTTGGTTTAAATAACGAGAGCAGCGAGGTATTTAAAAACGCGTGTAAAAAAAGCACAGTTTAGCCGCGAGTTGTTAACACTATTTTTTTTAATACCTTTATCAAAAAATCCAGGAAAAACAGGAAAATACCTTTAAAAATCTCGAACGAAGAGCACTTCTCGCAAAACACCATCTTTACACTATAAATCAAGGCGGTTGGTAAATGAAATAACAATCGTTTCCATAGCGATGGGCCTTTTTACTCGGTGACGTTCATTGTTGAGACATTTTAATCTTTGACAGTTTAATATTTTGACGATGTTTTTAAATAATTTTTTCGTAAATACTTGGTAAAAACTGGCGGAAATTGCTTAATTTTTGGGCAAGAATAATTAGATTTTTTTAATATTACTATATTTCCCTATTTCTCTTTAATTTTGGGTAAAAAACGGACAGAAATCTTTTTTTGCACCCGTGATAAAAAAGCAAATTTTTTTTCATCGGTAACCAAAAAAGCCATGCTTTAATTATCTGCAGATAGTTACTAAAATCATGTTTTTGATGAAGGTATAAAATAAAATCAATTAAAAACATCGTTAAAATATCAAACTATCAAAGATTAAAATATCGCAACAATGAACGCCACCGAGTAAAAAGGCACATCGCTATGGAAACCATTGTTATTTCATTTACCAGCCGCCTTGGTTTATAATGTAAAGATGGTGTGTTGCGAAAAGTGCTCTTCGTTCGAAATTTTTAACAGTATTTTCCTGTTTTTCTTGAATTTTTTGATAACGGTATTTAAAAAAATAGTGTTAGGATTTCGCGGCTAAACTGTGCTTTTTTTTACTTACGTTTTTAAATACCTCGTTGCGCTCGTTATTTAAACCAACTCTTCTAAAAAAAATACTATTTTAGCAACTAGTTGCGGAAAAAAATTAGGCGGTTTAAATTTTTTGTTTGCACACTAGTACTTTTCCACACTCATTCCAACTCAAAGTTTCACACACTTCATCATTTTCGTATGCTTTTGTAGGAAAAGATATTTTCATAGTGACTTTTTTCGTCTAGAAAGAAAAAACTATCCCTATTTTTATCAGGGAACTGTCATGCGTTGGCGAAAATTGGATATACAGAATCTAAAATCAGCCATTATCTCTGTTTTGATTTCGTAGTTACTGTCATTATCTTGTTTTATTTGCACCGGTCTGAGATAGATCGGCATAAAAATAATAGTTTAGGTGCGCCCGTAGTCAAGGGCTTCGCTATTTTCACGCTGCCAATTTTTCACCATTGAATCTCTCTCTTTGTGTTATTCTCTATACAAATGACTAAACTTTGATGGTTTACGCTTACACCAAAAGGGTTATTCCCACCATTAACAAAAACTTAGATTAAAATAGATAAAATAAGGTATAAAATTTATACCTTCATCAAAAACATTATTTTGTAACTGTCTGCATATAACTAAAGCATGGCTTTTTTGGTTAACGATGCAAAAAAAGTTTTTTTTTTATCACGGGTGCAAAAAAAGATTTGTGTCCGTTTTTTACCCAAAATTAGAGAAAAATAGCGGATTATAGTACTACTGAAAAAATCTAATTATTCTTGCCCAAATATGAAGTCATTTCCGCCGGTTTTCACCAAGTATTTACGAAAAAATAATTTAAAAACATCGCACATCGCTATGGAAACCGCATTGTTATTTCATTTACCAGCCACCTTTATTTATAGTGTAAAGATGGGGTGTTGCGAGAAGTGCTCTTCGTTTGAGATTTTTAAAAGTATTTTCCTGTGATTTTTTTAGATTTTTTGATAAAGGTATTTAAAAAAATAGTGTTAACATCTCGCGGCTAAACTGTGTTTTTTTCACTCGCGTTTTTAAATACCTTGCTGCGCGTTATTTAAACCAACGCTTGTAAAAAAAGGACTATTTTAGCCACTAGTGAAAACTAATATTACGGATTTCCTGAAGGCCCAGGGCCTATCAACTATTTTTTTTTTACCCCTTGTGGCACCGTTTTGGAAAGCTTGTAGTTGTTTAGTACTTAAAAATCTCGAACGAAGAGCACTTCTCGCAACACACCAACACCTGCTCTTAACTAAAAAGCCAGTTAACTCTTTTTCTATTTAGTATTGTGTAGCCTACTATAGCGGTCATATTGACACCCAACTGACAGAAAATCCATGTTTTACCTGTCAATTTGGTTATAAAAATGTTTTTTCAGTAACCAAAAAAGCTATGCTTTAGTTATCTGCAGACAAATACTAAAATCATGTTTTTAATGAAGGTATAAAAAAAATATTTTTTGGGACATATCAAAAATTGTGTCGAATTAATACGGTGCAGGGCAAAGGATATTCTTTTTTGACAAACAAATATTCGTTCAGTAATATTAAAAAATGCCTTTCTTTGTGACACACAATTAATGATCGATAAATCTTGATTCCTAAGCATGTCTATTTCATTGAATTTGAGAGAGAAATGCGTAGTCCGAGGCTAGTAATATAGATCGCAGTACTGTTCCAGTGTTCGGTCAAGGTGGTTTGGCGGATTTACCGGCGTTTCAGTGTTGCTAACTATGACCTTAATACTCGCAGCAGGACCCCGTATAAAAATAAAAAATTTAAACTGCGCCCGGCGGTATTTTTGCCCTTTTTATACCACTTGCGCTGATTACATTTCGAGAGTAAACAGGCGGAAGGTAAACACTTAGTAACTCTAACTGGTTTATTCAGAGAAAATTTTATTAAATTTTAATTAATTCGGTCAGCTTATGCTTATAAACGACGCAATAATTTGCGGGGCCTCTGTATTGCCGGTCTCGCTGGAATATTATATAGTTAACAGCTCTTTATATGCACATTTACTTTTAATTGATTATTAGAAATTCTCCCAAAGGAAAACCCTTTAAATCAATAATATTCAATGGCGCGGGTTATTGATATTTATATCACTCCCTTTATAAAAGAAAATATTGACCAATAAAATCGATGCAGCTGGCAGATTAAGCACTAATGCAAATTATCGGTACTTTACACTGGTGCAAATTATCGCCTTCCCTAAAGTCCCATTTTAAGGCTACGAAAACGGGTTAGATTTGACAACACTGCTTTGCTATTTTTTTGAAAGATCAACAATAGGTGGCATCGCTAATACCATTTCGAGCGAGATCGTGCAGTGTTCAGAACCATGCTGCGAACACCATATGTGAGAAAAAGTATTACTTATTAGGAACTTAACCATTTATTAATACTTCATGGATTGCAATGTCTCGAAATTAAAAAGAATTAAAAGAAGAATCATTATTCAACATCAAAAAATAACAAATTTCCGTATTATTTTTATCACTTGACATATATCAATTTATTGGCCGAAATTTCCATTAGACAAGTGGCCGGTGGCTCTGCGGAACCTGAATTCCAATACTCCAATCGAACTCACTTCAGTTTCCTTGGGCCTACTAAATTACGTGACCTTGGCGTTTCAGAATTCCGGCAGAATATTGCTTACAAAGAAAAATATCATAACTTCTTTGTCATCAGATAATAGTATTTATAAAAATCTACAACCGTATCCAAAGGATTTAAAAAAAAAATTAAAAAAAAACAAAAATTGCTGTTACAGTTTTCTGTATTATCGACAAGGCTAAAGAAAAAGCCAGGTAAGATTTTTGACCATTGTTAGCCGTGTTTATTTTATTTCGAAAATGAGAGAGTCCAGCAAAAAACTATCTAGATACGGTTGTGAGGAATTCAAAAATAAACATTCCTGCCAAATTTCAACAGATTCCGTTTTCTCGTTTCCAATATTCTGCCCGGTAAAGATTGGCCCAAAAACAGCAAAGCAGCGTTGTCAAATCTATGCCGTTTTTGTGGCCTTAAGACATATTTTGCCTATTAGTAGCAGTAGTAGTAGTAGTAGTGATGGTAGTAGAGAGGGGCGGATCGTCTATTCTTCTACTCCTGCTACGCGGGATGCGACCCTTTTTCCAGGCGCGTTCCTGTTTTCTTTACCACGATACACTTAACACGGTATGCTACTATTTATGCTAAATCCCGTCGCCTTCCGCGCAGTCATACACTGACGTCAACATTCGAAGTTTTATTAGCGTGCTCGATTGAGAGAATGAGTTCACTGCGTTGATATATTTGCCTCATGTTTTATTTGACACTGTAAGGAACAGAAATATTCTCGATGCGCTTGCCCTCCCAAATGAATACGATTTGTTTGAGAGACTGCCTTCTACGATGTTCTACGATACTAACACACAACTTGTGCAAGTACCACTTTGTTATGTTGGGAATTTGGAACCTTTGGTTGCACTAAATCAAAATTATGATTGTTTTCCACAAACCAAAACTACACTTCTTTGCACTCGACGCGCGTTTAGAGGGATAAACAATGAACTAAATTAATCTACGCTCTATCTTATATACAATCCTTTAGTGGGCGGAGATAAGACTAATAATTTGTGATTGATCACGATTTTTAATCCTATCTCCCCTCAACCAAAGAATAAAGTGTACTAAACGGGATGGGTCCTCTATCTTTATTTAAACTATTTCTGGATTTAATGATTTCCATACTTTCATATGCATTCAAAAGTCTTTTGTTTGGTACACTTTTTAGAAGTTTTAGGTTATCTAATGTGAATCTATGATTGTTTTCAAAAGCATGCTCGGCCACACTTGACTTTTCTGTTCTTCCGTATTTTAAGTGTGCTAAATGTTCTTTAAAACGTGTTTGAATAGAGCGTCTCTCACAATCCATGCAACTAATTTCGTAAATTCCACTTTTTGTAGAACTGTAGTTTAGACCGGAGTTTGTATCAATTCCTTATAATCCTAATTATACGAAAGGATTACACAAAGTATTTAATAACACCGGTCTTAAATTAGTATATCAATCCGGTAACACAATAAGAAGCTTACTAGGAAATCCCAAGGATAGTTAGTTTTACTTCTTTCTTTTATGAAACGACGGATCTTCTCTTTTCACTGACCAGCAGTAGTCTCCCATCATTGCAGAGTCCCAACGTCCTTGATATCGAGTTTCCATCGTTCTTATATCCTTATGAAACCGCTCTCCCATTTCATTTTCCGGAAAGAAGTCGAGATGTGAGTGAAGAAAGTGGATTTTCAGAAGCAGAAGTTGCTGCACCAGTCCTTCGTAATTTTCGTCTTTATTTTTGCCCAAAAAACCTTTCGTAACATTGACAAAGGCACGCCATGCATCTAACTCCTTTTCAAACAACAATTCATCACGCATCAAATAAAAATTCCTTCCTTTAATTTAGCATCACTTAATTTTGGAAAGAACTGTTTAAGGTAACTAAATCCTGCGCCCTCTTTGTTCATAGCTTTGACAAAATTCTTCATGAGGCCCAACTTAATATGAAGAGGGGGCAGCAGGATCTTGGCTGGATCTACCAGAGGCTCATACTTGACAAAGTGCTTAAGGCTCCCCCGCCCCACTACCATTAATTAACCATTGCCAAAACTTTTATTTTGATAGAAACTCAAGCCGACCTTTAAGAGTTTTTTTTAAAAAAGAAAGAAAGTAAAAATGGCAGCCACGCATAACGTGAAATTACGAGCTAATCGAGCAAAACTGTTATCATTGCCATAATCAGCGATCCAAAATTAGTCAGTAAAAATGGTTCTCCTTTCTGTAACTAAACTGACGTCGGCCTGTGATTATTTATTTTTTGGGTTTTGACCGTTTAAATTGAATATAATAAAACTCTTGACTTCGCTCCATTTATATACTATATTAATTTCTTAAACGATGTACGTTGCGGCTTGCGCCATCATCAGGTTAATACATATATATTTTTTTATCTTAGCAAAAAAATTGTTCTGTTCTTCTGATTAGCGATTTTTTTCATCAAGTTTTTTGGTTGGTTTTGTTTTTCTTGGTTAATGCTATTCTCCATTTTTCTTCTTCTTTAGACCTTTTTTCCCCAAGTTGTGTAAATTATTTATTTTTTGGGTCCTGACCGTTTAAATTTTATGTAATAAAAATCTTGGGTTTCGGTCCATTTATATAATATATTAATTTCTTAAACGACGTACGTTTCGGTGAAAGAATAGTTTTGGTAATATCAAAAAATATATGTATTTGTTAACCTGATGATGGTCCAAGCCGAAAGCTATGTCGTTTGTAGTCAGTTTTAAAGTATTTTAAAGCACTATTAAAATATAAAGATGTGGACTTAATGAAATTGAGCTGAAACAGTAGGTTTGAAGCAAAAACTAAAAGCAAAGGCAAAATTATGAAGGCTCAAAACGCAAACTTTTCTAGTAATTTTAATCCGAACAAGGTTTTCAAACTCTACAAAATAAAATTAACAAAAGAAATTTCCCGACTTAAGTGGTTTAAATGCTTAAATATTAACGTTAAATTCCTAAATTTTCTTCTTTAAAAAGAGTATTTCAAAAAGGCGACATTTCTTTTTAAAAAAAACTCGCTTTGGTGGATAAAATGTTACGTTTAATCTCAAGTTCCTATAATACAAGCTTTTAGAAAAAAAATTAAACTTTTTGGTTTAGCTCCGCTTTGATCGGTCCTAACTTAAGGTAAAATTTTTTATATTAAGGATTTTAAACCAAATTTCCTTGAGTTTCGGATATAGTTTGATTCATAAGAAGAATTTTAATTAACTTGTGTAGTGAATAATCATCTTAAAACATTTTTTTGTTGACAAAAAAGTTTTAATTTTGAAAGTAAAAAAATTAAACCTGCGCGAGGTCTAAATGGTAAACACTCTGTAGAACATATTAAAACTGGTGTTATATGTCACCTTAATCAAAACTAACCCTTGTTAATTGATTTTCCCGATTAATACTCCATGCCACACGACGATTTAGATGTTTAATAATAAAATAAGGATTGGATAAACATTGAACTTATTAAAAATGTGTTTATAGCTCGTTTTAAAGGTATTTTAAATATCTTTCAAATGATGTATCACATGATATACTTTTTCTTAAAAAAAAATATCAAATTAAGAAAAAAACTTTTTTTTAAATTTTTTAAACACAGCCTTTTTTATTATTCTTTTTTATAAAAATATATTTTTTTCTGGGGATTTAGCCAAACTATGTACAACATCTCAATATGTTACTTGACGGGTTCATCAAAAAAAAAAATATTTTAAAAATTTTGAATTGTTTTTTTTTTTAAATTAAGTCAAGTCATTAAGCTATCACTGGCTTTTGTAGTATGTATAGTTCTCAAGATATTCATTTTGATAAATACCTGTAAGGACAGTCAATTTTAACCCAATGTGCAGGTACACAAAAAAAGTAATATCTTGAGAACTGTAAACCGTACAAAAGCGAGTAATACCTTGTTTTATAGGTAGCCCATTTTAATAAAGTAAGTATCACATATCCTAATTTTATTTTTTAATTATTTTCAAAAATTTTAAAATACGTTTTTTTGATGAACCCACCAAGTCTATATCTTGAAATTTTGTAAATAATTTGGCGAAATATCCAGAAACAAAATATTTTTTTTTGAAATAAATAAAACATGCTGTTTTTCAATTTTTTTTTTTAAACAGGGTAAAGGTATTTAAAATACCTTTAAAACGAGCTAGTCCTAGTTTAAGTAGTTATCGAGATATTTTCATTTCTTTAGGTACATGTTTAGGCAAAATAGTAGTTTGTTTTGATTTTCAAAAATTGATAAAAAAAACTAATGGGTAAAAAAAAAATAATTTGGGATTTTTCATTCCCTCTATGGGTAGAATAAATGTACCAAAAATTATTGAAATCGGGGAGATGATCTGCCAAACCTCTGGTTGACTTGATTTGAAATGACCCAGCTTTGACATGAGTGATCTTCCAGTAAGGAAAGTTCTCTTGATTGAGCCTTTATAAAAGCTCAATATTTTAATTTAATTTTCACAAAAAAAATTATTAAACTATTATATACAGGTGTTTTGGGTTTTTTTTCGTTTTGTATAGTTTTCGTGCATAATCAGTAACCTTCGTTTATGTTTGCTTTGTCTTTTAGTGCCCTAATGAATAATATTTTGTTCTGATAATGGGTTCTGGACAAAATTGGAAGAATTATATTAGTTTGAACAGCTTGGTTCATTAAATAAGGCAAACTAATCCTTCTAAAAAAAAGGTTCTTTTCAGAAAATATAAACGAACAGACTACCAATGGTTACAAAACGGTACTTTTTGAGGGCGATAAGTTTAAAAAAATCACCAAATTTATAACCTCAAATACAGATAATAAAGCTATTTTGTGCCAAATTTTGGGCGTATTCACCATTTGCCATTTTGAAAAATATTAAAAAAAAGTTTTTCAGTGTTTTGTTTTGTACATTACCAAATTCAAATTTAATTTACCCAGTAAACACGGTTATGTAAATATTACGTAAAATTTACATAACAGATTTACCTTGTTATGTAAATTTAAGGTTACTTAGAGGTCACAATAAGATAAAATTTAGGTCACATTAAGGTGCGAAAACTCTGCATGATGCCATGCGCAATGCCCACCTAATTTTTACATAAATGTGATGTAAAAAATAACTACAAAGTTAACCAGCCGGGCTGGTTTGAGTGGCGGAAGAGGTGATTCTTATAGAGATCTTGTCAAGACCTCAAAGTCCGCATCCTAATTTTGAAATATCTTTACTCTTTATATATATAATATTACCATCCACTGTACAGGGAACATCATAATATAATAATAATGTAAAATTTAGGACTTTAATTTGACGTAAATCATTTTACAGGGAATTTAGATACCTTGAATGATATAATTAATACATAAAATATGTTATGTAAATTTCAAAATTTTAATATGACGTAAATCATGTTATAGTGCATTTACGAAATTTAGATGATATAAATCCTACGTAAAATGTTTTATATAATGCTTATGTAACATTTCAATTGTAAACCTACGGTTCAATTGATTATATAATAATTATGTAAAATTTAGGACTTTAATTTGACGTAAATAATTTTAGACGGAAATTACATAACTTAGATGATATAATTAATACATAAAAAATGTTACGTAACAATTATGTAAAATTTTAAATGTAAACTTAAGGTTCACATTGTTTCATAATATTTACGTAAATTTAAAAAATTTAATGTCATGTAAATCATGTTATAGAGCGTTTACGTAATTTAGATGATATAAATAATACATAAAATGTTTTACATAATGGTTATGCAAAATTTTAAATGTAAACGTAATGTCTAAATTGTTACATAACAGTTATGTACATTTTATTACTTTCATTTAAAGTCAATAATTTTATGAAACGTTTACGTAAATAAGATAACATAAATATTACACATAATTTTTTATATAATGGGTATGTAATATTTTCTATGTAAAATTAAGGTCCCACTATTTACGTTATATTTACGTAAATTTTAAGAGTTTATTTATAAATTCATATTATTTACGTAAAATTAACATTGCTTATGATGACTTAAATGTACGTACCGTCAAAGTTTTGACGTAATGATTACAAATTTTTTTTATAAAAATGAGAAATGAGATTTACTTAAATATGATGTAACATATTTTAATTAAATATGTGAACCTTAGATTTATATAAATATTAGGTTAAAGTCACAGGTGTGTTTACTGGGTAGTTGTTGTTGTTTTTTACCAGTACTTTTAATTTAATTTTTGTTAGTTTTTTAAAAATTCAAAATTAGCCCGGAAATATAAATTATTTATTCTATTTGGGTTTTAAGCATATTTTTAAATCTGAAAGTTAAGTAAAGCCATCAGACACCAACATGTAAATTTTAAAATTTTGATGGCGCAGTTTTATACTCGTATATGGAGTTTTTTACTCCAGTAATTAATAAAAGACATCAAACCCTTTTCCAATCTTTTTGCGACCGACAAAAAGGTTTGTTTCTCTTTGAAGTTACCCAACTTTACCACATTCAAGTCAAGTTACTTGTTTATAATGGGAGTGCCGTCAATAACGTCTTAACAAGGTTGATATCTTGGGACCCATTGCTTTATTAAAGCAATAATTGTTAGACTGGGCCTCTGGGAAAGTCAAGCAATTTAACATTGCCCCTTGCAGCGGTGTGGTCACTTTTGCGGGGTTTGGAATAGAAGCTAAAAGGAAGAAATACATCACGCATGCAAGTGGTTTAGTATATTACATTATACAGAGTGTTTCAAATTCGATGCTCACCATGGGGATCAACTAAACGGTAGGAGATACAAAAAGGTTTAGATTAGGACAAAGTTGCGCTCAATGCTTTGCTCAAAACTAAAAAAAAAGTTTAGAAATTCGGTATAGTTTCTTTAGTTTATAAGATATGGGCCTTTGAAAATTGAATTTTTGACATTTTGAGAGCCTTATGATATGGGGTACCATTGGAAAGAGAATTTCAGAGAGAATTCAAGTATGAAGTCAAAATAGGGGGTTGCTATTTAAGGTTCTCAGAATATTTTCCAAAAATAGCCCCTCAGAAAAGGACTACATAGGGGATTTTACTTTTTACGATAAATGGTAGTTGGAGATGTATGGAAAACAAAAATCTATGTTTTAAAGATTATACATTTTTTTTCTTAAAACCCCTCTCTAGGCCAACTGTGACTGGCCAATAAAAATGTGACAACCAAACTACCATTCACTCTCTGACATTAAGTCAATTCATATTTATCTGATAATACTTAGTTGCCAGGGTGTAGCCAAGGTACTAGAAAACAAATGGTAAGATACAAACAAAGCCTATAAATGTCAAGATTTTTGCGAGTGTATCCAAAAGTGGAAAAAATGGACATCGACAAAGCTGCCGCAGAGGCAACGAAAGTGCTGCTGCCCGCCAAATCAGAAAAAATATATGAAAAACAAGTTACAACCATTTCCTTCATTGGTGTCACTCTCAAGATGTTGCTGATGTAACCCAGGAAAGTGCTTCTGGCATATTTCTTTCATCATGCCAAAAACCTCATGGCTTCAACAGTTTGGTCTCATTATTCAATGATTAAATCGAAGCTGATTGCGGAAAAGTTAATTTATATAGCCTGATAATAAGAAGCCGGACTAATATATTTTAGTCCCGGGGGTAAAAAGTACCATTTTAGTCACTGAAATGAGGGAGTAAAATACGTTTTTAGTCCCTGAAGTACAAAAAATATATTTTTTTATACCTTCATCCAAAACATGATTTTAGTAACTGTGTGCAGAAAACTAAAGCATGGCTTTTTTGGTTACCGATGCAAAAAAACTTTTTTCTGATCATGGGTGCAACAAAAGATTTCTATCCGTTTTTTACCCAAAATGAAAGAGAAATAGCGGAAAATAGTAATAGTGAAAAAATCTAATTATTCTTGCCTAAAAATTAATCTATTTCCGCCGGTTTTCACCAATTATTTACGAAAAAATCATTTAAAAACATAGTCAAAATATCAAACTATCACAGATTAGAATGTCGCAACACTGAACGTCACCGGGTAAAAAGGCACATTGCTATGGAGACCATTGTAATTCCATTTACCAGCCGCCTTGATTTATAGTGTAAAGATGGTATATTGCGAGAAGTGCTCTTCGTTCGAGATTTTTAATAGTAGTTTTCACAACTAGTGGCTAAAATAGTGAGAGCGCAGCGAGGTATTTAAGAACGCGAGTAAAAAAAGGCACAGTTTAGCCGCGAGTTGTAAACACTATTCCTTTTAATACCTTTATAAAAAAAATCCAAGAAAAACAGGAAAATACTTTTAAAAATCTCGAACGAAGATCACTTCTCGCAACACACCATCTTTACACTATAAATCAAGGCGGCTGGTAAATGAAATAACAATGGTGCCTTTTTACTCGGTTTTTAAATGATTTTTTTTGTAATTACTTTGTGAAAACTGGCGGGAATAACTTAATTTTAAGGCAAGAATAATTAGATTTTTTCAATATTACCATTTTCCGCTATTTCTCTTTAATTTTAAGTAGAAAACGGACAGAAATCTTTTTTTGCACCGGTGATCAAAAAAAAAAGTCAAAAAAAATACGGGCTTTTGTACTGAGTGGAGTTGTTTGCTGTAAGTTTAGATAGAAGTACAAGACAAGGGTTTTATGTTGTGGTTCAAAATTAAATAATTCTTAAAAGTCAATGATGGCGGACATTTTTAAATAATAGGTAATTTTCACCCCCCCCTCCTCTTCACCAAAAAAAAATTATGTTTGGTACCTATACTGAACCCTGCTGTATATATGAACGTATCATCAAGTATGGTGACATAAACTAAATGCCGCTTTGCTTAAAATTTGTCTGTTGCTGCATATATAAAAATGTCAGATTTTATTCAGTGGCCTGCTAACAGTCCCGATTTGAATCTGGTAGACAGCCATTATTGGGGAGATTTAGAAAAAGAGGTGTGCAGAAATGGCCGCAGCTACGGCGACATTTGCTACGTTTTCATGGGAATTGAGTTCGTTCTAAAAACGATTTCAATCCGATACCGTCCATGAAAACGCCTGTTTTTCCAGTATTCAAATCGATTTCAATCTAGATCCGACCCTGAAAATTTTTAGGGTTGGATCTAGATCGTATTGAGATCGAAATACCGATTTTCCATGAAAACGGGGATTGAGTTTACACATGCGTATTGCGTCGGATTACCAGACAGCCGCCAAATTATATTTTATTGCTCTCACTCTTTTTGTGAGAGAGAGAGAGAGAAAAATAGAAGTGAAACTGTGGAACCGGCATTCTAAAATTTGGTGGAGTGTATAGAAAAAAGAAGATTAATAACATAACCTTACTTAAATAACTAAAGATTTTTTTTTAAAGGCTTTAAAAAAATTCATTATGGAAAATAAAAGAAATATTTGGATCGAAAGTGTATGTACTATGCACATATGCCAGTCCAGCATTTCTTTTTTTACTTCCACTTGCAAACAGAGTAGTAATTAAAGTTAAAAAAAATGTGTGGCAAGGGCCAACATCATCTTTTAAATAAAATACATATTTTTTAAAAAAGTACCAAAACTCAAAAATGAATATTTGACAAGTATGACATATGTCAGCTGCCAAATATCAAAATTTGAAAACCGTTTTCAAATCGATTTTGAATCCTGTCATGAAAACTCATGAAAAAAAGTTTTCAAAACATATTGAAAACGAATTCAATATCCATGAAAACATAGGAATTAACGAAATGTGTCAAAGCATCACAGAGAACCATCGAAGTTGGCCCCAAAGAAACAATACACATGGAGATCAGCTTAGAAAATCTGAGTATCCCGATCTAGATTATTATACCTTAGAAGTATAAGAGTGCAAAAAAATTTATAAAAAATACAAGTGTTTCATGATTAATAACAAAGTAAACTCAGCTTAAGCTCGTCCAAATAACTAATACATGCCACTCTACCTAAAAAATCAGCAGTTTAAAACCCCAGCAATTTTTTAAATTTTATAACAATTCACAATTTTTATTGAAAACGCTGAAAATAATGACACTAACTTGTTTACTTCTTAACTGATTTAAGCAAGTGATACCTCCATAGGATACCTAGAAAAGATGAGAGGTAGAATGGCCTTGATTTTGTTTTGGTACTTTTTTAGGGGAGTGAAATTACCCAATGGCTAAAGCGTGTTAAAGCTGTCCGCCATCTTATATGTTCGAAAAATGTCAAAGCCGCAAGCTTTGATCACCCAAAAATATTATATTATATTATTATATAAAAATATATAATTTAAAATCACGTAATCCGATCAAAAGTTAAGGCAAATGCAAAAACTGCGATTTTTGCGAGCCAAAAATCACTTATTTCACAGGTTTATAGTTTTCTTATCTCTTAACCGATTTAAATAAGGCTTTTTTGCAATGATTTTCTCTAGTGCCGCACGTATTTTTTTTGCAGGGGGGTTGAAAACGGTCCGCTATCTTGGATTTTTGTGAAATGTCAAATTTTGAACCGGATCGGAAAAGTCTCATGTCTTGTCTTTCAAAAAAGTTTAAAAAATTTGAAATCGAGCTATTCGATCAAAACTTATAGCAAATTTAAAAGTGTGCAAGATTTTTTGGCCCACCCTATATAACTCTCTCTGCCCCAACACATAACTGACATTATTCTCAAGACAAAATTGAGTTTTAAATTAAAGGCTCTTAGCTCCAAACAGTTTTCACACGCATTATTAGAACGACACTTTGTAAAAAACCATTTTATTTAAATCCATTCTTCGCCAGCTCACTGTCACCATATTACCTTACTCTTTACTTTGAGTTGTTGTTAGTTCTTTAAAGTTGACAATATGCTTTCTCGCCGGTCCCCTTTGGTTAATATTCCCATTTGAGGTATTAATATGACAAAAGATTCGTTGGTTTTCGGTCCGTGGTGCAAGAGAAAAAGGGCCTTGCTCCAGTTTTTCATCTAATAAACGGCATGTGCAAGGGTATTGAAGCCCAGTGTATAGAAAGAAAAATACATCAAAGAAGGTATTTTCGTTCGATTTCGAAATGCATGAAAGTAAGTATTTTTAAGGAAAACTTTATTTTTCTATATTTTTAACAGAAATATAATAATTTTTGCTTTCCCGCTTAAGCCGATGAATAGTTAAAGGCACTTAGCCGTTAGAAAATATACAGGGTGAAAAGCTATAAGCGCAAACATTTTAATGGAGGGGATTTTAAAAGAGAGCTCTCGCCTACCTCGGCAAAATTTCAAAATTTGAGATGACGTTTCCGGTGAACCCCTGACTTCCTTTAAGCAAACAGGGTGTTTGGTAGGTAGCTTTGCGTTATATCTAGAAAACTAAAAGTGAAGGATTAAATTCAGTTTGATATCTGTGTTCTACTTTAAAAGGTCTACAAAAAACAATTTACACCATAAAGAAATTTTTATAAATAAAAAAGTTACAGGCCCTATCTCAAAATGCTTTTCAAAAAGCCCTGTAGCTCGAAGATGGGTGGACATATCACAATGCGTTTTTGACCAAAAATCTTGTCTTGAAATTTGAGCCTCGCAAAGGGAGGTTGTTTTTCTCCGTACCCATATAAAATTGCCCAATTTGAATCACCCTATACATATTTAGTACTTTTTTCCTAGGCAGAGAGGAGTGTGCCTTGATATCAAGTTACACACCACATAAAAACAAAACAAAAATTAGTGTATCTTGAGAGTAGGCAACTTTTTGGAAGGGGAAGAAATTAGTACATGATCAGTACCAAATTCTGGCATAGTCACTTTTGGTCGAGTCTCTTTCCTAAGCAGAGGGGGGTGTACCGTGACCAAAAACTCGGGACTAAAAGCCGAACCGACGCGTAAACGTAACGTAGCTATGAAATCCAACGCTCTCATTGGTGAAAACCGTCAGAGGTGGGCGTTCCCACCTCCCCTACCAGTCTCGCTCGACGTGCGATTGGCAACTTCTGTCGGATCTGACCAATGAGAACGCTGGATTTCAGAGTTACGTTTCGTTTACGCGGTGGTTTGGCTTTTAGTCTAATATCTGCTTTTTCGCCGCAAACGCTGGCTGGTATGTTCTCCATACACAGGCAGACCAAGCCTTAGAGCAGTTGACATGCGGAAGGTGTTGTTATTTAGAAGATTTCCAAAAGAGGTGGATGGGAAGGCATTGAGCCATGCGCTCCTGAGCTTGAAGAGCCAGATGTGAGCTTTGTCAGTATTAGTTTGGAATGAAAAGAGAACAGAACTTTTACGCATTTCACAAATTTGAAAATCGAAGTGTTTCTAAGAACTTTTAAGCTTTCCGGGTGATTTTTCATTTTTGAAAACAAAAATTAAAATCGCGGTCGATGGAAAGGGATATATAGGATGGCACAGTAATATTTAGCAAATCATAAATGGTACATACAGAACTGAAAGTCAAACAATATTGGTCGCGATTCTTCAAAAACCGTCAGAAAATCTCGCCCTTACAAAAAATCTGACGATTTTTAAACACAAGTTTACACTAACTACTTTTTTGTCAGGACTTATTTGCTAATATTCCTTAAAATTTAGTTTCTTAATACTGCTTCAGTAAATAAAAAATATGTGAATTTTAATTTTTGTAGGCACTTTTTGTGAAACACCCTTTTTCTTATGTAAAAATATATTTTATTAAGCTTATTTTTGTGTGTAAACAAACCTTTACACTTTTAACATACAAAACCATAGATAGCCATGGAATATTTCGCTGTCACTGTTCAGAAAAGGCACACGAATTCTGTCTTTCCTTTTATTTTATTGGTACGCGTAGTAACAATTTAACTCCGCCATAAACTAGTCCTGCAGAATATCTTTAAAATATTAAATTTTTAAAATGTTATTAAAAAAAAGTAAAAATCACCACTTTCCAGAATTCTGACGGGTGAGATTTTCTGTTGTTTCTTAAGAATCGCGACCAATGTCTCGAATTTCAAGACATCCCATCTTCACGGCCAATGTGCTTCGTAACCAAGATTGTGATGATATTTGGCAATTCACAAACTTTTTACGAAATTTGATACTTTTTTTTTTTAATTCGAGTCCCGATATGTATGTTGGTGTGGTGAGCTAGAGATTAGTTACAAAAATGGCCGTTTATAGTTTAGTTAACCTTCGTTTACGACAAAACTAAAGATAGGATAATAGTGATTTCTGCAGATCTGATTCAACACATAACGACCTATATTTTTGATATCAGAACTAATGTCCGTATGTGTACAGGGTTAGCAAAAAAACGCCCGAAATTGCTCAAAATCCCTTATTTTAGAAGCACATTTGACGATTGTATGTAATGGTTTTTGATACCCTAAAAAGGATGCACATAAAATGGGCGATAAACTTTTAAATATGTACAGAGTAGGCCAACCTTTTCAAATTGTACTTACAACAAAGCCAGTGGCGGCTCGTGACTTTACAAATAGGTGACGCAGCATCGCCGACCCCCCCCCCACCTTTACGGGGGACGTCTTTTCAGAGTTTAAGAAGTCTTTTTTGTCCTCTTCATTCAAAAAATTAATAAAAACAAATATCGCAACTGAAGAGAAACAATAGAGAACTTTTGCACCTCTTATAAAAAATCCCCGTTAGGTGCCTTTATCGCTTAATAACGCGTTGAATATTTTATATTTCTTACGAAATTTTATCAGAAGAAAATGATTAAACAAAAACTGACACTTTTCTTTACAATTAAAAAGAATACAGAACACATTTGCATTCAAAAATCAATTTAAATTTTTTGTTTTTCTACTTAACGTTTTGTACTGTCGGCAACCATGTCAATTATAAGGGATATGGTATTCTCCCGCAGGTAACGTCAAACTTTATCGGTTAGTAAGGGATTCCGTTATTACCTCGTAACTGCTCATGCCCGCAATAACCGATAAAGTAAAAAGGCATCAAAATTATAGGTGCAAAAGGTCCCTAATAGCAATGGCCCGACGTTTGATATTACAGTCACAAATTGTAATAGAGGCAGATTAAAAGTTTGCATCACATGCAAACACGCCCAAACCTCGGCGAAAACGAGACGCGCGTGCCGTCGTCATGGCAACCGATTTAATTCGGGAATTTACACTGAACGCAGCCTGAAAGACACGAGGAAGATAATTCGCAGAGCAGCGTTGCCACTTGTAACATAATTATGGAATTGTAACATAATTTTTCATTAAAATTGAGTTAAATGATAAAGTGTAACATAATCGATAATTGTAACATATTTTTTCACTCTAGGACTTTGAATTTTTTAAGGTCTTAGCAGGTTTTCTTCTTACTGTAAGAAACCAATTTAACAAAGAGATTAAAATTATTTTATTTTATTTAATCAGTGCTGACCCACCCTCTTGGCAATTAAAAACAAAACTACATTACAATAAAAGTAAAAGCACCATCTATGTAAATATTATCGTACTTCGAAAACGTCTTGTTTTACGGAGCGGAGGATCCCCTCGACTACACGGCATTCTCCGTCCCCGTGTAATTCGCAGATTTTATAGGTTTCTATACCGATTGCCCTGCAGATAGATTTAAGTTTTTATGTTATTTTTTGTTGTTTGTTTTTTTTATGCGATTAAAAATAAATGTAACATAATTTCCAAGAAAATTCGATAATATTGCCAGCACTGAATTTCTTCATTGAGTCGGTCGGCCGTTATTACAATATTTACGAAATTTGGAAACGCTATTTTATGGAAGCGGAAGCTAAAGCACCACTTATTTGTTGCTTGTGTTATTCTACGGATCACAACTAACATTTTTGTCAAAAAATTGTGAGTTCACAAACTTTAAGAAATTTCGTGAAATTAGTGTAATTAATAAAAATTTCTTTTTTTATCCATTGCAGAGGTTTTTTTTGTCAACCTGTCTCTGCTTAACTTGTAGGTTAAAAAAAAACTGAATGGAACATTATTGGGATCGTAATAAATTGAAAGTTATTTGGCGCTATTAATATTTAATTGTTTTTTATTACCCATCGAACTTTAAAACCCAAATATCTGGAAAACAAGGGAGTTTAGGGCCCTTCATTATAAATTTTTTTTAAATTTTTCATCACTCACTCGTACCTTCAACACTTTTCTTTAGATAAAAAAAGTATCTATTTATATAAATCTAGCCTTTCAATACTGTTTTTTTTTTATATCCGCAATTCTAAACACCGTGATAAATGGATTTCTATAGAGTCGCTTTTTATAAATAAAATCTTGGAAATTTTCAATTTTTCACGAACTTTCAAACATCAATTTTTCTGTTTAAAAAGATTAAGCTGTTTATTTAGAGGGTATGTGGTAAATTTTGCGGATTTTATTTCTAGATTTTTCAGACATAAGTTTTTGTTTATTTTGTTCCCTCGGTCTTATAATGCCTGTTCTATACTGACAAGTAATGCATTATTTTCTTCATCGTCAAGAAATTTGAGCTTGAGAAATAAATTCAAGAATTGCTTCATGGACTTATTCACGTAATTAGAAAATTGAGAGAATACAGAAACCACTGTGCCAACCCATTTCCATTTAAAAATTTTAGTATGACATTGTTTTTAACTAATAATTCGAGTTTTCATAAACTTGCACATCTTTACATATCATAGAAACTACGTACGATACTTAACTCATCACTAGCTAGGTCTTATTTTATATTAACTCAATTTCTTATACATTACTATCTATTTAGGATTCTTGATCAAAAATAATTTTGCTTTAAAATATGAATAAAAGTGCCAACACTACGTGATTCGTCACGTGGTGTAGACTGCAATCGTTTTAAAATTGCAACTTTGCTTAGAAATAATTGGTCAGACTATACCTGACCATCGATCTAGGAGACTCATTATTATTCATGGCCGATAGGGACGCACTGAGTGTTGTAATAGATCAGTGAATTTCTACCACGGATCACCTTAAAGGTGAAGAAGATAATATGTTTTATTGACGGTTCGGTCTAACAATTTTTTTTTAAATGAAAAAATTATTTTAATCTAATAGACACATCCTACACCTACAAAATATATTTGCTCATAGAATACATACATATATAGTACACAAATATACGGGATAGTAAAAAAATAACAAATTTTAACTTAAGTCAGTTTTCCTGTCACTGTCGACATTAAAGTCTATGATATTTTTTTCTCTGGGTAGCAGATCTATATTTACATATGATTTTTCTATTTTGTGGACATGAGCTACGCAATTTTCCCAGTTTTTACTTGAAATATTTCTGTTCCGCCGACCTAATTAAAGCTACCACAGAAGAATTTAAAAGTTGGCGAAACATTATTTATTTTAACCGCTGCTTTTAGCTCATGCCATGGCCCATTTCTTCGGCCAAAGTATCACAATAGTATTGTTTTTGTACAGAAAATGCTTTAATTATTTCAAGCAATTGTTTTTTGGTGTTATTTTAAAACCGTTTTTTAAAATATATTTTCTCAGTGTCTCACGGCAACACTGTATTCCTGTATCATCTTTTTTTAATCTTTGAATTAATGCTTGTAAAGTAGGAATCATTTGTTCCCTATACATTTGATATATTTTTCTACGATTGATATCCACATCACCCATGTCCAATTTCTTAGAAGTATTAGAATCCTTCCTTTTTCTTCTCCCAACTATCGGTTTATTTACTACACGCCACTGTTTTTACAGATCTTCGTGTTAAAGCTGCCGCTTCCTTCAAATTTTGATAACCCACGTTCAAGAAGGGTGGTATAAACGTCAAATATCACTTTTTTTGTATCAAGTGACCAAATATCGCCTTTAAATTGTTTTTTAGCACTTATTTCTTTTGTAACTCCATTACTTGCCATATCTCCACGTGACGTACTCGGTTGTTCCTCCCACGGACGAAACATTTTTCATACAATCACAATTAACAACAAATAACTTCTTTTGTAACCAAACACGAACTGCGAACTGATTTTCAAAACTACAAATCAGCTTTGTTAGTAAAGTATTTAAGTATTTCCCCAGAGTATGGTTTAGGTATGTAGACGATGTGTTTGCAGTATTCAACACTAAAGTAACTAGTGTTGAAAATTTTATGGAAAAAATAAATAACAAATTTCTCACAATTAAATTTACTTATGAAACAGAGAACAACGGTACACTGCCATTTCTAGACACTTTAGTTATAAGAAATAAAAATAAATTGGACTTTGACCTATACATAAAAGGAACGGCCACCAACAGGTATATTTCAAATGACTCTTTTCATTGCTTCCAACATAAGCTTGCAAGTTTGCACTTTTTAACATATAGATTAGTAAATTTCCCCTTAAACAAAGAAAGATTTGAAGCAAAAAAGAATAGGATTAGGAATATAGCTGGCGGTTACGACGAAGGCTTAATAAATAAGCTGTAGTAAGCAAAAGACCTTTGGGAATTCCACTTTTTTCAGACAAAAAGATACCTGCGACTCAAAATTTGTATCAATTCCTTATAATCCTAATTATACGAAAGGATTACAAAAAGTATTTAATAACACCGGTCTTAAATTAGTATATCAATCCGGTAACACAATAAGAAGCTTACTAGGAAATCCCAAGGATAAGTTCTAAAAAAAAGTGGAATTTACGAAATTAGTTGCATGGATTGTGACAAAAAATATGTTGGCCAAACGAGACGCTCTATTCAAACACGTTTTAAAGAACACTTAGCACACTTAAAATACGGAAGAACAGAAAAGTCAAGTGTGGCCGAGCATGCTTTTGAAAACAATCATAGATTCACATTAGATAACCTAAAACTTCTAAAAAGTGTACCAAACAAAAGACTTTTGAATGCATATAAAGGTATGGAAATCATTAAATCCAGAAATAGTTTAAATAAAGATAGAGGACCCATCTTGTTTAGTACACTTTATTCTTTGGTTGAGGGGAGATAGGATTAAAAATCGTGATCAATCACAAATTATTAGTCTTATCTCCGCCCACTAAAGGATTGTATATAAGATAGAGCGTAGATTAATTTAGTTCATTGTTTATCGTCTCCTGTTGATGCTAACCTTGTTAGCGAAACGCGCGTCGAGTGCAAAAAAGTGTAGTTTTGGTTTGTGGAAAACAATCATAACTTTGTTTTTGTTTTACAAATCAGCTTGATATCTTAAGCCTGTCCTAATTATTCTAAGGAAATTAATTTGTAACGTAATGACACCCTAATATTATAACTTGCCAAAAACGTGTACTTATTAAGAAATAATTACACATTTTTAAATCCGCACCTGTAATCCTCAGAAATGAATGAAGAAATTTTATTTACTTTTACACCCCGAACAATAGGTAATTATTAGGGTAAGGGATTAGCATTTATAATGAGTCTCTTAGATCTATGGTCGTACTTATACTGGTGTTTCCGAAAATATTTTGATGATAACTCAGTTAGAATCACAAGAAAGACATTTTTGTAAACGAAAAGTTTAAAAAATTAAATGCAAAACAAGCAAAAAACTTATAAAAATGCTTGTAATCGAAATTTTCATCATTAGTGTGGACATCCTAAAACACCAAAATTCAGACCATAAGGCGGTCGCCTCAATATCTTCATATAAACGCAAAAAAAGCAAGTGTCAGTCAGTTTGTAAGGAAGAGTCAGGGAAATAAGTTCTGTTTTTTTTAATAGTGTCCCGTTAAAGTCATCACGCGTGTGGTTATATTTACAAAGTAGTAAATTAATTTTTTTTAAAGACAAATGAAATTTTACTTGAAGTTTAGGAACTAGTTTCTGCTGAAAACATGTGAAGTGTATAAAATGTATATTATAGACCAAGGGATAAAAGTTGCACTTTATATCCCGAGACGAAAAGTTTGTAGCACAAGCACACTTTTATCACGAGGTTTATACGTTTCGGTACTATTCTGAAAGCATAACAGTTAACATAGCCAAACATAGTAAAATTGTTAATATTTTTGTAATTTTTTGCGCTTTTAAAGTACTTTTAGAATGGAGGTTTAGGTACCCTACTATAAGATATAAAAACAGTTACTATTATATTATATATACTATTACCTCTTTACTTTTTAAATTTGTCTTTTGTTTGACCGGCTTTTGGGTTTGGCTTTTGTTTTAAAAACTAAGTTCTCAAAGCGTCAATGTGTGGACAAAGGCAGGTTTTTATTTTGTTTTGTTATTTTAAGTTACAAAGTTACAAGTTTTTTTTTTTAGTTTAAACTTTACGTTTCAATCGCTTTTTTTAATAACAAAATCATTTTCTATGCGTAATAATATATATATTTTTGCATTGCGCTTGCATCACTGGTGTGGACACGATAAAGTAAAAAATGATAAAATTGGTAAAAAAAATCTTTATTGATCTCGACTTTGCATTAAACGATAATGAACCAGATCCAATGGATATGTTAAAAATAATAAAGTGGTATTTTGCAACTTTATATTTTTTTTTACTTTCCACACCAAGAGAGACTCATTCTCATATGATTGTAGAAGTTTCTTTACAATCTCTCCCACAAAAATTCCCTCTTTAATCGTGGCTTCTATGTGATTGAGCGCAGGAAGATCTCTATTCATAGCTTTAACGAAGTTTTCAAATAAGCCAAGTTTGATACGTAACAGCAGAAGTAACATTTTATTTGAAGAAACTAAAGGATTGTTTTTAATATTTTTCACTCCCGGTACAAAAGATTGTTTTTTTTCTTTTAGTAACTAAACTTAAAAGAACAATACACACCCAAAAATCACTTTCTCAGTTTAATTCGTAACAATACGTTAACAGAAACAAAAGATCAAAAGATCTTTGGTGAAAATAAGGAAAATTCAAACTTAAATGAGCATCCCACAAGGAACACACAAAGGAACAAAGCGAAAAGAAAAATGATTAAACGATGTTTCGCCCTGGGTAACCAGCGCGGGCTCATCAGTGGTTTCACTGGCCACCCTCCAGCATACATCATTATACAGCATCATAAACTTTGATTTCCAACTTTGAATCACTCACAAATAGGCATCGTTCCGCACTGGTACTTATCCAAGTTACCTGATACGGATTCGTCCTGGCGTGTTAATATTTCCAGTACGATTATGCTCCTAAGGCAATTAAAACAAAAAAGAAGTTACTTTAACCGAAAATAAACTAAAAAACAAAAGATCTTTGATGGAAATAACAAAAATTCAAACTTGGATGAGCATCCCACAAGGAACAAACAAAGGACCAAAGCGAAAAAAGAAATGATTAAACGATGTTTCGCCCTGGATAACCAGCGTGGGCTCAGCAGTGGTTTAACTGGTCACCCTCCACCATACATCATTGAACACCATCATAAACTTTGATTTCCAACTTTGAATCACTCACAAATAGGCATCGTTCCGCACTGGTACTTATCCAAGTTACCTTATACGGATTCGTCCTGGCGTGTTAATATTTCCAGTAAGATTATGCTCCTAAGGCAATTAAAACAAAAAAGAAGTTACTTTAACCAAAAATAAACCAACAAATAAAAGGTCTTTGCTGGAAATAACGAAAATTCAAACTCGGATGATCATCCCACAAGGAACAAACAAAGGACCAAAGGGAAAAGAGAAATGATTAAACGATGTTTCGCCCTGGGTAACCAGCGTGGGCTCATCAGTGGTTTCACTAGTCACCCTCCACCATACATCATTATACACTATCATAAACTTTGATTTCCAACTTTGAATCACTCACAAATAGGCATCGTTCCGCACTGGTACTTATCCAAGTTACCTGATACGGATTCGTCCTGGCGTGTTAATATTTCCAGTAAGATTGTGCTTCTAAGGCAATTAAAACAAAAAAAGAAGATAAAAAACCTCCAAATCAGTTACTTCAACCGAAAAGAAACTAAAAAACAAAATATCAAAAAATATCTTTGGATCAAGGAACACACAAAGGACCAAAGGGAACTGCATGCGCCAGCGTAAAAGACAGGTATACTGCCCGTATCATGTAAATCAGACCTCGGAAAATATTTTAAGTGTGATTTGTGTCGAGCAGGTGAAAATCTATAAGACTGCGCTATTTTTATTGCCGAGCTTTTTTTGTGTTGACTACACTGAAAAATATCGTACATAGTATTAATAACAGGCGTTTATTAATTTTTTTATAAATAATTGTACATCAATAATACGTAACTGTTAGAAAAATCGGAGAAAAGTTATAAAAATTGTCATATAAAGTAATGAAATTAATAAACGGAAGTTACGAAATCAATGAAAAATGTTTCTTGACATTTTATAGAGATTTGTTATTAATAGTATGTACAGGTTATGGAGATGATAAAAGAGCATATGAAATAAATAAAACATGTTGACGATTTTAATCAATGCCTTTAATAAATTTAATAAATGGCGATCATTGACTGTCGTTTAAAAGTTGTTATGGAATGTATGTACAAGTTTATAAAAATTATGAACCGGGCATACAAAATACATAAACATGGTTATTAAATTTATGTAGGTACGTAACAGTCTTTTACTAAATTCATTCTTAGGTGTAACTAAAAGCTATGAAAATATGTCTCTTAATCCTTGATTCCATAACACCCTTCAAAAAAACATTCTTAAGGACTGTTTGTATTGTAACAACATTTTTTGAAACTGTGTCTTGCAGCAGTACAATCAATAACTCGTTTTGGCTATAAAATTTATGTAAACTTGATTATGATATTGATAAAACTTTACATCGGAGCAAAAATCATATACAAAATACATTGGCTCAATGTATTTTGTATATTTTCTCCATTTACTTTACTGTTAATTAGTACATGCCTTTTTTTTCGCTCGTTAAGTATTTTTTCGTCAATTAGTTTATTTACACTAAAACCGTTTTAAGCTCTAAATCGACTTTATTTTAAAGCAATTTAAGAAAATGGTTTATCGCTTTACAATCCATTTTAGGATCGTTATTAACACTTTAAAAACGCTTTGGCGCATTTCTTTCAACCTAAAGAAATACTCGACCCTGGTTTTCCGAAAAATATGTTGTTAACTAATGGTAAAACCATGATGACTCTTAAAAGCATATTTAGGTTAAAATTAATAACTGTTAAATAATTTTTAGATGTACTTTATTACACTTATGGTAGGACACGTTTTTTGGTAAATTTAAAGACTGTAAAAAACTTTGAAGAAATTAATACCACCTTATGTCTCACAAACTTTATGCTTTGAAAAATTACATTTTTTTTATTTTTTGTATAAAATTGGCAAAATAAAAATCATACCGACGACACCACTCGAGATGACAGACAGATGACATAACAGACATTTTTATTAAACAATTGCCTTAAATTATTTTCATCTTTCTCTAAAATAATTTTTATAGCCTGCTGCCTCTCTTCAACAACTTTAAATATTTTTGCACGTCACTAAAATATCTCTCTAAAATTCTGCCATATCTCTCTAAATATTTTTCATTTTAACAGAGAAAAAATGTTTTTTGGCAGTACTAGTAAAATTGCTTAAGGCTATATATAGTTTCTCCCCAGATTTTAAGTAAAAAAAAGTACAACTGGCAACGCCTTGTTCTTTAATTTTTTAATATTTTGCCACAGTGCACGGGGAAAACTAAACATCAAAATTACCTGAAATTTTGCAGGGGTGATCATTCTTAAATGCTTAACAAAAATATCGAAAGGATTTTTCAAAATTCTCAATTATTTTTTCTTCAAAATAAAAATTCATCATCTATCGCAAAAGCCTCAAAATAATTTCGATTTAAAACAAACCCGATTTACAAAAAAAAAATAGAGAAATACTCATAATTTCCTCTGGATTACATTTTTCCTTTTTATCTTTCCTTGCTTTAGCGAAAATAAAAATTAAGTTTCCTTTTTTCTAAAAGCCTGTGCACTCCGGAAAAGAAAACCGATCAATCAATCACACTTCATTGAATTTGGGGACACACGCAGTTCAAATGTTGGCCGATAGATTATCTTTATCTTTCAAAAACATTTTTCTAAAACAAATATGAAACCACTCCGCGGCGCCCGCCGAAAAGGCCTAGCGCTGCGCGGGCATTACCCCAAGACTATCAAAGAATCAAGAGAACTTTACTGGCTCGATGGGATTACTAGGCATAATTTTGTTTTTATTTTGACTCAACCATTTTTTTTTAATTTAAATTATTGCGGCATAGTTATGTGTACTAGTGAAATCTTGAAGTGTAAAGGATAGATTTTAGATGCTCATTTTCAAAAACACACGGATACTTGAGTACTAACAAAACAGGTCAGTAAAGCTCCATTTAGAGGTTGGAAAGATACTTGCTAGTCGTTGTCGCTCCTGTTTAAAATAGAATACAATTATTTCGTCTAGCGCCAGTAGGCGATTTTTAAATCTACATCCTTTTAAGTAAACCTGTTGTCGGTATCAGCTAGCGCGAGTGTTTCTAATTCAATTATAAATGTACCTGAAAATGCAATCTTAAACATTACACCTAGTTACTTTAATACGTAGTTGGTTAGCGTTTCTTATCAGGTAATTCTGCAATAAATGGTTTTCTTTTATTTTAGTATTTCACTTGGTTTTTTACCGGCGCAGAACGCGAAAAGTCAAAACAAGTAACTTAACCCCAAATTTTTGACCCGGTGCTAAAAAATCTCTGGTGTCTTACTGTGGATAAACATAAATAAAGTCTCCGCGTTGCCATGGAAAACAAATTCAATGAGATAAAATTTTGCAAAAAAATCAGGTCGACATAGTTAAATTGATTTCCTGTGCAGTGTTGCTAAAAATAATTCCCCAGATTGTAACTACGACCTTAATCAAAAACGGTACCCCTTAAATTATGCTAAAATATTTTAAGCCTTAAATTATCATCATGGCTTGACTATAAGTTGTTTTATTTGTCTTTTCTTTTAACTGACATATTTAATGACATTTAATGAAAGACGTATAAACACTCGGGGAAAGCGATTTCATTTAAAATTTTCCTTATATAAAAGCGCTTTTAGGTGCGTATAAACGTAATAATTGTTACAGCTTTTGAAATGTGGATTGTTAATTTTAAATAAGTCAAAATTTGCATAGGGCTTCGAAATTCAATATTGCAAGCAATGCTGTACTTTTTGGCATCATCGTTTTATTTGAATTTATTTTAAAATGAATTCGACATCGGTAATATAAATGTTCGGACGATATTAAACAAATAAATTTACCACTGCTAAATATTTATCACATGGGAAAATAGTTGTAAAATTTGACAAAATATATCGTTTTTGAGGTGGTTCCTTTTCTGGATATTTAAATATTCTGCTGAATTTACGGGAAAATCATTTTAGTTTGGGTTTAGTTAATGCAATACATGCAATAAATAAATAGTGGTTTAATAATTTAAAATATACCCACCACATTTTATTTTTCCTGTACCTATAAGTTCAAAACCCCAAAATATTTATTTGCTTGTTTTTATTGTCAACTTTGCCCAGGATCGTACGGCGGCCCCTATCCGCCAGGGTATTGATTCTTGAATTTCGTAGGAAAGGTCGCACGGGAACGTTCACATCCTTCGTTTCGACCAATAAGAAGGCTCAGAAGCTACCGAGCTTGCAAGAACTTTTTTTGGAAGATTTTGTAAATCGCCCAGAACCTAGTTTATCAACGATTCATAGGTTTGTGCAGAATTTTGAAAAGTTTGATTGTGTAGCGCCAAGAAACCTTAAAAATCCCACTGTTTTGAATGACGAGCAGGAAGTACGAGGTGTGATGATTTGCGCTGCAGTGGAGGAAAATCGAAAGTTAATTAGCCACCAAACTGCCGAAGCGGTTGATACGTCTTCAGCCACTGTCTTACGTGTTCTTAAAAAGAATGGTTATCATTCTTACAAAGCGTCAAAAACTCACCACTATCGTTGTATGGAATTTTGTGAAACAATGATGGAAAGGGCTAATTGTGCTGAAAACTTTCTGAGATCTTTTCTTTACACAGATGAAAGCACTTTTCCATTATTGAATCATCATAACCCAACACACATTCGATATTGGTCATGGTAATTGGGCCATTTTTTATTTACGGCAATTTGAATGGTTCTAGATACTTGGATCTACTGCAGCAGCATATTATGGTTTCAACAAGATGGCTGTCCCACTCACAATGTTGGCCTTGTTAGGGAATATCTTGATAGTGAATTTTCTAATCGGGTTATAAGTACACGGGGAACTATTTTATAGCCAGCTCGATCACCCGATCTTGCTCCTAATGGTTTCTATCTGTGGAATTATATCAAAAATAAAGTTTACGGGCATGAAAGTGCCAATAATTTAGAAGAACTTCGGATTAAAATTGAAGAAGCTTTTCAAACTATCACCCCTAACATGCTTGGAAACGGTAGAAGGGGTTTTTATAATAGGCTCGGATATTGTCTAGCCGAGCAAGGAGGACTTTTCGAACCTTTGCTCTAAGTTTTTTTTGACTAGGAGAATCTTTTTGGTTTTTAGAATTATTTTATTTTGAGAACTTGCTTTTATTTGTTTTGTTTTATTATTTCCATTGTAACACGTTAGTGATAAATCTGAGCAATTGAAAATAAAACGCTTTAATTTATCAGTGATAAAAAATTTGCGTATTTATTGACTACAGTCCACATAGCACCGTGGTTAGAGGCATACTAAACATAAGCTGCGAACGGCGTCGAACGGCGACGAAAGGCGATCGCAAGCCTGAGTGTTGGTTGCTCCACTGATAGGTGTGCGGTATCCCTGCATGTACGTACACTGGCAAATTGGACTTTTTCCGGCCTATGTTCGCAGTAGCATGAAGCGGTCTGTATAAGAAATAAACATAAATACTTTAAAGAGAATACTTTTGTGATGAACTAAAATATCACCTCTGAATAGAAACGGTTCTGCGCATACATACTGATGCCAACACTCAACTGAATCTTGTTGAAAACTCACAATTATTATTAAAATATGACGATTTTTTTACTTGTTAGTAATTACTTTCGAAATCCCCCTGTATCTTTGAAACTAATTATACGATTTGATTATGGTCCAGTTAAAGTGTTATCAGTAGGTTGAGATCTACAATACCAAAATTTCGTTAAATTCTGCAATCAACTAAAATGCCATTTATTCCGTGCGGGGTTCTTAGTGTTAAATCTCAAAAACTAAACGAAACACATAAAATCCACTTTGACAAATAAATTCTATTTAAATTTTTCTGCAAAAAAGCAATTTACGCCGAAAAGAAATTTTCAAAAATAAAAATGTTATAGGCAAAATTCTAAAACGCATATTTTTAACGACTTTGAAAGTGAATAGCGACATAAAGCTATTTTTAACTCATCGCTGTATACGTATCCGCATCTAGCGAGAACCAAGCACATTAATTGGTCAGAAACTTGTACCACGTTCGAAAAGAGCAGATATTTGCTAATCTAAGGTGTTCTTGAACGCGATAGGTGTTGAGATGCGTTAGGTATCACGTATCGTTACGGCACACGTATCGTATCTCAGCACCTATTGCGTTCAGAAAGACCTTAAATTAGCATATATATCTGCTCTTTTCGAACGTGCCACAAGTTTCTGACCAATCAATGTGCTTGGTTCTCGCTAGATGCGGATACGTATACCGCGATGAGTTACAAATAGCTTTATGTCTCTAATATCTCGAAAACGAATCGCTAGAGGCATTTAAAAGACCTTCAAAATAAGGTATCACTTGACTCACTCACTTGACCCACTTTCCCTATTTAAATTCTGAAACTCACCCCTACCAAAATTCCAATATAGCCAAAAAGTCTCCTCCTCAAATAACAAATCGACGTGTTCGAGGGTCTTCTAAAAATCGTACTCTAAATACTCGATAACGCCTTTGTTTGGTTTTCGTTGGGACACCCTGTATACGGTGAAAATGGCCATTATTCTCGACTTAATACCACCGTCAATTCGAGTCGCTTGTCGCCGTGAAATTGCCAAATTCAAACTCAGTTTTCCGACCATTTTCCCCGACTTGATGGAAAATTTCCCGGACCACAGTTCTCACTAATTGAACGATGTTGATGTTATTACTTAGTTTAATTTCTTAGAAAATTATCGCTTAGAAGTTTTAAAGGCAAGGGTAACTACTTTTTGAGCGAGTTTAAAAAAGAGTTTAAAACGACGTCTGTTTGTTTCAACCGTTTTAACTAAAGCATGGCTTTTTGGGTTAGCGATGCAAAAAACTTTTTTTTATCACGGATGCAAAAAAATATTTCTATCCGTTTTTTACCCAAAATTAAAGAGAAATATAGCGGAAAATGTTAATATTAAAAAAATCTAATTATTCTTGGCGAAAAATTAAGCTATTTCCGCCAGTTTTCACCAAGTATTTACGAAAAAATCATTTAAAAACATCGTCAAAATATCAAACTGTCAAAGATTAAAATGTCGCAACAATGAATGTAACCGAGTAAAACGGCACATCGCTATAGAAACCATTGTTATTTCATTTACCAGCCGCCTTGATTTATAGTGTAAAGATGGTGTTTTATTATGTGTCTACCTGTAAGTAGTTCCTTCCTGTAGCCACCGGCTGCGCTCATGTCGCCCTCAAACAATGTTCCCCAGGTATAACACAGTATCGGTCACTCTCGCGTAGCTATTACTTTCTCTATGATTATTAGTGTCACTTTCGGGATAATTGTGTTCTCCCTGATTTCAAAAATAGCTACACAGGAGAGCATTAAAAAAAGCAAAGGGGAAAATGCACTTTACTCCAGAGGAATGTATCTCATTTTATCTACTACCTAATAATAACTACAGTAACAAATATGACCGATTTTTGATTATCTTTATTTTGCAGTTAGGATCCATACGAAATGCATAAGCTATGTTGTTAAATGTTATTTTCTGATAAGGTAGTAGATAAAACAAGCTCAAGCACGGGACAATGAGGTTAGATTCTTAACTCTTTATTATATTTAATCACCTTTTGCTAAACGTTCCTCGAACGAAAAACTTTGTTAAACTTAACAATTTAAACTTCAAGCTCTTAATTCAAAACTTCAAGCAATATAACTTAGTTTAACTTTAATTTGGTTGTAAAATTGTTTGTAATTTAAAACAGCCTTTAAAGCTATAAGCGCGTCACTGCCAGAAACAAAATTTAGGAGCAGAAGGTGTGTAGCTTAAAGTCATAGCGCTTCCGATTTAAAAAAATCGCTCGCGAGCGTTCCGAGATCAATCTAAATAAATGGCGCCAGCAGGCACATCTATAAAATCTTTAAAAAATATATTTTTTTAAAAATATTTTCATTTATTTTTTGTTTGACTATCTAATTGTGAAAACCAATTTTTTTAAAAGTTTAATCCCTAACCCTATCCTTTTGGACACATCTCGAGACCGCTGAACTAAGACTTGAATGCCAGATAAGACCTCTCTTGTCCCGAACCCTCCAAAAAATCTAAACTGTGAGTTTTCCATAAAGAATTCCATGTTACCTATTCCAAGCAACAAAATCAGTCGAGACGTGGTGGCCGTCTCCACGCCCTATCCCTAATACAGTTGTGGCGTCATATCACGGCGACGGTTTTATTACTACTATACCTCGAGGTATTCACCGTTTTTGGGAATGCATTGGGACGGTTATACAACTACATCGCGACGGTAAAGATTACTCTTGATATAGGAATTATGTCGTCGCGGGTAGTAAACGGGCACGTTATCCCGACGTCCTGTTTACCACATAAAGTAGTATTTCTGACTTTTTAGGGTTTTTATAGGTTTTCTCTTTCTCACATTATTAATTGAAAATATGTTGATCTTTTTCTGAACTATATCAGGACACGCCCCATAAAATATGTGAAGACATGACAGAAAACAAAAATATTATCTATATCATAACCTATAGCTAATAATTACCATTTTATTAAACACTTCTGAAGTCACAGCATCTTAAATTTATAAACGCATAGCACTTTACTGATTAAAAATGCTGATTTTTTGATAAAAAAAAACGTGCGCCCCCAGTTTTGACCTAGTTTTATCTAAAATGTCGATAAAAAATCGGAATTGTTTGAGGTTAGGATTTCCAAATTAAATGTATTTCCAGTTTTAATATGTTTTATTAATTGAATATTAATATTTTTACTTTTATTTATACATGCAACTGCTAATCAATGATTTAATGAGGTATTTTTAAATTTTGATTTGAATTCCATGTTTAGTAGAAGTAAATAGCATGGCGGCGTCGCGCATCCGGTTGACGGTGCATTTATTTACAGTGTCAGTAAAGTAGCGATAACTCGTAGGTAACGTTTTTACACTATATGCACATTTATTTCTTACTGCGTGGTAGGCGACCGTGTAGACTCCATAACTTTGTAGTTTTGTATTGAGTAGGGGCTACTGAATTGCAACCAAATTAATATCAGTAGAGTCGTTACCTCGTAAAAGTAATATTAAAGAAATTAAATGTGACAACTATGAAGTAAGCCCCGCACTGTAAAGTTTTTTCGTGGTTCTAGTAATGGTATATAGTTATATAGTGGAATATATTACTTTCGCGTATAACTTTATATTTTTACGACAGTGCCGTAATTTTTTAACAGTAATAGTGACCACACGAAGTGAAAATAATGAAATTTTTCCTATAAATAGTTTTTTGTAGGAACTATTACTAGGCTTTAACCCTTTTTTGGTGGCAATGACAATGGCACCAGTGAAATTGACTATAATTGTTGCTTGGGATATCATTCTATTTATTTTAAAGTCCCCACCCTGTATATACAAATATTTACTTTTCAGAATAGAGCCCTAATCGTACCCAATAAATTAATATTTTTAAAATTTGACCGCAACATAATATGCGTCAAAAAAAATTTTTACAAAAAATATTCAGCGCAGCTAACACATCACCAAAATGTGCGCCTATTATAAAGAAAAATAGCCCATTTTTTGCAGTTTAGCTTCACTGTCAGATAATAAATTTAAAACTGGTCATATATGCCATTAAAAAAATCGGGAAAAAGCCTAATAATACCGTTGGCTATAAATTTGTTTTAATTTGAAAATAAATACCCATGCGTATAAGCCAAATTCGCTACCGAAATTAAATAAATTTTGCCAAAATTTAACGACTACCACATAATGTTTACTGTCTAAAGGGGCCTAAAGACACGCGATCATTTCTTGAGATATGTACGCACGTACAAATCTGTGCGTACATGTACGTTTAGTGGAATAGCCTACACACGCGAAAATAATTTTAAATACAGTTTGTTAATCAACATTGCCACAATGAGAAAGAGTTACTACGTTTATACGCAACTAAAAGCGCTTTTATATAAGGACGGTTTTAAATAAAATCGCTTTCAACTAGGGTTTATAGGTCCCTCATTAAATGTCATTAAATATGTCACTTTAAAGAAAACAAACCAATAAAACAACTTAGCTAACAACAGATTTCTTTAGGTTCAAGAAATGCGCTAAAGCGTTTTTAAAGTGCATATAACGACCCTAAAATAGGTTTTTAATCGATAAACCGCTTTCGTAAATCGCCTTAAAATAAAATCGAGTTAGTGCTCAAAGCGGTTTTAGTGGTGTTTATACGATAACATTTCCAAACTGGCCCTATATAAAAGCGCTTTAAGGAGTCCGTAAGAATGTTGAAAAAAAATGAAAATATCTCGGAAACTGTAGCTTTAAAAGATTTGAATCTTATAACAAAATTTTGGGGTAATATTTACGAAAAACCAAAGTCTGAAAACCGCATATCAATAGCTGCTTTACTTCTAAAGTTATGATTTTTAAAATATATTTTAACGTTTTTTCAAATAACTTGGAAACTAAAGCTCCCACAAATTTGGACTTTATAATGAAATTTGTAGTCCATATCCATGTAAACTTAAATCTGAAAACCGTATATCGCTATTTGCTTTTGTTCTACAGTTACAATTTTTTTAAATATTTTATCCCCTTTTTCCCCTCTTCAACCCTCCACCACCCTACCCAAAAGTTAATCAGTTCATGGTCAGCCGATAGAGGATTTTTGTACCAAATTTTTTTTAAATCGATTAAGGCGTTCTTGAGTTATCATGTATACAGACAGACAACAGACCGACAGACAATTTTTTTTTCGTCGATTAAGGTGTTTTGGAACCTTACTAACTCATTTTTGAAAGAATAGGTATTTAGGTCACTAGATTGGAAAATTGGTCTTTACAAGACGACGCAGGACTACAGGCCGAGCCGCAGGCGAGTCCTGTAAACCTGTGGAGACCTGTAAAGACACTTTCCGGTCGTTTATCGTACGTACTGTTTTTTCAAACGATCATAAAAAAAATTTAGTACCTAGCGTCAACGCCTAGCCGTGTTGCGTAATTTATGAACAGTCCCCTGATGGTTTCTGCTTCTTGTGGGCTAGATAGCCCAACACCGATAGCCATTGCCGCTAAGGCCGGTAGTTTTTAAGATGAAATCTAAGAAAAACAAGTCAAGTTTTGTGGTTAGAAATGATTTTTGTATTTTTAACTTGTGTAAAATTAAAAAAAAAAATTTGAAAAATTATAGTGTAGTGCCTATTAGCTTCACACAGCTAATTCAGTGATCCTCCTAAGGGCTGGGGCAAAGTTGAATGTAAAAAATATAGGCTCTTAAAATGTAAGTGTTTTGACTCGAACTTGTAATTGCCAAAAAATTTGGTATAGTGAATTTTGAAAAGTTGTTCGAGAATTAAAATTTTTAGCTCCTATTTAGGGGTTGCCCCAATATTTATGATATGCATATGGAGTGTTTTGTGGAAAAACCGCACTGGTTGGTTTAGTGGGTACATACCTGCGCTTTCAACCAGGAGATCTGGGTTCGTTGCCCGGGGCAGTCGGTAGTCTACTTGGACTTTTTCTTATTAAATTACATAATTTCGTAAGATTAAGGTAAAACGCAGTATTGAGCGGAGTAGGCCGAGTTAGCTAGAACGGACGGTCCCGTTATCCATTCATTGATAATGTCGAAACTACTTTTTTTGGGTTTTTCGCCACTAAGCTAAGGAAATTTTTAAAAAAATATGTTAACAACCACTGCGTAAATTCCTAAAGAAAAAATTGCCTACACACACGCAAATCCTAACTAGAATCTAAGTACTTATCTGACGTTTCGGCAGAAATTCTACTGCCGTTATCAAAGGAGTTTATTCTTTTCAAAATGTTTTTCGATTCTTTTTTTAAAATATCTGTTTGTTGTCATACAACTGACGGACTTTGACTGATGTATATTTCAAATAATAACTTGACAGGTTGGTGCGTTGACACAAAACCGTTCTTAACTAAAAAGCCTGTTAACTCCTATCGCCTTAGTGCCCTTTAGCCTATTGTGGCTGCCATTTTCATAACCAAATTGACAAGTAAAACATGGATTTTCTGTCAGTTTGGTGTCAATATGGCACCGATTATAGGCCAAAGGATACTAAAACGAAAATGAGTTAACTGGCTTTTTAGTTAAGAACGGTGTTGGTCGATAGTAGCCAACAAGGTATTGGGTGAATTTAGTAAAATTTAAGTATCGTTTATACATAGTTTTAGTTTTAATTTTAGTCATAACGCTATCTCTATCACTGTCTCGTTAAGAAAAAAAACAGTGACAGAGATAGCGTTATGACTAAAATTAGAACTAAAACTATGACTATGCCTTGTATGATCGATACTTTAAAATCAAAATTATATTTGCTTGAGTGTTTTCGATTTTAGTTAATATTTGAAATATACATCACTCAAAGTCAGTCAGTTGTATGACAACAGACAGATATTTTAAAAAAAGAATCGGAAAAAATTTTTGAAAAGAATAAACTCCTTTGATAACGGAAGTAGAATTTCTGCCGAAACGTCACATAAGTACTTAGATTCTAGTTAGGATTTGCGTGTGTGTAATTTACGCAGTGGTTTTTAACATATTTTTGAAAAAATTTCCTTAACTTAGTGGCGAAAAACCCAAAAAAAATAGTTTCGACATTATGAATCCGCCACAAACATATAGATTTTATTTACCATTCATTGATAGTTAAGCACGTTAAAGATCCCTATCCTCGACAAAGGGGTTTAGGATAAATTAAATCCAACCGGTCTGGTGAGTGGGGTAGGGGAGGGGGGGGGGGGTAACCCGGGGTAAATAAGTGTAATAGGTATCTTAGGTCCTACCCCTTCATTCACGCCGGTAACCAGGCCGGATGGGATCGAATATCACGTGGAGGCGGACCTAGTTACACACTCTCTAAGTCGGTAGACTACGAAAGTAGTCGATGACCCGTCCGATTAAGTTAATAATTGCCTACGGGACTGAAAAAAGACGGTAATCAAAAATGAGAGAGAGAGGAATATGAAAATGCTGAAAATTAGATCGAGGTCGCCCCCTTACAGCCCCTAGGGGCTGCGGCAAAGTTGGGAGTATTCAACTGCGCCTCAGGGCTGATAAGTGGGGCCTTGTTAACAACCACAAAAAATTTTTCGGTATAGTAGACTAGTAACTGACTGAGATTCAGTGGGGGTGTGGCTAGCATTTCAGCTGTTTCGGATGTTGTAGATATTTTGGCGTTATTCTGCTGTTGAAAATTGACAAATTTTGGGCGGCCATGTTGGTCCGCGTAAAAATGTTGTCAAACATTTTGTTATTGAAATTTGGCAACAAAAGTTTTTTACGGGAACCAGTATGGCCGCCCAGAAATTCGTAATTTAAAAAAAATATAAAATAATAAATAGGAATTTTAGGTAGATATAATTGAGTTTGTCAAAATTATGTCACTTCAAAGCAAAATGCTTGGTTTTTTTTGCTTGCTTGATATTGATATTGCGCTTTGCAAATTTCAAAGCTTAGTTAATTTTAAAAATGTAATTAATCCCTCAAAAACGCTATTTGTTTGCTATATGAATTTTTATAACGTAGTTTTTGGAGTTTTTTATTGACCGACATTTAATTGTTTACCCATCTAGCAATGAAATTTTAGTTTAAACTGTATTTTAAAAATTGAATTAAATTCAAACTTAAACTGAAAAGCTAGCTGGAATCACCTAGATAGTCTAATAGTAAGCCCCGCTTTGTTAGTTTAATCACATCGCAAAATTCTGTTTTTAATATATATATATCAATTTAATTTCAAATTTAAGTCTAAAAGGTGAAATAAAATTATTTGCTGATGACACAACAATAGTTTATTTTGCAAATAATTATTCTCAAAGTTATAGTCATATTCAATTTGATCTAAATAATATTTAAAAATGGTCTACTACTACTAAATTATCTTATATTTTTATTAATAAAAAGAAAATTAGTCAAAAAATAGAAACAATAACATTTAATGACAATGAAATTAAATATACAAATTTTATAAAATTTTTGAGATTATACATCGATGAAAGATTAAGCATTAAACATATTGAACATTTAAGAAACTCTATTTCTCCTTTAATCGGTGTTCTTGACAAAATAAGACATTACATACCTTTAAAACACCTAAAAAACATTTATTATGCTTTAATTTACTCCAAATTATAATACATGATATCTAATGGGGGGTTTGCAAATAAAACCACAATAAAACCATTAAAAAAACTACAAAATAAAGCAATTAAATGCATTCATAAATTTCCATTCTTAGAACCCACAGAACACATTTATAAACCAAAGGGCTACCTTGATATTAACAATCTACACATTTTAAAATTAGGCATTTTAATTCATTCAATTTACTGTGAAAATAAAAAATCTAACATTAAGTTACATGAAAACAAGAAATAACATAAAACTTATTTGCAACGCATCAATAAGTAATTTTGATAAAAAATCAATTATTTGTTACCGAATTAATATATACAATAGAATCCCAGAAGAAATAAAAATAAGAATATCAAAATTAAATTTAAAAAAAGACTTAAAAAAACATCTTTTAAAATGATGTAATTGTTGTATTCTCGGTTTTCAATAGTATTAATATTATTAGTACTTTTTTATTATATAATTTTTTTTAAATGACAATTTATTTATAACCATTTCTACAATTAATATAATTTAAATTTAATAATATCTATAAATATTTACTTAATCCATGTTGTACCCAAATGTTTATAATGTTTTTTTGTTGTTGGTTGGGAATAAATACTTATTACTAAGGAAAAAAAAATGTAAAAATATGGATTTAGAAGGGCAAAGGTGAAAAATCTACTGATGGGCAAGCCTGACTCAGTCCGCTCGCGCTCAGAAGGGTTTTTGGCTCTAATTAGGAGAGTTATTATCGCAGAAGCTTTTTTTCAGAAAATGCAAGGGCAGACCCGTAATGGTATCTTATACACAGTTAGTCTAGAGGGGGGCTTTAATAAAAAAATATATAATCTTTTTGTTTTCGATACCTCGCCAACTACCACCTACCGTAAAAAGTAAATTTGCTTTTTATGGGGGGCTATTCTTGGAAAATATTCTAAGAACCTTAAGTAGCAACCGCCTATTTTGACTTCATATTTGAATTCTCGCTGAAATTTTCTTTCCAATGGTACCCCATATCATAGGGTTACTTTACTAGTTTTCGAGACATTGGCTTTTAAAATATGAATAATTCAATTTTTAAACGACCAGTTCTTAGAAACTAAAGAAAATATCAAAATCTATTTTAGGGTTTTTTTCGAGGAAATAAAAATTCTAAATTCTACTTTATATTTTTGGAATCATAGGAAGATTTTGGTCAGGTTTCTTGTCAGTCTGTTACCCTTACCTTTATTCTGGGCAGGCGCAATAGCGCTCTTTCAGGCTATTACCTTTATTAAAGGTAACCACTGGCGCTAATTAGCGTCGAATAGTGACTTGATGTGATTCTGTGGTGGAAGATTTTTAGGTTATAAAAGTTTGCTTTGTTCTACAAAAATTTTGTGTATTTGGATTTTATTTTTTGTTAACCGTGTTTATAGTAGTAGTGGGGTACCTTTTTTCACCGTTTTTTTTTTTGGTAAACAGGTGAGTAAGTACAAATAAGTTTGCAGAGGCTTGATTTCTTCTATTACTCCACCAAAAATATATTGCAAAATCATTTGTCTGAATAAATTTATATTAGGGTCTCCGTCTCCCAGTCCTATCACTAAATTAATATTTTCCTCCATGATATGGTTAGAAAAGCAAATAAAAAAAGACTTGGGAAAAAAACAACAAAAGTCAATAAAAAAGTAAGGTTATGTTTACCGCCGAACGATTTTATTCAAAAGCTCTATTTTTAACCTCTTGAAGTTACCTTTATTTACGGTAACGGTAACCATAAGAGTAACGAAATTTGCCGTTAAACTGCCTGACCAAAATCTCTCTAATATCGTCACAATCACTGAAAATCAATTAATTGTAAATAGGAATTTGCAATCAAACTGCTGTCATTTTTTACTTGCCCTTAAAAAACTATCAAATTCGATATTGAACACAATAGAGATAATATCTTTAGTTTCTAAGATATGCCTTTGAAAATTGAATTTGTGACATTTTGAAAGCCAATATTTCAAAAATTAGTAAAGTAAACCTTATGATATGGGGTACCATTCGAAAGATAATTCAAATGTTCCGCTCAAAATAAGTAAATGGTAGTTGGCGATGTATCGAAAACAAAAATCTATGTTTTATAGATTATATTTTTTTTTCTTAAAACAAAATAAACCTTACTCTGTTAAAATACCGAAAAAAAAACACACAAAATAATACTAAGTGGAATAAAGAAACTACCACACAAGGATATTATGGGCGCCTCATTTGGGGGCGCAGCCTAATTACCTTTTTTAAATTTACTAGATAGGGAAATAGATTCAAAGCACACCTCGATTTTCTTTTTCACTCAACCTTCCTTAACCAAAAAATGTTTTTTTTTTTAA
The DNA here is from genome assembly GCA_963921995.1 of Oxystoma pomonae. Lineage (NCBI taxonomy): Eukaryota > Metazoa > Arthropoda > Insecta > Coleoptera > Brentidae > Oxystoma > Oxystoma pomonae. The sequence continues at coordinate 98,112,689 of OY998167.1, forward strand.
TTTTTAACACATGGGTTGACAGATGTCAATAAAATGTATTTAATTGAGTTTCTTTTTTAATAAGCATTTCAAAAAGGTTCCACAAGTGGTACATACTCATGAATTAAATGTAATTTATTTTGAAGCTAAAACAATTGACCAAAAATAGGTTTTTTAAATTTTTGACACATTGGTTGACAGATGTCAAAAAAACCTAGTGCGTTAAATTTCTTTTTTAAGAAGCTTTCCAAAGAGGTGTCACAAGTGGTCCTTCTAAATTAAAAAAAAATATTTGGGGGTCCCAAAATTTGTGGTGGAAAATCCGTAAAAAATCATTATAAAGTCGCTAGAAGCACCGTTAAATTTAAAAAATAGAGGTAAAATTTGGTTTTATAAAAAAATCCAAAAACACGTCAACTGAGATTTTTAATTTTCTTTAATCGTGCTATCTTGGATTTTTTATGTCGTTTTGTTTACGAGGTATGGCAAGAAAATATATTTTTTTAAATAGGACACCCTGTATAGTTTGACATTTTTGAATTCTAAAAAAAATTATCTTTTTTTATTCAACCAAATTCTGACCCGCTAGAAGCACCGTTCCGTTTAAAGAATCCACCCTGTATATATTATGTAATATATGTATCCATTAATATTATGTATAATTAATTAATTATTAAATATTGATATATCACGTTAATAGGTCACTCATTTTTATTGTTTTCATCGACACGTGCAGGTAATAACGGCAACTATCAATTATTCATCTTTAGCTAAACAGCTCTGCTCAAATTTCAAGAGTGGAAATTAGAGTGCATTGTTGACGCAAATAAATTAATCGACGGAAGTATGAGAAACTCTAGAAGGGTACGGTATGTACGATTGAACCAAAAGAACGAGATTTATCAAAACGTATCGTTTTTTGACTATAATCATATGACTAATTGTGCGTAGAATAGTTATTTATTTCATTTCAATAACCAAAAAGTGATTCACATGAACAAATTTCAAAATTTAGTTAATGAAAAACTGGAACAAGAACTTAATTTTAATATCAATAATGATTTAATAGAACGAACTGTTGTTAATATATCAAACAAAATTTTAACTATTCTGCTCGGTAAAGATTTGCCCAAAAACAGCAAAGCAGTGTTGTCAAATCTATGCCGTTTTTGTGGCGTTAAAATTCTTTTGTATAAAAAAAGCTTTTCAAATACAAGCTTTTATAAAATATTAAGTGCACTAAAAAGCAGAAAATAATTTTTAGCATTCTGATTATATCGTTGTTGTTGATTCGATAAATTTATGTTATTCAATAAAGTCAATCTCATGTCCGCAAATAAAAATTAAAGTAACAATGTCTGATGAAAAATCCAGACACCTACAGACCTGTTTCATCCTTATTAGGAATCATCAGGAAGTCATAGGACGCTTTGTCCGATATTCCACGAGTGTTACTTTAACATTATGATTGTTCGCAAGAATCTGAATTCACTATAAAGCAGATAAATGCAGGGGTAAGTAAATCCAACCCAACTCGACTCAAGCTACCCTAACATTTCTCTGATATATGGATGGATATTGTTAGTTTTAGTTTTGCGCCCATCGCTTTTATTATTATGATATTAGAATGCTAAAAATAATTTTCTACTTTTTAGTGCACTTTATATTTTATAAAAGCTTGTATTTAAAAAGCTTTTTATGACACAAAATAATTTTTTAGTATTTATATTTGTACCTTAAATCGTTCATTTCGAAATCGCCATATTGAAATTTTCAAATCTGGCCAAAAGTTCATTATCCCCTTCCCTAAAAACCTCTGTATGCCAATTTTGATTGAAATCGAACAAACTAAATCTTTTTCCTCCTCCACTTCCCTCGTTAGGGGTAGGTGTAGGTTTTCACCGAAACTATAAACGCATACTAATCAGTTAAAATTGGTTAGCAAAACATGACCAAAAAGCGTCCTTTTTAAATCCGCCATATTGAATTTTCAAAATGTGATTAAAAATTCGTATTCCTTATCTTTAAAAACCCCCGTATACCAATTTTGGTTGATATCGGACAAACTTAAGTGTTTTCCCCCCCTCCACGCCCCCCGTAGTGGTGGAGGAGAGTGTCTAATAATACTATATTATTGTAGTGTCACCGGAATTATAATCGCTTACCAAATTTGAATTCAATGGGACATTTATAAGTTACTCAAAATTTAGTTGCAAGATTTGACCCGAAAAATATAAGCTTGTAATAATAATAAAAAGGACACTCAGATATTTAGGTAATTAGATAAAAGTGGGAAGGCGTTGACGCCAAAAGTCGTTTGCTTGACTGAATTAGTTATTGTTTTTTTCTTAGATTAAAATGAGACAAGATACCTGACAGTTACGGAGACTTTGGTTATATTATTATATGAAACAATGTTTACCTTTCTGTTGTTTACAGTAAACACACCAGTGGCGTACCTACTTAAATATAAATTTACACATGGATTATATTATTAAAATTTTACTATGATATGAAATCTGCAAAATAATTTAAAAAACATGCGAAAAATGATTTTGCCAATTTGAGCTTTCGAAGCTTCCTAACAATAAATGTTCGTAGTATAATTTTATACAAAAATAAATTTATTACAAAATTTGTATATGATTTATAGCAATTTCAATTTTCAACACAATAAAATTATGCCAAACATTAAAACAAAGAAACACAGTTCATAGCACCTGGAAATATAATGTTATTGTGTTTGTTAATTTTGTTATTTTTTTCTGGTCATTAGTAGAAACTTATTTTTATTCTTCAGTTCACAATAAAGTCAATAATGCTTAGGGTATATAGAGACATCTAGGTTAGACAAAAATATTTAAATATCAATGCGAAGGGCGAGCGCGGATGGCAACGGCGACAGTATAAATCAACCTTAATATTCTGATAAGAGGTAGGAATTCAATATTCTTACAAACCTGAACACATGTGAATTACCTTTTATTGTTGTTTGCCAATTGGTTTAAGTACTTTACCTACCTTTATTATAGTCTTTCTATTTGCGCATTAACTAATTCATCAAAAGTATGATTTATTTTATCGTCTTTATAAAAAAAAACCTAGACAAAAACGTTCGAAAATATCTCATTTGACACATTGGGAATTAACTACTTCATCAAAAAAACGTGCTTTTTATCTAAGTATATTTTATTAACTTTTTTTTTAATTTTTGCTGTACCTACCGGCATGTACCGCCACTGACAGATTTCACTTCCTCTCCCTTTGTTTTCAAAACATTGGACGATTTTAAACTTCCAAATCAGTTACATCAACCGAAAAGAATCTAAAAAAGAGAAGATTAAAAGATCTTGGGAGGAAAGAACGAAAATTCAAAATTGGATGAGTGTCCCACAAGGAACACACAAAAGACCAAAGCGAAAGGAGAAACAATTAAACGATGTTTCGCCCGGGGCGACCAGCGTGGGCTCATCAGTGAATTCACTAGTCACCCTTAATCCAGACATCATTTAACACCATCGCACACTCTGACTTCCAACTCTGAATCACTCACAAATACATGATACGGGTGCGTCCTGGCGTTAAACACGTGACTTATAATAAGTACGATGCGGAACGATGCCTATTTGTGAGTGATTCAGAGTTGGAAGTCAGAATGTGCGATGGTGTTAAATGATATCTGGATTGAGGGTGACTAGTGAATCCACTGACGAGCCCACGCTGGTCACCCCGGGCGAAACATCGCGTAATTGTTTCTCCTTTCGCTTTGGTCTTTTGTGTGTTCCTTGTGGGACACTCATCCAATTTTGAATTTTCGTTCTTTCCTCCCAAGATCTTTTGATCTTCTCTCTTTTATTGGACGATTGAAATTTTAAAATAAATAACACGAAAAAGCTTATGTCAATAAAAATATCATCCGACCATCTGCGCCCTGCCGACTTTCCCCACCCACAAGCCAATCACGACCCAAAGTGGTTGAGACAGAATTCTATGTCCCTATCGTGCTAACGTCATTTAAAAGGATAGAAAAATAATCGATATTTCTCATCTTTGTTTTAATGTGATTTTATTTGTAAACAAACACTGGTTATTATTTTCCAAGGAGTTTTCGTTGCACCAGATATCTTTTCTCTTTTTAATCTAAGGTTTTTTTGCAAAAACGTAACTTTTTTCAGACATTTAGGACCGGACGTTATGAAATGAAAACCCTGTATAAAACAACCCCTTTAAAATTCAAGGTGACTAATAGCTGACCAGGGGCTTTAATTAGACACCCCAAAACTGTAATTAAACTTTCGTGTTAGCTGGGGTTGCATACAGAACTGGGGTTGCATTTTGCCATGCCCTAAAAGTGTACTAAAACGCATTTGATTGAAAATGCAATATTAATTAAATCATAAGAGAGGTGCAATTACCCGCAAACACAGGAAAATTGTGAATTAATGTTATTAACATTTTTCCATATTTTTGTTTGAGAATTTTCAGAATTTAGAAACACTAATGGTTTCTTGTAGAATGGTATAACGATCCTATTTTTAATTTTTTTGGAGGTGTAGGTTTTTTTTGGAATACCAACGTTTCGCAAAATTTATTTGCTTCTTCAGGGCTATTCAAGACGGCCGTTCCATATTTTTATTTTATTACTAGTAAACGTCATCTTTTGGTAAAAAGGCATTTATTTTAGAAAAGGAGACGTACAGTTTTAGTTAAAATCTTTTAAAAAGACATAAACCCACATTTTTATCAAAAGATTACGTTTGCTAGTAATAAAATAGACATATGGAACGGCCGTCTTGAATAGCCCTGAAGAAGCAAATAAATTTTGCGAAATGTTGGCATTCCAAAAAAAGGACGTATCTTTAATGAGATCCCTCAACCCATAAACCTACACCTCCAAAAAAACTAGGGTTTATTTTTTAGCCAGAAACTACAAAACAAAAATCAAAATTTGGATGGAAGTTTGGAAAAGAGGGAAATAAATGGTTATAGGGACTTATCGGTACATAAAGTCAGCACTATTTTTGACAGTTCCGCACGAAACTACTACCTATTTTTACGCACTTTTCATTTTTTTATATATAGCGACGACAAATCTTCATAGACAACGGTCTCTTATGGTCTGCCGAATGTGCCCGATTCATCCTTTCTTGAGGACGTCTACTGACTAAACCCTAAGAATTGTTCTTATCATATCATGTCTCTGGTTCCATTTATTTACGTGTTGTATCATTTCTTGGAAGAGGTTCCCTATCACATATCTGTAGATCGTGTCTTGTTGTTTGGCGTTACTACTCAATGTTGGACAATAAATTAACGTATGTTCTGCGTCATCTATTCTTTGACAGTACAAGATTTTTTGATCTTTTGTTTTTACTCTGATGCATGTCAAGTGCTTGCGCAGCCGATTATGCCCTGTCAGCATTCCTACTAACAATCCAATGTTCTTGCGAGTTTTTCCCAGGATCAATTTAGTTCTGGCTGCGTCTGGTCCACTCACGAACAGTTTGGACTATCTGCACTCTCGCTCTTCCCTCCAGGACGACTTCAGTTGATCGCTCGCCCATTTATTGAGCTCGCTCTGCACCTGTTTTCTTGTGAGTTCCAAGAGCGGTTCCGGTCCAATATAATGGATTTCGGCACCAGCTCTGGCAAGTTCGTCCGCCTTCTCATTCCCTGGTATCCCTCGTGGCCCGGGACCCACATCAGTGTCACCCTCTTGTCGTCAGCCAATGTCTGTAGCGCGTTAACGCACACCTCCACTAGGCTACTGATAATTTTTGGTGAACTAAGAGCCTTGAGGGCAGTCTGGCTGTCGAAACATATGCAAATGTCCCTCCTGCCATTTCTGACCTCTGGTAGGGTTGCCGCCGTGATAATGGCGTACACCTCCACCTGAAAGACCGTGACGTAGCTTTCTTGAACCTGTTGTCGGCCTGGCTGACAGTTTTGATCCGTCAGTGTAGCAGACCGTCGCATCTCTGCTTAACTCGTTTCGGAATTCTTTGTACTTTTTGTCAAACCTCCATGGTTACCGAAGGAGTCCCTACTGGCATCTTTAGAAGAGGCAACTCTTTTGTTACCAGTTCCTCGATTGCCAGATGACCCACTTTTTCCCCTCTGCCCTTCCATAGGCCCTTGTCTCTCTCTTATATTAATACTGGCAAACATAAAAATTCTTAAAATTTCGAAAATACAAAAATATCTAACCAAAAAGAAACACGTCAGAATCAGTTGTTAGATTCTTCTTCTTTCAATATGATGAAGTAAGGAAACTAATCTGATAATAAAAATTACTTTCACTTCCTATAATCAGGTCAATCAGGACGAAAGGATGGTATATATTTGTATTATAATGAATTACTCTTTACGTAAGTATACTTTGTAGTGTAAAGACTATTTCCATCAAAAACCTCTAAAAAGTCCTGTATTTTAAAGAATACTCTATTTTTGTCGATATATCTACCTTTTCTTCCTGCAAAAATGTTTTGCCAGTTTTAAAGCACCGCACCTAATCTAACACCCTAAATAAACAATGGAAGAAAGTAGCAAACCGTACAGGGACCCTACTCCTGAAATTAATTCCTATATACCAATATATCAAAATGGTATGTACAGGGTCTCCCATTTTCTATGGGTCCTTATGGAAAACTCCGTTAATATTGAAGATATCAAGATGCCATTTGCACATTATTTACTTTTTCGAGACTTAAAAAATGGTGTTATCTGATTTTGGATGGCCCTTGTAATTTCGGAGCTACGGGGGCAAATCGAAAACTTGGCAATTTTAATAATTTGCCATATCTTTCTTAATATGCAAGAGATTTTGATTTTGTAAAAACTTTTAACCGGAAACAAAATGGCGCACTCAAAATTTTAATGCAACGTTATATAATACTATATAACTTAAATACGGACCTAAAATGTTTTTTACATAATTTTGTAAAGTTTTTAGTACCTTTTTAATTGGTTTAACTTATGTTTTAATTTTACGACGTTTCGACCCCAAAAACCATCTTTAGAAGAGGCACCTCTAGCAATAGGGACGCCCCAGCAAAATCGAATCAGTTTTTTATTTTAAACTTATTGTTTTGGATGCTTTTAACTACATGTAATAATCCAACTACCCACCACGAAGATATATGTTTGTTTAGTTTTATTAATAAAAAATACCTATACAATAATTTAGATATGAAGAAACAATCAGAAACAAACTTAACCTTCAAAACAATAAGTTTAAATTAAAAAACGGATTCGATTTTCCAGGCCCGTCCTTATTACTAAAACTCAAAATATAGCATTGATGATGATTTTTGGGGTCGAAACTTCGTTAAATTAAAGCACGATAAACTATACAAAACTGCGCAAAAAAAAAATTCAGGTCCGTATTTAAGTTTTCGTTTTTGATGATAACAACTTAAAAGCGAAACGTTGCATTAAAATTTCTAGTGTGAAATTTTGTTTCTGGAAAAAAGTGGCGGTAAAGAAGTTTTTACAGAATCAAAATATCTTGCATATTAAGGAAGATATGGCAAATTATTAAAATTACCAAATTTTCGATTTCCCCCCGTAGCTCAGAAACTACAAGGGCCATCCAAAATCTGATAACGCCATTTTTCAAACATCTTGATATCTTCAGTAATAACGGAGTTTTCCATAAGGACCCATCGAAAATGGGACACCCTGTACACTTCCCGACACATAAAAGTTTGGTTAAAGTTAAGAAATCAATTTAATTTTTCCTTATTTAATTAAAAAGGGGAATTAACTCTCACGGTGAACAGTCACGGAGATGATATAAAAATATTATGCAACGTTACATAATAATATATAACTTAAATACGGACCTAAAATGTTTTTTGCGTAATTTTGTAAAGTTTTTAGTGCCTTTTTAATTGCTTTCACTTATGTTTTAATGTTACGATGTTTCGACCCCAAAAACCATCATTAGTGCTGTATTTCGAGTTTTAGCAATAGGGACGGCCCTGCAAAATCGAATCTGTTTTTTATTTTAAACTTATTGTTTTGGAGTCTTTTAACTCTATGTGATAATCCAACTACCCACCACGAAGATATATGTTTGTTTAGTTTTATTAACAAAAAATACCTATACAATAATTTAGATATGAAGAAACAAACAGAAACAAACTTAACCTTCAAAACAATAAGTTTAAATTAAAAAAGGGATTCGATTTTCCAGGGCCGTCCTTATTACTTAAACTCAAAATATAGCACTGATGATGGTTTTTGGGGTCGGAACTTCGTTAAATTAAAGCACGATAAACTATACAAAACTGCGCAAAAAAAAAATTCAGGTCCGTATTTAAGTTTTCGTTTTTGATGATAACAACTTAAAAGCGAAACGTTGCATTAAAATTTCTAGTGTGAAATTTTGTTTCTGGAAAAAAGTGGCGGTAAAGAAGTTTTTACAGAATTAAAATATCTTGCATATTAAGGAAGATATGGCAAATTATTAAAATTACCAAATTTTCGATTTCCCTCCGTAGCTCAGAAACTACAAGGGCCATCCAAAATCTGATAACGCCATTTTTTAAACATCTTGATATCTTCAGTAATAACGGAGTTTTCCATAAGGACCCATCGAAAATGGGACACCCTGTACACTTCCCGACACATAAAAGTTTGGTTAAAATTAAGAAATCAATTTAATTTTTCCTTATTTAATTAAAAAGGGGAATTAACTCTCACGGTGAACAGTCACGGAGATGATATAAAAATATTATGCAACGTTACATAATAATATATAACTTAAATACGGACCTAAAATGTTTTTTGCGTAATTTTGTAAAGTTTTTAGTGCCTTTTTAATTGCTTTAACTTATGTTTTAATGTTACGATGTTTCGACCCCAAAAACCATCATTAGTGCTATATCTCAAGTTTTATCAATAGAGACGGCCCTGCAAAATCGAATCTGTTTTTTATTTTAAACTTATTGATTTGGATGCTTTTAACTCCATGTAATAATCCAACTACCCACCACGAAGATATATGTTTGTTTAGTTTTATTAATAAAAAATACCTATACAATAATTTAGATATGAAGAAACAATCAGAAACAAACTTAACCTTCAAAACAATAAGTTTAAATTAAAAAACGGATTCGATTTTCCAGGCCCGTCCTTATTACTAAAACTCAAAATATAGCATTGATGATGGTTTTTGGGGTCGAAACTTCGTTAAATTAAAGCACGATAAACTATACAAAACTGCGCAAAAAAAATTCAGGTCCGTATTTAAGTTTTCGTTTTTGATGATAACAACTTAGAAGCGAAACGTTGCATTAAAATTTCTAGTGTGAAATTTTGTTTCTGGAAAAAAGTGGCGGTAAAGAAGTTTTTACAGAATCAAAATATCTTGCATATTAAGGAAGATATAGCAAATTATTAAAATTACCAAATTTTCGATTTCCCCCCGTAGCTCAGAAACTACAAGGGCCATCCAAAATCTGATAACGCCATTTTTTAAACATCTTGATATCTTCAGTAATAACGGAGTTTTCCATAAGGACCCATCGAAAATGGGACACCCTGTACACTTCCTGACACATAAAAGTTTGGTTAAAGTTAAGAAATCAATTTAATTTTTCCTTATTTAATTAAAAAGGGGAATTAACTCTCACGGTGAACAGTCACGGAGATGATATAAAAATATGGAAAATATTGAAATTTTAAATTTTTTTTGCTAGTGAAGAACAAAAGTGGACATCTCGTGAGAATCAGCACGGGTTTATATGGACTCTCACGGGTGTATATGAACCGACACAGGTGTATAAACACCCACCCGTGCGGGTACGTATAGGTCCAGGGATTTTGAGATTTTTTTTAATGTGCAGTTTTATGTGGTGCGAAGAATGTGTATAGAATGTGCAATCAGAAAATACGCATTTAATTCAAGAATTGTCCCCCGGACTGGTAACTTTATACCTTGGGAAATGAAAGAACAAAAAAAGATGTGCCCGGAAAACGAGGAAAAGTCCCGGAAAAACCTGGGAAAAAACCGCGACGTTTGTCACGTTGGAAATGACTAAAATTTCCGGAACGAAAAGGCCTTTTATACAATTATAAAGTTTTCGGAATTTTAGGAGTTGAAGCAGGAGATAATTATGGTAAATATATACAAAAAGATTAATTGCCCTTGCATTCTTTATTTGTTTCAATTACAGAGCTTTAGTTTGGCTAAGTAAATGAAAATTGTTCTCCGAGGAAAGATCTGTTAACCAAACACACTTTTTTGGGATTTTGTTATAGTGGCGGTCACAGGGCTAGTTAGCAGTTTACCAAACTTACTTTTTCTATTAGGTATTTCAGAAAAAATATGAAAAATATTAAAATTTTTAAAGAATTTTGTGTTTAAACTTTGAAAATATTTTTAAAAAAAAAACAGAAAAGATCGAAATTTTTCAATATTTTTAGCTTCCGTTTTAGAAAGTTTTGCCTACATCGCTATAAGGTCATTTATTGTTTCAATATGAGTAAAATTTTAAGCAATGTTTGTCAACAGAATTCGAAAAGTTAAAAAAATTGCATTGTTAGTATTCTGCATTTATGAGATAATTTTGGGACAAACCTAAAATTTACCTTAGATTCCGCCCCAAACCGGCTTCCCTTGGCAGCTAACTCAACCCATTTTTTTCATAAACATTTCACACAAAACGTATACTTAGAGGGCAAAGCGTATTCCGTGGGACTTTTGATGAAGATTTTACGAAACCTTTTTTAATCGATTACTAATGGATTCACCAAACTGTCTAACCTGTTAACAGCCCCAAAATGCTGCACTCAAAAAGTGGGGTTAGGGTGTTAATTTTTTTTTAATTCAGACGGTTTAAGCTACCCTGCCAAAAAAACCTCATAAAAGATCATAGCAAATAACAGCTAAAACATCATCGATGGGATTTACTGAAAGGGTTTAGTCTATTTTAGAACGGTCCTAAGTTTAATTGAAATTTTTGGTTTTAAGCATTTTAAACCAAACCTCCTTGAATTTTGGACATAGTTTGATTTATAAGAAGAATTTTAGTAATTTTTTTTATTGAATAATCATCTTAACACAGTATGATGTTGGATTTAAGAAGAAAGTTTCAATTTAGAAGAAAAGAAAATTAAAAAATTTAAACCCACGCGGGGAAATGTATTAAAAAACTTAAATGCAAGTTTTGGTTTACATTTCTGTCACTGTCGAAATTTTAGTTTCAAGATACTAGTGGCGTTCAAATTACAAGAAGCGGGTTCGGATCTCTTACCTCTGCTTGTACCTTGGCTTGGACCAACCTCTACTGATGAAAGCTACAGCTTTGAAATGAGTTGGATTTGAGTAAGGAAAGTTTTCTTGACTGCGCTTGTACATAACCTAACTTAACTTATGTTTGTTTTGCCTCGTAGTGCTCTCATAAATATATTTTTTGTGCTAAAAACGGGTTCAAAATATGGCGTTTTTCTGGACAAAATTGGAGGTGTTTTATTGGTTAGTGAACAACTTCTAAAAACAGTTACTTAGGGAAATTATAAACGAACTTATTACCAATTGCCACAAAATAATCCTTTCTGGGGGTTATAAATTTAAACCAGCCCCCAGAGGTGGTCTAAAAAATTACTAACATTATAACCTCAAACACAGATAATGAAGCTATTTTGTGCTAAATTTTTGGTGTATTCATCATTTGCCATTTTGAAACATGTCAGAAAAAAAATAAGTTTTAGGGCATTTTCTCCTAAAAAAATGGTATATTTTGAGAAACAAAGCAGTTTTTTAGTGGTATTTTGCAATAACAATATAAAAGAATAAATAACTTTGTGTTTTTTCTGTATGGGTGTTTTTTGAAAATTGATTTTAAGATTTAGCACCCCCCTCTGGTGTAAATATTAAGACCTGCGGGCGGTACTATTTTAGATCTTAGTAAATCCCACTGCATAAGTTTTCATAAACTATACTCATATAAACTTATAATATTTTATAATTTTTGACTAGTGAAAGTGAAACACAAATCCCGCATAGGAATTCATCATATTTTAAAAATTTACAATATTTTATGATTTTTAATATGACAATAAAGGTTTATAAGATTTTATAACTTTAGCAGTTGTAGTAGTAGAAGTAACGTAATAGAGATTAACATACAGTCAAAGTAAACTATAATCTAACCCAAACTATAAACGACGAAAACCTAACCCACTATCTAATCTAATAGAAAATTGTTCTTGTATAAGTAATTATTTATCGCCAGGAGCTGTGGGAGAGATGTTAATTTGATAAATTTCTATGAGATTGTTTGAGAATGTTATAAAATCTTACAAGCTTTAATAAGCCAAAAACTATTTTTTTGTTGTAAAATTATTTACGACAGATAATGTGATTATAGTTTTTTTTACAAGATTTTATAAGTTCCGGTGAACGACGACTTAATATATTTGTTTCAAAGGGCATATAGGTTAGGGCATGTAAAATCTTATTACTTTGATAAGTTTCTATGCTATTTTGTAATATTTTTTAAGATTTCCCCATACAGCCACGGTACGTACACGTATATGTAATGGTACGTTCTTGGGATGTGGAACAGTACGTACAGGGTGATTCACTATATTTTGAACCCCTCACTATATTTTGAAGATATTGTCAAATGCCATTTCATATGTGAAATGTAGACATCAACTTTCTTATATTAAATGAAACACCCTGTATATTTTTTAAAACTTCGATAGATCCTTTCTTCCTGATTCCAAAAATATAGGGTTTATCTCTAGCAGTTCTCGAGTAAAATAAAAAGTAATTTGCCATAAGGGCAATGCGTTAGCCAAGGAAAAGTAGCTTAGGTGGTTCTTTTTTTCACACATTGCTCTTATGGCAACAATTTTCTAAATTTGTTCAATGACCGTTCAAGATAAAGGTAACACATGGTATATTTTTGTAATCAGGAAGAAAAGATCTATCGAAGTTTTAAAAAATATATAGAGTGTTAAATTTAATATAAGAAAGTTGATTTTTAAATTTGACATATAGAATGACATTTGACAACATCTGTTAAATGGGTTAGAAGGCTTTTAAAAAAACTACAAAACTTTTTCATTTGAACTTTTTTTCTATCATCAACAATAAAGGCGCTAACCAGGGGTTCAAAATATAGTGAATTACCCTGTACATTTTATTTCCCATGTAGGACCAAAATTGGATGTAAAATTATCGTTGGTACGTACACTTTGTTACGTACTCTGTACGTACATTTTTGTACGTACATAGTACGTCCCTAATTGGTCCCGGGACGTACCGAGGTAAAATGGACATAAAATGTACGTCCCTGGGACGAAGAGTGCTGCATGCGATCATGAGTCAAAAAATATTCTTTTGTAGAAGTATGTAAGTATACTAAGTATAGCTTTTTTAATTAGTTTTCAGGTGGTCGAAAAAACTGAGGTTTTTTTGGCAGGGTGGACATATAAAAATCTATAAAATGTTGTAAGTTTTTCTGAAAATCTATTTAAAGACTTATAAAAAAAATTGTGTTTACCAACATATAGAAAATTATATATGCTCATAGAAATCTGTCAAATTCTATGAGTGGGTTTGATCATAAAATATCTTAAAATCTCATGAAAAACGTTTACATTACATTATTAAAGAACAAAAGTGTAATCATAGAAACCCATAAAATGTTATGAGTTGTTTTGACTAAAAAATCTCTCAGAAAACTCATACAAACATCGGTTTAATAATTAATTCATAAATAATACATTATAAACGAAAAGGAATGCAATTATAGAAACCCATAAAAGTTGATGAGTCGGTTTGATTAGAAAATCTCTTAGAAAATGGTGCTTTTATAAAACCATAAAATATGTTAAAAAAAATCAGATAAAAACACATATATTAAACCACATAAATTCTTACCAAAATCAAAGACAACTCATAAATTATTGCAAACTTTTATAATTCTAAAATTTTGCCTCACAAAGGCTCATAAACCTTATAAAAACTGATAAATATCAGGTTTGTTTTTTATAAGATGTAATTCGGTTTTTTTGGCAGGCTAAAGCAATGAAATTTGGCACATATGTTGGCCTTCCGGCAACGTACCCTACTGTGTCATAAAAATTTACATATGTGGCTCCTACGGGGCAACAGGGGCCAAAATATGTTTTTAAACTATCATACCATCACGTACAAGTGTATTATAATGAAAAAAAATTCGTGATTGTGAACAAGGCTCCTTGGTTAGGGGCTAAAAATTTTGTCGATTTCTGTTCAAAAATTATATTTCACTTATCTTTAAGCCAATTTCAACTAAAATGCACCACCAGGAGCGCAGTGGACCATTTCTTAATTTTAAATACTCACAACTTTGCCCCAGCCCAGGGGCTGTAAGGGGGTAATTTTCACCAATTTCATATTCCAGAAAACAGTCCATATGCATATTTAAAACTCATGAATTTGGTGTAACAAATATTATGAAATATAAAAAATCTCAAACCCCAGGGGCGGCCACTAGTAGTAGTAGTAGAATAAGGGGGGGGGACTCCCGGCCCGGCGACTAGGCTCTATGCGAGCCCTTTTCGCCATCCCCCAGAGCTTCCCTCTCACGCTCCCACTCCACCATGGTCGAACCTTCCCGTCCATTGGATAAAGATCAGGATATCCGACCATTTCAGCGTCGGAAGGTGTTCCGGCTCGAACACTTCCTCTCCGAAGATTCCCTCTCTGATTCCTCTGTAGGCCGGACACCTTGCAAGATAGTGGTGTGAGGATTCATCCTCTTCCCAGCACTCTCCGCAAGTTGAGTCCCGCACTACCTTCATCCTTGCCAGGTGCTTTTGGAGCGCGCAGTGTCCAGTGAGGACTCCTATTAAGGGCAATTACCAGTTCGAGTCAAAATACTTACCTACATTTTAAGAGCCTATATTTTTTTACATTCAACTTTGCCCCAGCCCCTCCCTAAGGGCTGTAAGGGGGCAAGATTTTTACCATTTCTATATTCCAGGAAAGTGTGCATATGGATTGTTTTCTGGAATATGAAAATGGTGAGAATTAGATCCCGCCCCCTTACAGCCCGTAGGGGCTGCGACAAAGTTGAGGGTATTTAAAAATTAAGAAATGGTCCGCTGCGCCCTTAGTGGTGCACTTTATTGACATAAGATGAAAGGTAAGTGAAATAAGCTTAAACTGTCTGAATTTAAGAAAAAAATTGACACCCTAACCCCACTTTTTGACTGCAGCATTTTTGGGACTTTTAACAGGCTAGGCAGTGTTGGTGGGTCCACTAGTAATCGATTAAGTTTCGTAAAATCTTCATCAAAAGGCCCACGGAAGTAAAATATTCTACGTAGTAAAAACAATCAAAATTTTTGAAGAATTTTTTTAATAAACTGCAAAAATATAGCAAATGTTATTCTATCTTGAAGAGTTTTCCAAGGATTAATCCCAAGGTTAGACAGGCGTAAAAAATCGTAATAAAAAGCCATTCGAAACGAAGGGGTACCTTTTTAAAGGGCCGATTTTCACCCGGCAACGGAATTAGTGATCGATACGCTATTCATACTTAAGAGGAAAATCGGCTTAACGAGCGACATTGTCTATGTATATGAAAAAATTGACGGATTATACCGTAAGGTAATCGCTAATCCTGTTATTTTTAGAGCTTTTATTCGGTTTCATTTGACTGCCGCGTTTTGATATTAGGTCTGTTTTTGCGAGCTTAATATAGTTTATTGTTCGCTTTTTCTAAATGCATTCATCTGAGAGAGATCCAGCATACCAGGAAAATACTCGCCTGTACAGAGTGTCCCATTTTCGATGGGAGTCTCCGTTGTTATGTTTTCGCATTACTATACTTTTTTGAGCTTTTGAAAACAGTATTAAAAAGTTAAATACGGACCAAAATGTTTTACTTCATATTTCATTCATTTATATTAAACTACTATGTAGTAGACCTGGACACCTAAGATATATTATAGGAACATACCGGGTGAACCGAAAAAACCAGACGAATGTGTTGTATTCTTAAACCTTGTCTTATATGTTGCCATCTTTTTTTTCTAAATACTTTGTTTTGTATGTTAAAAAGTAACATTTATACTATATAAAACAAGATGCGCATTTGATTTTAGCGCCATTTTGGATTTAAATGTGGCGGGAACGCGAATATTTTTTTTGAAAAGGCTTGCTTGTGTTATCAATACAGTTTTTTAGTCCACCATATCAAGACCTTTTCCTAATTTTATCAAAAATGAGTTACTAAGGTTCCAAAACACCTTAATCGACAAAAAAAAAGTTGTAGGTCTGTTGTCTGTCTGTATCCACGATAACTCAAGAACGCCTTAATCGATTTTAACAAAATTCGGTACAAAAATCCTGTATCGGCTGGCCATGAACTGGTCAACTTCTGGGTAGGGTGGTGGGGGGTTGAAGGAGGGAAACGGGGGATAAAATATTTTAAAAAATTGTAACTTTGGAACAATAGCAAGTAGCGATATACGGTTTTCAGATTTAACTTGCCATGAATATGCACCACAAATTTTGTCATAAAGTCCAAATTCGTGGAAGTTTTAGTTTCCGAGTTAATTGAAAAAACGTTCAAATATATAAAAAATATGCGGTTTTCAGGTTTTCGTTTTTGTAAATATTAACCAAAAATTTTGTTGTAAGGTTCAAATCTTTCAAAGCTACAGTTTTCGAGATATTTTCATTTCCTTTCAACATAAAATAATTGAAATTAACTCAGTGTTTCGGACTTCCATTGTCTATATTTTATTTATACACGACGTTTCGATCAGTACAATCTCTGATCGTCTTCAGGTGCAAACTTGCACCTGAAGACGATCAGAGATTGTACTGATCGAAACGTCGTGTATAAATAAAATATAGACAATGGAAGTCCGAAACACTGAGTTAATTTCAAACACATCATTGTCTCAAACTTTCAAATAAAATAATTGATTGTATGGTATGATGGACTATCCGTGCTTTCTAGCACCAATTTTTTGACAACAATTTTTGAAATTGATGAATTGTTCCTCAAAGCTTCTACTTCATCCGAGGAGGAAGACATGTTTCTCCAACTTGTAATCGATAGGGATAGCCTCCAAAGCGGGGGGCATAATACGCATTTAGGTGTCTGAGGTGGTCTCCGATTATATTGAGCGCTAATTCTGTATGTCTGTCTCCTGATTTTGTTAAGGAAGAAGAAAGACAGACACACAGAATTAGCACTAAATTTACGCTTAAGCATAATTAGGAGTTGGGTAAACCTGCCTTAAGCAAAATAAAAATAATTTTGAAGGTTAGGTACAAATGCCTCGACTATTTTTACTTTTCTTAATTTTATAAAGAACTCCTTAATCGATTTTAACGAAATTTGGTACAAAAATCATCTATCGGCTGACCATGAACTAATTAACTTTTGGGTAAGGCGGTGGGGGGGGAGGGGGTTGAAAGGGCGAAAAGGGGGATAAAATAGTTAAAAAAATTATAACTTTGGAACAAAAACAAGTAGCGATATAAGGTTTTCAGATTTAAGTTTCCATGAATATGAACTACAAATTTAGTTATTTGAAAGAACGTTAAAATATATAAAAAAAAATATCATAACTTTAGAAGTAAACCGCTATTGGTATGCGGTTTTCAGATTTCGGTTTTCGTAAATGTTAGCCAAAAATTTTGTTATAAGGTTCAAATCTTTCAAAGCTACAGTTTTCCAGATATTTTCATTTCCTTTTAAAATAAAATAATCGGTTGTATAGTGGACTATCTGTGCTTTCTACCACCAATTTTTTAATTAATATTCTTTCTGTTTTCTCTTTGTGAACTCGCGTCTTTTTCAACCGGCTCGCGGCTGTCCCATTTTAGAATTATTGGAGTCGAACTAAATAAATAAAAAAGTGAGGTTAAATTGTCATTTTTGGAGCAATTGGCGTGTTTGATAATCACTGTCTGCGCGTGCACTCCGGTTGGGATTCAGAGCACCCATGGGTAGATTCGTGACGTCACCACTTTACTCCTGATCGATCTGAGAGTACGTAAACTGCAAGCGCTATTAGTTACCGTGGAATCACCTCAAATTTCATTTTCCATTCAACGATTGGTGGTTTTTACTGAACCTGTCCTCAGCCAAAACTTCAAACATCAGCTTATTTATTTCGCTATAATCGCTGCGGATTTGGGGATTACCTCTTAGCCCCGGCAAAGTTAAATTGAGGTTAGGTGGTGGCTCTAATTGAGCGCACCCCGTAGGGATTTCGCAGGGATCTAAAGGCAAACAAACACAATTATGTGAGAGGTGACGTTGAGTCGGCACTATTGAAAAAGTTTTTTGTTACGGTTAGCGTGTTAATAGGCTTTTATAAGCTAAAGAATTTTAAAACCCCTAACCTGACAGAACTAAACTAAACTAGAGTCCAATCTACATCACACACCAAATACCCTATTATATCTGTCATCATAATTGTGTGTAGAAAGCGTATTATCTCTGAAACTACCCAGCCTATTTTTGTCGAATATAGCCAAAACATTTATTTCCCTGAAATGCACGGATCTTATTGGCGACGCCACCGATTCCTACTGGTATTTGATGAGAGAAATAAAATATACCTATTTCTATTTAAAATACTGTCATTAGTCTCATTTGTGGGAAGTAAATGTATTCTCCCTGATTTCAAGAATGGAAGCCCAGAAAGATATATGGCTCCACTAGGGGTCAAACTTATTTTTGGGTCTCTATAAAAAACCCGAAACCAAATTTGGCAGAAACATAATTTGTCAGAATTTAAAAGAAAAGAAAATAATTGGTCCGAGAAAAATTGTCTGGAGAATGAAATGACGGGAAAATCAAACGCTAGAAAATATATGCATAGAATTAAATTTAAACGAATCATATTTTTCTAGAAACACAAAATATCAGAAAATATTTTTAACGAAAATAATTTAAGGCCACAAAAACGGCATAGATTTGACAACACTGCTTTGCTGTTTTTGGGCCAATCTTTACCGGGAAGAATATCGGAAACGAGAAAACGGAATCTGTTCAACCGTATAAAGAAATAAAATAAACACGGCTAACAATAGTCAAAAGTCTTACTTGGCCTTTTCTTTAGCCTCGTCGATAATACAGAAATTTGTAACAGCAATTTTTAGATATTTTTATTTTTTGAAAAAAATACACCAAATTTTGAAAAATCCTTTGGATACGGTTGGAGATTTTTATAAATCCTATTTGTAATAACAAAAACAGTTATGGTTTTTTTCTTTGTAAGCAATATTCTGCCGGAATTCTGAAACGTCAAGGTCACGTAATTTAGTAGCCCCAAGGAAACTGAAGTGAGTTCGATTGGAGTATTGGAATTCAGGTTCCGCATAGCCATGGGCCACTTGTCTAATGGAACATTAGGCCAATAAATTGATACATGTCAAGTGATAAAAATAATACGGAAATTTGTAATTTTTTTGATGTTGAATAATGATTTTTCTTTTGATTCTTTTTAATTTCGAGACATTGCAATCCATGAAGCATGAATCCGAGCATCAAAATCTTGAAAGAAGCATTAATAAATGGTTACGTTCCTAATAAATTTTTCCTCACTTATGGTGTTCGCACCGTGTTCTGAACGCTGCACGATCTCAGTCTAAATGGTATTAAGGATGCCACCTATTGTTGATCTTTCAAAAAGCTTGGTTAAAAAATATACATTACACAAGTGTCTGTCACAATCACAATCTGCTTCTCAAAAAACTGGAAGTAATGGGATCTCTGGTGTCTTGCTTGGATCGTACCTACGTGGAAGAACCCAAGTGGTCAGCATAGAGGTTACAGCTTCCAAGGAAATTATGGTGCATTCAGGAGTACCACAAGGAAGCCATATTGGTCCAATTTTGTTTTTGTTTTTATTAATGACATTAAAAACTGTTTCAAATTCTCTCCCTTTATTTTATATGCTGACGACTTAAAATTTTATAATATTGTGAACAATTTACTGAATCTAAAATCAGACCTGGATTGTGTAGTTTCTTGGCGCAGTGTAAATTTTTAAACATTAGAAGGTGCAAATCATTAAAGTTTTTTAAAATTATCAATCTTCATTTGCACCAATATAGCATAGATAATGTACCTCTCGAAGATTTTACACGATTTAAAGACCTAGGAGTAATCTTTCAAAACAACTTAGCTTTTGATATTCACATAAATAATACTGTTTCTAAATGTTGCAAATTGTTAGGGTTTCTGAAAAGACATACAAAATACATCGATGATATAAAAGCAATTAATACCTTATATAATTCTCGAGTACGTAGTATTTTGAAGCATTTTAAATTAAATATCATTTTCCGAATAGAAATATTAATTATGAAACAAAATTTTCTTTATGTGGTCTCTAAAGCTTAGAGGAGCGCAGGAAAAATTATCTACAAGGTGATAAACGGTCTTATTGACTGCCAGGATATTCTATGTTCTTTAACCATAAATGTTCCTCAACGGCACATTCGCCAATAACAACTTTTTGACATTCATACGCACCGCATGAATTATGGAAAAAACAATGTAGTAGAAAGAATGTTAATTGATTACAACCAACATTTCCAACGTATTGATCATTTTAATATTATACTGCCTAGGTTAATAAATTTGTTGAAGTCAGGCATTTATTAAAACAAGTGTTTGTAAGCCTAATCAATATCCTTTGATAACTAATTTTGTTAATTTTTATGAATTTTTGTTATGTGGTTTAAATTTACAATTTATGATTATGGTCTTATGTTTTAGTTTTCTCGATTGTACTATGCAGATTGAGTATTGTACCATTTGGAATATATTATTCTGTAGTGTATGAAATAAATAAATACATAAAAAAATTAACACCTACAGTGAAGGTAAAAAATACAATCTGGCTTAGTAAATTTTTTCAAAGGCCCGCAAATATTCAAAATATTTAATTCACGGTTGAGGGAGGTAGGAATCTAGTCGAAAACTTGGTTTTTAAAATGTTCATTTCAAAAGAATTTTTTAACGAGGATACACTTTTGGAACAAAAAGTTAAGGAGGGTTTTATTCTCGGTTTTATTCTCTTAAAATGGCTAAAAAGAAAGCGACTACGCTATAGGAATCAGGTCGGGTACACATAATTTATCAAAAAGTCTATTACAAAAAACGAAAATTATAATAAAGTACAAGTTCATAACAGTACTAAGTAAAAACAATAAATACGCCAAACTTTACGGGTGATTACCCATATTTTCCCAACTACATAACTCGATTGTTATTAAAGTGGAATATAAAAGGTGTTCAATTTAAAATAAGAAAGTTGTTGTCTAAATTTGACATTGTAAATGACATTTGGAAAATTTTGGTTGAATTTTCGTAAGACTTGTGAAAAACTAAGCAACTTTTGTATTTAAACTAGTTTTCTATCTCGAATAATAACTGAGCTGATCTATGTTGGGAAAATATGGTGAATCACTCCGTACTAGAGTCGGGTTAAGAAATAAATGGGCCAGCTAAGGAATGTGCGTAGAAACCCATTCTCGTCTGAAGCCCGCCCATTTAGCTCGCGATTGGTTTGCCGTATGGAGTCATAGGCGTAGACGCACTAATCTGTTTATTGCACTTTGTGTCTTGTCTGTGACGATACGTACGCCCCTACCACAGTGTTCGGTCCTGCCTCAAACAGAGACAACAAGCGAAGGCCTCGCATCGTCCGTGCTTGTAGTGGCCCATTTACTTAGTAATCGGACTCTATCACAAAATCGAAGGAGGACCTTGAATACGGACCTTAGATAGGTACTACCTAATTTCAATTTTTTTTAGTTTTTTTATTTGTCCGTTTACATATTAATAAATAGGTTTACAACAAGTCAGAAATAGGGAAAAAAAACGAACACATAAATCTTAAAAAGTATACAAAACACTGAAATGTAAATTGCATAACATAACATTAAAAAGCAAAATTAAAAAAAAGAATACTTTATTTATCAAAAAAAAAAAAAAAATTAGAACGCACAGAATCAAACACCTAAAGCGTTGGGATTTTATTTCTATAAAGACAATGTTCGTGAAACATAGTATTAAGTTTTACTTTGAATTTATTAAATGATAAATCCTTATACCTATTTGGAAGTATATTACATAGATTTAGATCTGAATTCTTTTGAGATTTGTCTAGTCTAAACTTTTTAGTCAGGAAATTTTTAGAAAATCGTGTATTATAGCTGTGGACATCAGAGTGCGTAATTAAAGAATATCTAATGCTATGTATCTCAAGTAAAACATTGTATATGAAAAGTGAAGGTAAAGGCATGATTTTAAGCCTTTTAAGCAAAGGCTGTCAATGATCGCGATACCCTGCATTTGTCAAAACCCTAATAACCCTCCGAAATATTTTAATTGAGTTAGATGAGCTTTCTCAAGGAATAGCCGCGTAACTGATGCTTGAATGAAAAAGAGAAAAATAATTTAATCTTAGAATTTTTTCGTTAAGAAGACATCTCAATTTTCGCAGCAGAAAAGACAGCCTACCTCTAATAAATTCAATGTGTTGCTTCCAAGTCAATTGATCATCTATTACCACACCCAAAAGTTTTGCCGAATAACCTGAAATAAGTTCTTGTTTTGTTGTAGGTTGTAGGTCGTTGGCATATATTAGAAAGAGCAAAGTTCCTAGGCCCACTGTAGAGGCTAGAGGCCCTCTATACATTTGACAGTTATTGTTTTACCAGTGATTCTTGAATCGAGAGAAAATTTGCTCCCAGGGAGTCCAATTCTCTCCCCACAGGTGGGCAACTCATATTGGCCCCTCTTTCTAGTTTTTTTCATATTTGCATGTAAAAGCAATTTTATCAAATGGACTGATGTTTTGTTGTCTCTTTTTATAATTTCCCCAGACGGTTTTTGAAAGATTGATTTTTTTTTTGGTTAGTAAAATATGTCATAGTTTTGACAAAAAAGCAAAAACAAATAGTGAATATAAAGAATAGGTAAAATATAAAGACTCCTATTAATCTATATTTTTGTTACTCTTTTTCTTACAATAAAACACGAAAACATAATGTGTTATTTGTTAAGAAATTACATGCTAAATGCGTATGTTTCTACTGACACTCACTTACCTCGCAAATTCGACTATTTTTATTAATTTTCCAGCTTGGTAAAAGCATGTTTTTCTTTTCAATTTTCTTGAGTTTCTTTCTCCGTTGGATAACTGAAAAATACAAATTCGTCGAGGCACGTGTTTTTACAGTTTTTGATAGAGCAAAATTCCATTTTTAAACCGGACGTTTCTTAATAAAAAATGTGACAGTGACAAAATTATTTATTGTCACGGGTTACCAACTATCATTGCCAACACACAATTTGTTTTTAAACATTTACCTGGCAACTGTCAAATCCAGTTGTTCACCTCTGGTAAAACAGTAACTGTCAAAAATCGTATACAGGGCGTCTAGGCGAGGCCAGCACCCTCTGTTACAAAAATACAGAAGGCGCTGTCAGGCTAACAAATCAAACAGTGTCCGTCACACCGCAGCGCCATCTAACGTAACGTTTTAGTATTGTAAGGTTTTAGGCCAGTACGTTTTTACATTGTATTGTTTTGCTAAATTATAGGCATTCGCCAGGTCCATTAAAGAGGAATACTTACTTTATCTTTGACTTTAGTTCTCCTCCCATCCTATTCTAATACGAAGGCTGACCCTTTTTTTACTCACCCTTAATAAAGAAACATTTTGTACTATTTCATCCCTTAATTTGAATAACGACAAAAAAATACAAGGCAATATATCCGCGTGTCTCTAAAAAGTTTAATTACGCAAACGAATTTGTTTGCAAATTTTCCTTTTTACGATACGGCAAGAACGTGAGATGAGTTTAGAAAATCACAGCTTAAAAGATTTGGTCTTAACAGCGGAGTAAAGACGACACAACTGACCACTACCCTATTTTATTAAATAAAGTTATCGCTAAAAATACCTTCAAAAAATTACAAAATTAATTCTTGGATTACAACATGTCTAATATCTTCCATTCGGGAGAGAAACAGACTAAAAAATGTTGAAGGAACAGTACTAAACCCCAGAAATTCAACCTTTTTAAATGCATATAAAACTTACTGAAATTTTTTAGCGCAGCTTATACAAAGAACCAAACATGACTATTATCCAAGCCTTATCAATTCCTCACTAAATAACCCTAAAAAAACGTGGAAAACTACTAAAACTATTACTAACAATCATATACAACAAACTGCCGGAAATATTTAAACAGAAGAATTACACCAAAATGAAAAACAAACTGACAAAATGGATAATAAGCAATAATATTGATACAAAACTTAAGTAATAGTAAGTAGTATAGGGGCGGCCCGTGGGCTTGGCAATTAGGCCTCTTCATGGGCCCTTTCTGGCAAACCCCTACTACCGCTGCACCTCTCTCTCCGGGCCTCCCTGTCTTCTTTACGAAGTTTAGTACGTCGACCCATTTGAGCGAGTGCCGCTCTTCTTCCTCTATCGTGGGAAATCACCACTTCAGCTGCCTTGATCTGGCATATGCATCACACTCTGCTATCAAGTGCTGCGCCGATTTATCTTCGAGTCCGCAAGCGGGACACACGGGATCTCCTGCTACTCTTATTTGCGTCAGATGATTGTTCAGCCGATTGTTGCCAGTCAGCATCCCTGTCAGCAGTCCAATGTCCTTTCGGGTCTTGCCTGAAAGCCATTTAGTTCTGGCTACATTCGGATCATCCACGAATAGCTTTGACTGTCTGCACTTTGACTCTTGCCTCCAGGACGTCTTCAGTTTATTGTTTGCCCATTTGTTGAGCTCACTCTGTACCTGTTTCCTTGTTATTCCCAGAAGAGATTCCGGTCCAATGTATTGGGTTTCGGCCCCTAGTCTGGCAAGTTCGTCCGCTTTCTCGTTCCCTGGTATTCCCTTTTGTCTTGAGCCAGTGTTTGCAGTGCTTCAGCGCATTCCTCCACCAGACTACTGACTATTTTGGGTGCAGTTAGAGCCTTGAGGGCAGCAAAGCTGTCTGAGCATATGTATATATCCCTCCTGCCATTTCTGACCTCGGGTAGGGTTGCTGCCATGATAATGGCATATACCTCCGCCTGAAACACCATAGCGTGTTCTCCAAGTGGATGACTCTTCTGAACTTCTAGGCTTTCCGCGTACACTCCTGCGCCTGTTATCTGTCTGGCTGACAGTTTAGAGCCATCCGTGTAGCAGACCGTCAGCTCTCTGCTTAATTCCGTTCGGAATTCTTCCCTTTGCCACTCATTCAGGTATTGTGACCTTGTATTTTTATCGAATCTCCATAGTTTAAGCGGTGCTTAGGAGGGGCAACTCTTTCGTCGCCAGTCCCTCGACCGCCAGATGGCCCTCTCTTTCCTCCCTGCCCTTCCACAGTCCCTGGTTCCTTAATCGCAGATGCGCCGCCATCGCCTCCTTCTTGATCCAAGTCGGAAGCGAGGGGAGACCCAAGATTGTTTCCAGGGCGTGAATGAGGGTCGTCCTCATTGTGCCGGTTATCCCTCTGTAGAAGAGCCCTTGCAGGTTTGTAAGCTTTTTGGATATGGTCAGATTCTCTACAGCGGGCCACCAGATCACTGATCCGTATTGGATCCTTGGTCTTATGATGGCCGTGTATATCCAGTGTAGGATCCTCGGGCTAATGCTCCAGGTTCGACCGACTACTCGGCGCAACTGCCACAATGTTGCCTGGACTTTAACAGTTATTCTGGCAACATGCTCGCTCCACTTGAGTACCTTGTCCAGCGTCACCCCCCAATACTTAACTTTAGTAAGTATGTAGTATGTATGTATATTAGATTAAGATTAAAATTATTATGACCATTTCTTTCTGTTCCAATACAAGTTTTTTAGAAACTGAATGCTAAAAAGAAAGAAATTAGAGTAAACTTTAAAACTGACAAATTTTGTGTCTGTTTATAAATAAATAAAGTCTACGCGCCTAAATTGTGTGTTGAACTTAATAGCTAAACCTGACCTGGTGCTGTCAGAAAATTGCAAATAGAAAATGAGGTTTGAGACCAGATTTTATTAGGTTATTTTATGGTAACCCGAAAAAAAGTATTTACCTACGACCAACAAATAATAATAATTTTACGACCATCCCAACACGATTTTAATGGCTCATTTACGGTTCTAGGATAATTATAAAGCTTAGACGCAAATCACAAGATGGCGTAACAAAAACAAAACCAAAAGAATTTTGTTTTTAAAAAGATATATGAAAAGTCCTTTAGTAACCTTATTTGTTTTGACTTTTTAGATAGTCCCCAATTGTTCATTTTGTGCAGAAAGCATGAAATTTGGCACCCTTATTCTTTAAACTATTCTTTAAAATTTTGGTCGAGGAAATCGATGATCGAATTTTTTTTTAATTGTAGGTTTGCCATCAAAACAAGATATAATCGAATCCTTATAACTCATTACAGAGGAATTGAAAAAAATGGTTACATTGACAATATTACAGGACCTTTATCGTCCTTGAAAAGTGACATTTTATTTTTTCTAAATGCATTTTGGGAATTTTGTTGTGATAATTTTTCATAATTTAGTAAGCTACGGCAGGTCTCTTGTTGTAATTTTATAATTTGGAAAGAACATCAAAATAACTTTTCTAATTGACTTTTTGCTTACAGGGTGATTGGTTTAGTTATACCAGGCCAGTCAATGTAAGATTTTTAAAAAAAGCTACATTATTATTCGTATCTTTTTTAGTTTTTGAGCAAAAAATTAGAAATTTGGTACGATTATTGCAATTGTCAAGGTTAACTGATTTTCTAAGAAATTTTTGGACAGGTAGTGCTGCGGACGACGTGGCACCCAAATATCCCATTTTAAATTTGGTAAAAGTTCATAATTTTTTAATAGCTTAGATAAGACATGCATATTTATTTATGTAGATTTGTATAAAAATAATTTTAGTTTGATATGGTCATTGGTCGCCTAAATTTTTTTTGAATATGAAAAAAAAACGGGTTTTTCAACGTATTCTACAATTCTTCCTAGCGACGAAAAATTTGGCTGGATATACACGTTGATGACCCTATTGTTCATTTTTTGTGGAAAGCACCAAATTTGGTACGCTTACTTTTTTAACATATTTTTAGGATCGTGGTCAAGAAAATTTACATACATACAAAAACAAAGTTGGCGGCGAATTTTTCAAAATGGCGGTCTTAAATCGAAAGTTACTTACTTCTTAGCACTTTTTGTATCGGAAAACTCAAAAATGAAATTTTTAGCACATTTATGAAAAAGTGCACGGTTTTCAATATCTTCTACATGTAAAAATATGAAAAAGTTACGGTACGATATTTTTTGTTTAATTCTAAATTAAATTTATTCCTGAGATGCCAGAACTTGGTGATAACAAAAGAAAAATTATGGTCCTCGACGTCCGATATAGGGCTGTTCACATAACGGTCAAACCCCTTGACATATAGCTTGTGTTTCGGGCGTTTTTTAAGCTCAGTCAAGCCACCCCCCCCCCCGGAAAAATTATCGTGTTTTGATGTGCTTATAATTTTCAACCAATTTTGAACCATTTTTAAAAATTTTGAACCACACTCCTTCCTGGGTTTTTTTAATATTCAAAATGGGGGGTGCCGCCAGACGTCAAGCTAAAAAAAACAGGAAGGAGTGTGGTTCAAAATTTTTGAAAGCGGTTCAAAATTAGTTCGAAATTAGTTAAAATTTATAAGCAAATCAAAACTCGATTTCGCGTGGGGGGGGGGGGGGGGGGTGTGGCTTGACTGACCTGTTTTTTAAAGCTCCAAGCTCCAAGGCTCTGCTTTTAGACTAAATATTTGAAGTTTTTTTATGCTAAGACACCAGACTAAAAATGAGGAGACAAAATTTTTACTTAGAAAATTATTGCTACGTTTTCATGGATATTAAATTCGTTTTCAATATGTTTTGAAAACTTTTTTTTCATGAGTTTTCATGACAGGTTTTCAAATCGATTTTGAATCGATTTGAAAACGGTTTTCAAATTTTTATATTTGGCAGCTGACATGTGTCATAGTTGTCAAATAGTCATTTTTGAGTTTTGGTACTTTTTTTTAAATGTATTTTATTCAAAAGATGATGTTGACCCTTGCCACATATTTTTTTTGAAATTTTAATTGCTACTCTGTTTTGCAAGTGGAAGTGAAGAAAGAAATGCTGGACTGGCACTGAATTTCGAGCCAAATATTTCTTTTATTTTCCGTAATTAATTTTTTTCTTTAAAAAAAACAAATTTTTAGTTATTTAAGTAAGGTTATCTCATTAATCTTCTTTTTTCTATATACTCCACCAAATTTTAGAATGCCGGTTCCACAGTTTCACTTCTATTTCTTTCTCTCTCTCTCAAAAAGAGAGAGCAATAAAATATAATTTGGCGGCTGTCTGGTAATCCGACGCAATACGCATGTGTAAAGTCAATCCCCGTTTTCATGGCAAATCGGTATTTCGATCTCAATACGATCTTGATCCAACCCTAAAAATTTTCAGGGTCGGATCTAGATTGAAATCGATTTGAATACTGGAAAAACGGGCGTTTTCATGGACGGTATCGGATTGAAATCGTTTTCAGAACGAACTCAATTCCCATGAAAACGTAGCATATGTCCGCGCCGTAACTTTTTAAGGTATTAAATCGTAGTAAGTAGTAGCACTACTAAACGTATTTTATTAGAGACTGTGACACTCGAAAAGTGTTTATTTTTTGCCCGTCGTCGTTACGACAAAGTAACGAATGAAGCGACTGAAAAATACACCAAATTAAATAGAATTCCTAAATTAAAGCAACACGTAATTTAAGTCGGTACCTAGTTTATTAAGACTTGGAGATTGAATAAGCAAATGGAATCAATTTTAACCGTATAACTATGAGATACTAACGGACCCGCCCTTGCACTGTTCGAAAAAGAATTCCAGAGCCAAAAACTCTTCTTACTCTTTTTTCGTTAGCCTTGCCCAGGGTCAACATTGATGTTGCAGTTAGGGCAGGTTTATCAATAGAGGATTACCCCATGAGTTAGGGATAACCCTGGGTCAAAGTTTTGACAAGTGTTTATCCATCCAGGGTCAACTGCTAACTCGAAAGTTATCCCAGGAAAAAGTTAACCGGCGCTCTCACTGCAAGTTAGCGTATTTGACCCTGGGTTAACCTCAAATTTTTTTTTTATTTTTTAGGTAGGTACTGGTATTATATGGGACACTTTAGGGCAGGTTTATACAATAATGTAATATGTGCCTAATTTTATATCTCCTGTTTTCTTTCTACACAAAATCCTCTATGCCTTTTATTTATAATTTTCATGATTCATGGCGCTTTTTCTCCTTAGGGAGTGTTGTTTACGATGCCTCCTGCCAGGAGTTTTGTTTACTTTTCCTCCCTCTACTCTGCAGATCTAATTATTTGTAAACATACCGTAAGTTCCAACTATTCATAATTTTTCGTTATTTCGTCATATTTGTTTCGTTAAAGATACACTAAAGTATATATAGTTTTTTTAAATCTTTAACATTTTTTTTTACAGAAAATGGTAGTAAAAAAATACGATATAGTCCGATACATTTTTTTGCACTATAAAATATTTTTTAGTTATTGCAAATTTGAATTAAAACTTGTACTCTTTTTTCAGACATTTTTACTCTTAGAAGAAGTTAAAAAACCTCCAAATCAGTTACTTCAATCGAAAAGAAACTAAAAAACAAAAGATCTTGGGTGGAAATAACGAAAATTCGAACTTGGATGATCATCCCACAAGGAACACACAAAAGATCAAAGCAAAAAGAGAAATGATTAAACGATGTTTCGCCCTGGGTAACCAGCGTGGGCTCATCAGTAGTTTCACTGGTCACCCTCCACTATACATCATTAAACACCATCATACACTTTGATTTCCAACCTTGAACCACTCACAAATAGGCATCGTTCCGCACTGGTACTTACTTATCCAAATTACCTGATACGAATTCGTCCTGGCGTGTTAATATTTCCAGTAGGATTATGCTCCAAAGGCAATTAAAACAAAGAAGAAGTTAAAAAAAACCTCCAAATCAGTTACTTCAACCGAAAAGAAACTAAAAAACAAAAGATCAAAAGATCTTGGGTGGAAATAACGAAAATTCAAACTTGGATGAGCATCCCACAAGGAACACACAAAAGATCAAAGCAAAAAGAGAAATGATTAAACGATGTTTCGCCCTGGGTAACCAGCGTGGGCTCATCAGTAGTTTCACTGGTCACCTTCCACTATGCATCATTAAACACCATCATACACTTTGATTTCCAACCTTGAACCACTTACAAATAGGCATCGTTCTGCACTGGTACTTACTTATCCAAATTACCTGATACGAATTTGTCCTGGCGTGTTAATATTTCCAGCAGGATTATGCTCCTAAGGCAATTAAAACAAAAAAGAAGTTAAAAACACCTCCAAATCAGTTACTTCAACCGAAAAGAAACTAAAAAACAAAAGATCAAAAGATCTTGGGTGGAAATAACGAAAATTCAAACTTGGATGAGCATCCCACAAGGAACACACAAAAGATCAAAGCAAAAAGAGAAATGATTAAACGATGTTTCGCCCTGGGTAACCAGCGTGGGCTCATCAGTAGTTTCACTGGTCACCTTTCACTATACATCATTAAACACCATCATACACTTTGATTTCCAACCTTGAACCACTTACAAATAGGCATCGTTCCGCACTGGTACTTACTTATCCAAGTTACCTGATACGAATTCGTCATGGCGTGTTAATATTTCCAGTAGGATTATGCTCCTAAGGCAATTAAAACAAAGAAGAAGTTAAAAAACCTCCAAATCAGTTACTTCAACCGAAAAGAAACTAAAAAACAAAAGATCAAAAGGTCTTGGGTGGAAATAACAAAAATTCAAACTTGGATGAGCATCCCACAAGGAACACACAAAAGATCAAAGCAAAAAGAGAAATGATTAAACGATGTTTCGCCCTGGGTAACCAGCGTGGGCTCATCAGTAGTTTCACTGGTCACCCTCCACTATACATCATTAAACACCATCATACACTTTGATTTCCAACCTTGAACCTCTTACAAATAGGCATCGTTCCGCACTTTCCACCCAAGATCTTTTGATCTTTTGTTTTTTAGTTTCTGTTCGGTTGAAGTAACTGATTTGGAGGTTTTTTAAATTCTTCTTTGTTTTAATTTCCTTAGGAGCATAATCCTACTGGAAATATTAACACGCCAGGACGAATTCATATCAGGTAACTTGGATAAGTAAGTACCAGTGTTGGTTCAATGTTGGAAATCAAAGTGTATGATGGTCTTTAATGATGTATAGTGGAGGGTGACCAGTGAAACTACTGATGAGCCCACGCTGGTTACCCAGGGCGAAACATCGTTTAATCATTTCTCTTTTTGCTTTGATCTTTTGTGTGTTCCTTGTGGGATGTTCATCCAAGTTTGAATTTTCGTTATTTCCACCCAAGATCTTCTGATCTTTTGTTTTTTAGTTTCTTTTCGGTTGAAGTAACTGATTTGGAGGTTTTTTAACTTCTTCTTTGTTTTAATTGCCTTAGGAGCATAATCCAACTGGAAATATTAACACGCCAGGATGAATTCGTATCAGGTAACTTGGATAAGTAAGTACCAGTGCGGAACGATGCCTATTTGTGAGTGGTTCAAGGTTGAAAATCAAAGTGTATGATGGTGTTTGATGATGTATAGTGGAGGGTGACCAGTGAAACTACTGATGAGCCCACGCTGGTTACCCAGGGCGAAACATCGTTTAATCATTTCTCTTTTTGCTTTGATCTTTTGTGTGTTCCTTGTGGGATGCTCATCGAAGTTTGAATTTTCGTTATTTCCACCCAATAAATAAAACACCTCCTATTTTGTCCAGAAAAATGCCATATTTTGAACCCGTTTTCAGCACAAAAAATATATTTATGAGGGCACTACGAGGCAAAAAAAAACATAAGTGAAAATCACTGATTATGCACGAAAAATATACCAAACAAAAAATCTAAAACAACTATATTAATTTATTTATAAACTAAAAGTAAAAGGGGTATTTAAAAGCTCAGTCAAAGAAACTTTCCTTACTCAAAGCCCACTCATTTTAAAGCTGTAGCTTTCAGCAGTAGAGGTTGGTGCAAGCCAAGGTGCAAGCAGAGGTAAAAGATCCGAACTCGCTGTTTGTGATTGAATACAGCGCTAATATTTTTAAAATGACATTTCGACAGTGACAGAAATGTAAAAAAAAACTTGCATTTAAGTTTTTTAATACAATTCATAAATAAAAACACGTTTTAAATAAATACAAAATTAATATACTCCTTATTTTATTATTACGCATCTAAATCGTTGCGTGACATCAAGTATTAATTGGAAAAATTAATTAACAATGGTAAGTTTTAATTAGAATGACATAGCCCCAATGTTAATTTATTCTACAGAGTGTTTACTATTCAAACCCCGCGTGGGCTTGAATTTTTTAATTTTCTTTTCTTCTAAATTAAAAATTTCCTTTTAAATCCAACAAAAAATTGTTCTAAGATGATTATTCAATAAACAAATTTACTGAAATTCTTCTTATAAATCAAACTATGTCCAAAACTCAAGGAGGGTTGGTTTAAAATGCTTAAAACCAAAAGGTTCACCTGAACTTAAGACCGTTCTAAAATAGACTAAACCTTGTTATAGAAAATGTATATTTTCTTAGGAACAATAAAAGTAAGTTGAAGTTGAAGTAGTAAATCACACCGAAAGGGTCTATCTTTTATCATCTCCAAGATATTCAAGTTTATTTTTTTATGGAAGAGAGGTAAATCGAAATTTACTATCCAATATTAACCTATGATACTTATACTTAGGAATCACGTCTTTCATTTTTATACATAAGTTGTGAAACACCCTGTATATATAGACAAACCACTAAGTTTAAGGCTATTGCAAACAAAAGTTGTTCGGAAAACGGCATTCATTTTATTTTTAGAAAAAACTTTTAGGTAAATTACTTTTCCAATATTGCACTCTGGGTATTGGCCCAGGTTATGGATCGATTTTTAAATGATTTATGGTAATCTACCGAAAGCCATTATAGCCCCGAAAATTGACAGAGCATTCGACATCGGTTATCAATCCTAATTTGTTTTTCCACGCTACGTAAAATTATTGAAGCCATCTAGTATATTCGATTACTGTTAACTCTTATTAAGCCTCATGTCTAAGTTACCATGCGTATTGTGCAAGATAAGAGATCATTAATGATTGATTGATTGGTTCGTTTGTGAGTGTGCCAGTATGGCACTGTCCACTGCGACACTTTTAACATTTTTCGTTGCTACAGAATATTCAGCCCCTTAAAGAGGCTATCAACTTGCTTTGGTGGAGCATCATTCAGATCCAGTCCGTTGATCTGTGATTTACCGAAGATACGTTGACGCTGACGTGCAATGGCCGGACATTCACACAGCACATGTCTGGCCGTCTCATCATACTCCATACAGAGCCTACATTCGGTGTCCTCACTTAGACCCATTCTGTGTAATGGTACTTTCAGCCTGCAGTGTCCGGTGTATAGATCAGCCATTTTCCGGATGTCCTGCCTGCTGAGCTCAATGAGTTTCCCTTCACTCTTCCTGCAGGGTTCTGTAATAAACTCTTTGGAATGTGCCAGTCCCGGCAATTCTCTCCAGTATTGGTGGAACTTGTTTTCCTTCCAGCCTGAGAGAGCAGTGTTGATTGTATTGTATGCTATTCCAAGGGCTGCTTCGGGGCCAATAAAGACGGCAGAGGTCGCTTCGCGCGCCAGCTGGTCGGCAGTCTCATTTCCCCGATGCCCAGAATGTCCCGGAATCCATACCAGCAACACAGTGTTTATTCGCCCTAGGGTGTTCAGTGTGTTCTGGCAGCTCCTAACGGTTCTCGATGAGCACCTATAGGATTCAAGAGCCTCAAAGGCCGCTTGACTGTCGGAGAGTATCTTTATTGATTTGTTGCGCCAGTTATGATCTATCATCCAACGTGCGCTAATTTCTGGAAAACTGTAGCCATTCGTCCAAGACTATGTATAATCCTGATATTTTCCCGGCTGCAATAAGCTCCGGATACAACGCCTGAAGGCATTTTGGATCCTATCTTCACTTGAAAAACTTATTCGGTTTGTCGTCCAGTTCTCCATATCTGGGAGAATAGTGTTGTA
This sequence comes from Oxystoma pomonae, assembly GCA_963921995.1. Taxonomy (NCBI): domain Eukaryota; kingdom Metazoa; phylum Arthropoda; class Insecta; order Coleoptera; family Brentidae; genus Oxystoma; species Oxystoma pomonae. The sequence continues at coordinate 98,146,874 of OY998167.1, forward strand.
TAGCTTTTTGCTGTTTACTGTTGCGGGCATTAGATACGGTAGCAGCCCTAGAATGCAGTGGCTCTCAATTGCCCGCGTTAAAGGGTTTGGTACTACTTGACTTCATTAATGAGAAAGGTGAGTAGCGACCTCAACCCCTAAAAATTTTTTATTTAATCCTAATTTTAAAATGATAATAAAATGGCAAAAATAATAATGAAAATTTCACACCAGCACCTAATAACCAATCAGAATGGGATTTTTCGACACGTCACCATGGCCACACAAGTATTTTTTTAATTTTTTTTTTCCATGGGGTAAGTAACCAACACAGGATATTTTTTTACTTAAAGCTGATTTCAATTTCTTTGTTTGTGTTTACGTTTTAATTTTTTATAAACTTATATTTGATACATTTAAGATGTTTTTCGTATTCATCTGCCACATTAATCGCGGAGATTGCCTGTGTGGCTTCTTCTATTTTAAACATATATGGAGTACAGAAGTGGTGACAATATTGAACCTTGGGGACAGCCTCACCTAAGAGAGTATCTTTAATGATGACATTTTATCTACAAACAGGGTGATTCACAACGAAATGCGAATATTTTAATGGTAAGTATTACAGGCCAGGGGCAACTCACATCCAATGCTAAAAACTTTTTTTTGAGTCTTTTTGTCAAATATACAGTATGATTTATAAAAATATTGCAAAAAAAAACGAACCTATCTCGGAAACCAATAAACGTATTTACTTTAAATTTGGCACACATAAGGAGCCCCAAAATCCACTTCTACCAAAGTATAAAAAAATAAAATTCCAGGGTCAGACTAAAAAAATTTTGTATTATATATTTCTGGTAAAAACAACACCCTGTATACTGCAATTTGCAAATTTTGGTATTGCCACAGAAAAGCTAAAGGATGGTGCTCTAATACCCTTAGATTGTATTTAACGCACTAAGTCACAGTTCTTTGCAAAAAAAAATAAAACAATCCAAATTCAAATACTGAGAATTAGGGTTTCAAACAATATCACGTTTTAAATTACTAAAAACGTATTTTTAGGTTAGAACCAATTTAGGTATAAATGAATCAAAACCCACCCTACCCAAGCAAAAAACAGGCTGGTACAGGGCCGGATTAATATTTTTTATAATTTATTCTTACAAAATACACAAACCCATACTTTTAATTTATTAATAAACTATTTAATTTGAAATCCGTTTTCGGAATTGATTTCAAGTTGTAGTCAAATCATTAAAACTTCAGGCCCGGATATATTTATTTGGTTTTATTTGTCCTTATTGGAAAACAACATTTAGAGATTTTGATATCAAATCGATCATCATCTATAAAATCGTCCAAAGATTACAACCACGGGATAGTGTACAGGGTGATCTACCATAAATGGTACCGCCACTTTTCTTTGTTATTAGGCATGCTTTAAAAAGTCTTTGGTACAAAAGCTGTATAACTTTTTCCAGCGTTTTAGAATATGTATGCCAAAGTTGACAAGTATCATTGCAAATGTCAAATTTTGACATAAGGTTTCTTATTTTAAATAAAACGTTCCATATTTTATCGAATTTTTAAATTCCTCGTTTTCTTCTGATTTCAAATCTTTTATAGCATGCATAATAACTGAAAAAAAATGGCGGTGGCATTTATGGTAGATCACCCTGTACATTATCCCCTGGTTGTAATCTTCGGGCGGTTTTGTAGATAATGAAATGTTTATGGCAACATTCTTTGCCTTGTATGTTGTGATACCAAAATCTCCAAATGAAGTACGAAAAAATGTTATTTTCCAATAAGGACAAATAAGACCAAATAAATATTAGTCCGGGCCTGAAATTCTAATGATTTGACTACAACTTCAAATCAATTCCGAAAACGGATTTCAAATTAAAATAGAGCTTATAAACAAATTGAAAGTATGTGTTTGTATATTTTATAAAAATAAATTAGAATATATTAATCCGTCCCTGTACCAGCCTGTTTTTTGCTTGGTAGGGTGGGTATTGATCGAGGTGTTGATTTGTTTATGATATTGTTTGTAACCCTAATATTTTAAGATTGGAATTTGAATTGTTTAATTTTTTTATAAAAAACTGAGACTTAGCGCGTTAAAGACCATCTAAGGGTATTAGAGCACCATCCCTTAGCTTTTATGTGATAATACCAAAATTTGCAAGTTGCAGTATACAGGGTGTTGTTTTTAACAAAAATAGTTATTTGTTTTTAGTCCGGACCTGGAATTTTTTCTTTTTATACCTTGGTAGAAGTGGCTTTTGGGGCTCCATATGTGTGCCAAATTTAAAGTAAGTACGGCTATTGGTTTCCGAGATATGTCCGTTTTTATTTTTGCAATATTTTAATAAATCACACTGTACATTTGACAAAAAGACTCAAAAAAATAATTAGCATTGGATATGAGTTGCCCCTGGCCTGTAATACTTAACATTAAAATATTTGCATTTCGTCGTGAATCACCCCGTATGACACTGCTTGTTCTCTTAAAATATTGGATATGCATTAAGGAGAAGAAAAACGAACAAACCAAGAACTAGGTCAGTATAAAACTAAATAATAACGCAACATGATAACCGCCAAACTGATGCAATACTAAAATCTTAAAGATATGGAATGGAATTAAAATAACTATACAGAGAAGTTAAACCTAGAGATACGAGTAACTTTTTTTTAATAATTAAAATTTTGTAGGTAACAACAGAAGCAGGTACGTTTAAATTTTATAATGAAACAGATATTTATCAACTATAAGGGCATGTTTACGTAACAGGTTTTTAGTTGATTTCGAAACTAATATAACGTAATATCCGAAGAGGTTCTATCAGCAGAAAGATGATTGCAGACATTATTGATTTGTCCTATATTATAGATTGCATCTTAGGCTAAAAATTGCCCTTATAAATGATTTTTTTTTAAATTCATGAATTGGTTTTCGAGACACGATCTTCTCGGTCATACTGCTAAAACGTACCAAAAACTAATCGCGTAAAATTCAAAAACTGACAGAAAATAATGCGATTTTCCCATTTGGAATTTACAAAACGAGTTACCGAGTGATATACGCCAGATCGCTATATCTGTATGTAAATGATCAAAATTTCATTTTGGATGGAGTTTACTGTTATCATTATAGTTTCTGAAGTGGAAAAAATATGGAAACAATACCAAAATTATTTGTTTGTAGTAAGACGTAATAAACATATATAGCAATTAAAAAAATATGTTCTTGTATTTGGGGCCGTATTTTCTAAACCGCACGAAAAACATTCGTATAAGAGTACTTTCGTGATGGTACTACTCTTGCGACGTCATACCAACATGCGTTTTGCCTCATTCCACCCGGTATAGAAAGAGACAGACGTGAAAATTGACTATCACACGAAATAAAATCCAGATTGAAAATTCGAACGACAGTTCTTGGTTGTAACTGTAGCATCATGTACTTATTTGAAGTTAGGACTTAATAGAATAACCCTAATTTTTACAGGATACATTTACAAGTGGTTATAAATAAGCCATTACTGTGTGCGCTGTAAAAATAGGGCGGTCCAACAAAAATAATATGGCCGATCCAATGTGGCCGCTGTAGGGTAAATACACCGTTTTTCTATAAGACGTAATGCTAACTTAAATCAAAAGTTTGGCAAAGTGGAAAAAGACGCAGATTAAGCAAAGTAGCTTTTGTATAGAGTGATCTTCAGGCTGAATTAAGAGAGACAGTACCTATCCACACTGTGCAAGTGTGAGAGAGACAAAAATACATGAAATTGCCTCTTTAATCTGCGAATTTTAAGTTTATTTATAACATTTCGGCAAAATGCTCGTTTCTCCTCGATTCAGAAAGGATTACTCTATAAAATGATCACTTTGTTTAATCTGAATCTTTTTCCACTTTCCTACAATTTTCATTTTGATTAACATTACGTCTTATGGAAAATCGCTTGTGTACCCTACAGCCACCATTTTTAAAGGGCCGTCACGTGATTAATGGCTGACTTTGACAATTTCTTAGACAGCCCTATGTTTACATACTCTCAGGTCGATCCGGAGTGGAGAGCTGACGTCACGGATCTACCCGAGGGTGCTCTGAATCTCAACCGGAGTGCTCACGCAGAGAGTGATTACACTGTCCAACAATTTTTTTTTTGTTTCTTTCAACTTATGAGTTAATTCCTACCAACTTTGGGTTGCGAAAAACGAATATGACAAAGAAAATTTTTTATTAGCTCTAGTTTCTGTGATAAAAAATAATGAGTTTTTCATTTAATAAGGATTATGAGGTAACGAAAAATATTAATTATGTATGCTAACAATATTAACAGGTGTATTTTTAATGACAGTTACACACTATAAATGACAAAAGAACACTCACCGGTGGTCGAATATATGAAGAATTAATTGGGGGCTTCATAAAATCGCTTTTGGCTTTCCTCTTGTAAGTAATTTCTGGAGCATCCCTATACATAAACCAGCAGTAATCCGCCAGCATTGCTTCATTCCAGCGTCCCTGATATCTCCGTTCCATGAGAGAAATATCCTGGTGGAATCTTTCCCCATGCTCGTCATTGACAGCTCCACAACTGGCTGGGAAAAAATCAAGATGGGAGTGGAGAAAATGTATTTTTAGTGACATTACCTCCGAGTTGATGGTACTTTTCTAGAAATACTTTTACCAATTGAGTGTAATTTTCCTCCCTTCTGTTCCCTAAAAATCCATGCATAACTCCCTTAAAAGCTTCCCAAGCTTCCTTTTCTTTTCCTTTCAGAACTAGGTCGAAAGCAGGATCCTTTACGAGTTCATGTATTTGTGGCCCAACGAAGATGCCTTCCTTGACTTTTGCATCACTTAGTTTGGGAAATTTTTCGATCAAATATTTATTTAAGCCTTTGACAAAATTCTTCATTAAACCTATGTAAGGGTGGAAGAAGAAAATCTTTTGGATTCACGAGAGGCTCGGCAACGACATTTTTCTCACTAGGTTTAAGATTCCTTGCAGGCCAATCTACTTGGATATAGTGTGATTTCCTATCTCTACTATCCCACATACATAAAAAGCAACAGTTTTTAGTGTACCCTAATTGCATTCCTAATAGTATAGCAATGACTTTTAGGTCGACACAGATTTTCCCCTTATGTTCAGCATATTTGATTGAGTTGATGAGGGTTGCCATATTTGCATAAGTCTCCTTCATATGAACTGCGTGACCAACAGGAACAGAAGAAAGACGATTGCCATTATGAAGCAATACAGCTTTTAAACTAAGCTTGGAAGAGTCTATGAATAGCCTCCATTCAGTTGGATTATGCTCCATTTCCAAACTTTTCATCAGACCATTAATATCACAGCAAAAAACAAGATTATTCTCCTTCTTAAAAAAAGGTAACAGATTCCGCTGACGCTGTCTGTACTTAGGGACCCTGACATCTGGTTGAAGAAGATTCCATTGCTGTAACCTTGATCCTTGAAGTTCTGACTTCTCCTGTGACAAGTCAAGATCTCGAATGAGATGATTTAACTCAGACTGGCTCAATCTGTGTGGCTGATCATCTTTTTCTTCAAAATCAGTGTCGTGTGATATTGAAGGCATGTTTAATTCCTCATCTTCCACATTGTCTTCACTCTCTACTTCCAATTCATAGTTTTGAGTTGGAGTAGGAGTAGGTAAACTGTCTGAATGTGGTATAGGTCGAATAGCAGATGGGAGATTCGGATATTGAACTGTTCCTTTTTTTTTCATTGACAATCCTGCATTGATAGGCGGAGTCAAGCAAAAATAGCAGTCATCTATGTGGTTTGTAGGCTCCCGCCAAACCATGGGCACCCAAAAAGCCATCGATCGTTTTTTATTTTTAAGCCATTCTCGTAATAGAACTGAACACAAGTTGCAACATATATGTGGAGCCCATGACTTATCCTGGTCTCCTACCTTCATTCCAAAATAATGTTGGTAAGCAGTCTTCACAAGAGGCGTCAAATTGCGTTTCTGTGAAGAAAACGTTATTTATCCACAAATATAACAAAAATTGTTGTTGTTAATACAATAAGTTTTACTTTAAAAACACTCCAAAACAACAAATTTTGGACTAAACAAAACGGAAATATTGTATGTAAAATGTAAACCTTAGATTTACATCATAAACACTATAGTCAGTTTGCGATGATATATTGTGTCTCCGTGTATCTAGTTTTATAACAATACCACTGAACTGTAAGGTATCGGTCGCCCTGAATAAAAAGACGCGCAAATACGCAATTATTTCGGAAAGGAGGGAGTCCCCGCTTATATGTATCGAGAATAGTAGGGCTGTATTGCAAATATCGATAGCTAAATTAAAATAATCGATAGTTCTGTAGTTTTATCTCTATCGATATTATCGATAGTCAATTTCGATGGTGGCGTACCACTATTTCTAACTCTCCACCCTATCCAGTTCTCTGTCCTTTCTATTATTTTCTCTTTCGATGCTTTTAGAGGATATAAAATGTAAAATATCACCTTATCTCCAAAACTAGAGCTAATCTCTAATTTCAGTTCATTCAGTGGATGAAAATACTTAAGAATTAGCTATTTTTGAGCTCGAAACATGTTCATTGTTGGACAGTGTTATCGAACACGCTCTAAAAATGACATTTCAACCTCACTTATTTATTTATTTATTTCAGTTTCAATATTTTTGAAACTGGATAGTTGTTTAAAAGAGACGCGGGTCCACAAAGAGAAAACAGAACAGAATATTAATTAACAGTAAAAGTTTTCTAGTCGTTTGTACCTATCCTTTTAAATTATTTTGTTGTTTACTCGCTCCTCAGTAGAATCGGAGACCATTTCAGACACATATTGCGTATTTTTGGCCCGCTTTTGGAGGCTACCTCTATCGAAAACAAGCTGGACAGAAATTTCTTCCTCATCTGTGTGGTTTGGTTTTTATATTGCAAAAATATGTTATACGTATTATTAAAAAAATAAAACCTTTAGAATCTTGCCGAGATGCTAGATTTGAAATTTTTAACTTTTACAGGTTTGTACATTAAGTTAGTTAGCTACGTCAGGAAAAATATGACTAGAAATAAAAATTACTTATGTAGCGACCAAATTTCCACTGCCCTTTATCAAAAAGGTGCATATTTTAACGGATATTTATTTTATAATGTTTTACCAAACGAAATAAAATTATCTCCTTCAATCAATGTATTTAAAAACAAAGTTAGACAATTACTAATTAATATTAACCCTTATGAAATTAACAAATTTTTAAACAAAGTTTAACTCTAACTGTGTTATATGTATACGTACTAATCTGTACTTTTGTGAATTTTCTTGTTTTTGTATTTTTATATGTAGTGTTTTGACTATAATTCTATTTTAAAATTAGGAAATGATTTTCTTTCTGCCTTATCTATATTTTATTTCATTTTAATGTTTATTTTTATTTTTGTATTTTTTTTAAGGTTCATTTTACTCAATTTCTATGTGTATTATCATATGAAAATAAAAATGATATCTATTCTATTCTATTCTATTGTTTTGCTCTCGATCTTGCAGATCGAGAGAGTGATTTTGGGGCAAAAAACGAAAGCGCTATTACAATATTCAGGACGAACCAACAAAAGGGGCAATTTGCCCAGTTTTATCTTTAGAACGAATTTTTGTATAATTATAAACAAAGTTTTTAAAAATGTAAAACTTGTGCATTGTGTACTTGAATAAATTATGAATAATATTTTGTTGTTTTTCACTTTTCTAACTTACGTGTATTTTTAATAATAATTAGCTTTTTAGAAAGCCAAAACTTCAACATTTATAGGACCAATGTCAAAATTGACATTTCCTAAAAAATCCAAGATGGCGGACCTATTTGAAAAATAGGCATTTTTAACCCCCCCTAGATATTCTTTTGTGTGCGACACTGTAATAAATCTAAAACATATTTTAAAAATTCGGACAAGAAATAACGAATTTTTAAATAGACCAAAGGAATTTTTAAATAAACCAAAATTTACCTGCAAAATCAATCTTATTAAGAAACAATCTACTTGTTTAAATAGCAATAACTTTTTCAAAAATTTTAATAAGTTTAAACTTTTTAAAAGGCACAAGCTTCAAAATTTATAGAAGTAATGATAAAACTGACATTTACTAAAAATCCAAGATGACGGACCTATTTATAAAATAAGCATATCCAACCCAAATCAACTAGAAAAAAAAAAATTCTGCCACACTGTATTCAATCTCAAACATCGGTTATAAAGCCACAAAAATTCGTTCAAGAAATAAAGATTTAAAACTTCCTTATTTCTCGTCCGAATTTTTAAAATATTTCATTGGTGTGCTTGGCAAGGATGTTGCTTTGTAACCGAAGATTTGAGATTGAATACAGTGTTGCAGAAAAAGTTTTTTCTAGGGGAGTCAAAAATGCCTGTTTTTTAAATAAATCGGCCATCTTCAAATTTTAACAAATGCCATTTATGACACAAGTTCTATAGATTTTGAGGCCTGTGCCTTTTAAAAAGTTTAAACTTATTAAAATGATCAATTTTTGAAAAAGTTATTGCTATTTAAACAAGTAGATTTTTTCTTAATAAGCTTGATTTTGAAGGTAAACTCTGGCCTATTTAAAAATTGCAAACTTCCTTACTTCTTGTCCGAATTTTTAAAATGTTACATCGATGTGCTTCGAAAGAATGTGACTTCGTAATCGATGTTTCCGGTTTATTACGGGGTCGCACACAAAAAAATATTTAGGAGGGTTAAAAATGTCTATTTTTCAAATAGGTCTGCCATCTTGGATTTTTTAGGAAATGTCAATTTTGACATTGGTCCTATAAATTTTGAAGCTTTGGCTTTCTAAAAATTATATTACTAAAATCGGACAATTTTTCGCTAAATTATAATCATTGAAAAAAGTGTGTTTTTTGGCACACCCTATATAAGAATATAAATATTTTAAAATAGTCAAGAAAAATTTTTTTAAGGTACATAAAAACAAAAATAATATGATAACCAGAATTTCCTCAAAAAAGAATTCATGTGAGTTAAAACGCGGAAGTCCACTTTGAAAAGAAAATTGAAATAAAAAATGTACTTTTCCCAACCAACAAAATTGCCTATATTTAATTTCAGTCAATCTCAGAATTTTAGGTTTTTACAGTGCATTTCTGATTATTTAAAAAATGCATGTTGATCTTCAAAAAATATGGATGGATTAAAAATAATATCATCCAAATTTATTTAAAACGTCTCAATTTTTTTCAGGGTTTGGACAATAGCCTATCGTCGAGCAGTAATGGCGGGGTAGTCAGCCATTTTGAGCCTCAAGTCGCCATGTTGTGCGACGCGGGCGTTCACGGTCAAGAGGCCTACCATCCTAAATACATGACGGAGCAGGGCGAGTGGCAGAGCGATCTTTTCTCCAAAGCCGCCTGTTTCAAGGATAAGATGGAGATCTTGAATTACTGTAAAAAGGTAAGTACCAAAAACCTTGTTGTCAGGGAAAAGAATTACATATTATGGACCACTGCAGCTGCTCATTTTAGGTTAACAGCGCACCTGCGTCACTCGAAGCCTAGCAAACCTATAGCCCGCATACAATTAAACATTCCTTTAATGTAATACTTATATTCTTAGAGAACAAAGAATGTATTAGGTATGTTACACTTTACCATTAGGAATATTAGAAACACATGCCGGCAATAAGTTAGGTTTTAGCTCATACGGGTCATATAAATGTGATAGAGACATGACGTGAAACATGACTATAATACGGACAGAACGTATTTTTACAAAAATGTTAGTAATATACCTGGACAGCTCCCCCAAAATATAATATTCCCAGAAAGTTTTATCGCAAAATGATGGTAATATACCACATAGCAAAATAATGTCCCATGTATATATTATGGATTATGGATATTATGGATATGGGTTCGCGCACAACAAGGAGCTTGCCAGGTGCAAGCTCTGAGCGAGAATTTGTAATTTTAAGGTAAAAAAAAGTAAAAGTATTTTCATTCACTTATTTTTTAATATGTTATAACCAATTTTTCCTGGGGCGGGGGTCTTTTCCCTCTACCATATCAATATGGTGGCATGATATTTATCCACATAAAAAATTGGTCTGTTTCAAATTGGAATCAACTGCATGTAAAGCGTACACCTAGATTTAAGGTATACCTATACACGCATATAACACTTAATAAAAACGCAAAATCACCAAAAAACTACGTTATCTATTAGACCTACCTAGATATTTACTGGGAACGTGAAAAAATCAAGTAAATCGCGTTTTTTTAACAAGATGGCACAATCCTGATTTTGGGAATATTATTATCTTATTATCAAAGAAATATAACTGCCACAAACTCTTAAAAGAATATTCAACAATGCTAGAAAGCACGGATAGTCCACCATACAATCAATTATTTTATGTTGAAAGAAAATGGAATTATCTCGTAAACTGCAGCTTTGAAAGATTTGAATCTTATAACAAAATTTTTGGGTAATATTTACCAAAACCAACATCTGAAAACCGCATATCAATAGCTGCTTGACTTTTAAAGTTATGATTTTTTTAAATATATTTTAACGTTTTGTCAAATAACTCGGAAACTAAAGCTCCCATGAATTTGGACTTTATAACAAAATTTGTCGTCCATATTCATGAAAAATTAAATCTGAAAATCGCTACTTGCTTCTGTTCCAAAGTTACAATTTTTTTAAATACTTTATCCCCCTTTTCCCCCTTCAACCCCTCACAACCCTACCCAAAAGTTAATCAGTTCATTGTCAGCCGATAGAGGATTTTTGTACCAAATTTCGTTAAAATCGATTAAGACGTTCTCAATTTGAGTTATCGTGTATTCAGACAGACAACAGACCGACAGACAACTTTTTCGTCGATTAAGGTGTTTTGGAACCTTAGTAACTCATTTTTGATTTTTGATAAAAAATTAAGAAAAGTCAAAATTTCACGATTTTAATAGTCCCCCGTACCATATTGGCATGAAAAATAGGTCTGTAATATTTCATATTCGTAATAGAATATTCCAAAAATCACTTTAAGGGAACATTCCTATAACATGAATATTCCTCCAATGTTATGTGGAAAGTGTGTTTTTAATTTAATTTTTTGGAAAAATGTGGGGGACCTGAGCGGTGGTAGGGGGTTCTAGACGAAAAAAAATATGTAGTTTTTGCAGTCTCAAATTCTCAAAGAAAATATTAAACGTGCCAGTTAGAGGCAAAAAAGGGTTTTTTTCTCCTCCATGATAAGTAAAAAAGTCACGTGACCTAAAATTATCAATTTCGATGATATCAGAAGTCGTGAGTGGCCCAACTTGACCCAACTCACCAATCTATTCTTCTACAGTACAAATCTGCATGACTCGCATCACCCTGGGTTTTCCTGACCTTTTGGAAAAAGCTCGATTCTCCTATGAGGCAGGGGTTTAAAAATCGTTTTTGTTTGTCTCAACCGAATTATAGAGCTTAAACTAAACTCGTGCTTTAATTTGAATAGGTATATCGTTTTTGCCCCACACAATCGACGAAAGCATGCCGGGCGATGCGTGTTGCGGCTTTTATGATTTACATTGGCTAATGGCAAAGAAATAATAGTTATTTATGCATGTAGGTCAAAAAGTACAGCTTTAACGCCAGCAATTTGTAGATAACAGCCTGAGGTGTCAGCCGAGGGCTGGTTGAGGGCGTTAAAGGAGTTTTTGACCGAGACAACATTTTTAAAAACGATAAATATGTTTTCATTTTATTAATTAAAAAGTAATAATTTATCATTTTGTAATAACATTACTCGAAAATACTTCAAAATATAAACTTGACGAGTGACCTAAAACAACCACAAACGATTACAACTAGACAAGTTTCGAATTTTAAAGCCTGTGGGTAAAAAAGCCGCCCTAGGGCGTTAATGTACTACTTTACGCATGAAAATGCAGGTGGTAAAGTGCACTTTTTCGCCCGGTTATGCATAAAGTTTATTTTTGACGGATATAAAGGTTTCTAGTATTTCCTTAAGACAGTCAGTGTAGCACCCGGATATTTTTGTCTTTTGCAATTTTAGGTAAAAACAAGAGACAGAGATATATTTTTTAGTGTGCAGGGGGGAAGGGGGGAACCCCTCATTGGCGCCTAACCTATGCCTACAGTCACAGTCAGGTGTAGTGCGAGACTTTTACCCATTAAAATTAAACCTTCACGGGACTGTGATGTTTACAGCGACACGTCATCGTCAGCCTGAAAGGCTTATTGTATCATTCCTCCCTCTTTTGTACCCATGTAATTAAACGTTCGAGATACGACCCACCCAACAAGAATGACCCCAGCTAAATCTCTCACTTTCTATACCTGATGATGAGGACTCGCACCTCAGTCAGGACTAATAACTCCTCTCAGGAGTCACGTTGAGGGGTCCTTACAAAAATGGTTGATGGGGCCAGTCCTTCCTCTTAGCTGAGGAACCACCCTGAGTGATGGCATTTACTTCTTTACCATTGGTTACGCCTAACCGACTATGTTCGGTTGGATGACTGCAGAGATTTCTCTCTGGGCGATGAAGTTACCATTTCTCCACCCCAACCCGACCCAACTCTGGAACAACAGCACTCCAAAGCCTTTCTGAAAACGTCAGACAAATGTAGAACAAAGCAGCTACTGCAACTACCAAGGAACGGCCTGAGAATAATCACAGGTCTGTATACAGGCCAATTGGAGTGAGCAATACACCGATTTGAAGGGGAAAACGCCGGTAGATATCCTATTCCACTGCGTAGGAATAATAAGAACAAGGGCGAAAATATTTGCCCCGGGTAGAAAGTGCCCCAAGATTTCGAGGAAGTCTCACCAAATAGACTGATTTCCTTTATCAGGGAAGTTGGGATGGGTGAAGGGTGCAGTATTGTACCACTCATAACAAACCTAACCTAAGCTACCTCAAAACAGAGATATATTAGTGTTGCACTATAGCTATGGGTCGGTGGGACTAAGATTATTGAAATAATAAAAAGCTGATAAAAATTATGATTTATTTTTTATTTAATTCGGGGGTGCATTTTACCGCGACCAGTGATTGTTTTATCCACATACACTGTCATAATTTTTTACATATTGATATTAAAAAAATATTTATACTCGTTATAAGATGTAATAAATGATAAAATTCTGAAAATAGGATGTTTATCATTTAGATGACACTATTCTAAGATAGGTTCCTGCATTAAAAAAACATATCGCTTTTTTTTTGCTTTTTACTCAGGGCCTTGAAAAAAACTTCCGTTGGGCGTTTAAACCTCTTATCGTCCATGCCAGGTGTAGATATAAGATTTAATGATTTTTATACGAGATCAAAAAAGTAGATAAGTAAAGCACACAAGTCAAGTTGACCCACAACCTTCAGAGGAACCGGCTCAAATATTTTCAGCAAAGTTAGGAAAAAATGTGTTTTCTACATTTTTAGAAAACTCAAATCACTATCAGTTAGGTAATAGTGAGGAGATCCCATTTAATCCCAAAATATAAAAAATTTAACATATGTCACTTCAAAACAAAATGGCGGCCAGATTTCAAAAATTTAGTTTTTCTTAGATTTCTCTTTTAATTTTTAAGTGATCAATTTTGTTAATGTCTCATATTAAAGCTACTGACCTGCTTCTTGATCGCACAATAAAAAAAATCAGAGTTTATGAGCGGGTAGAACGATAGCGCTTGATATATCAAAAATATAAGAGACCTTATTAACCTATAGCCAACATTTAAAAAAATATATATTTTTTTTAGTGCGATGAGTTCGATTATGATACAGTTTTAAAAAATTTGATATTTGATATTCAAAATGGCGACCAAACTATCAAGAAAAAAGTAATTTTCTCCTTCTGATGAGGTATTTATACTAACGTCATGAATACATCAAGTCAAGATGGCCACGACCAAAGTTAAGAAACGTCATTATTTTTCTGCATGTTAGCAATTTTGCACAACCCAAAGTAGTTTTAGGATGAGTTAAATTAGTTTTCAATTTTCGTGTCAAAAAAAAACAAATTTTAATACTTTAGTTAAAATGGCGGATGATTAAGTAAAAAAGGGTTTTTTTTCTGTGTTTCCTTAAGTTAAACCCAAAGCACTTGGTAAAATATTGGGTTGCGCTAGGTAAGACATAGCCATGCCAAAAATAAAAAAAAATGACATATGTCATTCACGAATCAAGATGGCGGCGACTAAAATTTAAAAAAAAAAACTTTATTTTTCCGTTCGTTAACATTTCTTCATAAACAAAAACAGATTAAGAATGAGCTAAATTAGTTTTCCCACTATATCCTTTAAAAGAATTAATTTGGTCCAAACTTCTCATCTCCGTGATACGAAATCTTTAAACGTTTCCTCCAAAAAACTTGAATGATAAAAGGCTTGCTTTCTAGCTATAACGCGGCAGAGACTCCATAAAACTGTTTTTCCTATCTTTTTAAATTAGCTAAAAATTGATTTTTGTAAATCAAAATTTAATGCTCACTCTACCGACCTGGGTAATATCGCTGAAAGCCGAAGTCTCCACCTCAGCATGAGCTCCTTTATTGATTTAACTTCCTATCGTCTCTACCAAATTAATTCCCTTATACACGCTTTAATCCGGTTTTATTTTACGTCTTTCGTTGAAAGCGGTTTTTTGCAGTTCTCTCAACCCCATAATTATAAACATAAACCGAGTCTCTTACCCCCAGATGCACCTTTTTATTATTATACCGTTTAATTCTAGTTAGCCAATCCCTTTTAAATTAACCTGAGTTCATTGCGATGCACCGTAGATGAATCGAGCAATATAGAACAAAAAGTGGCAACGCTGGGAAATTTCATTAGAGGAGGTTGTTTTCCCGTTTTTTTGTGCACATCGTAGGTGTTTAAGGTCTCCTAACCTTAAAAAATGTATATTTTTTAACAAAAATCTGATTTCTTCATTATCTACAACTCCCTTAAATGAATAAGGAGGCTGTGTATTATCGAAAAGAGTGATGGCAGAAAAGCATTAGGAACGAATACAAAATTTTACACTTTAAATCCTTTTGAGCCTTGTTCTCGAATGCGAATGTTTTGAAGGGCAGGAAAACAAACAGAATCTTACATTATCATTAAATTCTACAAAATTCATACAAAATGTCCAGAGTTTCAACATAATCTACCCGTTTTGACCTGCTCTAAAGTATGGTGTCCAAGATATCTTTTCAGGTTTCAATTCCATTTTTGGCAGACAATAAACCGCAAAAAAGAACAGTAAAATTTATTTAACACCCAAAAAATTAAAAAATCATTTGCAAAAATAAATAAACCTTATCAGGTTAGAATTAGCAGCTGAAACCGTCGAAAAGAGCAGATTGAATAATCGCCTTCTTCATCTGGATTAAAAGGACGGTGCAGAATAAAACTTCGGTGCATCTGAAAGTTAATTTTCTCATGTCAATATTTGTACATTCTTCGTTTTTCGTTCAGGATTCTTACAAAAAAAAATGAAATAAAAAACGTTCTGAATTTTTTGGAAAATTGAAATTAGATGTTGGGGTTTGAACTCTGCTAAAGTGTTTATATATACTGACCTCAAAATCGAATTTAAATCGGGTAAACAGGAGTTTTTTACTTCAGTGCACAATGAACTTCCTAAATTTCGATTGTTCACACAGAGGGGGCCTAGGACGACGCAGTTTCGTTCTTATTAGGGACTCATCAGGCTGACCACAATGAGAGATTACGGCTCAAGCGGAAGAAATCATATCGATGGTGCCCTCTCTGTGAACAATCGAAACCAAGAAAATACCTCTTGTGGTTAGCAGTAGGTGGAGATATTATCGCTCCTGCGAGAGACATACAATAATTATGCCATCTATCGTCTACAAGCAAACGATTATAAATAACAAAACAAAAGATAGGTGCCATACTGCACGATTTAAAAAACACACGGAAGGTGCATTTTGCACTGAAGTTCTACTGTTTATTCGTTAGATTTGCAGTGCACACAGCTATCATCCGTTTTCTTTTTTAAGGCCACAAAAACTGCATAGATTTGACAACACTGCTTTGCTATTTTTTTGAAAGATCAACAATAGGTGGCATAACTAATGCCATTTCGAGTGAGTTCGCGTAATGTTCAGAACACGGTGCGGACACCATATGTAAGGAAAAGTATAGCTTATTATTAGAAAAGTAACCATCTGCTAATGCTTCTATAAAAGGTTTTGATGCTCGGCTTCGTGCTTCATGGATTGTAATGTCTCGAAATTAAAAATAATCAAAAGAAAAATCATTATTCAACATCAAAAAAATAAAAAAATTTCGTATTATTTTTATCACTTGACATGTGTCAATTTATTGGCCGAATGTTCCATTAGACAACTAGCCGGTGGCTATGCGGAACCTGAATTCCAATACTCCAATCGAACTCACTTCAGTTTCCTTGGGCCTACTAAATTACTTGACCTTGGCGTTTCAGAATTCCGGCAGAATCTCGCTTATAAAGAAAAAAAACATAACTTTTTTGTTATCAGATAATAGGATTTATAAAAATCTACAACCGTATCCAAAGAATTTTTCAAAATTTGCTTTATTTTTTTCAAAAAAAAAACAAAAAAGTGTTGTTACAGATTTCTGTATTATTGACGAGGCTAAAGAAAAAGCCAGGTAAGATTTTGGACTATTGTTAGCCGTGGTTATTTTATTTCGGGAATGAGAGAGTCCAGCTAAAAACTGTCTGGATACGGTTGTGAGGTATTCAAAAATAAACATTCCTGCCAAATTTCAACAGATTCCGTTTTCCCGTTTCCGATATTCTGCCCGCTAAAGATTGGCCCAAAAACAGCAAAGCAGTGTTTCAAATCTATACCGTTTTTGTGGCCTTTAGTAGATCGCAGAAAATTATGTTTATAAACAAAAAGCATTTTAAATCCTTCCTTTATAAATGCGCTTTAGAAGTCTGAATAAACAAGGTAATTGACTATACTTGATAGTAAAAGTTTTACGAAAAATTTCGTTTTAAAAAGAAAACGAAATTTAGCTTCAAAGGAGGTGGAAATATTTGGTCCGGGAGAATCCGCTTTAAGTTGGTAACCTTAGCAACACAAAGATGGTGAAACGTTAAAACACGCACAGCACATTTTAAGAACGCGTTAACGGTCGATGAGTTTGAGCTTTTCGAATTGCTTTAGAATGTCACGGGAAAGCTTGCCTAGACGCATGCGCAGTTAACATAGCAAGCTAGACAAGTTATCTTGCTTGTTACAAATTGACGCCTTGCATACATGTAGCCCAAAACCGTAAGCATACTTAGGGAAATTTTTCCGTATGAAGCTGGATTTTGACAGATGTTATTTTACCCGTATACTGAAATTCCCTCTGAGGGACGCTTGCTTCCCCCGCCATCTTGAATTAAAGATCACCGAAAGGAGTATTATCCAAAAAATTATTTATTAACATATTTGTCTGAAACAAAATTTAGTGAATTTATTATATTGCTCTCTTTCATTCATAAATAAATAAATCATTACTTTTTTACGTGTTTTTTAGGTTTTCCTCGAAACCGTGTAGCTTATACAGGGTGATTCAAAATTCTCTAGAAAGACTTTAACTGTAGAATTTTTTGTTCTGAACAGGCATTAGTTAAATATATTTTAGCAAACTCTCTCGTTTTAGATATTTGCATTTAAAAATTGTTAATATTTTTTGAGAAGCGCTCTTTAATACGTGATAGAAACATCAATTTTTTAAAACAAAACTTTGACAACTTCAAAATGCTTGAAAAAACCATAAAACATGTCTTTGTCACAGTGGCGTAGTCAGAAATCGACTCTGGGGGGGGGTTATCATTTAATAAAAATCAAAAACCTACCTATGAAAAATTTTTGAAAATTAGTTAGGTGGCTATTGCTTGTGC
This sequence comes from Oxystoma pomonae, assembly GCA_963921995.1. Lineage (NCBI taxonomy): Eukaryota > Metazoa > Arthropoda > Insecta > Coleoptera > Brentidae > Oxystoma > Oxystoma pomonae. The sequence continues at coordinate 98,164,812 of OY998167.1, forward strand.
TTTTGACCTGAAGTGAGGGGAAAGGGGCGGTTTAATAGGTATAAGAAACAAAAATATGTACTTATTTTTCAAAGCAAGTGTCATCTAGTCTAATTTGCAGATTTTTTTCAAAAATTCATCCTTATATGCACCGCAAGCAAAAATTTTGAAAAACTTACACTACCCTTTTTAAATTTTGCTCATAAAAAAATTCATTAAAGTTAAACAAAATTTTAACAAAAACCGCAGAATTAGCCTATGCTGCATACTTCTAGACAGAAAAATTTAACTTTTTGGTAATGGATTTTTTTATAACGGAAAAACCTTAAAATGTTATTAGCTGGCTGATTCTCATGAGATGTCCACGTTCCAAAAAAAATAAGTAAAAATAAAGATCACATATTTTTTGTTAATTTTGGATATTAAGGTTACATGTTTAGAATGATAAATCTTTCCACATGTGGACCTGGTTTTTATTTGAAATTTTTTTTATCTTTGTTATACCATAATAAAAGCGATGGGCGCAAATTAAAAATTTTAACTTTAGGTATCGTACGGGTCACATCGAGGACGATTCACCTAAGAAACAGTTGTGTTACTCTTACTAGCTTGACAAGCACGGCAATCTTACCCATTATCAGATTCTTTAGATGAAAGCATCATACCATCATTATAATTCGATCATTCGAAATATCATGTTCTTCTTTTGTAGTTCTCTCTTTGTCACCATAAAATATGATCAGAATTGAGCTAATCAATATTTAATTTTAATTATTAATAATTTTACCTAAAGTGGCGCAAAAGAAATCTGGATATCAGTTAAAGCATAAAAAAATAAAATACGCAACTGAATGCGACAGAAAAACCTGTTAATCCATTCCAGTGATACCCAGAGTGCGCACTCAGTCTTTAGGGCTCTTCTGGGACTGAGCCTGTTGGCAGCGAGATGTTGCTCCTTCCAAGTTCAAAATCAAAAGAGGTCGATTTCTTGATCGTTTTTTTTAATAAAAATTTATTTTTTAATTTTTAGATTTGTATCCCAAATGGTCCATTTTGAATCAGCCATATTGAAATTTTCAAATTTCCCGAAAAACCCCTGATTGCCAATTTTGATTTAAATCGAACAAACTTTCTTCGTTAGAGGGAAGTGTGTACCGAATAATACCATATTATTGTATTGTCGCCGGAACTATAAATTTTTTTCCGCCATATTGAAATTTTAAAATCTGATCAAAAATTCATAATCCCCCTCCTTAAAAACCTCTGCCAATTTTGAATGAAATCGAATAAACTAAATCTTTTTTCCCCTCCACTTCCCTCATTAGAGGGAGGTGGGTACCTGAGAATAACATATTATTATATTTTCACTGAAACTATAAACGCTTACCTACCAAATTTGTACACAATCGGATGTGAATAAGTCAGTTAAAATTGGTTAGCAAAACATGGCCGAAAATCGTCCATCTTGAATCCACCATATTAAATTTTCAAAATCTGATTAAAAATTCGTATTAAGTTGCAAGATTCCTCCCGAACAAACATATCTAGTTCGTTACATATACAGACCGCTTCAAGCTACTGCGAACATAGGGGGAATCAAGTCCAATTTACTCTCCGTGCCGTACGACCGAGGTGGATTCGAAGAACGCTGCAGTGTTATCTTTTGGAAATTCATTTTGTTTTTATTATTTTGTTTTATTTCTGCCTTGCTCGAGAAACAGATGGGTAAGTTCTTAATTGAAATAATACATTTTTAAAACCAAAAATGGATGTCTACGAAGTTGCCGAAAAAGTGCAGATGGTCAAATGGTCAAATCGTCATAACCCAACACACGTTCGATATTGGTCGAGGGAAAATTTGCATTTGTATTTTGACGTAAGAACACAGTATCCCCAAAAACTAAATGTTTGGGGGGGGGTATTATAGGGGAACACGTAATTGGGCCATTTTTTATTAACGGCAATTGAAATTTGAATGGTCCTAGATACTTGGATCTACTGCAGCAGCACATTATTCCAACTTCTAGGCAGTTGTTAGGTGTAAGATTTGGTGAAACATGGTTTCAACAAGATGGTTGTTCCGCTCACAATGTTGGCCTTGTTAGGGAATATCTTGATAATGTATTTCCTAATCGGGTTATAAGTACACGGGGAACTATTTTATGGCCAGCTCGATCTCCCGATCTTGCTCCTAATGACTTCTATCTGTTTTTGAAGAAGCTTTTCAAATTATCACCCCTAACATGCTTGAAAGGTTAGAAGGGGTTTTTATAGTAGGCTCGGATATTGTCTAGCCGAGCAAGGAGGACTTTTCGAACATTTGCTTTAATTTTTTTTTGACTGGGAGAATGTTTTTGGTTTTTAGAATGTATTATTTTATTTTGAGAACTTGCTTTTATTTTGTTTCTCCTTATTATTTTCATTGTAACACGTCGTCACTGATAAATCTGAGCAGTTGACAATAAAACGCTCTTATTTATCAGTGACAAAAAATAAGAAAATTACGTTATAAAAATTTGCGTATTTATTGACCAAATTCCGGTTTCATTGACTACGCTCCACACAGCACCGTGGTTAGAGGCATACTAAATACCAAAGGAAAGTCATGCAAGTGGTGATCGCAAGCCTGAGTATGGGTTGCTTCACTGATAGGAGTGCGGTGTCTCTGCATGTACGTACACTGGCAAATTAGACTTCTTCCGCCCTATGTTCGCAGTAGCTTGAAGCGGTCTGTATACATAGATACGTTGCCAGTTAAATAAAAGCTTGTAAAAACTTTTAAAACTTTTTAAAAATTTATCATTCACGGAGTTGAAAAAAGATTCATAAATAATTAAATATATTTATGAATCATAATTTAAAACAACTTAATTTCTGTTGAAAAGGTAGGGAACTTTATGGTTTTACTTAAAAAGGGCTAACACTTACATTTCTAAATACTTTACAAAAATGATAATTGTGAAATATCCATTACATACATTTTGAAGATAGCTGTAGATAAAAGACTAAAAGAAAATTTATGCTTAGATGCTGAGAATGTTTATTATTGTAATTAAGAGAGATGAGAAAATAGTGTTTATCTTGAAAATCACGTAAATGAGATTCACGGAAATAAGGATTTTTAATTATTTGATCAAATTAATTTAACAGCATGGACTCTGCAAAAATTGTGTGTGTGTGTCTTAAGTGGGGAGAAAATTAAATTGTTCTTGACTAGTGGCATCTATTAGAGCTTAAAGTTAAGAAATCAATTTAAGTTATCCTTATTTTAATAAAAGCGGATTGAACTCTCACGTTGAACAGTCACGGAGAAGATATTTTTGGGGTAGAAATGTTTAAAAAATATGGAAAATATTAAAATTTTAAATTGGTTTTCCGCGTACAAGACAAACAGACCTATTGGCAAAATTCTATAATTCTGTTGAACACTTCTTACCAAAAATATATGTTTTTGGCTAGGAAACAACAAAAGTTCACCTCGTGAGAATCAGCCAGCTATGTATGATAAAAATAGGTCAAGTAGTAGTTTCAAAGCTAATACGCTTCCTACAAACTGTCGTCCTTTTGCATATTCCTCGAAAGGTCATGATTTGTCAAAAAATTTGACCTAGTTGGAGTTGAGTCGGATATCGACTCACGATCGGAAGTATTCATGATGCGTTCGGCAGCAGATAGCCGACGAGCGGCCATGCTCCGGGTCTCTACTCCCCGAGCATGCATATCTAAAATTTGGGAACACCCTGGCCAAAAGCTAAGAGGTCCCAAAAAAGTATCCACCTTCCCGCCGACCTTCAGTCAGGCGCCTCAATCAAATAAACTCAAACAGTGCACGTGACACACTACTGTGGCTGCTGCCTGAATTAATGATGATTTGAATTGACTTGAAAATATGGCCAAGGTGTTTGCACTTGGGGCACCTATACACATAAAAAAGGAGATGGCCCAAGCGACTTCCACCCGACTAAATCTAAACTACTTAAAAGCAGTTCTTCGCAAACAGTTGCGGAATAAAAGGCCACTAGGCAAAACACAGAATAGTTCGAAACAACTAAAGGTCCTTAAATCAGTTCGAAGGAGATTAATCCACTGGAGTACGAGATCACTTCGGAGGAAATAATACAACCGTGAATAGTTTTCCCCGAGCGCTGTAAGGGTGTACTAAAGTGTGTTGGGGAGAAAGTTATGGTTTGATTCTGTCCGAATTCTTTTCCCGCTGTTTCGAGACGGATTCTCACACCCGAGCAAAAGTTTAATTACGGCACTAGGAGAAATTCTCGCCCTGTGTAAATAGGGGGAATTTGGCCTTTTTACGTATACTACCAGATACCGGAAACCATAAATCGTCGTGGGCCGGTTATCTGTGCTGTCCCTGCAAGCTGCTAGGGATGGACGGCGGATGCGTCGTCAGATGCTGATGAGCGTCGAAAATTCTAGCGTGCTGGATGAGGCAGGATGGCGGCCAATGTGACGTCCCAAATGGCACTGGGAGTCTCAGCTAAGATCGCTGCACCAGACTACTGCTAGAAGAATCTTGAAGTTCCAGATAGTTTGAAGATATCAAAACTGCAGGACATCGGCTCATAATTTTCCAATGAACCACAAACATATTTATAATCTTTTTCACCCCTAAGACCATATCAAAAATTTGGGTCGACCCCCAAATTTCCTTCTGACCAATCACGTGATGGAGCGCAGTCAAAGCCGCACTGTGTAAAACTTCAAACCATGAAAAATCCAAAAGTACTTGTAAATGTTCTAATCTAAAAGCACTTATAGTCTCTAGTACCCCTAAGCCTACTGTATACCAAATTTCACTCAATTCGGTTCAAAAACAAAAAAGTAGATTTGGAGAATTGAAATCTAAAAAATATTGCCTAGGCCCTAGCTCCCTTACTATGATCTAAAACAAGACATGTGATATATCAAAATTCGTGTCACAAGGATGCGCAACTTGTGGCTATAATGGATTTTTGAAAAAGACTTTGTTTTAAAAGATATTTAAAAATTTCACTTTTTTCAAATCTAAAACTCTTAATCGGCAACAACTCCGTTGTCAAGCGTCGGTCCGAAAACCTAATCACACCAAAATGTGAGGCTCGGCAAGACGCTTATTTTGACAGACGCCAACCTTCACCACTTCGCATAGTCCCGGAGTTATTTGCGCTTTATTGGAAAAATTAGACAAAACATGATGTTTTAAACTTATGCCAATCGGTTAATACTTATACAAACTACTAAAACACCCCCGGAGAGCAAGAGCCCGGGATACAGGGTGACCACAGAATAAACCAAGATGCTAAAATACCCATCTATAGGCTTAAAAAATGATTAGAAAAAGGCGATCCTACGACAAAACATCGGGTATAAATTTTGAACCGTTAATCCGATTTTGACAAAATTTCGTGTGTAGATGTATATTAGGAACTAGTTTTTTTCAGTTCCGTCAATTAAAAAAAAATACCTTGGAAGCAGAGCAAATCGGGGTAATTTTTAGAAAAATTTGCGAAGGCTGTTGAGGGCTTTTTTTTTAATTTTACTTGTTGAATAAAATATTTTCGTTATCATAAACAAAGTGCATTCTTGTGCGCTAAACAAACATTAGCTTCCCAAATTATCAATTTTGGCAGACTACAATACTGAGCTCTTTTGAAATTCTTCAGCGGATAGGAATTTCGCTAGGCAACTATAACTTTTCGCGTGAAGTAAAATAGCTTTATAAGGAAATGCACGAAAAGTTTGGATTTATGGGAAAGTGTGCGTCAGTTTCCGAATGAAAAGAGTTACGAAGAAGGAATCTAAGTTTCCATTCACGCGATATTGCATATTGCAAATTCTTTTATTCAACAAAACTTTTTTATTTAAATTTGTGATAAAACTCACAATGATGCTTTTACAAACAAGTGAGGGCGATTATGGTAAACAAAAACTAGGCAATATTATATGTATTGCAAATTATTTGATTAAACTTTATTTTATTTAAGTATAGTCTTCGCTTTTAGGGGTCTTTTAGTCCCCATATATTAAGAAAAAGAATATTCTATTCATATTAATAGTACATGAAATACCCCCTCTTTAATCGATTTATATCACATTTGTATCATCTAGAAGGAATATTCCAGGAATATATCTGTTTACTGGGTAGTGGTACATGTTGCAATTTTTGTCTAGTCTTGCTGATAGGAGCAGGCAAAGTATCCCATATTTGGATCCATATTTCACAAAAATGAAAGTTAAGTTAGTCCAAATCGCTTCAGCCGTCTTTGCGTGAGGACCAAACTAAATTTTAAAAAGTTAGTCAAAATGGGTGGCCTTAATGTCAAATATTTTAGGAGGTTAAAGATAATTTCTCGCTTATCCAGAAGAGCCAAACTAATTACCAAAAATATTGTGGATCCCCAGATCCTGTGTATTCATATGTTCTTTATACTTTTCTTTAAAAAGGAAAAAACCAAAATTAGTAGTATAGGGGCGGCCCGTGGCCTTGGAAATTAGTCCTCTTTATGAGCCCTTTCTGCCATACCCCATTAAAGTTAATTCTGCCCAGTCAGCATCCTTGTCAGCAGTCCAATGTTCTTTCGGGTCTTGCCTAAGAGCCATTTAGTTCTGGCTACTTTCGGACCATCCACAAATAGCTTGGACTGTCTGCACTTTGACTCTTGCCTCCAGGAAGTCTTCAGTGCATTGTTCGCCTATTTGTTGAGCTCACTCTGTACCTGTTTCCTTGTTATTCCCAGAAGAGGTTCCGATCCAATGTATTGGGTTTCGGCCCCTAGTCTGGCAAGTTCGTCCGCTTTCTCGTTCCCTGGTATTCCCTCATGATCTGGGACCCACATCAGTGTCACCCCCTTGTCTTGAGCCAGTGTTTGCAGTGCTTCAGCGCACTCCTCCACCAGACTACTGACTATTTTGGGTGCACTTAGAGCCTTGAGGGCAGCCTGGCTGTCGGAGCATATGTATATGTCCCTCCTGCCATTTCTGACCTCCGGTAGGGTTGCTGCCATGATAATGGCATATAACTCCGCTTGAAATACCGTAGCATGTTCTCCAAGTGGATAACTTTTCTGTACTTCTAGGGTTTCCGCGTATACTCCTGCGCCTGTTGTCTGCCTGGCTGACAGTTTAGAGCCATCCCTGTAGCAGACCGTCGCCTCTCTGCTTAATTCCGTTCGGAATTGTTCCCTTTGCCATTCCGTTCTGGTATTGTGACCTTGTACTTTTTATAAAACCTCCATGGTTTAAGCGGTGCTTCCACTGGCAGTCTTGGGAGAGGCAACTCTTTCGTCGCCAGTTCCTCGACAGCCAGACGGCCCTCGTCGCCATCGCCTCCTTCTTGACCCAAGTTGGAAGCGAGGGGAGACCCAAGATTGTTTCTAGGGCGTGGATGGGGGGTCGTCCTCATTGCGCCGGTTATCCCTCTACAGAAGAGCCCTTGTAGGCTCGTGAGCGGGCTACCAGACCACTGATCTGTATCGGATCCTTGGTCTTATGATGGCCGGGCTAATGCCCCAGGTTCAACCGACCACTCGGCGTAACTGCCGCAATGTTGCCTGGACTTTAACAGTTATTCTGGCAACATGCTCGCTCCACTTGAGTCCTTTGTCCAGCGTTACCTCAAAATACTTAAGTTGGGAAAAAAAACAAAATTAATATTTGAAGAAAAAGCAAGGGCGGGGGGCTCTGATATTTATAGATAGATAGATAATCTTTATTTGATCATACATACAATAAATTACATGGGTAAGGTGTTGATCATGTCAATACAAAATAAATATAAAAACAATACAGTACATGAAATAAAATAGTATAAGGTAAATGCGAACAAACAATACATATATCAATTCTTTTTATAGAGAGTATTTGTCAATTTCTTAGATTAAAACCATATGTACAAATTAATAGTAAAATGCGAATAAAACAAAAAAAAAATTAAAAAATAATGTCACTACCTTAAACCCTGTGCCTTAGGTATCTTAATAGCTCGTTCAATTTTTACCAACCCTTCATTTTTACCATCTCTTCTCCGTTGTTTTTATCCTTGACAAAACATACAATTTTAAATAAAAACATACATTTTAAATAAAAAAAAACGCCAAAATTAAAAATGAATATATTTATATTCCATTAAAATAAGAATGCTCTTGTCAAAATGTGTCAACAAATATTTGACATAGGTAAATACTTAAAACGCTCGTCAAAAAACTAATGCAGTTTGTTTTTAAATAAATAATAAATAGTAACTGTCTGCAGATAACTAAATCATGGCTTTTTTGCTTACCGATGCAAAAAAACTTTTTTTTGATCACGGGTGCAAAAAAAGATTTCTGTCCGTTTTTTACCCAAAATTAAAGAGAAATAGCGAAAAATAGTAATATTGAAAAAAATCTAATTATTCTTGTCTAAAAATTAAGCCATTTCCGCCAGTTTTTACCAAGTATTTACGAAAAAATCATTTAAAAACATCGTCAAAATATCAAACTGTCAAAGATTAAAATGTCGCAATAATGAACGTCACCGAGTAAAGAGGCACATCGGTATGGTAACCGTTGTTATTTCATTTACAAGCCGCCTTGATTTATAATGTAAAGATGGTGTGTTCGTTCGAGATTTTTAAAAGTATTTTCCTGTTTTTCTTGGTGTTTTTGATAAAGGTCTTTAAAAAATAGTGTTAGCAACTCGCGGCTGAACTGTGCTTTTTTTTACTCGCGTTTTTAAATACCTCGCTGTGCTCGTTATTTAAACCAACGCTTGTAAAAAAAAGCACTATTTTAGCCACTAGTTGTGAAAACTACTATTCTAACATGCCTAGAGGATTGGCCCAAAACTTTTGGAATGTTTTGCCTTTCCAATAAATTTTTTAGTTTTTCCCCGATTTTTGCTAGTTTGCACTTTTATTTGTAAAACTTTTATTGTAAATAAATTTTCAAACCCAACATTAACCCCTGTTCCCTTCATTAACCCCTGTGTGTTTTCAATATTTACTTTCTTCTAGCCATGATTTTGGAGAACTATAATCTTCCAATTTCTTTTTTAAAAGTTTCAAATTCTCTGTTTGCGACAAAGTTTTAGAGGAAAAGTAGAAACATTATATTCTTATACATCTTATAAAAGAAATCTTAAAATTACTACGTAGAGAAGCGCTTACCCTACGATTTCTTTGTAACTCTTTCACAGTTCAAAATGAAGCTCGATCCCGAATTCCCAGAAAAATCATCTCTAGGATCAATTTATGAAATTTCAGCGAGACTTCAGGTAAATTGATTCTCTAGAAATTGTGCTGAAAATGAATCCTGATCTTCGAAAGTGTGTTTTTTTTTGCTAGAATGGGGTTCATACAAAAAAACTTAAATTATACTCTTTTTATTTTATTGTGTTCATTTAATTCTAAAATTACATGGTAGGGTTGTGTGTTTAATCAAATCAAAACCTGTTATATCACAAATTGTGACAAAGGTTAAAAAATAACGTCAGAGGTTCAAAATTTTTTTAAAAAAAGTTAAAAAACCTGGTGATAAGTCGCGTCAACGTCAAAGTCATTAGTCACTTATCACTATGCGTATACGTATCGAAAGTACCTACCAAAAGGAGGCCTAAATGCATACGTATAGTACGTCGTTTAACCTGGGGGGACCGTCATAAGGGGCCCAAATATTTCCCCCGCGACCCCCCTAGATTACCCATTAAGCTGAGGGGCCACCCCATAACTTCAATTCTGCTAAAGCTAAAAAGTTCAAATAATCTTTGTTGCTCGGCTTATTCGAGGGGATCACATAATAAAAGTTTTTAAAATAATCATAGATTTTTTTCTAATTTAATAAAAACCGATTTTTTGTTTTTACTTACTGTTTAGCTTGTTGTGGAGCTTTATTTATTATCTTTATTATCTTTTAGAAGTTTACTCGTTTGAGCTCTTACTCTCCTGGCCTTGATAAAGTTTTCCAAGGAGGAATTTATGAAATATTCATGATGCATTTTCTACGAATTGCATCAGAACAATCTTGATCCCACCAGGGGACACCAATTTTGTCACAGGCCTTAACTTGGGAAATATATTTTGTAGCTGACTCTACAATAGTATTATAAAAATCTTCGTATGACACAGGAGATAATGGTATTGGCTGCAGCTTTTTTGTAGCTATTTGGTTACAATTAAATTATTTTTGTACTTGCAGCCGTTTCCAAGAAAACCAGACTCCCCAGCTTAACGGTTATTTTAAATTAAATTGCCTTGTACTGTAATATTTGAATATGTGCTGTAGTTAATTCTTTCCCGTTTTTGTACAAAGGGTGGCGTGCCCAGCAGACCGCAAGCAACCCTTCCGTGTGGAAAACCTATCCGTCAAGAAATTTTTCCACTTTGCGGCGCAAAAACTAAATGTGGGTGAAAATTCCACTGCATTTATCCTACAATATTATCAGTAAAAATTAAAACTGCAGAAAAAACCTAACCTAACCTTGGAATGAAACGTCCTTCGATTTTGTGCATCCGAAATTACCTTCTCTTCAAATTTATTTCTTGCAAATTTAGCGGAAGTTCCTATTTTGACCTAATGTGATAAAATATTATATAAAAAAATATATTACATAAATAATTAACTTTTTGTGAATTTGTAAAGAACAAAATTGACTTATAGATGTCCACATCTATAATCTTTTTTTTTGGTGTCATTAGACAAATAAAGTTTTTGTAACTGTGAAATATTAAATTATATTATTTATATTTTTTCCTATCAAGAAAACTTAGTTTCTTTTTCGCTAAAGCAAGCAAAAAAAAAGAATAATATGATCCAAAGGAAATTGAGATGCTTTGCGACATACCTTTTTTTTATATAAAAAAAATAAATCCATCAGTTTTTGTTAAAGAATTTAAAAATCAACATCCGCCCAAAATTTCACCTAATTCTGATGTTTAGTTTTCTCTGGGCACCACCCCAGCAAATATTTAAAAATGTATGGAATAAAGCGTTGCCAGTGTTATTTTTTTTTTAGTATCTGGGAAGAAACTATGACCATAAGCTAAAAAATAATCCATAGCTAATAAAAAAAAAGTCAGGAGAAGGGTTTTGAAAAAATAAATAATATAAAATATAATCTATCATTACCGTGATCTGTAGCCTGTCCACTGCTTTTCGGAAAAGTGTCGTAGTACGACCCGGACCTCTTCTGCCTTCATTTTATTATCAATTTTAGAAGTTTTTACTTATCATTTCTCAAAATATTGCCAAAATGTTCAAGTTTTCGTTTTTTGATAGTAATTAAAACTTCAAGAACTTTATTTATTTTAAGTAGAACATCGACATTAAGAACTCTGTCCATCCAAGGTATCCTTAGTATTCTACGATAACACCACATCTCGAATGCCTCCAACTCTTTGCACATGGCCTCAGTCAGTGTCCATGCTTCCATACCATAATATAAGATACTAAAAACATAACACCGAAGCACATGAATTCGGAGAGTGGTATTAACATCGCGACTACACAGCAGTGATTTCTTTTTGATAGAAGATGATCTTGCAAGTATTTGTATGAATCCACGCGTTCGACTTGCTTCCCATTTACTTCTAACATACCTCTAATGTTCTTTTCCTTGGATATGACAATCCATTTTGTTTTTCCAACATTTAAGTTAAGTTAGAATTGCGAACTTTTGGCAGCAATTTGATTCAACAAGTGTTGCAGGCCTTCCAGCGTACTATTATGACAGTGTCGCATACCGTAGGTTCTTGATTTTTATATGCCGTTTATGGTTTATAAGTTGGTTATAAAGTGCATTATCTAATATTTTGTTACTATAGATATTAAACAACAGCGGAGACAATATACAACCTTGGCGCACACCTCTTCTTATTTAGGCCTCTTCGGACAGTTGGCCATCAATCTTTATTTGTGATATATCGTGTTGGACTAGATCAAACGCTTTCTCATAATCTATGAAACAGGCATATACTGGCACCGACACATCCCTACATCACTGAACTATAACTTGAATGCCAAACAAGGCCTCTATTGCGTGTCGCCCATAAAGAATTCACATTTTCCGTAAATTCTTTTGTGGATAATCTTTAGAAATATTTTTAACATTTATAGCTCATTAGGCTGATTAGGCGGTAATCACTACACTTCTTTGCTAAATGTTTTTTAGGCAGTGCGTAAAGGTTGATTTTAGCCAATCAGCAGCGATTTTACCGCTGCGATAAATCAAGTTAGAAAGTTTGACCAGCGTATTTAGCAAATCTTCGTTTTTTAATACCTTTAAAATCTCAGTGGTTACTTCGTCTTGACCTGCCGCTTTTCTGATTTTAGCTGAAAATATTTCGTGTTGTACTTCCTCTGCTATTATATCTATGCCTTGGTTTGAGAATTCTTCTGGCTGTTCGGATCGGTTATCAGTAAAGAGATGTTGTATGCAGCTACATCATTCTTTTAGTTTTTCTTTGGTATCCGGTATGATTTTGCCCTGATTGTTCACAAGAATTTCCTTTATGCGTTTGTGTAAATTAAAAGTGTCATGTTTAGCATTTAGATGTTCTATTGGAGTCAAATAAATTATTTGCCGTATATCACATAAATATTTATTTAAGCCAAATATTTTTCTGTGAGAAAAATAGTTTTGTTCACTTAGATTGAATCAATTTTTTACCGAGGATGTGACCACTCCAGGATATCATTTATTTTGATAAAACATGTCGATTTTCACGTGATTATTCAGAGAAAATTTCCCGCTCAGGTGAAAATCTCCTTTGTCAAAACTGAAAATCTCCCTTATCAAAACTAATAATTTCCCTTTTCAAAACTCAAAATCACACGTCTGTGTAAAGGTTAGGTTTAAATTAAAAAATTTCTTGGCAAATTGCAACGAACTTAAGCGCTATAATTTTTTCCAATATATTTCATAATGTCAATTATTAAAACTTAAACGCAAATATCTCAGGAACTACAAAGGATATTGAAATAGAGTTTGATAGTTTTCAAACGCTAATTTTTTAGAAAATTCAAAAATGCAAAAATATACAGGGTATTCTATTTTAAAAAATTGTCTTTATTGCCACACACTGTATACCAAGGGCAACAAAAAAAAAAGTTGGTAAAGCGCTTAAGTTCGTTGTAATTTGCCAAGAAATTTTTGAATTTAGACCTAACCTTTATTGTCAATAATAAAAAAGATACTGAATGTTCCAGTTATAAACATTTACACCAACAGGTTTTTATTGTTGATATGTCGTTTGATATAAATAGCAATATATTTTGCAGAGTTTAATGTATTTAATTAATAATTAGAAAGTCATTCTTAGATCTTTTGCCATGAGGAAACCGCTCTCGAGCAAGACCTCAAGCGGTTTTCACGGCAAAAAATCTTCGACATGATTTTCGATAATTTTCCCTCTCTTAATAAATTACTACAGAAAGGTCCCTGATGTATAAAAATAAAAAGCAATCGAAAATATAACATAGACTTTCATGAAAGTTCTTAGAAAAATGTGAAAAAATTTCATGTCACCCAGTAAACACATAAACATTCTTATAATATGATGAGGATATTCTTACGGAACATAGGAATATTTTAGGAATATTATTTTTTATAATACAAGTAACACTCGTGGCATATCGGATAAAGCGATTTTGTTTCTCATTTCATTCCGAACAGGCCTCTAATGTCTAATAGAGAATCCAAACACCTACAGACCTGTTTCATCCTTATTAGGAATCATCAAGGAGTCATAGGATTGTACCTGGCAGTTGAAGCTACACAAGCAACTTGGTTTTAAGTTGGATATTACGATCAGAAATTTACTTAATTTGTGGACAAGTTATAAATAAACAAAACCTTTTTGTCTAACTGAGTACATCTGCCTCTCTTACTCTTCCTTCGCATAAAAAACCAACCTAACTGAAACTGACGTAATGACATCTAGCGAATAAAGGAATTCCTAGAGTATCCTGTGAATCTCTGACACTTCTATACTATCCAAGAGTCGAGTATGACATGGAACAAGAAAAAATACTGGAGGCAGGCAATTCCTTAAAAAATATCTGAGGGTGCGTTGTGTTGAACTTTGGATATTTTTTTTGCATTTCAAATCACCATTTTTTGTTTGCATACAAAGTTTTAAGACTGTCCCCATGAAGTACTATCAAATGACTACAAAAAGCTCTGAATATAAATGGATAAAATGCGAATTTTTCTAGGCTGGAATTTATAGTCGATCCTCAAGGACTCCTTTCATGTCACCCAGTAAACACATAAACATTCTTACAATATGATGAGGATATTCTTACGGAACATAGGAATATTATTTTTTATAATACAAGTAACACTCGTGGCATATCAGATAAAGCGATTTTGTTTCTCATTTCATTACGAACAGGCCTCCAATGTCTAATAGAGAATCCAGACACCTACAGACCTGTTTCATCCTTATTAGGAATCATCAAGGAGTCATAGGATTGTACCTGGCAGTTGAAGCTACACAAGCAACTTTGTTTTAAGTTGGATATTACGATCAGAACTTTACTTAATTTGTGGACAAGTTATAAATAAACAAAACCTTTTTGTCTAACTGAGTACATCTGCCTCTCTTACTCTTCCTTCGCATAAAAAACCAACCTAACTGAAACTGACGTAATGACATCTAGCGAATAAAGGAATTCCTAGAGTATCCTGTGAATCTCTGACACTTCTATACTATCCAAGAGTCGAGTATGACATGGAACAAGAAAAAATACTGGAGGCAGAGTAGCATCCAGAATATTGAAAAAAAATTCCTTAAAAAATATCTGAGGGTGCGTTGTGTTGAACTTTGGATATTTTTTTTTGCATTTCAAATCACCATTTTTTGTTTGCATACAAAGTTTTAAGACTGTCCCCATGAAGTACTATCAAATGACTACAAAAAGCTCTGAATGTAAATGGATAAAATGCGAATTTTTCTAGGCTGGAATTTATAGTCGATCCCCAAGGACTCCTTAAAGCTGAGTGGTATTTGAGGCTCCCTTAAGGTCGGAAATACATTTTATAGTCGCTAAGTCGCCTTAATTTTGAGTAAAGGCCAAGGTAGATCGGGACCTACCCTAAGGAGGCCTTGGGTCGTATTCTACAGGTTGGGTTCAGGTTTTATGTGTTGTTGTTGGTGTCATTTGTGAAGAGTACTTTTTTTTGGGCTCTTTTTTTCTGAACACCCAATTGTATATAATGAAATAAAAAAAGATAATAGAAGAGGACTGTCGATAGAACCGATGATTCAATTCAATCATGCAGAAAAGTTGCTGTTGTAATATTTGGTTATTTCTTCCAATTTTGCCACCAGTAAACACCATTTAATTTAATAGTGCCTTTATTAATTTCTTAATATAAGTACAGTGAATATAAAAATTTTCATTTCGGGTGGCGCCATTCAATTACATTGCTCTTCCATATAACCATCCACTTCGAAGAGATTAGAATAAAAAAGGTTTGAAGAGGAAATAGTCTTACATCTATTATTAATAAGAAATCTAAAACTAAGTGACATATTCTAAATGTAGTAAATACCTCCATAGCACCAAATGATAGAACGATTCAAATCTCTTTTCAGTCAGTTTGTATCGTTAGATGTTTGTTTGTCTTGTATGGATCCAGGCTATTTTAAACTTTGAAATGGTTTTAAGAAATTTTAGCTGTGGGGGAAGCTTATTAAATAATTTGACTGCTGAATATTTAATTTTTTAAAAAGATTTTGAGGGTTCTTAGACTCTCCAATTTTATACACCAAATTGTATGTGTGCAGTTTTACTCTCTCATCCAATCTCAGCCATTTTGACTCTGCGTACTTTTCTGTGACGTGATCGAATTTTCTTAGATTGTAGGTGAAGCGAATACGAGCATTTTGGATTTTTTGCAAACTGTACTTTTCAGTGCACGTAATTGGAAAAAGAAGTTAACACCATCAGTAAAATCACACAAACTAAAAAATGACCTAACATTCTTGACAGCCACCACAGTTCATCACACAAAATCCTGTTTTGGCTCAAACCTGAGATAGGCCAACAGAAAAAAAAAACAGGAAAAATGCAACGTTGCCACATATTGCACGACCTCAGAGTGGCCTTCAGCAAGCCTTTCTCGAGGAAGACTTTATAAAACGGACTCAATGAGGAGCCCTCAAGGAATTCTCACCGAAGGAAGGCCTTAAGGATCGGCTATAAATTCCAGCCTTAGTGATTAAAGGACCATGGATTACGTCAAAATTAATAAAGGTCCAACAAAATTTTCTTGTGTGATGGCGGCCATTGTGAAGAAACTTTGAGCTCTCGCCTCCAATTGGTCAATTATATTGCCACATGTTCGTTTTGTCAAAAAAATTATTAAAATAACACTATTTACATAATTTTAGATGCAGATGCAGATGATTTATTATGATTTGTCATACAATACAGGGTGATTCAAAATTCCCTAGAAAGATTTGAACACCTGCTAGATATAATTAATCTAAGAAAAGTTACGTGATTATTTATTATTATTTTTTTTTTCTCTGAATTTAGGAGTAAAATTTTCGTATTTTTTTGGGAATCGCCTTTAAAATAATTTACCAAGCAAGTCTACGTGTGCTGACAATGACATGTTTTAGGGTTTCTGTCAAAGATTTATTTTCAAAAATTGGTGGTTCTACCACGTAGTAAAGAGTGCTCCTCAGAAAATATACTGGAGAATAAAAAAAATGCAACACCAGAAAGGACAAATATTTTTAAAGTAATTTATTAATATATTGTTACATTAGGATGCTCTTAGAATTGATTACATCTCCAAGAAGATTCCTCCATGATAATCATCAAAAAATTAATAATGAGTGGCTCCTCCATGGTTATTTATGAACTCATTTGTTCTATTGAGTTCATCCGAATCTTTCTTACGGCATGTCAGAGTTCATCTAAGTTTCCAGGGGGACGTGGTAATCGACTAAGATTGCGCCCTATCATATCCCATACGTCTTCGATAGGCGACAAGTTCCAAAGTCTCTATGCTAAGTTCATGTAAGAAGTCCAATATTTCACGAGCAATATGCGGTTTGGCAATATCTTGTTAAAAGATCGCATTTGGGATAGTTTGTAGGTAGGGATGTAAAAATGGCTGCAGCCCTTCATCGATATATCGCCGAGCAGTTAGATTGCCGTTGATGAGAACTAGAGGTGATCTGCATCCTAAACATATAGCACCCCATACCATAATACTTTACTGGCTTGCTGTATCACGTTCAACAGCAAAGTCTACATTTCGTCCCTCACCTCGAAATCGTATAACCTTCATGCGTCCATCACGGCCTCCTAAACAAAACCTGGATTCGTCGCTGAAGCTTATGGTATTTCATTCGTCATTCCAGTTTTGCCGAGCTCTGCACCACTCCAAGCGGCGAGCCTTATGTTGTGGGATTAAAGGTAGCACCAAAAGCGCACGGTAAGCCCTCAGTCCCATACCAAGCAATCTTCGATTAACTGTCATCATTGAAAACCCTCGTCCTTTAGCTGCAACTAGAACATCTTTTGCTTGGCTGGCG
Organism: Oxystoma pomonae; assembly: GCA_963921995.1. Classification (NCBI taxonomy): domain Eukaryota; kingdom Metazoa; phylum Arthropoda; class Insecta; order Coleoptera; family Brentidae; genus Oxystoma; species Oxystoma pomonae. Next base: position 98,182,318 of record OY998167.1, read on the forward strand.
TATACAGTAAATCATGACCTTGTAATAATCTAGGGCGTCCAGAACCCGCACGACGTCTATAAGTCTCATCATTGGATCACCTTCTCCAAACTCTTAACCCAGTTGATCGATTGGCATTAACCCTTCTTGCAATTTCCCGTAAACCAAAACCAGCCAAAAGTCGTTGCATTGCATTTTTATTTTTTAAGTAAACTCTAAGCAATCCAAAAACTACGAGGAAAATGATTTAAAATTTTCAGAAAAGGTCTTTTATGTGTTGGTTGTTTTTGAAAATTAATATAAAAAATCTGTGCAAAGAGGAAAGATTAGAAGACAAAAAATTAATAAAATATTTCTTTTGAGATAAGGTATACACACAAATAATTTTCATTCAAATAATTATCCATATACATGGTGTTTCATTTTTTTTGTTCTCCAGAATTTTTAAATGCAAATATCTCTAAAACGAAACAGTTTACAAAAATACATTTTACTAATTCTTGTTCATAACAACAAATTCTACCTAGAGTTATAGTCTTTATAGGGAATTTTGAATCACTCTGTATATCCTTTCCTATTTTCAAGAATATCGTAGGTAGTAAAAGAAAGAAATTTTACAGGAAAGCCGTTTTTCTGTTAACGGGTTTAGTTTTAACAAATGTAATTTAAAAAATTAACAAAAACCTTATTTTACCTCTATTGTTATGGTCCTCTTGTGCCCTCTTGTGCCATTATTTGTAAAAAACCCAAAAAACCAAAATATAATTAACAATTTTATATATATATATACTTATAAAATAAATAAAATTACGTATAGGTAACACTGAATCCTGTGTTCCTTGTGGGATGCTCATCCAAGTTTGAATTTTCGTTATTTACACCCAAGATCTTTTGTTTTTTAACTGTTTCTTATAGCAGTGTTTCTCAAAGTGTGCGCCGAGGCGCCCAGGGGCGCCGCGGAATGAAACCAGGGGCGCCGCCAGGAGCTCCTGATAAGGTAGAATTTGAGTAACGTTTGGCAACGCCGGCGCCGCATCCGCTATTAATCGAGCCTCGAGCCCGAGAGAGCAGAGCAAGTTTCTAGAATTTCCTAGAAGCCCGTATTCGACCTGCGCGTCGCTCGACGAGAATATTCGCGAGCGCTCTTTGACAGTATTTAATTCGCTGTATTCCGCTTTGCTAGGTTAGTTTACCGTAAGAGGAATTGTAAGCGGTTGAACTGTTATAGCTAAATAGAAGTAGTAATAAAGATTTTTAGTAGTGATACAAAGTGTTGTGATTTACGAACTCAGGACACATAAACGTTCCAATATCGGATCGGTTGCTTCGTTTTTTCGTAAAAAGTTAGTCACAAGATGAAAAGATTTTTATTAAATAAGGAAATTGATAGATCGAGACAAAGTGATCAGGCATCGAGAAGTAACGGAGGAGTAAAAAGAAGGAAACATCGCAAATACGATGATAGCTATTTAAACTTTGGTTTTACTTCAGTAGAAGTAAATCATGAGGAAAGACTGCAGTGTGTGCTCTGTTTGAAAAAAGTGGCATACAGGGTGACGAAGTGCAAGAAACCTCACACCATCGCAGAAGAACTTACTTTACCGGCTGCTGTCGACATGGTTAACATTATGATAGGAGAATCGGTGGGAAAACTAATTTCATAGGTACCTTTATCTAACAACACTATTAGTCGAAGAATCCATCACATAGCTGAGGATCTTAATGATCAATTGATAGAGAAAATGAAAGACAATGAATTTGGTTTGCAACCTGATAAAGGTTCACACCTTATTTGTTACGTACGCTTCCTGGATGATAATATTATTGTTGAAGACCTTCTTTTCTGTAAAAGTATCGATGAAAGCGGAAAGGCTCAAGACTTGTTTCAAATTCTTGACAAGTTTATAACAGAGAATAATTTAGATTGGGAGAAGTGTATTGGAGTTTGTACTGATGGCGCTCGATCAATGTCTGGCCGTTATGGTGGATTGCAAGCACTTATTCGCAGTGAAGCACTGTATGCCATGTGGACCCATTGCATCATTCATAGGGAAGCACTTGCATCGTTGGGCTTTGAATTGAATTTGGTTATGGAACGTATTATAGACGTAGACTATTCAAAATTCTTTGTATGGACATGAGAGCTGAACAGGCTGCTCTGCTATATTACTCCAGTGCACGATGGCTTTCACGTGAAAACGTCTTATCCCGTACGTTCGAGCTACATCAAGAAATCCACATTTTCCTGAAAGAGGAAGGTCATGCAAGCTCCAAATACTTTAAGGATCCCGATATTTGACAAACCGAATGCCTTAAACCCGTCTCTCCAAGGCAATAACATGCATATCTTGAAACTATCGGAAAAAATTGCATCATTTAGGAAATAACTGCAGTTGTGGATAAGAAAAATTAATGAAGATGGCGGTCAAGATTGTTTTCCAGAATTGCATACATTTTCAGCCTCTAATGAGCTCGTTACCTCTCAAGACTTGCTGTCCCTTTTCACCGAACACCTTTCGAAACTCTCGGAATGGTTTGCAAAATACTTTACCGAAGAAAATGCCGAAAAATTTGCATGGATTCAACACAATCTCCACCAGAATTCACTTCACTAGAAGAAGAGAGTCTTATTGAACTCTCTTGCGACAACAGTCTAAAATCAAAATTCACTTCTTCTGATTTGGTGGAGTTTTGGGTATCCATCAAAAATGAATATTCGGCTCTAAGTTTAAAAGCTTTAAGGATTCTGCAGCTGTGATAAAGAGCAAATATCGTTCAAAGATCAAGGTGGAGCAAGAAATGAGAGTGGAATTGTCAAGCTTTATTCCCCGAAAAAATGTGTGCCAAGCTCACCCACCACACTGATTTTTTTTTCCTTCAATAATAATGTATTCTTGTGCCAATATATTTACAATGGTGTTAAATAAAATGTTGTACAACGCTTGCGCTTTGCTACTATACAGTAGGCAAGTTGCAAAGCAAATATTTTATACATTATACATATGCAACACTTTGTTGGACACAACTATGTATACTAAACCTGTAAGTGCGCCGCAAACTGAAAAAGTTTGGGAACCACTGTCCTATAGCACTGCTTCTCTTTCCTCCACCAGTACCAGAAAAAAAAAAAGTTTACCCAAAAATGAAAACTCGAAACTTTGAAATTCCACTAGCGATCTCTTATTCCGCGCTAAAGAGTTCAAATTGGGAATAATCAATCAAAGTCGCTATATAGGACCAAAAAACCCTCCACTTCGATGGGGACTTATTGGTTTTAGCTTTTTTATGGTTTTTTGGCGTAAAGCGTTTGGCTGAAGTAATTGTTTTTGAAATCCTATTAGAATTGGAAGATTTTATTTTAGGAGGTTGTTGTATGGAAATTAGATATTTCATAACTGAAAAAAAAATTGAACGGATTGCTAATCAAAGCGGTTTATTATTTTTTATAGGATAATTTAAAAGTGAGAAATTAATGTACCTGTTTATGGGTATCAAAACTGTTGTTTGTTTACGTTATTCCAAAAGTTCGTTAGTTATGCAAATAAGTATATTAATAAAAAAAAAGTTATGATTGTTTTCCACAAACCAAAACTACACTTTTTTGCACTCGACGCGCGTTTCGCTAACAACGTTAGCATCATCAGGAGACGATAAACAATAAACTAAATTAATCTACGCTCTATCTTATATACAATCTTTTAGTGGGCGGAGATAAGACTAAGAATTTGTGATTGAACACGCTTTATAATCCCCTCAACTAAAGAATTTAAGAAAAAAAAAGACCTTTCGGAATTCCACTTTTTTCAGACAAAAAAAAAACCTGCGACTCAAAATTTGTATCAATTCCTTATAATCCTAATTATACGAAAGGACTACAAAAAGTATTTAATAACACTGGTCTTAAATTAGTATATCACTCTGGTAACACAATAAGAAGTTTACTAGGAAATCCCAAGGATAAAATTACAGTTCTAGAAAAAAGTGGAATTTACGAAATTAGTTGCATGGATTGTGACAAAAAATATGTTGGCCAAACGAGACTCTCTATTCAAACACGATTTAAAGAACACTTGGCACACCTAAAATACGGAAGAACAGAAAAGCCAAGTGTGGGCGAGCATGTTTTTGAAAACAATCATAGATTCACATTAGGTAACCTAAAACTTCTAAAAAGTGTACCAAACAAAAGACTTTTGAATGCATATGAAAATATGGAAATCAATAAATCCAGAAATAGTTTAAATAAACATAGAGGACCCAACCCGTTTAGTACACTTTAATCTTTAGTTGAGGGAAGATAGGATTATAAAGCGTGATCAATCACAAATTATTAGTCTTATCTCCGCCCACTAAAAGATTGTATATAAGATAGAGCGTAGGTTAATTTAGTTTATTGTTTATCGTCTCCTGATGATGCTAACGTTGTTAGCGAAACGCGCGTCGAGTGCAAAAAAGTGTAGTTTTGGTTTGTGGAAAACAATCATAACTTTGTTTTAGTGCAACCAAAGGTTCCAAATTCCCAACAAAGTATATTAATTTCAATCAGCAGATAAATTAACCGCTGGTTAACTGATATAGAGTATGAGGATAATAAAGGTCAATATACACGGGTGTTTTATTTTCCATGGGATTCAATGGGAAACTCCGTTGTTATTGAAGATAGAGACAAGCGGTTTTCGCATTACTTACTTTTTTGAGTTTAAAAAAATGGTATTAATAAATTTATTCTATCCCTTGTAATTTTTGAGCTACAGGGGAAAGTTGAAAAATGGTCGGGATTACCAAATGATGATATCTCCATTAATTCAAGAGATAATTGAGTTCTGTAAAAACATATCTGTGGCAACCTTTTTAGAAAAACACACAAACTTGTTTGTAGCCAAATAACAGAGAAAAGTGGGGGTAAAATTTATAATAATTTTATATAATTTATAATAGAACGACACTCTGTACTGAGACACATTTTCAAGGCCATAGATAAGGAGCAAATCTCGCCAATGATCTTTTAAAATCACGATAATGATAAAAGCCCCGCAAATCTTTTAGAAACCAATCCTATATAAACTCATAGAAACTTCTCCAGAATCATTGCCCATGGATCTAATATAATTATTATTTAGCATTTTTTTTATGAGATTGGAGGAGAAAAATTTTTCGTTTGATATTAATAGACTATCGGTCCCTTCTATCCACAAGAAAAAATTCAATTCACGCGTCTTGAAACCCACAAAAGATTACCCTCTAGTGGTTACAAGTCAAAAAATCCTCCGTCTATATAAAATTACTTCCGCACCATATACAGCCAATTTTGCACCCTTCTGATATAAGGGTAAAAGACAGTAAGGGGATGCCTGGCATATAGGAAAAGCCGTGACATGACGGAAAACTTACCCCCTGGGGGAGTGTATAAAACAAAATAAGATATTGCGTGGCAGATAAAAAGATAAAATCTATATGTTTGTGGCGGATTCATAATGTCGAAACTACTTTTTTTGGGTTTTTTGCCACTAAGTTAAGGAAATGTTTTCAAAAATATGTTAAAATCCACTGCGTAAATTCCTAAAGAAAAAAATTTGTTCGTTTGTCAGTGGTTTTTAAATAAGATAAAAAATTTGCCTACACACACGCAAATCCTAACTAGAATCTAAGTACTTATCTGACGTTTTGGCAGAAATTCTACTGCCGTTATCAAAGAATATTATCCTTTTCAAAAACTTTTTTTTGATTCTTTTTTAAAATATCTGTCAGTTGTCATACAACTGACTGACTTTGACTGATATATATTTCAAATATTAACTTGACATACGTTTTCGATTTTAGATTACATTATAAAAATACAAAATTTTTATTTTAAGATATCAATTATAAAAATTATCTTTTGACTAACTTTAAGAAAAAATACATTAGAAATCCAAAGAACATCAATGCTATTTGTTTAATTTATTTTAAAAAAACCTTTTTGAAAATCTCGTTTTAAAATTGGAAGCCAAACTAAAATTATTTGTTCAGAAAATAACACATTTTTACAAGAAAAACAAATAATAAAAGAGGTCTTAATTAAAAATTCGTATGCAAATAACTTCATCGAAAATTCTTTTAGACAAATTGAATTTCCAAGACAACGCGAACGTAGACATAATAATGTACAACCAACAATTTTAATAATTCCTTTTATACCAGGTATTTCGGAAAAAATTAAACGAATCGCTAGTAATTATAATATTAGAACAATTTTTAAAAAATCAAATCATTTCTAACCAAAACAAAACCATTAAATGCTGAGCAAATCTTAAAAAATATCGTTTATAAAATTCCTTGCAAGTGTGGTAAATTTTATATTGGAGAAACTTCAAGGCCTCTTAAAGTTAGAATAAATGACCATAAGGGATACCTCAGAAGGGGAGACTGGGAAAAGTCTAAAATTTGCCAACATTCTTTTGAAAATTATCATAGAGTAATGTGGGGAGAAACCAGTATATTACAAAAAGAACCAGACAAAATTAAACAAAAAATCAAAGAAGCAGCTTGCATCTATCTTAATGAAGATGAATGACTAGCTAGCATATCAGTTGATATAAATACAGTTTGGCTTCCAATTTTAAAACAAGATTTTCAAAAAGGTTTTTTTTTAAATTAATTATTTCTTTGGGTTTCTAATGTATTTTTTCTTAAAGTTAGTCAAAAGATAATTTTTATAATTGATATCTTAAAATAAAAGTTTTGTATTTTTATAATGTAATCTAAAATCGAAAATACTCAAACAAATATAATTTTGATTTTAAATTTTACTAAATTCACCCAATACCTTGTTGGGTACTATCGACGCACCAAACTGTCAAGTTAATATTTGAAATATATATCAGTCAAAGTCAGTCAGTTGTATGACAACAGACAGATATTTTAAAAAAGAATAGGCAGTAGAATTTCTGCCGAAACGTCAGATAAGTACTTAGATTCTAGTTAGGATTTGCGTGTGTGTAGGTAAATTTTTTATCTTATTTAAAAACCACTGACAAACGAACAAATTTTTTTCTTTAGGAATTTACGCAGTGGGTTTTAACATATTTTTGAAAAAATTTCCTTAACTTAGTGGCGAAAAACCCAAAAAAAGTAGTTTCGACAGATAAAAAGATGTGACGCATTCTTTCTTAGCCGCTTTATTAAACTAACTTCTGATGGCGGTCGGTCGACCTAGAGGCCCTGTATACGATTTTTGACAGTTATTGTTTTACCAGAGGTGAGCGACTGGATTTGACAGTCGCTAGGGAAATGTTTGAAATTGTGTGTTGGCAATGATAGTTGGCAACCCCTGACAATAAATAACTTTGTCACTGTCAGATTTTTAATTAACCCCCAGATACACCGCAAAAATATTCGGATTAGTTAAGCTAATCTATGCTTCCTCTTTGTTCATTTATGTGGGATCAATGGATTAGATAGTCAATCGCGATTAAGTACCTATGGTGCATTTAAGGATAAGAAACGTCAGGTTTAAAAATGGGATTTTCCTGTATCAAAAACTGTAAAAATACGTGCCTCGACGAATTTACATTGTTCCTTTGTCCAACGGACGGAGAAAGAAACTCAGGAAAAGTGAAAAGAAAACACCAAGCTGGAAAATTAATAATCTTTATATTTTACCCATAATTATTTACATTTTTAATATGTACCGTGTGTGTTCACTGGTTTTTTTAATTTTTTACATGGAAATATGAAAAAAACTAGAAAGAGAGGGCAATATGAGTTGCCCACCTCTCGTAAAACAACAATTGTCAAATGTATAGAGGGCCTCTAGGTCGACCCAGGGCATTGTCCGCGATATCCAAAAATAATGTCATTTGATAGCTGTCATTATCAAATAAAAAGAAGCCCGTGTTTTAATTTATCTTCTGACCAAATTTCGCGTGATTGTGGAATAGACCACAGACATAAATAAATCCGAACTTATTTATAATATTTGTAAGATTCTGAAAATTTTGAACGACATGCAACCGGAAATTTTTCAAGAATGCTATGATTAATTACAAGACTTTTAACCTTAATTTACGCTACTGCTGCGCACTGACAAAATATTTGTTTGGCATAAATAAATGCTTACTTGAATATGGCTAAATAAATATTTCTTTGACAGCGAAAAATATATTGTTTCCACCATAATTTGGGCTAAATTATGCCATTCGGAACAAAAACTATTTTTCTGACCAACAAATATTTGTTTACCTCGAGATTTAGCCATATCCAAATAAACACCAGTTTGCGTTAAAATTTTCATGTAGAAACTGCTACAGAAATACATCCAATTATTGAGGGGGAATGATAGAGATATCGAATGGTAAAAAATTACTAAGGACCATAATTTCTTGAGGGTTGTACCAAGACAAGTGTGGAAAATGCACTTTTTGCACCTATTAGGCACCGTAAAGTGGCTTAACTTAGAACATTTTTGAAATTCAATTATTAATATTTTCTTAGACATCAACAGTGGGATTTACTAAGATATAAAATAGTACCCCCCACAGGTGTAAATATTTACACCTGTGTGGGGTACTAAATTTTAAAACCCATTTTCAAAAAACACTTACCCATAGAGAAAAGATACAAAGTTATTAATTATTTTGTATTGTTATTGCAAAATACCAAAAAAAACTGCTTTTTTTTCTCAAAATATTCCATATTTTAGGAGAAAATGCCCTTAAACTAATACTCCAAAAATTTGGCACATATTAGCGTCGTCATCTGTGTTTGAGGTTATAAAGTTGATGATTTTTGAGACTTATAGCCCCCAGAAAGGATTGTGTTGTGGCAATTGGTAATAAGTTCCTCTATAATTTCCCTAAGCAACCGTTTTTACAAGAATTAATTTACCTTATTTAATATCCCAAGTTGTTCATTAGTCAATAATACACCTCCAATTTTGTCCGGAAAAACGCAATATTTTGAACCCGTTTTCACCACAAAGAATATATTTATGATGGACCTACGAGGCAAAACAAACATGAGCGGAGGTCACTGATTATGCACGAAAACTGTCTCCAATGAAAAAAATCCAAAACAAATGTACCTATTCATTTATTTAAAAACAATTGAAATTAAAACATTGAGTTTATCTAAAAGCTTAATTATCAAACAAAGCTTTCCACTGAAAAATCGCTTTCAAAGGTGTTAACTCTGCATCACCGAACAGTTTGTTGAGCCGACATGATTCCTTTGTGAACCCATATATGTATGAGGTTAAATATAGGCCTTTTCCAGGCCAAACTTGTAAGCAAGATCTAAAATGTAGCAGGCCATGGAGCCGTTTTAGTTCCGCGCCTATGCACATGCGCGAAAATTTTACGAGGCGGCCGGTTTCACGAGCTTCGTCTTCGCGCTTCGGTCGAGACGCCATTTCTGTTGATTTGTTTTGATCACACATAGTCGTTTTCCGCGTTTTCGTTTATGCAAATTTTTTTATTGTGATATTTTTAATCTTTGGTTACGCGAAAGTTTTTAGGAGTTATAATAAAAACTTGGAGCTTAAGATGTTGCCGCATAAAAAGACGTGCTGTGTTTGTGGATGCCGCCAAACCACAAAAGTGAATTTCCACAGGTTGGTAGCTATTTTTTCTTAAAATTTGAAGAAAAAAAAGTGAAAATACCTAAAAATTATTTCTATTCATATATTTATTTATGTAAAAATAGAAAATACTGATTTTCTAAAAACGTAAACAAATAGAAAAATTTTGACAACTGCACAGCTATCTTTCTGGATTTTGGTTGGTTAACCGATGACGATGGCCGCGCATGTACAGAACCGCTAAGCTTTGACGCCAGAAAGAGACAAAATAAGAGTCATAAAAGACTAAAAGAGAAAGGTATAGGCGTATATATATAGGACATCCTGCTTACAAAGTTGTGCACGCCGAAAGCATTGCAAGGGCGTATATTTAAGCTCATACATATATGTGTGAACCCATCAGTTGGATTCAGGTCTGTTTTTAGCCGCATTTTTGTTCATGTCCTACTTTGATGAAATATTTTGATTTGTAGTTTGCGATTGCGATGGGTTTGTGTTTGTAAAGTTTTTTCATTCTTTTGATAGATTAAAACCCCTTTTAAATAAATACAAAGTTAATATAATTCTTATTTTATGATTAAATGTCGAAATGACTTTGTGACAGTGAGTATTAATCGCGAAAATCAATAAACAAAGGTAAATTTTGATAAGAGTAACATATAACGTTAATTTTAATTTGCTCAATAGAGTGTTTAGCATTTAGATCTCCCCCTAGGTTTAAAAAAAAAACTTTTTTTAAATAGAAATTTTCTTCTTAACTCCAACAAAAGATTGTGTTAAGATGATTCTTCACTAAAAAAAAAAACAATTGGTAGTAAAATTAAGCGTCGGTCATGCAAGTTTGACCAGTCAAATTTTAGGCGGTGTTTACCACTAGCAGACTCACTTTTCAAACTTATGCTAACGTCGCCTAATTTGAACCACCTTCTTCGTATAAAAATATGCATTTCTTTAAAGATTTAACCTATAATTAGGGGGCATACGTAGAAAATTTGGCTTCCGTGGGCCTTTTGATGAAGATTTTACGAAACTGCCTAACCTGTTAACAGCACCAAAAATGCTGCAGTCAAAAAGTAAGGTTAGGGTGTCAATTTTTTTTATATTTCAGACGGTTTGAGCCAGAGCAACGAAATTTGGCACATATGTTGGACGTCCGGGAACGTACCCTTGTGAGTCATACAAAATTACATATATGGCCCCTAGGGCCCCTATTCTTCATACCTTCTGTACTAATGCACCTACACATCTGAATCTCAGTCAGTTGCTAGCTCATACTATTACCCACAAGTCTACTGTACGGGAAAAAAATTTTATTCACTTCTTTTTCACCCTGTCAAAAAAAATGCACTACTAGAGGCGCAGTGGACCATTTCTCAATTTTAATTATCCCCAACTTTGTCCCAGCTCCTAGGGGCCATTCCATAAAACACTACATATGCACATACGCACACTTTTTGATGAGGTTTAGATGTGCATATTGTGTAGTTTTCTGGAATATAGAAATGGTAAAAATCTTTCCCCTGTACAGCCCCTGGGGGCTGGGGCAAAGTTGGATGTAAAAAATATAGGCTCTTAAAATGTAAGTGTTTTGACTCGAACTGGTATTTGCCAAAAAATTTTGCACTTTTTGAATCTGGTATAGTAAATTTTGAACAAGTTATTCGAGATTCAACATTTTACGCTCCTATTTAGGGTTTGCCTCTGGGTTTTGAGATTTTTATATTTCATATTATTTGTTACACCATATTCATGAGCTTTAAATGTGCATATGGAGTGTTTTCTGGAATATGAAAAGGTTGGAAATTAGATCTCGACCCCTTACAGCCCTAGGGGTTGATTCAAAACTGGGGGTATTTAAAATTGAGAAATGGTCTACTGCGTTCTGGTGGTGCACTTTCGTTAGCATTGACTGACATGTAAGTGAAATATAATTTTTTAATTCAAATTGACAAAATGTTTAGCACCTAACCCTAGGGGCTTTGTTAACAACCACGAAATTTTTTTCGGTATAGTGGACTTGTAGGTAATGGGACGAACTAGCAACTGACAGAGATTCAGATGTGCAGGTGCATTAGTATGAAAGGTATGAGGGATAGTTTAAAAACACATTTTGGCCCCTGTTGCCCCATATGTAACTTCTTATTACACACGAGGGTACGTTGCCGGAAGGCCAACACATGTGCCAAATTTCATTGCTCTAGCTCAAACCGTATGAATTTAAGAAAAAAACTTGACCTAACCCTACTTTTCGACTGCAGCATTTTTTTAGTAATCGATTAAAACAGGTTTCGTAAAATCTTTATCAAAACTCCCACGGAATACGTTATGTCCCCTATAGTTGTCCGAATTTTGGATTGCGTAGTGCAATTTTGATGAAAAATGCACTTTACTCTATTGTTAAGCAGCCCCCACGACGATTACAGCAAGTATATAGACGATAACAAACTAGAGTAGTACTTAGAAACTTAAAAGTTGACAGTTTTGGGAAACACATATTCCTTATACGTTAAAAAAATATATTTTCTGGAATATTGCTCAAACATAGACTGCAGGGCATATTTAAGCAAATATACGGTACCTACCCAGTCAACACCGTTATATAAATTTAAGGTCACTCAAGAGGTCACAATAAGGTAAAATTTAAGTCACATTAAGGTGCAAAAACTCTGCATAATGCCATGCGCAAAGCCCTCCTAATTTTTACGTAAATGTGATGTAAATAAAATGACATACCTTTTACAAAAATATTACATCCTTGCTACGTAAGAGTTAAGTAAAAACTACGTATATTTTACACAATAGCATTTACATAACCTTGTTATGTAAATTTAAGGTCACATAGAGGTCACAATTATTTATTAATAAGGTAAAATTTAAGTCACATTAAGGTGCGAAAACTCTGCATAATGCCATGCGCAAAGCCCATCTAATTTTTACATAAATGTGATGTAAATAAAATGACATACCTTTTACATAAATATTACATCCATGTTACGTAAGAGTTAAGTAAAAACTACGTATATTTTAAATAACAGGTTTACCTTGTTATGTAAATTTAAGGTCACACAGAAGTCACAATTATTTATTAATAAGGTAAAATTTAAGTTACATTAATCTGCATGACATGCGCAAAGCGTAAACTATCTAAGTCCGACATGAGCATGCAGCTTGAGGCGGGCCAACGAACGGTCCGTTCAGGTCCGCCGGTGGTTGTTTGACACGGTCCGACATTGGCAAACATGTGGCAAACTGCAAATTAACCAGATGGGCTGGTTTAAGTGGCGGAAGAGGTGATTCTTATAGAGATCTTGTCAATACCTCAAAGTCCGCATCCTAATTTTGAAATATTTTTGCTCTTTATATATATAATATTATCATCCACTGTACAGGGAACATAGTGACATTAGCGCCATCTCTACCTACTAGGAAGAAACTATTAAGCACTGGTAATTTCTTTCATTTTGATAATATTTTTGTATATTTTAATGTGACGTAAATCGCGTTATAGAGCGTTTACCTCATTTAGATTATTTAAATATTATGTGGAATAGTGATGTAACATTTGAAATGTAAACTTACGGTTCAATTGACTATATAATAATTATGTAAAATTTAAAACTTTAATTTGACGTAAATCATTTTACAGAGAATTTACATAACTTAAATGACATAATTAATACATAAAACATGTTATGTAATAAATATGTAAAATTTTAATTATAAAGTTAAGATGCAAACTTTTTAATAATATTTATGTAAATCTCAAAATATCGTAAATCATGTTATAGTGCGATTACGTAATTTACATGATATAAATCCTACGTTAAATGTTTTATGTAATGCTTATGTAACATTTCAATTGTAAACCTACGGTTTAATTGATTATATATAATAATTATGTAAAATTTAGGACTTTAATTTGACGTAAGTAATTTTGGACGGCTGTTACATAACTTAGATGACATAATTAATACATAAAAAATGTTATGTAACAATTATGTAAAATTTTAAATTTAAACTTAATGTTTACATTAATTCATAATATTTACGTAAATTTAAACATTTTAATGTGACGTTTTTTACGTAATTTACATGATATAAATATTACATAAAATGTTTTACATAATAGTTATGTAAAATTTTAAATGTAAACGTAATGTCTAAATTGTTATATAATAGTTATGTACATTTTATTACTTTCATTTAAAGTAAATAATTTTATGTAACGTTTACGTAAATTAGATTACTTAAATATTACATATAATTTTTATATAATAGGTATGTAATATTTTTTTATGTAAAATTAAGGTCCCAGTATTTACGTAATATTTACGTAAATTTTAAGAATTTATTTATAAAGTCATTTTATTTCCGTAAAATTAACATTGCTTATGATGGCTTAAATGTGCAGTAAAATTTTTGACGTAATTTTTACATAATTTACGTAAATATGATGTAACATATTTTACATAAATATGTGAACCTTAGATTTATATAAATATTAGGTTAAAGTCACAAGTGCGTTTACTGGGTACAGGATTTTGTTTGGGTGCAATATGGAACACGAAACAAATAACACCTTTAATAACATGCTCATTTCTTTTTATTCATCCCCTCATTTTATAAAACGAACAAAAAGAACACGCGTGCATCAATAAAAACCCAAAAGCAAAATGTTCACTTAATTTTGGAAGGCAGGACTATCGTCATTTCCCAAAAGAGGGAGTCATTTAGAACTGAGTCACCCCTCACCCTCTACGTTTGAGGAAAGCGATTACTCATCCTGGATCCGGGGGAAATAAAATGGAATGTTGCAATTTTAAAACATACACTGAAAAAAAAGTATTCTGTGTTTAAGAATAACCCTATCCTTAAAAATATTGGTGCTAGAGAGCACGGATAGTCCACCATACAATCAAATATTTTATGTTGAAAGGAAATGAAAATATCTTGAAAACTGTAGCTTTGAAACATTTGAACCTTATAACAAAATTTTTGGGTAATATTTACGAAAACCAAAATCTGAAAGCCGCATATCAATAGCTGCTTTACTTCTAAAGTTATGATTTTTAGTTCACCATAGCAATATGGTATGGGGGACTATTAAAATCGTGAAATTTTGGCTTTTCTTAATTTTATCAAAAATTAGTTACTTAAGTTCCAAAACACCTTAATCGACGAAAAAAAAAGTTGTCTGTTGTCTGTCTGTGTACTCGATAACTCAAGAACACCTTAATCGATTTTAACGAAATTTGGTACAAAAATCCTCTATCGGCTGACCATGAACTGATTAACTTTTGGGTAGGGTGGTGTGGGGTTGACAGGGGGAAAAGCGGGATAAAATATTTTAACTTTGGAACAAAAGCTAAAATTTTATTATAAAGTCCAAATTCATGGGAGCTTTAGTTTCCTAGATATTTGAAAAAAACGTTAAAATATATATACTTTGTTCAAGAGTCATTTCGTTTTCTGGACAGAATGATAGTCTTAATTCGAGAACCCAGATCAGATCATAAGACCTTGATTCACGATATCCTTTTTTTAGTGTTCTTTTTCCTTCCTAAAATTTTGCTTTGATGGAGCCCAAAAATTCCTTTGCTAAGATAGAGAAATCTTGGGCCAAAAGTATACTTGATTTCAAAAAACACTCATACATGAATTTTTTGAAATTAACTCTGTGTTTCGGACTTCCATTGTCTATATTGTATTTATACACTAGTGTATAAATAAAATATAGACAATGGAAGTCCGAAACACAGAGTTAATTTCAAACACATCATGAATTTTTTCCTATGCCACAAAATTTAGCTTTCCATTAGTGTATACTATTATAAGGCACCACCAGCTTAGTATGCCTGACAGCTTAAAATTCAGTGTCACTTTCTTAAAGATGCCACAGATATCAACATTTACAAAAGTTCAAATTATCACTCGAGTTATAGAAGAAGGCTGGTCTATAAGAAGAGCGGCCACTCATTTTGGAGTTGATAAAATGACGATAATGCGATGGAAAAAGCGCTGGTTTGAAAATAATTCTACGGATAGGAAAGATGGATCAGGACGACCAAAAGTAAGTTCTGAAGTGCAAGATGAGAGACTTATTGACCATCTCAGAAAAAATCCTTTCTCAACGTCGGTTGAAGAACAGTACATAGAAGAGTAATGAAATCAGAGGTCTCTTGTTGAGTTGCTGCAAAGAAGCCTTTTCTAACAGATGAACAAAAACAGGCCAGAGTGATTTTTGCACTGAACAACGTTCTTCGTGATAATGACTTCTGGGAGAGGGTGGTTTTCACTGACGAAAAAATTTTTCAATCATCTTCAAGCAGCAGGAGAATTTTAGTTTATCGTCCACCAAATTCTAGATTTGAACCCAAATATACAAATCAAATTAAAAAAGCTGGACTTTTTCTGTAAACATGTTTGGGTTTTTTTTGAAGAATCAAAGGAAGATTCAATAGTGAACGATATATTGAAATCCTTGAAAACGTTATGCTGCCATCTGTACAGGCTTTACATGAAAATAATGACTTCGTTTATCAGCAGGACAACTGTCCAGTACACACGGCTAATGTTGTTCGCCAATGGTTTCAGAATAATAATATAGAAACTCTTCCTTGGCCAGCCAACAGCCCTGACCTTACCCCAATGGAAAATTTGTGGGGTCGAATCGTTAAAATAATATACCAAAGGAATTGGAGACCACGAAATGCTGAATAGTTAAGCGATGCTATTTATCGCGCATTCGATCAGCTCTCAGAAGACCATCAGTATTTTCAAAATTTAACCTTTCAATGCCCAGATGTTTGCAGCTTGTAATAGAGAAAAATCGTGATCCTATTAAATACTAAATTATTTATTTTAGTTCTTTTTTAAGTTAAAATAATTAGTATTAAGTTTACCATCGTTTTTATCCTAATCCAAGTTTCCTATTCGTCGAATTGTTTTCAATCCAGCGCTGTTTCCATCGTATTATTGTTATATATAATGGGTTACCGCCCTCTTTATAAAACAGTCTTCGTCCGCTAGTCGAGTGATAATTTGATATTGTTCAATAAAGACTTTACTAAAACATTATTTTTGCTGATTTTTTAGTATTATGCAAAATTTAATATAAGAATAAGGTTGCCTTTAATTTAAGTAAAAAAATATTTTCAGTTCTAGAGACCTTTTTTAAACAATATGACAAATTTTCGTACTTTTTAAGTTTTTAGGCATTTTAGCTGGTAGTGTTTTTAGGCAAAAAAGGGTTGCTATAAGTTTGACCCCTATATCTATATGTCTGTGAGCATGTAGCTCTTAAATCAGTGAACCGATTTCGATGCGTTTTGTTTTTGCGTATATGTTTGATTGTTCGTTATTTTCTAAAAGTCTCTACTATATCAACCATAGTCAAAGTTCTCACAGGTAAATTACCAGTGTTTACATTGCAATGTAAAGGGGTACAGTGGGGTAGTATTAGCATGCCAACCCTGTTATGAATTTTGAAGGCATTCAGGGCTGGATTTCGATTCGCAGGGGTCGGGGGGAGGGGGTTGATCAATACCACCGCCGCCGTTATTATTAAAAGCAAATCAGACCCCGCACGGATGAATGCCGCCGCCGTGTTTTCTGCCACCCACTAGTTTACACGAGAACTACATCGATAAAGTAGCGCCAAACTCACAAATATCCAAATGTTCGCATACAAAAGCTGTAGGGTAAACCTAGTAGGGTAAATGTCCGCACGCAATTCTGTACTAATAAGAATTTTCAGGCAAATATGCTTAGTTAACTAATATAAGGATACACCTAAATAGTTTCTAGGCTTTTTTCAAACCCAACCAAAAATAAGGTTGTTTTGGGCAAAAAAGCTAACACATGCACGCTAGGAGTTTTGTCCTACCATGGTGTGGGGTAAAAGTCCTGTTAGTTTTAGTCCAAACAGG
This sequence comes from Oxystoma pomonae, assembly GCA_963921995.1. Lineage (NCBI taxonomy): Eukaryota > Metazoa > Arthropoda > Insecta > Coleoptera > Brentidae > Oxystoma > Oxystoma pomonae. Next base: position 98,199,781 of record OY998167.1, read on the forward strand.
TAACATTTTGAAAAAAAATGGCTTATAAATATAAAACCACTTTTTGAACTCTGTAAGTCAACTATCATTCTTGAAAGCCTTTTACAGGGGAACTTACATTGATAAACTAGCGCTAAACTTACAAATTTACAAATATTCATATGTTCTTCCTTCTAGAAGAACATGATTGGCTTCAATATGACCGCTGTGTACAAGTCAATATGCATTGGCTTTGGGTAAAGGGGAGGCTTGAGGCCCTAACCCGCCCCGCTTACGTCACTGCCATAATATACCCACAAATCGGGCCTCGTTCAATCTGTCAAAAATTAATTGTTGACCTTTTTTTTTCATGCGTTATGCATGCGTTTATCTCATGTTTTTTAGGTATGGCCTGGTTTTTTGATTGTCACTATGGCCATGCATTTTACCAAAGAGATTTTTAACTTTTCAAATGTCACAAAATGGCGGCGTTTACGAAAAACACGATACCTTTGCGGCTACTCTTTAAAACAGTTTTATTAACTGTCGGCACAGTCAACATAATCGATTTTTTTGACCGACAAAGTTTTATAAACTTTGCTCGAGTTTGTTACTTTTAAAACAATCCCAGGAAATTATCGTTTTTAAATTTACTTTGCAATTTATACATTTTAATGAATATATACAGGGTGATTCATCATATTTTAGGACCCCCTTTTTGTTGGTTAGTATACGCTAAAAAAATGTTAAAAGTATGAAAGTTATACAATCTTTCATAAGCTTTGAGATACTGAATATCAGAATTGTCAAACGTCATTGGAAACGTCAAATTTTCACATCAAATTTAAAATAGTAAGTAACCATGCAATATCACATATCATAAAAATAATGATTTTTAGTTTAAATATCGGCCTAAACTGAGACGCTAGTGCTTTCTGGTGTGAGGGAGATGGCATTCTCTGTAACTCCCCCGGTTCAAAAGAGATAGATAGAGGGACAATTCCCATTTTAATTACGATTTTGTGCCGACAGCATTCGCTAACTTTCAGTTAATTAAAAATCTCGCCCGCAACATCAATGGATGTTTTATAATAAACCACACGTACACGTGCCTTTAGAGATTCGATTAAGAGGATTTAAATACTGTATTTTACCATTTTTATCAAACCTTGAGCTCAAAAAATACTTTTCCCGAAATAGGGACTAGCCCCTAAGGAAGTTAAATTGCAATTGCAAGTTTTTCCCTTTTATGAGGACCTAATTTTGCCTGACACCTCTTTTTCGAGGGCAGGAATCTGTAGACTGCATAGCAGTATGATGATGATTCATTTGTGAGTGGGCCAGTATGGCACTGTCCACTGCGACCACCAGGGGGTCTATTGTGACTCACTTTTGAGATTGTTTGTTGCTACAATGTATTCAGAGGCTCGCAATTTGTGTTGGTGAAGCATTTTTCAGATCCAGCGCGTCGATCTGTGTTTTGCCGAATATAAGTTGATGTTGACGTACAATGGCCGGACCATTACCCTCTCCACATAGGCCGATCAGCTCTTATCGTTTTAGTGTCCTTTTATCCACCTTCGCCGCCATTTTGACAGAAAACTAACGGATTATCTGTCACTTTTGAGTGAAAATGGCAGCGAAGGTGGATAAAAGGACACTAAATCGGTATGAGTTAATCGGCCTATCTGGAGAGGGTACTGGCCGGACACTCGTACATAGCAAGTATACGCAGTGGACCGCCGGCATTACACCCCTCCGTGGGGTGATCCTGCATATGCCTAAAGGTCGTCCTAAAATGAGACAGTGTCTGACTAAATCTTCAACGACGGGTGCGCGGAGAAGACAAATAAAAAGTAAATCTTCCATTATTTAATTAATTTAATTAAGTGAAAAAAAACGAGATTTTTTTTACTTTAGTGCAAAATGAACTTCCTGAATTTCGATTGCTCACACAGAGGGTGGAACCTAGTACGACGCCGTTTCGTCCTTATTCGGAACTCATTAACTAGGTGTAACACAATGACTGCGAGAGACATATAATTATGCCATCTGCAATCGAAATTCAGGAAATTCATTTTGACTGAAGTACACTCTTGTTTTTAGACTGCTTAGCAGTAAAACAGTAAAATAAAACACAGCTACTCGTGTCTACAGAGCGTCGATTAAGAGGATAATAATAATTAAAAGTCAAGTTCAAAAAAACTGATCCCGAAGTGGAGACCAACCGCTAAGATAGTCCAAAGACAACTGATGCACATGAAACATATCTGTTTTTAGACTGCGTAGCAGTAAAAAAGTAAAATAAACCACACCTACACGTGTCTTCAGAGCGTCGGTTAAGAAGATTTAAAATGTCTATTTTAATTAAACGTCAAGTTCAAAAATACTAATCCCGAAATGGGGATCAACCCCCATACACCAAAGGATGCAAGTTTTCCCCTTCTTTAATTTCCCCGACATCTCTTTGTTTGTAGACTGCGTAGCAGTAAAAAAAGTAAAATAAACCACATCTACACGTGTCTTTAGAGACTTGATCCCGAAATGGGGACCAGCCGCTAAGAAACTCAAAAGGCATCTGGTGCACAAGATGCCAGTTTTTCCTTTCTAAAAATCCTTAATTTTCCCTAACACCTCTTTTTTTTAGTCTGCGTAGCAGCAAAAAAGTAAAATAAACCACATCTACACGTATTTTTAGAACGTCGATTAAGAGGATTAAACATCTATATTTTAATTAAACTTCAAGTTTTAAAAGATTGATCCCCAAATGGGGACTAACCGCTAAGATCTAAGGCAATTGTTGCACATGCCCCTCAGGATGCAAGTGGTCCCTTTGTAGGGATCCTTAATTTTCTATGACATCTCTTGTTCTTAGACTGCGTTGCAGTAAAGAAGTAGAGTAAACCACAGCTACACGTGTCTTCAGAGCGTTGACTAAAAAAATCTATATTTTAATTAAACTAGGAGTTTTAAAAGATTGATCCCGAAATGGGGATCAACCGTTAAGATATTCAAAAGGCAACTGATGCACATGCCCCTCGAGATGTTTTGCAAGTTTTCCCCTTCTAAAGATGCTTAATTTTTCCTGACGCCTCTTTGTTTTCAGACTGCGTAGCAGTAACAAAGTAAAATAAACCACACCTACACGTGTCTTTAGAGACTTGATCCCGAAATGGGGAACAGCCGCTTAGAAACTCAAAAGGCATCTGATGCACATGCTCCTCAAGATGCAAGTTTTTCCTTTCTAAAGATCCTTAATTTTTCCTGATACCTCTTTATTGTTAGACTGCGTAGCAGTAAAAAAGTAAAATAAACCACACCTAAACGTGTCTTCAGAGCGTCGATTAAGAGGATTAAAAATCTATATTTTAATTAAACTTCGAGTTTTAAAAGATTGATCCCCAAATGGGGACCAACCTCTAAGATCTAAGGCAATTGTTGCGCATGCCCCTCAGGATGCAAGTTTTCCCTTTCTAGGGATCGTTAATATTCTATGACACCTCTTTGTTCTTAGACTGCGTAAAATAATATCCATACGTGTCTTCAGAGCGTCGATTAAAAGAATTTAAAATCTATGTTTTAATTAAACTTCGAGTTTTAAAAGATTGATCTCGAAACGGGGACCGTTTGCAGTAAAGAAGTAGAGTAAACCACAGCTACACGTGTCTTCAGAGCGTCGACAAAAAAATTTTTAAATCTATATTTTAATTAAACTTGGAGTTTTAAAAGATTGATCCCGAAATGGGGACCAACCGTTAAGATATTCAAAAGGCAACTGATGCACATGTCCCTCAAGATGTTTTGCAAGTTTTCATCTTCTAAATATCCTTAAATTTTCCTGACACCTCTTTATTTTTAGACTGCGTAGCAGTAAAAAGTAAAATAAACCACACCTACGCGTGTCTTTAGAGACTTGATCCTGAAATGGGGACCAGCCGCTAAGAAACTCAAAAGGCATCTGATGCACATGCCCCTCAAGATGCAAGTTTTCCCCTTCTAAGGATCTTTAATTTTCTCTGACACCTTTTTGTTTTTAGACTGCGTAGCAGTAAAAATGTAAAATAAACCACACCTAAACGTGTCTTCAGAGACTCGATTAAGAGAGTTTAAAATCTCTATTTTAATTAAACATCGAGTTCAAAAAGACTGATCCCCAAATGGGGACCAACCGCTAAGATCTAAGGCAATTGTTGCGCCTGTCCCTCAGGATGCAAGTTTTCCCTTTCTAGGGATCCTTAACTTTCTATGACACCTCTTTGTTCTTAGACTGCGTAACAGTAAAGAAGAAAATAAACCACAGCTACACGTGTCTTCAGAGCGTCGAGTAAAAGGATTTAAAATCTATATTTTAATTAAACTTCGAGTTTTAAAAGATTGATCCCGAAATGAGGACCAACCGTTAAGATATTCAAAAGACAACTGATGCACATGCCCCTCAAGATATTTTGCAAGTTTTCCCTTTCTTTCCCGACACCTCTTTGTTTTTAGACTGCGTAGCAGTAAAGAAATAAAATAAACCACACCTACACGTGTCTTTAGAGACTTGATTCCGAAATGGGGACCAGCCACTAAGAAACTCAAAAGGCATCTGGTACACATGCCCCTCAAGATGCAAGTTTTTCCTTTCTAAAGATCCCTAATTATCCGTGATACCTCTTTTTTCTTAGACTGCGTAGCAGTAAAAAAGTAAAATACAGCCTGCCTGCCTTCAGAGCATCGGCTAAAAGGATTTCAAATCTATATTTTAATTAAACTTTGAGTTCAATAAGACTAATCCCGAAATGGGGAAAAACAAAGCATCTAATGCACATGCCCCTCAGGATGCAAGTTTTCCCTTTCTAGGGATCCTTAATTTTCTATGACACCTCTTTGTTCTTAGACTGCGTAACAGTAAATAAGAAAATAAACCACAGCTACACGTGTCTTCAGAGCGTCGCGTCGATTAAAAGGATTTAAAATCTATATTTTAATTAAACTTCGAGCTTTAAAAGATTGATGCCGAAATGGGGACCAACCGTTAAGATATTCAAAAGGCGTACATGCTTCTCAAGATATTTAGCAAGTTTTTCTCTTCTAAAGATCCTTAATTTTTTCTGACACCTCTTTAGTTTTAGACTGCGTAGCAGTAAAAAAGTAAAATAAACCACACCTACACGTGTCTTTAGAGACTTGATCCCGAAATGGGGACCAGCCCCTAAGAAACTCAAAAGTCATCTGATACACATGCCCCTCAAGATGCAAGTTTTTCCTTTTTAAAGATCCTTAATTTTCCGTTCTTAGACTCTGTAGCAGTAAAAAAGCAGTAGAAAAGTAAAACACAGCTGCACGTGCCTTCAGAGCATCGACTAAAAGGATTTCAAGTCTATATTTTAATTAAACTAACTTTGACTTCCATAAGACTAATCCCGAAATGGGGAACAACCGCTAAGATAGTCAAAAAGCATCTAATGCACGTGCCCCTCAGGATGCCAGTTTTCCTTTTCTAGGGATCCTTAATTTTCTATGATACCTCTTCGTTCTTAGACTGCGTAAAATAAACCACAGCTACACGTGTCTTCGGAGCGTCGATTAAAGGATTTAAAATCTATATTTTAATTAAACTTCGAGTTTTAAAAGATTGATCCCGTAATGAGGACCAACCGTTAAGATATTCATGCCCCTCAATCTAAAGATCCTTAATTTTTTCTGACACCTCTTTGTTTTTAGACTGCGTAGCAGTAACAATGTAGTAGTAGTAACTAGGGGGCGGCCCAAAACCTGGCAAGTAGGCCCAATCGGTCCCTTTTTACTTTACCCGAGCCCAGCCCCCTAATCCATCACCTGTACCGCTTGTACGGTAGTGGGACCTTCCTGTTCTCTTCACGAAGTCCAGTACTTTGGCCCACTTAAGAGCTCGTAGGTTCTCTGCATCCAGGTTCGGTTGTACGAGTACCTGATGCCTCATCCTTAGGTATGCATCGTACTCCTCAACGAGGTCCCGGGATGTCTCCTCCGCCCTCCCGCAGACGAGTCATTCCCGATCCCGATGTGAGTCAGATGTTTAACAAAGCAAAATAAACCACAACTACACGTGTCTTCAGAGACTCGATTATGAGGATTTAAAATCTATATTTTAATTAAACTTCGAGTTTAAAAAGACTAATCCCGAAATGGGGAAATGGGCACTAACCGCTAAGAAAGTTAAACTGCATTTTCTATATTCTAACAACGTCGTCGCCGAGTAAAGTAGACTTTAAAATCGGCGACAGTTATCGCTTTAGAGAAGGAAGCTAGGTGTACGTTCCGGAATACAAAATTGCGATTTTTAAATTTGGAAAAACCCACCCTGCGGCGTACATTTGATACGCCTCTATGTGTAATTCCGATGAGAAATAGAATGGGGTTATTGCCAATTTTCAATAAAAGCTTATTTGAAAACTATCAATGAGATTAACACATATAGTGGAGTAAATTCGTAAAAAGAAACTGGAAAAAGGCTATATTTTTTATATGTGGAATAATAATACCTCATACCAAAACCTAGTCGAGGATCCCCCATTTTCCGACCTCAGAAACCAAGATGGCGGCTGTAAAAGTTAGGAAAAAATTTGTTTTCTACGTTAATAGTGAGGAGATCCCACTTAATCCAAAAATATTTAAAAAATTGACATATGTCACCTCAAAACAAAATGGAGGTCAGATTTCAAAAATTTCGTTTTTCTTTGATTTTTTCTTAACTTTTTAAGTGATGATCTCTTTTAATATCTTCTTCTCTCACAATATAAAAGATTAGAGTTTATAAGCGGGTACAAAGATAGCGCTTGATATGTCAAAAATATAAGAGACCTTATTCACCTATAGTGAACATTTAATGACTTAAAACGAAACTGAAAAAAACTGTTTTTTTTTATGTTATCTAAAGGTTGATATGATAAACACCTTATTTTGATTTTAAAAGTTTCATGTATATATTCGTAATCAATTAAAGTACCTATCAAAAATGAAAGGTTTTTTAAAAAATTTAAATTATTGGACCGTTACTACTCACAGCGCAAAAATTTTCTATGCCTCCATATCAATTACCCTACTTTCGTGTTTACATTTACTACGTTTATAGGCGCCTAAAACCGTTTTTATATAAAGACAGTTCTAAATAATATCGCCTTCTCCGTCCTTCAATAAATATCATTAAGTGTCCGTTTAAATAAGGTAAAACAAATAAAACTACAGATTTTTTTCTTTAGGTTAAAAGCAATTCGATAAAGCGTTTTAAAAGTTTTCTACATACCCTAAAATGAGATTTTCGTGGTGTCCTTATATAAAAGCGGTTTAAGAGGCCCGTATAAACAAAGTAATTCAGTATATGTGCAAAAAGGTCAAAAACACGTTGATTACCAAACGAACTCTCATCAACGCTAATGAAGTTCCGTCCTCAAAAATTTTAGACATCTAACTTTTTAGCTTGTAATTGTAACTTTTTTAGTTTTTTGTTTGTTATTTGGATATTTGTTTGAATTGCGGGCGGTAAAACTGTCACACATGAAATAGACGGAATTAAAAAAAAAATTATGTTTGTTTCATTTACCATACTTTAAGCCTTATAATTATCTATATACCTTTATAATATGGATAGAAAAAATGAAACTTTTTTGACAGCCCATTACTTAAAAAGTTTTTGTCCCATGTCAAAAATTTTGACTATTTTGAAAAGCCAAGACTTAAAATTTTTAGAATTTGATGTCAAAATTGGTAATTTGTAAAGATGCAAGATGGCGGCCAATTTTAAAAAATAGGTATTTTTAATTCTGTAATTTTTTTTTGTGAGCCGCTAGTTAAAAACTTAACTTGTGTAGAACTCCGTGTGTAAGTGTCCGAGTGTACTGAACAGGCCAAATGCCCAATTACAGTATAGACAAAAACACAGATAAAAATAAATTAAACACAAAAAAATAGAAAAGATCTAATTTAAATTAACACACCAAAGTAAAATCTTCTATTTTAAATAGGTACTGAAATATTTTTAAAATAATTTTTAAGAACATTTAATTAATTAACTAAAATTTGAGATGAATTGTTTCGCCGTTATTCCAAAGAGGAAACGTGAAATTTTTTTAGAAGTTTATTTTGAGGATAGCCTTGTACCGGGTAAATTCTGATTTAAAATGCAAATATTTCAAAAACTTCCTCTGAATATTTTCTAAGTTATCTTTATGTTACACTTGATTTCAAAAAAATTAATATTCTGAAACCATTGGCGAACAACATTAGCCGTGTGTACTGGACAGTTGTCCTGCTGATAAACGAAGTCATTATTTTCATGTAAAGCCTGTACAGCATAACGCTTTCAAGGATTTCAATATATCGTTCACTATTGAATCTTCCTTCGATTCTCCAAAAAAAACCCAAACCTCTAGCCCTAAACCAGCTTTTTTAATTTGGTTTGTATATTCGGGTTCAAATCTAGAATTTGGTGGACGATAAACTAAATAAAATTCTCCTGTTGCTTGAAGATGATTAAAAATTTTTTTCGTCAGTGAAAACCTACCCTCTCCCAAAAGTTATTATCACGAAGAACGTTGTTCAGTGCAAAAATCACTCTAGTCTGTTTTTGTTCTTCTGTTACAAAAGGCTTCTTTGTAGCAACTCGACAAGAGACTTCTGATTTCATTACTCTTCTATTTACTGTTGCTAAAGAACCCGGAAATAATGTTACATTAGCTGATTCAACCGACGTTGAAAAAGGATTTTGTCTGAGATGGTCAATAAGTCTCATCTTGCACTTCAGAACTTTTGGTCGGCCTGATCCATCTTTCCTATCCGTCGAATTATTTTCAATCCAGCGCTTTTTTCATCGCATTATCGTCATTTGATCAACTCCAAAATGGGTGGCCGCTCTTCTTATAGACCAGCCGTCTTCTATAACTCGAGTGATAATTTGAACTTTTGTAAATGTTGATATCTGTGGCATTTTTAAGGATGTCACACTGAATTTTAAGCTGTGAGGCATACTAAGCTGGTGGTGCCTTATAATAGTATACACTAATGGAAAGCTAAATTTTGTGGCAAAGGAAAAAATGCATGTATGAGTTTTTTTTTAAATCAAGTATATGTTATACATGGGAGACGAAATGACCGAAGTATACTCTAACTGAGATCTAACTAAAACAAAAAAGTGCTTTAATAGCAGCTATACTATGAAAGTCTTGAGTGCACCTTACCAGGAAGCCATACATTCTGGAAGATCTAGCCAAAATTGATTCGATATGGTCTCCAAATGTTAGTCTCCTATCAAAAATTACACCAAGGTCCTTAAATGTTGTAGGTCTAGTCAAAATATTATTATTAATATGAGACAAAGCGTTCTTGTTTGTCACTTCATTACGACCAGGCCTTCAAAGTCTAATACAGAATCCAAACACCTACAGAAACGCTTGTCCGATATGCCACGAGTGTTACTTTAATTTTTATTTGCGGACACGAGATTTACTTTGTTATTATTAATATGGTAGTTATAATGAATAATATTCTTAATTTTGTATATGTCATAACTTGACACTAGTCAATATTCAAATCCAACCGATTATTTACACACTACAGATTTAACTCCTGTAAGTTCTTTTGAATCTTTCCACAATCTTCAATTGTCTCTACCTTAAACCAAGCCTTAAAATCATCGCAATAGAGTAAGAAAACAATATCAAGACTCTGTCCACTATCATTAATAAATAAATCAAAGAGAAGAGGCCCCAGAACCGACCCCTGGGGCACTCCCGAGCTGACTGGGCAAAGGTCGGGCCTGTGTCCAAGCGACTCTACATATTGTTTTCTACCATATAGGTAAGAACCAAATGATTTTAAATAGTTAGCATCAAAGCCAAAAGAATTCCGCTTATGTAAAAGAGTGCCTGATCAAGGCGATCAAACGCCTTCGAAAAGCCCGTATAAACAAACACAAAACACAAAACCATACTGGTTTGGACTAAGTTGGCCAGAAACAGTGGGGTAGATGACGTTGTACAGTGCGATCTCAAAAACTTTTGCAAAATTATTCATAATAGAAATAGGTCTATGGTTCGCAATATCAGAGACATAAAGCTATTTGTAATTCATCGCGTTATACGTATCCGCATCTAGTAAGAACGAAGCACATTAATTGGTCAGAAACTTGTACCACGTTCGAAATGAGCAGATATATGCTAATCTAAGGTGTTCTTGAACGCGATAGGTGTTGAGATGCGTTAGGTATCACGTATCGTTACGGCACACGTATCGTATCTCAGCACCTATTACGTTTAGAAACACCTTAAATTAGCATATATCTGCCCCTTTCGAACGTGCTACAAGTCTCTGACCAATCAATGTGCTTGATTCTCGCTAGATGCGGATACGTATACCGCGATGAGTTACAAATAGCTTTATGTCTCTATTCTCTCTTTGATCTTTCTTGAACACCGGGCAGACCCTAGATATTTTCCATAAATCTGGAAAGGCTTTTAGTTTTAGGCATAGGTTAAACAAAAAGAGTACCGATTTAACAAGAACAGGATAACAATCACGAACAAAAAAGCAGGAATTTGATCAGGGCCCCAAGTCATTTTTGGTTTTATCTTCTTAAGTGCAATTTCAATATTCCTCTCCGAAAACTTTGTCATAGTAATATTTTGAACAAAATTGCATACTCGGTGCTATTGTTTGGACAATTCGCTGTATTAGGAGTTGAAAATAACTTCAGAAAAAAATCCGAAAAAGCAGTCAAAATATCGATAGGTCTAGATAAATCTTTTCCATTATAATTCGTATGTTTCGGTATGCCCTTAGATTCTGTTTTGCTATTAACGAATGACCAGAAATGTTTTGGATTAGAACCTATTTGCTTTTCTGAACTACGTATAAAGATTTTGTATGAGTTTTCCATATCTTTTTTATTTTAGAGCGAAGGTTTCGAATTGGTCAAGATGTTCAGCGTTTTGCGTAGTTTTATACTTTTTATGAAGTTTGGACTTTTTCTGGATTTTCCTAATAATATCAGGTGTAAACCAGGCTGGATATCTGGAGGGTGATCGGGGTTTGGGTTGTGAAAACATAACCCCAAAGACCACAACGAAAACGGCAGACTTGTAGGGACGTGCTTGTTTTTTGCAATAAATGTGATGTATATTTCACATTACAATTTTCTTCGCAGTTGAATTTTGACTCTACTTGTAAAACTTCACACTTTTTTGATCGCAAAAAATTGGACGACATTGTTTGTTGTGTTAATCACTTTGCCATGTATGAATTTATGCTACCAAAAAGAACCGAATACAAATATTGGAACTAATCCACTCATATCATTTAAAAAAGCGCCTCTACGACGTATCAGGAACGTGGTTGCGATATAGCAGTGTGGTATTTGGTACCTAACTTTGAAGTCGTGGCAACGTAATAATGACCGGAAAATTGTTCTTCACTTAGGGAATTTCTACGTCACGGTATAGTATACAGGCACGTAGCGGGGGCAAGTTGCGGTTACTTCCAGGAAATTCTATGTGGGGTCGGTTACGTCGTGACGACTTTAAATGTTAGCTGGGATACATCAGTACCTTCAGAAATATAAAGCTCTACACTAGTGGCGCACATAGGATATTTGCAAGGAGCGGGTAATAATACCTATTTTTCAAAATTTTCAGCATCTTGGATTTTTAAAGATTGTTAATTTTGGCATCAAATTCTAAAAATTTGAATTTTGAAATTTTGAAACATATTAAATTTAGTGGCTGGACATTTTAGTAAGTGAATTTTATTTTCATAAAAAAAAACGATTTTATTTTTTTTACATTTCTTTGTTATAGACCTACCTGCATGCGTGTTTAAAAACCATTAAAGTTATATGTACAAACAAAACCTAAAAAAATATTTCATTAATCATTACTCATTTGACGACGCTTTTAAAAACTTTAATAATTAATAAAATAAATTTTATAAGCTGAAAATTATCGAAGAAGTTGCGTGCTTCTGAGAAATATAGATCGATTGATCCTTAAAAATCTCCAAATTTTCATAAAAACTTTCTAAATTAAAATTTTTTAAATTTCAATCTGTTAGATACTTTCGGCAATTTTCATGTCGAAAGATCGGGTTATTTGTGTAGCGCACGTCACAAGCTTTAATTTGATACCTTATTTGTACTGATCTTACTGTAATAATAATATAAAGGGTGGACCAAAAAATCTTGCACAGTTTTGAATTTGCTATAACTTTTGATCAAATCGGTCGATTTTAAAATTTTTTGGAAAGACAAGACATGATACTTTTCCGATCCGGTCTAAAATTTGACATTTCCTAAAAATCCAAGATGACGGACCATTTTAAATAACGGGAAATTTTCACCCCCCTTGCAAAAAAAATATGTTCGGCACTGGAGAAAATGTAAGTCATTGTGACAAAAGCCTTATATATTCTCTCTATACCAAGGCATTACTTAATTAAGTCGGTTAAGAAATAAAAAAAATACAGGCTTTTGTATTGAGTGGAGTTGTTTGCTTTAACTTTAGATAGAATATTATAGATTTTGAGCTTTTTGGAAGTACAAGACTTTTATGTTGTGGTTTAAAATTTAACAATTCTCAAAAATCCATGATGGCGGACACTTTTAAATCATGGGTAATTTTCACTCCCCCCCTTTTCCCCGAAAAAAAATTATGTTTGGTACCTATACTGAACAAAATCTAAATTAATGCGACAAAAATTCCCTCTCTGCTGCATATATGAAGGTATCACTAAATTAAATCGGTTAAGAAATTAAAAATTGATCAAGTATGGCAACATAAATTAAATGCCCCTTTGCTTAAAATTTGCCTGTTTCTGCATATAGGAAAATGTCGCAGATTTTATTAGGTATTGAGTGGCCTGCTAACAGTCCCGATTTGAATCTGGTAGACAGCCATTATTGGGGAGATTTAGAAAAAGAAGTGTACAGAAATGGCCGCAGCTACGGCGGCATTAAGAAACTGTGTTAAAAAAATTTAAGAAACTGTGTCAAAAAATTTTTTCCAGAAGTATAAGCAAACGAAGGAGACCTCGATTGTATAATATCTTTGAATATTGTTTAAATTTACAGATAATTGTTGATAGTAAAAGTTTTTAATTTTTATGAATTTCCGGATTATACTGAAATTTTCATATCAAAAATGCTATGACGTCATGTATTAGCTGACATGAACATCGGAACCAGCCTATTTTGCCGGTTCAGAATGGTTGCGTTTCTCAAGGTATGGATCTTCACAGGATGTGCTATCTACGTCCATTTGTTCTGTTCATATCAGCTAGTAGATGACGTCATAGCATTTTTTATGTGAAAATTTAAGTATAATCCGGAAATTCATAAAATTAAAAACTTTTGATTATATACACATGTAAGCATAAACAATTATCTGTAAATTTAAACAATATTCGAAGATATTACACTCTCGAGGTCTCCTTCTTTTGCCTATACTTCTGGGAAATTTTAGGACCAAGGTTAACCGTAACCGCTACAAAAAGAAAACAGCTAAGGCATCACAGAGGCCCATCGAAGAAACATTACCAATGCTTTTAATAAATGGCGTAACGATTTGCGAACTCTCTTAAGAACACATGGGGATCAGCTTAGAAAATTGAGTAGCCCGATCTAGATTATTACACGTTAACTAATGGTTATTTTTATTTGAAAGTCTATGTGTGCAAAAAAAATTAAAATAAGTATAAGTGTTTGATGATTAATAACAAAGTAAACTCAGCTTAAGCTCGGCCAAATAACCAATACTTGCCACTCTAGCTAAAAAATCAGTAGTTTAAAACCACAGCAATTATTTTAAATTTTATTGCAAGTCACAATTTTTCTTCTTAATTGATTTAAGCAAGTGATACCTCCATATACCTAGCACAGATGGGAGGTAGAATGGCCTTGATTTTTTTTAGGGGAGTGAAATAACCCAATGGTCAAAGCGTGTTAAAACTGTCCGCCATCTTGGATGTTCGAAAAATATCAAAGCCGCAAGCTTTGTTCACCCAAAAATGTAAAAATGTTTAAAATCAAGTAATCCGATCAAAAGTTAAAGAAAATGCAAAAGCTGCAATTTTTTCGAGTGTCGAGTCAAAAAGCAATTATTTCAGAGGTTTATAGTTTTCTTATCTCTTAACCGATTTAATTAATTAATGCATTGGTATAGAAAGCATACATATTCTCCAGTGCCGCACGTATTTTTTTGCAGGGGGGTGAAAATTACCCGATATTCAAAACGGTCCTCCCTCTTGAATTTTTGCGAAATGTCAAATTTTGAACCGGATCAGAAAAGTCTCATGTCTTGTCTTTCAAAAAATTTGAAATCGAGCTATTCTACCAAAAGTTATAGCAAATTTAAAAGCGTGCAAGATTTTTTGGCCCCCCTATATAATCCACAACATGCGACATGCCCAGAAAGCGGTTCTCAACGAATTTTATCGACTTTCGGTCCCTGTAGCTCAAAGACTGTTTAAATATTTAGAAACGATATACATATTTTTATAGAATTTTTCCGAGATCTACAACTCTTTCATTTAAAGTTTTAAAAAAAATCACTTTTTGTTGGTCAAAATACTTTACAAATGTTTTTTTTTTAACTTCAGCGCCATCTAAATTTTTGGAAACTAACTACAGAGACAAAAATGTTGGAAATTTTTTGCCGAATATTTTTGTTCTCAGACTTTTCCGCTTCCGACGAATAGAAATGGAGAAAAGTCAATTAAAAAGTTTTTTCAAAATGCCAGACGGAGAGTGGGGGAAACACAAACTTGAGGATCTTACTTTTAGACCCCCCCCCAACAACATATAAAAATTTTAGCCTCCCCGGATTTTTTTCGAGTTACCTTCCTTATTTATGACAATTTTACTGTACTGTGGGGCCAAAAATACTTTTGCAAGCGAAATTTTCTGACTATGTGGGATTGATAGTTCTTTAGTCACATAGTCAAGTGTTACCGGGTGTTTTGTTCGCATTCGTGTAGAAGAAGTTGATCTTTCAAGATGGCGGCCAAAAATCATCAAAGATACAACTTTCACAACCGGGGCATGATTATACTCGATTCCATATAATTCGAGAACGGATATTCCGAAAAATTCACTTTTAAGGTCATCCGACCTTAAATGACCTTGAAAATCGCAAAAGAAAACAAGATTTTTGTCATTTTCTCTTAAAAAAATTTAATTTGAGGTCTTGTCAGTCCAACTTGAAATGTACCTCAAACTATTAGGCATATATTACAAATTCGATCGTTAGAGTTTAATGCAGTTTGACCTTGGAAAATACCCAAGTAAAATTAACACATTGCAAAAATTACATACTGAAGGGCGCTATTCATCAACTATTAAAGCGAAGAGATCCAAATTTGGTAAGGTAGAAAAGAAGGACAAGGCCAACGATATTGTTAAAAAAAATTGGTTTAGCTATGACGCGTTTCAATATGGCGGCTGATATATCAAAATGGCGACCTATAACCACATTTTATTTTATCCAATTTCGTAAAAAAGGAAAAATAACAAGGTGGCCATTAATTCTTGTTAAATTGTCGCCGCTTACTCTGAAAAAAAAAAGTTTAGTTGATGCATTGACCTTGACTGACTTTGAAAATACCATGTACAAGTCAAAAAACACCTTTTTATGATGTTTTCTCCAATTTACCACTACACAAAAACATAAACAATCCCTTCATTTTAACTAAATAGCTGTTAAATCCTCATCCTTGAATTTTATTATGAATGTTAATAAAACCCTACTGGCATAATTAGAATTTTTTAAGCTTTTTCGACCGCCATTTTGGAAAATTGCATCTAAAACCACTGGTCCAGTAAATGGTAATATGTATCTAACTTCTGCTAACTCTCTGATAGGTTATTTAAATGACTTTGTTGGCTAGACAAGTGGGTAGAACATAAAATTCACAGTTCCGAAACTTAATAAAAACGACAGGCATTTAGGTATTTTTTACCGGGGTATAGTAGGGAGGTTTAAAATGAAGTGTTTATTTATGGCTAAGATGTTAATTTCATCTCCGGCACTTAAAGTTTTTGCGTAGTGGTAAATTGGAAAAAACATCACAAAAAGCTGGTTTTACACTTGTAGATGTTATTTTCATACATGAACTAAACTTTTTTTTCATAGTAAGGGGCGATAAGTCAACAAGAATTAACGGCCACCTTGTCGTTTTTGCTTTTTTACGAAATTGGATAAAATAAAATGTGGTTATAGGTCGCCATTTTGATATATCAGCCGCCATATTGAAACGCGTCAGAGCTGAACCATTTTTTTTTAACAATATTGTTGGACCTGACCTTTTTATCTTTTTTACCAAATTTGGTCCTCTTCGCTTTAATAGTTGATGAATAGCGCCCTTTAGTATGTTATTTTTGCAATATGTTAATTTTACTGGGATATTTTTCACGGTCATGAAGCTTCAAACTGCATCAAACTAAAAAGATCGAATTTGGCAAATATGCCTAATAGTTTGAGGTGGATTTGAAGTTGGACTGTCAAAACCTCGATTTATTAAGATTTTTTGAAGAGACAGACATCTTGTTTTTTGCGATTGTAAAGGTCATTTAAGGTCGGATGACCTTAAAAGTAATTTTTTTGGAATCCTCGTTCTCGAGTTATATGGAATCGAGTATAATCATGGCCCGGTTGGGAAAGTTGTATTTTTTATGATTTTTAACACTTTTTAACACTCGACTGTGTGACTAAAGAGCTATTAATCCCACATAGTCACAAACCTCCTTCACTCAAAGTCCCACGGACTTACACATGCCTCTTAAATACAGAATACCATTTTTGGCTGTGTACTGTTTTGGCTGTAACGGTGTGTTTTTCTTAAAGTTGTCCATCATTTGAGTGGCTTACACTTTTTAAATAGAAACGAATCCGAACAAACTGGAAAAAAATGCATAAATTTTGCTAACCGGTTGAAAGTGGAGTGCTCAGATTTGCACAATTAATCGCGTCGGTGTTGTAAACAAGCTAAATTTCAGGACGGGTGACAGTTCGAAATTTTGGATGTACAGCAAGTTTAATTCGTTTCCGAATTATACAGGATGTCACAAGTGTGTATGTTTGTGTGTTTTTTCTTCAATCACAGAAAAACGGCTTAACCGATTTGAATTAAATTTCGTAAGAAGACACACACAGCGCAACTTAGTCCAATGGAGGTTCTGGATGCAGCTGTCAATTGGACAACCAAATCCGAAAAAAATTTTGTCCACGACATATTTGTTGAATAATACAAATGTCAAAACGTTGGACCTTTCTAGGACATCCCAGAAAGGTCAAAAAGCGTCAATAACTTTAATTTATGATACTTTTGGGTCACTTATATTAAACACTTTGTCCAACAGATACTGATGAGAAATCCAAAAAGTGTCTTTTTATGGTACTATGGAATAACAAAAATTATCCAACGGCTATCCGTTGGACCAAAAGTATAGGTCCAATATATATCCAATGGACAGGTTTTTTGATATTCAATGATATAAAATGCACATTGGATATAAAACACTAACTAAAAAACAGTTTATTTTGAAATGAAAATGAAAATCTTTTAAGACTTTTTGTTATCAACTCTATCCAGTTAAAACCGAGGTTATGATTCTTTGATCAACAATACTTCCAGCGGACTTTCAAATCAGTCTGCTAAAAGACATTTATTAATGGGCCAAATATAGAAGTCCGGTAGGCACAGGTTATTTAAGGTCCAATGGACTAAGGAAAATACATATCCAATGGATGTTCCTCAAAAAACTATACGTTATGCATTGCATATTTAAAAAATTACTGGAAAAAAGCAGTTCCTTATGGATCAAAATTGTAAGTCCGTCCTTTTTTTTTGTCATCCACTGTAACAGGAAATACCTTTGGTCCATGGGCAATGCGGACGGATTTAGACAATTAGTGGTTGTCCGATGGATAATGTGTGCTGTCTGGGGATGCGCTGTGATCTGACTTGAACCTTAAGCTACTTTTTATTTGACATTACACACTTAAAGTAAATATTTCAACGCATCCTTATCGGTATACCTAACGCGTTCGAAACAAAGTCAAAATACACTACATTTTTGACTTGTTTATGCGATGTTTCGAACGATGCCCGCTTTTTTGAAAGGTGTGATGACAGAACTGCTGATTGAAATCGTTGCGATGATAGGTTCGTAACGCTACGTACATCCCTCCGTACGGAACGAGTGGAATCAGCTGTTCAGTCATTGCATCCGTCAAAAAAGCGGACATCGTTCGAAACATGGCATGAACAAGTCAAAAATGTAGTGTATTTTGGGTTTGTTTCGAACGCGTTGAACACATACCCCGATACCCATGCGTTGAAATATTAGACACTAACACTGGGATTTACTAATATCTAAAAGAGTACCCCCCAAAGGTCTAAATATTTACACCTGTGGGGGGTACTAAATTTTAAAACCCATTTTCAAAAAACACTTACCTATACAGAAAAGATCCAAAGTTACTGATTATTTTGTGTTCTTATTGCAAAATACCACAGAAAAACTGCTTTTTTTCTCAAAATAGTTCATATTTTAGGAGAAAATGCCCTAAAACTATTTTTTTTTTGACAGGTTTCAAAATGGCAAATGGTGAATACGCCAAAAATTTGGCACATAATAGCTTCATCATCTGTGTTTGAGGTTATAAAGTTGATGATTTTTTAGACCACCTCTGGGGGGTGGTTTAGATTTATAGCCCCCAGAAAGGGTTGTTTTGTGGCTATTGATAATAAGTTCCTTTATAATTTCCCTAAGCAACCGTTTTTACAAAAATTAATTTACTTTATTTAATATCCCAAGTTGTTCATTAATCCATAAAACACCTCCAATTTTGTCCAGAAAAACGCCATATTTTGAACCCGATTTCAGCACAAAGAATATATTTATGAGGGCACTACAAGGCAAAACAAACTTAAGTGAAGGTCACTGATTATGCACGAAAACTGTCCCCAATGAAAAAAATCCAAAATAGCTGTACCTATTCATTTATTTACAATTGAACTGAAATTAAAACATTGAGTTTATCTAAAAGCCTAATCATCAAACAAAGCTGTCCACTGAAAGATCACACTCAAAGCTCAAAGGTCTCAACTCTTAACATGTTCTACCACAGAACCGGACACCGAACAGTTCGTTGAGCCGACATGACTCCCTTGTGAACGCATCAGTTGGATTCAGGTCTGTTTTTAGCCGCATTTTTTTTCATGACCTACTTTGATGAAATATTTTTATTTGTGGTTTGCGATTGCGATGGGTTTGTGTTTGTAAAGTTTTTTCATATTTTCAATAGATAAAAAAGCCCTTTTAAATAAATACAAAGTTAATCTAATTATTATTTTATGATTACATATCGAAATGGTTTTGTGACAGTGAGTATTAATCGCGAAAATCAATAAACATTTGATAAGAGTAACATATAACGTCAATTTTAATTTGCTCAACAGAGTGTTTACCATTTAGATCTCCCCCTAGGGTTAAAAAAAACTTCTTTTTAATATGAATTTTCTTCTTAAATCCAACAAAAGATGATTATTTACTAAAAACAATAATTAGAATTATTCTTATAAATCAAACTATGTCCAAAACTCAAGGAAGTTGGTATAAAATACTTAAAACCAAGAATTTTACTTAAACTTAGTACCTGTCTAAAATAGGATAAACCCCCGGGTTTATCGGCATTAGTATCCTTATCTCTATCGAGTCGACCTATCGAGCAGGTGCACTTTTAACCTAATGGCAAAGGCGTGACAGCTCCAGCTGATCAAATGTGTCAAAACATCGTTTCGTATGGAGAGACGGTCGTAACGTTACGACTCCCTTATCGTACCTAACGAGGTTTTCGTGAATTTAATCAGCTGGAGCTGTCACGCATTCGCCATGATTTTAAAAGTGCACCTGCTTGATTGGTCAAATCGCTAGAGATAAGGGTACGAATGCTGATAAAACTGAAAATTAAATTTACTTTAAGTGTCAATTATTGTTGGATGTCGCCGGCAACGCAAAGTGCGACAATTTTCAGTCCGACTTCAGACTGAAAATTGTCGCAAGGGCGTTAGTTGTCCGATCGTAAGGAGCAAAACTAAAAATGACATTTTGTCACTACGGGACACCCAGTATGTGACACGAGCGCCGCCGCCGCCGGAGCGCGCATTAGTAATATGAATATTTTATCATCTGGTTGTGAATATCATCGGTTTTAAATGTTTAATTTCGTTATTTGCTCGGATTTCGCTTAAAAAGATTAATTTTGTAAAGACAATAATTTTTTAGCCTGATACTGAATGTATAACCCCCCCCCCCTACCCCACTCACCAGACCGGTCTGATGAGCACCCCCTAGGAAGGCAGTTTTCTTTTCCTAGAAAGATTTAATTTAGCCTAAACCCCTTTGTCGGGGCTAGGGATCTTTAATGTGCTCCACTATCAATATATGGATCACACGGGACCGTCCTCTTAACGTCCTCTCCGAGAGACGGTATGGAATCGAATTAGCCTGTCTTCTAGCTAACTCGGCCTACTCCGCTTCATAATGCATTTTACATTAATCTTACAAAATTATGTAATTTTATAAGAAAAAGTCCAAGTAGACTACCTGCAAGACCCGGGGCTTGAACCCGGCATCTCCTGCTTGAAAGTCGTGGCGTTATCCCCGACACCAAGCAGGCAGGTCAGTAGTGCGAAATTGGTTGGTTGCAAACATAACATAAAAATTGGTTAAATCGCTGAAAATTTTTTTTGTATGATACACGTTCATAAATAGTTGTGACGGTGACTACTTGCGATCAACGTTTAGTCGTCTTAAACTTGTCAACGTCGACTCCAGTTTTCAAAACAACTACTATTTATTTGAAAGTTTGAGACAATGATGTGTTTGAAATTAGACGTTTCGATCAGTACAATCTCTGATCGTCTTCAGGTCCAAACTACAATCTATTCTACTACTTATATATACTATAGGAAATCACTCAAATATTTGGAATTCAACACTTGACTTACTGAAAATACCCTGATTCTGTCCAATAAAGGCAGCTTCAAAGAATTTTCGTTTCTTCCAGTGTGACTCCTTGTGCAAAACCTTTGCTTCTGTCTAGAGGCCCTGTATACGATTTTTGACAGTTATTGTTTTACCAAAGGTGAGCAACTGGATTTGACAGTTGTTAGGGAAATGTTTGAGCCTTTTTATTTTACCTATTATTTACAGTTTTAATATCTACCGTGTGTATTAACTGTTTGTTTTTTTTTGTCAAAGCTTGACATATTTTATTAACCAAAAAAAATCAATCTTTCAAAAACTGTCTGGGGAAATTATAAAAAAAAGACAAATCAGTCCATTTCATAAAATCCGTTTTATATGCAAATATGAACAAAAACTAGAAATATGAGTTGCCCACCTCTGATAAAACAACAACTGTCAAATGTATAGAGGGCCTCTATTTCTGTCCACTTCCTTCGGTGTTGTTTTGACCATGCATGTTCGGCGATTCCTGATTTCGTTGTTTCACCTCTTTGGGTATTCGTCTGACGTTCCTTAAGCCTAACAGATCGTGGTCTTTTTGTTTCACCTATGTATGATTCACCACACTTACAAGGGACTTGGTAAATGCATTCCTTATTTTGTTTGTTCTCCGGTTTTGTTTTATTAAGAAGACTTCGAATTGTGTTATTAGATTTAAAAGCTATTTTAATATTAAAGTTGTTCGCTACTCTTCGATTTTTCTCTGATACTCCTTCAATGTATGGAATTGTAAGGAATGCATTTGCCTGGTTTTGGTCTTGTAATCTCTGTCCTGTTTTTCTGAAAATTTTGTTTACGAAATACGTACCACAAAAAATAACGGCTAAATCCACATAATATTGAGTATTTAAAATAAAAAAAAGTTTTTCTGCTCTGAACAATCTGTAAAAATAATTTTCTTTTGTGCTGTGTTAAAAACCATTTCTTCTCGGTTCTTTCAGAGTTGTTTCTTTGATCAATCATCACTGACCCCAGTCCCAACCAAGTCAACAACAATAAGGAATAATGTTATAATTCTTTTAATACTATGTGGGTAGAGAAAAAAGTAAAAAATTAGGTATTTTTGGAATCAGAAAGAAAAGCTCTAGTCAAATTTTCCAAAATATGATGGGATGGGACAAACCTTTGAGAATTAGTTTTAGTTAATATATAATAGCAATATTACCTCTACCTAACTTTACCATTTTTATAATAAGGTACACACACTAAAGTTAAACCATCAGAAAAACTATTTTCCTTTATTGGACAAGTTTTAGTGTTATGTGTATACTGAAATTTTCTGGAGGGATTTGGACGAGTACCCGAAATGAATTACCAAAACATCCGACAAGTAATTTTCGTGGTTTTCCACTATATTCGGGATTTTATCGGCGTTTTATACTGAGAAATTGTTATATTTTATAAGAAATATTCAATACTTTAATATAGGTCCCTGGAGAATTTTAGAATTTAAAAAAAATGCTTATCTTCAAAAAAGTTTTTCGTGGAACCGTTTACCAATTTATGCAAAACGTTTTAAAAAAAATGTGTGAAATAAAAAAAAATCATGAAAAAAGTGCTTTTCGAAAAAAAACGTTTAAAATAAAAAAAAATCGAAATTTATAAAAAAATAAACCGCGATCCAAGAACCACTAAATGGGTTACACTGATTCCTACAAAGAAATTAAAATATTTCTTTGGATTCGTCATAATAAGTAAAGATTAGAAACAATTGAATGTTAATAACGTTTTTTTCTTAGAAGTTAAATTTTTTAAAATGTCTTTTTTTACTTGTTATTTCAGAGGTTTTTTGACACCCTGTATCTCCTTAACTTGTTTTTTTTTCAAAAGCTCAATAGATCGAATTTTTTTGGATTACAGTTAATCGAAAAATCATTTGGTGCTAGCAATTTTTTTAATGTATTTTATTTGGTGCTATAAATGCTATACATATCTTAGAAACAATAAATTTTTATTAAAAAAAAAACTTTTAAAGAACAAGCTTTTATTCAATGCACCCAAAAGTAGAAAATAATTTTTTATCTTTCTTATACCATAATAAAAGCTGTTTAGGTATCGTATATCGGTCACATCGACGATTCATTTAGGAAACAGTTGTATTACTCTATAACCTAAAGACATTTTCAAAGGTTTGGCAAGCACGGCAATCTCACCCATTCTCAACTTCTTTTGAATAGAAGAAGAGTTTAAGTTTTCTTTTGTAGTTCTCTCTTTGTCACCGTAAAGTTAAAATTTTTAATTTGCGTCCATCGCTTTTTATATGGTATAAGAAAGATAAAAAATTATTTTCCACTTTTGAGTACATTTAATGAAAGCTTGTTCTTTGAAAGTTTTTTTAATTGTTACATTTGTATCCTAAAGCGTCCATTTTCAAATTTTCAAATTTTCAAATCTGATCAAAATTTATATCCCCTTTTCGAAAAACCCCTGTATACCAATTTTCATTTAAATCGAACACACTAAATCTTTCCCCCCCCCCCTTCACTTCCCTGGTTAGAGGGAAGTGTGTACCTAATAATACCATATTATTGTCTTAATCATTTTGAAGAATACCACATATTGAAATTTTCAAATCTGATCAAAAATTCATAATCCGCCTCCTTAAAAACCCATGTATGCCAAATTTGATTTAAATCGAAACACTAAATCTTTTTCCCCCTCGTTAGAGGGAGGTGGGTACCAGAAAATACCATATTATTGTATTTTCACCGGAACTATAAACGCATACCAAATTTGAACACAATCGGATGTGTATAAGTCAGTTAAAATTGGTTAGCAAAACATGACCGAAAATCGTCCATCTTGAATCCGCCATATTGATATTTCAAAATCTGATCAAAAATTCGTATTCCTTATCCCCAAAAGCCCCCGTACACCAATTTCGGTTGAAATCGGAAAAACTTAGGTGTTTTCCCCCCTCCACTTCCCTCGTAGGGGGAGGTGTGCCTAATAATGCCAAATTTGAAGGCAATCGAATGTGTATAAATTAGTTAAAATTGGTTAGCTAAAGATCACCAAAAATCGTCCATCTTGAATCCGCCATAGTGAATTTTCAAAATCTAATTAGAAATTCGTTATTTCAATCCCCAAGTGTCCCAACACACCAAAAGCCCCCGTATACCAATTTTGGTTGAAATCTGACAAACTTAGGTGTTTTCTCCCCTCCACTGGCCTCGTAGGAAGGGAGGACGGAAGTAAACGTGCATGCCAAATTCGAAGGCAATCGGATGTGTATAATTTAGTTAAAATTGGTCAGTAAAAGATGACCAAAAATCGTCCATCTTGAACCCGCCATATTGAATTTTTAAAATCTGATTAGAAATTCGTCCATCTCCATCCCCAAGTGCCGCAACACACCAAATTTCAACGAAATCAGGCGTACTTCAACTGTAACCCCTTCCACCCCCTTCGAGTAGGGGGAGCTGTCAATTTCATCATACTATATTCTTGTGGTGGCACCGCAACTATATAAGCATGCCAAATTTAAAGCCGATCAGATGTCGGGAAGTTGGTCAAAATTAAGTTGCAAGATTTCACTCGAACAAACATAGATACATTGCAAGTTGAATAAAAGCTTGTAAAAACGTTTCTTTGTTTTAGGTCTATCCCAAAAGGGACATCACCAACATCGTAGAGTCGAGTCATTATTTGAAAATTTCGTCGTGGTGCAGGGCGGGTTCGACCGCTGGATCACAGTCTAGGGGCAAGTGCAAGACATCCAGATGGGTCAAGCCGTTCAGGTGTTTAGGTAAGACCATTAGAATGTTTTTTAAGGGTACCTATAGATTCCCTTTAAACTTTTTGTAACGGATAAGTATTGGCTTGATACAAATTTTCAGTTATTCGTTCAATGGACCACTAAAGCTAGCAGATGTCTAGCCGGTAACTTTTTGTGTAAATTTGCCCATCTGTCACTTAACAACCGATACACCTCATCATTGGTCTAATCGTAAACAAAAAAATATTGGCATGATTAAGGATTTTTGTCATTGGTCCAACGTAGGTGGTCTCCATCTAATCAGCAACTTTTAGATATAACGGTAACTAGTTACTTAAATCCTAAAATATGGCTTTAAAAAAAAGAAAAAATATAATCTTTTTCTAATAAACCATGGCATATCAATACATCCAAAGAAAAAAAATAAATCAACAAAAAAAATTTTAAAAAGTGGAGACGATAGGAGCATTTCCATTTTTTCAGTATAGTAACGTTCTGGCTGAAGCCAATAGTATATGTATTCACAGGGTTCCCACTGACCTGGAAAACGTCGAAAATCTGAAAAAGTCAGGGAATTTTGGGAGCTACCTGGAAAAGTCACGGAATGACCAAAAAATCCGCAAAAGTCAGGAAATTGGCACACAAAACCTGGAATTTCTCTTTCTTAACCTATTTTTTAAATCAACTTTGTAAAAAATATGTGAGTTCTTCTCTCCTCACCTCGTATATAAGCCATAACATCTGTTATAAGTTCCAGTCCATCTAAAATCCAAGAGCAAGAGCGGGAAGCTTTGTAAAACATGGAGGACAAGAACCGCGTCATTACCCAGGGTGGCAGATTGTGGTTATTGAACATATTTGGTTTTCGTTTCGAAATAATAAATATCACCTGGTATTATTTATCCTTGTTCTAAGACACATCGAGCTATCTTCGGTTACAACTTTCAAGTGTAGTCGAGCGCTTTTCTAATCCGACAATATTTATCATGAAATGTATTTATTCCTAATCTTAAAATGATGTGGGGTGCAACTACGATGAGATATTACCAGAATTTCTTTAAGAGCAAGAATCCAAAATGTTCAAAAAAACAGTTTTTAATTTAGATTGGATAAGTCTTTTCGTAAGTCCACCAGAGTGGCAGTGTAGACGCTGTGAAAACCAGTTTAAAAAATATTGAATGGGGCGTCAGGTCATCTTGAGCCATTTTAAGAGCAGTGGTCAAGTAAAGAAAGTGGAGGCTAAAAAAAAATCAACGAAATTAACTGTGTTTCGGACTTCCATTGTCTATATTTTATTTATACACGACGTTTCGATCATTACAATCTCTGAAAAGTCCGAACCACAGTGCTAATTTCAAATACATCAAACTTTCAAACGAAGTTGCCTTTGTTAATCAAGAAAACTGACCAGTTTTGGCCCAAAATGACAATGGACCTACATCTACACCAACTACTGGAAGTGAAGGAACCTTCACAGCAACTTCTTCCACTGCCAAAAATGGTTCTACTCCTTTTTGTAATCTTTTCTTATTAAGCAATCAGTTATGGATGCAGAAATATTGTGGTGAAAGGAGTGCAATAGTAGGTTGGGTCCTTCTTGGTGGAATATAGCCATTGTTGTCTCAATCTTGGCTTTCCTGCATATTCTAGTGCTATGTTGAAGAGTTGGGGGGAAAGAGAGTCACCTTGCTTAAGCCCATTGTTGATACCAAAGAAATCAGAGTAGCTCTGTCACACCCTTATCTTGCACCTTGTATCCTCCGTACACATTTTTACAAGCGATATCAGCTTTTTTGGAAAGCTGAGTTCCTGCATTGCTTCCCACAACTTTGCTCTTCATAATCTGTCAAATGCCTGTCTTAAATCAATAAATATCTGGTCAAATTCCCAGAATTTTTCCATTATTTGTCTAACGCTGAAAATCTGGTCTATAGTAGACCTTTTAGGTCTAAACCCGCACTGGTATTCTCCTCCTTATATGGTTCAATTCTTTCTCGCAGGATACTGGAGAGGATCTTATAGCATGTATTCAGCAGATTTATTTTTTGATAATTTGAGCCTTTCATTTTATCTCCTTTTTATGGAAGGGGACTATCACGCGTTCCTTCCATTTCGGTGTTCCAAATGTTTGGGATGACCTTATGGATGGGCCTATGCAGTGTTTCTCCACCATATTTTATACATTCGGTAGGTATGCACTGACTACCAGCAGCTTTGTTGTTTTTTAGCTTTTTTATTACTTTAGCTGTAGGTACTACTAGGCAAATTAGTCTTTTATTTTTAATGCTGTTAAGTATCTGATTTCTTTTTAGGATTGAACAAATTCGGATCCTGTGATTTTTCTCTTCAAATAAAGTTTCGAACAAAGTTTCTCTTCTTATTTATCTGACTTTTACTCTCGTTTTTACCTCGATAATATAAATACCTGCTAAATTTTAGAAATGGTAAGTCACGTGGACAAGCAATTTATATCCAAAACACCTGGAATTTTGAAAAAAATGGTCAGGGAAAACCTGGAAAAGTCAGGGAATTTGGAAATCAGAATTTGGTGGGAACCCTGATTCAGTATCGGAGGGGCGTAGTTTTTTCTTTAATGGCCCAACAACAAACTCCGGTGTATTTAAAAAAAAAGATTCTCCTTCGTCGATTCAACATCATTAGAGTTGGCGTTATCAGAGGGACAACAATGTATGCTCAATATCGTAGAAATGTAGTTTTTCTTCAATGGCTCAACAATAAAGTCCGTTGTATTTAAGATGAAGATTTTTCTTTGTCGATTCAACACCGAATTAGGATTGGCGAAAAAATTTTGTTGGCAAATTGACTGAAGTTAGTCAGAGCCTACTAAATAATTTCCGTCACAGTCACTCAAAAGTCATTCAGTTATTCAATCAATGAAGAACCATCAGAAATCCGAAACCGAACACCTTGTTTTTAGGTTTATCAGAATTTTTAAAATGAGAATCGATACATGTAAGCACAATTTTCTAAGAGAACCGTAATCCATTCTTTGTAAGTTGTAAGTTGTTTAATAGAATCGCAATCTATCAGAAAGAAAGTGATCGTCAACCTCGAGGTGATATGGGTCAGTGAAACGTGACTCCATCATTTTCTGTTTTCCAGCATTAAATCAAAGTTTTGGGTTGTCAGTCAGTCAGCGGGGTTCAATTAACCACGTGAATGTTTTTAGTCAGTCAGCGGCGTTAAAATAACTACGTAAATTTTTGGAGGTATACACATAAAAAGATCCCATACGTAACTGATCATGGTGACATATGCTCCGACAGCCAGGATGCCCTCAAGGCTCTAACCCAAAATAGTCAGGAGGAGTGCGCTGAAGCACTGCAAACACTGGCTCAAGACAAGAGGGTGACACTGATGTGGGTCCCAGGTCATGAGGGAACGAGAGAAAGCGGACGAACTTGCCAGACTAGGGGCCGAAACCCAATACATTGGACCGGAACCTCTTCTGGGAATAACAAGGAAACAGGTACAGAGTGAGCTCAACAAATGGGCGAACAATGAACTGAAGACGTCCTGGAGGCAAGAGTCAAAGAGCAGACAGTCCAAAAGCTATTCGTGGATGGTCCGAATGTAGCCAGAACTAAATGGCTCTTAGGCAAGACCCGAAAGGACTGCTGACAGGGAATCGGCTGAACGAACATCTGATGCAAATACGAGTAGCAGGAGATCCCGTGTGTCCCGCTTGCGGGCTTGAAGAGGAATCGACGCAGCACTTGATAGCAGACTGTGATGCATATGCCAAATCAAGGCAGCTGAATTGGTGATTTCCCACGATATAGGAAGAAGAAAAGCACTCGCTCAAATGGGCCGACATACTAAACTTCGTAAAGAAGAGAGGGAGGCCCGAAGAGGGAGTTGCGAAAGTAGGGGCATAGGGGCAAGGAACGGGATATGGCAGAAAGGGCCCACGAAGAGGCCTAGTTGCCAGGCCCACGGGCCGTCCCAATACTACTATTATTACTAACTGATCAGTACGTGATGATTTGATTGCTTCATTGTGATATACTACTTTTCTGTTAAAAAATGGTCTTACGAAGAATTAATTCTGTACAAATTAAAGTCGTTTTTTTTGGCGTGAAAAGATTTGACGTCACGGCTCATCACATTTCAAAGGATTTCAAAACCGCTCCTCGGATTGTTTCTAAAGCGCTTCAATCACGATTCCAATACTCTAAGTACCGGTTGATTCATTCCTCACTTTGAATTTTGCAATGAGACTGCCGTTGATTTAAAAACCAAACACGGGGTTGGATCTCACAAATCCATGCAAGTAACTTAAACTTAAAAAGAAAAAAAAACGCTAACAAATATTTTGTAGCAATAAGATCAGGTTTAGGTTAGGTTTTGTAAAAATGTCACTGGCAAGTGTATTTTGGCTATAGCAAGAACTGATGACGTTGTGGTATAACCGGTAACGTCACATTTAGAAATCACGCACCGTGTTCTACGTCAAAAAACGACTTAAGATGGGCTTTACGACTTACGTTATCCTCGAAAATGGTTGATATATCAATAGGCGGTTTTTACCTATAAACTTCTGTTAAAAATGAAGCCTGGTAAGTGGGAGTCAGTTCTATATCCTCTGAAATTACCTCAATCCCCAAAAAAGTGACCAATTTGAAACACCCTATACAATTTTTTATTTTTTTACAATAAATATGAGTCTTCTTTAAAAAAAATGTATTTCCTGTTATTTGTTAACCGCTCTATCTCTCTGTCCTCTTTCTCTCTCTCTCTCTCTCTCTCTCCCTCTATCCCTTAAAAACTTTATGATTTTTCAAAATAATGAGTTTAGGAGCTATATGAACTCAAATCACCCTGTTTAACTAGATTAAATGAATAGATAGCTCCACGCTCCAACGCTATTACTCACAAAACGTACCTAGGTAAGTTTGCATCCGCTAAGAAATTGTATGTTGGAGGTAATAAAACCAGTATGCTTTAAAAGGGGCCATAAATAGGGAGATTTTGGTCAGGTTTTTTGTCAGTGTGTTACCCTTACCTTTATTCTGGGCAGGCGCAGTAGCGCTCTATCAGGCTGTTACCTTTATTAAAGGTAACCACTGGCTGTAATTAGCGTCGAATAGCGACTACCTTTACCGTTAAAAAGACAACCAACCAAACTTGATGTGATTCTGTGGAGGAAGATTTTTAGGTTATAAAAGTTGGTTTTGTTTTACAAAAATTTTGTGCATTTGGATTTTAGTTTTTGTTAACCGTGTAGTAGTAGTAGGGTGCCTTTTTTACCGTTTTTTTTTGTAAACAGGTGAGTAGGGTTGCCATATTTTTATTTTCAAAAAGCGGGAGTTTTGATTTTTTTTTCAAGGGGAAATCTCGCATAAGACGCCCAAACTACTTTCCTGCCAGTCATTTCTCCTCTACCAGGAGAGCCCGGGCAGTGTCAGATTACTACCGACTAAAACCCCTCGAGTGTGACTCCAACCTGCCAGGTGACAAGCCGCAGTAATTGCACTGCAGACATTACTGACTTATTGAGTACCCTCTTGGTTCCTAGGCTAACCACTCTATTAGTTTTATCCCCTGCGCAAGTTTGTACAGGTCCTTAATGGAGTAGTCCTTAGTCAATATTGGGTCTAGTTTAACTTCCCCAAATATTAGATGCCTTTTGCGATCCAGTGCCTCGCATTGGCATTTTTCATGTTCTACTGTTTCTGGTTCCTGATGGCATAGTCTGCAGCTCAGGTCTCCGTGATACTGGACCATGTTGTTTACGTGAACTTTAGCCGCGATATGGCCGGTCATAATTCCTGTTATAGTTCTCACTTGCATCCTACTATACTTTAGCAGGTCTTTGGTGAGCTTGACATTTAGACCTTTGATAAAGGCTCTGCTGTGTCTTAGGTCCTGTCTTCCTAGCCAGTGGCTTTAATGTTTTCCCCTTATCCAGACTTTGACCCAAGGCTGGCTCTGGACCGATGTATTTTTTTGACGGTCCTTGTCTTGCAAGTTCGTCAGGTTTTTCATTGCCTTGGATACCTCTATATCCCGGCACCCATACTAATTTTATTTTATTATGTTCCACCAGTTTCAGTAGTTCATCAAGTCATTCCCATACTAGCTTTGAGGTTACCTTCGGGCACATAAGCGCTCTAAGAGCTGCCTGTCTATCTGAGTATATAGATATGGTCTGACCGAAGTAACCCATTCTATTATTCTCTCTTGCACATTCTAGGATGGCAAAGATTTCTGCTTGGAATACTGTCGGGTACGATCCCAGTGAGAAATACAGATCTCTCCTAGGTCTTTCCCCGACTATTCCTGCCCCACTGCCTTCGTCAGTTTTTGATCCGTCTGTATACCAGATTAGTCCTTCCTGTGGCAGCGGGTTGTTTTGTCCTGACCACGCTACTCTACCCTGTATAATGACTTCTAGAGTTGGTCCATACAGGTATTTGGATGACATCTGGTCTGATCTCATGTGTAGGATTGGTATATCTAGAAACCTCTCCTCTCTATTATGCATTCTTGTCTGTGGGTTCATAGTTTTTTGAAGACGATAGAGTCCGATCTTTGCCTCTCCCTGTATCACCAAGTGAAGTGGGGGAAGGTCTAAGAGCCCCTCCATCGAAATTGTTGGTGTAGATCTCATTGCACCTGTAACGCTAAGGCAAGCAAGTCTTTGCACCCTACTTAGTCTAAGCATCACAGTCTGTTGAGTTACTTTTGGGTACAAAACTAGAGATGCATACGTGATAGATGGTATTGTCTTGTACAACCAGTGTACCATGTGTGGTTTGAGTCCCCACTGTTTTCCATGTAAGCGTCTAATCTCCGCCAGGGTGATTTCCGCTTTCTTTATTATGTTCTCGATATGTCGAGTCCATGTTAGCTTAGAGTCTAGTATTACCCCTAAGTATTTGACATCTCTCGATAGCTGAACTTCCTAATTTCCCAGAGTTAGGGGTCCGAGTCCCTCTAACTTCCTCCTTCTTATGAAGGGGATTATGACTGTCTTCTGGGAGCTGATGACCAGTTTTTCTCTATCAGCCTACAGTCCTTAGGGCCAGTCGCATTCTATTTTAAATTGATATCTTACTTAATTTTGATTTTCAGAAGAATCAATGGTGCAGCTTGCTTTTTTTAGCCCTTTTATTCTTCGTGTTTTGCAGTTTTAATCCACAATAAAAAAAAACTGAGCCCCGACCAAATGCAAAGTGTTAAAAATATTCTTCTTCACCAAAAAAAAAAAATAAATAAAATGTGAGATCTGGTTAAATTAGCTTGCGCATTCACCATTACTTAACGTAAAAATCTGAAAACGACCATAGCGTTTTCCTTTTGATGCACCAGTGCGCACTGAGTGTATCAAAATAGAAAAGCATACAGGTACACTTGTATAGTGTGCACCAGTGCATCAAAAGGAAAAAGAGATCAAAGAAAGTTTAAAAGACTACGTTCCAAACTTATAATGCAAGAAGAGGGTGTGTCTGGTTATTAAGAAGACTGTTCAAGAATGCTGGGAAATGTTTAGGAATGGAAAACCATTTCGCATAATTTAAAAATGGGGTGATTTTTTTGCATCAGGCGGGAGGCGAGAGGAAATTCAAAAAAGCGGGAAACTCCCACCTAAATCGGGAGGGTTGGCCACCCTACAGGTGAGTATGTACAAATAAGTTTGCAGAACAAGGCTCGTTTTAAAAAAGAAAAGATCAAAAGATCTTCGAAGGAAAGAACGAAATTTCAAGATTATCCAAGTGTCCCACAAGGAACACACAAAAGTCCAAAGCGAAAAGGGAAACAATTAAACGATGTTTCGCCCGGGGTGACTAGCGTGGGCTCGTCAGTGGATTCACTAGTCACCCTCAATCCAGACATCATTTAACACCATGGCACACTCTGACTTCCAACTCTGAAACACTCACAAATAGGCATCGTTCCGCATGGTACACGTTTTCTTCTATTACTCCACCAAAGATGTCTTGCAAAATCATTTGCCTGACTAAATTTATGTAATGGTTAGAAAAGCAAATAAAAAAAGACTTGAGAGAAAAACAACAAATTTCAATAAAAAAGTAAGGTTATGTTTACCGCCAAACGATTGACTACGTTCAAAAGCTCTATTTTTAACCTCTTGAAGTTACCTTTCTTTACGGTAACGGTAACCATAAGAGTAACGAAATTTGCCGTTAAACTGCCTGACCAAAATCTCCCTAATACGATAAGTAGAGGGCCTCTGATAAGCGTTAAATTAAGGTCTCTTTTTCACCTTCTTTAAGCGCCACCACCTCTTCAAACGTTGACTGTCATACTACCAACACCCTATAAATTTGTCTAATCGTCTCTGACCCGAACCTTCAATTTTTCCTTCTACTGGTAATTTAAAGAGTTCAAATTTCTCATTTCTTAAATATCCCTATCGAAAAACTCATTAAATCTCATAAAAAACAAACCTTGTTTTCATCAGTTTTTAGAAGATTATTAACTTTTTGTTAGGTAAAATTGTAGGTTTATTAAGGTTTGTAATAGTTTATGAGTTATTTTTTTGATTTTGGTAAGTGTGGTTTAATATATTTGTTTTTTTTTTATCTGATCCTATGAACTAACAGATTTATGAGTTTGTATCAAATTTTATAGTCCAAATGTTTTATTTTAAAATATTTCATAGTTTATAAAACACCTTTTTCTAATGTTTTGTATAAGCACATTTTTGATGACACTTTCGGGAGATTTTATGATCAGACAGACACATTAAATTTTAAAGGTTTCTATGAACGTTTCGTTTTATTAATAGTTTGCTATGGGTTGATAAAAACATGAGTTTTTATAAGTCTTTTTATAGATTTTAGAGTCAGACAAACTCACAAAATTTTATAGGGTTTTATATGTCCATCTTTATAAAAATAAATATGGGTTTAAATATATCCATAATATTCTCGGGCTCATGATAAATTTTCTATAAAAATTCCGTTTTTTACGAAACCCTGAGAAGTAATTGAAAAAGCTTTAAGTAGTATACAGTTATATATACTGTCATAAATACTAGAAAAAAAATATTTTTTTGACTCATGATATCTTATAAAATTTTATATATATTACCTTAGAAAATATCATATAAAGTTATATAATACTTTAATAAAAAAATTTGGCTTTTAAAAATCTCATATGTTAAATCTTAAAATTTTTCGCCCTCCTGAACTTACCATATCACATCATCTGTTGTAAATACTCTGGCCAAAAAAAAAATTGTCTTACAAAATCTTCTAGGTTTTTATAAACTATGCCTCAAACAATCTCATAGAAGCTTATAAAAGTAACATCCCTCCCACAGCTTCTGGCGACAAATAAGTACTTATATGAGAACAGTTTTCAATAAGATATGTAGTGCTTGTGCAAGCCCAAGGTGTGTCATTATATTATAGTGGTTAGGTCGTCGTAGTTTGGGTTATAGTTCAGTTTGCCTGTATTATTCCATATTAAATTACTTCTACTATTACTACTACTCCAACTTCGAAAGTTGTGCCTTCATTTTTTTATTTTAGAATGTTGCAGAATAGAATCTTTTCAACGTTCATGATAAACTCCTATTAAAAATCATAAAATATTGTAAACTTTTATAGATCCAACTGGCTGGTAATATATGATGAAATTCTATGCGGGATTTGTGTTTCACTTTCACTAGTCAAAAATTATATCATAAATTTATGAGATCATAGATCATAAACATTTATAATAGTTCATGAGTTATGCTTACCGAGACTTTGGTTATATTATTATCTGAGAAATCTTGGGACCTAATTTTCGAAGCTGCTTGAGGAATCGATTACTCAACAGCCAAAGCACATCAAATGCATGCTCACAGTTCAAGAATGACCGCAGCAAAACAGACGCTCGCTCTGCCATTCACATTCATTCATTTAGGCTTGTTTTCTCCACTGCGTCACATCCTACATATCTCCGTCGCTTTCCCTCTCTAACGTTTAGAACGATATGGAATTTATTCCAACTCATTGTTTTGGTTTTGTCGGGTAATGGCAAATTTTGTAAATAAACAGTGGTTATTATTTGCCAAGGAGTTTTCGTTGGACCAGATATCTTGTCTCTTTTTAATCTAAGATTCTTATTGAGATGTAAAGGCTACGGTGGCTACATTACATTCGCATAACTATCCCTTACCCCCCCTACTTGCGTTCTTGCCTTGTCGAAAAATAAACAAA
Source organism: Oxystoma pomonae (assembly GCA_963921995.1). Taxonomy (NCBI): domain Eukaryota; kingdom Metazoa; phylum Arthropoda; class Insecta; order Coleoptera; family Brentidae; genus Oxystoma; species Oxystoma pomonae. Next base: position 98,234,693 of record OY998167.1, read on the forward strand.
TCACTTTTTAAGAGTCTGCAAAGTTCTTATCTTCTAACGTTATTTGAAAACGTGATGTTTCCAAGTGATAAACTTGGCGGTTTTAAAAGCCTTTAAAAATTGAAAAACAATTTGTGGCAATGACTTGGCCAATTTATGCGATCTTTCTTAATATGTTCAGGGGATAACATTTCCCGAGCCAAAAATAAATCATCAGATAAGAAAAGTTATTTTTCACGCAGACCTTAAACCTTTTTTCAGACAACCTGCGTAAATTTGGGGGAGAGAGGCTGACAGGTATCTATAAAATATTATCGTTTTTGAGGCTGCGTATATGTAAGGTATAAAAACTCTATGCGATAAAACCTTTCATAGAGTTGTGTTTTTCGAAAATGGGATAGACACGGAACAACGAACCGTGTTGTAGCAAGATTTTAACAGAAACCTGATCAATTTTAAACATAAAGAAACTTTTTTCATTAGTTTTTACAAAGGAAACAGTCTGGATCGTAGAATATTATAAAAGCCCATTAAACCTTTTTGAAAACTCACTAACGAAAGATAGTCATCTATGACAAAAGTTAATTGTTGAATGTTACCCTCCTTTTTGTCTGTTATTATGCATTTTACAATAAATATTAGACACCTAAAGTAAATTATTCAACGCATCGGTATCGGTAACAATTGGAATCAGCTGTTCTGTCACCGCACCCGTCAAAAAAGCAAGCATCGTTCGAAACATAGTATGAACAAGTCAAAAAGGTATACCGATCCATTTAAGTATTTACTTTGGGGGGCCAGCTAAGGAATGTGCGTAGAAACCCATTTTCGTGTGAAGCCCGCTCACTTAGCTCGAGATTGGTTTGCCGTATGAAGTCATAGACGTAGACGCTCTAATCAATCTATTTATTGCATCTAATTTTCCAAAGTATTTTATTGATTTAACTATTTTTTAAATAAATGTCTCTTTTACATAAAACACCCCTTGTCAATTTATTATTATTTTTAACAGTAACATTATACATAAATAATGCGCATGCGCATATAGTAAGTCTAACATCATTCAAAAAAAAAGTAAATTTAAATATTAATACATGAAGGCTAGCCGGGAAAAGAGGGAATGTCCATTTTCTACTTATTTGAGAAAAGGCGTTTTTTAGCTTGCAATCTATTACTACTTAAAAAATATTTATATTACAGTAGGTAATAGTTTTTTTTTGTGTTTAATCATCATCATCATCATATTATCTGTTGATCATGCTGTAATCTGATTTTATTTATGATTTTATTGTTTCAAAAAATATTTTGTTAAGATAAATTCGTAGTCAACAGGTGGCGAAATAATAAATAAATAAATAAATATCAGTTTATTGCAACGTACAAACATTAAATATGTTAATAGCTAACAGCGCTTAGTTGATGGTTGCAAAGGGAATCAAAAACAGCTTGCGCTGATCAAAGTTTGATTCCTTCAGTTGTAATAAATTTTAAACAAAAGGGTGTAAAGTAACTAAAAGGAAAGTAAGTATAAAATATAAGATTTAAAAATTAAATAAAAAAATAATAAGGCGCTATTTACAAAAAAAAGCCTATTATAATAAAATAGATTTAAAAAAATAGTTTAAATAAATATGAGAACATGCATAAACAAAACTAAATTATAAACATTAGATCACAGACACAACAATATCCTTAAAAGTAGTTGTAGAAAGTAAAAATAAAATAAAGATAATAAATTACAATAAAATAGCTAAAAAAAATAGTTTAAATAAATATGAGCACATGCATAAACAAGACTAAATTATAAACATTAGATCACAGATACAACAATATCGTTAAAAGTAGTTGTAGAAAGTAAAAATAAAATAAAGATAATAAATAATGAGAAAATTTGTAAGATCAAAAAAATTTCAAAAATCTAAAATTTAAAAGAAGTTAATAAGAAGCTATATCATGGACATCATAAATAGACATAGGCACAATATGACAACACAAACGAGAGCATAATATAATTTACAAAAAAAAATAATGATAACGGGAGTTATATTTCAAAATAATTCTTTTTTAGGAACGACTTGAATTGGGAAATTTTAAGAGACTTTGCTTTTAGAGGAATGGCATTGTATAGTTTACAGATGTTATAGCTAAAACTCCTTTCATAAAAGGTGGTTCGGTGGGGTGGTGTTTGAATAAGATTTTTTAATCGATTGCTGAGGGCGTAGACATTTGCTTTGAATTTTATTTTTTTATGTAAATAGAGTGGTTTTTTTTTGTTTGTATTACCTTGTGGAAAAGGCATAGCGAATGTAGTTTTCTTCACTGACTCATAATAATCTGGCATTCTTCAGTCTATGTGAAATTCTGTCATACTTTCTGACACCATAAATATATCTCAGGCATGCCCTTTGGACCTTTTGAATTCTTTCGCTATCCAAGGCTCTCAGACAGGGGTCGTACACTGCATCACAATAGTTTAATTGACTTAGCATCTGTCGATTTTATTTTTAAAGATTGCCGTTTGCAAACATTTACTGATATGGGATCCAAAACGCAACCCACTATCCATAATTAAACCTAAATTTTTAACCGTTTTAGGATTTCAGTGCCAATTCTAGCTTGAAAGGTTTGTGGGAAGAAAATAATATTTGATTTAGATGGATTGATAATTAGATTATGGGCCTCCGAAGCTATAAGCAGAAGGCTGAAAATTAAAAACAAAAATGTTTGAAGCAGAATACCTTTTAAATTCATTAAAATCAATTGGAAAGTCCCTGATTTTTACAAAAAATGTGGAATAACGAAATTTTTTCATAAAACTTGAAATTTCAAAAATATTAATGACTCTCCAATAAATGTTAAGTAACTTTCCACAAACGGCCAGACATGTGCTGTGTAAAGGTCCGGCCATTGCACGTCAGCATCAACGTATCTTCGGTAAACCACAGATCAACGGACACCAAAGCAAACTGCGGGCCTCTTTAAGGGGCTGAATATTCTGTGTGAACAAAGGCCCTTAAGGGTTATTTCTAAAGTTCGAGCGGAAAACTTTTAACTCCTTAAGAGACGCCACATATTTTTCTTACACTGTTTTGGACATGAGCGTTTTAGTGTGCATAGTAATATTTAATTTTTTGGGATGTACAAACAGACAACTTGATTTTTTCAGAAATATAATAGGTATTTTATTGCCACGAATACAAGCATTTTGCATAAAAATGTATACACACAATTTGACTGATACAGTAGTCCAGGAAATTTCGACTTACATCCTGCATCCTGTCCAATCACTATACTACACTTTTTAACATTTTTACATTATTTGTTTGATTCCTAACTTCCACACGACAGTTCTTATACCGGGCTTCCAAAATTTTAACATTTTGAAATACTTTCACAAACCAAACTTCACTTTTTACATTCTAACTATTTTCTTTCGCACTGCCTTGTACTGTTTTAAGATGAGTATTGGAACTCGTTTGGATTTCAACTGTCTTCTGTTTAAGCCAATTTTTGCTTTTATAGCAAAATGTGACGTAAGCGCTGAATTCCCAGAAAAAAACGGGCTTACGTGCTGGAAGTCTATTCCTGAACAGGGAGCGGTATAAATCGCTTTAGAGAATGATCACATATCGTACGACTTTCAAGAATACACGGTCTTACAGTGCTCTCGCGGTCATGTGATGAAAAATTCTTGTTAAGTGACGCGACGTAGGTATGGTTTGTCGGAGCTCTGCAAATTGAATTTAGTTTTTAACAATTTTTTAACGGTACAACACCTCGGTAGTGCGCGCTATGCCTAGAGACATAGAACACAGTGGGTGTTTTAACTTAGAGTCTTTTTTTGTGTTGGTTTTTTGAACTTATATGTTGTTTTTTATTTTGGCTAAGAAATATTTCTTTAGAATAAATTTTCCGTTTTTTACAAAAGAAAATGTTGATGAAAAATTTTATTAAAATTTTTATGAAAATTATTTTGGAAAACTTATGAAACGAAGAAAAAAATATTTTGAATATTTAAATTTTCAAAATCATTAACTAAAATTTTTATAACAATCGTTGAGGTTGGCTGCTAAAAAGAAAATATTTCCCAAAAAGTATCGAAAGAAAACAAAAATATTTTCAAACTTATCATACCTACTTTCTTTCCAACTTATTTTTTTTATTTATTTTACTATTTCTGAAACAAAAAAACCATTTAATATATAAATTTATAATCACTTTTGTGGAAAGAAAATATTTTGCCAGTTATTAAAACAAAATAATTTTTAAATTTGTTTATAACTTTGGGATTTTAAGAAAAATTCTGTTTTAAGTTTTTGTTTTTTTTTAACTTTTTTTAAACAAAAAGTACTAACTTTTTTTTTAATTATATAATTTGACTTGAAATTTTCGACCTTTCACATCTGTAGCAACAAAAAATGTTAAAAGTAAGCCACAATAGACCCAATAGTGGTCGCAGTGGACAGTGCCATACTGGCACACTCACAAACGAATCAATCAATCAATCAATGCCCCCCATAAGAAAAGAATAAAATCGGCAGTCTTTTTAACGCACGAACCCAGGAACGTGTCAAACGCCCCCGCAAGGCCGGGGGTGCTGCGGCATATTGGGGGCCTCTTAGCCGATTTAAAAAAGCAAAAAAGAAAGAATATAATATATAAAAACAAATGCGCAGACAAATACCTTTTGGCTCCTTTAAAATTGCATACATTTTGAATATTAATATTAACCTAACTCCCTTATTATTGGAGGTAGAAAAAAGTTTCAAATACAAAAGTTCCTTAATTATTTACAAAATTTGACAGCAACTTTCTTATTTTAAATGAAACACGTATTTTATTTTACCAATAAACTGGACTTTCTTTCGTGATTTCAAAAATGTATAACTTGCATACCCGTGGTTTTTAAATTATGGCAATTTAAAATGTTTTCACTAAGGTGGCTGTGACTGGCTTGATGCCCTGGAAAACTTGACTATATTTTAAACACAGGTGGCCTTGAATTGACATAATCGTATACTTTGACATGATTTATTTTTAATTACGATGGTTTTTACGGACAAAGAAAAGTTCGATATTTTTTCAGTTTATGTTGAAAACAATCAGAATGCACGAAGATCTCGAAGAGAATTTTCAGTGCGGTATCCTGATAGGAGAGTGCCTGATTTAAAGACCTTTAAAAACATACAAACAAAAATATATACTTCATATTCCTTGAAAAGGAAGAAAAGAACAGTAGCAGTAAATGAAGATAAAGAAATGATGATCCTACTGTATTTGAAAGGTATATTTAAAAAGAAATCTTTTGAATTTCTATAAAACATCCGATAAACAACGTTACACTTGTTGGACATGTGGAGAAGGCGTTTAGTATATTGTCAAACAATGCTGGAAGAGCTTCAAGAATATCCAGATATGTTAAATTAAATCATATGGACTGACGAAGCTTCATTCAGCATAGCTGGTGAATGCAATAAGAAGAATTTGCATTATTGGGCAAGAGATAACCCAAGAAAAACAATACGCCGAAGAAGATCTGGGGGGGTGTGGTGTGGCATGCTGCGAAACCGAATAATTGGACCATTTTTTTATCGTGACAATCTTAATGGGCGGCGGTATCTCGAACTATTAGAAACGAATATCGAAGAAGCTATCAATAACCTGCCGCTCCCACTAGAGGAAGCGCCACTAATCAATCAATCAATCAATCAATCAAGGACCGGTATTCGCGTAACTAAATACGCTCGGCGTTTCGTACTCGCTGACCGTATGATAATGTAATATTCGCATACCACGTGACCAAAGTAACAAAAATGGTATTCACGTATATTGAACGCAAGGCGTCGACGAAGTGCGCTGTTTTGCCATCCGCGCGTACGATTTTCCTACCCTACAATACTTTGTAGAGTGCTGCAGAAAATATAGCATTTTTTTCAGTTTGCGTTTTTATTAATAATAAGAAAAATAAAAATCTCTTATTAGTAGCTTGGGGACAGGTGACAAACACGTACACATCAACCTTACTATTTGATACTCGATGTAAGACAACTTTTTTTCCAAAAAATTGCAACAAAAACTTTTCTTATCAAAATCGACATCGAAATAATTGAGCATCCGTATAATAGTAGAAATAGAAGCAATCAAAATTCTGTAAAACCAAGGGTAAAAAAAGCCATTGGTCAGCGGTGCTTAATTTTTGTATCTTTCATCGGATGTGTAACAAAAAATATCTGGTTTTGTTAGGCTCATGCCCACATTAATCGTTTTCTTTCAAAAATAAACTAAAAACTTTCATATGAAATATGAAGTTAGCAAACATGAAATAAATAGCTTAATTGATATAAAAAATAATTAGTAAACGATATAGGTAACTATCTTTCTGTGTTTTCATCTGTATTTTCTTTACTTTTATGAAAAATCACAGTTTTCACACTAATTACTATTTTTATGTTTTTTATCTTTTGTCATTTTATTTATTCATAACTGTACTAAAAATTATTATATTTTTTTTAATTCAACAGTTCCATGAAAACATACATTTTTCCACGCACGAGGTTTCTCTTGTGGATGTATGAATTCTGTGTTTGTTGTTGAATTGGTTAGGTTATTTTTTGGGTAATAAATACCTTAGAGTTTTATTTTCTGTTTCTTAAAATGTAGAATACGCATGTTCACTACAATTATAAGATATAACTTACTAGATATATAAGTAACTATTGTGAAACCATTTTAACCATAAATGCTACATAATAAAGTATCAATATCAATATACGACCGTGCCGGAAACACCACTTTCCTTGACTGAGTGCCGGAATAAATTTAAATTTTCCCGCACTGAGTGCGGAATTTTTTTTTGTAGGTGTGCGGTTAAGTCACAGGGTCAAAAGACGGGTTTAACTCAGCTAAACCAAGCCATCAAGTAATTTTTTACAGGATCAACATACACTTTTGCAAGTCACCATTTGATTTACCCTTTCTGAACTACGGATCGAAATCCATCACGTAATGGCCTCTTTCTTACACATAGAAAAAGAAAAGGAGCGACAAGGCTAACAAGAAATAAAAATGCAAAATTCGGTGATGCCAAGATGTGCTAAGCGAATTTGATTCTGTCTGCTCGCAGGGCAGCGCGTTCGGCAGAGCGAATACGAAAAGTCGCCGGTCAGCGTGCCGCTGAGCGCGCTGTTCGCTATTCGTTTCGCTTAGCGACTTCAAAACGTTACGTATTACGAGAATACCGGTCCAGGACGGTGCTTCAGTGCATAATATCCAAGAAGTAACAAGATTTTTGTCTAGAAATTACCCTGTTTGGTTGGGTGCAAATGGAACTATTCCATGGCCACCTGATAGTCCCGACTTAAACCCTCCCGATTCTGGTTATGGAACGAAATGAAAGAAGCTATATATAGATTTAGACCCAACACCCTGGAAGAAATTGAGAACAGAGGGGGCAATATTGTCAATGAATTAAATGAACCACATCAAGCCTCTATTATTAATACAATCGCTGGTCTAAGAAGAAGGTTTCAGCTTTGTGTTCAACGAAACGGCGATAACAACAAACAATAATAATTGTTCAGTCAAGACCACCCGTGTTAAAATATATTCCTATAAGTAAAAAGGGAGTTAAGGGGGGTGGAAAATATAGTGAATCACTCTGTACATGAGATCCATATTAGTTTGTTGGTGTTTTTATAGTTAGTTTTATTGTATATTACAAATATTTGTAATAATAAAATGTAGGCTAAAATATCAGGTTTTCACATTAAAGATGGCCCCCGCATTAATCCATTAACTTTCTTGTTGTCGAAAAAAAAAATATCGAGTAGAACACGGGCGCACCCTAAAAAATTTTGCGGGAGGACCTCAGAAAAATCTGATACGCTTCTGCACGAATACCACTTTACATCCCTGTATATAAAACAAAATACAAATTTTTGCTCTCCTATGTTCCAATAAAAACACATTGCACCTTTATATAGACAGTCGCGTTGCTCAATCGACCGCCATTACCATTTTGTAAACAAACTGCGCGAGGGATAAAATATCAAAAACATTTTAAATTAAACACTTTTAATTGTATATGGATCGTTTTAAAACCGCTTTAAAACAGTAAAAGAAAATATCCAGGCATTTTTCTTTGGTGTCTAGAAAAAATAATCATTTTGTCCTAAGAAGGTCAAAAAGAGCCTGAAAAAGAAATTGTTTTTTAAAGTGCGCATTGTGCTTATTTTATATAAGTTTTTTGGTAACCAATGAAAGGTAATTTTTAACATTTTATTTTGAGGAAAAGTCTAGTTTCGTACAGTGCCGATTATTCTGGGTTTCATATAAAATGTGGATATTAAAACAACAGGCATTATTGCATGCATGAAGGTATAACTTAAATAGAGACATTATGTTTAGCACAGTTGCGATCAGACATAAGGTAAACAGTTTAGCGACGATGCCAGATTGCGTTTAAAGTTGTCTCTCTACACATAATGTTTTTACAAATATAATATTTTTATAACTTTTTTTATCATTTACCTGCAATTATGCAAATTCTCTGGTTCGTTATTTAAAACATGGAGAAACACTTTACTTTTATTCACATATATAAAGATATTTAGATATATTATACAGGGTGGATTATTTAAACGGAACGGTGCTTCTAGCGGGTTAGAATTTGGTTAAATAAAAAAATCCAAAAACACGTCAGCTGAGATTTTTGATTTCCTTTAATCGTGCTATCTTCGATTTTGTCTATGTCATTTAGTTTACGAGGTATGGATTTTTTTTATTTTTTTTTAAATAGGATACGCTGTATATTTTACAATTTTTGAAATCTGAAAACAATTCTCTCTTCAGCAATAACACACAGTAGGATCTATCTTTTACGATAATCAAGATATTTTTATCTAAATCTGTATGGAAAAGTTCGATATTTATTCAAATATCCCCCGTAAAACAGGGCATAGACAACAATTCTATGCAAGTTTAAACGTCTCTATCTTGGTGTCCTATTTTTTAAAAAAATATTTTTTTGCCATACTTCGTAAACAAAACGACATAAAAAAATTCAAGATAGCACGATTAAAGAAAATTAAAAATCTCGGTTGACGTTTTTTTGGATTTTTTTATAAAAAAATACCTGATACTTTGGCCGAAAGAATAATTATTTTTATTTTCCAATGTGACAACCTCGCATTTGTGGCGGGTCAGCCATATAACGTTTTGTGTGCTACTCCATTCATAATTTCTCGTCGGCGTTGTAGCTTTAAAATAATCGAGGTTTTGGTATATTTTACAGATTATTGAACAGTTTTTAATATTTCTTCAATAGATTTTTAAGTGTTTGTGGCAAAAGTGATATGACAGGGTGCGTGATGTGACGAAAACTGGAGATTGCAGGTGAAAACCAAAGATTTCACAGGTTAGTTATCATATGTTTTTCCGACACCATCTTGTCATAGGCCGCCATAGGCGGGCAAATGCAATAAATACAAAATATAATTAATAAATATAGAAAACGAATTTTTGCGAATTTCTGCACTTATTTACTCTTACTCTATATTTGGTATAATCAACCAACCCCAGCTGCGACATGTAAGAAGTGCGTATGATATTTATTTATAACTATAGACCAATTTTTTAATGAGTGGACTGACGTCATTTTTGCCTCTGAAAACGTATTTCTTTATTGTCAACAGTTCGCATGTCAAATAATGTGTTGTTGTCCTGCATAAAAAGCTTCTTCCTAAGTTTATATATATTTGGTATTTCTGAAATTAAAACCAAAACATAATTTTGTTTCGATTTTTAATTTAATCTAGTTTATAAATGCATCTAAAAACTCCAATTAGACTTAAAATTCACGCAGTGCTAAAAACATACTTTTACCTATGCTAAAAGTTTTGCAGGTACTGTAAAATTGCAGGCACTTTTCACTTTTTTTGTGTCTCTGACATTAAATATTTTTTTATGGCGTGCGGGAAATCCTACTTCCCGCATGTAAATGCATGTAAAAAGTCTATTCACAACAGCTGTGAGATAGCATTTAATTTTTTTATAAATCTCTTTAAAATTTAAGCTGTTTTTAAATTTAATTAAGTCAAAAATATTGGTAATTACTTTAACTTTGATATCTTGCTGTTCAATAAAACTGAGAAAAATTTTTTTATTAAAAAAATCATTTTTCTTAATAATATAAAATGGGTGCTCAATATGAGACAGACATGAATCTCAATATGAGACAGTCTTATATAAGGAACCTTAGCAACAAACGTATTTTTATTGAGTTACTTGCAAAAAAATACACCTACTAATGTAAAAACTTCTAGATACCTATTTATTCAAATACAAGTCTTTTTTTGCCATTTTTTGCACACAGGGGGCAAGTAAAATCATTAGCATGAACTTCGCCACAATCTTCATGGCACCACCGAAAACAACTTGCGCCTTGAGTGTCTTCAGAATATTTTCCATCATCATAGACTTCTTCATCGCTGAAATCATTTAACTTAAAGGAATTTTGAGAAGAACTGGAGCTGCTAGATATTTGTCTTGCTATTATTGGGTTTTCGTTTCTTAGTTAATATTTTGGTTTTGTTTTTAATAGATTCTTCTAAATCTTTTTTGTATGGTATAGACGTTATTAAATTGGCTGAACCTTTTCGTCTATTTCTACTATTAGGATTGGCTGATGATGTTGAAGGAGTGGGAAGGATGTCTTTTGGAGTAACTTTTAGCAAACTTTCACAGTTAACAACGTACGTCCAAATTTTCTTTGAGTTGATGAGTTATTTCTGGCGTAGTGGAATTCTCCATTGTAGCAGCGCGATTATAAGCGCAATTATAAGCCCTACCAAATAATGAACAAATGTTGTCCTTGGTGACAAGTTTACCAAGATTGTTTCTAAGGAAATACTCAATCTCCCGCGCATAATAGGTTTTGAGGGGTGCCATAAACCCTACGTCAAGAGGCTGCATTTTGTGGGTTGCGTGGGGTGGTAAGCAAACAATTGACACATAATTTTTCTCAGTTACCTCTATATTACGGGTATGGGAATAATCATCCAAAACCAATAGAATGGGATCTGTGACTGTGGGTTTTGTGTGGCTAGTAAAATGGGCAAACCATTGCATGAAAACATTTGTCTGAATCCAGCCTGAAGGGTGGCAAGCCCACACTGAACCTGGGGATGCACCATCCATTAGATGTTCAGACATATTCTTACGAGGAAAAACTAGTAGAGGTGGCACATATGTCCCAGGCGCATTAGCAGTTAGCAATTTTCCTCGTTCCTGAGATGTTATAGCGCAAATTTGCCTTTTTTCCTTGAGACCAATTACTTTACTTTGTTTGTGTTGCACAACTGTAGTTCCTGTTTCGTCAACATTAAACAGACGATGAGGTGAAAATTTAATTTTTTCAATTTCTTTTTCAAAGACGTCAAATAATTTCTTTACATTTTCATCATTAAAACCTTTTATCCTTGCTGCAGATATGGCCTGAGGAGTTCGAACAGCTAGCCGCGGGTGCCTAGATAAAAATCCTTCTAACCATTTCTTGCCTGCAGTTCCAGTTTTATCACCAAAAGGATGTCGTAGGCCGTTTCTTATTGCCAACTGAAATGCCATTGCATTTTACATCAATTCAGCCTGACCCATAATACTTTTTCTCCATTTATAAACAATAATCTGCCAACTGAGATTCCATTTCCCTAGGTAGAGCCTGCTTTCTTCCAGACCAATTTCTACAAGTTCTTTGACAGGTCGTCTCTTACGTACCTTTCGACTGTACCTAGAAAACACTTGGATAAATAAAAAAAATATTTAGCATTAAGAAGTTTTTACCTTTTGGCACTTCAAATTCTCTAGCAACTCTAAGGTAACCCATCTCATTATTATTTACGGCTTTTACTGTCCTGATCATAGCATTCTGGTCCCACTGTTTTCTTTTTCGTTTATTATTAGGCATCTAATATGAAAAAAAAAATATTAAAAAAATCAATATCTCCCAATATGAGATATCTCATGTGCGAACTATTTTACTTTTATACAAAAATGTTTGTAAGTTTTCAAAAAAATATGTTAATGCTTAATTAAGAAGCTTAAAATGTAAAATACGACTTGCTTTATACATTACAATAAATAATACCTACCTTATTGGCACTAAAAATGACCGCAATTAAATTAATGCAAAACTTTTATAAACCACGATGTACACGTTATGGGCGACAAGACCTTACTGGCTAAAAGGCACCTTGAAATATATTGAGGTACTTACCTCTCCTCCTCTTGCTTACTGATTGCCACTACCACCGAAATTTAAAGGCCTGTACTCCTTAGGGAAATAAGGTGTCTCATATAAGGAACCTATCTTATATTAGGATACTTTCCTCTATTCTAATTCAGATAAATTTGGCAATATTTTCCCTATTTAACATACGAAAATGATTAAAATAAATAAAAGTAATAGTTCTGTCAGATTCTTACAAATTATTTGAAGAATAAACTTGAAAACTGTTTAAAAATACGTGTTTTGGTCGCGTGTAAACACATCTTAATTCCACCAGACAAAAGAAACATTCGCGTTGTACAACGCCAACGCAACGTTGCGGAAAAAAACGTCAAATTAAGTCAAATTAAACCATGTTTATAATTAAACTTAGTTTAATAATATATATACGGTGCAAGAACCAGTATTATAGCATGTTGAATTAGCCTGCATATTTTTATCGTAGAATAAAATCAGTTGTTTTTTTTAAAATAATACCCTCTTTCAAAGGTTTAAGAGTCCCTCATAACAAGTAAAATTAAAATTGTTTAAAACCTCCGACAACTTCGACAAGTGGTGTAGTTTCGACCAAATTTCGACTTGGGTATGTCATGATTACAGTGGCGTAGTCAGGGGGGGTTTTGGGGTTTAGAACCGCCCCCAGGAGGTCCAACCCAATCTACAGTAAATTAATCATGATTAAGGGCTCAGCAGGGTTACCAAACATCCCGTTTTTTACGGGACCGTCCCGTATTTAGACCAAAAATCCAATATCCCGTCATGGGTTCTTAAGGGACAATAAAAGTCCTGAATTTTCATATGTTATTAAAATTAGAAGACTAACATAATAAATAATCTAAAACAATTTTTAATTCGTGCAATCTCATATTTAGAAAAATGGTTTGATTGATCTGGAAATAATGTGTATTTTCATTTACAAAAACTTAATCGAAAAGAAAATTTCGATTTTAATGACCTTTGTCGAATTATCAATGAATTGCAATTACAAGAAATTGACATCAATACTGTATTTGAGGAGTATTCTTCTATTTAAACCTTAATACCAAGCATAATTAGAGAAGAGTGGTCTTGTAATAGAGAACTTCTTGAGCTGTTTATAATAATTTCATTTATTTTAAGCATTCCTGCATCTAATTTCAAATGGTCAAATAGAAGAAACCGATGTAGCGTTAAGCTAACATAGAGATACAGATTTGTATAAATTTTGATATGACCTGTGCGGTTTCTTAATTACATCAATGAAAATCCTGAGTTAATTCAAAGGGCTAAAAGTCAAAATAAATATGATTTTAAAAATTAAAATGTGTTTTTTTTTGGTTGATATGGCGTGACTGTAAGGTTTTAAATGAAAATGTTCAAAAACTATTTTCAGTTTATCTTCTTCACGCTAGCGCTCTGTTTACAGAACGATGCATAGCGGAGTTCTGTCAACGGCATTTGCGTGTGGAAAAAGGGATATTCTTGGATATTCTGCACTTTTTAGGAAAATAACTATTTTCCGACAAATATTTATATTTATATGTGAACTATATTTATATGTGAACTAAGTAAGCGCCCCGTATTTTAAAATTCAAAAGTTGGCAACCAATCCTCACCACTTTTTGGCCTTTCACCTTGGTTTGTGACGTGTGTTTGCTGTGATGTCTTAAAATTTAAAAATTTTGCCTGTGGTGCTATGACGTCATTAATTGTGTATTAATTTTAAAAGATTAAAATTTTTAAAGAATATTTTGTTTTTTTGTCAAAGTTTCGGCGCTATACCAATATTGAATATTGTTAAAAAAAATTTTAATTTTAAGAAATTGTTTGGTCAACAACTTTTGAAACGCGTAAAAAATCTGCAAATGAGACTAGATGGGAGATGAGACTAGATGGGAGTTGCTTTTAAAAATAAGAATTTTGATAATCTAACTTAACACCTATTAAATCACCCCTCTACCCTCCCTTCAGTTCAAAAGGTTTGAGGAATAGGCACCTACCTATTTTTTAAAAATTTGCCATAGGTATATAGGTAATTTATTTTTATTAAATGATGAAACCCCCCCAGAGTCGATTTCTGGTTACGCCACTGATGATTACACCTACTTTTTTAAATATTTTTTGGTAAGTACTGAAACGGGGGGAATGCGAATAGAAGAATCTATTTAGCGATTGATGGCCTACCCCTTCTAAGGGTGGTGTTACGTTAAAATTTATTTGAAAACTAAAAACAGAACCTAATTGCGTAACGTCTCGTTTACGCAATGTATTGGATTTTAGTCGATTTTAGGGATAAATACTCTGATGCATTAATTACCTCTATGACTGTAGTATCTGCTAGTATCGATCGAATAGCAGAACACAGAAAGGCATTTATACAAAGGCAAGGAAAATGACATTGACAACCAGTCTGTACGGTATCGCAGCAATTTTCTCTTCGATCAAACTATGGAAATTTAAAGCGCTAATATGGTGCAGTTTTGGCACACAAAAGCGCGCCAAGGTATACAGACAGATAGACGCATTTACTGTCGACCTGGTTCACTGATGGCATACGCTAAAAGACCACGTTGACGATGAGCGATTTTAGATAAAAAGGATTTACACACATTGGTTCAGAAGCATTGTAAACATGTCTTATAAAGGAAGAGATTGCGGAAAGAAGATTTGAGGAAAATGTGCCAAGGTTTTCGCTTACTAGGTCCTTTATGTGTTGAGGTCTCAACCCATCGATACCACCTGCAGATCCTGGCCTGAAGGATAAAATTGATTTTTTAGTATCTATATCCAGAATGTTTAAATTTGAAGCAATGTCCTGGCTTGACGGAAAGCGAATTTCTTGTTCGTGTGGTGGATATTTCTCTTCTAGAATTCTAAAGCATTTTTCAGTTTTGGTTGCTAAGGTTTCGCTTGATGTTAGAATTTGGATTGCCCTTTGATGTCTTCCTCGGAAATTTTGGATTCAACTTTCCTCTCCAGGTTTTTTTGTAGACTATTCAGGTTTCTTTCCTCGTTCGATTTCTTTTTTCTTTGCTCGTAGTGGTTCTGGTTGAACCAGGACCGAAACGAGTCCTGCCAAGCTTGTATAGTGCACGTGCGCAAAGCTGACTGGATTATCGTTTTTCAAGATTGGCCGATCACCTGCTCAGAGGCAGGTGTATGAAAGTATAGAAAGGTCCCTTCGATACACGGCAATCGAGTAAAGTTCGATCGTGGTCGAAAAGTCTGTTATTGGTCGATATCATGACCGGATTGCAACTGTGACGTCATTGTTTTAAATCAATAGCACCGGTTTCAGGAGGTTGGTTGGCTAAATTTTGCAAAATTATAGATAAGTATTCCTTTTTTGAGTAAAATGAAAGATACCTTGACAATTTTATAAATAAAGTCATTACTTTAGAATCCCTGTCAAGATTTCTGTCAAAATAATGTCAACCAGAACTTATTTCTAAATGGGCTGGTTTGGAACTAATAAAGACGGTGGAAGCCGCTTCGCCGAATCGATACCAGTTACTTTTTTTATACGGGCCACTTAAAGCGCTTTTATGTAGGGACGGGGTTTAAAAATTTAAAGTAACACTCGTGGCATATCGGACAAAGCGTTTTTGTTTCTCACTTCATTACGACCAGGCCTCCACAGGGTTCCCACTGACCTGGAAAATCTGGAAAAGTCAGGGAATTTTCAGAGCTACCTGGAAAAGTCAGGGAATGACCAAAAAATCCTCAAAAGTCAGGGAATTGACACACAAAACCTGGAATTTCTCTTTCTCAACCTATTTTTTAAACCAACTTTGTAAAATATATTATGTGAGTTCTTCTCTGCTCACCTCGTGTATAAGTTCAACATCTGTTTCGCGCTCAATCAGTTCCAGTTCACCTAAAATTCAAGAGCAAGAGAAAAGAGAGAGGAAAGCTTTTTAAAACGTGTAGAACAAGAACCGCATCTTTACCGACGGTCGTGGCAGATTCTGTTTATTGAACATATTTGGTTTTCGTTTCCAAATAATAAATATTACCTGCTGAATTATTTCTCCTTGTTCTAAGCACACATCGTGCTATATTCTGTTTCAACTTTCAACTGTAGTCTAGTGTGTTTTTTCTAATACGAGAATATTTATCATGTAATGTATTTATTCCTAACCCTTAAATGATGTGGCATGCAACTGCGAAGAATCCAAAATGTCGAAAAAAAAACAGTTTCTAATTTAGACTGGATAAGTCCTTCCATAAGTTCACCAGAGTGGCAGTGTCTACAGGAGTGAAAATCAATAAATATCAAGCATATTGCAAGCTTTGTTTAAAAAATATTGAATTGAGTAATATGGGGCCTCACGCTATCTTGGGCCATTTTAACAGCAGTGGTCATGTAAAGTACGTGAAACCTGAAAAAAATTCAGGGAAATTGCCTTTGTTAATCAAAAAAACTGATACACTATTAGTCTTGGGCCAAAATGACAATGGACCTACATCTAAACCAACTACTCGAAGTAAAGAAACCTCCACAGTAACTGCTTCCACTGCCAAAAAGGGTTCTACAGCCATCAGTTATGGATGCAGAAATATTTTAGTGCAAAGAGTCTTTAAGATTAATCCCGTTGTTGTCAATTATGTTCACATCATCTGCGAAGACCAGTAGTAGGTTGGGTCCTTCCTGGTGAAATATAGCCGTTGCTGTCTTAATCTTGACTTTCCTGGTTGAATATTCTAATGCTATGTTGAAGAGTTGGGGTGAAAGAGAGTCACGACTCTGCTTAAGCCCATTTTTGATACCAAAAAAATCAGAGTAGCTCTGTCACACCCTTATTTTGCACCTTGTATCCTCCGTATACATTTTTACCACAGGGATATCAGCTTTTAAAAGCTCAGTTCCTGCATTGCTTCCCACAGCTTTGCTCTACATAATCTGTCAAATGCCTGTTTGAAATCAATAAACATCTGGTGAAGTTTAGATGGTGGTCTCTCTTTTTCCTTTATATCATTCTGCGTGCTTAAGATTTTTGTTATTTATACTCTTCTATATTAGATGCTGTTGGGTGTTGAAGCATTTTTTTCCTGGTCATATTTCGTCTTTCCGTCGCTCTACTACAGTCGTCATCAAACTACTTCCTTCTTTGTTTTCTCTTTTTGTCGAGCACTTGACTAGCCACCCTAGTTACTTTTTCTTGGCTGTTCCTCCAGAGCTCGTTTACATTGTAGTTCCATTGCGGTTCTTTTATTTCTTCAGTAATTGCTTTCTGGTATATTTCCTGTGTTTGTTCTGTCTTGAGTTTTCCGTATTCCAGCTTATGCTGGTCTTCTTTTTCGTGTGCATGTGCACATGTGCATATATATTAACACTTCGTGCAATTTAGTTTTATAACTTGCTAGATGAACCTAAAAAAACGTTGGTAGAACTAGGCAAATTAGTATTTTATTTTTAATACTCTTAGGTACCTGATTTGTTCTTAGGATTTAACGAATTCGGTTTTTGTGATTTTTGATAGTTTGAAACAAAGTTTTTCTCTCGATAATATAAATACCTGCTAAATTTTTTGCCTTGAAAAATTGTTATGGTAAAAGTCTACATTTACTTGCTATCCACGTAGACAAGCACCAAAAAATACCTGGAATTTTTTAAAAAATGGTCAGGGAAAACCTGGAAAAGTCAGGGAATTTGGAAATCAGAATTTGGTGGGAACCCTGCTCCAATATTTAATGGAGAATCCAGACACCTACAGACCTGTTTCATCCTTATTAAGAATCCTCAGAGAGTCATAGGATTGTACCTGGCAGTTGAAGCTACACGAGCAACCACGCACACCTCTCGAATTTAGAACAAAAAGTTTAGACGTTGGAGGCCTGGTCGTAATGAAGTGAGAAACAAAAACTCTTTGTCCGATATGTCACGAGTGTTACTTTAGTTTTTATTTGAGAACGCAAGATTCACTTTGTTGTTTTTGAAAATTTTGTCGTATAAATATCAGTAAAACCGCTTTAAGCACTAAATCGATTTGATTTTAAAACGATTTAGGCATTCGGTTTATCACTTTAAAACCGATTTTAGCGCATTGCTTTCAACTTAAAGAAGAAAACTGTTAAAGTCCAGGCAGCATTGTGGCAGTTGCGCCGAGTGGTCGGTCGAATCTGAGGCATTAGCCCGAGGATCCTACACTGGATGGATATACACGGTCATCATAAGATCAAGGATTCAATACGGATCAGTGCTCTGGTGGCCCGTTGTAGAGAAGCTGAACATATTCAAAAAGCTTACGAGCCTGCAAGGGCTCTTCTGCAGAGGGATGACCGGCGCAATGAGGACGACCCCCACGCACGCTCTGGAAACAATCTTGGGTCTCCCCTCGCTTCCAACTTGGATCAAGAAGGAGGCGATGGCGGCGCACCTGCGATTAAGGGACCAGGGACTGTGGAAGGGTAGGGAGGAAAGAGAGGGCCATCTGGCGGTCGAGGGACTGGTGACGAAAGAGTTGCCCCTTCTAAGACTGCCAGTGAAAGCACCGCTTAAACCATGGAAGTTCGATAAAAAGTACAAGGTCACAATAACGGAACGGAATGAGTGGCAAAGGGAAGAATTCCGAACGGAATTAAGCAGAAAGGCGATGATCTGCTACACGGATGGCTCTAAACTGTCAGCCAGCCAGACAACAGGCGCAGGCGTGTACGCGGAAAACCTAGAAGTTCAGAAGAGTTATCCATTTGGAGAAAACGCTACGGTGTTTCAGGCGGAGGTGTATGCCATTATCATGGCAGAAACCCTACCCGAGGTTAGAAATGGCAGGAGGAACATATACATATGCTCCGGCAGCCAGGCTGCCCTCAAGGCTCTAAGTGCACCCAAAATAGTCAGTAGTCTGGTAGAGGAGTGCGCTGAAGCACTGCAAACACTGGCTCAAGACAAAAGGGTGACACTGATGTGGGTCCCAGGTCATGAGGGAATACCAGGGAACGAGAAAGCGGACGAACTTGCCAGACTAGGGGCCGAAACCTAATACATTGGACCGGAACCTCTTCTGGGAATAACGAGGAAACAGGTACAGAGTGAGCTCAACAAATGGGCGAACAATGAACTGAAGACGTCCTGGAAGCAAGAGTCAAAGTAGCTATTCGTGGTCCATGGTCTGAATGTAGGCAGAACTAAATGGCTCTTAGGTAAGACCCGAAATGACATTGGACTGCTGACAGGGATGCTGACTGGGCACAATCGGCTAAACAAACATCTGACGCAAATAAGAGATCAAGGCAGCTGAAGTAGGGATTTCCCACGATAGAGGAAGAAGAGCTGCACTCGCTCAAGTGGGCCGACTTACTGAACTCCGTAAAAAAGACGGGGAAGCCCGGAGAGAGAGGTGCAGCGGAAGTAGGGGCATAGGGGTAATGAACGGGGTATGGCAAAAAGGGCCCATGAAGAGGCCTAATTGCCAGGCCCACGGGCCGCCCCTATACTACTACTACTACTACTACTAACACCGGTTGCACCGACAAATATGTGGTTAATTTAATTTTTTTCTTTTTAAACTGACGTTTAATGACATTTAGTAAATGACGTATTAAACCCTCGGAGAAAGCGATTTTATTTAAAACCATCCTTATATAAATACTGTTTTAGACGCGAATAAACGTAGTTACACAGTGTTTCGTCGCCGAAGGGTATTCGGTGTGTCGTGGGACTTCTTAACAGTTCTCGCTGAGCATCTGTAGGATTCCTGACTGACTGACAGAGGGTCGATTTAGTCCATCTAGACAAATATTTGGCTACTACTTCTTGACTAAGTTTGTTGTTCAGTTTGGACCGGCTTTAACCATGATTCTGTGAACGTTTTTCTCGTACTTTTGTAGAATTCACTATTGCACTTTTAATATATTTTAGTTTTTCCTATACCTAGCATTAAATTACTCATTTCATTAGAAAAATGCCGTTAAATTAGCCTTTTTAATCGATTTAATCACACGAAGTAACCAAACCAATTCTTGGTCAGTACTTGATGCATGTAATACTTGTCGCTCACTTCTATTTCCTTTCTTGTCGGTAAAAGTGAGTGAGCAATAGAATGGAAAATAGAGTGAAACTGTGGATCGGGCATTTATGAAAACCCAGAGATAACAAAATGGTTAGGATACGCGAGCTGCGTACGAATACTGCAAGGGTGGTCGTAGAAATAGGTAAGATGTAGTGGATGTTGTACGACGTATCCGTTCTGAGCATGCGCACTGAGATACGATTACGATTAAACACTCTTTATTTTAAGTGTCTAGTATCTTTTAAAATAATTATCCTAAGCAAGGTTCCGTATTTACATCGCAAAACTGACGGATTTCCTCTGTGCATTTTGATTTGTTAGCGTGTGTACTGTGTGAACTACATCCTTCAATGTTGATAAGGCCTTAGTGACTTGCCATATAGAAAAACGAGGTAGAAACATAGTTCTGAAATCTAGCGCTCTCATTGGTGAAAACCGGCAGAGGTGGGCGTTTGCACCTCGACTAACGCGATTGACAACTTCCGTCGGATCTGACCAATGAGGTTGCTGGAAGTCGGCGGAAGATACGTTCAAGTAGAATTGCGTTACTTTAAGTGTCTATTGAGTGTGATGGGGGTCTGAGCTTTATAGAAAAGTCCGAATATTCGCGATCTTTAAACCATTGTTTAATAACTGGTTGAAAACCGGTGTTATAAAGCTCCAAGAATTAGGCAGGGGCAGCTGCGGAAATAGGCGTAAGTAACTGTAGCAACAATAAACAAATTTATTTAAGTTAATATTATAATATTAATAAAAGATTTAAGACTATTAACAATTACCAAAAGTTAATTTTTTGATAACTTACAGTACTAAAAATACGTCACTGATACTGAGGCTTCCGCACGTATATATAAGGGTCATTTATCAGCTAAGTGCAGACTATTAATCTGGTCAAAGAGACCTATACCGAACCCTTTATATCCAGAGCTATTCGGCCAATTTTGTTTTATCCATAGAGAGATGGCACTATATGAGTCGCGCACTCATAGATTTATCGTGTAATAAAAAGTTAATGTTTTTAAAAGTTGTAAAGGTCGAGGTACAGGGTGTTTTACCATAAATGTAACAACCACTTTTCTTCGTTATTATGTATAGGTACTATAAAAAAAGTTTTAAATAAAGAAGTTGTTTAATTTTGCGATCTTTTAAATTTGTGAAATGTTTTTTTTTTCATACTGAAATGTCATTACAAAATTCAAATTCAGATTTCTCTTTTTTTTTCTGATTTCAATATTTTTTGAGGTATAACGCATTAAAATCTGACCGCCAAGATATTGTAACGATTGGCCGGATTAAAGGATTGATTGAAACTCCAATATTATATTTTTACTATTGAAATAAACAATACCGTGAAGGTTTGAAGGTCATTCAGTTTTAAGCCAAGGGATTCACGCCTAGAGTCAACACCACCTCTACGGAAAGCCAATTATCGAAAACAAGATGGCCGCCCATGAAGCCGATACGTTTGACGGGCGTCTGGCGGGATGTTTAATATTTTAAGAGATTGAAATTATTTTTTAATAGTTTCTAGATCTGTTATAAAAGAAAACAGAATTAAATGTTAACGATTTTTTTTTTCTCAATAATATTTCAAGTTAAAGTAAAATCATTTAAGAGTTCACAAAAATGATATAAAACCATTTTCCTGCTATAAAACTAATTTAAATTAAAAAATATTTATTATTTTTTTTAATCCCGAGGGTTTAATTCTTTTGAGTTGGGGCATAATGAGGTTTTTTGAAGTAATTGTGTAGTTTTTTTTCTTCTTAATTCTCAAGGAGCAAATTTGCAAATTTAAACAAAATTCTATTAATAATGAAAATGGTTTCATGTCTTTTGCAATTGAGACCTAGAAATGAAGTCATGTCTGCCCCATTTTTATTTCCCAAAGTGATTGTTGTTTAATTTTCCCGGATTTCTTCTTTGGCAAGAATTTTTTTCACAGTTCAATAAGCAAATGCAGCACAAAATACAACATCATCTGTAGTCACTAGCGGATATTAGATTTGTAGGAAAATTATTGTGAATTGATAAACTTTTACCAGAATTGATTAAGTATTTTTTCACTGTTTTAATAGAGAAAATGCGGCATATCATGTGATATAATGAGGGGGGGGCGGGTTGGCATAAAAGTTTTGGTCAAGGGTGAAATTTTTTTTTAAGGGGGGGGTCAAAAAACTTTGGCAAAAAATTTGTTGAAGGGTGTCAATTTTTTTTTGTAATTGTTAAAAAAATCATTCGAGGAGGGGGGGGCAAAAAATAGGGGGGACATTATCGCGGACCAAAATAGGTAATACTAAACGTGTGACCTTCGGTACCCATGCATTGGCAGAGTATTTTAATGCTATAAGCGAGGCTATTGGTAGCTGCTAAAAATTGTCTAAAATTTAACTAAAATTGTAAAAAATAATAATTTAATAGCGCAAAATTTTATAATTTTTTTAAATGTTATCTTTAGACTTGCATGTGCCCTATTAGCGTTGGATTTGAATTTTTTATTTTGGTTTGTAAATTTGACCATTTCCGAGGCCATTTTCTGTGCTACGGGGAAAAAGAGTATAGTTCTAAGCTAATAAACATAGAGCATAAAGCTCTAAAAAAGAGTACAGTATCTCACACTAGACAAGTCCTAGATTTAAGTGAAAATAGCTTTTTAAATTATCATATAGGTACTATACAGTGCAAACCTATAATGTAAATATACAATAGCATAGGTAAGTACATCTTGAAATTAACTCTGTGTTTCGGACTTCCATTGTCTATATTTTATTTATACACGACGTTTCGATCAGTATAATCTCTGATCGAAACGTCGTGTATAATGTTGTTGAAAATTAAAAATTAATATTCTAAATCTCATATGTATCCCTTCTGTGCCACAAATGTATGAAATTCATATTTCTTATTGATTTTTTTGGGATATATATACAGGGTTATTCAAAATTTACTAGAAAGATTTGAACAGCGCTTAGATATCATTAATCTAAGAAAAGTTACGTGATTATTTTGTTTAAATTTTATTTTTTTTCTCTGAATTTAAGAGTTAAATTTTTGTATTTTTTTGAGAATTGCATTTAAAATAATTTACCAAGCAAGTCTACGTGTGGCTGACAAGTATTAGGATTTTTGTCGAGCATTTTGAAGTTGTCAAAGTTTTGTTTTCAAAAATTGTGTTTCTACCACTTAGTAAAGGCTGCTTTTCAGAAAATATTAGCAAATTTCTCTGAAACGAAAGAGTTTACCAAAAAATATATTTTACTAATTCTTATTCAGAACCACAAATTCTACCTAGAGTTAAAGTCTTTCTAGGGAATTTTGAATCACTCTGTATACCAAGTGTGGCTCATAGTAGGTACCATTTAAGTATTATAATAAGTAGCACCTTTGGTAATAATTAAACAAAAAACAGCAGGTACCTATACCTACATTTTTTAGTCGGGGCTTTAAAAGTGGAACATCCAAAAGATCCCCAGAATTTGTGAAAAATTTTCTTGAAAGTTCAACTTAATTTTCTTTAAAATGCAATTCACATACTTAACAAGTACAACACATTTTAAATTACTACAAATTTCACTACTTTTGTCACTTCTTTATCTTACTTTTGAACTTTTGTTTGGGGTGAATTTTTCACGTTTTTTTTTTTGTATTTACTCTTGCAATTCGGCACACAACAAGAAGTAGGCATTTCTAGAAAAGGAACATAAAATATTTATACCAAATTCACTTGTTACAAAATAACACATAGGTACCTATAAACAAAAAATCTCTAAATTATATGCCCAAGCACTTTTTCGAACAAATTGCTTATTTATACCGGCGAAAAATTGTTTATAACCCTCTTAATACACGACCCGACCGGCCATTTGATAAAATCTCTGAACCTATTTACCACAAAAAACACAGGCTTTCTCGCAAATTTTGATACAAAAACAATAAGTTACCTGTTATTTAAACATTTAAGAAACTGTTTGTAAGGTTTTAATAATATTTAGATGAAAAATTAACCGCTAAAAATAAAAAATAAAACCATCTTCACCGAATGTGAACAAAGCACTGACTAGGCGTCACTCGCCGCCATTATGACGTCATCAGGCATACGATATCTCGCCTGTAGTAGAGGTCGTCTTGCTAGAGTCAATTGGGCACATAAGAATTGCTTAGAACTACTTACGTTCATTTGTCAACGTTAAACCATCATACATTTTCTCTGATTAACACTTTAGCCGCGGTTAGTAGTAGTAGTAGTATAGGGGCGGCCCGTGGGCCTGGCAATTAGGCCTCTTTATGGGCCCTTTCTGCTATACCCCGTTCCTTACCCCTATGCCCCTATTTCCTCTGCACCTCTCTCTCCGGGCCTCCCTGTCTTCTTTATGAAGTTCAGTATGTCGGCCCATTTGACCGAGTGCCGGTCTTCTTCCTCCCCACTTCAGCTGCCTTGATCTGGTATATGCATCACACTATGCTATCAAGTGCTACGACGATTCCTCTTCGAGTCCGCAAGCGAGACACACGGGATCTCCTACTACTCTTATTTGCGTCAGATGTTAGTTCAGCCAATTGTGCCCAGTCAGCATCCCTGTTAGCAGTCCAATGTCCTTTCGGGTCTTGCCTAAGCCGCGGTGAACTAACATTTTTGTTATGCACCAAGCATTTTTTTTACCTAAGCAGCAATTAACTTTAATTGCTCGATGATCTAGAATTTAGGGCAAGATAACCGCGGTTAGCTAACAAGTAAGGCTTTTTGTCATTTTTGCAGTTTTTCGATTATGTTTTATGAAGAAAAAATTGAAAAATATATTAATCAAATAAATACTTGGCACATATCATAGTCGGAGAGCTCGCGAAAAAAACGTGTAAGAGTTTTGGAAAGGCTGATATTTTCAGGAAGGACTATACTTTATCCATATAAAAGAACTGTAGAGTCAGCAAGCTGGGTATGGGGACACCCGACGGTGGGGCGTTAGCGAAGATGTTAAAATAATGGGTATTTTCAAACTGTTTTGGAAAGGCTAAAAATCCATTTCTTAAGAGCCAATGCACTACCAAACGCAAAACAGTCAGACACTAGAACGCGTGACGTCAGCATCGCTCCAAACATGTCAAAAAAATGAGTTCAATGCAACTGTTTTGGAAAAGTCGAAACTCAGCCATATGATAGTTTGTGTAATTACATTTATGAAAAAAATAGTCAGACTTGATGTTATATATATGGTAACTCAAAAAAACCTTATTGAAAAATGTTTTCTAACTTTTTTATTTATCATTGGATTTGAATGCTTGAAAGACTTTTGGAAAACTAAAATAATTTGCTTCAAGGCTCAATATCAAAAAATTTAATTTTAAGAATATCCCAGATGGCGTTAGCCAATGAATTTGCCTAATATTCTATAATTCCATTTTTTAAAAAGGCGGCATAATAAATCATTTTTGGCGAAGTTTATATCCTCATGTTGATCGCTTTTCCTTATTTTGCGTGTGTAAAATAAAATCCACTTATGTAATGTTAACAGTTCTTACCTTCTAGCTACCATCGACCGCTTGAAAAACATTAAATTTGGCAGTTATCGGGTCTTAAGGCGCAATTACACAGACGAACATGCTCAAATAAAAGCTCGTGCAAAAGATCTGAAATTTTTTGCGCGAACATTTTTGTGAGCTTTTCTTTGAACATTTTGTTCGGGTAAATTTTTGAGCAAGTTATTGCTATCTATTTTCGAAAAATATTTTTAAAGATGAGAATAAATATAATTTTACATCATTGATCAGTGATCTCAATTCTTTAAAAAAATGGAACACCAATTTTTATTTTAAACTTTTGTGAAAAAAAGGCGACGGCAAGCGAAACATTATTATTGGCTATCAGTTTTGTCATATGCAATGTTAAAATAGTTAATGATGGAGGTAATAACATTTAATTATTTTCTTTAACTTTTTTGGTTTTCTTTCATTATAAAAAGAAAACGGAAATGTCTTCGAAGTAATTACTTTTTAAAATGCAGGTGGATATTTTTAGAGAACTGTTCTGTAGAGTAGTTAGTTGTTCCCTGGGGGGAGGGATAGGGAGGTTTAGACAGTCGGAACGCAGCGCTGTCAAACACTGCTGTAATTTTGTGTGTCAATTTTCATTTGACCAAAACTCCCTCTCACTAGTCTACGGTTTTTACCTTCTCCTAACCCAGCAACAGCAATAAATAAGTGCCAATTTTTATTTTTTTTGATTCTCGTTTTTTTTACAACCCCAAAAAAGTTACAAGTATACTGGCATATCCCCTATAAAAATCAGATCAATCGAAGTTGCTTATAAGGTAAAACGTGAATTTCGACATCAAATCGTTTTTCCGTAGGAAAGCACTTAATTAAAAATACCTTGTTTTAAAACTTAGTTTCATCTTATATAAAAGCGCTTTTAGGTGCGTATAAACGTAGTAAATGGCATAGACAACTAGATTAATTTATGGAACCCTACTTAATTGATCTTTCAGTTTCAAGCTATTTTAGATATTCTTTATCGCGTCAATTATGTCAAAAAAATATTGTGGAAAAATGTGCTATTTGTGTGCTTTGCATTAAAAAACAAGATGTTATAATTCCGTTTACGGAGTTAACTCTGTCAAGATTTCAGTGGGTCCTGAAAATTCGTCAGGATAACAAGCTATCATATATATAGTAAGGGAGCTATTTCTATCATATTCTAGAGACTAATTAAAGGCCCTATTTTCAATACAATTTTTTTAAGGATTTTTCCTTTTTTTTAAACGCTCTTTGCACGGTTAACTTTAGCAGTGTTTATGACAAAAAATTAAAAAATCATATTTTAAGGAGAATTTCTTTATCTAGAAATTATGGGCTAATTCTAATTTCCAAATTTGGGATTCACAAATTTGAAAATGGGCTCGTTAATTAGTCTTTAGTGTTTAGAATATGATAGAAATAGGTCCATAATTTCTAGATGAAGAAATTCTCTATTTTTAAATTTTCTGTGGTAAGCACTACTGGAGGTAGCAGTGCAAAAATTTTTTTTTTAACAAGGGAAAAATCATTAAAACATGTTTTGAAACTAGGGCCTGTAACTAGCGTATTCAAAATAAGATAGAATTACTGAAAACTTGATTTTGTTAATGTATATAATTTGCACTGCTAACTTATTTTGTAGCTAGCAGAGCAGACTAACAAATTTGAAATGGGGGCCTTTAATTAGCCTATAGTTTCTAGATATACATTTTTTTTTCTGTCATCGTCAAAGCTGGCTGTGCAAAAAGGTTTTTTTTTTAAAAAAAAAAAAGGAAAAATCTGAAAAAACTTTTTTTTTAACTAAAATCTTGATTTCGTTATAAATCATTTTTTCCACTGATAACAGTTCAGTTCAGGTCAATTTTATTTGATCTATATAAAAAAATACATTTTTACCTTTTCAGGTGTAGATCACGTCATACTAAATTAAATAAAATAAAATAAATAAGAAATAGTTCTGTAGATACGATAAAGTAGTTACGATGATTTTGTCTAAACATCAGTAAAATACAAACACATAATACATAATTTATCGATAAACACGTAGGTAACACAAAAAAAAAGAAATAATATGGCTTGTTTTAAAGCTTTTGTCAGTTTTAAGTATTAATTAGCTAAATACGATTGGTACGATGAGTTACAAATATACTAGTATATCACAAAAAAAAAGCATGAACACATAAAAAGTTTAAAATTTTTTAAAATTGCCAGTTTAAAGCTTTAGCCAGATACTAATTTAACATGCTTAGCTTTTCTGTGTCTCTGAAAAATTTCTCAACACTATGGTATGACCTATTTTCCAGAAGGTACTTGATTTTATGTTCAATTTTTTTTATGTGGTTGATGTTTTAATGCAGCAGGCAATGAGTTCCATATTTTAATGATATTAAATGTAACATTTTTTTGGAGATAGCTGAACTGAGGTATATCTGTTTTTAAGTTTTGTTTTTGTCTTGTGCCATATTTGTGTCCTATTTTATTATTTTCAAATAAGTCTGGGTTTTTTAAAATGAATTTGATACTTTCTTGGATGTAAATATTATGAACTGTAAAAATTTTATATTTAATAAAGTGTGTTCTGCAACTTTGTTGGCGGTTTAATTTCAAGACAATTCTCAAGCAACGCTTTTGTAAAATCAGTATTCTTTCAGCATAGGCTGAGTTTCCCCAAAACATAATACCGTATCTGACACGCGACTGTACATAAGTGTGGTAGGAGGTAAGAGAAGCAGATAGACCAACTGAATCTCTGATAATTTTAAGGGGATAGCAAAATTGGCTTAGTTTGGATGCAACTTTTTCAACTTGGATGCAACTTTTTCAACGTGAGCTTCCCAGTTAAGTCCGCTATCCAGGGTGACTCCCAGGAATGCAACATCGTCCTGAACTTCAAACTTCGCCTCTCCATACTCTACACACAACTTTTCAGCGGAATTTGGTCTAAAATGAATGAGTTGAGTTTTATTAATATTAAGAGTGAGCCTGTTTGTTTTAAACCATATTCCCAATTTATTTAAATCGTATTTTATAGCTGCTTTTGTATATCTTGTTGGTCATATATAACAGTTTTGTCGTCAGTAAATAGAACCAGATTGTTGTTTTCAATAATATTTGTTACATGATTTGTGTAGAGAATATAGAGAAGCGGAGACAGCACCGCACCCTGAGGAATGCCCTTTCTACCAATTTGAATTCCGATCTTATTTTTTCCCACTTTCGCTCACTTCTTCTGTGCATTGCCATCTGTCCTCTTGAAAGGATTGTATCAGTTGCAGCGCCATGCTTCTTATGCCACATGCATCTAATTCTTTTAGTAAAGTGTTGTGGTTAACACTGTCAAAAGCTTTTTTTAAATCTAGACAGAGCGCTGCGGCTGTTTGTTTCCTGTTCAAGGCGTTAATTAATTTATTTGTTGTCTGATATATCGCTCTAATTGTAGATTTGCCCTTTCGAAATGCGTTCTGGTGATCGGACAGAATACTCTGGTTTTCTAAAAAACTAACTTTTTAGGTAAGCGCAAGAGCCCTAAATTTGGGAAAACAGGGCCCTTAGTTAGCCAATTAGCCTTTAATAATAAGATAAAAACATTTTGTACTACTCATTTTGCACTGCTAGATGTTGTATTCTCTGTATAAAAATGCAAACATATGTAGGGTTTTGAACACACAATTTTTTTAAATACTAATTCAAATGTTTTAAACCTGCGTTTTTTTACGGAAAATTTAAAAATACGCCGACTCAAAAAAAGCGGGATTTTAACTTCGGGACTTAAGGTTTTAATCCGCGGTTTCATCATCCAGAGAATCGTATTAAATTCGTATTAGTAATAAAACGGTTGCCAACAAAGCTTTGTTAATATGCCCTTTTAGAGAAAAAAGTCCAAAGCCTTTCCCTCATTAAACTTCAGCTCAAGGATTTTAATTATCTAAGAATATAGGATTGGATTGCAGCACAGACCAAACCATTACCACTATACACCACAGACTGTCCTCCCTAAGGAGTTTTAATGACAGTGACATTTTTTTCGTACTCTTGATGATAACTAGTTCGACGATTTAAAAAAGTACTTCGGATATTTTGTACAACCATAACAAAACGCGATTTCAAGGGATTGCTAATCATAGGACTGTTAGCAAAATCCCTTTTTCCCTTGAAGTCCTTTTTTTCGGTGGCTCCTTAGTCACTTTTTCAGGATTTCTTCTTTAAGTACACCTCATTCCAAATTCTCCGAACCAATTTCAATATGGCGGCTGACAATTAAACACAGAAGCTAAATGGAACTGTCATTGTCAGTTTCAAAAAACGGGTCCACAGCAATTTGGAATGGAGTGTGCCATGCTCCCTTCGAACGTTGTTTTTCTGAAAAGTGTCATAGTTACTAACCCCATACGGTTGCCTAAGATTAATTAAGCCCATGATATTCATCTACGACCCGGACGGAAATACGCAGAAAATATTCAAGTTTTTTGATAGTGAATAAAACTTCAAGATCTTTATCTATTAAATTTTTTCTGAGTCCTATTCAAACGCCTCCAACTTTTTGCACATGACATCACTCGCTGACTATGTCCCTACCCGATAATATAAGATGCTAAAAACGTAACAACGAAGCATACGAATTCAGAGAGTGTTATTAAGATCGTTGTTTGAAGGTGGTAGACAAATTCCTTGCCTTTATTTTTTTATTTTTTCGAAACGTTTCGAATGCTTAGGTATCTGCAATCGTCGCAGTTGAAATCTGTCACCTCCAAAAAGTATGGATTTCCAAATATCCTTGATGGTGGCACTTTGTTGAGAAAATACATTATGGTTCCTCTGTATAAATGCTGTTTCTTTGAACTTCCGATTGAATAGAATAGTTAGAAAAAAATAACAATGGCCCGTTAGTGTCTGTTTTGGCAGTGCAAAAACGAACGTCTGATGCTTGCGGCATTTCAGATAAGACCTTAAGAAGACTTCGAAAAAAGAGTGAAGAGGAATTGGACAGACCATATAAAAGGGTTCGACAGCATTCAAAAACCTTTGATCTATCCCAAGGGATTAAACTGTCGATTAGAAACTTTGCGATATTGGAATTACCAGTTTGTCCAAAATTTTAAAAGAGGTAGGCTTTAAATATAAAAAAAAACGAACAACAGAAAAGTGATTTGCGAGCAATCCAATATTGTGTCAAAAAGATGGCAAGAAAGGCAAGTTGTTTTTCTTGACGAAACATGGGTATTTGCGCACGGAACTTCAAAAAAGCGTCTTGGCAGGATGAATCGAAACATTGCTATTCCAGTACCCGTGCAAGTAATGAAAAAATATATATAATAATACATGCAGGCAATGCAGAAGGGTTTATTTCAAAGGCCAGTTTAATATTTTCATCAACAAAAAAAACTGACGATTATCACGGCAATATGGATGCTAAAATTTTTGAGCATTGCTTTGAGGAAAAAGTTTTAAAAAGTTTAGAAAACCCTTCCTTAATTGTTTTGGATAATGCGTCTTACAATACGAGACTCGAAGATAAATTTCCTACAAGCAGCTGGAAAAAAGAGGCAATAAGAGAGTGGTTTTCAAAGAAAAACATGAAAACCATGAAAATTTATTTTTAAAAAGTGATCTTTTAAGCAAGTGTAAAAAAAGTTAAAAAAAAAATATGTTGTTGACGAATTAGCCCTTAAATATGGACATCAAGTTTTGAGATTACTACCCTACCATTGCCATTACAACGCAATTCAATTGGTATGGGGTATTAGCAAAAATTATTATGACAAACATGCCTGTAAAAATATCGGTGAGCCTAGCGTTATAAAGTTGTGGGAGGAGGCACTTAGCAAAGTGGGCAAAGAAGAATGGCGGAAATGCATTGAACACACGGAACAGGTTGTAGACGAAGTAAGACCGTTAATTATTACGGATGATGACAATGATTCTGAAAGCATGGATGATATTTCAGATGCAGAGGAAGACTATTTTTAGTATGCATTTATAAGTAGGTGCGTTCTATCGCAAGACTGCAATATCGGTTCTTTTTAGAACCAAAACTTTATAAAAAAGAATTTGTACAACTAATTTTCCTAAATACTATAAAAGCTAAGAAATAATATTTTTTACCTAATTGTTTTTTATTAACTTTAAATGTAAAAAAGCACTATTTTAGCCACTAAATGTAAAAACTACTATTATTTAGAAAATTGAATTCGTCATGTTCCTAAAATATAATTTATTGTTTGAGAACCGCCGACTTACCTGCTCAAGAGGTTTTATTGCTTAGCGGACTTACAACGAATGCACTGTAGATGCAGTTCTTCGTGTCGTGGCGTTGTGGTCTAGTTTTTGTTAATTGACTTCTTATTGTTGTGGTCGTTTCGAGAGTCTGCAGTCCAAAGATCGTAGCGATTGCCTACTTTTCTTATCTTTTCTGAGATTCCTTTGACGTATGGAATTATAAGCGTAGCCTTCCTTTCAGTATTTACGTCTGTCGTCCTTTTTGTTGGTGTGGCCTGCAGAGTTTTATTGATAGTGTAGTTGGAGAAACCGTTCCTTCCGAGATCGGACCGAATGTTTGTCTTTTTTTTATTTAAAGCTTCTTCCGTATTGCAGATGTAGCTGGCTTGATTTATAAGAGATTTTGCAGGTTAGATATACGGAATGATCTGGCCTCTTCAATTCTTGCACGGACAAATATTTTTACCAATCGAGGGGTTCAAGTTCATTTAGCTGAATTTGGCTAGCAACTTATGAAACACCTTAATACGTATTTAATGGTACGGTTATGATAGAAATTTAAGGTCTAAAATATTTTTACGTAATTTAAGCGGTAAATTTTTTATTTTTCAGATTTTTTTTAGGTGCTTCACATTTTTAAGCCATAATTTTAGCCAAATTTTATAGTTTTTGTTCCAAAATGTCAATTCGTAAAATAACAAAGTCAATTTTTTCAGGTTTTCACTGTTTTTTTTAGCGTTAAAAAATATTTAAGGATGTTGAAGAGAGACAGCAGCATTAAAAAAAAGTATTTCACACAAAGATAAAGATAATTTAACACCATTTTTTTGATAAAAATTTCGAAATGTCTCTTTTGTCATATGATTTTAACTTTACCATTTTTATTTAAAAAAAGGCAAACGTTGTAATGGTGGAAAGCGTAAAGTCTGTAAGATATAATAGTATTAATTTATTTTGATCAATGTTCTTTACAGTCTTTAAAATGAACAAAAAACGTGTACTAATTTGTATTTTAGCATATTTAAAAATGTTTTAAGAGGCATCAATACAAAAATATTTTAGACTTCACCATGACCGTACCATAAATTAAATATGAATAGGTATCTCTTTTATTTTTTATAGTGACATCGTAGATAGAGAATTTCTATCTGCAGTGAAATCGACAATAAACATTGAACTATATATTTGTCAGATAAACATAACTCCTAGCTTTAATTAAATATAAAAATTAAAAAAACCTTTGTCCTGGTTTTTTGTTGGGGGGACATTTTTGGGGGCAATTCCAATTTTTTTCGTGCGATTTTCTGTTTTTAATACGAAATTTGAAATTCTTATAAAATTTGCTTTTTAAAAATACCCCAAACTCTGAAAATTTCAATTTTTGAAAGCCACTATCTCACAAAATAAATAGGAAACCCTATATTGTTGGGTGTCATTTTAAACGATTTTTTTAAAAGACTATACAAGTAATAACATTTTTCAAATAAAGCGTTTGTATCAACTTTCTTTAATATATGGCGTCAAATAGACCAAAAATAAATATATTGCATACATAAATGTTTAATCATCCGAAAGCTACCATTTCTGAATTATCCTTAAAAAATCTTTAAAATTAATACCTAACGTACCTTGTTTAGATTGTCAGATAATCGCTTTCAAAAATTGAAATTTTAATATTTTGATTGCAGATATCTCAAAAAAACAAAACAAAAAAAATTGTCCCCCCCAAAAAAAATTGCAACGTCAAAGATTTAATTTTTTTTATTTAATTGAAGCAATATATCTCGAAAATATATAATTCCAAGTTTACATTTTTGTTGAATGTGAACTGTAAAAACAGTCAACTCTAGAGCTCATCTGATTCGTCCTGGATTCTTAAAATAATAGAGAGAACCCATGCAAGTTTAAATCCAATTTATTTTAACTGACTTTTGCTGTGGAGAAGGGGGTGAGGGGGTTTGTACCCCTTAATTTCTCTTGATCATTTTTTTTTATAGCGACGAGAAATCTTCATAGACACAGGCCTCTGGTGGTCTGCCGAATGTGCCCGATTCATCCTCTCCTGAGGACGCCTACTGACTAAACTCCTCCGCTGTAGATTTGGTCGAAATAGCGGCACCATTCTCAGGAATATAACGTCATTATTTTTGTCTCTGAGGTGCGTTCGTCTTCGTGTTTAATTTTTGAAATCGTTCTTATCATATCATGTCCCTGGTTCCATTTATCTACGTGTTGTATCATTTCTTTTTAGATCGTGTCTTGTTGTTTGGCGGCAGTTCTCAAATCTTGGACAGCAAATTAACGTATGTTCTGCGTCATCCATTCTTTGATATTACCGACATATGTCGTCTGTTTTCCCTATTCACTTTGTGTATGTCCTAAAAGATTCATGTCCCGTTTGAGCTTGTATCATATAGTAATCCATTTTTTTGTGTTTGCAGTCTATCCATGTTTTAATGTCGGGAATAATTATTTTCGTCCATTGTCCTTTTTCGGTATTTTGGTCCCATCTTGCTTGCCAGGATTCCAGTGTTTTCTCGTTTGCAGTTTCTTTGTTTTCTTCACTATGGCCATTTTTATCTTCATACACAATGTCTTCGACAATTAGGTATATGGGCGAGATTCCTGTTATAACCTGAATAGCTTCGGTTGATTTCGTTCTTGCTTTCCGTTGCATTCTTATCAACGTGTTTTTGTACTTCTTTGTGCGCAGTACTAGACTCCATATCACTGCACCATATGTAAAGGCGCAATTACACAGACGAACATGCTCAAACAAAAGCTCGTGCAAAAGATCTAAAATTTTTTGCGTGAACATTTTTGTGAGCTTTTCTTTGAATATTTTGTTCGGGTAAATTTTTGAGCAAATTATTGCTATCTGTTTTGGAAACATGTTTTTAAAGATGAGAATAAATAAAATTTCACATCAGTGATCACAATTCTTTAAAAAAATGGAACACCAACTTTTATTTTAAATTTTTGTGAAAAAAAGCCGACGGCAAGCGAAACATTATTCTTGGCTATCAGTTTTGTCACATGGATTAGGGTTGCTTATAATATTTTTTTCTTAGGGTTTTTCCCGGATTTTTTGCCCGGGGCTTTTTTGGGATTTTCTTGTGAGTTTTTTTTTATTTCCAAAGGTTTTTTCCTAAAAAAAAACCCAGGAAAATTTTTCTTTTCCAAAAAAATTTTGAGTTTTTCAAGTATCAGCAAAAAACTCAAAAATTGCACTTTTAAGCGGTAATCCGCGCCTCACGACTATGGGGAGTGGTGGGGAAGGAGATTTTTTTTAACCATATTTTTGTAACTTTACTTTACCTTTAGCTTTTATTGTTGTTTTTTAATTCCTCACACCAGATTTACCTAGTTAGTTTAAGGTCCCAAGGGTTGCTTAAAAAAGCAAAAGGTTCATGAAAATGCTGAAGATAGATATTTACTGTCAATTTAATGTAATAATCAAGGTCGATTACTGACACTGAACAAACAATATGCAAAGGAGCAACATTCCGATTCAGAAGTCCAGTCTATTACTGCTAAATTATATTTTTTTAGGCAATGGTCGGGATGGTAGGATTGTAAAAGTGGGTAATAAACGGGTATTATTTAGACCGAACGTGCTTTTGTTCATATATTTGAGATTTAATAAAATGTATATAGGTTTTTTAATTTGACTTAATTGTTATTGTATTGTGTTTTAAAGTAGGAAGTAAAATAAAGAGATATTCTTTTAAACGTAAATTTTTATCATTACATTTTACAGGCAACAGCAATAAATAAGTGCCATTATTATTTTTTTATTCTCGTTTTTCTACAATCCCAAAAAAGTTACAAGTATACTGGCATATTCCCTATAAAAATCAGGTCAATCGAAGTTGCTTATAAGGTAAAATGTGAATTTCTACATCAAATTGTTTTTCCGTCAGAAAGCACTTAATTAA
The DNA here is from genome assembly GCA_963921995.1 of Oxystoma pomonae. Taxonomy (NCBI): domain Eukaryota; kingdom Metazoa; phylum Arthropoda; class Insecta; order Coleoptera; family Brentidae; genus Oxystoma; species Oxystoma pomonae. The sequence continues at coordinate 98,270,614 of OY998167.1, forward strand.
AAATACCATGTTTTAAAACTTAGTCTTTCTATTTTCAGTTAAGTTCAATGAATGGGGCTTTCCCATAAAAAAAAAGTTACCTTTTTTTTGGAATATACATAAACATAAAGGTCCAAGAAATCCATCTAAAAACTTTTTTCCCCAAAAAATTTTGGTTTTCTATGTGAAAAATAATGTTTTTAATCGTCGATTCAGTGGCCTTACGATTTTTCAAAACGAATATAGGTGACGTCATAATCAATACAGGTGACGTCATTTTTGGCTGGTCCATTGTAATTTGTCAAGTGCAGTTTTTATTTGGACCACTGGGTTGCGAACTGCGGCCTGCGGCTAACTTTAAGTCATACTGTCAATTCGTTTTTTTTTGTGTTTTGCTTTTTTGGTTGTGATTCTTTTGAAGTTAATTTATAAAATTATAAACATTTAGTAGTGCGGAAGTTTATATTGTCGTTTAGAAAAAGTAATATACAACTATATATGTAGTGAATGTTATTACAAAGAGTACGGTTCCTGTCCACCATAGCCCTAGCTGCTAAGAAAATTTAAGCTGGGTTTATAAGCTTAATTCGGAGACAAGAAGAATAAGAACTTTTGATTGCGATTTGTAACAGAGTGTGCGCATACAAATTTTGATATTTGGTAAGTTTTTTTAAGTAATTTTATATAAGGGAGTGTCTATAAAGAGCCAACAATTCGGCTGAATAGTCGTGAGGGTAAAGAGCCGACAATAATTATTTATTATGTGTTTCATATTTTTTTAAAGTAGTGTGTTTTTTTGGGCTGTTTTGGCTTTGAATAAGTTGGTTTGTTTAGGTTAGGTTCGGTGAATTTAGTTGGTTTGAGTCTTTAGGTTGGGTTAATTTAGTTTAAAGTGTGTTTTTTTGGGTTTTTTTGGCTTTTAATAAGTTGGATTGAGTCGGTTTAGGTTAGGTTGGGTTAATTTAGTTTGAAAAAAAACGAAAATATGAAAAACACATAATAAATTGTCGGCTCTTTAGACACTCTTTATATAAAGCCGCTTTCTGATGCATCGTCAAAAACCACCATAAAAACTCAACTCCAGATCCAACAATTTTCATGCTTGCTACATGTCTATTAGAAGACAGAATTTTCTCCTAAAATCTATATCTTTTGATAGCTTTTCTTATTTGCTTGCAAAAGTGTAGATTCATACTAGTAACATTATAAAAACTTCGTTCTGCTATTGTTTAAAATCTGTATATTGGTACAGCCAACGGGTGAAATGATCCCATATTTTGTACGTCTCCTGGAAAAAGTGTCCATATTCCAGTTCCTCCTGGGTTTAGGATAAAATGAAACTCATAATATAGGAGGCCTGCAAGTGCTAAAATATAGTTCCTGCCAAATATTTTGTGCACTTGCTGGATTGGTTCACCCCTTGGGTACAGCCATGATGGTATTTTCAGACTTCAAATATAGCTATCTATTCTAAAGCGATAATATTCTGTTCTTTTAATTTTTTTGCACTTATTTTAAAGGTTTCAATATTTATATTAAAAAAAGTATTGATAAAAAGATTTTTAAAGAGAGCTGTAGGTAAGTAGTTTTTTAACTTTTTGAATTTTGTTAAGATTTTTTCTTGCTTTTTTTTAGAGAATATGGCTCAGAATATGGAGAAGGGATTTGTGAAGGGTGATTCTAACAACTTACCCAAAGTGGATCATGAGATAATTAATTTATATTATTTGGATAATATGGATTTCTTTAGCGCTGAGATGAAGAATGTTAAGACTGGAAAGTGAGTATGGTTTAACTGCGTACATTAAAAATCTAAATTGTGTCAAAATATATGAGTAAGACTGTTAAGCATTTGTCAAGTTTATCAATTTTCAAATTTAACTTTTTTTTTCCCCGATTACAAAAATACAAACCTTGTTACTTTTTTATGCCAAGTAAGAAGAAGCAAGGTAACTTTTTAAGAAAGGACCTCAGCACAAGTAATTTAATTTATTTATTTATATTTATAGGGAACAGAAAGCCCATTAAAATAAATACCTTGTCAAAAGAAAAAAATTTTACATAGTCAACACTGAATACTAATTAATAAATAGACATGAAATATAGTATAGTAGGAGTTATAGTATGAACAATGAAAAATATTTGAAAACAGACACACAACAGTATAAAATTTAACTAAAAAACATATTTAGTCTGGTAAGATTCTTTTTGTCTTTTTAAGGAGTTAACAGATACATTAAAAACATTAATAACTGGTTACTGAGTTAAGCAATAAAGTTCTTTCAATAAATAATTTTTTTGTCTATAGTCAGTTGTATGAAAAGTAATGTGAAAAGTATGATGATATCTAACAGTCAATTAGACTGTTAATTAATTTATGCATCAAACAAATGTCAGTAATTTTTTATGCCTCTCTAAACTATCAAGATTGAGCTAAATTCTGACATGATGATAATTTAGTTTTACATTACCATCAAATTTCTTTACTAACACATTAGGCTTATGACGGTAAAGTTTTTCAGAAAAATGCAATGTTAATTTCTAGTTTAAAAAAAATACAAAAGAATGTCAATAAAGTAAAAAACTAAACTAAAAATAAATATTTAAAATTAGGATTTTGGGTTTAATAAAACCTGATGACTAGCTTATTAAATCATTCAAGTATCTTTCAAAGAAAATCCCAAACATTTAATTAAAATGACTTTTAAAACAAAACATTATATAATAGTCAATTAATTTGTTGTCAGATCTGTAGTTCTTGAAATATTCAAGGAAAATAAAATATACTTTTAGCAGCTAGCAACACACGGTTTTAATATTTAGATGGATAATTACAGTTCCAACAAAAACTATATCAGATTTGTAGTTTTTCAGATATTCAAGGAAATATTGGACTCAACAGGATTTCTTACTAGTTTTGACCAAGGTTTTGACCAACTTATTAAAAGCAAAATATAAATGACAGTAAATAAGTAATTTATTACAGTTACTATATTTTAAACATCCTGGATTTTTTTGTAACAGTAAAAAGCTGCAAAATGTGAAGATAATAAAAAAGTCATTTGTAGGTACACCTAAAATTTTGCTATAAAATTTAAAACAAAATGTTAGAAAAGCTTTATCAGAAATAATTAACCACAGCTGTAAAATCTGGGAAAATTATTTTGAGGTATATAACTAAGACAGATTTGTAAAAATATAAAAAAAATTGTATTTTTTTTATCTTATATTTTTAATCTCAAAGAAGTTCCAAATTTAATTCATGTTATGAAAAATATCATAGCATGCATGCACAGCATATCAGTTATTCTCATGTCATATGAGAGTTGCAATTCTACGTGTATATGAAATTATTTTTACTTTGTTTGTATCTTAAAAATGTACATGGTCTGGTTGATTTGGTGTTAAAAGTGAGATGATTGAAGGCTTAAGTGTTATTGTTTATTTTAGAGTTACGAAGGAGGTCTATGGTGACAAGTTAAGAGAGAAGGAGATGTTTGCACAGTCAAGGCGAAAATAATTCCGGAGCACAGAGTAAGAAATACTCCTTATACTGTGGAAATTTCTGTTAATGAGAAGGAGGAAAAAGTGCTGCATTCTGAGTGCAAAGATTGTTCTGCTTCTGCAGGTAGTTTTAAAAACTTTTGAACTATACACATTTTACATTACATTAAAAAAAAAATATTTGGTTAATCTTTTTTTATTAAAGAGATAAAATTATAACTTTCAGAATAGCAGCTGCCACTGTTTTGCAATTACACCTGGTAGGAAATTTATATCTTTAAGGTATCCAAACTTACAGAATATTAGGCGCTGCTCTTTTTTTTGTACATATCTGGGGTGGAAAATCCAAGTAAAACTGCTTTAAATTTTTTAAAAGTTGACCTTTATGCATAGAGTTTTTAGAGCATACCAACACAAAAAGTTACGTTTGTTAGGACAAAATGAGGAGCTATGAACATTGGAATAATTTTTTTAGACATTAAAAGGTTGCATCCCCAAACCATCTCCGAGACTTGTTTAATTATCAAATTTCGGCGTCATTTCACATTTCTCTGGTGGGGGGCATTCCTAACTTCAAAAACAAAAATATGTGCGAAAAAAAAACACTTTATTTATACCAAAATAACTCAAATAAACATGAAAGACCTAAATACAAAATTTCTTCCCTGTGCCTGTCTGTCTGGACAATGATGATGAATTTGGCACAAAAATCCTTTGGAACCAAAGAATGAGCTGATTAGTTTTTGATGAGGGTGAAGATTGTAAAGAGGGTAAGAAAGGGGGTTGAAAATCATAACTCACAAACCGTATCAGCTAGCAACACACATACAGTTTTCACATTAAAAGAAATAATTATATTTTCAACAAAAATTAGCAGATCAGTAATTTTTGAGATATTGAAGAAAAATAAAATTTATACATGCCTGCTGGTGCCATGTTTTAAAAAATATTTTTCTGGTATTTTCTAACTATGATGTATTTTTTGTACCAGTTTCTGTTAAGCTAGGAACACACAATGCAAATTTAGTTTTCACAAGATAAAAAAAGACGCAAGCAGAATGTGTCTCCTTTTAACCTGCTATTAGAAAATTGTTAACTGTTTTTAACTTTTCTTTTTTGATACTTACAGGGGGCTGCAAGCATGCCATTGCTGTCCTTTTTTGGCTTCACAGAAGAAGTGAAGAACCAGCCTGCACCTCTACAATGATGTTGGAAATGCCAAAATGGATTTGCAGTCACTTAAACGAAGACGTGCCAGCCCTCGGACCAAAAAGTCATAATTATGTGTCTCAATTGATGTAAATCTGCGCAGATAAAAAAGGGGTAATATATACCCTTTTGCGATCTGAAGACAAGTACACCTATATCGATGTATACCAGCTCTGGTTCAAGTTTAAAACTGCAGAGAAAATGGACCAAATGGAATGTTGACAGGTTCATTAATTACATGCGGTCAAATATGAGCGATTCCTTGTGTGTCGAAGCTGAAACGGATACTCAACTTCAAGCCAATTCTCCATTATGGCACAGCTTGCGATTTGGCAGAATAACGTTAACTGAGGCTATTTTTGGCGCTTCTAAACACCTGGGCACTGAGGCAGTGGAGAGGGGGAAAAAGTTAAAGATGAAGTCTTGAAGGAAATTCAAAAAATTAAAATTTCAAAATCAGGCTTGTACCTGAGAAGCCAATACCCATGTTTTTGTGTGGTGTCTTTTTGTTACATTAGTGGAGAGCTGCTAAACCGATTTTTATAAAAAAATTTACAAAATATCTTAGCATCAAGCAATGAGTTTTTAATGGGTGTGGGAGGTTGGAAAGAGGGTTGAACTTTTAAAAACATCCTTACTTACTGTAGCTGCTAGCTAGAGATATTCAAGAAAAGGTTCTTTGGGCGATATATGTGTCTGCTAAAGCACTTTAAAAAATCCGTGTTTGTTTAATTAATATCTGCGGTTTTTTTTTGGTTTTTTAATGTTTATATTTTTTTAAAGTCTCATTCGTTACTGAAATATCTGGTCACAAAACAAAAGTTTCATCTCAAAGTGCCATAAAAAATGTAGATATCTCAAAACGCGCATACTTACAGTAATACCAAAAATATAGTTACTACCTAAACTAATGCAAAACATTGAGTTGTTTAATAAAACGCGGAAATTATTTATAAAACATGGATTTTTTTTTGTGAAAATTACAAAAATATATGATAAACTCCAAAAAATGTTGTCAGCCTGAATTTTTTTATCTCTGTAGAAAATTCAAAGTGATAGATCACAATCGACCCCCAAAGTGAAGTACCGTTTTTTATCAAAACTTGCAGTGTTCTATGTGAAACATTGTTTTTCGCCAATTTGAATAAAAATTTTTTGTTTCATGTAAACCATTTATAATGTACAGGGTAAATCAGATATCGTGATTAAAATTAAAAACCTGCTATTAATATATTTATAGTTTGATGACCCAAGTACTCAGATTGCTAAAAAATCAATGAGCATAACTACTAAAGACTTAAAATAAGTGTTATAAAACACTTTTATGAAATTTTTGTTATGATTTCTGTATTGTGTATTTTGACTACGACAATAACATACTAAAATTTTATCCAAATTGGTGGAGCACAATTTTTTGCAGAGGAGTCTTATGACAGGACCATCAAAAACTTAAAAAAACTGTTAAGAGATAAAACCTCAATGTAAGGTACCGCCAAATAAATTATAGGTTTTTGGTATTGCTAAAAAGGTCTTTTGACAAAGATTTTGAAAGAAAAAAAATCTTCACTGATTGATGTTAATACATTGTTTTGATTTCCTGTAGAAATCTTGGCATAATAAAAACCGAAGACAGGCTGTTAGGATAAAAAATTGTCTCTCTGAAGAGATATTAGTGAAGTCTGGAGTACCACAAGGGGACCTATGTCTACAATTCTTTTCATTTGTTTTATTAATGATATTTTAAACTGTTTCTGTTGCTGTCTAATCCTTCTATATGCAGACGATTAACAGATTTTTAGAATTGTTAAAGATTTTAGGGATTGTGAAAGAGTGCAGAATGATCTCAACACTTTTTCACAAAATTTAAAGACTTAAGGGTATTATTTGACCCAAGCTTAAGCTTTAAAAATCACTATAACTTTATCTGTAACAAAGCTTTTAAACTACTGGGTTTCTTAAAAAGGAGCCTATCTGAATTTAAAAATATAATCTGTTTTAAAAATGTTTATTGTTCTCTTGTTAGATCAATATTAGAATATTGTAGTTCCATATGGTCCCCATTCTATAAATGTCATGTAGAAAATCTGGAAAGGGTATTGAAGAATTTCTTACGTTTTGTAGCTTTTAAACTTAAAATTCTATCTGGGGAAATAGTTTATTGTGATATTTTAAAATTTCTAAAGGTCACAACTCTTGAAAACCGTCGAGTAATGTCTTGATCTAGCTTTTCTTTTCAAGATTTGAAATGCAATGTTTGATTCTCCTCAATTAATACATAGAATTGGCTTAAGGGTTCCACAGTGGAGTACAAGAAATAGGAATATTTTTAACTTAGAATATTATAATACAAATTACAACCTTAATAGACCTATACGAAGAATGTGTAGCTCTGCTAATAATGTGGATATTTTTTTCCACCTCTCTGGATTCCTTCAGATATAAAATTAAAGTTTTGTATATTTAGAATAATAAAAAATTGTATAATTAAAATAGTACATTTATTTATTTTGTTTTATTAATTAATTAATTAATTTATTTATTTTGGTTTATTAATAACTATTTTCTTGTGTATCTAACACTCCTTTTGTTTAAATAGTACGTATTTTTGACCATATTATTTAATAAAACTATTTAACTTTAGTCTTGATATTTTTTGTCCGCCTTTAAAAGCTTGAGTTTTAGGATACATAAAACATGGTAAACGCTCTACAGTAGGTATATTTATTTCTTATAAAACAAAAGAACAGGCAATGATTTTATTTCACTTCACTTATTAAAAATAAAAATTATATAAAACTATTGTAATATTAAAAATGACAATTTTTTCCATTGAAGGTCCCAAAATGAATCTTATTTACAGAACATGCTTCTAAAAAAAAGATTGAAACAATTTCAGACAGTATAAAACCACTAGGCGCCCACCCCAAACATCATTTTGAATCACTCACAAATAGGCATCATTCCGCACTTGTACTTTATTATAAGTCATCTGATATGGGTTCATCCTGGCGATGGCGTGTTAATATTTCCAATAGGAATATGCTCCTAAGGCAATTGAAACAAAAAAGAAATAAAAAAAAGAAGTTAAAAAAAACGCATCCAATTTTGAATTTCGTTTTTCCACCCAAGATTTTTTTCGGTTGAAAGTTATGAGAAAAAAGTCTTCTTGGGTGTTTGCCAGACATCTGTTATTTGACGGCTCATATGTCCTATCATATAAGATCCTCATAGAATTTCACTATTTTGACCTTTGGTACAATACATTAAAATACGGTTACGTTTTACAAGTTTTTGTGCAGGGGTTCCTTCAAAAATTTTGCTTGTGGCTCTATGATGGCATTACCAAATGTGAAAATAATGTCATTTTTAATATCATTTTCCACAAATTTTCGTCTGCAATGCATTAGTAACTTGATTTTCCCAACATCTAAAATTAAGACGAGATTCGACCCCAACCCAGTCCTTGGCAGGTAAACTAACCCAGAAGTTTTTGGTTTAAGAAAAATTTGGGAAGAAACATTGACTCTTGCTAATCAATGCATCTCTCTAAATGAACTTCTTAAACTTCAAAAAAATTAACCCTGAGGCAATAAATTTAAATATAAGTTGAAAAAAATTCCACTAAACTTGAAGAAAAAATATTAGAAAAAAATAACTTGAAGTGATTTACCATATTTTTTTATTCCCATCACTGGAGCTAACAAAAAGTTTTACAGAAGTTTTATACGTCCCTAGATTCCCATAAAGGTGGGGAGGACTGACCTTATCAGACTTTTCTATGTCATAAGTGGGAAGTTTGGCTTGGTCAATTTTAAATAAATCTTTTCTTTCCAGTTTTTAAGCAAATCAACAAAAGTCTTATTACAGAATGAGATATAAATTCCCAATGTCTATAGTGGAGTTAAATATAAATAAAAAAAAGTTTTACCAACACAAAACTATTGGATTTTTGGCCTCCTCCACTAGTTCTACCACTGACTGGTTTCAAACAAATTCCCACTATCCATAGTAGCCATCATTTCTCATCCTGTTATCTATAATGTTTTGCCGAGCATTTGTTCATGACTTGTTGATTTGATCGTTCGTATTATTTGTCTATAAAACCTTATGGCGTACAGATGATCCCCAACAAGGGTGAAACACATGTTTGCGTTTATTCTCCAAGTCGCACCCGGTATGTATTTTTGTGGTGCTCCGGTGTATTTTGTAAAGTTCATTGTTTTTGTTATCGATTCGTTATAGTTGAAGGGCCGACTGGTGGATGGACTGTGTCTGAAACCAGTGGTGGTTGGTAAAACTCTTTTTTATTTAAAAACTTTATTGCTATACGATCATGAAATATTTTTTTGTAAAGAAAAATTTTTCCTTTGGGTGGCGATGTCTCTAATGGGGTTGTATTTGAATTTCAGCTGTGATCTTCACACACTATTGCGCCCAGCCGTGGATAATTTTTTCAGCTTTAGTGCCTCTAGAGCCACAATTTTCTTCTTGGTCACAAAGGGAAGGGCAAAAATATCTTAAATTTCCAGGGGAATTCTGACATTCATTTATTTTCACATCCGCGGAAAACGCACTTTTTCATTTTGATGCAGAAAAATCTCGAGAAAAAATAAATACAACTTTTAACAGATTGTTTACTAAACAGAAATGACATTTAGTGACAGCTAAGCATTAAACTGAAGTTAGGAAGAGGCTGAGAAAAAGGTCACCACTCGCTACTTTTCTCGTAAAGTTAGTTGGCTAAAAAATTTTTTTGAGCGTTTTTGTAGAACTCCAACTTTAAAAATTTTTTTCTACAAAACCAAGAGTTTTTCAGAAGAAATAATAAATGCGTTTTGGATAACTCACTGTAAGGTACCAAATTCCGTTGCTTCCCAAAAATGTGGGAAAACCCCATTTTTTAAGAAATTTCTATACCAACATTTCTCCAAACAAATTTTGCTTAACATTCTCTCCAAAATTTACGTGTGTTTTTTTGTACGAGATTTTGCTCGAACATTTCGTTGAGCATTTTGCTCAAGAGGCTCGTGTAAATGTTTGTCGGCATTTCCACATCAAAGGAAAGTTTGTCTGTGTAAATGCGCCTTTAGATGCAGTTCTTCGTGTCGTGGCGTTGTGGTCTAGTTTTTGTTAATTGACTTCTTATTGTTGTGGTCGTTTCGAGAGTCTGCAGTCCAAAGATCGTAGCGATTGCCTACTTTTCTTATCTTTTCTGAGATTCCTTTGACGTATGGAATTATAAGCGTGGCCTTCCTTTCAGTATTTACGTCTGTCGTCCTTTTTGTTGGTGTGGCCTGCAGAGTTTTATTGATAGTGTAGTTGGAGAAACCGTTCCTTCCGAGATCGGACCGAATGTTTGTCTTTTCTTTATTTAAAGGTTCTTCCGTATTGCAGATGTAGCTGGCTTGATTTATAAGAGATTTTGCAGTTCCCAGTTTGGTTGACGTGGAGTGGTTTGATTTGAAGGTTAGATATACGGAATGATATGGCCTCTTCAATTCTTGCACGGACAAATATTTTTACCAATCGAGGGGTTCAAGTTCATTTAGCTGAATTTGGCTAGCAACTTATGAAAGACCTTAATACGTATTTAATGGTACGGTTATGATATAAATTTAAGGTCTAAAATATTTTTACGTAATTTAAGCGGTAAATTTTTTATTTTTCAGATTTTTTTTTAGGTGCTTCACATTTTTAAGCCATAATTTTAGCCAAATTTTATAGTTTTTGTTCCAAAATGTCAATTCGTAAAATAACAAAGTCAATTTTTTCAGGTTTTCACTGTTTTTTTTAGCGTTAAAAAATATTTAAGGATGTTGAAGAGAGACAGCAGCATTAAAAAAAAGTATTAACACCATTTTTTTGATAAAAATTTCGAAATGTCTCTTTTGTCATATGATTTTAACTTTACCATTTTTATTTAAAAAAAGGCAAACGTTGTAATGGTGGAAAGCGTAAAGTCTGTAAGATATAATAGTATTAATTTATTTTGATCAATGTTCTTTACAGTCTTTAAAATGAACAAAAAACGTGTACTACTTTGTATTTTAGCATATTTAAAAATGTTTTAAGAGGCATTAATACAAAAATATTTTAGACTTCACCATGACCGTACCATAAGGTTTTGTAAATTAAATATGAATAGGTATCTCTTTTATTTTTTATAGTGACATCGTAGATAGAGAATTTCTATCTGCAGTGAAATCGACAATAAACTTGAACTATATATTTGTCAGATAAACATAACTCCTAGCTTTAATTAAATATAAAAATTAAAAAAACATTTGTCGTGGTTTTTTGTTGGGGGGACATTTTTGGGAGCAATTCCAATTTTTTTCGTGCGATTTTCTGTTTTTAATACGAAATTTGAAATTCTTATAAAAATTGCTTTTTAAAAATACCCCAAACTCTGAAAATTTCAATTTTTGAAAGCCACTATCTCACAAACTAAATAGGAAACCCTATATTGTTGAGTGTCATTTTAAACGATTTTTTTAAAAGACTATACAAGTAATAACATTTTTCAAATAAAGCGTTTGTATCAACTTTCTTTAATATATGGCGTCAAATAGACCAAAAATAAATATATTGCATACATAAATGTTTAATCATCCGAAAGCTACCATTTCTGAATTATCCTTAAAAAATCTTTAAAATTAATACCTAACGTACCTTGTTTAGATTGTCAGATAATCGCTTTCAAAAATTGAAATTTTAATATTTTGATTGCAGATATCTCAAAAAAACAAAACAAAAAAAATTGTCCACCCCAAAAAAAAATGCAACGTCAAAGATTTAATTTTTTTTATTTAATTGAAGCAATATATCTCGAAAATATATAATTCCAAGTTTACATTTTTGTTGAATGTGAACTGTAAAAACAGTCAACTCTAGAGCTCATCTGATTCGTCCTGGATTCTTAAAATAATAAAGAGAACCCATGCAAGTTTAAATCCAATTTATTTTAACTGACTTTTGCTGTGGAGAAGGGGGTGAGGGGGTTTGTACCCCTTAATTTCTCTTGATCATTTTTTTTTTATAGCGACGAGAAATCTTCATAGACACAGGCCTCTGGTGGTCTGCCGAATGTGCCCGATTCATCCTCTCCTGAGGACGCCTACTGACTAAACTCCTCCGCTGTAGATTTGGTCGAAATAGCGGCACCATTCTCAGGAATATAACGTCATTATTTTTGTCTCTGAGGTGCGTTCGTCTTCGTGTTTAATTTTTGAAATCGTTCTTATCATATCATGTCCCTGGTTCCATTTATCTACGTGTTGTATCATTTCTTTTTAGATCGTGTCTTGTTGTTTGGCGGTAGTTCTCAAATCTTGGACAGCAAATTAACGTATGTTCTTCGTCATCCATTCTTTGATATTACCGACGTATGTCGTCTGTTTTCCCTATTCACTTTGTGTATGTCCTAAAAGATTCATGTCCCGTTTGAGCTTGTGTCATATAGTAATCCATTTTTTTGTGTTTGCAGTCTATCCATGTTTTAATGTCGGGAATAATTATTTTCGTCCATTGTCCTTTTTCGGTATTTTGGTCCCATCTTGCTTGCCAGGATTCCAGTGTTTTCTCGTTTGCAGTTTCTTTGTTTTCTTCACTATGGCCATTTTTATCTTCATACACAATGTCTTCGACAATTAGGTATATGGGCAAGATTCCTGTTATAACCTGAATAGCTTCGGTTGATTTCGTTCTTGCTTTCCGTTGCATTCTTATCAACGTGTTTTTGTACTTCTTTGTGCGCAGTACTAGACTCCATATCACTGCACCATATGTAAAGGCGCAATTACACAGACGAACATGCTCAAACAAAAGCTCGTGCAAAAGATCTAAAATTTTTTGCGTGAACATTTGTGTGAGCTTTTCTTTGAACATTTTGTTCGGGTAAATTTTTGAGCAAATTATTGCTATCTATTTTGGAAACATATTTTTAAAGATGAGAATAAATAAAATTTCACATCAGTGATCAGTGATCTCAATTCTTTAAAAAAATGGAACACCACCTTTTATTTAAAATTTTTGTGGAAAAAGCCGACGGCAAGCGAAACATTCTTATTGGCTCTACTATCAGTTTTGTCACATGGATTAGAGTTACTTATAATATTTTTTTCTTAGGGGTTTTCCAGGATTTTTTTGCCCGGGCTTTTTTTTGGGATTTTCTTGCGAGTTTTTTTTATTTCCAAGAGTTTTTTCCTAAAGTAAAAAAAAACCCAGGAAAACTTTTCTTTTCCAAAAAAATTTTGAGTTTTTCAAATATCGGCAAAAAACTCAAAAATTGCACTTTTAAGCCGTAATCCGCGCCTCACGACTATGAGGAGTGGTGGGGAGGGGGATTTTTTTTAAACATATTTTTGTAACTTTACTTTACCTTTAGCTTTTATTGTTGTTTTTTAATTCCTCACACCAGATTTACCTAGTTAGTTTAAGGTCCCAAGGGTTGCTTAAAAAAGCAAAAGGTTCATGAAAATGCTGAAGATATAGACTGTCAATTTAATGTAATAATCAAGGTCGATTACTGACACTGAACCAACAATATGCTAAGGGCAACATTGCGATTCAAAAGGGTGGCCGGCCTACTACCTGCGAAATCCAAAACGCGGGATGATATATCGGCGACACAGTCTACTAAATTACTGCTAAATTATATTTTTTAGACAACGGGTTCGTAGGGTTGTAAAAGTGGGTAATAAACGGGTATTATTTAAACCGAACGTGCTTTTGTTCATATATTTGAGATCTAATAAAATGTATATAGGTTTTTTAATTTGACTTGATTATTATTGTAAAAGAATAAACTAGGAAATAAAATAAAGGGATATTCTTTTAAACGTAAACTTTTATCATTATATTTTACAGGCAACAGCAATAAATAAGTGCCAATTATTATTATTTTTATTCTCGTTTTTTTTACAACCCCAAAAAAGTTACAAGTATACTGGCATATCCCCTATAAAAATCAGATCAATCGAAGTTGCTTATGAGGTAAAATGTGCATTTCGGCATCAAATCGTTTTTCCGTCGGAAAGCACTTGAATAAAAATACCTTATTTCAAAACTTTGTTTTTCTATTTTCAGTTAAGTTCAATGAATTCCGATAACAATATATATTTTGAATTTGTAAAGAAATTTTTATACCCCCAATTCTTCAAACAAATTTTGCTCAACATTCTCTCCAAAATTTACGTGTGTTTTTTATACGAGATTTTGCTCGAACATTTCTTTGAGCATTTTGCTTAAGAGGCTCGTGTAAATGTTTGTCGGCATTTCCACATCAAAGGAAAGTTTGTCTGTGTAAATGCGCCTTACGATACTAAAAATTGGTCATTGTCGGCGGCTCCACAGTTGGATTCTGAAATGCTCTTTATTAATTTTGGGGTTGGAGTTTAGAGTTATTAAAGTTGGCTATTATTGCCAGGCCGGCTGCATTCCGAGTAGAATTATAGTCATTGTTTGCGAGTTATGGGGCTCTATATCTCTCTTATCTGCTTCAGGCTCGACGCCCTACACATTTTCTCGGCGATTATCCGAAAAATGCCACTTGCAAATAGGGTTACTTTTTAGTTAGCCCCTCCCCCACCTAAAAGAACTCTTATAATTTTTTTGTGGAGCGGGTGCAAAATTTTAGTTCGTGTGTAAATTTCTCTAACGCTACACAATTTGCCGCTAGGGCCGGTGCTAGGCCCGGAGCGAAAAACTTAGAGGGCGACAATTTGAAAAAAAAAAGTTTTCTTGATTTGAAAATTTATCAAAAATATATTAGGTGTAAATTTTAATGAAAGTTGCATATAATATAGCGGCGGTGACCACATAAATGAGGCGAGAGGGATTGTTAAAAATATGTAGTTAATTTACATTTTAAAAATTTTTGCTTTAATTTTAAGCAATTGTTTTTTACAACATTGAAAACGAGTCAAAAATAGCATTATTATAGTAATTATTCTCTCAAAATTATATATTTTCAATGCTACATTTTGTAGCTATTCTGTTACGGTTAAATTAATTTTGTAGCTAACTTAGCCCTTAAGCTGAGGGGCCACCCCATAACTTCAATTCTGCTAAAGCTAGTTCAAATTAACACCACATTTTGTAGCTCAGTTTGTTCGAGGGGATCACAAATTAAAAGTCTTTAAAATATTCCCTGGGTTGGGTTATTATTATTACATTTGGCCTATATATTTTGGCAATTAAAATAAAATAAAAAAATCTCGTAAACGGCAACAGCTACAAAATGTTTTAATACGTCAGATAAGATATGAAAAATATATCACATAAAGAAAAAAAACACGTTTTTTTTTTAATAGTCGTCGTTAAAAAAACACGTTTTTTTTAATTCAAAAAAAATCTAGGAATATTTTGAACTTTTAATATGTGGTTTCCTGGAACAAGCCGAGCTACAAAATGTGGTGTTTATTTGAACTTTCTAGCTTTGGCAGAACTAAAGTTATGGGGTGGCCCCTCAGCTTAACGGGTAAGGTAGGTGGGTCGCGTTTTTTCGCAAACGGCTACAGCTACAAAATTAATTTAACCGTAACAAAATAGCTACAAAAAGATTTCAAAATGTGGCATAGAAAATATTTGGGCCTTTTATGATGGCACCAACCCAGGTTAACCGACATGATTTTAGTAACAAATTTTTAGAATTGAGATTCAATCCCACCTTAACCCTTTGGCTGCTAACCCAAGGCCAACCCACTTTTTTAAAATGTTTTACAAAAAAAAAGGGTAAAAGAGATTAAAATTTTTCACGTCGCTACTAGAAGATTAATAATTACAATTTTAGTTTAATTTTAGGCAAAATTTTAACAGCATCTAAATTGTATAAACAGTAGCGTTTTTAGCAATAATGGTTTTCTGAAAAGGTTCTCATGCAAGCGCATTTATAAGACAATTTTAGCAACAAATAGTCCCACCCGAAGCTAGCACCTTTTAGCAGCTAACCCAACCCGCTCTTTCTAAACGTTGAATCAAGAACGGTAAAAACATAAAAATATTTTAAGATTTTTCTTTATCATTGCAAAAAATTTTACCTGTGGCGCTATCCTTATAGTAGTAGTAGTATAGGGGCGGCCCGTGGGCCTGGCAATTAGGCCTCTTTATGGGCCGGGCCTCCCTGTCTTCTTTACGAAGTTTAGTATGTCGGCCCATTTGAGCGAGTGCAGCTCTTCTTCCTCTATCGTGGGAAATCTCCACTTTACCTGCCTGGATCTGGCATATGCATCACACTCTGCTATCAAGTGCTGCGCCGATTCCTCTTCGAGCCCGAAGCGGGACACACGGGATCTCCTGCTACTCTTACTTGCGTCAGATGTTTGTTGAGCCGATTGTGCCCAGTCAGCATCCCTGTCAGCAGTCGAGTGTCCTTTCGGGTCTTGCCTGAGAGCCATTTAGTTCTGGCTACATTCGGACCATCCAATAATAGCTTGGACTGTCTGCACTGTAACTCTTGCCTCCAGGATGTCTTCAGTTCATTATTGGCCCAATTGTTGAGCTGACTTTGTACCTGTTTCCTTGTTATTCCCAGAAGATGTTCCGATACAATGTATTGGGTTTCGGCCCCTTGTCTGATAAGTTCGTCCACTTTCTCGTTCCCTGGTATTCAGTGGTTCGTCCAATGGGCCGCTGTAGGAGCAGATGTGTAGCCGGTAACTTTTTATCTAACTTGAGAATACTTGCCTATCACTTACTTAGCCGACACACATCATGGTTCAGTGGTAAACCGTAGTAATAAAAAAAAATATTGGCATAACGCAGAATTTTTGTCACAAAGTCATTGGTCCAATGTAGGTGGTCTCCATCTAACTAGCAACTTTTAGATGTAACATATTTTTCCATTGAAATAATATATTTTTGATCAAGAATATTGGTTGTAGACTTGTCCAGAAGGCATTTTACTGGCTAAAATTTGTGCAAGTATCCCTAGGTATTCCCAATATTTTCCATGTATTTTCCTCAGATTATGTATTAAAACCCAAAGTGTACAAGGGTCAAACCATATCAAATCAACCAAAAAAAAGGCACTTTTCGTTTTGACCATCTCCGATTTTGATGATTTTTGGTACACTTATTCTTCTGATCCAAAAACTTAAAAGTTCAAAAAATTAAATTTTTTGGATAAGCGGTTTTTGTTTTATTGATTTTTGAAAATAAAGAAATTGACCAATATGCCCTTGACAGGCACATACAAAAATAGCAATATCTCAAAAACTATTGCTCCTATAGAAGCGAGTTATAGCTTATTTTGAAGGTTTTTTAAAGACCTTTTTAACGATGTGTATCACCATGTAATTTTTTGTTTTTATTTTTTTTTAATTTTTTTAATATATTTTTTTTTTAATCTTGAAAACACCATTTTGATTTTTTTTTTAAAAAAATACTATTTTTTTCAGTATTTTTTTAATATTTTTGGAAAATTTCAGGATGGCGAAGTCATTCGTTCTATTTTTAAAAAAATAATATAAAAAACCTTGCAGGAAAAAACCATACATTTTAGCAGGAAAGAGCGGTACACATACAGTGTGTGTGTGTGTGTGTGTGTGTGTGTGCACAATACATCAAAATATGAAGTTAATGATAGAGTGTTTTAAAATAAACAAGTTTATCTTAAATGATAAGAGTAATCCTGCATTACCAGACTAATATGCTTGCATCTCAAAAATGATGTGTAACCCACCTGCTTTTTGGACAAATGTGAGATATGCCCAGGAACTGAGAATTTAAAAAACTTTTTGAAAGAAAAGTTCGAAGAAGCAATGATTGACAATGTGACTTTTAAGAAGTGGATATCTGTAGATAGATGCAATATGGAGATATTAATTAAACCAGCAGAGGACTTCATTGAAGAATTTTCAAACGACTTGATTAAATTAAAATCTCATTCTTTTTACACTCACATGCAAAAAGAATACTACAATGAGGTAATAGACAATTTAAAAAAGGGAGAAGCACTAATCACATGCGACTTCGCTGAAAATTATTCATTTATTTTGAATAATGAAGTGCAGTCCTATCACTGGACAAATAGCCAGGCAACCCTACATCCTTTTGTAATATATTACAAAACTCATGAGGGAAAACTGGGTCATTTCTTTTTTTTTAAGCCATCTTATGCCTGAACTAAAGAGGCAAATTGATAATTTAGACAAAATTATCTATTTTTCAGACGGCTGTGCCGAACAGTATAAAAATAAAAAAAAAATTGTTAATATTGCGTACCATCTCGAGGAATTTAAAATTAAAGCAAAATGGAATTTTTTTGCCACCTCCCAAGGGAAGAGTGCATGCTATGGACTGGGAGGCACCGTAAAAAGGTTGACTGCTAAAGCAAGTCTGCAGAAACCATATAGTGAACAGATTATGACTCCCGAAGATCTTTTTAAATTTGCAACAGAAAACCAGCAACATGAAAAGTTCTTGGAAAAAAGATACCTGGAAGCACAATCGATACCTGGGACTCAAAAATTGCACTCGATTATCCCCCTCAGTAATGAAAAAATTATTACAAAACCATTTTCACTAAGTAAAGAGGAAAATATTCAATGTCTTTTTGCAACCTGTGGTTTGTCAAACACAGAAATTGAAGACATCGACTCCGGTTTTGTAACCATAAACTGTCTTTGGTGGATGGGATGTATCATTGGCAAAAGTATAGAAAGCGGGGAATTAAAAGTTAGTTTTTTACATCCTCATGGTCCCTCTCCGTCTTTTTACTTTCCAAAGCCAAAAGCTAATATATTGGTCATAGATCAAAATTCTCTTTTAAGACGGGTCAACCCAAATACTGCCACTGGTAGGACATATACGCTAACTGCAGAAGAAATGACAGATTCCTCAAATATTTTACAAAAAAAAATAGCAACCTATATATTTTTTATTGTAAATTTTCTATTATTCTTACTTTTCATTTTTTTGTTATACCCATATTAGGTAAATTAGCCCTGTATTAAATATCTTATTATTTTTTTAAAGTATGACTCCATTATTTCTCCATCCTAAAATTTTCCAAAAATGTTTAAAAAAACATTGAAAAAAAAAGAAATATTTTTTTGAAAAAAATTAAAAAATGTGTTTTTGAGATTTTTCAAAAAAAAAAAAAATTTTTTTAATTAAGAAAAAAAAATTAAACAAACTATATTGTGTCACACATCTTTAAAAAGGTCTTTAAAAACCCTTCAAAATGAGCTATCACTCGCTTCTATAGGATCAATGGTTTTTGAGATATTACTATTTTTGTAAGTGTCTGTCAAGGACATATTGGTCAATTTCTTGATTTTCAAAAATCAATAAACCAAAAACCGCTTATCCAAAAAATTTGATTTTTAGATTTTTGAGTTTTTTGATAAGACGAATAAGTGTACCAAAAATCATCAAAATCGGAGATGGTCAAAACTATTGCCTGGTTGACTTGATATGGTTTGACCCACAAGCATTACCGTCATTGAAAAGTATCTCGTGCAAACCGTTTTTAAAACCAATGCAATCGCCACCAAAGTGAATCGTTTTAAAACCGTTTTCAGTCACACATGGAAATGTAGTATATCTCCTGTTTCTTTTTGTTACAGAGGGTCCATTCCAATCGGATGCGCTGCTCGTTCCAGAAAACTGCATGTTTGATCACATCCACAACCAGAGCAACTGCTGGACGTTCTCCAAGTGGAACTCGACCGCGGGAACCGCTTGCCAGGAGAAAGGACTGCAGTTAAGATCGTTTGCTATGCTGCTGCCTTGCGGAATTTCGCTGTTTTCCGGGGTTGAATTCGTGTGCTGTCCCAAGCATTTTAAAGGTAAGATTGTAAAAAATATAATTTAAGGCGAGTTTTTACGCAAGCATAAGAAGGCGGTTAGTGCGTGGTAAGATTTCAATGACGCTAAAAAAACACGAAATTGTATGCGGAGACTGCTTGCCAAAAAAAAGGACTGCAGTTAGGATCGTTTACCATGCTGTTGCCTTGCGGAATTTCGCTGTTTTCTGTGCGTCTTTTCTTGAATCGAAAGAAAATTTGCTCCCAGGGTGTCGATTCTTGAATTTTAGACGGACGTTCGTGTGGTGGATGATCACTTAAAGGATGTGAACCTCTCAGGGAACGATCCCATCCCCGTCGCTGGCTGTTCGTATTCTTGAATTTTTTTAAATTCCACCTTACACGCAGGCTATAAGGTCCTTTTTTTATATTTTGTAAAACTAATCTTTTCTTCCTGTTTCCAAAACGGGAGTGTCTAAAGAGCCGACAATTCCGCTGAATAATCGTGAGGCTAAAGAGCTGACAGTAATTATTTAGTAATTTTTAACTAAATGAACCCAACCCAACTGAAACAGATTTAAACCAACTCCAAAAAAAAAACACTTTAATCCACCCCTGAACCTTTTTTTGGCATTACAAAAAACGCCAGACAAGGATTCAGGGTCCTTTAGGGGCCCTAGAAGGTGCCTCCATTTTTTTTACGCCAAAAAAAGATGTGGGGGTTGTAGTGTTTTTTTGGGTGGTTTTGACTTTGAATCAGTTGGTTTGAGTCTGTTTAGGTTAGGTTGGGTTAATTTAGTTTAAAGTGTGTTTTTTGGGTTGTTTTCGCTTTTAATAAGTTGGTTTGAGTCTGTTTAGGTTAGGTTGGGTTAATTTAGTTTAAAAAAAAACGAAAATATGAAAAAACACATGACTATTCAGCCGAATTTTCGGCTCTTTAGACACTCCAAAAATATACTATAAGTTACCTTTTTCTTGAACGGTCATGAATACAAAAATGTTGCCATAAGAAGATGTGTTGAACAAAGAACCATATTACGATTTTTCATTGACTAACACATTACCCTTATGGCAAATTATTTTTAATTTTACTCGACAACCGCCACAGATAAACCCTACATGATATATTTTTTGAATCAAAACTTAAAAAAAAATAGGATTCCATTAAAAAAAAAGACCCTCATGGCTACCCTACGTCTATGTGGGAAAAAACTGAAATTGTGAAAGAAATCTACCTAATTTTATGTGTAATTCCCTTTTTGATTGAGCTTTTTGTAACAAATAAAAAAAAATGTTTTTCAAGTGGGACTTTATAAGTGGTCATCTTGTACATAACTGAGTGTAAATGAAAGGTCTCATTTTTAAGTTATTTAATTTTTTAATTTACAATATTTTACATAAAACTTGGCTATAGATAAAGCAAACTGTAGAATTTTTTTTTTAAATGGTACTTATGTGTAGATTCTTTTTTTTTCTATCAGTGACCTTAACTCAGGAAATATCGAAGCGACATTCAAAATGGGTCATGTGAAATCTCCACTTTTTGTTGTCAAATAAACATTAGAATTGGCTGAACTTTGAATGGAAGGCACTTTTTGTAAACTAATACATAGCTCGTAGCACTCAATGTGTGGCATACGTGTTTTCCAACACTTTCTTGGTAGGAACCATGTGATAGAAGGTTTGAAGTTACCATAACCTATAAATAAAAAAAAATAAATGAGGAGCTTATAAGTATGCGGTATTAACTTGCAGCAGGTTTGTGCAGCTGCATCATGCACAATTAAGAAACATAATGAACTTTCTAAGTAGCTGCATAAACCATGCTTTAGGGGCTTGAACAGGTTAAACTATAACTAAGGATGTTAACTGTGAAAATTGGATATTTAGTTAGTTTTTGAGTTATGATGAAACGTCAATTCTTCTATTGCCACATAAAGTATATCCATGAATGTCCCGTATATATCCAGTGCACAGCTCCATCAATGTATATCCATTTTATATGGATAACATATAGAATGGATATACATTGATGGAGCACATATACATCACTGTATGTTTCATGTATGATCATAAATGGGATAAAAGTTAAATATCCATTAGAGGCATTTACATATGTCCATTAAAAGAATATCATTTGCACATCCAATGGATGTTGGACGAATGATATGATAATGATATATACATATCCATGGCTTGCTATGTGGTTTACTTAGTATATGAGAGAGAGAGAACATGCTCTATTTAAAAAAAAGAAGACAATCTTTTCAATACGTATTGAGTATGATGTGAAAACATACTATATATTGCACTAGGTATATTAATTTATTGCTTACTTTTGTGTCGATAGACATGTCTGATGCCCTTCAGCCCTCAACCATAAATAGCCATTATTTCTCATGACAGGTTTTTCGAAACTGTAATTTTTCAATGATCAAATCGTCTTGTATTGGAATTTGGGGGGACTTGTTGCGCTGGATCCGCCTCGGCCTCCTCTAAGTAATATATAACTCTATTCACGAGCCATATTTCTTCTGACTCCATCATTTTTACCGACAATATTTATATAAAAAAAGGCAAACGAAATAAAAACCGAATCACTATAATGAAATAAAGGTTAGGTTATAAATTAAGTTTCGTGCGATTACAGCGCCATTCTTTTGCCTCATACCAGTAGAACGTTCACCTGCGAATTTTGGACGGACGGGAACACTCCTCGCGCGTTCAAGAATACAGACTAGAAATTTTTTCGTGAGAACAATCCCATATGTGACCATCCCTCGATTCGAGTCAAATTCTCTCGCTACTATGCATCTCATTTTCTCCCACTTTTGCGCGATATTGATCGAAAGCGATTCTCTTAGTCAAGACCAATAGAATTACTTTCGATCAATATCGGGCAAATGTGAGACAAACCGATTTAAACCGAAGATTTGGACCAATGAGATGCATAGAAGCGAAAGAATTTGACTCCCTGGGAGCAAATTTTCTTTCGATTCAAGAAAAAAAAAATTGAAGAAAAATAATATCTATATAATCAAAACTGTTTTCTGCCAAGACCTTTCGCTTGGTAAATCACGAAAATATTTGGATTGGGAGAATTATTATCGGTACGCAGTTTTCTCGTGAAATTGAATGGCAGGACCGTTATATAGAGTGTGACAAAAAACCCGCACTTTTTTAAATAATTGTAACTTAGCTGGAAATTGTTCCATTTTAATAATATTTAGCTTTTTAGAAAGCCAAAGCTTCGAAATTTATAGGACCAATGTCAAACTTGACATTTCCTAAAAGAAGAAGAAAAAATTCACTTGTTTAAATAGCAATAACTTTTTTAAAAATCGATCGATTTTAATAAGTTTAACCTTTTTAAAAGGCGCAGACCTCAAAATGTATAGAACTTGTATCAAAAATGACATTTCTTAAAAATTCAAGATGGCGGACTTATTTAAAAAACAGGCATCTTTGACCCCCCAAAAAAAAACTTTTTCTGCAACTGTATTCAATCTCAAACATCGGTTACAAAGCGACATCCTTGCCAAGCATATCAATGGAATATTTTTAAAATTCGGAAAAGAAATAAGGAAGTTTTAAATCTTTATTTTTTGCTCGAATTCTTGAAATGTTACATTGATGTGCTTTGTAACCGATGTTTGAGATTGAATACAGTGTCGCGGAAAAAGTTTTTCCAGGGGAATGAAATATGCCTATTTTTTAAATAGGTCCGCTATCTCGAATTTCTAGTAAATGTCAGTGTTATCATTAGTTCTACAAATTTTGAAGCTTGTGCCTTTTAAAAAGTTTAAACCTATTAACATCGATTAATTTTTAAAAAGTTATTGATATTTAAACAAGTAAATTTTTCTTAATTAGCTTGATTTTGCAGTTAAACTCTGGTCTATTTAAAAAATGCAAACTTCCTTATTTTTTACATGGGTGTGTTTCGAAAGAATGTGGCTTCGTAACCGATGTTTCAGATTTATTACAGTGTCGGACACAAAAGAATATCTAGGGGGGGTTGAAAATGCCTATTATTCAAATAGGTCCGCCATCTTGGATTTTTAGGAAATGTCAAGTTTGACATCAGCACTATAAATTTTAAAGCTTTGACTTTCTAAAAAGCTATACGTTATTAAAATCGGACAATTTCCCGCTAAGTTATAATCATTTAAAAAAGTGCGTTTTTTTGGCACAACCTATATTATCTCATAGTTATATGGTTTGAAGGGTCATTGATTGATAGCTCTTTAGTTACACAATTAAGTGTTACCGGGTGTTTTGCTCGAATTCGTGTAGAAGGGGGCATGATTATATTCGAT
Source organism: Oxystoma pomonae (assembly GCA_963921995.1). Classification (NCBI taxonomy): domain Eukaryota; kingdom Metazoa; phylum Arthropoda; class Insecta; order Coleoptera; family Brentidae; genus Oxystoma; species Oxystoma pomonae. The sequence goes on from OY998167.1 coordinate 98,294,375, forward strand.
TCCATATAATTCGAGGACGAGGATTCCAAAAAAATCAATCAAATCAAGGTCATCCGACCTTAAGTGACCTTGAACATTGCAAAAAACAAGATTTTTGCCATTTTCTCTTCAAAAAATCTTAATAATTCGACGTTTTGTCAGACCAACTTCAAATTTACCTCAAACTATTAGGCATGTATGCGAAATTGAATCCTTAAAGTTTGAAAAATAGCCCAGTCAAATTAACAAATTAGAAAAATAACATACTAAAGGGCGCTATTTATCAACTATTAAAGCGAAAAAAATTGTTAAGCTATGACGCGTTTCAATATGGCGGGTGATCTATCAAAATGGCGAACTATAACTACATATTATTTTATCCAATTTTGTAAAAAAGCAAAAATGACAAGGTGGTCATTAATCCTTGTTGACTTATCTCCGCTTACTATGAAAAAAAAAGTTTAGTTGATGCATATCCTTGATTGACTTATGCCATGTAAAATTGAAAAACCTGTTTTTTGTAGTATTTTTTCCAATTCACCACTACGCAAAAACTTTAAGTGCCGGAGATGAAATTAACATCTTATCCAAAAATAAGCGCTTTATTTTAAACCTCCCTACCATTTTTTTTTGATCTGGCGTTCCAGATGTTTATGCTACACCCCGGTAAAAATGACCTATATGCCTATCGTTTTTATCCATATCAAGCCCTTCTACACGGATGCGAACAAAACAATAGATGTTAAATCCTTATCCTTGAATTTTATTATGAATGTTAATAAACAAGTATAGTCATGCCCAACTGGCATAATTAGAATTTTTTATGGTTTTTCGACCGCCATTTTGGAAAATGGCATCTAAAACACCTGGTCCAGAATATGTTAATGTATATCTAGCTTCAGCTAACTCTCTTATAGGTAATTTAAATGACTTTGCTGAGCGCGTTCGACCTTAGGTGTAACTAGCTCCAAAAGGGTAAACTACATCATTCTAAAATTTTGATAAGGTTTTAGCGACTTGCCATATAAAAAAAAGAGGATAGTAACAGAAGCGGCATGCATTGAGTGTGACGGGGGTCTAAGCTGTATAGAAAAAGCCGCACGGAAGAGACCCAATATTCGCGATCTTTAAATCATCTGTTGGGAAACCGGTGTTAGAAAGCTCCAAAAATTAGGTAGGGGCAGTTGCGGGGTACAGGCGGAAGTAACTGTGGCACAAGTTTTCGGGCGCGTAATCAAAGATTGATCCAAGACGGACGTCTACTGCATGTCTCAGACATACAGCGTTTATAACCGCGATCAAAATAATGTTTTTTCTTATTATTTTTCGTAAATTTTGTTCATAAAATAGTTTTAAAAAAATGGTTATTGGTGCAATGCAGATTACAAAAATGTAAGAAATTCTTTACTTTATATTTAAATTAGTTTTTTAAATAAGTCCTTGCCCAAAAAGAGCGTGAATGCCCTAGCTCGAACGAGACTCTGACTAGACAAGTGAGTAGAACATAAATTCACAGTTCCGAAACTTAATAAAAACAACAGGCATATAGGTCAATTTTATCGAGGTATAGCATAAACATCTGGGACATCAGATCAAAAAAAAATGGTGGGGAGATTCAAAATCAAGTGTTTGTTTATGGCTAAGACGTTAATTTTATCTTCGACACAAATTGGAAAAAAGCACTACTAAAAGCTCGTTTTTCAAATTTACATGGTATTTTCAAGGTCAATACAGCTCATGCATCAACTAAACTTTTTTTTCATAGTAAGCGGAGATGAGTCAATAAGAATTGATGGCCACCTTGTCATTTTTACTTTTTTACGAAATTGGATAAAATAAAATGTGGTTATAGGTCGCCATTTTGATATATCAGCCGCCATATTGAAACGCGTCATATCTGAACAAAATTTTTTTCAACAGAATTGTTGGACTTTCTTATCTTTGCTACCAAATTTGGTTCTCTTAGCTTTAATAATTGAATAGGGCACTTTAGAAAGTTATTTTTGTAATTTGTTAATTTTGCTGGGGTATTTTTCAAGATCATGAATCTTCAAACTGCATCAAACTCTAAGGATCCAATTTGGCATACATGCCTAATAGTTTGAGGTACATTTGAAGTTGGTCTGACAAAACGTCGAATTATTAGAATTTTTTGAAGAGAAAATGGCAAAAATCTTGTTTTTTGCGATTCTTAAGGTCAGTTAAGGTCGGATGATCTTGAATGTGAATTATTTGGAATCCTCGTCCTCGAATTATATGGAATCGAGTGTAATCATGCCCCGATTGCAAAAGTTGTATTTTTTATGATTTTTGGCTACACGAATGCAAACAAAACACCCAGTAACACTTGATTGTGTGACTACCCAATGAGCATTTTTGTCTATATAAAAGTTACAGCAAATAATATAAAACCTTCATAAAATAACCAAAAGTTATATTATTTAGTGTTGGTGATAATTTTATAACTCTAATATATCTCTTAAATGAGTATAAAAGACTTGAAAAACAACTGTTCAACACCAGCTTATAAAAATTTATGGTACATAGTAATGGATGGAAAAACAACATATAGATTTTATAAAACTTCCTTATGAGCCCTCAAGTATAGAGATTATTATAAAAAGGTTTTACAACTGTTCTAACAACACTACATAACAAATTAAAGGTTTTTATGGATTTAGAAATATAGATTTTCCATCTTTTTTCCCTTTGCTGGTTATGTATTATTCTTTTTCTTTTTACAATAAAAAAAATTATAAAATGGTGTTTAGCAATCTTCTAAAATAAATAAAAATGAAAGTGATATAAGCTGAAGCAGGAATATGAATATTTATATACTATAGTCAAATAAAAGCTGTTTTTCAAGTCATCCTACTCTGAAAATCAGCTCCGGTCCCGTGTGTACTGTATAGTTTTCGAATACACTCACGTAAATTTCATGGGCTCCAAAAATACTTGAGAAAACGTGAAAAAAAATATTCATTTAACTATCATTTTTTTTTTCATACGCGTTTTTTTCTTTCTGGGACAAATATTGAACCCTAACAAGCAATATTTCGATTGAAACACATGTTGAAACCCCATAAATAACGTTTTTATTTAGGCCAAAAACCTATTTTTGTAATCCAAAATGGCGAAAATTTCCGACAATTCTATAAAAAAAACAATACAACTATACCACTGTTCACCTCCTCAACACTATTTTATAACCATTTTAAAAAATGATGCTACTTGGAACAAAGGGCTACAGATGGCGCAGTGTTGAACACTGATGGTCTGTTTCTGCGAGCTTAACATAGTTACCATTGTTCTCTTTTCCTAAATGCATTCCTCGAGAGATCCAGCATACTACACATACCAGGAAAAATACCCGCCTCCACACACTCAAGCCCGCATAACTATCAGAGGTAACTATCTCAAGAATATAGTTAGATTGCGAGGTCGAAGGGTGTACAGGCGAGTATTTTCCGGGGTGTTCACATTTGCCGCCGACCAGCAGTATGAGCGTATGCGCTCGACGTTTCACAGTGCGTTTTTGCGACCTTAACACGGTTACTATATTGTTCTCTTTTTCTAAAACACGGTTCCCATCTATGCGTTTCTCATTCGTGGGTCCCCCGAATCAAAACACGTATCACGTGGTCTAAGCGAGATTTGCCTATACAAGTTCATGTCGGACCACGTGATGAGTTTTTTGAGTCAGGGTGACTGCGCATCGGAAACGTTGGTGGGAATCGGGTGTAAAATGCATTCGATCCCGATATCTGTCACCGGACACTATCTCAAAAAGATTTGGATCTCTTATCTCTCTCAGATTGATGTAATTAAAACAAGATAATAATGGTATGGTATCTCGCAAAAACGCGCCTTTTGATGTCGCAAAAACGCTCCTTTTGATTTCGCAAAAACGCGCCTTTTGATGTCACAAAATTAACCTTAAAAAATCTTGTTTGTTTTGTTATTATAATTGCCAAAATAAATTAAAATTGTTTTTTTTGTTCTAAAAACAGTTGTATTATAATCACTGTATAACAACATTATAGAAAAAACCTTATGGGCAAAAAAGGTTTATGAATGAGTTTATAAGAATATTACAGACACCAATTTATATAACTATTGTGTGTGAGTTCCCAAGTTTTTATAAGTGTCTCTTGAAATATTTTCAATCTTATCTTATATAAATTTGTTGTTGGTTAATTAAGTTTTATAAGTGGGTTGATAGCAACATTTTAAAAACCAATCTATTATATATCTTTAATTGATAGTTACTTACGGTTTTATAGGTGGGTTGACAGAAAGATTTCAAACACCAATTTATATAACTTTTGTCACTGATGACTTATATTTTTATAAATATGTTGGTGGAAACATTGTTAACACCAATTTATATAACATTTGAACCGATGACTTTAATTTTTATAAAGATGTCCGTGGAAATATTGTTAACGCCAGTTTTATGTTACTTTAGGGTACCATCAATTTAGAGCCTTTAATAAAACAAATATACAAACTCAATTCTTGTAGGAAACTTCTAAATACCCTAGGGTATCAATGGAACCCTCTTTATAATAATTATATAAATATCTGTCACCAGAAGTTTCTGAAAATGCTCATTGGGTAAAGAGCTATCAATCCCACATGGTCACAAGACTCCTTCATAAAAAATCCCACGGGATAGAAATTATCGACATATGCCCCTACACTAATGACAAAAAGTGTTATCTGTGTCCTTCTCTACAACTCGTCTTGCGAACTCTAAAAAAGCACCAAGGTCTAATTTCCATTTAAAAACTACGTCCTTATTTAGTTCTTCGGCTACAAGTTGGCAAAAAATCAGCAAATAAATTGTATTTTTTTTTAAATACGCATTGTCTTTTCAAAATTGGCGTTACAGCTCCGTCAAAAGGTAGAAAACATAATAGTTGAATTACGTAGTTAATCACCCATCTAAAATTATTTAGGGATGTGTTAAAAGTATAAAATTTCCACGTTCAAATTAACTTTCACCTCTAATGCATGTACGTGTTGTGGTAATGTCCATTTATGCGTAATTAAAACGCATTCTATTCTATATTATTTCTATCCATAGGGTCAGTCCATATCAAGTCAACCAGGGTATTTTACCACACCATCTCCGATGTTGATGATTTTTAGTATACATGTTTTTCCTACCAAAAAACTGGAAAATCCAAAATTTCAGACTTTTTTGACCAGTTGTTTATTTTGAATTAATTTTTGAAAATCGAAAAAGTCACTTATTTGTCCTTAACATGTGCGCACAAAATTAGGAATATCCAAAGAACCACTTATAATAGAAAAGTAGGTGAAGGTTCATTTTAAAGCTCTTATAAAGACCTTTCATATGAGAATATTGCATAACATATATTGAAAAAAAAAATAAAAAAAAAAATTTTTGATTTTTTTTTGAAAAATTTCAAAAAGGCCATTTTTAATTTTTTTCAAAAAATTATATTATTTTCTTTAAAGTGTTATTAAACTATTCACAAAATTTTGAGATGGACAAATCATGGGTTCAATGTGAAAAAATTTATTAAAAATGTCACATGCATGAAAAATCGCCTATAAAATGTACTTAATATTTTTGATATTTTTTTTGACATTGAACCCATCATTTCTCCATCATAAAATTTTGTGGATAATTAAGTAACACTTTGACTAAAATTATATATTTTTTTCAAAAAAATTAAAAGTGGCCTTTTTGAATTTTTCAATTTTTTTTTTTCAATTTTTTATTTCCAATTTTTTTTTTGTTAAAATTATGTTGTGATATTTCATAAAAAAAGAGCTTCAAAATGACTTTAAAATGAGCCATTTATTACTTTCCTAGTGTAAGTGGTTCTCGAGATATTGCTAGTTTTGTACATTCTTGTTAAGGTCAAAATGCTGACTTTTTTATTTTGAAAAATTAAAAAAAAAAACTACGAATCAAAAAAATCTAAAAATTTGCATTTTCAACTTTTATGGTAAGAAGAAAATATATACCAAAAATCATCAAAATTGGAATTGGTCGCGTAAAATTTTTGTGATTTTTTGGTTGATTTGATATGGAATGACCCTAGGGTCAGTCCATATCAAGTCAACCAGGGTATTTTACCACACCATCTCCGATGTTGATGATTTTTAGTATACATGTTTTTCCTACCAAAAAACTGGAAAATCCAAAATTTCAGACTTTTTTGACCAGTTGTTTATTTTGAATTAATTTTTGAAAATCGAAAAAGTCACTTATTTGTCCTTAACATGTGCGCACAAAATTAGGAATATCCAAAGAACCACTTATAATAGAAAAGTAGGTGAAGGTTCATTTTAAAGCTCTTATAAAGACCTTTCATATGAGAATATTGCATAACATATATTGAAAAAAAAAATAAAAAAAAAATTTTTTGATTTTTTTTTTTTGAAAAATTTCAAAAAGGCCATTTTTAATTTTTTTCAAAAAATTATATTATTTTCTTTAAAGTGTTATTAAACTATTCACAAAATTTTGAGATGGACAAATCATGGGTTCAATGTGAAAAAATTTATTAAAAATGTCACATGCATGAAAAATCGCCTATAAAATGTACTTAATATTTTTGATATTTTTTTTGACATTGAACCCATCATTTCTCCATCATAAAATTTTGTGGATAATTAAGTAACACTTTGACCAAAATTATATATTTTTTTCAAAAAAATTAAAAATGGCCTTTTTGAATTTTTCAATTTTTTTTTTCAATTTTTTATTTCCAATTTTTTTTTTTTTGTTAAATTTATGTTGTGATATTTCATAAAAAAGAGCTTCAAAATGACTTTAAAATGAGCCATTTATTACTTTCCTAGTGTAAGTGGTTCTCGAGATATTGCTAGTTTTGTACATTCTTGTTAAGGTCAAAATGCTGACTTTTTTATTTTGAAAAATTAAAAAAAAAAAAACTACGAATCAAAAAAATCTAAAAATTTGCATTTTCAACTTTTATGGTAAGAAGAAAATATATACCAAAAATCATCAAAATTGGAATTGGTCGCGTAAAATTTTTGTGATTTTTTGGTTGATTTGATATGGAATGACCCCATAGGCACATGCACGCCATGTCAGTCTGTCAGTTTGTGGCGGTTTCATTTTGAGTGTACAGGGTGATTCATTACGATAAACTTACCGACTTGTTTTACTTTTTGGTTTAAACCTAAAAGTATTTCTTGCATAAAAGTTCCAAAATGCTGACAGAAAAATAAATAACAACAAAGTGAATCTCGTGTCCGCAAATAAAAATTAAAGTAACACTCGTGGCGTATCGGACAGAGCGTTTTTGTTTCTCACTTCATTACGACCAGGCCTCAAATGTCTAATGGAGAATCCAGACACCTACAGACCTATTTCATCCTTATTAGAAATCATCAGGGAGTCATAGGATTGTACCTGGCAATTGAACCTACACAGACACCATGTACACCTCTCGAATTTAAAACAAAAAGTTTGTAATCCGCGGAGACCAGTGTGCGCCACCTGTCGAATAAACTGAGAAACAAACATAAAAATTGAAAAGTGCAGAAGACCGTAAATACAGAATCCTGTACCTTTCAGCAGGTTATAAAGAAGAAACCTGTTAAAGTATAAGGTCACTGTAACATCTGAAAAAGAGGTAACGTTCGCAGCAGCACTGCCCCCAATTGGAGCTTCATACTACGTGGCCCTAATTTTAAGGCATCGCAATCGCTCCGGAGGAGGCTTGTTGCGCAGAACTAAAAAGCCAAAATATTATATTGTATTTACGGTCTTCTGCACTTTTAAATTTTGATGTTTTTGTTTCTCAGTTTATTCGACAGGTGGCGCACACAGGTACTACGTCTCCGCGGATTACAAACTTTTGTTTTAAATTCGACAGGTGTACATGGTGCCTGTGTAGCTTCAACTGCCAGGTACAATCCTATGACTCCCTGATGATTCCTAATAAGGATGAAACAGGTCTGTAGATGTCTGGATTCTCCATTAGACATTTGAGGTCTGGTCGTAATGAAGTGAGAAACAAAAACGCTTTGTCCGATATGCCACGAGTGTTAGTTTAATTTTTATTTGCGGACACGAGATTCACTTTGTTGTTTTTTAAATGTTTTGGCTTTTTAGTTCTGCGAAACAAGCCTCCTCCGGAGCGATTGCTTGCTGATGCCTTAAAATTAGGGACACGTAGTATGAAGCTCCAATTGGGGACGGTGCTGCTGCGAACGTTACCTCTTTTTAAGATGTTACAGTGACCTTATTCTTTTACAAGTTTCTTCTTTATAACCTGCTAAAAGGTACAGGATTCTGTATTTACGGTCTTGTGCTCTTTTCAATTTTGATATTTTTGTTTCTCAGTTTATTCGACAGGTGGCGCACACAGGTACTACGTCTCCGCGGATTACAAACTTTTGTTTTAAATTCGAGAGGTGTGCATGGTACCTGTGTAGCTTCAACTGCCAGGTACAATCCTATGACTCCCTGATGATTCCTAATAAGGATGAAACAGGTCTGTAGATGTCTGGATTCTCCATTAGACATTTGAGGCCTGGTCGTAATGAAGTGGGAAACAAAAGCACTTTGTCCGATATGCCACGAGTGTTACTTTAAGAAAAATAAATGTCAACGCACCTGGCAACTAATTCTTCTAATTTCTTTTGGGACACTATTCTTTGGTTATTAAAAAAAAAACCTTTATGAAAAACTATTATCAGCTTTTGAAAAAAGGTACTTATTCCCCAAATAATAAAAATTGCACCAAAACTTCTAGAAATTGTTTAAAATACACACTAAGCATATGTGCTTGTTATCTCCCCGCCGAACTTTTCGCCTTTCGAGTCACGTTCAAGAATAGATATTTTTTCGAGAACTCGAAGCAACATTCGAATTTTATACGACGAAGAATTCGAGTGACTCAAGAGTTGGGTCCCTGATCGGAGACAGGACGACACCCCGTCTAGTGTGCGGAGAGCATATACCAATTAGGTTTCAGCATAAAGCAAGATATCCCTCTCCTTTCTCTCTCTCTCTCCCTCTCTCTCTCTCTCTCTTTCTCTCTCTCTCTCTTTCTCTCTCTCTTTCTCTCTCTCTCTCTCTCTCTCTCTCTCTCTATTATATCGTTTGGTTTAGTAACGCTTTTCTGCACATGCGCCACGCCAGCGTCATCAGCTAAGACCCGAAATCACGAAGGCAGATGATTGGTGATGTTTGACAAAAAGAATTCATGTATTGTCATGTATTTGTTTAGTTTTCTTAAAAATCGTGAATTTTTGTATATTCTTCTTCGAAGAAAAAAATATAAATGTGTGCCACTGAGGAAGAAACATAATCCCGTTGATATTTAGATTTTCAAAACCAAAAATCTACCAACATCTGGATCTTCTCCACTCAATTTTTTACGCAGCGGCATTTTTAACTTATTTTTCTAATTTTTATCGGTGAAAAATACGCGCAGCACAAATTTAAATACGGAATCAAAACAAATAAACAGAAAAAATGGCGTCGCCTTGTCTAAAGACATATGACGTAGACCGCGAAACCGGTCGAAAGTGACCGAAACCCCTAGGATCGATAAATTTTCGCGCATGTGCCAGAGGCCGGCGCTAAGCCAATGTCTTTTGTTTTGGTATTTCCATGACTGGCTAGATTACAGATGTTGCTTACAAGTTTGGCCTGGGTAAGGCGTAATTGTTGTATTATTGGGCCTGAAACACTCTTATACAATACTTTAAGAGCCTAAAGTACTTTGCAGTCATTCTGCTCTGTAGTAAAACCGTATAAATATTCTTACAGAAAGAAGCAGAGCTTTTATATTCCATTTAATTGTTGCTAAAAGAACATTCATATAGAAAGCAAAATGACAGGTAAAACTTTATAGAACCCTTTTGATTTAAAATTGTTGTATTATTGGGCCTGAAACAATCTTATACAATACTTTAAGAGCCTAAAGTACTTTGCGGCCATTCTGCTCTGTAGTAATACCGTATAAGTGTTCCTTCAAAAAGAAGCAGAGCTTTTATAGGATATTCCTTTAATTGTTGCTGTAAGAATATTCTTACAGAGAGCAAAATTACAGGTAAAACCTTATAGAACCCTTTTGATTTAAAATTGCTGTATTATTGGGCCTGAAACACTCTTATACAATACTTTAAGGGCCCAAAGTACCTGCTCTAAAGTAACACCGTATAAATGTTCTTACAGAAAGAAGCAGAGCTTTTATAGGATATTGCTGTAAACTGTTGCTGTAAATAATATGATTATCGCTTAATTGCTTTTAGCACTTAGATGAGTTTTTCGAAACCGTAACACAGCAAACTGGTAATCTGGTGACATTTATAAGGCACTAAAGTGCCACATTTAATCCCGCACCGAAAGGTTTGTAGCCCAAACGTAGGGAGAGCTACAATTCGCTAAGGGATTAAACGACACTCTAGTCCCGAGGTTTATATACTATTTTATGCACTATAGGAAAAGATCTTTGTTAAAATTACGTTATTTCTACGTCAAATGGTTCGTCAACTATAACAAAGGGTGCTAAGAATGAAATCTTGGCCAAGAGCAAGTGCTGTTTGGCTTGACTTGCCATAAATTTAATTATAATTTTCCAGGGATTACTTTTCTTTTTAATCCCTGAGGGACCTAGGATTTAAATGTGTTTTTAATTCCTTAAGGATTAAATTTTCTTTGAATCCCTTGGGGATTAAAAGTGTCACTTTAGTCCCTAAGAAGAGGGATTAAAATAAAATATAATATAAAGAATATCTATTTTTTTCTAAACTCAAGAATCAGCCGATTCTTCAATTTCGAGAGAATGGTCGCCTGGGAACGTTCACATCCTTCGTTTCGACCAATAAGAAGGCTCAGAATCTGCCAAGCTTGTACGGAGCGCGCACAAAGCTGATTATCGTTTCCGGATAACTCGTGATAGCTTTAAAACCCGTTATTGGTCAATGTCAATAAGGTGACCGTTCCCGTGCGACCTTTCCTAAAAAATTCAAGAATCGTCATCCTGATAACTGAACTTTGACTGAAAATGCCTCTGAACGAGATTTGTTTGCGACTTTGCGAAAATATTACACTGCTTTGATTTTCTTATAACGTTTTTGTTTCTTGACCGATTTTTATAAGTTTTAAAAAGTAATTTTTTTCAATTGTTTTATGAAACATGTCAAATATCAAAAATAACATTGCCTTTGACGTGTTTTGTAAAGAAAACAATAAGCAAAAACTTAAATAAGCAGAAACGGTTTTCAAAATATAAAGAGTCCTACACAGTAACTCTAGACATATAGGCATACGAGTTATATATAATACAATACCTATGTTATCTCTATCGGTAATTGAAACTACCTCATTTGCAGTGACAGATATTATACCAAAGTTTGATAGATATTGTTCAAGCAATAACAATAGGACATTATAGATACAGGGTGTTTCCATTAAAATGATATATTCGGCTTTGTACGAAAATAAATCAATGAAACAATAACACTGCGAGTATATACGTAGTGGATTTCTTTTGTCACATCTTGTTTTTGAGGTACACAGCGATAACCCTTTTTTTAGGCGACCCTCATTTTGTCCATATTAGTAAATTAGCTATTACCCGCGACTTCGTTCGTGTGTTTCAAATTATTGCTCTCCGCCTCACGCTTCTTCTCATTTACCCTCACCTTCTGCTCTTCAAAACTTTCCATCGAGTCCGAGACTTTGCTCGCTATTTTTTCCCGGATTTTCTTTAAATATTCATAACGTTTATTGCCGTTTAGGGCAATTCCATGATAACTGAGGGGACAAATCTTAAGTCATTAATTTTTTAATTTCATTTTTTCTCTCTTTTAAGGATATTCCAGAATGACCGCATCTTATGTAGAGGGTTTGTCAAAATAATTTAAAAGTAAAGGCAAATTAATTTTTTATTTAGGATCCAAGATATAACAAAAAGTTGGTGATTACTGACGGGACATCAAAAACGGGCAGATAATAATATATATAGTTTTAAATTAGTTGTTTCAAAGTATACTTTTTTCCCTAGATACAATAAAATGGTATGATATTATTTTTCTTTTCTTGCCTTGATTTTAAGTTAAATTTAATTTTGTGATAACGGACAGGATATTTCTTATAAAACGCTAATATTTTGTTTGCCTATATTTGGGCTAGTGGCTATTATTTTATGATTTAGAGAAAAGTTGTTACGTTATAATGGTTGTACAGACACTTGTTTGGTGGTAATAGTTATTTAAATCTAAAAAATGCCAAAAACCTTTATCGCGCGTGGAATTGCCTTTTAGTAGCTTTTGCGTGATACTGAACAAACAAACAGACAGACAAATGGAAAGAAATAAAATTTAGAGATTTATTGTTAAATAATTTGAATCAATCACCTCAAAATTTTTTAAAATTTAATTTTTAAATATGTTTCCTCCTTGCTTCAGTTTGAAAATATCAATCAAAAGAACCTAATTTCTGGTGCTTTATACAGGGTGTTTGAAATTCGATGCTCACCATGGGGATCCCCTAAACGGTAGGAGATACGAAAAGGTTTAAATTAGGGAAAAGTTGCGCAATTTGATGGTTTGCTTAAAAATAAAAAAGAGTTTACAAATTCCGGATAGTTCCGTAGATAGGCGGAAAAAACCGAAATCTTCATTTTTAGTTTTTATTTTTCTGCGCCCTTATTCTTAAAGCTGTCAAAAAACGCTTAAAACTTTCTACAGGCACTTTTTTTGGATCTACCTAGGGGGAGGTCCGTTTTTGAGAGTTGACATTTCAGTGTGACAGCAGCACTGTCAAGTTAATTTTTTCTTATGGACACATCCTTTTTTCTCCTGCCATTTGGTTAATAAAGGATGACAGATAACATTTCGCAAGCTTATTTTGACAAGTCACCTGACATTTTAGGTTTATTGACCATCATCAGCCCAAATTTAATTTTTGACTTTTAACTTGTTCAAGATATTTTGGAAACCCGATTGCAGTATTTTTTTTAACATTTTAAAAATGAAAGTTTTCTTGACATTTTGTTATAACAAAAGAAATTTACCTAATATTTTAAAAATACGTTTGTTTCTTTGTTTTTTAATCTTAGAATTAACTCAAAACGTCAGGTACTTGTCAAAATGAGGTTGTAAAATACCTGTTATCCTTTATGACTTGACAGTGCTCCTGTCACACTGAAATGTCAAATCTCGAAAACGGACCTCTCATAAGTTAGATCTTAAAAAAGTGTCTGTAGAAAGTTTTAAGCGTTTTTTTTGACAGCTGTAAGAATAATGGCGAAAAAAAAAGAAAACTAAAAATAAAGTATTCGGTGTTTTTCGGGTTTTTTTGGTTTTGAGCAAAGCGTCAAATTGCGTCAAATCTAGAACTAAGCCTAAATCTATTTTTTTTCTATTTGTTACGCAGTGTAATTCAAGAAACTATAAGCATTTCGTTATTTTATTATGGTTAACCATGTAGTAGGGACCTTGTAAGTACCAGCGTACCCAGGGGGGTACTTAGGGGTTCACTGAAAATCGTCTCTCAAATGTTGAATTTTCTCCAAATATCACAAATAAATTGATAGACTTTTCAGTTACTCAAGCCTCTCCCTCCCCTAGGAACAATTTCTGCGTCCGCCACTGTTGGAAGGACTTAACACCAAAGTCACCGTGTGTTGAAAAGTTTAATATTCACACAGGCATAACTAACTACCCTCTGTCCCAAATATTAATCCAGTTTTAAGGGTTTGGCACGTGTAAACAAAGGTCGGGGGTGCCTTAAACACAAGTTTGCTCTTGGGGGTTTTTATTGGAAAGTTGACTAAACTACATAGATTGATCGGAGTGTGCTTGTCATTTATACAGGGTGATTCAAAATTTCCTAGAAAGACTTTAACTGTAGGTAGAATTTGTTGTTCTGAACAAGAATTAGTAAAATATATTTTTGTAAACTCTTTCGTTTCAGAGACATTTGCATTTAAAAACTGTTAATATTTTCTGAAAATCACCCTTTACTACTATCTTCAAAACTAAATCAATACCTATCTATTTTTGTTAATTTTTTTTTAAGATTTCAAATTATAAAAAAAAATTATACAGACCGCTTCAAGCTACTGCGAACATAGGGCGGAAGAAGTCTAATTTGCCAGTGTACGTATATGCAGAGACACCGAACGCCTATCAGTGAAGCAACCAATACTCAGGCTTGCGATCACCACTTGCATGACTTTCCTTTGGTATTTAGTACGCCTCTAACCACGGTGCTGTGTGGAGCGTAGTCAATGAAACCGGAATTTGGTCAATAAATACGCAAATTTTTATAACGTAATTTTCTTATTTTTTGTCACTGATAAATAAGAGCGTTTTATTGTCAACTGCTCAGATTTATCAGTGACGACGTGTTACATTGAAAATAATAAGGAGACACAAAATAAAAGCAAGTTCTCAAAATAAAATAATGCATTCTAAAAACCAAAAAGATTCTCCCAGTCAAAAAAAAATTAAAGCAAATGTTCGAAAAGTCCTCCTTGCTCGGCTAGACAATATCCGAGCCTACTATAAAAACCCCTTCTAACGTTTCCAAGCATGTTAGGGGTGATAATTTGAAAAGCTTCTTCAAAAACAGATAGAAGTCATTAGGAGCAAGATCGGGAGATCGAGCTGGCCATAAAATAGTTCCCCGTGTACTTATAACCCGATTAGGAAATACATTATCAAGATATTCCCTAACAAGGCCAACATTGTGAGCGGAACAACCATCTTGTTGAAACCATGTTTCACCAAATCTTACACCTAACAACTGCCTAGCAGTTGGAATAATGTGCTGCTGCAGTAGATCCAAGTATCTAGGACCATTCAAATTGCAATTGCCGTTAATAAAAAATGGCCCAATTACGTGTTCCCCTATAATACCCCCCCCCCCCCCCCAAACATTTAGTTTTTGGGGATACTGTGTTCTTACGTCAAAATACAAATGCAAATTTTCCCTCGACCAATATCGAACGTGTGTTGGGTTATGACGATTTGACCATTTGACCATCTGCACTTTTTCGGCAACTTCGTAGACATCCATTTTTGGTTTTAAAAATGTATTATTTTAATTAAGAACTTACCCATCTGTTTCTCGAACAAGGCAGAAATAAAACAAAATAATAAAAACAAAATGAATTTCCAAAA
The DNA here is from genome assembly GCA_963921995.1 of Oxystoma pomonae. Taxonomy (NCBI): domain Eukaryota; kingdom Metazoa; phylum Arthropoda; class Insecta; order Coleoptera; family Brentidae; genus Oxystoma; species Oxystoma pomonae. The sequence goes on from OY998167.1 coordinate 98,309,510, forward strand.
GATAACACTGCAGCGTGCTTCGAATCCACCTCGGTCGTACGGCACGGAGAGTAAATTGGACTTGATTCCCCCTATGTTCGCAGTAGCTTGAAGCGGTCTGTATGTTTGCTGATTTAGACTAAAAAATAAAATATATTAAGATCTCAATATTAGTTGAGAATTCTAGAAATGGATGTATGTAAAATAACTTAAAATAAAGAGATCACTTTGTTTTGAACTATCAAATTTTTAAAACTGAGAACACAACTTCGGGCTTATTTTTGCCCTAAATTTTTGCCCCAAACTTTAAAAATGTCATGCTTTCGTTCGGTTTGATTTATTTTCTTGTTTTTATAACATCTGTTTAAACCTTAATGGGAGCTACATTTAATGGCAGAGAACCTCTCTCGATATTATTCACTTTATTAACTTGAGAGTTTTCAATAATCTTTTTGTATCAGAAATTAATGTCTATAAAGTATCGTTCATAGTTATTAGAATTGCAATAGTCGTGATTTTTGTTATAACGCACGCTCTATCACTGCCTTTCTTGTTAATAAGACAGTGACAGAGCGTGCGTTCTTCTTCACTAGTTTCACTAATTTTCATTTTTATATTCTATATCAATCAAAATGACAAACTCAAAATAATCAAAAAACTGTCAAAAATAGGGTTAGGAATACCAATATCAAATCTGCTCAGTTGAACATTTTTATATCCGCTGATGTTTTAAAACGTGAATTTTGCAAAATATGAATCTAAAAAATAACCAGAGTTTACTTAACCGACCGTTTGTTTGAAAACGGTGCAACAAGCGGTAAGCAAACGAAAAATGACCCACGAAAAGAGATGTGTGAAATAAAAACATGTTCAATTTTTGCCAATAAGAAATGAGATGCCTTTTGCAAGATGGTAAATTCTAAAATAATTAACAGGGACAGACGCCGCTTTTTAGTGAGAATAGTGTGTACAAAAAATACCTATATTTTAAAAGCAAAGAGGCAAATCCTGGACTGATCAAGTCTTGATTTAAAATTTTTCCCAAAGGAAATGCGCCGCAGGCGAAAATTTCGAGAAAATTATGTTAAATTAATGCCTTTTTACACGGTTTCTATAGTTTTTTTGTGAAATATTTAAAAACAAGTGGGTTGTGTAAGCTGCCAAGGGTGTTTGGGTTGGGCAGCTATTTTTAAATGCTGACAAAAACTGCTTGAAATTAATCAAAAACTGTAACAAATCAATGACGTCGCCGCAGCCAAATTTTGTTGAAATTTATGCCAAAAACTCTTCAAAAATGTCAATCTTTTATGTTTTTTTACGAAATATTAAAAAAAAGTTGAGTTAGCTGACCCGCCCATGTGTCCATCACTTTAGAAGATTTAGATAACTTTACAAAAACATATTTTGAATTGCGCCACTGGCGAAAATTAAAAATGCAATTTTTTAACACTTTTTTAAAGCTGGCTGATAAAATTAAGCTAAAATCTAAAAGTGATTTAATAGCGCCGCAGTCGAAAATCTCAATTTGAGCAGAAATTAGTGATTTTTTCCAGACTGGGATGTGTCTTGATATTAGTTTGTTTGTCTTAAATTATACAGGGTTCCTAAGCAAATCCTTAGGGGGCCAAGCAACCGTGTATAAGACGCAGACAAACGGAAAAGCACATTAGGCAGAAAAGGATGGGCATGGGGCGATGTTGTCACTACATCTTACACGTAGTAAATCCATTCCAGGTTGTTGTTTTCTAATGTTTTCCATTTTCATACCTTTAGGACTGGAATAAAAATTGTTTTTACTCGACTTTAATACCAAACTGATGAAAGATATCGTAAAAAAAAATATTTTTCGGCTTTTCATTTTGTAACCATTGTCCTTACGCACTGTTTACAGGCTGGGGACTGAGATACATGCAAATGCCTAACCTAAAGCATTCATGCACGGCCGGAGAAATCGACTGAGATATTTCCGTAGAAACTTTATCAAGCAAATAGGACGGGTTGACGCCTTCGAACGTCCAACCCGGGTTTTGCACTTTGATTCGAAATCAAAAAGGAGGAACAGTCAGATGTATGGCCGTGCACAAATTACGTAACGGTGATTTTACCAATTTTTGACCCCCTCCCTATGTATTGTTTTGTAACGGTTTGGCACGCCACTCCCCTAATATTACGTAACGATTTGAAGACCACTACCCCCCCCCCCAAAAAAAAAAAACTTCACTTATTTTCATTCCAAATTTTCTTCGTTTCACACAAATGCAAACGCTGTCGAAAACCCCCCTCCCCCCTACGTAACTTTTTGTAACCCCCCTCCCCCCTATGACCATTACGTAATTTGTGCACGGCCCCTGTAGTCCGAGTGGAGGAGGGCGAGAAAATTGATATTTTTTTCTTAAAAATTATACTCTTTTGACCTATTTCTTTGCGTTCCCGAAATTATGTAATTTTTGAAAAAAAATTGTAATTTTTATTTCGTGCTTTGTTTTTCTAACATTTTTGCGTTCGGCTAATTTAATTGAAAAATTTTTGCCTGCGGCGCCCTTTATCTTCTCACTCGAAACTGATCCCGTCTCTGTTTCTAAATTTTTTTGAATAAAAGTAGAGTATGACCATGGGGGAAATAATTTTTTTCTACGGTATGACGAAAATTTCGAGAAAGAAAAAAAATAAAAAAAGTGGCAGAGCTTAAGTTTTTCGTAAAAAAAAAACGTTTTTTGTAAAGAAACAGAGCAAAATAAATCTTTTCACCCATTTTTGGGTGTTACAAATATTGGCAGCCCCTTATTTTTCGCTTTTACCCTCCCACTAGTTTTGAAGAATTGGTTCGCTACATGTTTCGAGATCATGTCATAAAACACCTCGAAAATATCAAATGTAGTATAGGGCCAGCTTTATTTAAAATCAATAATATTGCAAGCAAAGAGCTCTGCAGGAAAAACAGCGCCGTTTATTGATTTCTTTGGCTGTTAGTGCTAGCTGCATGGTTTGGTCGTTTCCGGATAGATGTCACTAGTAGAACAGAATGGAAAGAAATTTAATTAAAAGCAAAGATATTTCTTTCTAATGTTAACAACCTCACAAGTTTATCGCTCAGTATCGTTTAAGCAAGAAAAAGCTGTGGTTTGGACCTGAAAACCTCTAATTTTTAATTAGATCATCTCATGGTGTGGCCGCCATCTAGCGGAATTTGCAGACATCTTGTCAACGGTTATTATTGCAACTATGATTTATGCTCACAATGAAAGAGTGGCGACAATTTTTTCTCATGAAAGCAGTCCGGAGATAATAACAAACTGGCACCATTGCTCAATATACCTGTTTCTTTTGTGCGCGCAGAACTTTCTATGCCATTTCTGTTTGATTTATTGAAATCCTATCTGTAAGGAAAATCTTAGGAACCCTGTAGAAATAATAAAAAAAGTTATCGAGTATTGTTTGGCATATTGAAAAAGAGTGCAAATCTAATGTAATAGATTGTAGAGTACCATGCTTTGAAAAATAGTGCTGTATTCTCAAAAAGGTTACCCTGATCACACTACATTATAGTTCAATCAGCTGTAAAAAGTGAGGTCTATTTTGTTTTTGATTGAAATTCAAAATGATGCAAATAGTTATACTAATAATATTTGACCCTGACTCTTTTTAAGAATGTGACACATAGTTCAACTTGAAATTGTAAAAAGTCAGAAAGTGACTCAACCCAATAAAAAACGTTTCTTGTTTAGTGTGAAGTAAGGTCAAATTGTTCTTTTACGGGGGTAAAATCGCTCCTGTGGCGCTGTTTTTGTAATTTCTGCAGCTTGAGTGAAATATATTGGAAAAAAAATATCCACAGTTTTTTTTTGGTAATATATTCTTTGAAGAAGCGAAATTATCCTTTGTAAAGGTCACTAATGAGTCAAACGAGTGGTCAAAAAAGTATGTAACAAGCATCAATCAGATTTTTTTCGACTAATTCTTACTAAATATTCACGCAAAAAGAAAAATCAAAAGTTGATTATTTTTTCAAGTTGGTCGTTGCCAAATATACAAGATCTCGTATTGTAACTTTTGTTATGTGCCAACGTAAATCACCCTTCTTATTTCAAAACACCCTTACCTATACTATATCTTATCTTGTTAGCGTCGTTGTCTGTAAATAAAAACAAAATCTGAATACAAATTCGTTACACACCTACACAATATGCCAATTGAGCAACAGGCAAGAAAACCCCATGTCAGTTAGACAGAGAATCAAAAAGAACGATATCATATACTTATAATTAGCTTAAATATACGCCTTACCCAGGCCAAACTTCGAAGCAACATCTATAATCTAGCCAACCATGGAAATACCAAAATAAAAGACATTGGGTCAGCTCCGGCCTTTTACACATGCGCGAAAATTTATCTATCCGAGGGGTTTCGGTCAGTTTCGGCTGGCTTCGCGGCTACGTCATACGACTTCGATCAAGGCGACGCCATTTCTCTTGTTTGTTTTGATTCCGTGTTTTCATTTGTGCTGCGCATATTTTTTACTGTTAAAAATTAGCGCTGTGTGTTTATGAAGAGGCGCACCGAAGAGGGGGGGGGGTTGGGTTAAAATCCACCCCTCCCCCCCGAGAAACCTGGTTATAGACACATTTTTAGTTCAAATTCAGTTTTTTTAATTATTTACCCTTAAACCCCTCCCTCAAGTAAATTCCTGGGTGCGCCACTGGTTTATGGAGAATTGGAGTATATCCGACAACCAAAAAGGATTGATACCATCGAAGGTATCAAGTAAAGGAGGTTGATAAATTTTTTTGTTTTGGGAAGTTGCAGTTGCAGCTTGTAAAAAAGCACTCTTTTAGCCACTAGTTGTGAGAACTACTATTTTTCTCTAAAAACCATGACCGATCACAATACAGCCAAAGAAAAAAATAAAAAAAAGTGGAGGCAATGACGGGATCGAAGCTTTAACCTCTTGATTGACCACTGGGCAATTGCGGCTATAAAAATATACACTTATATGAACGTTTTGGCAAAAGTTCCTTGTATTCTTTTTTTTAATTATTTCTTACCACAACGCACTTTGCCATTTTTCTTTATGTAAAAAAATGGCAATGCCACAATTATTTGTAGTATACATAACAAGCATGTGATGATGGTACACGCGAAGGTGAAGCTACAATAGCATTTTGTTTAGTGTGAAGTAAGGTCAAATTGTTCTTTTCCGGGGGTAAAATCGCAAAATACTTTTCCAAAAATTTTCTCCTGTGGCGATGTTTTTGTGATTTCTGCAGCTTGAGTGCAATATATTGGAAAAAAAAATATCCCAAGTAAACTTTGGAGTACAGTTTTTTATAGGTATACTCTTTGAAGATGCGAAATTATCCTTTGTAAAGGTAGGTCCCTAATGAGTCAAACGAGTGGTCAAAAACAGCGTTGTCATCACTCAAAAAAGAAATTATCGTGTAGTGCTGGCAAAATTATCGTTTTTTTTTTAAAATTATGTTACAATTTTTTTTTATATAAAAAAAAAACACGGCAACCACAAAAAATAACACAAAAACTTAAACCTATCGGGACAATCGCTATAGAAATCGATAAAATCAACGAATTACACGGGAACGGGGAATTCCGTGTAGTCGAGGGGATCCTCCGCTCCGTGAAACAAAAGATTTTTAAGTACGGTAATATTTACATAGATGGTGCTTTGACTTTTATTGTAATGTAGCTTTGTTTTCAATTGCCAAGAGGGGTCAGCACTGATTAAATAAAATAAAATAATTTTAATGCGTTCATTAAATTGGTCTACTACAGTAAGCAGAAAACTTGAAAAGAAGGTAAAAAGTCCTAGAGTGAAAAATAAATGGAAAATTTTGAACGAGTGGATGGAGCAATCTGAGAGGCATAACTACACTTTTTTGCACTCGACACGCGTTTCGCTAACAACGTTAGCATCATCAGGAGACGATAAACAATAAACTAAATTAACCTACACTCTATCTTATATACTATCTTTTAGTGGGCGGAGATAAGACTAATAATTTTTGATTGGTTACGCTTTATAATCCTATCTCCCGTCAACTAAAGAATAAAGTGTACTAAACGGAATGGGGCCTCTATCTTTATTTAAACTATTTCTGGATTTAATGATTTCCATACTTTCATATGCATTCAAAAGTCTTTTGTTTAGTACACTTTTTAGAAGTTTTAGGTTATCTAATGTGAATCTATAATTGTTTTCAAAAGCATGCTCGGCCACACTTGACTTTTCTGTTCTTCCGTATTTTAAGTGTGCTAAGTGTTCTTTGAATCGTGTTTGAATAGAGCGTCTCGTTGACCAACATATTTTTTGTCACAATCCATGCAACTAATTTCGTAAATTCTACTTTTTTCTAGAATTGTAGTTTTATCCTTGGGATTTCCTAGTAAACTTCTTATTGTGTTTCCGGATTGATATACTAATTTAGGACCGGTGATATTAAATACTTTTTGTAATCCTTTCGTCTAATTAGGATTATAAGGAATTGATTCAAATTTAGAGTTGGAGGTATCTTTTTGTCTGAAAAAAGTGGAATTCCGAAATGTCTTTTGAAAAGAATGTCTATTTATCAGCTTATTTATTAAGTCTTCATCTTAACCGTTTTCGCCAGCTATATTCCTAATCCTATTCTTTTCTGCTTTAAATCTTTCTTTGTTTAAGGGGAAATTTACTAATCTATATGTTAAAAAGTGCAGACTTGCAAGCTTATGTTGTAAGCAATGAAAAGAGTCATTTGGAATATACCTGTTGGTGGCCGTTTCTTTTCTGTATAGGTCAAATTCTAATTTATTTTTATTTCTTATAACTAAAGTGTCTAGAAATGGCAGTGTACCGTTGTTCTCTATTTCATAATTAAATTTACTTGTTGGAAACACAATAAAAAGTTTACTAGGAAATCCCAAGGATAAAACTACAGTTCTAGAAAAAAGTGGAATTTACGAAATTAGTTGCATGGATTGTGACAAAAAATATGATGGCCAAACGAGACGCTCTATTCAAACACGATTCAAAGAACACTTAGCACACTTAAAATACGGAAGAACAGAAAAGTCAAGTGTGGCCGAGCATGCTTTTGAAAACAATCATAGATTCACATTAGATAACCTAAAAGTTTTAAAAAGTGTACCAAACAAAAGACTTTTGAATGCATATGAAAGTATGGAAATCATTAAATCCAGAAATAGTTTAAATAAAGATAGAGGTCCAATTCCATTTAGTACACTTTATTCTTTAGTTGACGGGAGATTATAAAGCGTGACCAATCACAAATGATTAGTCTTATCTCCGCCCACTAAAAGATAGTATATAAGATACAGTGTACGTTAATTTAGTTTATTGTTTATCGTCTCCTGATGATGCTAACGTTGTTAGCGAAACGCGCGTCGAGTGCAAAAAAGTGTAGTTTTGGTTTGTGGAAAACAATCATATTTTTGTTACAGTGCAACCAAAGGTTCCAAATTCTCAACACAGTATATTCACTGGGTAAATTTTATCTCTGCTCCGACTTGAGGTATAACCCTACTTTTTTGTTTACTTCTTCTTTCGCGTTTGTTTACTTTTTAAAGTTGCAATTTCTTTGCCTTGTTTTGAGTCTTTTCTCTAAAATATCTATTGAATTACTCCATTTCAACTTCTAGATTTGTCCTGCTTCGCGGATTGTATAAAAATTCCACAAAAGGTAAGTATTTTCTGCAAATAACAGATGAGGTATCAATATTGTCCTTATTTTTAATTCTAAACTCACTGGCTAGCGTGAATCACTCAAAATTATTGCCATGAAAACAAAAAAAATACGCCATTTTGAAAAGCCGTTGTCAACCCCTCGTGTCAAAGCATAGAAAAAGTGACGTTTCCCCAACCGTTATGCCTTTTTAGCTATGAAACTGTCAATCTCATCGTTACCCCTAACTTTTTAAATTGGTCGGTTGGCATATCCATTCCCTATTGTTCTATTTTCCCTGGTTGTTAGGAACACGGTAACTAAAAACCTAGCAAATGAAATCTCGATGTATAAATAGTGACATTTGAGTTTTTTCACAAACTCCTCGGTTGAGAAAGCTGTATTTTTATTATGCAAATCTCCGGCTTTTCACGAACAGAAACGTTGAAATTTCAGCGACATTATAATATCTTTTGAAAGGATTCTTTCATCTTTTTTTTTTAATAAACAAAATTTATTATAGGGGGTAACGTTGGTTGCTTTAGATTAAAGATACTTTTTTCGTGAAGTCTGTCATAATCATAATTGTTTTTCTCTGACTTATCTGGTTCCTTCTTTGAGCTTCTTGGATTATTATTAAAAACTTTTTTTATGGATAACAATGGGGCTTTCCCATAAAAAAAAAGTTACCTTTTTTTTGGAATATACAGAAACATAAAGGTCCAAGAAATCCATCTAAAAACTTTTTTCCCCAAAAAATTTTGGTTTTCTATGTGAAAAATAATGTTTTTAATCGTCGATTCAGTGGCCTTACGATTTTTCAAAACGAATATAGGTGACGTCATAATCAATACAGGTGACGTCATTTTTGGCTGGTCCATTGTAATTTGTCAAGTGCAGTTTTTATTTGGACCACTGGGTTGCGAACTGCGGCCTGCGGCTAACTTTAAGTCATACTGTCAATTCGTTTTTTTGTGTTTTGCTTTTTTGGTTGTGATTCTTTTGAAGTTAATTTATAAAATTATAAACATTTAGTAGTGCGGAAGTTTATATTGTCGTTTAGAAAGCCTACAAGTAATATACAACTATATATGTAGTGAATGTTATTACAAACAGTACGGTTCCTGTCCACCATAGCCCTAGCTGCTAAGAAAATTTAAGCTGGGTTTATAAGCTTAATTCGGAGACAAGAAAAATAAGAACTTTTGATTGCGATTTTTAACAGAGTGTGCGCATACAAATTTTAATATTTGGTAAGTTTTTTTAAGTAATTTTATATAAGGGTGTGTCTATAAAGAGCCGACAATTCGGCTGAATAGACGTGAGGGTAAAGAGCCGACAATAATTATTTATTATGTACTATGTTGGGAATTTGGAACCTTTGGTTGCACTAAAACAAAATTATGATTGTTTTCCACAAACCAAAACTACACTTTTTTGCACTCGACGCGCGTTTCGCTAACAACGTTAGCATCATCAGGAGACGATAAACAATGAACTAAATAAATCTACGCTCTATCTTATATACAATCCTTTAGTGGGCGGAGATAAGACTAATAAATTGTGATTGATCACGATTTTTAATCCTACCTCCCCTCAACCAAAGAATAAAGTGTACTAAACGGGATAGGTCCTCTATCTTTATTTAAACTATTTCTGGATTTAATGATTTCCATACTTTCATATGCATTCAAAAGTCTTTTGTTTGGTACACTTTTTAGAAGTTTTAGGTTATCTAATGTGAATCTATGATTGTTTTCAAAAGCATGCTCGGCCACACTTGACTTTTCTGTTCTTCCGTATTTTAAGTGTGCTAAGTGTTCTTTAAAACGTGTTTGAATAGAGCGTCTCGTTTGGCCAACATATTTTTTATCACAATCCATGCAACTAATTTCGTAAATTCCACTTTTTTCTAGAACTGTAGTTTTATCCTTGGGATTTCCTAGTAAGCTTCTTATTGTGTTACCGGATTGATATACTAATTTAAGACCTGTGTTATTAAATACTTTCTGTAATCCTTTCGTATAATTAGGATTATACGGAATTGATACAAATTTTGAGTCGCAGGTATCTTTTTGTCTGAAAAAGGTAGAATTCCGAAAGGTCTTTTGAAAAGAATGTCTATTTATCAGCTTATTTATTAAGCCTTCGTCGTAACCGTTTTCGCCAGCTATATTCCTAATCCTATTCTTTTCTGCTTCAAATCTTTCTTTGTTTAAGGGGAAATTTACTAATCTATATGTTAAAAAGTTGCACTTTTTATTTGAAGCAGAAAAGAATAGGATTAGGAATATAGCTGGCGAAAACGGTTACGACGAAGGCTTAATAAATAAGCTGATAAATAGACATTCTTTTCAAAAGACCTTTCGGAATTCTACCTTTTTCAGACAAAAAGATACCTGCGACTCAAAATTTGTATCAATTCCGTATAATCCTAATTATACGAAAGGATTACAGAAAGTATTTAATAACACCGGTCTTAAATTAGTATATCAATCCGGTAACACAATAAGAAGCTTACTAGGAAATCCCAAGGATAAAACTACAGTTCTAGAAAAAAGTGGAATTTACGAAATTAGTTGCATGGATTGTGATAAAAAATATGTTGGCCAAACGAGACGCTCTATTCAAACACGTTTTAAAGAACACTTAGCACACTTAAAATACGGAAGAACAGAAAAGTCAAGTGTGGCCGAGCATGCTTTTGAAAACAATCATAGATTCACATTAGATAACCTAAAACTTCTAAAAAGTGTACCAAACAAAAGACTTTTGAATGCATATGAAAGTATGGAAATCATTAAATCCAGAAATAGTTTAAATAAAGATAGAGGACCTATCCCGTTTAGTACACTTTATTCTTTGGTTGAGGGGAGGTAGGATTAAAAATCGTGATCAATCACAATTTATTAGTCTTATCTCCGCCCACTAAAGGATTGTATATAAGATAGAGCATAGATTTATTTAGTTCATTGTTTATCGTCTCCTGATGATGCTAACGTTGTTAGCGAAACGCGCGTCGAGTGCAAAAAAGTGTAGTTTTGGTTTGTGGAAAACAATCATAATTTTGTTTTATTTATTATGTGTTTCATATTTTCATATTTTTTTAAACTAAATTAACCCAACCTAACCTAAACAGACTCAAACCAACTTATTAAAAGCCAAAACAACCCAAACATTTTTTTTATGCCAAAAAAAGATGTAGGGGTTGTAGTGTGTTTTTTTGGGCTGTTTTGGCTTTGAATAAGTTGGTTTGTTTAGGTTAGGTTGGGTGAATTTAGTTGGTTTGAGTCTGTTTAGGTTGGGTTAATTTAGTTTAAAGTGTGTTTTTTTTGGGTGTTTTGGCTTTTAATAAGTTGGATTGAGTCTGTTTAGGTTAGGTTGGGTTAATTTAGTTTGAAAAAAAACGAAAATATGAAAAACACATAATAAATTGTCGGCTCTTTAGACACTCTCTTTATATAAGGCCGCTTTCTGATGCATCGTCAAAAACCACCATAAAAACTCAACCCCAGATCCAAGAATTTTCATGCTTGCTACATGTCTATTAGAAGACAGAATTTTCTCCTAAAATCTATATCTTTTGATAGCTTTTCTTATTTGCTTGCAAAAGTGTAGATTCATACTAGTAACATTATAAAAACTTCGTTCTGCTATTGTTTAAATTCTGTATATTGGTACAGCCAACGGGTGAAATGATCCCATATTTTGTACGTCTCCTGTAAAAAGTGTCCATATTCCAGTTCCTCCTGGGTTTAGGATAAAATGAAACTAATAATATAGGAAGCCTGCAAGTGCTAAAATATAGTTCCTGCCAAATATTTTGTGCACTTGCTGGATTGGTTCACCCCTTGGGTACAGCCATGATGGTATTTTCAGACTTCAAATATAGCTATCTATTCTAAAGCGATAATATTCTGTTCTTTTAATTTTTTTGCACTTATTTTAAAGGTTTCAATATTTATATTAAAAAAAGTATTGATAAAAAGATTTTTAAAGAGAGCTGTAGGTAAGTAGTTTTTTAACTTTTTGAATTTTGTTAAGATTTTTTCTTGATTTTTTTTTAGAGAATATGGCTCAGAATATGGAGAAGGGATTTGTGAAGGGTGATTCTAACAACTTACCCAAAGTGGATCATGAGATGATTAATTTATATTATTTGGATAATATGGATTTCTTTAGCGCTGAGATGAAGAATGTTAAGACTGGAAGTGAGTATGGTTTAACTGCGCACATTAAAAATCCAAATTGTGTCAAAATATATGAGTAAGACTGTTAAACATTTATTATAAAAACCTTGTCAAGTGACTTGAAATATGATTTTTGGACACCCTGTACATATTTTTTTAAATTTAACTTTTTTTTCCCCGATTACAAAAATCCAAACCTTGTTACTTTTTTATGCCAAGTAAGAAAAAGCAAGGTAACTTTTTGAGAAAGGACCTCAGCACAAGTAATTTAATTTATTTATTTATATTTATAGGGAACAGAAACCCCATTAAAATCAATACCTTGTCAAAAGAAAAAAATTTTACATAGTCAACACTGAATACTAATTAATAAATAAAGACATGAAATATAGTATAGTAGGAGTTATAGTATGAACAATGCAAAATATTTGAAAACAGACACACAACAGTATAAAATTTAACTAAAAAAAATATTTAGTCTGGTAAGATTCTTTTTGTTAGTCTTTTTAAGGAGTTAACAGATACATTAAAAACATTAATAACTGGTTACTGAGTTAAGCAATAAAGTTCTTTCAATAAATTATTTTTTTGTCCATAATCAGTTGTATGAAAAGTAATGTGAAAAGTATGATGATGTCTAACAGTCAGTTAGACCGTTAATTAATTTATGCATCAAACAAATGTCAGTAATTTTTTATGCCTCTCTAAACTATCAAGATTGAGCTAAATTCTGACATGATGATAATTTAGTGCCACATTACCATCAAATTTCTTTACTAACACATTAGGCTTATGACAGTAAAGTTTTTTCAGAAAAATGCAATGTTAATTTCAAGGTTAATTTATATACTTAGCAAAAGCTAGTTTAAAAAAAATACAAAAGAATGTCAATAAAGTAAAAAACTAAACTAAAAATAAATATTTAAAATTAGGATTTTGGGTTTAATAAAACCTGATGACTAGCTTATTAAATCATTCAAGTATCTTTCAAAGAAAATCCCAAACATTTAATTAAAATGACTTTTAAAACAAAACATTATATAATAGTCAATTAATTTGTTGTGAAGAGGGTGGAATTGTAGCAGCTAGCAATTACATTTACGTTGAAGTCAGATCTGTAGTTCTTGAAATATTCAAGGAAAATAAAATATACTTTTAGCAGCTAGCAACACACGGTTTTAATATTTAGATGGATAATTACAGTTCCAACAAAAACTATATCAGATTTGTAGTTTTTCAGATATTCAAGGAAATATTGGACTCAACAGGATTTCTTACTAGTTTTGACCAAGGTTTTGACCAACTTATTAAAAGCAAAATATAAATGACAGTAAATAAGTAATTTATTACAGTTACTATATTTTAAACATCCTGGATTTTTTTGTAACAGTGAAAAGCTGCAAAATGTGAAGATAATAAAAAAGTCATTTGTAGGTACACCTAAAATTTTGCTATAAAATTTAAAACAAAATGTTAGAAAAGCTTTATCAGAAATAATTAACCACAGCTGTAAAATCTGGGAAAACTATTTTGAGGTATATAACTAAGACAGATTTGTAAAAATATAAAAAAAAATGTATTTTTTTTATCTTATATTTTTAATCTCAAAGAATTTCCAAATTTAATTCATGTTATGAAAAATATCATAGCATGAAAAATTAACAGCTAATGAAGTGTCACCACATGCATTACAAAAAAAATATGATTTCTAAACTTTTGCCATACCTAGAGGACTCATGGTATGTAAACTGGACATATGAAGTTTTGTCTATCTATCAGTTATTCTCGTGTCATATGAGAGTTGCAATTCTACGTGTATATGAAATTATTTTTACTTTGTTTGTACCTTAAAAATGTACATGGTCTGGTTGATTTGGTGTTAAAAGTGAGATGATTGAAGGCTTAAGTGTTATTGTTTATTTTAGAGTTACGAAGGAGGTCTATGGTGACAAGTTAAGAGAGAAGGAGATGTTTGCACAGTCAAGGCGAAAATAACTCCGGAGCACAGAGTAAGAAATACTCCTTATACTGTGGAAATTTCTGTTAATGAGAAGGAGGAAAAAGTGCTGCATTCTGAGTGCAAAGATTGTTCTGCTTCTGCAGGTAGTTTTAAAAACTTGAAACTATACACATTTTACATTACATTTAAAAAAAAATATTTGGTTAATCTCTTTTTAAAGTCTTCTTAAAATTACTTAATAATTGTTATTATTTACATTTTTTGAGAAAAAGAGGTAAAATTATAACTTTCAGAATAGCAGCTGGCACTATTTTGCAATTACACCAGGTAGGAAAATTATATCTTTAAGGTATCCAAACTTACAGAATATTAGGCGCTGCTCTTTTTTTTGTACATATCTGGGGTGGAAAATCCAAGTAAAACTGCTTTAAATTTTTTAAAAGTTGACCTTTATGCATAGAGTTTTTAGAGCATACCAACACAAAAAGTTACGTTTGTTAGGACAAAATGAGGAGCTATGAACATTGGAATAATTTTTTTAGACATTAAAAGATTGTATCCCCAAACCATCTCCGAGACTTGTTTAATTATCAAATTTCGGCGTCATTTCACATTTCTCTGGTGGGGGGCATTCCTAACTTCAAAAAAAAAAATATGTGCGAAAAAAAAAACACTTTATTTATACCAAAATAACTCAAATAAACATGAAAGACCTAAATACAAAATTTCTTAATTGGTGCCTGCCTGTCTGTCTGGACAACGATGACTGAAAAGCCACTAAAGTTAACCGATTTTGATGAAATTTGGCACAAAAATCCTTTGGAACCAAAGAATGAGCTGATTAGTTTTTGATGGGGGTGAGGGTTGTAAAGAGGGTAAGAAACGGGGTTGAAAATCATAACCCACAAACCGTATCAGCTAGCAACACACATACAGTTTTCACATTAAAAGAAATAATTATATTTTCAACAAAAATTAGCAGATCAGTAATTTTGGAGATATTGAAGAAAAATAAAATTTATACATGCCTGCTGGTGCCATGTTTTAAAAAATATTTTTCTGGTATTTTCTAACTATGATGTATTTTTTGTACCAGTTTCTGTTAAGCTAGGAACACACAATGCAAATTTAGTTTTCACAAGATAAAAAAAGACGCAAGCAGAATGTGTCTCCTTTTAACCTGTTATTAGAAAATTGTTAACTGTTTTTAACTTTTCTTTTTTGATACTTACAGGGGGCTGCAAGCATGCCATTGCTGTCCTTTTTTGGCTTCACAGAAGAAGTGAAGAACCAGCCTGCACCTCTACAATGATGTTGGAAATGCTAAAATGGATTTGCAGTCACTTAAACGAAGACGTGCCAGCCCTCGGACCAAAAAGTCATAATTATGTGTCTCAATTGATGTAAATCTGCGCAGATAACAAAGGGGTAATATATACCATTTTGCGATCTGAAGACAAGTACACCTATATCGATGTATACCAGCTCTGGTTCAAGTTTAAAACTGCAGAGAAAATGGACCAAATGGAATGTTGACAGGTTCATTAATTACATGCGGTCAAATATGAGCGATTCCTTGTGTGTCGAAGCTGAAACGGATACTCGACTTCAAGCCAATTCTCCATTATGGCACAGCTTGCGATTTGGCAGAATAACGTTAACTGAGGCTATTTTTGGCGCTTCTAAACACCTGGGCACTGAGGCAGTGGAGAGGGGGAAAAAGTTAAAGATGATGTCTTGAAGGAAATTCAAAAAATTAAAATTTCAAAATCAGGCTTGTACCTGAGAAGCCAATACCCATGTTTTGGTGTGGTGTCTTTTTGTTACATTAGTGGAGAGCTGCTAAACCGATTTTTATAAAAAATTTACAAAATATCTTTGGCATCAAGCAATGAGTTTTTAATGGTCGTGGGAGGTTGGAAAGAGGGTTGAACTTCTAAAAACATCCTTACTTACTGTAGCTGCTAGCTAGAGATATTCAAGAAAAGGTTCTTTGGGCGATATATGTGTCTGCTAAAGCACTTTAAAAAATCCGTGTTTGTTTAATTAATATCTGCGTTTTTTTTTTGTTTTTTAATGTTTATATTTTTTTAAAGTCTCATTCGTTACTTAAATATCTGGTCATAAAACAAAAATTTAATCTCAAAGTGCCATAAAAAATGTAGATATCTCTAAACGCGCATACTTACAGTAATACCAAAAATATAGTTACTACCTAAACTAATGCAAAACATTGAGTTGTTTAATAAAACGCGGAAATTATTTATAAAACATGGATTTTTTTTTGTGAAAATCACAAAAATATATGATAAACTCCAAAAAATGTTGTCAGCCTGAATTTTTTTATCTCTGTAGAAACTTCAAAGTGATAGATCACAAATGAACCCCAAAGTGAAGTACCGTTTTTTATCAAATCTTGAAGTGTTCTATGTGAAACATTGTTTTTCGCCAATTTGAATAACATTTTTTGTTTCATGTAAACCATTTATAATGTACAGGGTAAATCAGATATCGTGATTAAAATTTAAAACCTGCTATTAATATATTTATAGTTTGATGACCCAAGTACTCAGATTGCTAAAAAATCAATGAGCATAACTACTAAAGACTTAAAATAAGTGTTATAAAACACTTTTATGAAATTTTCGTTATGATTTCTGTATTGTGTATTTTGACTATGACAATATACTAAAATTTTATACAAATTGGTGGAGCACAATTTTTTACAGAGGAGTCTTATGACAGAACTATCAAAAACTTAAAAAAAACTGTTAAGAGATAAAACCTCAATGTAAGGTACCGCCAAATAAATTATAGGTTTTTGGTATTGCTAAAAAGATTTTGAAAGAAAAAAAATCTTCACTGATTGATGTTAATACATTGTTTTGATTCCCTGTACAAATCTTGGCATAATAAGAACCGAAGACAGGCTGTTAGGATAAAAAATTGTCTCTCTGAAGAGATATTAGTGAAGTCTGGAGTACCACAAGGGGACCTATGTCTACAATTCTTTTCATTTGTTTTATTAATGATATTTCAGACTGTTTCTGTTGCTGTCTAATCCTTCTATATGCAGACGATTAAAAGATTTTTAGAATTGTTAAAGATTTTAGGGATTGTGAAAGAGTGCAGAATGATCTCAACACTTTTTCACAAAATTTAGAGACTTAAGGGTATTATTTGACCCAAGCTTAAGCTTTAAAAATCACTATAACTTTATCTGTAACAAAGCTTTTAAACTACTGGGTTTCTTAAAAAGGAGCCTACCTGAATTTAAAAATATAATCTGTTTTAAAAATGTTTATTGTTCTCTTGTTAGATCAATATTAGAATATTGTAGTTCCATATGGTCCCCATTCTATAAATGTCATGTAGAAAATCTGGAAAGGGTATTGAAGAAATTCTTATGATTTGTAGCTTTTAAACTTAAAATTCTATCTGGGGAAATAGTTTATTGTGATGTTTTGAAATTTCTAAAGGTCACAACTCTTGAAAACCGTCGAGTAATGTCTTGATCTAGCTTTTATTTTCAAGATTTGAAATGCAATGTTTGATTCTCGTCAATTAATACATAGAATTGGCTTAAGGGTTCCACAGCGGAGTACAAGAAATAGGAATATTTTTAACTTAGAATATTATAATACAAATTACAACCTTAATAGACCTATACGAAGAATGTGTAGCTCTGCTAATAATGTGGATATTTTTTTCCACCTCTCTGGATTCCTTCAGATATAAAATTAAAGTTTTGTATATTTAGAATAATAAAAAATTGTATAATTAAAATAGTACATTTATTTATTTTGTTTTATTAATAATTTACTATTTTCTTGTGTATCTAACACTCCTTTTGTTTAAATAGTACGTATTTTTGACCATATTATTTAATAAAACTATTTAACTTTAGTCTTGATATTTTTTTGTCCGCCTTTAAAAGCTTGAGTTTTAGGATACATAAAACATGGTAAATTTACAGTAGGTATATATTTATTTTTTACAAAACAAAAGAATAGGCAATGATTTTATTTCACTTCACTTATTAAAAATAAAAATTATATAAAACTATTGTAATATTAAAAATGACAATTTTTTCCATTGAAGGTCCCAAAATGAATCTTATTTACAGAACATGCTTCTAAAAAAAGATTGAAACAATTTCAGACAGTATAAAACCACTAGGCGCCCACCCCAAACATCATTTTGAATCACTCACAAATAGGCATCATTCCGCACTTGTACTTTATTATAAGTCATCTGATATGGGTTCGTCCTGGCGATGGCGTGTTAATATTTCCAATAGGAATATGCTCCTAAGGCAATTGAAACAAAAGAGAAATAAAAAAAAGAAGTTAAAAAAAACGCATCCAATTTTGAATTTCGTTTTTCCACCCAAGATTTTTTTCGGTTGAAAGTTATGAGAAAAAAGTCTTCTTGGGTGTTTGCCAGACATCTGTTATTTGACGGCTCATATGTCCTATCATATAAGATCCTCATAGAATTTCACTATTTTGACCTTTGGTACACTACATTAAAATACGGTTACATTTTACAAGTTTTTGTGCAGGGGGGAAAATAATGTCATTTTTAATATCATTTTTCACAAATTTTCGTCTGCAATGCATTAGTAACTTGATTTTCCCAACATCTAAAATTAAGACGAGATTCGACCCCAACCCAGTCCTTGGCAGGTAAACTAACCCAGAAGTTTTTGGTTTAAGAAAAATTTGGGAAGAAACATTGACTCTTGCTAATCAATGCATCTCTCTAAATTACTTGCTATGAACTTCTTAAACTACAAAAAAATTAACCCTGAGGCAATAAATTTAAATATAAGTTTAAAAAAATTTCACTAAACTTGAAGAAAAAATATTAGAAAAAAAAATAACTTGAAGTGATTTACCATATTTTTTCACTCCTATCACTGGAGCTAAAAAAAATTTTTACAGAAGTTTTATATGTCCCTAGATTCCCATAAAGGTGGGGAGGACTGACCTTATCAGACTTTTCTATGTCATAAGTGGGAAGTTTGGCTCGGTCAATTTTAAATAAATCTTTTCTTTCCAGTTTTTAAGCAAATCAACAAAAGTCTTATTACAGAATGAGATATAAATTCCCAATGTCTATAGTGGAGTTAAATATAAATAAAAAAAAAGAGTTTTACCAACACAAAACTATTGGATTTTTGGCATCCTCCACTAGTTCTACCACTGACTGGTTTCAAACAAATTCCCACTATCCATAGTAGCCATCATTTCTCATCCTGTTATCTATAATGTTTTGTTTTCGTATTATTTGTCTATAAAACCTTATGGCGTACCGATGATCCCCAACAAGGGTGAAACACATGTTTGCGTTTATTCTCCAAGTCACACCCGGTATGTATTCTTGTGGTACTCCGGTGTATTTTGTAAAGTTCATTGTTTTTGTTATCGATTCGTTATAGTTGAAGGGCCGACTGGTGGATGGACTGTGTCTGAAACCAGTGGTGGTTGGTAAAACTCTTTTTTATTTACTTTTTTATTTAAAAACTTTATTGCTATAAGAATAATGGGTTAAACAAGAAGTGAACTAAATTTTACTTGTCTTAACAGATTGTATGAGGGTTATTTTACGCGAGAACCATCAAAGGTAAACCTATATTTTTTTACATGATCATGAAATATTTTTTTGTAAAGAAAAATTTTTCCTTTGGGTGGCGATGTCTCTAATGGGGTTGTATTTGAATTTCAGCTGTGATCTTCACACACTATTGCGCCCAGCCGTGGATAATTTTTTCAGCTTTAGTGCCTCTAGAGCCACAATTTTCTTCTTGGTCACAAAGGGAAGGGCAAAAATATCTTAAATTTCCAGGGGAATTCTGACATTTATTTATTTTCACATCCGCGGAAAACTCACTTTTTCATTTTGATGCAGAAAAAGCTCGAGAAAAAATAAATACAACTTTTAACAGATTGTTTACTAAACAGAAATGACATTTAGTGACAGCTAAGCATTAAACTGAAGTTAGGAAGAGGCTGAGAAAAAGGTCACCACTCGCTACTTTTCTCGTAAATTTAGTTGGCTAAAAAATTTTTTTGAGCGTTTTTGTAGAACTCCAACTTTAAAAATTTTTTTCTACAAAACCAAGAGTTTTTCAGAAGAAATAATAAATGCGTTTTGGATAACTCACTCTAAGGTACCAAATTCCGTTGCTTCCCAAAAATGTGGGAAAACCCCATTGTTTGAAGTTGATTTTTAGTGAAATACCACAACTTTGGTATAAATTCTACCCACATAACATTGGAGGAATATTCATGTTGTAGGAATATTCCCTTAAAGTGATTTTTGGAATATTCTATTGCGAATGTGACAGGAATGTTCCAGACCTATTTTTTGTTGAATATTCTTTAAGAGTTTGTGATAGTTATATTTCTTTGTTCAATCAAGTTATTTTTATGCATATTTCTAAAAAGAATATTTTTGTCAGGATTCTGGCATGTTTGCCAAAAATATTACTATCTTCTGGAAAGAACGCGATTTACATTATATATAATTATAATTTAGTTTAATGTCATCTATTGTAGGTAGATGGCACTGGAATCAGGTAATATTATTATACACATAAGACAGCAAAAAATTATTTATGGCCACTTGTACCAACGTTTTTAGTATACACCTAGCCCTAGGTATCCCCTAAAATTTGGTAAGTGTCAGTTTTCACTTGCTGAAGCGTTTAGGTTAGAGATGGGTAAATCGATCATTTTGTACTGCACGAACCGATCAGTGATTCGTTTCTAGAGTGATCGAAACTTTTGAATCGATCATTTGAAATTAAATTAAAGAAAATGGTGACCAAAAAAAAAGGTCTGCAGGATGCAACTAAATGCGACATACTAAAATCTAGCCCGCGCGCAGGAATTCGAATCAGAGGAACGAATGAACGAAACGATCGACCTATTTCCAACTGATTCAGTGTATCCCACAGCGGGTCAGTCAGTCGTTGGTCCGTTCCGATTTGATTCATTCTGTCTTCGTCGGTCATTTGACTCATTTGACTGATTGAATCATATCGAGCAAATATGATTCGATCACTCAATACTCGCAAGTGATTCGATCATAGTGAACGAATCGTTCACGAATCACACATCTCTAGTTTACGTGAGTCCTAAACGTGTTAGGTTGGCCCTAAATCTAGGTAGTCGATTTTGGGTCCTTAGCTCCCACCTTACCCTTACCTATTGAAAATATAACCTCAAAATTCAACTAATCACAATCTTTTTTTTGTGGCTGTATTGTAAAAATGGATTTTTTGGATACGGAGGCGTGGGACGATGGATTTATAAACTCAACGGTCAAGATTATATACTTATACTATAAATATGTCTCTTTTTCCCTTAGCAAAAGAAAAAGGATCAGGGTGGCATCACCGTCGAACAGTAAAGGCCCATTAAGTCAATTTTTAATGCTTAATGTGCATTAATTTTATATCTCTATCTGTTTCCAGCATACTAAAAGACAGAGGTCAAAAATTAAGCACTATGCATTAAAAGTTAAGTAAATAAGCCTTAACAGTACCATCAAGTTCATAAATCCAGGGTTAATAGGATATTGGTTTTGTTAACATTATTGCCTGTATGCATAACCTCTCTGTAACATTTTACATTGCGATAAATTAGAAAAATCTGAAAAATCAATGTCAGCCATATATCTTTAGGAAAAACAATTTTTCAGCTGTTTGAGTACTTGCTAAAAAATTTGGGCGATAAAGGCAGAGAGAAATGGCAGAGAACCCAAGGAATGACGTTTTTTTGACAGAATTTGCGACGTTGCCAAATGTTTTGCTCACCTAGCCAGGGGTACGTTTAAAATTTGCCAAGCAAGCCATTTTAGTTTAGGTGACGGGTTAGGGTTTCCCTAGAACTAGAGGGCACCTATTTGGGTTGGTGCAAGTGGCCATTAGGTAATCTTTCGATAACTGCACTTTAGAGGGGAATAATGGCCATCCGGACATGTTTTAAATCACAAAATCATATCCATGCAATATTTAATAAGGATATATATTTGCTATGTGGGATATTATAGTCAGTCATTCTTTTACGTCACGTTTCTATCACATATCACCTTTATGAGCTAGAACGTAACTTATTGCCGGCATGTATTAGTAATATTGCCAATGGTAAAATGTAACATTTCTATCACATTCTCGAAGTATATGACTATTACATTACAGGAATGTTTAATTGTTAGGTGGTTATAGTGTGTATGGCTCTATTGAAGTTGGAAAAATGCTTGTCTTCTTTTTTTATGAATATTAGAATTAGTTATTATTATTAATAATGCTTATTTCGTTGAAATTTTTAACCCCCCACATGGTTCGGTCATGATGGTAATATCAGCGTATTTACGCTAAGCTACATAGGAAAAATAGAGGAGAAAGTTAGAACTCAATTTTTTTTTCATAAACAAGCTTAGAAAGGACCACCGTTTCACATACTAAAAGTCCCCAATCTTACCCCCTCAAGAAGTGTAATTTCTAACCTCCAAAAAACTCAAAAAAGCGTTTTTCTTGGATAACTCGTAAACGGTGACACACTATCAAAAGTGACAAATGGGCCATTTCAAACAAATGTAATTTCATTAAAAAAAAAGAGATTTAAAAATACCGTCAAAATATCAAATTGTCAAAGATTAAAATGTCGCAACAATAAACGTCACCGAGTAAAAAGACACATTGCTATGTATACGATTGTTATTTCATTTACCAGCCGCCTTGATTTATAGCGTAAAAATGGTTTGTTGCGAGAAGTGCTCTTCGTTCGAGATTTTTAAAAGTGTTTTCCTGTTTTTTGGTAAAGGTATTAAAAAAAATAGTGTTAACAACTCGCGGCTAAACTGTGCTTTTTTTTACTCGCGTTTTTAAATACCTCGCTGCGCTCGTTATTTAAACCAACGCTTGTAAAAAACGCACTATTTTCGCCACTAGTTGTTAAAACTAGTATTTTTGCATCGGTAACCAAAAAAGCCATGCTTAAGTTATTATTTATAATAAAAAAACACTTTTTCCTGGTATGTAAAAAAGCCAAAATATACAAACAGTTTAGGACCTAAAGCAAATAATATGTTTTCAATTATTGTATTTTTTGTCCCGTCCAACCCAAAAGAAAAGCTTTACTGGTTTATGGTTCACAATAATTTTTAACATAAATGTTAGCTTTCTCTTTTAATTCCAATGCCTTTTGTTTAGTTTGGAAAAGCCTTGATAAAGCATTTTTCTAAAGAATTGAAATATATAAAAGTAAGAATTTACTAAAATTAAGTTTTGGTTTTTCTTGTCCCGTCCAACCCAAAGTTTAAATGTTCGCCCTATAGGCTCGGTTACAACTTATTGTTTTAAACTATTTTATGGCATAACCTATGGTTTTAGGAGGAAATTATTTATTAGAAAATATAGTCATAATTTTAATCATATAGAAGTCACAGTTGGTTTTTCTAGTAATGGGTTACTTTTTTGTCCCGTCCGACCGCTTGAAATGGCCGAAACGTAAAAAATTTTGCAAATTTAATTCTTTATCCATAAGTGCCTAGTGATAGTGTTACTACTCCTTCTAACAGAAAAATTGAAAAAACCCAAGGAAAAATTATGCCAATTTGAACAATTTCTTGCATATTCCTTTTTAGCATTTTCATCAAGATTTCTCAACCCATGAGTACCTAACTAGGCAGAGTTGATCTAAGAGCAATGACCCAAATTATATCAGAAAATGAAATTTTTCCAGTGGCCTACTCCAATTTTTCTAACTAGAAAATTTCAAAATGTACCAAAACTCTTTGATACGCCACTGTTACTGACATATACAAAAAAAGACCCCACTTTTCACTGGATCTAATACTGGATATAATTGCATTTCCAAACGACACCTTTCGCTTGTATTTGTTGTTTTGGAAGAGTATAGGGCCCTTGGCTCTTTCATTTAACAAACTTCCTAAAAATATATATAAATTATGATTTTAAAAAATTCTTGTTTTATTACTAGAAAGAGCAAATACAAGCAGAAGTTGTCGTTGGAAATGCAATTTTTTCTAGTATAAGATTCAGTGAAAAGCGGGGCCTTTTTTTACATGAAAGTAACGGTGGCGTATAAAGGAGATTTGGTATATTTTGAAATTTTCTAGTAAGAAAATCTGACTACGCCACTGAAATTTAATTTTCTGATATAATTTAGGTTATTGCTCTTAAATCAAACCTGCCAAGTTTGGAAATACTTATGCAAGAAATTGTTGAAATTGGCATAATTTTTGTTTGGGTTTTTTCAATTTTTCTGGTAGAAGCTAGACTATCCTCATTTACTTATGGATAGAGAATTAAATATGCAACATTTTTCCCATTTGTCACTTTTGACAGTCTGTCACCATTTAGGAGTTATCCAAGAAAAACGCTTTTTAGGAGTTTTTTGGAGGTTAAAAATGACAGTTCCCGAGGAGGTTGGAATGGGGACTTTTAGTATGTTTAACGATCGACCTTCCTAAGCTTGTTACCCAAGCAGCAATTTAACGGCGTAGCGACGTTGTTAAATGCGACCCGACGTTATGATGCGACGTCGTTTTAGCAAACATGCCGACCCGAATTTACACCAAAATGCTGGATGATTTTTGAATCCTTACGTCGTTGTGCAGTGACTGGAGTCGGAATAGTAATCGTTCTTGTTACGTCATAAAATACGTCCCAAAATGACTACACTATCGCCTTCTTTGTTATTGATTTTTTGGTGGTGTTTTACTACCCAAAATGTTGCCCATCTCAAACTTTGGGATTTTGGGTTACTAAAATGAACTTATTTTTATACACTTGAGAAAATGGCAAACAAAAAATTATAATTTGATAATTACCGTTTATTAAATGATATTTATATGGGCACTATGGGAGCAAAATTTAAAAACGCAATTCGATTTACACACAAATATGCTTAGAAAAGGAATGAAAAAACACGCTCGTCCTTGATTTGTGTTTAAACGAAAAATATTGCTTTTTTTTAATGTAAAAAAATGGATGCTACTAAAGCCCTCTTTTTAGGATTCCATGGTCAAATACCTATCTCGCCCGGAACATAAAACGTCTCCAAAATGCCATTCGATGGTGTTTGTAGTATGTTTTGCCGTGTTTAGTAAGTATAATCAATGGCGGCCACTTCGAACATAAACGACGGCATCAAAAATGGCGAATATTATGAGAATCCCAAAAAATACACGTAAATGGACTACAGTCGTCAAACATTCCCAAATGAACCACTTGCCACGACCGTTGGTTACTATCAACCCAACATGCGACTGGAAAACGCTCCAACAATTCCGCCGACAGTTGAAAGTCCCCATAACCTTACTTTTTATTCGATTTTTCTAAATAAATGGTCGGTGAACTGTGAAATAAAATTTAGTTTTTTCAAATATGGCAGGACACTTCAACGATTCTACTTCTTGGAAGCAAAAAGTATTTTTAGTGAGCGGCAAAAAGTGAAGCTGTGGATCCGACATTACTGTTTAAAAAGCACCAGTCTTTCTCTTTCGCCCGTATAGGATAATGTCATTACCAGTTGAACCAGTTATTTAAAATCTAGAGAGAGATAGGGCGATCTGCCGTACATTAGTGCAGCAGAGAAGGAGAATATAATGTCATTAGTTCCTTTCCTTTTCTTCTTCACAAGAAACACTTAACTTTGTCAAAACTCCGGTCGAAAAACGTCGCAAGACCGGCCAGAAACGTCGCAAGTTCACGTAATGTGAAAGTTGTTTAGACGTTGATACGTCGGCAGAACGAACTAGAGTCTCATAAAAACCTCCACACGACGTCACTGGTTTACTAGAAAATGCACCAACGCGTGACAGGTCGGCTAAACATTGGATAAACGGTAACAATGTTACTGCAGTATTATTTAACGTTAAAGCAACGGAATTTTGTCGTAATATGTTAGTCCGTCTGAAGATCACTAATTTATACACCCAAATTAACGTCCATTTAGGTGAAGTATGTGGTCATTGGTCAGAAAATTGTTGCTTGGGTAATGAAAAAAGTTTTGGGTTCTAATTTTTTCTTCCATTCAGAAAATTATACATACATTGCCTATCCTAATTTTAAACCGTAATTAATATGTTTTTTACATTTTTTCTACGTTTTTAACATATTTAGGCCATAATTTTTCTCACATTTTATGGTTTTCTTTCCAACATGTCGATTGGTAAATAAACTCACAAAAAGTACTGCCAATTTTTTTTCCTCGCTGTGAGAATAAAACTTACTGGTCTGTGGGGTGTTCCAACTCTTGTCGAATATCCTCATGCACAATTTCGCAGGTCTCTTTAGATAATCTCTTTTTAAAATCTACATCGTTCGTACTCCTCCAAAGGATTTGTTCTAGGACGAATAATTTTTGATCTTCTTGGTGCTTCGACAATGTCAATAATTTCATCATCATCTTCATTCAGTTGATCAAAAGTGAATTCTAAGTCATCGATCATAGCGATTTCACTAAATACTTGTGGTTTTTTTACCAAAAACAAATTTGAAATAAATTTTTAAAAACTATTTTGAGGTTAGTTTCGGTAACTATTAAACCAAAGTTTAACCCACATATATACAGACCGTCCGTAACGGTTAAACCGAATTTTGTTGGTAAACTGCATCTATAAAACGTAAAAAAGTTAACATACGTGGTTTAAACTGAGGTTTGATGTTTAATTCTGAGGTGTGTAAAGTTGCGCCTTACCCCCAGATGCACTGTAAATATATTCGGATTAGTTTAGCTAATCCATGCTTCCTCTTCGTTCATTTATGTGGGATCAAGAGAGAAAAAGAATGGATTAAATAGCCAATCGCCTATTATATTTGCACACTGAAATTTTGTGTGGAAATTCAAAGTACCCAAACTATACGTTGGCGTCATAGAAGGAAGGTGTAGTAGCGTATTTTCAGGAAACTTCGCCAAAATATACCCCTCTGCGTCTTTAATGCCTACAATTTTTTTTAGGTAAAAAGGTTTAACATTTTTTAAGATATGAATTTTTTTGAAATTAACTCTGTGTTTCGGACTTCCATTGTCTATATTTTATTTATACATGACGTTTCGATCAGTACAATCTCTGATCGTCTTCAGGTGCAAACTACAATCAATTCCTAAGGCTACGTACTTATATACTGTGAGAAATCACTCAACCTTGAAGTTTAAGATGTTGGCTCCGCCCAAGGAGAGGCTTCCAAATATTTGGGATTTCAACACTTGGTTTACTGAAAATACCCTGATTCTGCCCAATAAAGGCAGCTTCAAGGAATTTTTGTTTCTTCCAGTGTGACTCCTTGTGCAAAACCTTTGCTTCTGCCCACTTCATTCGGTGTTGTTTTGACCATGCATGTTCGGCGATTCCTGATTTCGTTGTTTCACCTTTTTGGGTATTCGTCTGATGTTCCTTAAGCCTAACAGATAGTGGTCTTTTAGTTTCGCCTATGTATGATTCACCACACTCACAAGGAACTTGGTAAATGCATTCCTTATTTTGTTTGTTCTCCGGTTTTGTTTTACTAAGAATGCTTCGAATTGTATTACTAGATTTAAAAGCTGTTTTAATATTAAAGTTTTTCGCTACTCTTCACATTTTCTCTGATACTCCTTTAACGTATGGCATTGCAAGGAATGCATTTGCCTGGTTTTGGTCTTGTAATCTCTGTCCTGTTTGTTGAAATTTAAAAATAGTATCTGTTATAAGTTTAAGGCTGTAACCATTCTGCTGCAGATCCTTCTTAATGTTTCTTATTTCGATTTCCAAGTCATGAGAATTGTTACAAATTTGAACGGCTCTGTTATACAAAGTTTTGATTATGCCTCGTTTGGTTGTAGCGGAATGATTTGAACCTTGATTTAAATATTATCCTGTGTGAGTGGGTTTACGATAGACTGTTGTTCTGATGTCGTTTTCTACTCGTGTGACAAGTACATCAAGAAAAGAAATTTGACAATTTTGCCCCAACTCCATTGTGAATTTATTGGCCACCACTGGCGAAAGCGATGAACCCATTGGCAGACCGTCATCCTGAGCATAAAACCTATCTTTCACTTGAAAATAAGAGTTATGTAGACAGCACTCCAACAACTCCATCACTCCCTCCAGCGGTAGGCTGGTACGTTCATAAAGGAATTCCTCATCAACCAATCTCTTTCTAATTATATCTAGCGATTCCTTTATCGGGACATTGGTGTATAAACTTTCGACATCAAAACTGACAAGTCTATCCTCGGGTCCTAAAACAAAAGATTTAAGAATATTAACAAAATGGTTGGAATTTTCTATGAATGAAGGCGTCTTGCCTGCAAGAGGTTGAATAATATTCAAAAGGAATTTAGACAGGTTGCTTGTTGCAGAATTTCTGGAACTTGTAATTGGGCTTAAGGGCATTGCATCTTTGTGAATTTTGGGAAGTCCGTATAGATGAGGCTTGCTATGATGTGGTGTAAGTTGAGACCTTGTATTGTCCGGAATATATCTGGAATACTTTTTCAGAATTCTATAAACCTTACTTTCGATTGATTGCGTCGGATCTTTTGGGAGAAGTTTATAGTTTCCTTTAGCAAGTACCTCTTCAACTTTTTGGTCATAGGTTTCCGTGTCCAAAATCACTGTTGCATTGCCCTTGTCTTCCGGTAAGATTTTAACTGATTTGTCCTTTTGAAGATTCTTCAACGCGATTTCCTCTGTCTTGCTTATATTAGAGGTATGCTTAATAGGTTTGTCAATAATGGTCCTTAGCTGATGTCTGAACTCATCGGCGTCTTGTCGTGGAAGAGGATGACCTTCTATGGCGGTGATGATATCGATGGTGGGTATCTTCTTAGGAGCGATGGCAAAGTTAAGTCCTTTGGCAAGTAAGGTCTCTTCTATGAGTGTCAATGTCTTCTTTGACCCATTAACGATGGTTCTTACAGCGTTGGTGGTCGATTGACTTTGTGGCTGTTGATTATTTTCACCAAGTTTCGTGAAAATGCAATTATTTTTGGGGAAATGAAAAATAAAAAACGAAAAAATTAAAAATATGACTTTATAAATTTATTTTTTGCATTCTCTAAAATTTTGAGGTTATGTTAAAGTGACATTTACAAAATTTGTAGGCCTTTGCACCGTCTACAACTTTTGTATTGAAGTTTTTACTCTATGACGTTGAGTTTTGCCGGAAATTGTAATAATACCATTTTTCTCCCCCTTTCCCCCTACCAAATCTACCCCGCAAGAGCCCCACTCATGCATTTTTTTTTAAACGTTTATTAGAAGCCCCTTTATCATTTCCACTCATTAGTATAAAACTCAATATTATAAGGCCAAGACTAGTACTAGTAGTAGTAGTAGTAGTAGAGAGGGGCGGCGCGTAGGCTGGCAAATAGGTCTATATGAGACCTTTATCTTGCCACTATATAGACTAAATCCGGATCGCCTTCATAAAAGAGAGATACTTCAATGAAATTATCTTTGCAATTGCAATTTTCTCCGGTAATGTACTTAAAATGCACTTTTGTAGTTGAAACATCAATCCCTTGGCGGGTCTCGACCTAGAAAAGACAAATAAACGTCAGGAAAACGTCTATTTGATCACGAAAAAATCCTTAATTTTTCAGTCAGGTATTTAAAGGAATTTTGGTCAACTCAATTTTATTTTTAGTTTTGTGTCTATAAAAAAAGTTGTGTTGCAAAAGTTTTGTTGTAAAACTTTTGGAAATTTTTATTAATTTATAAAAATTATGTCAACAACCTGTCAAAGCTAAGCTCGCTTATTTAAATATTTTCAAGCAGAAAATTCGAAATTATTTTATGTTTCTTGGCTCTTGAACCGAGAAAAGCTGCAAAATTTCATATAATCTGCAACTATATAATGCGATGTTATATACATGCAGCATCTGAATTATCAATCCGTCGCTACATTTAATCGCTAAATTATGCAACTTATTCTTTAGTCTTTTATTTTATGTAGGACCATGAGTATCGTCAATGTGGTGTTATAAAGTCAATTAGGTCTTTCATTTACGCAAAGTTTTTGTGGTTTTTGGCGAATAATCGTCGAACCCCTCTCTTCCCAAGTAGCATTTTTTAGTTGCGATAGTTGCGGAGTCACGAGATGACCAGGGTGAAACGTTTCGTGGGGGTTGAATACTAGTTGCTGTGCGGTGTACCGACAATTTTACGTTATCTCAACGTTTATATGCGACTATGGTAATAACTCAACTAATAGTAAACCTTTTTGCTACGGTAGTGGGATGAAGCTGCTTGGTTCAACCGGGCGCAACGATTACTGAACGTATCTCCAGCGACTATGGGTTTTCTGGCCGGTGCGACAACGTTACGCCGCAACTTCACGATGCGCCACCTAGATGAAAATTTAGCTATCTAGGTGGCGTTGGCTTTTGTGCCGTGGGTCCGTCAAATATCAAATGAATAACAATAAATAAGTGCAAATTCAAGTATTCCAGTACATATTGCCAAAAAAGGCAGCGAGAGAATATAGCTAGTTGCTCGGCTGATCTTCCAAATGAGGTTAACATGGAATGCGCTAAAGCACGTGACTTGAGCTAACAAATAAGTGCGCTAATACATGTCGCCACGGTCACTTTGCGCATGCTAATAAATAATGTAGACCTTTTACATAAATGTGCGACAGCGGAATATTCTGAATTTAGTTACAGATAAATTAGCGGGATCGTGGAATACGACCCTTCAGTTTTCACTGCTTCATGTATTTGACAGTTTGGTGCCAGAAGCAGTTGGCAATGCACCAAAATCCCTATAACTACCAACTGAGAAGCACAAATAACACTAGACGCGGCTAATTGTAAAAAAGGCTCTGGCATAATAAATTTGCAATTTTTTTAACAATATTCTTAAATAATAGCCCCCCCCCCTTCCCTTAAAATATGAATTTTTTAAATGGGTAAAGTACATTTTATCTTTAGGAAAAAAAGTTCCCCTTCTTTAAGTATCTACACCAGTTTATGGATGACCCCTTAAAAAAAATCACCCTGTCTGTTCGGTACTCTGTATTTATGCAGGCAAATAAAAATAATAATTCAAATAAAAGTTGAGCTTATGGGAAATAGTGTAGGCGTTTATACAGCAGAAATAAAAATGGAAAGATGGGCAACTTTTATTATCTGAAAAAAGATTTGCGCATAACCTCACTCATTTTTTGGTTTGGTTTAGGCAGATACCTATTATTTAAGAAAACAGTATGATTGAGTTTAGTTTAATTATTTCAATTATTGAAGCTGTGTGCTGATTGGTTCAGTTATTTTTATTTTCTAGAAGGTGTATGTTTATGGGTCAAGGGATTTGGTTAATAAAACGTCCTTTTTTTGAAATGCCAACGTTTCGCAAAATTTATTTTTATATATTGAAATGCCGACGTTTTGCAACATTTATTTTTATATAAATTTTGTGAAATATTGGCACTTCAAAAAAAGGACATTTCATTAACAAGATCCCTCAACCCATAAACATACAGCTACAAGAAAATTAAAAATAGGATCGTTAAACCATTCTGCCAAGTTATTTTTATTCAGCTGTATAAACCAAAATTATTTATTTTTATTTTACTTTTTGTTACTTTAATTTTTATTTGCTTGTATAAACCCAGCCTTAATAAATTTTATTTGTAGAAAATAATTATATACAAAATATCATCAAAAAAGTTACAATACAAAAAATACTTAAAAGTAACTTATTTACAAACAGAAACTACTTATTTTTAATTAAAGATAATATATAAAACATGTTGTTTAAACAGTACAAGTTTTGTTAAAACTTTTCGGACCTTTTCTCCAGATATACTTTCACTAATTTTATTTGCAGAGCTATGACTCCTCAAAGTGCTGTATGTTGTAATGATTGCTTCAACTAAAAGCTGGTCAAAACAGAGTCTTTGGTATTTAATAACAGTCTTAGAGTCTCTTCAAATGCTCAGTAACCACTTTCTACTAATAGCAGCATCTGGTGGAAACCTATTGATAGAAATAGAAAAACAATAATTAGACTTTTTCATTATTACGATACTTAATAATACTGCCATCAGCTGATGAGCGATTCAACATGGTTGCCTTAGGAAAAATAAACCCTTTTTCATAAGGCATACTGCTAATACAGGGTGTTCTAATTAACATGGGACACTATTGCTATCTCAGTAATTATAAGAACTACAAGGTTAAATTTATTAAGATTAAATAAGTTTTTAAGCTCATAGTTTTAAGTATTGCAATTTTTTGACAAATCTCTTTTAAAGAATTTATGTTTCTTTCTTTCTACAAAATGTAACCTGCCAACAATGTTGATTTTGGTGTATACTCTGTAGTTCATAGGTTTATTTCCAGTTTTTATAAAATTAGTAGTAGCAAATAGTAGGGCTTGAGAGAGATGACTTGAGAAAACAAGTCACAAGTGCATGCGAACTAAAAGTACAAAACAACTGCGAATTTTACATTTTATCAAAATGCTTATTTTTCTCTGATTCAGAAAGAATTATTCTATAAAATAGTCACTTTTTTATTCTGTGTTCTTTCCCATTTCTCCAAAATTTTCATTTATAAAAAAGTAGATTTCTTGTCCGTGAAAAATAAATAAGAAGAAAGGTTCCGATAGCCACGAACCTTTCTTCTAATTTTCATTTATATTAATATGCACTATGGAAAAACGGTTTGTCCTATGGCAACCATCTGACTCAAGTGTTTTGCCATGAGGGCATGGATCAAGATGCATTCTTGAGATGAGGCCTCCCAGTAAACACAGAAATATTCTAGGAATATTCCTCTTAGATTATATCTTCGGTTTAAATGCACAATCAACTAAGTCACTTTTTTTTACAGAGACAAATACAATTTTTATACTAGCATTAATTTTACACTAATTTTATCCATATAAAATTGAAAATTCTCAAAATAAAATAACCAATTAAATGCAGCACAGAATTTAATATCGCACAGAAAAAGTATATTAAAAACACAACACGTTAAGCAAAAACCATGCAAAAACTTCTTCATCTTCTTCTCGGTTACTATGGATTCGCGTCTTTACAGACGTCTATCCAAAGCAAAATCTTCGAAAACCAAGAAACGAAAATAAAGAAAATGGCGAATCTACTAACGTCAAGACCGTCAAACGCAGTGCTACCAACCAAAAACGTGGATAAAGAGAAAATAAGTTGTCACGTCATGACACTGTTTAGACTGCCCCTTTAAAATCTAGTTAATTCGAACAGTTTTCTAAATAAATTTTTAAAAATACTCAAGAAACAGTGGTTTTATATTTTTTCTCAAATTTCGTCAAGCAGTGCTTGTTATATATTCATCAAATACTAAAATATTGGGTTTGCTACTACAACAAATTTTACTCAAGTCGGTTTACTCTGGTTCCAGTAGCACCAAACTGTCACTTCCATGAGGCAGTCATTTATTGGGAGAAAACCCATAAGCATTAGCAGTCTATTTTTTGGTTATAAGGTTTGTGCACACAACTAACAAAGCCATGGACGCCATGCTGTTTTTCGTCAATCGATTTTTATTCAAGAAAAAAATTCATTATACAAGTTATTTGTCGTCGTTTTTGTAGAATTATGATCTTAAATTGGTCTTATCAAGTAAGGAACAATTTAAATTCAGCTTTTGCAAGTTTTGCAAAATTTTATTTTTTTTTGAAAAAAAATAACGGAATTTTTTCTTAAAAAATTGTTCCAAAAAAGAGCGCATGCATTTTTTTCGGTCTACAGGATAGACTTTCAACAGTACACTGACAGCAAATCACCAAAGAAAATAATTTATTCCTATAAAATAAAATATGTTGGTTTATATTTTTCTCCATTTTCTACAAGTTTGTTGTATTATTTGTAGTTATAATTCTACACGCCGACAATAACTCCTACTGTTCACATCTCAGTTGCCCGTCAACGTTTAAAATTATTTTAAAAATCGTTGTCACGCAACGTTGCGTTGCGTCATGCAACGTCGTTACAACGAAAAATTGCTAGTTGGGTTAATTTTTAAAAACTATAAAAAAAATAGAGGAGAGATCTGAATTACTTTGGCACAGTTGATGCAAGTAAATGTTTTGTACTAAATTCTAGCCAAAGAAAATTAAACATTTTTACTTATCTTTACAATCAACATATTCAAAACATGTCTTTATCCAAAAATACATAAAAATATTTTGCATAAATGTCTTAATTATAGGGGACACGGTATTTACCCGCAGATAATGGCGTAATTTATCCGTTAGTAAAGGGAAATAAGTGATGAAATTTGAGGTGCCAAACCTAAGATATTTAAGCCTTCATGTTTCTGTAAATAGTGCGGCTTTCGGGTATATATACTCACCACCTAAAGAAATACACCCCTATTAAATCTTTCGTATAGCGTTCGTAAAAAAAAAATTGCACAGTTGTTATTTTAAAACTTGGAAAAAATCAGCGGGCACTAAAGAATTTAATTTGTTGGTTTTAGATACCGCTAAACCTAAAAAAACCGTAGACTTGGCCATCTTAAAGAACAAAGAACAGGACGTATTTTCGGACAGCCTGGACGATGCTGACGACGAAAGCGACGAGGACCTTGACAATGCCAACAAGGATGACCTTGAAGATTTAGCGGACGACACTGAACTGTCCGATGATCCCATTAATGATGAAGAAGATGACGATGATGATGTAAGTATACCTACTAAAAATGCCTACTCAGTGTACCTACTAAGACGACTGAAACCCTTGATGTGAAAGATTAATTCAAAAACGTTTTATCACTTGACCAAAAGTTATAGTTTTCACTTTCTTCACGTGTTGAGTATAATCAAGCATATTCAGGAGAAGATATACTAGAGGGTGGTGGGATTCACAACCTATTTATTGTTTAACACTAAGAAATTACTGTTACACTAGGCTTATCTGACCTACCGAACTTGATTTGAGTAATGACCTGCTTCTTGAATCTAGTTCTGACTAAACGTCTAACTAGTCCTATAGTTTATAACACAATCATTACACCCTATTTTAAATAAAATCCCTAAAATCTGAAAGCTTCAACTTTCAACACCTATATCTCTGAAACCGTGGGTCGGATCAAAAAGAAATCCATTTAAACGTTGATCAGGGAGCAGATCTACAACTTATCAAACGCCCAGCCCATTACAACCGAAAGCCAGTGGCAATGCCAAGTGAGCGGGGTCCTTTAAGCTTAAAAGTTTAAATAATCTTTTCTTGTGTATATGAATTGAAGAAAATATTACCAGCTTTGACTAAAAAGCTATAACATTATATACATAACGTTAACTTAAAACAGGAAAACACAAATTTCTGAACTGTATCATTAAAAAAACTTATATCTCTAGAACTTTTATTTGGAAGAAGAGAACATTTTATCACAAGAAAAAACTAAGATCTACAAAATACCAAAGTTCCAATAACAATCCCATAAGAAGTCTGCGATTTGGTTTTCTTTTATAGGAGGACGAAGATGACTACGATGACCCCGACTGGGATACCACGGAAAAGAGCACCTCCAGCAGACCAAGCACGACCACAACAACAAGTACTACCACCACAACTCAAAGGACCACCACCGAGGCCACCCCAGATCCGTACTTTACACACTTTGATCCCAGAAATGAGCATCAGAGTTTCAGGGAGGCATTGGTAAGAATGTGTTTAAGAGAAATGATGAATTAATCGAATAGGTGGATAAAAGAAACTCATTTTCAAAAACTCGAGATTAGGATTTTAAAATGGTTTTCACCATATACAAGCAAAGTTTGTTCCGCCCTGTTTAAAAAAGGAGATAGAGCCAAATTTAAAAACTATCGCCCTATCCCAATCCTTCCCGTTTTTTCAAAAATCATCGAGCTGGATGGTTGAATATTTGGAAGAAATGATTGTTTATCGTCTCCTGATGGTGCTATGATTGTTTATCGTCTCCTGATGATGCTAACGTTGTTAGCGAAACGCGCGTCGAGTGCAAAAAAGTGTAGTTTTGGTTTGTGGAAAACAGTGCAACCAAAGGTTCCAAATTCCCAACATAATTTTTAGTGATGTTATGTCTTTTCTTAGTACCGCAAATTATCTTAGGTCACGTGATCGTAACAAAATAACTCATTTCAGAAAGACATACATTATCTGCCATTTGTAACTAAGAAGCCTTTGAGTGTCAGTATGGCGGATGCATATTGCAGTGATTTATTCCACGGGTATTACTCCTACAGGGTTTTTGCCTATGTGTTGTCATGGTCCCTAGAATAGATCAACACTTTCACAACTAAAAAGCCAGTTAACTGTTTTTCAATTTAGTACCCTCTAGCCTACTACAGCAGTCATATTGATACCAAACTGACAGAAAATCCATGTTTCTCCTGTCAATTTCGTTATAAAAATGGCGGAAACACCAGGCTAAAGAGTACTGAAGAGGTCGGAGTTAACTGGCTTGTTAGTTGAGAACGGTGTTGAATAGATACGGTCTAGTAATTTTGCCTCACTCTTCGATCTGATGACGACACAAAGATAGCAGCTGATTTTTATCCGCCATTTAAAAATTGTATGAAGGCTTGACAAATTAAATTAACTTTTCGGATTTTTCTTTTCTTTTGTTCTATCTTTTATTATAACTTTTTTTGTATAAGTTATTTTTGGTCTGCATTAGTTAATCTTTCACCAAATAGAAATTGAAGATCATTAATTGGTAATCGATTCCGTCAAGAAACTCATCGGATGAGTTGGAGTTAGTTCTGCCTCGTAGTTCAGAAGTTAGGTTATGTTATTTTTGCTATTTTGGAAGCTATTTTATTTTGTACTTGATTTTTGACAGGCATTTTTGGGAGAGTGATGATGATTTTGTTATTTAGAAGAGCGGACTGTCAAATAATTTGTTGTTGTCAATTTGAAGTAACAGTTGAAACAATCAACGACATGACATATTTTTACATATGTATTGTCGCTGTGTAAAACAATGTATCAAATAGAGATTCAAAAAAATGTCGTCAGTCCGCTCATCAAAAAATTTGACTATACTATATGCAATAAAGCTGATTCGGAAAAAAGTTTTTCCTTGACCAGGATTTCCCTCACCCTTTGCCCTCTACGCCACAAATCTTTTCTGTGAAGAACCCTGCACAAATGGCTTTCGACTAAATGTCATAATTTTTTTATATATTGTAGTACTCGATCACAAAAATAAAAAACGAGATAGGGAGCAGGATTACTTTCTGAGATATGGAGCTTTAAAGGTTAAGTGATTTATTTAGGCTATATTTTTGGACATGGTCCATCCATGTAAAAAATTACAGGTTTCATTTTCTTTAAAAAAAACGGCCAGATTTTAATAGTTTTTCCATATGTTAATAAAAATAATGCCAGTAAGCTAAAAAAAACTTTTTTATCTTCAGTGGTACTATTAATTGGAAAAATGGTAGGTACATTTAATGCTTTTTAATATTTTTAAAATATTGGTGAAATACAAAAATTGATTTAAAATAACTTATAAGTAGGATATACAGACTTTTTATGGAAAAATCCAATCCAAAAGCTCAACACCAATATGTTGGTACCAATTAGTACCCACTGGTACCTGTATTTGTGTGTAAACGACCGGAAAAATGTTATCATATTCGTTACCGGCTACCCAAAATTAGCCTAAAAGCACACAGCACACGAGCAATTTGATTGGTCAAATACAGATAACAATGGATACTTATTAGTACCAAAATATTCGTATCAAGCTTTTGAATTGAATTTGTCCAGAAAAAGTTTGTATAACCTAGCTCAAGCTAAAACTGTTTCTTTCAGCTTACTGTCGAACGGTCGAAAACTATTTTTTTAGAATGTTGATTTTACTATAAATTCAAATGATTTTACTCAAACATTCACTTAACTCATATTAGATGCATGTTTATTAAAAAAAGAGGGAAGTGTGGATAAACCTTCGCGTCTAACCATTCTTCACAAAATAATGTGTGTTTATTCGACATCTATAAAGAACAAAGTAGAAGTAGTTGAAAAAGCTTGTTAGGTTTCTGATAAAATAGTAAACTAAAAATGACAAATATTTGCGATTTGCTATGAAAAATCCCCTAAAATTGGGAAAAATTCCCTGACTTTCCCTGACCATTTTCAAATTCCCTGAGTTTTTCCTGACTTTCCAGGTTTTTCCAGGTTGTGGACACCCTGAAAATTTAAAATTCACTGACTTTTCTGGTGGTACCAAAGAATCCATATCGAAATATTTTTACATGGATGGAAACGGTGTTTTCACTCAGGAAAAATAGAGATACGAATCATTATATTTTGACGGTAATCAACAAAGGTGTGGAAAAACAACTTGGACCATGCAAAAAAATATAGGTAGCCCTAAAACACGTCAACTTTAAAGCTGCATATCTCAGAAAGT
Organism: Oxystoma pomonae; assembly: GCA_963921995.1. NCBI lineage: Eukaryota > Metazoa > Arthropoda > Insecta > Coleoptera > Brentidae > Oxystoma > Oxystoma pomonae. The sequence continues at coordinate 98,347,722 of OY998167.1, forward strand.
AATCCTGCTCCCTATCTCATTATTTTAATTTTTTTCCTTTGGTGATCAGCATATAAAAAAATTATGACATTTAGCCGAAAGCTATTCCCAATGTAATTTGTGCAGGATTGTGTTCATTTTGGCTGAAATTATTAGTTGGAATGATGATGTTGGGTGATAGATAAATAGAAATTTCGTACAACTAATAATCGTGAATGCGTACCGCTTTGTCTTTATAACATCCCTAGGTTTTTAAAGCCGCAGTAGGCTTCAAAGATCTTCTCACTACTAACAAATGAAGCGGACGAAAGGATTTCCGAATAGATAGTCAAAACTCCATGTCCTCGATACCTAAGTTGGTAGAGCATTAGACTGGTGTTCTTGAGCTCCCGGGTTCAAATCCTGGTCGAGGAAAAACTTTTTTCTGATTTATTCCCTCACTCTTTGCCCTCTACGCCACAAATCTTTTCTGTAAATTTATTAAAGCGCTAACATTTTCCCTTCATTTTGTAAACAATAATTTTGCAAGATTCTATGTTGTTCAAATTTTGCATTTTAAGATTTTTTTGGTCGACAGAAAAAACTGATGGTTTTGTTTTAGGATCGTCTGGAAGAAACTCACCGGGAAAAAGTAACCAGGGTGATGAAGGACTGGTCGGACTTAGAAGAACGGTACCAAGATATGAGAGCTAGCGACCCAAGAGGAGCTGATGAATTTAAACAGAGGATGACCCAAAGGTAAGAACCTATATTGAAGGGTTCAAAATTAGTCATATGGGTGACAAAAAGTGTTCAATCACATGACTAGGAATTATTAACATAACTAATCCAAAGTAATCATAAAAATATTTTTAGAATTAGTTGTTAGAATAGATAGAGACACTTGTAGAGACCCTTTAATATACAGTTTTTTGCATGATTTTAAAATAAAACGTTTGTCGAAAATGTTTGGTCATTTCCCTGCCAAATAACTAAATGGTTTGAGTTTGGAAACTTTGGCAAAAGGATATCGCACATAGGATACATAGGATATATTGATATGTTGTTGTCCCCGGTCAGAGAAGCATTTTTGGTAATTGTAACATTTGTGTGGCTCTTCCGGATAAGCCACAAATCATTCTCAACTATTAACATTTTTTATATTTAGATTAATGGATAACAAGACAATATTCTAATGCGAATATGACAGTTATGTTCCAGACCTATTTTTTGTTGAATATTTTTAAGAGTTTGCGATAGTTATATTTCTTTGGTAGTAAGATAATAATATTCGCATGATAACGTGATAATCAAGGTATTTTTATGAAGATTCCCAAAAATAATCTTTTTGTCAGGATTTTGGCATGTTTGCTGAATATATTACTATCTTGTGAAAAGAACGCGATTTACGTGATTTATAATTATAATTTAGTTTAATGTTATCTATTGTAGGTAGATGGCACTGGAATCAATATGTTCTCTATGTAGCAGATTATATATACAAGACAGAAAAAAGTTATTTAGGTAATCTTTTGATAACTAATCTCAAGTAGTACATCAACATGACGGTGATACATTAATACATCTATATCCATAGGGTACTCCGTAATTGCACTTTAGTGGAAGACTAATGCATATTTGGTGGATATTCATGTGGATATATATCCACTGCATGCATATCTTAGGATATCCATCTCGTGGCCATCTGTACATGTTTTGAATCACAAAAATCATGATATTCAATAGGGATATATATATTTGCTATGTGGGATATGATGGTAAATCCCCAGGTATATTACTATAATTCTCTTAAAAAAACGTTCTGGGCCTATTATAGTCATGTTCCACGTCACGTTTCTATCACATTTATATCACCTGTATGAGCTAGAACGTAACTTATTGCCGACATGTGTTAGTAATATTCCCAATGGTAAAATGTAACATTCCTATCACATTCTTTGTTCTTTAAGTATATGACTAGTACGTTACAGGAATGTTTAATTGTTATGTGGGTCGTTAAGATTTTGACTTCGATAAAATTTTGATTGATGAATCCCTCAACCTTTTTTTCTTAAATTGTCAAAGTCAAATTCTAACAGCTTAAGGTGTAAGTAATTTCCTAAAAACCACTGACCTAAACATAAAAAATGTTAAGAGTTTGAAGACATTTTCTGGCTTACCCGGAAGGGTCACACAAAAGTTTCTATTACCAAAAATGCTTCTTTGAGGGAGGAAAATAACATATTAAAAAATAAAAGAAATCGTTAGTTTGCCAGGATCCTCTATGTATCCACTGCGATGTTCTTTATATCTTACGCAGAAGGGTGTTGCTTAGTTATTTGACAGAATATTTTTGACGTGTAAGAGCTAAAGAAGCTTTACACTTTTTCTTATTTTTCTTATCTTTTTTGTATTAAAATTGGTTTGCGTTTCGATGGTTTTGGGGGTTTCGTTTATTTCTAGAGGAGATGGAAAAAAATGATTCCCACTTGCGAGACTTATGCTCGGATTCACCCAACCAAAAATTCCTCGATTAGGCTTTAATCGTGATTAGTTACGAAGCAGAGTTTAGAATGTGGTCTTTTGCCGGCATCTATTTTTTTAGTTTTTGATATTTTGCGATATGTCATATCACCTTTTTTACCTGTCATTTGTTTTAACTAAAAAGTTGTTTTTAATTTAAAAACAGTTTATTATCAATAAATACTTTTGCTCTCTGAGGTGAAAAAGCAAAATCACTTTTTAAAGATTTGGGTGCCAAAATCCAGTCTGTTTATATTCTCGAGGATTAGCATAGCCATCTAGAGAGGCAACGCTGCTTACCTGATATGAAGTGTTCTATCTTTAATTTTAATAACTGTTTTTAAATAAAGAAAGCTAAATTGGACAACTTATTTAGTTAAAACAAATGACAGGTCCCCACAGCTGTCACTTTTTTTACATTTTTTTATACAGGGATATCACGAAAGTAAAAAAGGTTATATGACAAATATCAAAAAATAAAAAAAGTGGGCTATCATTTTGACAGGAATTGACAGATGTCAAAATCTGCTACTTGTAAATATATTGTCACTTGTGTTTATTGCCAATAAACTGTTTTAAAATTAAATAAAAGCTAAATTGAACACTATTTTTGGGTACAACAAATGACAAGTCCCGCTGTCAGTTTTTTTCAAGATTATAGAAAGAAGAAAATATGTGCTCTCATTTTGACAGGCATTGACATTGAATTATGTAACACATTTCAGGTTATACTCCTAGACTATGTCTTCTGTGCTTGCACATTTTCAAGTAAATGAGTTTGTTGTTGTATGCAGTGATGCACACCAAAATCAATTACACGTGTTATTTTTTGTTTTTGATGAAGACAAAAAAATTATGTCAAGGTATTTTTTTAGGATTTAAATTTTTGAGTTTTTATCTATATAAATGATTATCTAAATAAATTTTATGATCCTAAAGTGTTTTTTTGTTCTATCTGAATCTATTAACTTTGAAAATTACAGATCACAACACGTGACATGTCACATAGTGTGAACAATTTTACTTCCATGGAGACATTTCTTGGAGAGTTCATTACTGCTGGATAATGTTAGCCTTAAATTTGGGTACACTAACTATCCTCCTACTTTGTTTTCAAAAGGATAATTGGTTTTAAATTTACAAACCAATTACATGCAATGTTACCCTTTTTGAAGAACGACCCATGATTCATTGAATATTCTCAGACAAAAATTTTAAAAATGCCATAAATTGAAGAACACAAGTTAAAGCAATGCAATTTTAAAATATTATGTTTTAGATTTCAGCAAACTGTCCAGGCTTTGGAAGAAGAAGGAGATGCAGAAAAACACCAATTAGCAGCGATGCACCAGCAAAGAGTATTGGCGCACATTAATCAAAGAAAGAAAGAGGCAATGGGATGTTATACTCAAGCTTTGAATGAGAACCCCCCCAACGTAAGTTTATTAACTAAAATCTCAAATATGCTGCCACCACTGTACTGTTATAGTCCATGGTGACAGTTGTAACTCTAATTTAACCCCATGAAGTTAATATCAATCTTAGGTCAAAAAGTTTCTACTACAATTCGTGGAGTGATAACAAAAGACACTTTAGTCTCGTAGTTCATACGCTATTTTAGGCTTTTTAGGAAAAGAAAAACTAAAAAACCACTTAGCGTCTAGTGACAAAGTAATCAGACGTCAGTGCAAGTATGTTGGCGCTAGGCATTAAAAGTAAAGTTTTAATTCCAAGGACTAAAATTTCCATTTTAGTCCTTGAAGATATGGACTAAAAGTATACTCTCGAAGGCGCATACAAATATTTATGTATGATATTCCAAAAATAGTTTACAAGGGCCAAACAATACCAATGCAACTTATATGCAAAAACTGTTTTTTTTTTGTTAAAATTTACCAAATTTACGTGGACAGGGAAGAACTTAAATTTGCATATTTTTCAGACCCACCGGGTCCAGAAATGCCTGCAAAAACTGCTGCGTTCCCTGCACAAAGACCGAGCCCACGCGATCAGTCACTACCGCCATCTATTAGCCAGCAGTGTCGAGGCTGCAGCCAGAGAACAGCCCAGGATTTTGGAGAGATTGACAGATATTGACAGAACAGTCAATCAGAGTATGCAAATGTTAAAAAGGTAAAGACACATATCTTCGTACGTAAATAAATAAATTCGTAAGTTCATTTTTTATCTCCAATTTTAGGGAGTAGTTTTTATCTCATGGGATGAATGAATAAATGAATGTAGAAGTGCGGGCGGGACAATTCCCATCTATCCATGGTTTAGCCCTGCAGGAACAGATAGATCCCAAGGTGCGACTCTCTTGACCTTGCCAGAGCCGGACATACCAGCAGGACATGCAAGGAAAATTCTTCGTCCTCCATGCACCATCGACTCTCTGAGTCTCCGGCGATTCCCAGCGTCTCTTGTTGAGACAACAGTGTCCTGTTAGGAGCCCTGTCGCCAGTTTCGCATCCTTCCTACGTAGGTGGAACAAGGACTTCGAGCAGGTGCTCTTCAGTCAGCTCTGTTTTCGGTTGAACTGTTCATGCTGACCACGATTTTGACCTGGAGCTTCCTGAGCTCCTTGTCCAATTTGTTTACATCAGCAGCGTCCGTAGGTACTCCTGATGCGTTTGTAGAGTGTCCAATGGGTACTTGTGCAGTTCCGTGTTGAGCCTGTCTTGTGTTGAAGAAGATCTACTGGGTCCTGGAACAGTTCCTTATTGATCCTTATCTTTAGAGGTTCCACTAACTACCTATCGTTCGATTCCTTGTGTTACCTCCTGGAGTTCCCTTACAGACGATATCTCATGAGATAAAAAGTAAAAAAAAAAGGGAAAAAATTAAATTTTTCAAAAATAACTATAATAAATTAAACAATTACAAAAATACAGGGTTCCTAAGCAAATCCTTAGGGGGCCAAGCAGCCGTGTATAAGACGCAGACAAACAGAAAAGCACATTAGGCAGAAAAGGATGGGCATGGGGCGATGTTGTCACTACATCATACACGTAGTAAATCCATTCCAGTTTGTTGTTTTCTAATGTTTTCCATTTTCATACCTTTAGGACTGGAATAAAAATTGTTTTTGCTCGACTTTAATACCAAACTGATGAAAGATATCGTAAAAAAAATATTTTTCGGCTTTTCATTTTGTAACCATTGTCCTTACGCACTGTTTACAGGCTGGGGACTGAGATACATGCAAATGCCTAACCTAAAGCGTTCATACACGGCCGGAGAAATCGACTGAGATATTTCCGAAGAAACTTTATCAAGCAAATAGGACGGGTTGACGCCTTCGAACGTCCAACCCGGATTTTGCACTTTGAGTCGAAATCAAAAAGGAGGAACAGTCAGATGTGGGGCCGTGCACAAATCACGTAACGGTGATTTTACCAATTTTTGACCCCCTCCCTATGTAATGTTTTGTAACGGTTTGGCACGCCACTCCCCTAATATTACGTAACGATTTCAAGACCACTACCCCCCCCCAAAAAAAAAAAACTTCACTTATTTTCATTCCAAATTTTCTTAGTTTCACACAAATGCAAACGCTGTCGAAAACCCCCCTCCCCCCTACGTAGCGTTTTATAACCCCCCCCCTCCCCCCATGACCATTACGTAATTTGTGCACGGCCCCTGTAGTCCCAGTGGAGGAGGGCGAGAAAATTGATATTTTTTTCTTAAAAATTATACTCTTTAGACCTATTTCTTTGCGTTCCCGAAATTACGTAATTTTTGAAAAAAAATTGTAAGCGGCGCCATTTTTATTTCGTGCTTTGTTTTTCTAACATTTTTGCGTTCGGCTAATTTAATTGAAAAATTTTTGCCTGCGGCGCCCTTTATCTTCTCACTCGAAACCAAGATCCCCCGTTTTAGGAAAACTGATCCCGTCTCTGTTTCTAAATTTTTTTGAATAAAAGTAGAGTATGACCATGGGGGAAATAATTTTTTTCTACGGTATGACGAAAATTTCGAGAAAGTTGAAGAAAAAAATAAAAAAAGTGGTAGAGCTCAAGTTTTTCGTAAAAAAAAACGTTTTTTGTAAAGAAACAGAGCAAAATAAATCTTTTCACCCCTTTTTGGGTGTTACAAATATTGGCAGCCCCTTATTTTTCGCTTTTACCCTCCCGCTAGTTTTAAAGAATTGGTTCGCTACATGTTTCGAGATCATGTCATAAAACACCTCGAAAATATCAAATGTAGTGTAGGGCCAGCTTTATTTAAAATCAATAATATCGCAAGCAAAAAGCTCTGCAGGAAAAACAGCGCCGTTTATTGATTTCTTTGGCTGCTAGTGCTAGCTGCATGGTTTGGTTTCCGGATAGATGTCACTAGTAGAACAGAATGGAAAGAAATTTAATTAAAAGCGAAGATATTTCTTTCTAATGTTAACAACCCCACGAGTTTATCGCTCAGTATCGTAAATAATGGACCCTGCCGCCTCCTTTAAGCAAGAAATAGCTGTGGTTTGGACCTGAAAACATCTAATTTTTAATTAGTTTTTCCTCCATCTCATGGTGTGGCCGCCATCTAGCGGAATTTGCAGATATCTTGTCAACGGTTATTATTGCAACTATGATTTATGCTCACAATGAAAGAGTGGCGACAATTTTTTCTCATGAAAGCAGTCCGGAGATAATAACAAACCGGCACCATTGCTCAATATACCTGTTTCTTTTGTGCGCGCAGAACTTTCTATGCCATTTCTGTTTGATTTATTGAAATCCTATCCCTAAGGAAAATCTTAGGAACCCTGTATAACAACTTTACTATCTTTATCTATAATATTCAGGTTTTTTATGATAAAAATGTCTTTGTTGCTTCCCAGGTTTCATTCCTTTCTAGCAAGGTTTTCGCTATTTATTGCTCCATTTTTGTCCTAAGCTCCACTTTTATTTCTCTTTCAAAGCGTGCATAATTGAACAACGTATCCTCTGCTGCATCGATATCCTTCGCTTTAATACATGCAAGTGTCTGTATTATATGTTATGGTTTCTTGTACTGCATGATTTTATGTTTTTTATAAGTGTATTATAATGTGTATGCTTTGAGACTATTCCAACTTGTTTGCTATGCTTCAAATGTATTTTTGCTTTTATTTCCTATGGACATTGTATTTGAAGGTATCATTCTTCTTTCTTTTGTGATATCTCTGTGATTTGGAGTTCTATTGGTATAACTCCTGCACATGCCGTTGCTGCTTCTGATAATATCGTTCTATAGAGGTGTTTCAAATTCGATGCTCACCATGGGGATCTCTCCTAAACGGTAGGAGATACGAAAAGGTTTAAATCAGAGTAAAGTTTCGCAATTTCATGCTTTGCTCAAAACTAAAAAAGAAAAGTTTATAAATTCCGGATAGTTCCAGAGATAGGCGGAAAAAACCGAAATCTTCATTTTTAGTTTTTATTTTTTTGCACCTTTATTCTTAAAGCTGTCAAAAAACGTTCAAAACTTTCTAAAGGCACTTTTTTAAGATCTACCTAGTGAGAGGTTCGTTTTTGAGACTTGACATTTCAGTGTGACAGGAGCACTGTCAAGTTCATTTTTTCTTATGGACACATCCTTTTTTCTCCTGCCGTTTGGTTCATAAAGGATGACAGATAACATTTTGCAACCTTATTTTGACGTTTGGGTTTTATGACCATCATCAGCCCAAATTTAAGTTTGGCTTTTAACTTAGTCAAGATATTTCGGAAACCCGATTGCAGTACTTTTTTAATATTTTAAACGTTTTTTAATCTTTGAATTTGGGCTGATGATGATCAATTAACTCAAAACGTCAGGCTCCTGTCACACTGAAATGTAAAATCTTGAAAACGGACCTCTCATTAGGTAGATCTTTAAAAAGTGGCTGTAGAAAGTTTAAGGCGTTTCTTGACAGCTTTAAGAATAAGGGCCCAGAAAAATAAAAACGAAAAATAAGGATTTCGGTTTTCTCGCGTCTCCGGAACTACCCAGAATTTGTAAACTTTTTTTTTTAGTTTTGAGCAAAGCGTCAAATGGCGCAACTTTGCCCTAATTTAAACCTTTTCGTATCTCCTACCGTTTAGGAAATCTCCATGGTGAGCATCAAATTTGAAAGACCCTGTATGCGTAGGTTACTATTATGAGAATTCTTCTTTACATACAATTTTAATTCCTCTGTGTATTTTGTTATCCCAAGGAACAATTTGACGACGTTTTAACGTTGCCAAAGACGACTTAACGTTGCGTGAAAACGACGTATAAACGAAAAAGAAGGTCTTAAAAGCTGCAAAAGATAGCCATTACGAAAACAGAATAAAATCTTCTAAAAATGAAACCAAAGAGAATTGGAAAATAATAAATGATTTAACTGGTAAAAACTCAAGCCTCAAATCTAATATTGAACTTGATCCTAATATTTTAAATAAATATTACTGCTCAATCGCAGAAACCTTACAGCAAAATAGTAATAGTAATTAAAGCAATGTAGATCCGTGCTCCTTTTTGGCAAATATTAGTATAGATGATAATATTGCACTAGAAGCAACTAATATTCTTGAACTTCATGAAATCTTTAAAGAATCCAAGTAACATTTTTGGCTAAAATTTGGTAAAATATTCCCGAGTTAAGCTAGTAACTTTTTCTTATGAAAAACTGGGAGGTCAAAGAAGAGAGAAATTTCCCGCCTTTTTAACAAAGTGGGGACAAAAATCAAGGTAATTTGGTGGGATAAAATAGCTAATTAATTTTTTTTTCCTGAAGGTGAATTTGCCCAGAGGACACTTTTTACCAACTTTTGGGACACATCTGCAGAATTGCTCAACCTAATTAATGTCCTATTGTACACAATGCCTTCTCAGTGCCCTCTTGTTTGTCTGTGACTGAAGCGCCCTCTACATGTCAGAATAGAAGGGGATGAAAACATTTTTAAATGAAAATAAAAATAGCGAAAAATAATAATTATGTCCATCGCCTATAACAACTTTAAAAATAAAAAATCGTGATGAAAAATCACAGTTATATTTTAATCATAGGACTATTTACTATATGTTAAATTGTTTACTTTTACTTCCATAAAATTCACGCGCCCATCAAAACATGCAGTTCTAACAAAAAAATTACCAAAATTATGCTTCGGGAAAACACTAATTAAATATTATTTCCAATTTGTAATCACAATTTAAGATTTGGGTATGAAACAAGTGTAAGCAAATCATTTCCATAAAGATTTTGTAGTTTTTTTTTCAATAAAAATAATAAAAACTTGTTAAGAAAGGGAAAAAAACATGGCGCCTTACCTTTTTTTGGCGACCGTGCCCTAAAAGTCGTGTTAACCATGTTTTTTTCCCTCAAACATAAAATTTTCAATGGTGAAGCCAAAATTTCTTATCAATTTTGCATCAAGGACGGTTTATCTATTTTTCGAATTAATTGTCAATTGTTCCCCGCACACCCCCTGCCTCCCCATTGTTCGGTTGTCAGTGTCATGTTGATTGTTGACATAAAGGCGGATTTACGCTGGTGAGCAATTAAGCAAGCAAACAATTCGAAAAAGTTCCATCATATGGGAATACACACAATCGTTTACGCTTGCAAATGTCATAACTTGACATATGACATTTGCGAGCGTAAACGATTGTGTTCATGTAGAGATCCACCACCACTTGTTGGGTCCCCACTATCACTTTTAATTTCTTTAACTTTTCTGTAAAAAACTGCCTGATGCTGTGAAAGGTTTGTTTCTTTTTTCTTTTGGCATGTTAAAACACAAAACTGTCAGGATCACCACTACTAGGTAGGTACATTAACACAGATTATCCTTTTCGACGATCAAAACGTGAATGCCCTTTCTTCCTTAAACCCAAATTTTACCTAAACATCTATTTTCTTTGATTAATTTTTGACTCCCACCTGGTTTTTGCTATCCCTTTTTATGATAGGAGGGTATTTATGTAATAGCCTAAAATCCAAACAAGGCTTGAAGATACAATGGTAATTAATATTTGGAAATACCGAGAAGGAACATGACAGTTATGATTATTGATTAATCTAAACAGCTGATCATGACAGTTCGTTAGAGAACACGTGACGCAAATTAGTTTTCTTGTTTTCTACCAGAACTATTTGCTTCCCATCAAGTTTTAACCTAATCAAATCTTAATATTCGATATGGTTAGATAAAATAGACTAATTTTCCTTAAATTTCGAACATATTTTTAGGTTGTACTGATTTGGTTAAAAAAACAAATTTTTGTCCTAAAACTTATTCCAAAAAAAAACCCTAACTTTGAGGAATAACTGTAGGTCAAAAATAAGTTACTTTGAGTTCAGTTTTAAACCAAAAAAGTTCTTAACATTGAGAGATTTCTCAGGGCATTATTAAAAACTTTTGACAAGCAATATTGACCAAGAAATGCCCAAGCAAGGCGGGGACCTCAGAGTAGAATCTCAAGTCAAGGTTACCAATAATTGACCTTCTCTTTTAACTTTATATTCAAAACAACTTTGAAGACATGATACGTGGAAAATAATTCGAAGAATATCCTAAAAGAAAATCTTTAGAATGTCGTGTATTTAATAACCGTTTCTAAAGGTTATTTGTTCCAATTTAAAACTTATTTTCAAACCTCAAACTACAAAGTAATTTTCTGAAGGAAAACGGGGGATGTTTTGACGTATGATTAGTTATCTCAACCTTCCAACTTTCCAATATGGCCTAAAATGTAACTTGGGAAATTAAAAACAGTAAATCCAGCGGTCACGACAACATCTCCTTAAATTTGCTCAAAAACTTACCTGACAATGCACTTTACATACTATCTGAATGCAATAATATTTCATTTCTAACGGGTATATTTCCATACTGCCTAAAAAAGGCGACAGTTGTGCCTCTTTATAAAGGAGGTCCCATATCACTTTTATCAACCTTATCAAAAATAGTAGAAAAAAAAATGTTTAAATTTTTTTCAAAGCACTGCAATGAAACACAATTTGGATTCCAACCTTTTAAGGGAAGCCACGATGCCATGATCTTTTAGAGCATTCTAGATCAAGTTGCGAGCAATAATCGAAAACGCTATATTTATATGTTTTTCGAGTTTCAATACACAGTCGAGGATTAGGTCTAAATTCTTACTTTTGTTAGCGTCTGACTTTTATTTCACTTTTTCCGTTTTTTCAGCTATTTGAGAAAACAACTGCTGTGATTTTTATCAAAATATTCTAAATTTTCTAGATACCCGGAACTGTCGACCAAAATCGGTCAGCTAATGGACGACTACATCCAGGCGCTTCGCTCCAAAGACGAAACCCCGGGATCGTTGCTGTCGATGACGCCCGAAGCCGAAGAGAACATTTTGGACAAGTACAAGTCGGAAGTTGCCACCAAACAGGCGGAAAGAGAAAGACAGAGGGTGCAGGAGAAAGAAAGAAAGGTAGATAGCTAACAAAGCGGGTGTTATTCTGTGTTTTAATTGTGTTGGACAGCAAGGGTAGTCAGTAAACTTCCCAAAATATCATACAAAGTTTAGCAAATCGGAGCGTGGCGTTAAAACTGAACACACCCAAGGGGATGTCTCTTAATTGCGAAAATCTTGAATAGGGGAGTTCAAATTTACCACCAAGGGAGCCGAGCTTTGTAAAAGTTAAATTAAATAAATTTTTAAGTCTATTTAACCACTATTTTTTTGCAAATAATTCCAACCCAGTCTTCCTCCTGCTCTGGAGAGATTTTTTTAAATACTTTAAATACAAAAAAAGATATTAACATTTCTTAAAATCTCTATGTAGACAAAAAAAAGAGTCAAATGGGCAGATCTGTTTGCTCAATATTTTAGCCCTGTTTATTATTGGTACCAACCTGAGTTTTCAAATTCTTTCAAGCGATCAAAAAAAAAACTAAAACAAACCAATACTAATTTTTAAGTTACATTTTACTTATGACAATTTTAATACAACACGTTTTGAAAATTAGTCGATATTTGTAGGAACAAAGGAAAAAAGAAAGGATAGAGCTAAAAGAAGAAAAGAAGCGAGTTGAAGCGGCGTTGGGCAAAAAAATCAGCAATTTCGATGATGAAGACATGGAAGATGAATCTTTGGGTTCCGACGAGAAGGAAAAACCATCTGTAAGTCCAGAATTAAATTATTAACTTTTTCAGAATACTGATAAAGTCAAATTGTCGTTGATTGTTTCAACTGTTACTTCCAACTAAAAACAACAAATTATTTGACATGCGAACTGTTGACAACAAAGAAATACGTCTTCAGTGTCAAAAATGACGTCAGTCTGTTCATCAAAAAATTGGACTGTAAAAACAGATTCTTAAGACATTTACAGTTTTTTCGTTTTATAAACTATTAAATTAGACATTTTAGTTATAAAGTAATAGTACAAGCGTTCGGGGTATACAATATGCTGCAGTGGCGGCTCGTTATGGGAAGCAAGTGAAGCGCCGGTTCAACTACAATTTCCATATTTTCAATAGTTGAAATGTTTACTCACATATTATATGAATAAACTATAATACTATTAAAATTATAATATTATTTTATAAATAATAACAAAATTAGTAGTACCTATCCTAATACAAGAACAGTAACTTAAAACGTAGCACACTAAACGCATGAATAAGACCGGCGACCGTCGGCGTCGCGTCGCGTCGTTAACTCAACAGGTCTAGTCGGGAAGCGCAAACGTTGTGATCAATAATTGCGCTGCCGCATACAGAGTTGTTGACGATGGTTACTATGACAACCAAATACTTAGAAACTTAATATACGCGCCCTGTAAGTGACAATTTTGTTAACAACATATCGTGGCCTTTTCGACCGTTTCCACTAATGTAGAACATTGTTTTTTTTAAATCACTCTCACTCGCTTCTTCCCGACAACCGCACAAAAAAAAACCGTTGAAAAGTATGGTTATAGTGGCAAAATGTCATTCTCTTCTTTTAATGATGGCCAGTTGACCAAGGGTTTGTGGGGGTTGTTTGATCTACTAATGGCAATTTAGTAAATTAAAAGAACCTTGGAACTATTTTATAACAATCATGGCGTTAATGTAAATAAAAAATATTTCATCTTTTTGTTTTAACTTTTAATTTTAAACGATCTTATTTTTCAAATAACGTTTTTTTCGCATCTGTTTTCAAGGTTTCCACATTATGCATTATTGCCAGAACTTGTTTTTAAGAAAAAACAAAATTCAAGGTGCATATAAATTTCATAAAAAAAAATTAAGTGATTATTTCCAAGGCGCGTGTGTTTTTGGTAGGAACAGAGCTTTAATGTCCGTTTTTAAGTTTGCATGTAAGGATATAACAAAATATTATTAATATATAAAGACTCTACCATTTTTGTGCACCTAAATTATTTATATGACCATTGTTGTTTTATAAATGTTGAGAACATTTAAAAAAACTTTTTATAAACTAAAAGTTTATAAGGAATATATCTGGGTCTTTTCTATAAACAAATCAGGATGCCTTGTGTTTTATATTGGTGTGCCAAAGGTTATAAAAAGATGTTTAGATTCTGTAAAGGGTTTTATAAAAAGGTGGTCGCAACCTGTTTGGGCTTTTTCATTCAAGAGGTTTAGGGGGTATATTCTGGTAATAGGAAAGTTCTGGGAACTAAATTTTAAAAGTTAAGGTTTTTAATGTTTGGTGGTGGGAATATTGTCATTACTATTATAAATAAATAAATGTTACTTGAGAGGACTCGGCATACCAACTTAAAGCTGGGCAGTTTTGGAGGTTCTGTGGCGCATCGGAAAAACCCCACCCTTTTCATATATAAAATATAGTAGTACCAAGAATCAACTCGTGTGACTAACCGTATTATTGCCTACGGGTACGACTCACCACTCTAAAGATGGTTTGCTCAAAAACCAATAAAAAAAAATCAATGAGAGATATAACATCTCTTCATCCCAAGGGGGTTAATTACCCACCTTTAGCCTCAGCAAAAAATGGTGAGGTTACCTATCCATCATGATTTACACTGTTACACACTCCGTCTATGGGTTCTTTAAGATAAGTGAGACTTACGAACTTGGCTAAAGTGGGGTCCTTATTTAACTCGCAGATGAAACTCGATTCTTTAGTGACCTTTTTAGACCTTTTTATTCATGAATATCAACTTCTTGTTAATGACTTTCAAAAACTAACTTAGGATGGGTTACGCAGCAACAAGAGAGTTTCCATGGATCTGCCAAAAGTTAACAATTTAATAATAATAAACTTAACAATTTAACAATAATAAAGTAATAAAATGGGTTCTCCAAATCAGTGAATATTTTTCTCGAGACGGGTTTCGTCTCGCGACGTAAACCACTGTTGGTTTTAATTTCGGAGACAACTGGATACGCTTCACCAAGTCGTTGGTCTTCTTTAACCCGTTTTATAGACACACCGGTCACATCTCTTGCACCACTCTTTCACTTCTTGACGGGATTTCACATTTTTGTGACAAGGTTCTAGTTTCTCCAAAATGCCCTCTACTTCTACTGACGGGCAGCTCACGAAACACAGCGTCTATCCTAGATCGTGGCAGAACCGTTTGATATATAACCTGTTTTTCATCTGCGTGTGATTAGGTCATTGCGCAGAGGCAATTAGTTCCATTGCAACCACATACTAAAATTAGTCGATGTTTCACTATCCTTGTCATATGCCTTCACTGCTCCAATCTCATTCCTTCTGGTACTGATATTTTTTGCCACTTCTATCTGCAAACTGACTGTTACCGCATCAGGGAGTGTCTCTGGCCAGCACAATTTCCGGATCTCTTAAACCATCTAAGAAGTGTTCGACAATCACTTGTTGTAACCATTCCAGATCGCCTTTGGGATAAGCTCTATTTCTGAATCATATTCGGTTCGGTTAGTCCTTGTCTCCTGCTCTTGAATTGGTTTAAGTATACTTGCGATAGATGAGCGTCTCGATATCTCAGTTATGGAGCGTTTATAATTGTTTCAAAGTCATTTTGTCGCGCTTTCGGTATTCCTTGCAAGATGTCCAGCGCCTTTCCTTTGAGAGCCAGCATAAGGCTTTGTTTCCTCCTTATTCCAACTGGTGGTTGGTGTTAGCGGCGACCTCAAATTGACGTTGAAACATAGACCAGGAACTTTGTTCATCAAAAGATGGAGTGCCGATCTGTCTTAAAGAAAACGCTCCACTGGAACAGGTGCACGACTTGACCTTTTTTTATTTGATTGTCAACCGAATCTTGGGTTTATTTACTCACTTTCTTTATCTGCGTCTCCATCTTGGTCTCCAATGTGTCCTGAACATTCTCTATCTTTGTTTCCAATGTGCCCCGAACATCTTCTATCTTTGTCTCACACGTATCAATTTTCGTTTTCAATTTGTCCCGAACATTGTCCATCTTGGTCTCGTATATATCCCGAACAGTTTTCATTTTGGTCTCCAATGTGTGTCGTCTTCGAACCTGGACACTATTGCTTGCATGTTTGATTTAACCAAATCTTTCATGCCACACATCAAGGTTCGGAAAGTATCCAGCGTCTTTATTTTTCTTCCTGCCGTCTCTTTTTATCGTCGCGTTGTTGTGCTAAGGTTTGCATAAGATCTTCTTTCTCTTCCTGCCTTTTTCTTCTTCTAACTGGCGTCGTTTCTTGTCATCTCGTTCTAGCGTTGCTGTAGCAGGGTTTGCAACAAATCTTCTTTCTCTCTCTGATGCCTTTCTTCTTATATCTGGCGTTGTCGTGCTAAGGTTTGCATAAGGTCTTCTTTCTCTTCCTGCCTTCTTTCTTGTTCTAACTGGCGTCATTTCTTGTCATCTCGTTCTAGCGTTGCTGTAGCAGGGTTACACCAAATTTTCTTTCTTTCTCTGACGTGTTTTTTCTTCGATCAAATTTTCGCTCACTTATCCCACTTCTGACACTAAATTTTTAATTTCGGGGTTTAGAAATGTCTAAATGTTTTTCTTAGAAATGTCCTAAATAGGAGAATTATTTTAAATATCACTTTGGTTTACATAAATTGCCACTTAGTAAAGAATATTCACTGTATTTTATAATTTGTGGAAACCCCACAAAAGAATGCAACAAAGAGAAAACGAAATCCGTTTTAATTACGTTCCGTAAAAACTTTTATGCCAATTTAGCTCAGACAGTATGATCGCCTATTAAAAATCACGTGATTGGCTTTTTTAAAATCCCAGTTTACAAACATAAATTTAAATGCAGGGTGGGTGACGTGCCCCAGAATTAATTTATATATTTTTAATTTTTTTTTTGCAGACCCCAGTCTTTGTGGCGGTGGGCTCAACCGCAGCGGCGGATAGTCCAATGCTCGAAGTCGGCAGTTCTCAAGTACCTCCGACTAGCTTCTCGACGGTAAAAGAGTCTCTCGACGACCAGGCTGTCCAAAAGGCGGTCGAAGACGTCGCCAAAGCGGCGGCCCTTAAACAAGACGTCATTAAAGTGGCCCATGTCATGTCACATGATATTAGTCATGGAGAACCGGTACGTACTAAGTTCCCCCGAAAAACAGTCATTACTTCCCTGGCAAAAACAAACCGCATAAAATCTATTAAAAAAGTATTCCTATTCGGATTTTAAAAGAAACTTATAAAAACCCTCATAAAAATCATTATAAACCTTGTAAAATACATTTTAAACATAAATTAGACAAGTAGCATGAAACAAAAATAAACATACGACGTAATACCCGAGTATAACAAACCAACTTGTTATGTTCGGGTTCTATTGTAAATTTTTAAAATTTTAGAACTTTTAACTCCTAGGTCGCCAAAGGAACGGGCTGAGATATATTTAGTAAAGGAAGGATTTACAAATTCTTTTGCGTTAAGTTTCTTTGCACGTTTGGTTATCAACTGCGCTATTTGTACCTCTACTGCTTTATTTCTACAAAGTATCATCGTTGTTTTAGTACTATAATCAACTAAAGTCTAATAAGTCGCGTTCTACAATAGAACCACATCTCGAGTATCTTCTTATTGTATCAGTCAGTGTCCATGCTTCTACGCCGTAATCTGAAGCAGCATTTATGTAACGTCGAAGTCAGTACGACGTCAGTAAATGAACCTTATTAGGGATGAGCTTTCGCCAATTGCCAACGAGGAAGAAGACGGGAAGAGAAAGAAGACCTTATGCAAAACTTAGCATAACAACGCTCGATACAAGAAGAAAGACATTAGAAAGAGAAAGATTTGTTGCAAACCCTGCTATCGCAACTCCAAAGGAGAGAGGAGACGATGAAAAGAGACGGCAGGAAGAAAAAGAAAGAAGCTGGAGGATTTTCAAAATGGACACATTGGAGACCAAGATGGCAAATGTTCAGGACACATGAGACCAAGAGAGTAAAGAAACCCAAGATTGGGTGACCATCAAATGAAAAGGTTCAGTGGCAATTAGGCCTCTTCATGGGCCCTTTCTGCCATTCATAGGCAATCACTCGATAACGTTTGTGCTCCCTCATGGACTGTTTGGCGCCATGAAGCCCTATCGTTTGCCGTGGTCTGGAAGTTGTTTATATCGATGTGACCCTTCATCATATTGCCTTTGAGAACGTCCTTTTTTGTTGACCTCCTTGATTTCATAAAATATCTGCTTTGGAAGGCATGTTTGGGGCATGTGGATAACGTGACCAGTCCAACGAAGCTGGTGCTTGGTTGAACTGGTCACGTTGTTCTGGCTTCTTCTAAAACACTTATGTTTGTTCGTCGGTCTTGCCATTTGATTCTCAGGATTCGTCTTAAACAACTTTGGTGATATTGTAGCCGTTTGATATGCCTTCTGTAGGTGGTCCACGTTTCGCATCCGTATGTTAGAGTTGGTATTATAACTGTGTTGTAGACACGAAGCTTGGTCTCCGCATTGACGTCGTGATTGTTGAAGACTCTCCGAAAGCCGTCCGAACGCTGCGCTAGCAAATTTAAGGCGCCGCTGTATTTCTGCGTCAATAGTTGCATTTGATGATAGGTGGCTCCCAAGGTATGGGTAATGTTCCACGTTCTGCAGAGGATGGCCATTTATGGAAATGTTTGGAGCTTGGGGATTCGTACCTGGTTCTGGTTGGTGAAGAATTTGCGTTTTCGCAAGATTGACCTCTAGACCAACGCTTTTGTAGGCTTGGTTAAATGCGTTGATTACCAGCTGTAGACCTTCCTCCGTATCGGCCATAACGACGTTGTCATCGGCGTACTGCAGTTCGATTACCGAGGTCTTCGAGACCTTAGTTTTTGCTCGCAGTTTGCCTAGGTTAAGTAGGCCACCGTCGAATTTATATAGAATTTCCACTCAAGGTAAAGCATGGCACCTAAAATTATAGAGAATAGGGTGGGCGCAATAACACACCCTTGTTTAACGCCTGTCGTAATCTGGAATTACTCTCCTGGTCCATCGTTGCTCAGGACTGCTGCATTCATATTGTCGTGTAGTAGTCTCAGAATTTGAATATATTTTTGAGGGAATCCAGCTTTTGCCAGTATTTGCCAAAGAGCTTCTCTGTTGACCGAGTCAAATGCTTTGACTAGGTCTATGAAGGCCATGAAGAGGGGGTGATTTTGTTCTCTACATTTCTCTTGCATTTGTCTGGCACTGAAGATCATGTCATCTGTGCCTCAACTGGACCTAAATCCACACTGTGTCTCTGGCAGATTTTGTTCAGCAATCAGACTTAATCGGTTTGATAGTATCCGTGCAAGTGTCTTTCCAGCAATAGAAAGCATATATATCTACTTCTCCACTCAAAATGACTCACCATTGCCCACGGACAATTGTAAGTTGTAGTTATAAAGTATATTATTTTGAAGAACAATATAACCTGTTTGCAAATATCCAAAAATATAAAATGAAGGTGTATTTTTTTAATTAACAAATAATAAGAAACACTTTTAAAACGCAAGACAAGAAGCAATTTTTGCCGACAAAAGCCAGTTTATTGATGAATGTTATTAAGATGCTTCCAAAAAAGGCGATGAGCTGGAGAATTCTTTAATATAAACTAAAAAAAAATGTATTTTGTTTTAAAAGTGGTGTGTGTTTAAGTGCTAAATTATTAATAATTTTGAATGGCGTTTTCCAATTAAGATCAAAATTTTTAAAACAAAAAATCTTTTCGTGACCGCCGATAGAAGCCAAGTTGTTTAGAATGGCGCATTTAATCGACTTACCTAATTTGCACTAAAATTTACATAACATTGATTACACTAAAACTAAGTTCTTACGTTGAAACGACGCGACACGACGCGCGACGTAGGGAAATCCCACGTCTGAATGGTCGACGGGTAGCAAACATCTTCGATTAGTAGGTCAGTCGCGCAGATAACCTTACTTTTGACGTTTGACAAATAAAAAATGTTCGCAGCTAACATTCCCTAACACACACAAAAATTGTATATATTTAAAAAATCTTAAGGAAATGGAGCCCATGCTCCACAGTTGGGAAAAGTGCAATCCACCATCCCTAGCAGATAAACCAAACTTGCCTCAATACAATTGTATTGTAAAAGTAAAAAGTATTGCGACTTGGACGCACGCTAACACCCTCTAACACCACAGATAATAATCTTTGCAATGATGCCCCCTCAACATTTGAAGAGAGAAATTTTTGCTTTCTTTTTATATAGAAAGTCAACGAATGTTTAAATGTACGTTTATTAGGCACAACAAAAAGTTATCCAAACAAGGAACTATAAGGTTAATGTCAAAGTAGATTAGAAAACCCAACACAACGTAACTTTAGGGCATATCGATCACTAAACGCAAAACAATTGGCCGTTGGGCGGGTTGCTTTATATTTATATAGAAAGTCGACGAATGTTTAAATGTACGTTTATTAGGCATAATAAAAAGTTATCCAAACAAGGAACTGTAAGGTCAAAGTAGACTAGAAAATCCAACACAACGTAACTTTAGGGCATATCGATCGATCATCACTAAACGCAAAACAATTGGCCGCTGGGCAGGACAACTAATTTAACGTCATAGAAACCAACAATGACGTTGGGAAATCAATAGAAAGTTATGTGGTAGTATACGAAAGAGACCAACGTGAATCCGACGTCGGAAAACCAGTAGGAAGTTACATGACAGTATGCGACGTCGAAGGGTCGTTTAATACATACTTGCGCTTTTTGATATAAAAGCTACGGCGTAAACCAAAACACGAAGTAGTGACTTAAATTTTGACTTTAAATAACGTCGGATTTAGTTGGAAGTCAGATAAATGCTAAACACATAACAATAAAGCACATAAATTCGGAGATTGGTATGAAGATCGAGACTACCCAACACTGATTTTATTTTAATGAAAGATGCACTGCCCTGTTAGATTCTTGCATGTATTCCCAGTTTTATTTGAGGTAAACCCAGTTAGCTGTACGATTTGTTCGACCATTTACTTTTTAATATTATCTCTTTCTTTGACCACCATGCATTTTGTTTTTCCAACATTCAAGATGAGCCCAAATTGCCACCTTGGGGCTGCAACTAGATTCAAAAACTCTTGCGGACCTTCCAGCTTCAAAATATTAAAATATTTTTTTTTTACCGCGGGTCCATGTTATCCCTGCAGTGTTCTTACCGTTTGTCTCTTTGTTTGCTTATTAATCAATATTTTTCTTAATAATTTTTTTGTCTTTGTTTGCTTTACAACTTTTTTATTTTTAGTCATACTCAGTTCGACGAGAAATTTACGGTAGGCGAGATGGCAGAAGCATCTATTTCACTCTGGCTTTTGGCGGCATCTCTCTCATGTGCGCAGTATTAGTCGGAGTAGCTGTGGCTAGGCGCAGATCAGCCAACTCTCCACAAAATCAAGTAAGTGCATAATAAAATATCAACTGCAAATTACAAACTTGTTCAGTAAAGAACAATACAAAACTTCTGACGTCAGAATCCGTAAAACAGTCATAAAACATAATAACATATTTCCCCCCTTCAAAAATGTACTCTCCTTGCTCATAATATGGTTTCTTGTTTTTCAGGGGTTTATTGAAGTAGATCAGGCCCCTACTCCAGAGGAAAGACATGTTGCTAACATGCAAATAAATGGGTAAGTTACCAAGGTTACCATAAAAGTGTAACCCATGTCTGTAAAATAGATAAGAGGAAGAGGAAGCTCTTAAAAAACTGCTAGAGAAAATGAAGTTTAGTTTTTATATAAGACTTTACAATCTACCCAGTCCTTCTAGAATTCTAAGCGAAAGTCATCTTAGGTATTGTTCCCGCCACACCTTCAAAATATTATTTTAAGGCATTATAGAAAATAAGGCCATCACATAATGCATGGCATAGAATCTCAACCAATTGGCGATGACCAAAATAAAAATGGCGTCTTCAAAACGATTGCTAAAACTTCTGATAAAAAGCAGCGATGTGTAAAATCACAGCATTACTAGTTTTGTCTATTTTGATGATGTAAATGAGATTTGATAATTATGTAATTTTATGTAGCGATTTTGGAAAAAAGTTGTTGTCTATATATAAAATTTTTTAAAAATTAACATGCAATTCTTTTTTCTTATTTTTAAGTCGGATATTTTTGGAAGAAGCCACGCAAGTTTTAAAAGTATACCCCTCGCGTCTAATCTAGGGGGGGCGGGAGGAGATAAGATTTTCGGTTGCCCTTAATGCCCTTATACTAAAAATTCTATTTTTGACTTGTTATTTTGAATGCTGATGATTAAAAATTGTTTAAAATTCATTTCAATTCAAATTGCAAATATTAATTAATGAAAGGTGACCAGATTTTTTTCAATCAAAAATCAATTCAAAAATAAGATCCATTTTTTTAAAAAAATATGTAGGAAAAATTGAAAAAGTGGATGAATAAGTGAGGAGCTAAAATAGTTTGGTCAAATATGTAAATATCCAATTAGCATTTTTGCTTAAAATTTGGTAAAAATACCCCGGGTTCAGCTAGTAAAGAGGGAAATTTCCTGCCTTTTTCCCAAAGTGGGTACAAAAGTCAAGGTAATTTGACAGGAGAAAATAGGTAATTAAAAAATTGAATTTTTGGTAAATGTATACTGTGCATCTGTCAGCTCAGAGCGCTTTGAATAGTTTTGATAAATGCGAACCGACTCCCGTGATCAATAAACCAAATGATCTCGCCCATAATTATGTTTTATCTCTTACAGAAAAAGAGACCTCAACCATGCATTTGGATTTTTTTAACTCTGTCAATCAATCTAGAAGAAAGTCTGGAATAACGGATTTTTTGGGAGAACCATTCGGTTTCGGAAAATGTATACCCTTTTATATAGGGTGTCCCAAAAATAAAATATTACCCAAATTTATCTTTTTTTAAATTGGACACCCCTTAGATTAAAAAGAGACAAGATATCCGGTCCAACGAAAACTCTTTGGCAAATAATAACCACTGTTAACAACAAAACCAAAACAATGGGTTGAAATAAATTCCATATCGTTCTAAACGTTAGAGAGGGAAAGCGACGGAGATATGTATGGTGTGACGCACTAAATGAACAGGTGAATGACAGCGAGCGTCTGTTTGGCTGCGGTCGTTCTTGAACTGTAGGCATGCATTTGATGTGCTTTGGCTGTTAAGTAATAGATTCTCTTGCGGCTTCGAAAATTAGGTCCCAAGATTTGTCAGATAATAATATAACCAAAGTCTCCGTAAGCATCGGGTACCTTGTGTCTTTAATCTAAGGGACAGCCTGTATATTTTCTCATTTTCAAAATAAGCTTTTCAAAAATACCAAACACTATGTGCGATATTTACTAAGATGGGCTAGGGTTTAGGACTTTGGGATGCATGTGGTTTTTAATCTAATTTTGCGGGTTTTTCTTCAAATTTGAGTAAAACTTTTTGGATTTACTATAATCATATAAATGATTTCGCAAGGAAAAATTTCATGAAAACAATGGAAAAAAGGAAATTGACGGTGGGTTTATGCCCGTATAATAGACTTTTTAACTAAAAATACTCTGTTAATTGGGTTACTTACTTATATTTTTTATCGCTTTTTATCCCTAAATTTGCAGAGGTACATATATGAAAAGAAATATTCTTACAAAGCACTTCTTCAATATAATGAAAAAATTAAATTAAAATTTTTAATTCATATATTTTTATAGATTGAAAACTGTCAAAACACTTAACTGTCGTTTCGCTCGCTGACGTTTTGCTCATTTTGAATGTACACTTCTCTCCACATAAAACTGGTACAGCAGAAGTTAGCAGCCTGTTTCATTTTTAAAATTTTTATAGTACAGCATTGTATTTCTGAAAGTGACAATGTCACAGACTCTTGACAACATCATATTTTGCATGTCAGTGTCATTCAAATTTAAAAAAATGCCGCCGCATGTTTCCGAATTTGATAAAGCACAAATCTTAGCAAAACTAGGCGATGGTTGGTCCATTCGGGAAGTAGCTGTTCATTATGGGAGAAGCAAGTCTACGATAGTAAACATAAAAAAAAACCGATTTTAAGAGGAGGGAACTATCACCGAAAGGAAGGTACTGGTTTGACGAAAGTTACTAGCCCAGAGGAAGACCAAAAAGCAATCAATTTTCTGGAAAATCATCCGTTTGCCAAAGCGAAAGAAGTAAAAATTAAATCAAATTTTCCAGGATCCCCCAAAACCTTCATAAAATAACCAAAAGTTATATTATTTAGTGTTGGTGATAATTTTATAACTCTAATATATCTCTTAAATGAGTAAAAAAGACTTGAAAAACAACTGTTCAACACCCGCTTATAAAAATTTATGGTACATAGTAATGGATAGAAAAACAACATATAGATTTTATAAAACTTCCTTATGAGCCCTCAAATATAGAGATTATTATAAAAAGGTTTTACAACTGTTCTAACAACACTACATAACAAATTAAAGGTTTTTATGGATTTAGAAATATAAATTTTCCATCTTTCTTCCCTTTGCTTGTTATGTATTATTCTTTTTCTTTTTACAATAAAAAAATTTATAAAATGGTGTTTAGCAATCTTCTAAAATGAAGCAGGAATATGAATATTTATATATTATAGTCAAATAAAAGCTGTTTTTCAAGTCATCCTACTCTGAAAATCAGCTGCAGTCCCGTGTGTACTGTATAGTTTTCGAATACACTCACGTAAATTTCATGGGCTCCAAAAATACTTGAGAAAACGGGAAAAAAATATTCATTTAAATATCAGTTTTTTTTTTCATATGCGTTTTTTTCTTTCTGGGACAAATATTGAATGTTGTATGTTGTTCTTAACCCTAACAAGCAATATTTCGATTGAAACACATGTTGAAACCCCATAAATAACGTTTTTATTTAGTCCAAAAACCTATTTTTGTAATCCAAAATGACGAAAATTTCCGACAATTCTATAAAAAAAAACTACAACTATACCACTGTTTACCTCGTCAACACTATTTTATGACCCTTTTAAAAAATGATGCTACTTGGAACAAAGGGCTGCAGATGGCGCAGTATTGAACACTGATGGTCCGTTTCTGTGAGCTTAACATAGTTACCATTGTTCTCTTTTCCTAAATGCATTCCTCGAGAGATCCAGCATACTACACATACCAGGAAAAATACCCGCCTCCACACACTTCAAGCCCGCATAACTGTCAGAGGTAACTATCTCAAGTTAGATTGCGGGGTCGAAGGGTGTACAGGCGAGTATTTTCCGGGGTGTTCACATTTGCCGCCGACCAGCAGTATCAGCGTATGCGCTCGACGTTCCACGGTGCGTTTTTGCGACCTTAACTCTATGCGTTTCTCATTCGTGGGTCACCCGAATCAAAACACGTATCACGTGGTCTAAGCGAGATTTGCCTATACAAGTTCATGTCGGACCAAGTGATGAGTTTTTTGAGTCAGGGTGACTGCGCATGGAAAACGCTGGTGGGAATCAGATGTAAAATGCATTCGATCCCGATATCTGTCATCGGCAACTATCTCAAGAAGATTTGGATATCTTATCTCTCTCAGATTGATGTCATTAAAACAAGATAATAATGGTATGGTATCTCGCAAAAACGCGCTTTTTGATGTCGCAAAAACGCTCCTTTTGATGTCGCAAAAACGCGCCTTTTGATGTCACAAAATTAACGTTTAAAAATCTTGTTTGTTTTGTTATTATAATTGCCAAAATAAATTAAAATTGTTTTTTTGTTCTAAAAACAGTTGTATTATAATCACTATATAAAGAAATTAATAACAACATTATAGAAAAAACCTTATGGGCAAAAAAGGTTTATGAATGAGTTTATAATTTATATAACTATTGTGTGTGAGTTCCCAAGTTTTTATAAGTGTCTCTCGAAATATTTTTAATCTTATCTTATATAAATTTGTTGTTGGTTAATTAAGTTTTATAAGTGGGTTGATAGCAACATTTTAAAAACCAATCTATTATATATCTTTAATTGATAGTTACTTACGGCTTTATAGGTGGGTTGACAGAAAACACACCAATTTATATAACTTTTGTCACTGATGACTTATATTTTTATAAATATGTTGATGGAAACATTGTTAACACCAATTTATATAACATTTGTTACCGATGACTTTAATTTTTATAAAGATGTCCGTGGAAATATTGTTAACGCCAGTTTTATGTTACTTTAGGGTACCATCAATTTAGAGCCCTTAATAAAAGAAATATACAAACTCAATTCTTGTAGGAAACTTCTAAATACCCTAGGGTATCAATGGAAGCCTCTTTATAATTTTTATAGAAATATCTGTCACCAGAAGTTTCTGAAAATGCTCATTGGGCTATTACAACATTAGGCAGGAGGATTAAACGTTCGAGGCTAAGGTGTAAAATAAACTAAGTGAGGAAAAGAAGCAGTCTCGATTGATTTTTGTGTTGAGTTATTCTCGAATTTTGGCAGCAGGTGGTTTTCACAGATCAGAAGATCTTTAAGTCCAACAGCGACAAAAAAACAAATTCTGGTTTATCGACCGCCAAGGACCCGATACGAAGAATGATATATTTCTGGAAACGAAGACCGGGCGGGAAGATTTTCGGTAAATGTTTGGAGCTGGATATCGGCTAGAGGACGTGGCACTGTATTAGAATTTACGTTAATATGCTGGAAAATGTAATGCTTCCAGAGGTGAGAGTACGTTATCCAGAATTGCGCAGCGATGGTTCCAGGATAACAATATCGAAGTTTTGCCTTGTCCTGCAAAAACCCCTGATGCGAATCCAATAGAGAATGTTTAGGGACTTATCGCAAAGAAATTAGCAAGTTTTAATATCATTCCCAGGAATTCAGAATATATATATATCGTAAGGGCATATAGCCAAGTTATTGCTGAAAATCCAAACTTATTTGAATATTTAGCCAATTCAATGCCCAGAAGACTTCAAAACACCATTGCAGCCAACGGTGCAATGACACGCTTAAATTAAATTAAAAATAAGTATTTTTTTAAATATGATTTTAAATATGTTATTTGTTTTTATTTTATTTATTTCGTTAACTTGATCTGGCAATGTAATTGTTTTGGGCTATAGTAACTTTCGCCAAACGGCACCTTACTTTCGAGTGACAGTTCCTTCTTTTTGAAATCGATTTATTATGGTTACTATCGTAGACTGCTTTTTTCATAATTAGCTAGTCGAATAGACTAATTGTCTACTGTGTAGCTTTTGTTTAGTTAATAAAACATTTTTGCTTTTGTGAAATGTGGTTTTTATTTTTAGTGGCCTTATATTTTGAATTAGTAAAAAATAAACAAGCCGTCTTTTTATAAAAAGTTTATATATGCCCAAAATATAACCTAAAATGATCAAGTCAAAAAGTCAGTGTTGCACATAGGAAAATCGTATCTTCTGAAGTAAAAGAAAGCCTTCTACATCTATAATCGCGGGAACCACCAGTTTTGCCAAATCTTTATAACATTCCCCCCCCTCTATAAATAAGGTAACAAATATTTTGAATGTTGAAGTATTTAGTTCTTTTATTATTTTATTTATCATTTTCAGTTACAAATGCTAACGAAAAGCAGTTGCGAACTCTAACCTCCCCCCTCGTGATACTTTGAACTACCCCCCGCGCCGTTACTTAATTTATAGACGCCACCAATTCTTCTGCAAAAAATCTTCGAATTTTCATAAAAAATTAGTAAAATTGCTAAAATCACACGTTACTCCTCCGGCCCCTAACGGCCAAGAATTTAGCGTTAAAGACTTAATAAGACATCACTGCAAAAATCACAAATCGGCGCAAGAACACCAAAACAAAAAAAATAAGCAAACCCCCAACCACCCAAAAATGCATTTATTTGCTTGCGCGGTATATTCTACGCGGTTAAAGTCGCAGACCTTTTATTATTAGTATTTTTTACATACGCTAATCTTTTGGCGCTGAATCATATATTATTTAGGCGAACGTGGTCACGTTTGCCCGTTTTTTGAATATGCCGGTATCGGTTTTACACTATAATTGCTTGCTTGAAAAATAACAGCGCACAGCGGTTACAGCGCAAAATGTACTCCGTGAAAACTACTTTTTAAGATACCGCGTCCTACCAGTTACCGCAAAAATTCATACTTAATTTTTTACCTAGGCGTGTAGTTAATCGCCTTTGACAAGGTGGGCAAACGCTTAAGCAAACCAGATGGGTGTATGTAAGAAATCTTTGTTTTCATTTAATTATTTAAAATTAATTTTAAACTTATATGTAAAAGGCTTTTTTCTTGATTTAAGAGAGCATTAATCTCCCTGAATCAACTTAAAAGTGAGATACCATACGTTCCTATACATCGACTTCAAAAACGTGCTGGAATACCCAAAAGGCCTGGAATTTTTTTTTGTATTTAAAATACTTCAAAATATCTGTTTTGAACAAAAAAAAAATCAACCAAATTGTAATTGTTTTGAATTTAAAGCAGATACTCAAAATACAACATGCCGTGTCACTTTGGCAGTTCTTAGATTTCTTGTTTACCCCGATTTTATTAATTTTTACGGATTATTTAAACTGTTTTGAGTAAAAATGGCCTTTGAGAAAAAATGGCCTTATGAATTGCGGTATAGTTCGGCTTAAAATCAATTTTTAGATACCCATGTATATGTCAGCCTTCAAACCAAATTTTCTTTAAACCATGGTCCTTAGTACATATCGCCGTTTAGGTCTATCTTTTATCTTCGTCAAGTATTCAGGTTTAAATTTGTATGGAAGAGATAGGGAAATCGAAATTAACTACCCAATATCAATACACAAATTTAAACTTGAATATCTTGGAGAAGATAAAAGTGTTTGGTATAGAAAATAAGATAATATACAGCGTGACCAATTTAGTGGTAGTAGTAGTATAGGGGCGGCCCGTGGACCTGCCAATTAGGCCTCTTCATGGGCCCTTTCTGCCATACCCCGTTCCCTATGCCCCTACTTCCGCTGCAACTCTCTCTTCGGGCCTCCTTGTCTTCTTTACGAAGTTTAGTATGTCGGCTTATTTGAGCGAGTGCAGCTCTTCTTCCTCTATCGTGGGAAATCCCCACTTCAGCTGTCTTGGTCTGGCATATGCATCACACTCTGCTATCAAGTGCTGCGCCGATTCCTCTTCGAGCCCGCAAGCGGGGCACACGGGATTTCCTGCTACTCTTATTTGCGTCAGATGTTTGTTGTGCCCAGTCAGCTTCCCTGTCAGCAGTCCAATGTCCTTTCGGGTCTTGCCTAAGAACCATTTAGTTGTGGCTACATTCGGACCATCCACGAATAGCTTGGACTGTCTGCACTTTGGCTCTTGCGTCCAGCACGTCTTCAGTTCATTGTTCGCCCATTTGTTGGGCTCACTCTGTACCTGTTTCCTTGTTATTCCCAGAAGAGGTTCCGGTCCAATGTATTGGGTTTCGGCCCCTAGTCTGGCAGGTTCGTCCGCTTTCTCGTTCTCTGGTATTCCCTCATGACCTGGGACTCACATCAGTGTCACCCTCTTGTCTTGATCCAGTGTTTGCAGTGCTTCAGCGACTCCTCCACCAGACTACTGACAATTTGGGGTGCACTTAGAGCCTCGAGGGCAGTCTGCCTGTCGGGGCAGATGTCTCTCCTGCCATTTCTGACCTCGGGTAGGGTTGCTGCCATGATAGTGGCATACACCTCTGCCTAAAACACCGTAGCGTGTTCTCCAAGTGGATAACTTTTCTGAACTTCTAGGCTTTCCGCGTACACTCCTGCGCCTGTTCTTTGCCTGGCTGACAGTTTAGAGCCATCCGTGCGGAATTCTTCCCTTTGCCACTCTTTCCGTTCTGGTATTGTGACCTTGTACTTTTTTATCGAACCTCCATGTTTTAAGCGGTGCTTTCACTGGCAGTCTTAGGAAGGGCAACTCTTTCGTCGCCAGTCCCTCGACCGCCAGATGGCCCTCTCTTTCCTCCCTGCCCTTCCACAGTCCCTGGTCCCTTAATCGCAGGTGCATCGCCATCGCCTCGTTGATCTAAGTTGGAAGCGAGGAGAGACCCAAGATTATTTCCAGGGCGTGGATGAGTGTGGTCCAATTTAAAAAAGAAATCGAAGTTTGTGTCGTATAAAAGGGTATGCATTTTTCAAAACCGCTTTTTTTTCCTTAAATGATCATATATAAGTTTTTTTTGACAAAACCCATGGTTCTCCCAAAAAATTCATTATTCCAGATTTTTGGGATATAAACTGACAATTTTTTACTTAATTTTTAGGTATGAAAATCCAACCTACAAATACTTTGAAGTTAGAGAGTAGACATCAACCACTACTACTTGTAAAAAAGGTAAAAACTAACAATTTTTCGCTTAAAGCAAGCTCATTTTACACTAGTTAGATATATGGTTATATATCGGCGTTGACTGTTACAAAATGTCTCATAAATATTTTAAGATTTATCTTTATTGATGTTGGATTAAATTAAAATAAATGTCACCTCCCTCCTTTTAAACTCCTTCATTTTAAACTAACTAGTGTGAAACTTGCTTTAGACTCAACCTACGTAGATATTACGTATTTTTTTGTTCAATTTTTGTGTACATTTTTTGATATTTTTTTAAGATCTGTATTTTTTTGATCTGTTTTTATTATTATTATTATTTGTTAAGTTTTGTCGATGGGTTTTTTTTCACATGTTTTGT
The DNA here is from genome assembly GCA_963921995.1 of Oxystoma pomonae. Taxonomy (NCBI): domain Eukaryota; kingdom Metazoa; phylum Arthropoda; class Insecta; order Coleoptera; family Brentidae; genus Oxystoma; species Oxystoma pomonae. Next base: position 98,378,262 of record OY998167.1, read on the forward strand.
GTTAAAAGTATGAATATTTTAATTCTGCCATTTTTTGGCACCTATTTGAGTCATTCCAATTTTATTTCTATGCGGTTCGAGTCATAAGGTATTTTACATTCTAAAAGAAAATTGTGTAAAGTGCTCTGTGGCTCGCCCCGTAGATTAATATTTTTCAATATTTTTCGATATTTTTGTACTTAAAATGACCTTACGAATAAGTATTTCTTATTAATAATACTTGAAACTCTTGATAATAATGCCGCATATGCAAAAATATATTAGAATATTTTAAAAGATGTATTATTACGAAAGAAAAATCGCCTTTTTTCATAAATATTTAAACATTTTGCATATGTCTACAAACAGTCCACTTAATCAAGAATTACTTATGTGTATTTATAAACTCAAATCTTTAAAATTTTACATAACGCGGCTTTCTCAACAAGCCAAAACGTAAAATTTTAAAAAACTTTGATATTTTTAGCGAGCTGTAGGCAGCGTGTATTTATACAAGAAAATAAAATTAATGTGGTACCCTCCAGAATAATAGTTATTAGAATTATTTAATTATTTAAAAATTACCTTTAGAGTGTAAAACTGCATGTGTTTCAACTCATTTACCAAGCTTTAGTACAGTCTTTACAGCACACACTGTCTCTTAACAACAACAAAAAAACATACTTTTTTTTACAAATTTAGTACAGTTTGTGCAAAAATGTAACTGACTCCGATAAAATTTTGGTATGTAATTGAGCTCAAATTTAAAATAAACAGGTGCCTAACAGCAGTTAAATTTAAAAACTTATTTAGACATTGCATTTTTTATACCGGGCGACCTAGAACATTTTGATTATTAGTTATTTATTAATAAATAAATATTATCAGTAGTTTTTCAACTCATTCTGTATAAATTCGATCATATTTGAATATATATTTAGTATAGTAGGCGACCTCGGTAACATACTAAAACACCGGTTTTAACTGTGCAAAATTTCGAACAAAAGCATCATTTTCGAAGTTAAATTTTTTCCTGTTAAATGACAGTGTGAGGGTGTTCGAAAAATTTAGTTTTTAAGAAAAGACACAACATGTCGGGCTCAAAATTAGCCAAATAACTAAATTTTTTGAGTTACCTTTCGTTATTTACGTTATTAGACAGTTGTTAGTCAAAGAACGTACGCGTAGAAGTGGAGAGAAAAAAGTATATCTTCTTTTTATCTGTAAACATTCTCTGATCTTGCGTGAACCTTTTTATCAAGGCAATGCCTTTTTTTATCAAGATAACGCCTTTTTTATAATCAAGGCTACCCCCTTTTTACTATCAAGTTTATGCCTTTTTTTATCAAGGTGACGCCTTTTTGTCAAGGTTACGTCTTTTTGCGAAGACCATTTTATCAAGATAACGTTTTTTAATCAAGGCCATGCCCCCTTTTTTACTATCAAGGACACGCCCTTTTGAATAGCAGGGACACGTGTTTTTATTTCCCAAGGTCACGCTTTTCTTATCAATCAAGAATGCCTTTTTTAATCAAGCTCATGCCCGCTTTTTTACTATCAAGGAGACGCCCTTTTGAAATCAAGGACACGTCTTTTTATTTCTCAAGGTCATGTTTTTTTGTTATCAAGATCATACACTATTTTATTATCAAGGTCACACCTTTTTGTCAAGGTTACGTCTTTGTCAAGATCATTTTATCAAGAACGCCTTTTAAATATCAAGGACACGAATTTTTATTTCTCAAGGTCACGCTTTTTGTTATCAAGGTCACTTTTTTTTAAATCAAGGTCACGCCTTTTTATCAGAGTTACGTCTTTTGATAAAGGACATGCTTTTTTATCAAGGTCACGCTTACGGCATCTATATCGACGTTAACTAACGTAGTTGCCGAAGAAAATAAAATAAGACAGAAACGCTCAATCCGACAAATTTCATATCTACGCGTATGTATCATGACTAACTTTACCTGTATTATTATATCTTACAAGGCAGCTTTTCACGACGTGGTAGCTTACTTGAAAATCAAGCGGTTCGTTACATACAGGGTTGTTTCGTTTGCCGACCCTAAACGATATCTAATTTATTTTCATAAAGACTAATTCATAATTTTGGCTGATAATCGTCCTTCATATCAAAATTTAAGATTCCATCTTTTTAGAAACTTTTTGTACGGCAAACCAAAATTGTAACGGCGTGTAATATTCGTTGGTAATGAAACTTTTTTCTCATTTTTTTTATTATTATGATCAAGCTTTAAAAATAATATAAATATTGTAGCTTAATGTGTACAGTTAGAAAAAGAAAAAAGTAATTTCCTCAAGAACAAAATGAAAAGGAATTTTAAAAATTACGCAGGGTGCGTTATTGAATTTTTTTTGTGATACACCCTACGTAAGAATACCGTATTGTAGATCATACCTTAGGCTTAAAAAAACAATCTAAATCTTGAATGTGTGCTGCTCGATGTTAAACTCAATAAAACTGCATTAACTGTTTGGTTTAAAAATTTTCAAGCAATATGTTACACTTTTGAAACCCTTGTAAATCAGTCAATAGAATTCACCAACACAAGTCTTGTTTGCTTTTCTTATATTGTCTTGCAGAAACAGTAATATTTTATGGCGGTTTCGGTATGAAATAATTATATGTATCTCTAGTTCTCAATTTTTGGTTCTCTGTAAAATGCCGACACTAAAATATTTTAAATACATATATCTAAAGAAAGCGTTTAGTTTTTTCAGAGAGGAACTTAGGTTTAGGTTTTAGGTGAAATTAATGTTTTTTGTGGCCATGTAATTTTAACTTTAACGTAATAAATAACTTAATTATTTTTTTCGCATTTTTATTTGATTTTAATAAGTTTTTTGATACATATTGGGGTGAGACCCACACATAAATCTCTACTTAATTAAAATGTCACTTACTTAATTTGAAATGTTTTTATTATAAATAGAGTGTTTTTGGTCAGCAAACAAAGGTTTTGGTATCGTTATTTGACAAGCCGTCAACGATAAAGTTATTTCAGTTTATATTCGGCATCTTCCGTAATCAAAACGTAACATAACGTTTACTTCTGTTAATCCACGTCAAAGTTTCTGTGATTTTGATGAGTTTTGTAAAAAGAAAGCTTAAAATTGTGACTTTTTGATTAAGAAAGATGCAGAATATATTGCTTAATGGGTAAGCGTAGAAATAGTTGGGAAAATAAACCGAAATAACTTTATTCTTGACGGCTATCAAATAGTGATAACCACTAATGTTGATATTTTTGTATGTTGACCAAAAACACTTTTTCGTCGATTTTACAGTTATTCTCTTATAAAAACTTCATACATTCCAGTTAATTGGCTATACTAGCACAAATTAATTTTAAAATATCTTAATCATCATTGGAAAAGTCTGGCTTTTTACAAAAGTTTGAAAAAAAGCTTGGGTATATCTTAATATATAGATATTTTTTTGCTAGTTCTAAATCACGTAACAAAAGTTCATCATAGTATATTTTTACAAATTCGGAAAAAAACTTGATAAATTAAAAAGATATTCTTAAAATACTACTTACTGGTTTTATAAATGCACCTAGCAGGTTTCAGTGATTTTCATTTAGCCGGTTTGGGCGGTTCCTTATCGTGCTTTGCTGATTCAGCTAAAAATAAAAAAAACAATTTAGCCAATGACTGGTTCGAATTTAAATAGCCGTTATGTTTCCTATTAACTATAAAAATAATTTTTCGAATATTTAAGCTTCAGGAGGAAAAAAACAAACAAAATTTTCAAGAAGAGTGAATAATACATTTTTTTGTTTAATTTTTTAGCCATCCACACCTTAGTATGGAGGCTATTGGGATCGTCAAAAAAGTTCTTTTATTTCCACTAAAAAAAAGTTATTTGGATAAAAAAATCTGATTGGTTATCTTGACCTTCCAACTTCCAAAAATGTTACTTGGTTATATCAATGTTAAAGTCTGTCAGATTCGTAGTTTTTGAGATATCTAAAAAAAATATAAATATACTATATACGTTTTCCTGTAAGGTTTTATGGATGGCTGGCTATACGTGCCATTTATTTTTTCCTAGTTTGTTTTTTTGAGGGGAGGTTATTTGAGAAATCATCATTCAATTAGTTAGTTTTATCAAATAATCGCAAATTTACTAAATAACCCAACCACAAACAAAAGCAGTAAAAATAAAGTGAATACCAAAATACCAAAAATTAAAAGCCCTTCACAAATTTCAAACCTATATATAGCTACCTTGATTTAAAAGTTATATTAGATCCAGGTTTTTTAAGAAGAAACATTTAGAAAACTTATCCAAAAATAAATATTTAAAAAATAGAGTGTAGATTTGATTAGATGAAAACAGCGCTACTTACTCTTAGCTGACTCTTCAGCTGCTTTCCTCCCTTCATGAACCTTTTCTCCACCTTTAGCAGACTGAGGAGATAGACTCCGACGCTCTGAAGGTGCCCCACCTTCACTGACCGGAGGTCCGTGTTGACCTTGAGCCTGCGAGGATCCCAGCTGACCTTCGGAGGTCGGCGCAGGACCACCAGACGGTTGAATAAGTGTTGGAGCTCCTTGAGGGGGGTAAGAGTGGGGAGGTCTGGCTCCTGAATGCGATTGGGGTGGATACTGTGAATAGTCTAAAACAATAAACAAAGAATTTAAACAACACAAAAAAGTAGTTTCCACAATTAGTGGGTAAAATAGTGCTTTTTTTACAAGCGTTGGTTTAAATAACGAGCGCAGCGAGGTATTTAAAAACGCGAGTAAAAAAAGCACATTTTAGCCGCGAGTTGTTAACAATATTTTTTTAAATGCCTTTATCAACAAATTCAAGAAAAACAAAAAAATACTTTTAAAAATCTCTTAATGTGTTACTTGTTTAGTAAATTTTAGGTGAAATATATATTAACAAATTATAACTCATAAAAAATAAATGGCCCCCTTTTTATTTCATTAACAATAAAAGTTATGTTATTAAAAAGGGCACTTTACCGAGTAATCTAGTGAAAAATATCTCCCCCCCCCCTTCCATATTAGCACAAAATAGCAAAAAGAAAAAAATATCTAAAAAATATTTTTTTTTAAAGCACTACTTCGGTTGTAATTAATACTAAATCACTCAAGAATAATACTAAACGCGTCTTTAAGGCATTATTAGGTCTCTTTTATTGTTTTTTTTTCAAGAAAAACAAGAAAAAAATTGTTGTCAATAATGGCTGCTCAAGGTTGCAACTCCAAAATGGTCGAATTTGGGCTGGTATAGTACTTTTACCAATTTATCACCTATTTGGACAAGGACACCGATTTGCAGCCCTAATTTTATCCAAATCTAACTAGCCAACGTTAAACTACGTATTATGTGCAAACAGCATTCTTCGTTGGCCATGTAACCAAAACTGACTTAAAAGAAGAATGACAGTTCAGCTGAACATAATCTAGAAAAATATTTTCCGTTTTTCCTTGTTTTTTCCTTAAAAACATGGATTATTTTAAAATTGTATTTATTAAAGCATTGAATGAGCTCGAACCTGCCTCGCAGATGTGGGACAAGGATAACAATTGTTGGTTCCCCATCAAAAAAGCGACATTAAACAATATCAGTGTGACCCCACTTATGATCCAGATAAAGTGGACTGGAAGAAATATAAGTGCGAGCTAAGAAGGTTTATCAGATTTTTGGTTGGCAGCCAACAAATTGTACAGTTCTTTCTTCGTTCCTTTTTTGGTAGGTATCCAAATAAGGGTCCTGAAATGCGACGTCGATTAAGGTAACAAGGCCGACGATGTTTCGTGGTCGATTTAGGTATAGGCGTTAAAACAGTCGGCTTTAAAACTTAAACTGACGTGAATCCGTCTGGGCAAATATTTGTACAAATTACGTTGCCTATTTTGACGTCGTTTAAGCTTCGCATATGCGTACCTGACTACGTAAACGTTGGATTTTATTACAAAGGACATTTGTCGTTTGACTTACTAGTAGACAACTTTATTTTGTTCCTAATACGACGTCACTTTATGACAGATTAGGTTGGAAGACGGACAAATGCTACTTGGTTGTACACTCTAAGGTCACCGGTGAATAAATTGAACGCTTCATTTAAATCAGAAGAGAAAGAAAAAAGTTCAATATGGCAGTAATAGTTCTTACATTGTGAATTTTATGAAAAAAAAAGCGTTTATGGCAAATTCAAAAACAAAAATTTGACTAGGATTGATTTGCAAATATGGTTGGTATGATAAATCAAAAAAAAAACTTTGACGTTATTTTTCGATGAACTTCTGGGAGGGCTGATACTACAATACATAAAAATCAGGCAATGCTACCGAGTATAAATGTGCCTTTAAAAAGTGCGATATACTTTATGCGTTTTTGAAGCAACACCCATCATATCCCCCAGAATTTTCGGTAGTTTTTAAAGCGCTTGTACCGAGCCACCGCATCCAAAGTTTTACACACAAGCAGTCGATTTCAACTTACTTTGTGGCGGGCCGGGCGGATAGTGCCCATAAGGCCCGGCTGGCGGTGGATACTGCCCACCCGCGGGTGGATACCCTTGTGGTGGTGGATAGGGTCCTTGCTGCCCTGAGGCCGACGGTGGGAATCCCGGATAGGCGCCCTGATGCGGTGGCCTCGAGGGTAGTGGTACGCTTTGTTCAGGAAGCGGGCCACCTATAACAATTGAACGATTTTAAAATAAACTTTAAGGTGGTAGTTACAATCTGGAGAATTGTTTTTGGCAACACTGTACAGGAAATCAATTTAATTATGTCGACCTGATTTTTTTGCACAATTTTACGTCATTGAATTTGTTTTCCATGGCAACGCGGAGACTTTATCTATGTTTATCCACAATGGGACACCAGAGATTTTTTAGCACCTGGTCAAAAATTTGGGGTTAGGTTACTTATTTTGACTTTTAGCGTTCTGCGCCGCTAAAAAAACAAGTAAAATACTAAAATAAAAGAAAAACATTTATTGCAGAATTACCTGCTAAAAAACGCTACCCAACTACGTATTAAAGTAACTGGGTGCAATGTTTAAGGTTGCATTTACAGGTGCATTTATAATTGAATTGGAAACAATCCCGCTAGCTGATGCCGACAACAGGTTAACTTAAAAGCATGCGGACTTAAAAATCGGCTACTGGCGCTAGACGAAATAATCGTATTCTATTTTAAACAGGAACGTCATCGACTAGCAATAGTCTTTTCAACCTCTAAATGGAGCTTTACTGACCTGTTTTGTTAGTACTCAAGTATCCGTGTGTTTTTGAAACTGAGGTTCTAAAATCTACCCTATACACACCAAGGTTTCAAAAAAAAATGGTTGATTCAAAATAAAAACTAAATTATGTGGGGTTATGTTTGTTCATATTTGTTTTAGAACAATGTTTTTGAAAACATATTTTTGAAAGATAAACATAACCTCGGATGGTTTTCTGGCAAAAAACGTAAAAATACTCTTCTGTCCCACTGCGGCCCGATTTAAAGTTTGTTGACAAAACACCTGCAGTTACCATGGAATCGAATAAAATCTGTGATCTATCGGCCAACACTTCAACTGCGTATGTCTCCCAAATTCAATGAAGTGTGATTGATTGATCGGTTTTCTTCTCCGGAGTGCACAGGCTTTTAGAAAAAAGGAAACTTAGTTTTTATTTTCGCTAAAGCAAGGAAATATAAAAAGGAAAAATGTAATCCAGAGCAAATTGTGTTTCTCTATTTTTTTTGTAAATCGGGTTTGTTCTAAACCGCAATTATTTTGATTCTTTTGGGATAGATGACAGCACCAGCTTTTATTTTGAAGAAAAAATAATTGAGAATGTTGAAAAATTCTTCAGATATTTTTGTTAAGCATTTAAAAATGATCACCCCTGCAAAATTTCAGCTAATTCTGATGTTTAGTTTTCCCTGTGCACTCTGGCAAAAGATTAAAAAAATTAAAGAACAAGGCGTTGCCAGCTGTACTTTTCTTTACTTAAAATCTGGGGAGAAACTACAGCCTTAAAGAAATGAGGTTCTGCATTCGCCATTTATACGGGCTACAGAGTCCATACTAGGTTTGACTATTTGTATTACGTAGATAAGAATTGAAAAACATGCACAATAAGGATTTAAAAAAAAAACCATCAGCTTGCAAAAGTTGGGGTAGTAGAGATTTTGACATATGTTGTTCAGATTGGGCCCCTAAAAAAATTTTTGAGTTTTCGACCTTGGGGGAGGTGAGCTCATTCCGCCATCCTGGATTTAGTGTGCACAAATTTGGTTTTTTTAAAATAACACGAAAACTATAAACTTTAGGACAAAAAGTCTTATTAGTAAGTTAAAGAGGATTTTTCCTACAAATTCGATGTAGCTGTTAGCTGTAATGAGCTGAAAAAAAGTTGAGTTTTTTTTAGGTTTTGCATACATTTTGGTTGTTTCTGACGACTGACGGTGAATTACATTATATTAAAAATATAATAATATAATATCTACTTTAAATATTTCAATAATTATATATATAACCAGTGATATACAGACCGCTTCAAGCTACTGCGAACATAGGGCGGAAGAAGTCTAATTTGCCAGTGTACGTACATGCAGAGACACCGCACGCCTATCAGTGAAGCAACCAATACTCAGGCTTGCGATCACCACTTGCATGACTTTCCTTTGGTATTTAGTACGCCTCTAACCACGGTGCTGTGTGGAGCGTAGTCAATGAAACCGGAATTTGGTCAATAAATACGCAAATTTTTATAACGTAATTTTCTTATTTTTTGTCACTGATAAATAAGAGCGTTTTATTGTCAACTGCTCAGATTTATCAGTGACGACGTGTTACAATGAAAATAATAAGGAGAAACAAAATAAAAGCAAGTTCTCAAAATAAAATAATACATTCAAAAAAACCAAAAAGATTGTCCCAGTCAAAAAAAAATTAAAGCAAATGTTCGAAAAGTCCTCCTTGCTCGGCTAGACAATATCCGAGCCTACTATAAAAACCCTAACGTTTCCAAGCATGTTAGGGGTGATAATTTGAAAAGCTTCTTCAAAAACAGATAGAAGTCATTAGGAGCAAGATCGGGAGATCGAGCTGGCCATAAAATAGTTCCCCGTGTACTTATAACCCGATTAGGAAATACATTATCAAGATATTCCCTAACAAGGCCAACATTGTGAGCGGAACAACCATCTTGTTAAAACCATGTTTTACCAAATCTTACACCTATAAACTGCCTAGCAGTTGGAATAATGTGCTGCTGCAGTAGATCCAAGTATCTAGGACCATTCAAATTGCAATTGCCGTTAATAAAAAATGGCCCAATTACGTGTTCCCCTATAATACCCCCCCCCCCCCAAACATTTAGTTTTTGGGGATACTGTGTTCTTACGTCAAAATACAAATGCAAATTTTCCCTCGACCAATATCGAACGTGTGTTGGGTTATGACGATTTGACCATTTGACCATCTGCACTTTTTCGGCAACTTCGTAGACATCCATTTTTGTTTTTAAAAATGTATTATTTCAATTAAGAACTTACCCATCTGTTTCTCGAGCAAGGCAGAAATAAAACAAAATAACAAAAACAAAATGAATTTCCAAAAGATAACACTGCAGCGTGCTTCGAATCCACCTCGGTCGTACGGCACGGAGAGTAAATTGGACTTGATTCCCCCTATGTTCGCAGTAGCTTGAAGCGGTCTGTATATAAAATATTGATAATTATATAATTATACGAGATATACAAAGTTGCGGTTTTTCGACTAGTTTAATAATATGCCTATCATACATATTGATATATCATATTAAAATAACATAGACCTCCAGAATACTCATTTCCGGACGTAAAAACACAAACCAAGGAACTTCCAGCAGCCAGCAGTTGTCAAATCCTTCCACATTAGAAGAGTGTAACCGAAGTTCATCATAAAAGTGCCCAGAAAATTGGATAACAAACACAGATTCTCTACGTGTCTTAAATGATGAATGCATCACATGTTGGCCATGTAGCTTTCTGGTCGTCAATAATACATGCCCTGCTGAGATTTGCTCTCGTCTGTGGGGTTATTCTTGAATCGAGAGAAAATTTGCTCCCAGGGAGCCGAATTCTCTCGCTACTATGCATCTCATTGGTCCAAATCTTCGGTTAAAATCGGTTTCTCTCACTTTTGCCCGATATTTATGGAAAGTAATTCTCTTAGTCCAGACCAATAGAATTACTTTCGATCAATATCGGGTAAAAGTGAGAGAAACCGATTTAAACCGAAGATTTGGATGGGTCAGTCCATATCAAGTCAACCAGGGTATTTTACCACACCATCTCCGATGTTGATGATTTTTAGTATACATGTTTTTCCTACCAAAAAACTGGAAAATCCAAAATTTCAGACTTTTTTGACCAGTTGTTTATTTTGAATTAATTTTTGAAAATCGAAAAAGTCACTTATTTGTCCTTAACATGTGCGCACAAAATTAGGAATATCCAAAGAACCACTTATAATAGAAAAGTAGGTGAAGGTTCATTTTAAAGCTCTTATAAAGACCTTTCATATGAGAATATTGCATAACATATATTGAAAAAAAAATAAAAAAAAAAATTTTTGATTTTTTTTTTGAAAAATTTCAAAAAGGCCATTTTTAATTTTTTTCAAAAAATTATATTATTTTCTTTAAAGTGTTATTAAACTATTCACAAAATTTTGAGATGGACAAATCATGGGTTCAATGTGAAAAAATTTATTAAAAATGTCACATGCATGAAAAATCGCCTATAAAATGTACTTAATATTTTTGATATTTTTTTTTGTGGATAATTAAGTAACACTTTGACCAAAATTATATATTTTTTTCAAAAAAATTAAAAGTGGCCTTTTTGAATTTTTCAATTTTTTTTTTTTCAATTTTTTATTTCCAATTTTTTTTTTTGTTAAAATTATGTTGTGATATTTCATAAAAAAGAGCTTCAAAATGACTTTAAAATGAGCCATTTATTACTTTCCTAGTGTAAGTGGTTCTCGAGATATTGCTAGTTTTGTACATTCTTGTTAAGGTCAAAATGCTGACTTTTTTATTTTGAAAAATTAAAAAAAAAAACTACGAATCAAAAAAATCTAAAAATTTGCATTTTCAACTTTTATGATAAGAAGAAAATATATACCAAAAATCATCAAAATTGGAATTGGTCGCGTAAAATTTTTGTGATTTTTTGGTTGATTTGATATGGAATGACCCTAGGGTCAGTCCATATCAAGTCAACCAGGGTATTTTACCACACCAAAGTGTTATTAAACTATTCACAAAATTTTGAGATGGACAAATCATGGGTTCAATGTGAAAAAATTTATTAAAAATGTCACATGCATGAAAAATCGCCTATAAAATGTACTTAATATTTTTGATATTTTTTTTTGACATTGAACCCATCATTTCTCCATCATAAAATTTTGTGGATAATTAAGTAACACTTTGACCAAAATTATATATTTTTTTCAAAAAAATTAAAAATGGCCTTTTTGAATTTTTCAATTTTTTTTTTTTCAATTTTTTATTTCCAATTTTTTTTTTTGTTAAAATTATGTTGTGATATTTCATAAAAAAGAGCTTCAAAATGACTTTAAAATGAGCCATTTATTACTTTCCTAGTGTAAGTGGTTCTCGAGATATTGCTAGTTTTGTACATTCTTGTTAAGGTCAAAATGCTGACTTTTTTATTTTGAAAAATTAAAAAAAAAAACTACGAATCAAAAAAATCTAAAAATTTGCATTTTCAACTTTTATGGTAAGAAGAAGATATATACCAAAAATCATCAAAATTGGAATTGGTCGCGTAAAATTTTTGTGATTTTTTGGTTGATTTGATATGGAATGACCCGGATCAATGAGATGCATAGTAGTGAGAAAATTTGCTCCCAGGGAGTTAACGATTCAAGAATAACTCCCCTGGAGTATTAGGCCATCAGTTCAGCACCAGTCAGTCTCCTTGAATCGTTGCACTGAAGTATACGCCACGCTTTGCTCAGATCATGGTTCTGTGTTTATTGCTGGTGAAGACATTGATCTTTTAGTTGTGCTAACGGCATTGGCACCATATCAAGGCAACATCTTCCTTCTCAAGCCAGGGAAAGGAAAGATATTAGAGAAAATGTATTCACCAATTGGTCAGGGAAAAACAGAATTTTTACCACTCGTAAAAAAAATTAAGTCTTTGTGCTGATTTTAAAGTTTTTAACAATCCAGATGCTAATTCTGACGAAGTTGCAAAAGCTGGCGAACGATTCCACCAAAGAGCCGAACCAACCTGGGAGGCAAACGTAATCCCTACAATTTTGCAAAATTATGAGGTTGGTTCGGCTCTTTGGTCGCAAACGTAATCCCTACAATTTTGCAAAATTATAGGTAGTCTTTTTTTGAGTAAAATCAAACATATCTTCACAATATTAAAAATGGCGTCATTATTTTGGAACCGCTGTCAAAAAACAATGTCAAAATTGTCAACCAGAACCGGGACCAATTTTTATAATCGAAAACCCTTTAAGCTGTCAGAAATATTACCACTATACAATACTACCAGGAATCGTTCGCCAGCTTTTGCAACTTCGTCAGGATTAGCATCTGGATTGTTAAAAACTTTAATATCAGCACAAAGACTTAAAATTTTCAAGTTTTTATTTCATAAAATGTTGTTAAATAAAAACTCACAACTCTTCTTGAAAGGTTGAAAACTCATTAGTCATCGAGTAACTACAAAATATGTTCTACATTTTTGGAATTATAATTCGAAAAATTTTTATTTTGACTATATGTAGACACATTTTTAATATGTATGTTAGTTTGTATGTATTGTTAGTTTGTTTTTTACAAATATTTTCTCTTTTTTTGTTAGGCGTTTAACATTCAAACCTTGAAAATGGGACAGTAGTTCCGAAACGCGTCGGTTGACTTAAGATATTAAAAATATATATATTAATAAAAATTTTAAGTCACGAACCGGAGCAGCTAGCGAAACACGCTTTTCACATTTAGATGGAGAATTACATTTTCAACAGTATCAGGGCAATAGTTTTAAGATATTCTAAGGTGGTGCCTGCTGGCGCTATTTATTTTGCATATTTTAATTTACTTAGTTGTATGTTGTATGGTATTGAAAGAGATTAAAATCTATGGGCGATATTTATTAAGATTGGTTATGGTTTAGGACTAAGGGACTGGATATAAGTGATTACCGATAATAACTTGGACTGGATATAAGTGATTACCGATAATAACTCTCCCAATCAAGTTAGCCTGGAAATAATCCAGAGACGAGAAGTCTACCGGGCAAGCGCATCGATTACGTCAGTAGTGAAAGCAATTGACAACCATCTGACAGCGAAAATTTTGCTTTTTTGTTTGCTTTTGGAAAATTTATTGAAAAAGTGGACACTACCGTGAAAAAAAATTTAAAAAGTGTTGTCTAGTGTTTCCCGTAATTTCGTATTAATAGAAAATTGAATCTCATAGTTATATGGTTTATATTTTTGTAGTAGGTCTTTTAACTAAAAATACTCTGTCAACCCACATCACATTTTTAAAATTAAAATTTTTAATTCATATATTTTTATCGACTGAAAGAAAACTGTCAAAGCACTTAGTGGAATAATCATCTGAATCAAGGGTATATTCCTGAGGTGGATTAGGTACAGGTAACTCGTCACAATGAGACACCGGGCGTGCAGCGAATTGTAAATTTGGATACTGTATCGCTGACCTTTTTTTCCCCGAAAAGCCTTTTTTAATGGGAGGTGTTAAGCAAAAGTAATAATGCGGCTTACTTACACAAACTCGCGACATATCTCTCTTATTCTTAATTAACTGACTCGCGTGGCCATTGAGCAGAGCACGTCCATGGATAAACTAACTCAAAAGTAGCATAACAATATCCTAGCAACTAAACATAGAGTAATGCCCTGTTCTCACTATGCAACTTTTCCATGCATCAAATTTTCTAATAACAGGGTAAAAGAAGACACAAGCAGATTTTGTCTTCTTTTAACCTGTTATTAGAAAATTTGATGCATGGAAAAGTTGCATAGTGAGAATAGCGCTTTACAATACTAATCATTAGTTAAATTCAAACACATTCGCAAAATTCACTCTCTCAGACTAATTCAATAAACATTTAATGGTCGAATTTTTCCATACTTAAGGGCAGATAGGTAATTATGATAATTAGCATGGTTCTGTAAAACCGGAGCAAACTAAGACTTTTGCGAGACAAATTGTTAAGTAGTATAATAAAATAAGTAAGATTTTGCTATTTTGGTCTAGGAAATATTTTTGCAGCTCCCAGTGTAATGGTATCGTGATTACAATGAAAAAGAGATCCAATTTCTTCACAATTTTTTAAAAATTAAACCTAAAATAAAACACAAAGCAGAAATAAGTACAATGGATAGTAAAAAGACATTAACATAGAAAGTTTAAAAATATTTAAAAAAAAAACATGTACTTACTAACAAAGATGACATTTGATCAAGTCACAAGCCTTAAAACTATGGATTTCTTAAATAATAAACAATAATTAATTGAATTTTACATTTAAAAAGATATAGAAGAACATCAGCTGTGTAGTAGTTCAAACGTAAGGAAGAGAGGCTTACAAATTGTAGGTATGTGGATGTACCTTTCAAAGGATGTGGAAGGTGGTTTATGTTAAGAGGACCAGCGTATGGAAGCGTATAAAGTGGGAAATTACAAAATACATGCTTAAAACAAAAAAAGAGAAAGAACTAAATAGGATAAGGAATTTAGATATAAATTTTCTGAATAGAGGAAAAAATTAGAACCCAATTTTTTTTATTAATAAGCATAGGAAAGTCCACCGTTTAACATCCTACCCCTCGGGAACCGTCATTTGTAACCTCCGAAAAACTCCAAAAAAGCATTTTTCTTGGATAACTCTTAAACGGCGATAGACTGTTAAAAGTGACGTGATGCCAATTTGAACAATTTCTTGCATATTCCTTTTTAGCATTTTCATCAAGATTTCTTAACCTACCAGTACCAAACTTGGCAGGGTTGATCTAAGAGCAGTGACCTAAATTATATCAGAAAATTAAATTTCTTCAGTGGTGTAGCTCGACTTTCTCAATTTGTTAAATGGGGAAGCAAAGGTCCGCTACTCTTCCAATACTTTGTTTATGAGACCAATTATTTAGCTATATACTTTCTACTCCAAGTAGCATTTATCCGTCTTCCAACCTAATCTGTCATAACGCGACGTCGTATTAAGGCGCAATTACACAGACGAACATGCTCAAATAAAAGCTCGTGCAAAAAATATAAAATTTTTTGCGTGAACATTTTTGTGAGCTTTTCTTTGAACATTTTGTTCGGGTAAATTTTTGAGCAAATTATTGCTATCTATTTTGGAAACATATTTTTAAAGATGAGAATAAATAAAATTTCACATCAGTGATCTCAATTCTTTAAAAAAATGGAACACACAACTTTTATTTAAAATTCTTGAGAAAAAAAGCTGACGGCAAGCGAAACATTATTATTGGCTCTACTATCAGTTTTTTCACATGGATTAGGGTTACTTATAATATTTTTTTCTTAGGGTTTTTCCCGGATTTTTTTGCCAGGGTTTTTTTTGGGATTTTCTTGCGAGTTTTTTTTATTTCCAAGGGTTTTTTCCCAGGAAAATTTTTCTTTTCCAAAAAAATTTTGAGATTTTCAAATATAGGCAAAAAACTCAAAAATTGCACTTTTAAGCGGTAATCCACGCCTCACGACTATGAAGAGTGGCGTGGAGGGGGATTTTTTTAAACAAATTTTTGTAGCTTTACTTTACCTTTAGCTTTTATTGTTGTTTTTTAATTCCTCACACCAGATTTACCTAGTTCGTTTAAGGTCCCAAGGGTTGCTTAAAAAAGCAAAAGGTTCATGAAAATGCTGAAGATATAGATATTTATTGTCAATTTAATGTAATAATCAAGGTCGATTACTGACACTGAACCAACAATATGCAAAGGGCAACATTGCGATTTAAAAGGGTGGCCGGCCTACTACCTGCGAAATCCAAAACGCGGGATGATAGATCGGCGACACAGTCTACTAAATTACTGCTAAATTATATTTTTTAGACAAGGGTCGGGTTCGTAGGGTTGTAAAAGTGGGTAATAAACGGGTATTATTTAAACGGAACGTGCTTTTGTTCATATATTTGAGATTTAGTAAAACGTATATAGGTTTTTTAATTATTGTAAAAGACTAAACTAGGAAGCAAAATAAAGGGCTATTGTTTTAAACCTAAATTTTTATCATTATATTTTACAGGCAACAACAATAAATAAGTGCCAATTATTATTTTTCTATTCTCGTTTTTTTTACAACTCCAAAAAAGTTACAAGTATACTGGCATACCCCCTATAAAAATCAGATCAATCGAAGTTGCTTATGAGATAAAACTTTGTTTTTCTATTTTCAGTTAAGTTCAATGAATTCCGATAACAATATATATTTTGAATTTGTAAAGAAATTTTTATACCCCCAATTCTTCAAACAAATTTTGCTCAACATTCTCTCCAAAATTTACATGTGTTTTTTGTACGATATTTTGCTCGAACATTTCTTTGAGCATTTTGCTCAAGAGGCTCGTGTAAATGTTTGTCGGCATTTCCACATCAAAGGAAAGTTTGTCTGTGTAAATGCGCCTTTAGGCACAAAATAAAGTTGTCTACTAGTAAGTCAAACGACAAATGTATTTTGTAATAAAATCCGACGTTTACGTAGTCAGGTACGCATATGCGAACCTTAAACGACGTCAAAATCTGAAACGTAATTTGTACAAATATTTTCCCAGACTGATTCACGTCAGTTTACGTTTCAAAGCCGACTTAACTTACTTAATACTTAACCTACAATTTTGCATCTGGGGCATGAAATTGCACAATTTGTTGGCTTGCTGCCAATAATAATAATTATATTTCTTCCACTCCACTTTATCTGGAGCATTAGTGGGGTCACACTGGTCCCACATCTGCGGGACAAGTTCAAGCTTATTGAGTGCTTTAATAAATACAATTTTAAAATAATCCATGTTTTTAAGGAAAAAACAAGGAAAACCTGAAAATATTTTTCTAGGTTATATCAGCTAAACTGATTGCACATATTACGTAGTTTAACGTTGGCTGGTTAGATTTGGATAAAATTAGGGCTGCAAATCGGTGTCCTTGTCCAAATTGGTGAAAGTACTATACCAGCCCAAATTCGGCCATTTTGGAGTTGGAAACTTGGGCAGCCATTATTGACAACAATTTTTTTCTTGTTTTTATTGAAAAAAAAAACAATAAAAGAAACTTAAAGGAAGGAAGGAAGGAAAAAGTATTGTTCTTGAGTGATTTTAGTATTAACTACAACCGAAATAGTGCGTTAAAAAAATATTTTTTTTTATATTTTTTTCTTTTTGCTATTTTGTGCTAATTTGGAAGGGGGGGGGGAGTTATTTTTCGCCCCATCTTGACCAACTTTGTCAGTAAAGTGGCCCTTGCAGAAATATTTCGCTCTAGATTACTCGCTAAAGTGCCCTTTTTAATAACATAACTTTTATTGTTAATGAAATAAAAAGGTGGCCATTTATTTTAATTCGTTCATAAATATTTCACCTAAAATTTACTAAACAAGTACCACATTAAGTAATCGATTAAATAATATAAAATTACGTAAGCTGGTGGACGTATTATCACGTCGTCATAGGTAAACTACTATACCATTGAAGTACAATTAGCGACGTCGAGCCGACCCGAATTTGTATTCCCCATTTAGGTCGGATTGGGGTCGTATAGACTGAGATTTGTAGTCCGCTTGCCAACGTTGGGGTTTTTAAGCCAACGAGTAGAGGACGTAGTTTGACTAACGGTTAATTATTTCTTAATTTTAAGTTTTTTGGAATTTATTTTTTTATTTTTAGAAATTTAGAAAAGAAAATCATGATACACGTAACAAATTTACAAAAAAAGATATAAAAAATTATGACTTTAAAAAATTCTTATTTTATTACAATAAACAGTAAATACAAGCGGAAGACGTCGTTGGAAATGCAATTTTATCTAGTATAAGATTCAATGAAAAGCGGGGCCTTTTTTTATATGTCAGTAACAGTGGCGTATCAAAGTTTTGGTACATTTTGAAATTTTTTAGTCAAGAAAATTCTATTCTAATACCTCTACAGCCATCTAGGGGAAAATCAGTAAACTTTTAAAAAGCAAATGTAAAGATTTTTGTGTTCTCTTTAAACATCACTAGAACTAGATTCCTTATTTTAACGAAAATGTAGAGCGTGAGCCATCAGGAACTTTAAAAGTCATATAAAACATCTTAATAATAATAAAAGACTCATTAAATAATGGAATAAAATATAACTACTTGTTTCATATTTAAATACACACACATTTTTGATTCAAAATATTCAACTATTAAACAAATTTTACAAATATACATTGTGGAGCATTTAAATTTATTAAGGCTTTACATTTGGTTTTGAAAGAACTCATCTGGGATAACTTCATTGAAAATTGGGTAATTTTCTGTTAGTGTATTGGAAAAAGATAGCTACAAATTTGGTTGTAAACATAGATTCCTAATCTAGAAGAAATGCAGCTAGGAATGTCAAACTAGGTATAAACAATATTATTGGAGTAAACATTTTGTGAAATATTTAACAACCAAGGCAGAAAGTGGATATTTTAAAAATTGTAGAATTACCCAGTGTCAGTGCTTTTCCTTAAAACGAATTAACTTTCTACGTCGTGGCGACTCACAAACCCTCGTTTAGGTTCATCACTTTAAAAGGCAAGTCATTTTTACATTATGTTCTAAAAATTTCTAAATTTGACCATTTTTGGTTAATTTTTTTTCTTTAATCAACTAAATGTGGAAAATATTTTGATGTAGTTTTTTTTTATTCATTTGTGTTTTATCTAGTTATGCTAAAGGATAATTTTATGGCAACCAATTTCTTTTTGTTAAGCGTTTTCGAGTCTTTTAGTCACATTAATATATTTTTTTAATAAATTTAAATTATTTATTTATTTACCTGAAAGGGATTTAATGCTTTGCATCCTTCCGTTTACATTACTTACTTACATTTTTTTTTAAATAAAAATATCTATTTTTTTTAATCATTTGCCGATTTTAGTGCTATGAGAGCATTTATTGATTGTCTTTCTTTCTGGCTTAGTCCGGAATTTTGATATTATTATTTATTTGTTTTCCAACCAAAATCTTTTATTTTGCATCACTAAATTTATTTTAAACACCCTATAGCTTTTAAGGCATATGTTGTTTCAATTTTGAAACAACAAAATAGTGTGTTTGATAAAAAGTGAACGACAGTGAGAAAGAAAACATCGAAATAGGTAAAGAATCTACAACCCATTTAGCCGTGGCAAAGGTTTTTTAAAAGATCACCCAACTTTTTGATCCATAAACAACTTTATTTTAACAAATTGACGACCAACTAAATAATGTAACAAATTGAATTTTTATTGTAACAAAAAAATTTTTGTAACAAATTGGCACCCAACGCTATTGTTTTTTTTTTGTAACAACTCGTAAGTTAAGAAATCTTAATGTAAATCTTAAAAAGGAATATGCAAGAAATTGTTCAAATTGGCACCATTTTTGCTTAAGCTTTTTCAATTTTTCTGGTAGACAGTCTGTCACCGTTTAGGAGTTATCCAAGAAAAACGCTTTTTTGGAGGTTAGATATGACAGTCCCCAAGGAGGTAGGAATGGGGACTTTCAGTATGTTAAATGGTGGACCTTCTTAAGTTTTACAATGCTCTTTAAAATGGTTATGGACTGGGTCGTTTAGACAATTGACCCCAGAGTTAGTTTCAACCTTAGCTATTTCAATGTTCTCAAGAGCATTGAGTTAATGGCGTTTTTTACTATTATGGAGAATTTTAAAGTTTGTGGTTATGTCAAATAAATTTAGATTTTCTTTTAAATGTGTGCCAAAGGCTGATTTGTTGTCATTTAGGGATTTATGACTAAATAAATGTTCTTGTATTCTTGTTCTAAAGTTGCGACTTGTTTGTCCTACGTACTGGAAGTTGCAATCCTTACAAGAAAGTTTTTAGACACAGCTTTTTTAAGGTTATTTCTTTGGTCTTTGTTTTTTGAAAAAATAGAGGAAAAAGTTTGAAATGATTTAAAGGTTATTGTGACATTATCAAGGCTCTTGAAAACAAACAAGCTTTACAGAAACTGGTCCAAGTAACGTAAGGGGCATGTATTTTTTTGGTGGCCAGGAGGGTATCAATATTTTTAATAACTTTATATAAGAATGTTTTTTTACTATTGTTTGTACTTATTTCTGCTTTGTGTTTCATTTTGGGTTTTATTGACCGCGTCGGGGCTTTGTAGCTTTTTAAAGAATTTAATTTCAAAAAAATTCTGAATAAATTTAATCTCTCTTTCATTGCAATTATGACGTCTCTTCACATCAGAGAATTCCAGTACCTTCTAATGGTATGTTACAGACAAAAAGACGTTATAGCCAAATGTATCTAAAGATATCTGAGCTCTTGACTCAATCTTGTCCTAAAGATGAAAAAATGAAAAGATACCAAAAAATAAATTAATAAAGATTTATTCAAGTTACCTTGAGGATACTGATGGCCTTGAGGAGGATACGGTCCTCCAGGAGGGATCACCGCCGGTTGTCCATGCTGAAGTGGAGGTTGACATGATGCCCCTGAAGGCCCACTTTGAGGCCCCGTCGCAGCAGATCCGGCTGGGGCAAATTGCCCACCATGAGACGGATGAGAAGGTCCCAATGGTTGGGGCGCGGCAGCAACCTGTAATATATTGATATCTGTTATACCCTTGAAGAAAATAAAATAAAACTAAAATTTCAACAAAAGTTTTACAAATGAATTGATGGACGGTACAAAAGCTTTTTCCTACCGACGAAAACGCTGCTCACACCAACAAGAAGGCCTTAAATACACATTAGTAAAAACAAAGTAAATTTAACTTAAAATTCAATAAAAAAAAGGCAAAAACATCATAATCAATTCAAAAATGCATTTACTGTCAATGTTCAAAATTAAATCCGCAAAATATAAAAATTTTTATCATATAACGATTTTTCATAAAAACTGTCAAACCGTTCTTCCATCTAAATCGTGATTCTTCAAACCCATTCAAAATCAAACTAGAAATTTATAAAATCATTCTTTTTTCAAAAAAACTCCGCATTTTATTCTGAATGGATTTGTGTTACTATAGATTACGAGTTTTATTTTGAATGAAATGGTGTTGCTATAAATTCCGAGTTTTATTTTGAATGCATTTGTGTTACTATAAATTCCTAGTTTCTTTTTGTATGGATTTGTGTTGCTATAATTTCCTAGTTTTATTCTGAATGGACTTGTGTTTATATAAATTCCTAGTTTTATTCTGAATGGATTGGTGCTGCTTAAATTCCCAGTTTTATTTGAAACGTGTTTGTGTTGCTATAAATTCCGAGTTTTATTCTGAATGGATTTGTGTTGCCATAAATTCCGAGTTTTCTTTTGAATGAATTTGTGTTGCTATAAATTCCTAGTTTGATTTGATGAAAAAAAGGTTTTACAAATGCCGAGTTTGATATTAAATGGATTTTACAAACTAAGGGTCAGATAATATTTTTTAGTAAATCGTTCAATATTCATTACAATGCTTTCAGTATGCACGAAGTTGTGGGCAAAATGTCCCTCTACTTTCTCTCTTATTTATCCACATTTCCCTCTCTATTATCTCATTTGGCTTATTAACGCTGTTCTGCACAAGCGCCGCGTCGGCTAAGTCAGTTAAATTTTAGAAATTCACGTCTTTTAATAAATGATGAATTTATGTTAACAAGTCCTAGCCTGCCTAGCCACAGCAGTCATTATCCGCATCTTTCATATTTTTGACTTACAGAATGAAGGGCTTGAACATTTCCGGAAGGAGCGGCATTTTCTCCAGGAGGGTGGTGTACTGTAGTACCTCCGTGTGGTGGTGGACCTTGGACTGTAGTAAACATAGAAAAGAACATGCTTAACTTTTGCAATTGATATAATTTTTCTGTCAGTAACCTTAGCTCACCATGTCGAAGGGACGTTCAAAACGGGTAATGTGATATCCATAGCTTTCGGAGTCAAATAAACATCAGAACTGGCTGAACTTTGAATGGAAGACAAATTTTGTAAAAACTAAGACATGGATATCATATTTGAAAGTTTGAGACAATGATGTATTTGAAATTAACTCTGTGTTTCGGACTTCCATTATCTATATTTTATTTATACACGACGTTTCGATCAGTACCATCTCTGATCGTCTTCAGGTGCAAACTACCTGAAGACGATCAGAGATTGCACTGATCGAAACGTCGTATATAAATAAAATATAGACAATGAAAGTACGAAACACAGAATGGATATCATACGATCCGTTTTGAACGTAATTTCGACATTTCCTGACCTAAGGTCACTGACAGAAAAAAAAAAGAATCTCTACTCTTAAAAAACTATAGCATTTCCACAACAGCCTCTAAAAACATGGAAAACCACCTTTAAAAAATGCATTTTGCACACGCATCCGTAAAATACGTTAGAAAATATCCCTGCCTCTTGCTCGTTTTCAGACCTTGCTGTTATTAGGTAAGAACCAAAATAAGAATTTTATCCCAGGGCGAAGTTTGTAGCCGGTGCCCATTAGTTTCTAGAGTCGGATTTCATGAACAAAATTTGAAATGCAAAATGTGTTAACTAATTTTTGGACGTTTATAAGGTATGTAGAATTTCCTAAAGAAACCAAAAAATGTATTTACAATACTCGAATTTTTCATTTACAAAAAAAAAATAAATCGTTATTTCCAATTTAAAAAAGGCCGGGGTTGACCGGTTTCTACCAATACTTAAAAAATACTAATAACTCTAGTAACAAATACTAACATAAAAAAGTTTGCGCAAAATTTTTCATTTTATAGAAATTTGATTCTTTTTGTTTTGAATTTTTTGAACAGTAGCTTTTTATGCCTCATTATATCATAATTTTATTACTTTCTCCTTAAATTCCTTCCATAATAAATTTCTTAATTTAAAACTTATCAATGTAGGAGACTAGATTTTTCTATAAATCAACCAATAATTTATAACCCTTAACTACTTCTCAACCTACAAAAAATGATAAATTGTTACGGTGGCAACAACGAATTTTCCCCCCAAATTTGAACGCAATGAATAAAGACATAGGGGTTTGGCCAGCCTCAAGGAGTATGTAAACCACTCTGCAGTGCAGTAGATAGCAAGGAGTGTTAAAAATGTCGTTTCGAATTTTGCTCAGGAGCCATTTCATTCTGGCTGCGACCGAGCCATTTATGAATAGTTTACCCTAAATCAATCAAACGACTACCAAAGTTTTTAAAATTAACATTTCACCGACTTCAGCAAAACCTTTCGGCTTATGACTGACTTTACCGATTTCAGCAAATCCTTTGACAAGGTAGATCACGAAGTAAAGTAACGAATTTAGTCATTTCGTCGCACTTAACTTTTTTTTATCATATTATATACTTCACATTTATTTCTTTCGTCTCCTGTCTTCTAGACAAATACAAGAAATTTTAATGTTACTACACTCTTACCTGGGTGAGGTCCGTGTTGTGAGGAAGTTCCATACATTCCTGGTTGAGGACCACTTTGGGGAGGTCCACCATATGACGGGCGTCTTCCTGGTTGTTCGGCAGGCTTAGTATCCGCATGAGCTTGCCCATTGGGCATTATCGGGTTAGAAGATGCCGGCGGGGTGGTGTCCATTGGCTCATGCTTCTATCAAAATTGCGGTATAAGATACAAGTTGATAAAAAGTTTATTTATAGATATTAGGTAAAACCTAACCAACTTCAATGACGTCTCTATTTCCTTCCTCATTTTATTAAGTGCAAACATCTGCTGACTTTAAAAAGAACTTGTTACATACGAAACAGAATCTTCTTACCTAGTAACAGGCGTTTTACGCTCGTTTACGTACGAAAGAGAATCTTTTTACCTAGTAACAGACGTTTTACGCTCTTGTACCCCAAGCAGTATTTATCTGACCCTCAGGTTAAGAAATAAAAAGAGATATAACAGTAAACAATATTACCCTGATCAACCATCTCTAAGGTTCATTTTCCCATAAAATGCACGGTTGCCAATTTGCCGCGGGATTTTGTAAGAACAAAACTAAATAGTTTTTGAATCGCTTTTTTAATTATATATATATAATTATATTTTTGGTCAAAATTTTATAATGCCTAATAAACGTAGTTTTAAACATTCGTCGATTTCGATAGAACAAAAGCAAAAATTTCTCTCTTCAGATGTTGATGGGGCATCATTGCAGAGATTATTAGCTGTACCTGTTACCTTTACAATACGATTGTATTGAAGCCAGTTTTGTTTATCTGGGAGGGATGAAGGATTCCACTGCTGCACTAACTTATTAAATTAAAATTGTTGTTTTTTTTGTTGTAAAAACGGTGGTATTATAACCACTATATAAAGAAATTAATAAAAACATTATAAAAAAAACCTTATGGGCAAAAAAGGTCTATGAATGAGTTTAAAAGAATATTACAGACACCAATTTACATAACTATTGTGTCTGAGTTCCCAAGTTTTTATAAGTGTATCTCGAAATATTTTCAATCTTATCTTATAAAAATTTGTTGTTGGTTACTTAAGTTTGTATAAGTGTTGATAGCAACATTTTAAAAACCAATCTATATATCTTTAATTGATAGTTACTTACGGTTTTATAGATGAGTTGAGAAAGATTTCTTCTGCTATTTCCTAGTAGTACTACTAGTACGAAACTCGAGTTTATGGTTGCCATTACCTTAACTTTTTGAGGGAAAGCTCGGTACTCGTTTTTGTTTTAACATCATGTAAGTTACTTACGTCTGTGATGCTCTCCTGACTTTGCACAGAAGAATTCGAATTTTCAGAGTGGCCGGAAACGCCGTTTTCCTCAATTTTCTTCTGAGGTTGTCCGCCTTCCGGGATTTTCATTCTTTCCTTTTTCAAAATTTCGTATTGGCGTTCCACCATTTTCATGAAAGCTTCATCATCTACGGCGGGCTTGCACTGCTAAAAAATCGGAAAAAATAGAAAATAATATAAACCACCCCAGGCAGTATAAGAGAGTTTAAATCAAGGGTTAGGTTGATTGTGATAATCATTCCTATTAATTAAATTAATCAGGAAAGGAATGATTTTTGTAAGACTAATTATTATTCGGAGTTCCCATGAGAGCTCACTACCTTTTCCCAGGACAACTTTAAAAGATTTCACATAAATAAAACGTAAACATAAAACAAAAGGCATTCAAATAAAGATCACTTTTCTTAATTTCGACAACTCACCTGTCATATTTTACATTTTTTTGTAGTTTGCAGATTGCGAAATAGTAGTTTTTACAACTAGCGGCTAAATTAGTGTTTTTTACAAGCGTTGGTTGGTGGGAATGATCTAAAAACGCGAGTAAAAAAATCAGTTTAGCCACGACTTGTAAACACTATTTTTTTTGTATAACTTTATCAACAAATTCTAAAAAACAGGAAAAAATATACAAAATAAAACTCCAACACAACACAACTGAGAGCTTGCCATTTTTATAAATCGGCGGCTGTTTATGATTCAACAATGGTTTCTACAGTCCCATTACATATACAGGGTTACCACAAGATTCCGTAGATAAAATTTCCGACTGTTTCCCGGTCAAATTTTAAAAAAGTAGTGTTTAAGATTATACATTTAAAATTCAAAAAACCCGAAAAATTTTAAATATTTTATAAAATTATATTTTCTATTACTTAAAAATCGAAAGGAGTAGGAGAAAATTTCATTGAAATTTATGTTTTCTTTTATACTGGAACTTTTCATCCATAGTAGGATCAGTAGTAGTAGTAGTAAACATGCTTTATTGTCCAAGAAAAGTTAACTCTTATTGACAAAGCTAATACTGTACCTAATGTAGCAAAGTATTTTTGTAGAGTTAAAAACAAATACAAAATATCCAACCTGTCCGGAATTCGAACCCGGGGAATTCTACCACTACGCTACGGAGGCCGGCAAAAAAGTTATACGTAAATTTTATATAGGTACAAGGGAATCTCAACCAGGGGGGTTATTCTTAAATCGACAGAAAATTTGCTTTCAGGGAGTTAAATTATCTCGCTACTATGCATCTCATTGGTCCAAATCTTCGGTTTAAATCGGTTTCTCTCACTTTTGCCCGATATTGATCGAAATTGATCTTGACTAAGAGAATTACTTTCCATCAATATCGGCAAAAGTGAGAGAAACCGATTTTAACCGAAGATTTGGAACAATGAGATGCATAGTACCGAGAGAATTTGACTCCCTGGGAGAAAATTTTCTCTTGATTCAAGAATAACCCCACAGGTCAAAAATATCTAAAAAATTCAAGGATTCTTAGCAAACATCCCGACTTTTTCCCGGATATATCCCGACCCCACCGAATTCTCGACTTTTTGCCGGTTTTCAAGGATTGCGGTAACTCTGCAAAAAATAAAACAACTTTGACTCGATTTTTGATAAAGAATTTGAGAAAAATCATTTTGTGGCGTTTTATGGCAACATGTGTAACACACCATTTTAATAGCAATACACTATAACTAGCAAATCGCTAAACATTATTTCGAAAAAATGCGTCACACATATGCTATGGATCCCTGCAAGGTTCGCCTAAACATCAACAGTGGGATTTACTAAGATCTAAAATAGTAGCCCCCACAGGTCTAAATATTTACACATGTGGGGGGTACTAAATTTTAAAACCAATTTTCAAAAAACACTTACCCATACAGAAAAGGCACAAAGTTATTCATTATTTTGTATTTTTATTGAAAAATACCACTGAAAAACTGCTTGTTTTTTCTCAAAATATACAATATTTTAGGAGAAAATGCCCTAAAACTAATTTTTGTTGACAGGTTTCAAAATGGCAAATGGTGCATATGCCAAAAATTTGGCACATAATAGTTTCGTTATCTGTGTTTTAGGTTATAAAGTTGGTGATTTTTTAGACCAAATCTAGGGGGTGGTTTAAATTTATAGCCCCCAGAAAGGATTGTTTTGTAGCAATTTAGTAATAAATTCGTTTATAATTTCCCTAAGTAACCGTTCTTACAAGGATTAATTTACCTTATTTAATATCCCAAGTTGTTCATTACCTAATAAAAGACCTTGAACCTGTTTTAAGCACAAAAAATATATTTATGAGGGCACTACGAGGCAAAACAAACATAAGTGAAGGTCACTGATTATGCAAGAATAATATACCAAACAAAAAAAACCAAAACAACTATATTAATTTATTTACAAACTTAAATTAAAACATTGAGGTTATCTAAACGCTCAGTCAAGAAAACTTTCCTTACTCAAAGCCCACTCATTTTAAAGCTGTAACTTTCATCAGTAGAGGTTGGTGCAAGCCAAGGTACCAGCAGAGGTAAGAAATCCGAACTTGCTCTTTGTGATTTAACGCAGCTAACATTTTGGAACTGACATTTCGACAGTGACAGAAATGTAAACAAAACTTGCATTTAAGTTTCTTAATACGTTTCATAATTAAAAACACCTTTTAAATAAATACAAAATTAATCTACTCCTTATTTTATTATTACCCATCTAAATCGTTCTGTGACATCAAGTATTGATTGGAAAAATTAATTAACAAGGGTAAGTTTGTTTGCTGTTGTTGTGTTTACTATTTAAACCCCGTGTGGCTTTAAATTTTTTAATTTTCTTTTCTTCTAAATTGAATCTTTCTTCTTAAATCCAACAAAAGATTGTGTTAAGATGATTATTCAATACAAAAATTTATTCAAATTTTTCTTATAAATCAAACTCTGTCTAAAATTCAAGGAGAGTTGGTTTAAAATGCTTAAAACCAAAAATTTCACTTAAACTTAGGACCGTTCTAAAATAGACTAAACCCTTCTAGTAAATCCCACCGCAATTGTTTTTTTTACATATTTTTTTAGCATCTTACGAATCAAAATATCATATAATGTTTATATTATAAATGTTGACTACATTTAAAAAACATTCTAGGAAAGATTGGCAATAATAATAATAATACCAAATCAATCCTTTTAGCAAAGTGTCACAAAGAAAAATCTTTATGGTGCTTCTGTTAAATGCCAATTTAGCAGAATATTTTAGTTTTTCACCTTTTTTAACTCCTCCTGAAACTGCTCACTGCTCTCCATGAATTTCCTCTTTTTACTTTCAAACTTCTTCTCGATGTCCTGCAGTTCAGTTTCCAATTTCTTCTGGTGCATCGTCAATGACTGAACTTGTCTTTTCAGCACTTGCATCCTGCCAGTTGTAACTACAGATCTGTTGAAAAATAAGTAACAAATTATTGCGCATTCGCCAACCAATATCAATAAAAGGTACACATAAATTTTTTGTTGTTCTTAACTGGGGTGCAAGGGAAATCTATCCACCAATTGTTGAAAGTCATACCAGCGACAAAATACATCGAAACGCCGCCGCACTGTGGAACGACCCCATGTTAAGCCCGGAAATTTCGGAATAAACAAAATATTGTAATCTTAAAACAAAAACCTCTGAATAGTATTCAGTAAAGTCCTCTCTAATTATTGGCATATAACTTTTATTTTATTTTAATTTTTTTTTATAGTTAAAATTGCTAAGAAATGTGATTATGTAGAAATTGCAATTTTTATACCGAAAACAAATCACTTATTTTAAAAATATATATTTCTGTGAGTATTATCAGTTTTATTTTTTTTTCCCCAATATGTTAAATAAGCTTCTTTGAATTTTGGTCGATTTTTTTTATCACAGGCCCTACAAATAGCACAAACGGATATATGTGCAGATTATGCGACCTAATCTTCTTATTACTCATAAGTTTTGTCCCTGAGTAGCGTATGTTATGATTTTCTTAAAACTTTTTCGATCTAGTCTAAAGACCTCCTATGCATGTAACGAAACTTCAGATCCCCCTCATTACTGTAGATAGAGAGTAGTAGGGATTCTCTTTGTAGGGTTTTACACATTAAATCTTTCTATCCTAACTTTTTAACCAATGGACCATTTTTTACGAAACAAACTTTGTTAAGTTTAAAATCAACCATGCTTATTATTTGTTATACTTTATGTAGCCATCTTGTGAGGAGCGTTTTATTGTAAGTAAAAATTACTAAATTAAAAAAAATCGTTGTTTATTAAAATCGGTATATCTTAAAAACTACTAAAATGATTTTGGTGATTAATAACTTTTTTACCAAAAAAGAATAAGGCTTTTTTCCAGTAATTATTTGATTGTGAAATTTTCTAAAATTAAAGCAACAAGCATGAAAGCTGGGTAGTTTTTGATTTTGTCCGGCATCTTGGATTTCATAATGGCAGGTCAAAAAATACAAACAGATAAAAGCCTTATCCAGGGTTCCCACCAAATTCTGATTTCCAAATTCCCTGACTTTTCCAGGTTTTCCCTGACCATTTAAAAAAAAATTCCAGGTATTTTTTGGATACGTGGATACCAAGTAAATGTAGACTTTTACCATGACAATTTTTGAAAGCTCAAATTTAGCAGGTATTTATATTATCGAGATAAAAAGCTAAAAAGGAGATATTTAAACTGAATTCATTAAATCCTAAAAACCAATCAGGTTTTTTTGGTTCATCTAGCAAGTTATAAAACTAAATTACACAAAGTGTTGATATATAAGCACATGTGCACATGCACACGAAAAAGAAGACTAGCATAAGTGGGAATACGGGAAAACTCAAGACAGAACCAACACGGGAAATATACCAGAAACCAATTACTGAAGAAATAAAAAGAACCGCAATGGGGCCACAATGTAAACAAGCTCTGGAAGAACATCCAAGAAAACAGTAACTAGGGTGACTAGTCAAGGGCTCGGCAAAAAGAGAAAACAAAAAAGGAAACAGTTTGATGACGACTGTAGTAGAGTGACGGAAAGATGAAATATAACCAGGAAAAAAATGGTTCAACACCCAACAGCATCTAATATAGAAGAGTATAAACAACAAAGATCTGAAATACGCGGAATTATACAAGAATAAGGGAGACCACCATCTAAATATAATAAGAGAAATGGAGGAAAACAGAGAAGACAACAGAATAAAAGAATACTTTACTCAGAACCGAAAACCTTCTTTCAAAAAACGAAAGAGAGATCCTAACCACATGGAAGAACTACTTTTGCGAACTACTCAACGAAGAGATAATTACCGTTAGACAAATAATGGAAAAATGCTGGGCGTTTGACAGAGAACTTCACCAGACATTTATTGATTTCAAACAGGCATTTGACAGATTATGTAGAGCAAAGTTGTGGGAAGTAATGCAGGAACTGGGCTTTTGAAAGCTGATATCCCTGATAAGATAAGGATGGAACAGAGCTACTCTGATTTCTTTGGTATCAACAATGGGCTTAAGCAGGGTCGTGACTCTCTTTCACCCCAACTCTTCAAAATAGCATTAGAATATGCAATTTGGAAAGCCAAAATTGAGACATCAACGGCTATATTCCACCAGGAAGGACCCAACCTACTACTGGCCTTCGCAGATGATCTGGACATAATTGGCAACAGCAGGATTAATCTTAAAGACTCCTTGCACCACAATATTTCTGCATCCATAACTGATTGCTTAATAAGAGAAGTTTACAAAAAAGGAGTAGAATTCTTTTTGGCAGTGGAAGCAGTTGCTGTGGAGGTTCCTTCACTTCCAGTAGTTGGTGTAAATGTAGGTCCATTGTCTTTTGGGCCAAGACTGATAGTGTATCAGTTTTCAAATTAATTTCAATTTCCTTGAACTTTTTTCAGCCTCCACTACTTTACATCACCACTGCTGCTAAAATGGCTCAAAATGTCCTGACGCCCCATATTACTCAATTCAATATTTTTTAAACAAAGCTTACAATATGCTTGATATTTATTTGTCTTTACAGCCTGTAGACACTGCCACTCTGGTGGACTTATGGAAGGACTTATAACAGTCTAAATTACAAACTGTTTTTTTTCGACATTTTGGATTCTTGCTCTTAAAAAAATTGAAAATGCTCGAAATCTCGCATCGCATCATTTAAAGGTTAGGAATAAATACATTATACATGAAAAATATTTTCGGATTAGTTGGTTTAAAAAATAGGTTGAGAAAGAGAAATTCCAGGTTTTGTTTGCCAATTCCCTGACTTTTGAGGATTTTTTGGTCATTCCCTGACTCTTACAGGTAGCTCTCAAAATTCCCTGACTTTTCCAGGTTTTCCAGGTCAGTGGGAACCCTGTCATTGATTACCTGCACAACGCTGGTTCTTTTACTAAAAAAGAAAGAATTTCAAAACTTATTTAAAGAATAATTTTTTACGGTTTTTATGGACCACCCGGTATACCGATAGTCGTCATCTTAATTTTAATTTTTAATTGAGAAAAGCATATTTAAGTACATTCCAATCAAAATACCGACTTAAAAATTGAAGTCAAGCTTTATAAATATATCTGCATTTTAATTAATTCTGGCCGGTAAGACATATTATTTAGCAAGGACTCGCCATCTTTAATCCAAAATATTAAAAATTTGAATAAAATATAGTAAAGGATGTTGCTTAAGCTTTCCAAGAAAGTAAAAAACATTAAAATCGGATAAAAATTTTTCATTACTGAATTTTATTTTGAAATGCCCGGGTTTTCCTATACCTCGCTCCACTGTGCGCTGCCGCGCCACTTCCGCCACGTTCGCGTCTATTGTTGGCGAATGCGCAATAAATTTAGCAGAAACTTGTAGGACAAACAACGGTTTTACAAACAACGGGTTTTATGAATTCCGAGTTTGTACTTGAATAGATTTGATGCAAAACAGTTTGGCGAATAATGGTTTGATTAAAAATTGGTTATATTACGAGTTTGATATTGAACGGGTTTGAGGAAATATGGTTCGGAAAAATTGGTTTTACGAATTGCAATTCTTATAGTGAATCGTTCTTACGATGAAAATTTTGATTAAAAACGATGAATGATGAATTCCTGGTTTGACAAACAATAAGCGTTCTCTAGCTAATACTACCCTAACACATGTATTTAGACGCCCACCACCATGCACAGTTTTCTGATTTTTTTTATTATTTTTTATTAAATTAATTTATTTCCCTTTTAATTAAATAACAATAATAATATTGTGACGGTGCCTATGCTCAATATATCAAGCACAAATGGCAAATAACCATTGGTGCAAATTTGAACAGCACTTACCTCACATCTGGCACCACGGATTCGGAAAAGATTTCATTAATCAGGCGATGATTTCTCAAATATCTAGCATAGCCTAGGTGTTTGACGGAATACCCATCATCTTGATCTAAAAAAAAATACAAATAATACATTTTTTGCATTTTAATTTTTTCACCATACACATGTTTTACTCCACATTAACATCATTTTATTGATTGAAATTTGGTATGTTTGATAATATAATTTGGGTTTACTATTTTGAATAGCATTTTGTTCTTTTAGTTTTACAACAAATATTGCTAAATTCGAGAAAAAGAAAGACAACAACAAACTCTTTAGACAGCTTCCTGAAATTAAACACTATTAACACACTTTTAACCTAGGCTATATCCAGCAGCCAATTATTATTCCCAAAAAAAAACCATTTGATTAGGTTCTTGACAGATGTATGATTTTTTAAAATATTTCAATTAGTTAGTTTATGTTTTGGAGTAATTTTTTCTTGATATTTCTAAAATGCCAGTGTATTGTTTACTAACCGAAAAGCGCCGTGTAACAAAGAAAAAATTTGATTTGTGACGCATTAGGACTTTTTCTTTTACTTTTCAAAATCTATAATTTTATACTCGATTCTTATTTATTCCTCGCAAAGAATTAAATTGAAAAGCATAATTATTACAGTAATACCATTAAATATTTAGGTTTAATTCTGGATGAAACCCTATCTTGGAAAAACCACATTATCATTGAACATCTGAGAGTAAAAGTTCCTGTTGTTATATTAAAAAAAAGAACTAGGTTACTATATTCATAATCATTTATCAGACCTCTGACCCAGACTTTCCCACAAGATTCCCTAGATAAAATTCCCGACTTTTTCACGGTTTTTCCCCAATTTTTCTTAAAAAATTTTATGCAGTTTACGAAAATGCTGGTTTGGTGTGGTATCTGGTCCCAATTCTAGATTTGTTGCTTTGTCATGTTATAGTGCCGCAGACAAAAATTTTTGCAGTACCTACCTAAAGATGTCTTAGAAGTTCTTCGTAATTATTTTTTAAAATCTGGGTTAAGAGACGCTGAGTTGAGGTGGGATCTAGTCTCAGTTCTATATGTGTTAGTAAAATGTCATAAATACCCGCAGGCAAAAATTTTAAAAAAGTTATACTAAAAAAGCTATTTTTTACACATTTTGAAGGCTGTTGATAAAAACTCTTAACTAAAATTGTAACAATTAATGACATTATAGCGACATTGTTGAAACTTTTTGGTTTAGTAAAGGGGGGAGGGGCGATTGCCCACGGAAAAAAAATATCTGATATTGTGATAGAAACAAATACCTCAGAGTGTAAAATTTTACAAAAAGTAGTGTGTAATATTGTATGTATAAAATTAAAAAAGCCCGTCAAAATCGAAATCTTAAATATTTCATAAAAATATATTTTCTATTATTGATAAATCGAAAAGTAGCCCTGCAGGAGAAAATTTCAATTGAAATGTATGTTTTTTTTTTATACTTGGACTTTTCATCCATAGTAGGATCAATGCCCAAAGTGAGTTAAAAACAAACACAAAATATCCATTGCGCTACGGAGGCCGGCAAAAAAAGTTATATGTAAATTTTATATAGGTATAAGGGAATCTCAACCAGAACAAATTTCCCGACTTTTTCCCGGATTCATTTCCATAGTCAACTGCAATATTTGACCCCAGTGTGGTGTCCTACTAATAAAAAGTGTATCAAACCGCTGATGTCACTAGAGAGTAGAGCTATTAAAAATCTATACTCATTACCGGTTAGGTTCTTAACAAATATGATATATAAAAAATATAATAAATATGGAAAAACTACAAATATACACATTTATCAATCAATCTCTCCACAAAACCAAATATAACTCAACAATTACTACGTTTTTATGTATAACTGAATGCTTTTCCAAAACTATCATTCAATACGCTTTTTTCTGGGATCTTATTGGAATCTAGCTGTCGTCAAAACGTGGATCGTATCGAAAACGAATGAAAGTTTTAACCAGATTTGACAGTTTACTCCGTGGTGAGATAACCAAACTTTTATTTTTGTTTTCTAATTTTCTAAAAAGAAAACGGTAAAATAGTATTCAAAACGCGTTCAAATCGCTTCATAAAAACCGAAAAATGAATCGTATTGAAAATGTATTCAGTTCCACGTGAAAACGTGGTAATTATTTGAAAAAAGGAATCAAATACATAGTTATATAACTATATATATGCTTAGCAAGTAGTAACTAGTATCAAATAACACATTCCAGGTTAAAAAATCTAAAAGGTAAAAAAATTAGACAGGAATTTAAAAACGTTTTGTTTAATATTGTCTTTTTTGGGAAATTCTGTTCTCACTCGTATTCTCTTGTTACTAAACACATAATATATTTAGAATGCTAAATTAGGTTGCAATACAATTAAAACTTAATTTAGTTATGGGAACAATTGCTAGATCAATAAAACAAAAGAAAAGATAAAATATATAAGATTTTAACGTCGCGTTTAACGAAAACATTAATTTTACCGTTAACACTAAACGTTAAAACGAACGCCAAACCGATACTTTCCAGATTGAAAAAAATTAAAGATATTTTTTATTTTGTGGCTTACCACTATGTTGCAATAAGATCTCTTGATTGTTTATCGTCTCCTGATGATGCTAACGTTGTTAGCGAAACGCGCGTCGAGTGCAAAAAAGTGTAGTTTTGGTTTGTGGAAAACAATCATAATTTTGTTTTAAGTTCTCTACACAAAAAACACACATACCTTCTTCATCCTCAGCCGGCTGTATTTCAATTCTTCGGTCAGCCGCTTGCTGTTTGGAGGCTGTTCCTCGTTCGTGAGTTTCTGAGTCTGTTCCTTGCACACCTAAGTACAAGTCAATGTTTGGAGATTAAATCGACAACGTTATTATTATAATAATTATACAGGGTTTTTCACAACTTATGTGTGAAAATGAAAGATATGATTCCTAATACTGGTCCAAAAATGTTCTATGTTTTAGAACCTTTCACTGTACATTGAAGTTTATCGACAAAGCACCTACACACAAGCATCCAGCAAGTAAGTGCATTGCCCACCCCGCGCTTATCACCATATCGTACCACAGAAAGTAAACAAACTATACAATATTAGCTCATTTAGTTTTAAATGCCACGTCGCGTTTTGGTGCGGAGCATTAGTGTAGTACAACTATTCATCTCTTGGGAAACTAAACAGCAAGTAAGTGGATATTGTTTTTATTTATAACGAAGCACAACAACCAAAAGCTTACCAAATTTATTCCTGTGTCCCTTTACTTTATTAAAGTTATGTCATTATTTTACCTTTTTATTTAGTTATGAGAATATTCAGCGATGACTTTTTACTTTTACTCGATTACTTTTAGTGGCACAGTCATGTCTTATGAATAGGTTTTTAAAAACGGGGTACTCGTTTTTTTATATATTTTTTTATTACTTGCAAATAAACTAAGTTGTGAAACACTCTGTATATATGGTGGGCCACAAAAATGATACTTTTTAGATTGCCTATAGTTTGGGAACCAATGGTTCATCACTGGAAAGAATATACTTCATATTTTTCAGAACAAGTGCCAAAAATAACGTTTTGTAAAAATCCAAGATGATGGACAAATATAAAATGTAAAAAAAAACAACCTAAATGTGCGCCATCTTGAAATTTCTAAAAATGTCTTGGACGTTAAATGTTTAATATATTGACTTTTTTAAATGATTAGGTTCATTAAAATCGGTTTAGCCTCTGTCAAGTTGTAGCCAAAATAAAAACTTTTATTTTACTTAATTTAAATAATGCATAGCAAAAATACACTAAGAACAAAGACCCCTTTCATTGTTAATTCTTTGCAAGTGATAAATTTTTGTGTTCGGAGAAAATTATTCTTCCAGTGGCGCACATAATAAATTTTCATGGGGGTGATTGATTGATTGATTCGTTTGTGAGTGTGCCAGTATGGCACTGTCCACTGCGACCACTATTGGGTCTATTGTGGCTCACTTTTAACATTTTTTGTTGCTACAGAATATTCAGCCCCTGAAAGAGCCAACTTGCTTTGGTGAAGCATCATTCAGATCCAGTCCGTCGATCTGTGGTTTACCGAAGATACGTTGACGCTGACGTGCAATGGCCAGACATTCACACAGCACATATCTGGCCCTCTCATCATACTCCATACAGAGCCTACATTCGGTGTCGTCACTTAGACCCATTCTGCGTAATGGTACTTTCAGCCTGCAGTGTTCGGTGTATAGATCAACCATTGTCCGGATGTCCTGCCTGGTGAGCTCAATGAGTTTCCCGGCCCTCTTCCTGCAGGGTTCTGTAATGAACTCTTTGGAATGTGCCAGTCCCGGCAATTCTTTCCAGTATTGGTGGAACTTGTTTTCCATCCAGCCTGAGAGAGCAGTGTTGATTGTGTTGTATGCTATTCCAAGGGCTGGTTCGGGGCCAATAAAGACGGCAGAGGCCGCTTCACGCGCCAGCTGGTCGGCAGTTTCATTTCTCCGATGCTCAGAATGTCCCGGAATCCATATCAGCGACAGAGTGTTTATTCGCCCTAGGGTGTTCAGTGTGTCCTAACGGTTCTCGATGAGCACCTATAGGATTCAAGAGCCTTAAAGGCCGCTTGACTGTCGGAGAGTATCTTTATTGATCTGTGCGCTCATTTCAATGGCGAAGAGTTCCGCCTGGAAAATTGTAGTCATTCGTCCAGGCTATGTATAATCCTTATATTTTCCCGACTGCAATAAGCTCCGAATCCAACGCCTGAAGGCATTTTAGATCCGTCAGTGTACCAGCAGCTATCTTCACTTGAGAAAAAATGGGGGTGAAAAATGGCCATTTTTCAAAGTTGTCCGCCATCTTGAATTTTTAAAAACTGTAATTTTTTTTCTGAAAAATATTAAGTATATGCTTTCCAGCTGTGTAATTTTTTTGTGAATCGGACCATTGGTTTTAAACTCGGTTTTAAAGTTATTAGGAAATTCAAAAAGTCTCATTTTTTGTGGGACACCCTATTATATCATTTTAAAACTGTTGACATTTTGATATTGCGTTTCTCGCATACAAGTGGATCCGCTTGATAAGGGATTACATTAACAGTCAAATAGACAGAAAATGTTTAACCTGTCAATTTGGCGATCGACATGCCGGCGACAGCAGAGGCTTCACCGACGCTTCCGAGAAATAACTCAGAATTTACACTTAAATCCAAATTTAATCCAGCAAATAGCACCTGTTTTTTTATCATCCAGTGTCAAAGCTTAAATCTGGGTATGCTATGGATGATAAAAAAAAGAATCGGAAATTCCTGGAAACGTACGTCATCCTTGTTTTGTTTGTATCTACGGAGGGAAAATGAACTTAATCTGTTTCAGTTTGCTCAACCTCCATCCTACTTTGTCTAATATTGCTAAGCCAGAAACTAAAAAAACTCGGATGCACTGGTCAAAATTGACCAATTACTGCCTATAGAGAATGGAGCATTTGGGTCAGTCCATATCAAGTCAACCAGGGTATTTTACCACACCATCTCCGATGTTGATGATTTTTAGTATACATGTTTTTCCTACCAAAAAACTGGAAAATCCAAAATTTCAGACTTTTTTGACCAGTTGTTTATTTTGAATTAATTTTTGAAAATCGAAAAAGTCACTTATTTGTCCTTAACATGTGCGCACAAAATTAGGGATATCCAAAGAACCACTTATAATAGAAAAGTAGGTGAAGGTTCATTTTAAAGCTCTTATAAAGACCTTTCATATGAGAATATTGCATAACATATATTGAAAAAAAAAATAAAAAAAAAAATTTTTGATTTTTTTTTTTGAAAAATTTCAAAAAGGCCATTTTTAATTTTTTTCAAAAAATTATATTATTTTCTTTAAAGTGTTATTAAACTATTCACAAAATTTATTAAAAATGTCACATGCATGAAAAATCGCCTATAAAATGTACTTAATATTTTTGATATTTTTTTTGACATTGAACCCATCATTTCTCCATCATAAAATTTTGTGGATAATTAAGTAACACTTTGACCAAAATTATATATTTTTTTCAAAAAAATTAAAAATGGCCTTTTTGAATTTTTCAATTTTTTTTTTCAATTTTTCATTTCCAATTTTTTTTTTTGTTAAAATTATGTTGTGATATTTCATAAAAAAGAGCTTCAAAATGACTTTAAAATGAGCCATTTATTACTTTCCTAGTGTAAGTGGTTCTCGAGATATTGCTAGTTTTGTACATTCTTGTTAAGGTCAAAATGCTGACTTTTTTATTTTGAAAAATTAAAAAAAAAAAAAACTACGAATCAAAAAAATCTAAAAATTTGCATTTTCAACTTTTATGGTAAGAAGAAGATAGATACCAAAAATCATCAAAATTGGAATTGGTCGCGTAAAATTTTTGTGATTTTTTGGTTGATTTGATATGGAATGACCCTAGGGTCAGTCCATATCAAGTCAACCAGGGTATTTTACCACACCATCTCCGATGTTGATGATTTTTAGTATACATGTTTTTCCTACCAAAAAACTGGAAAATCCAAAATTTCAGACTTTTTTGACCAGTTGTTTATTTTGAATTAATTTTTGAAAATCGAAAAAGTCACTTATTTGTCCTTAACATGTGCGCACAAAATTAGGGATATCCAAAGAACCACTTATAATAGAAAAGTAGGTGAAGGTTCATTTTAAAGCTCTTATAAAGACCTTTCATATGAGAATATTGCATAACATATATTGAAAAAAAAAATAAAAAAAAAAATTTTTGATTTTTTTTTTTGAAAAATTTCAAAAAGGCCATTTTTAATTTTTTTCAAAAAATTATATTATTTTCTTTAAAGTGTTATTAAACTATTCACAAAATTTTGAGATGGACAAATCATGGGTTCAATGTGAAAAAATTTATTAAAAATGTCACATGCATGAAAAATCGCCTATAAAATGTACTTAATATTTTTGATATTTTTTTTGACATTGAACCCATCATTTCTCCATCATAAAATTTTGTGGATAATTAAGTAACACTTTGACCAAAATTATATATTTTTTTCAAAAAAATTAAAAATGGCCTTTTTGAATTTTTCAATTTTTTTTTTTCAATTTTTCATTTCCAATTTTTTTTTTGTTAAAATTATGTTGTGATATTTCATAAAAAAGAGCTTCAAAATGACTTTAAAATGAGCCATTTATTACTTTCCTAGTGTAAGTGGTTCTCGAGATATTGCTAGTTTTGTACATTCTTGTTAAGGTCAAAATGCTGACTTTTTTATTTTGAAAAATTAAAAAAAAAAAACTACGAATCAAAAAAATCTAAAAATTTGCATTTTCATTTTTTATGGTAAGAAGAAGATATATACCAAAAATCATCAAAATTGGAATTGGTCGCGTAAAATTTTTGTGATTTTTTGGTTGATTTGATATGGAATGACCCTAGGGTCAGTCCATATCAAGTCAACCAGGGTATTTTACCACACCATCTCCGATGTTGATGATTTTTAGTATACATGTTTTTCCTACCAAAAAACTGGAAAATCCAAAATTTCAGACTTTTTTGACCAGTTGTTTATTTTGAATTAA
Organism: Oxystoma pomonae; assembly: GCA_963921995.1. Classification (NCBI taxonomy): domain Eukaryota; kingdom Metazoa; phylum Arthropoda; class Insecta; order Coleoptera; family Brentidae; genus Oxystoma; species Oxystoma pomonae. Next base: position 98,418,180 of record OY998167.1, read on the forward strand.
TTTTTGAAAATCGAAAAAGTCACTTATTTGTCCTTAACATGTGCGCACAAAATTAGGGATATCCAAAGAACCACTTATAATAGAAAAGTAGGTAAAGGTTCATTTTAAAGCTCTTATAAAGACCTTTCATATGAGAATATTGCATAACATATATTGAAAAAAAAAATAAAAAAAAAAATTTTTGATTTTTTTTTTTGAAAAATTTCAAAAAGGCCATTTTTAATTTTTTTCAAAAAATTATATTATTTTCTTTAAAGTGTTATTAAACTATTCACAAAATTTTGAGATGGACAAATCATGGGTTCAATGTGAAAAAATTTATTAAAAATGTCACATGCATGAAAAATCGCCTATAAAATGTACTTAATATTTTTGATATTTTTTTTGACATTGAACCCATCATTTCTCCATCATAAAATTTTGTGGATAATTAAGTAACACTTTGACCAAAATTATATATTTTTTTCAAAAAAATTAAAAATGGCCTTTTTGAATTTTTCAATTTTTTTTTTCAATTTTTCATTTCCAATTTTTTTTTTGTTAAAATTATGTTGTGATATTTCATAAAAAAGAGCTTCAAAATGACTTTAAAATGAGCCATTTATTACTTTCCTAGTGTAAGTGGTTCTCGAGATATTGCTAGTTTTGTACATTCTTGTTAAGGTCAAAATGCTGACTTTTTTATTTTGAAAAATTAAAAAAAAAAAACTACGAATCAAAAAAATCTAAAAATTTGCATTTTCAACTTTTATGGTAAGAAGAAGATATATACCAAAAATCATCAAAATTGGAATTGGTCGCGTAAAATTTTTGTGATTTTTTGGTTGATTTGATAGGGAATGACCCATTTGACTAACTTCCCCAAAAAAGTGACTTGAGTGAAAGCCATAGAAATTGAAGTTTTTCTACTTCCATGTTGGAAGCCCTGCGCTAGTAGACCAAAAGGCATCCAAAAAACACCATTCAAGCAACACCATTTTTAGGAAATTGGAAATAGTGGTGTACAAGAATTTGGTACATTAAATTAAATACGGCATCGGCACCTTCAAGGCCATTTATTTACTGTTGTTTTTTGCGTAATTAAAATGCTCCGAAATATGGTAACATGAAGGTAGTCTGTAATGGGTAATATCTGTTTCTCGTACGCTGCTTACCTGATTTGCTCTTATTCTTAGCAGCAATGAAAGCCTGATAAGCTGGAGAATTGTGGTAGGTTTTCAGAGATTTTTCATACTCAATCTGCAAACAAAAACAAGAGATTTAGTAAGATATATAAGTCAGGGGCCAAATTCCACTAACCGAAAACGACTGGATCGAATCGAAAGCATAGAAACGCCCTTTGAGAATTTTAGTATTGTATTGTTTTTAACCAATAATTCAGGTTTTCATAAACCAGGATTCGTGTTATGTATCTAGGAAAAATAGAAAAGCTGAAGAAAATACTATTTTCCATAAAGCTCTAATTGAATTTAACTTGCCTCCCATAAATATAAAAAATGCCATATCTCTAATCATATTTAATACTGGCTCAATCAAGCTACACCCCCCCCCCCCCTCAACGAAACTCAATATGGATATTCTAAAAATTATGTGCTAATTTAGTCCCCTTTTAAAAAATTTTGTACTTAATGAATAACGGATCTATTTGCACTTAAAAGGGGGGGGGGGTGTGGCTTGGCACTAAGCTGCACCCCCCATGTCATAATTTTGTACTAATTATGTAATCTTAAAGAAGGGTACTTTTAGTTTACAAAAATCATCGGTTCCTAAGATTTTTGTTTGTTTTGTTCTCGGTTTTGTTATGGGGTGTGTAGCTTGATATCAAGGTGGGGTGTACCTCTGCATAGAAGAGATTCGACCAAAAGTGACAGAATTTAGTACTAATTAAGTACTAATTTCGTCCCCTTATAGAAAATTGCCTACTCTGAAAATAACTTTTTTTTTGTTTTTATGGGGTGTGTAGCTTGATATCAAGGCACACCCCCCTCTGCCTAGGAAAGAGATTTGAATAAAAATAATTATGCCATAATTTGCTACTAATTATGTACTAATTTCGTCCCCTTCTAAAAAATTGCCTACTCTCAAGATAACTTCATTTTTTTTTTGTTTTTATGGGCTTTTAGCCTGGGAAAGAGATTTCAAAAAAGTAATTATAGCATAATTTGCTACTAATTATGTACTAATTTCGTCTCGTTCTAGAAAATTGCCTATTCTCAAGATAACTTCATTTTTTTTTGTTTTTATGGGGTGTGTAGCTTGATATTAAGGCACAAACCCCACAAAATAAAAAAAAAATCAAGTTATCTTGGGAGTAGGCAATTCCAATCAATCAAGTTATCTTGAGAGTAGGCAATTTTTTAGAAGGGGACCAAATTAGCACATAATTAGTAGCAAATTATGACATAATTGCTTCTCTTGAAATCTATTTCTTCAGCAGACAGGTATTACCTAGAATTTAATAATAATACTTTCCTCGAGTACCTACCGTATGTAAGGCATGAGAGGTTTTTCCATGTACAAGAAGATAGCAGCGCAACTTGTGATTTTTTTATTAAAACCTATATTACTAATTAGAGCTAATTTAGTGCTCCATGGTTTCATATTATATATATTCTAATGCCATTTTCTTATAAAAAAAAATAAATCGTTTTTATTTTACAGTGAATTAATAAGATTACTTAACACTAAGATAACTATTAAAACCGGGCAAAGTACTAAATTTATATTCCATAAAAAAATATAGAGCTCGCTTTTTAAACAAAGAGCGCGTGCGCTGCCAGCTTCTGCGCAAGCTAGTAGTGCAAGTGATTGTAAGCAAACGAAACGTGATTTAACTGCAAAAGTCACATGAATCACTACGACCGATTTAGTGCTACAGAGTTATATCATTTTGAATTAAAAAAAACTACTCCTCGGGAAAATTCTCCTATAGTGATTTAGTTATCCCAAAATTCTTGGTATCCAATTTATTAATGAATGAATGAATGAAAACATGCTTTATTGTCCAAAAGAATATCTTATTGACAAAGCTGTAGAAAAGAGAAAAACTAAAATATTTTTATAAAGGACTAAACATAAGTAATTGATAAATAAATAAACGTAAGACAAGTTAAAATTTAAGTATAACTAAAAATTCAAACATTTTTAAAAAATTTCAACAAAAGGTAGAAAAGAAATTAACATTGAAATAATTTGCATATTCATTAAATTTTACAATAAAAATATAAGTCATAATGAACTTTCTTTATTTTTAGATTGAGCATCTTAATATTAAATTTAAAATAACAAATAGAAAAGTCAAACAAATATAAAAAACAAACCAATAAATGTAATCTAAATACTTAGGGTATAAAAATGATAGAAATGGGATAAAAAAGTTAAATAATTTAGGATAATAAGTGAGTTTTAAACACAAGGAAACACGATGTAAACTATAAGAACTATTTAATGTTAAGGCACTCATTTCTTAACGCCTTAAAAAATTTAGAGCTCGTTTTTTTATTTAAAATATAGCGCCTGCGCTGCTAGCTTCTGCGGAAGCTATGAGCGCAAGTGATCGCGGGCAAACTACAAGTGTTTTAATACCAGAACTCACATGAATAATTAGGACTGATTTAGTGCTACAGTATTTTTTACCAAAAAAAATACTCCTCAGAGAAGTTGCCCCATAGGCATTAGATTTTATCTTATAAATTTAATTTAATAAATTAGATATTAAGTGAAATTTGGGATAACCAAATGGGATAGATTTAAATTCTAATGCTTACAAAGAAATTTTCCTGAGGAGTAGTTGTATTCATGTGACTTTTGGTATTAAACCTCTTTTGGTTTGCTCATCATCATTTGAGCTGCTAGCTACCGTAGAAGCTATCAGTGCAGGCGCTATATTTTAAAAAAATGCGAGCTATAAATTTTTTAAGGTGTTAGGAAATTAGTGCCTTAACATATTTAAATAGTTCTTATAGTTTTAATTTAATAATTGGATATTAAGAATTTTAGGATTACTAAATGAGATAGACTTAAAATCTAATGCTTCATGTGACTTTTGGAGTTAAATAACGTTTCGTTTGCTTACAATCACTTGCACTGCTAGCGCCCATCCATAGAAGCTAGCAGCGCACGCGCTCTTTGTTTAAAAAAGCGAGCTCTACATTTTTTATGGAATATAAATTTAGTACTTTTCCCGGTTTTAATAGTTATGTTAGTGGTAAGTAACCTTATTGATTCACTGTAAAATAAATAAGAAAATGACATCAGAATATAATAGTTGTAGTATAATTTTCGAATATATTTTAAAAAAATATATGAAACCATGGAGCACTAAATTAGCTCTAATTATGTAGGTATCTTTTATTTTCTAAATTCTCTTAATTAGGCTGCAATCGCACGCGCTGCTGGCTTCTCACGGAACCTAGCAGCGCATGCGCAAACTTTTAAAAAACGCAAGCTCTAATTTTTTTTTGCAGAATAAAATGAGCACAAAATTAACTACAAATAGTTATACAGGGTTCCTAAGCAAATCCTTAGGGGGCCAAGCAGCCGTTTACAAGACGCAGACAAACGGAAAGGCACATTAGGCAGAAAAGGATGGGCATGGGGCGATGTTGTCACTACATCTTACACGTAGTAAATCCATTCCAGGTTGTTGTTTTGTAATGTTTTCCATTTTCATACCTTTAGGACTGGAATAAAAATTGTTTTTGCTCGACTTTAATACCAAACTGATGAAAGATATCGTAAAAAAAAATATTTTTCGGCTTTTCATTTTGTAACCATTGTCCTTACGCACTGTTTACAGGCTGGGGACTGAGATACATGCAAATGCCTAACCTAAAGCGTTCATACACGGCCGGAGAAATCGACTGAGATATTTCCGTAGAAACTTTATCAAGCAAATAGGACGGGTTGACGCCTTCGAACGTCCAACCCGGGTTTTGCACTTTGATTCGAAATCAAAAAGGAGGAACAGTCAGATGTGGAGCCGTGCACAAATTACGTAACGGTGATTTTACCAATTTTTGACCCCCTCCCTATGTAATGTTTTGTAACGGTTTGGCACGCCACTCCCCTAATATTACGTAACGATTTCAAGACCTCTACCCCCCCCCCCCCAAAAAAAAAACTTTTCACTTATTTTCATTCCAAATTTTCTTAGTTTCACACAAATGCAAACGCTGTCGAAAACCCCCCTCCCCCTACGTAACGTTTTGTAACCCCCCTCCCCCTATGACCATTACGTAATTTGTGCACGGCCCCTGTATTTTTTTCTTAAAAATTATACTCTTTAGACCTATTTCTTTGAGTTCCCGAAATTACGTAATTTTTGAAAACCAAATTTGTAAGCGGCGCCATTTTTATTTCGTGCTTTGTTTTTCTAACATTTTTGCGTTCGGCTAATTTAATTGAAACATTTTTGCCTGCGGCGCCCTTTATCTTCTCACTCGAAACCAAGATCCCCCGTTTTTTTTTCGAATAAAAGTAGAGTATGACCATGGGGGAAATAATTTTTTTCTACGGTATGACGAAAATTTCGAGAAAGTTGAAGAAAAAATTAAAAAAAGTGGCAGAGCTCAAGTTTTTCGTAAAAAAAAACGTTTTTTGTAAAGAAACAGAGCAAAATAAATCTTTTCACCCCTTTTTGGGTGTTACAAATATTGGCAGCCCCTTATTTTTCGCTTTTACCCTCCCGCTAGTTTTGAAGAATTGGTTCGCTACATGTTTCGAGATCATGTCATAAAACACCTCGAAAATATCAAATGTAGGGTAGGGCCAGCTTTATTTAAAATCAATAATATCGCAAGCAAAAAGCTCTGCAGGAAAAACAGCGCCGTTTATTGATTTCTTTGGCTGCTAGTGCTAGCTGCATGGTTTGGCCGTTTCCGGATAGATGTCACTAGTAGAACAGAATGGAAAGAAATTTAATTAAAAGCGAAGATATTTCTTTCTAATGTTAACAACCTCACGAGTTTATCGCTCAGTATCGTAAATAATGGACCCTGCCGCCTCCTTTAAGCAAGAAAAAGCTGTGGTTTGGACCTGAAAACATCTAGCGGAATTTGCAGACATCTTGTCAACGGTTATTATTGCAACTATGATTTATGCTCACAATGAAAGAGTGGCGACAATTTTTTTCATGAAAGCAGTCCGAAGATAATAACAAACTGGCACCATTGCTCAATATACCTGTTTCTTTTGTGCGCGCAGAACTTTCTATGCCATTTCTGTTTGATTTATTGAAATCCTATCCCTAAGGAAAATCTTAGGAACCCTATATAGGTTCTAATAAAAAAATCGCAAGTTGCGTTGCTAGCTTCTTGTACTTGGTTTTCCATAGCTTTTGGAGTCTTGGGACCCCTAAAGCGACAGCCCAACCTGCTACACCACTTGCGGTCATTTCAAAAACACACTATGTAAAACTAACTAGGACGAAATTGAAGACTAACGGCTCATTTCATATGAAATCCACCAAAAAAAAGGGAGGTTTGGCAGACCAACTCCCCAATTCTGATAATTTTTAGTACATTCATTCTATCCATAAAGGGGATATCTCACATTTGAAATTTTTTTGACCATTAGTTTTTTTTTTAAATTAATTCTTGAAAATCATAAAAACTATCAATTTTGCTCAAACATGTACTTAAAGAAATTGAAATATCTCGATAACTACTTAAACTTGGACAGTGGTTTATAGCTCGTTTTAAAAGTATTTTAAATATAAACTTTTTATTTAAAAAAAAATGCAATTAAAAAAAAAACTTTTTTTTTTAAATTTTAGAAAAACAGCATTTTTATTTTTTTTATAAAATTATATATACAGGGTGTTTCAGATTCGATGCTCACCATGGGGATGTCCTAAACGGTAGGAGATACGGAAAGGTTTAAATTAGGGCAAAGTTGCGCAATTTGATGCTTTGCTCAAAACTAAAAAAAAAAGTTTACAAATTCCGAATAGTTCCGGAGATAGGCGGAAAAAACCGAAATCTTAATTTTGAGTTTTTATTTTTCTGCTCCCTTATTCTTAAAACTGTCAAAAAACGCTTAAAACTTTCTACAGGCACTTTTTTAGGATCTACCTAGTGAGGGGTCTGTTTTTGAGACACTGTCAAGTTGATTTTTTCTTATGGACACACCCTTTTTCTCTTCTTCCGTTTGGTTCATACGATTACAGATAACATTTTGCAAGCTGATTTTGGCAAGTCACCTGACGTTTTGGTTTTATTAACCATCGTCAGCCCAAATTTAATTTTTGCTTTAAACTTACTCAAGATATTTTGGAAATAACAAATAACTTTACCTAATATTTTAAAAATACGTTTTTTTCTTTGTTCTTTAATCTTTGAATTTGTGCTGATGATGGTCAAATAACTCAAAACGTCAGGTACTTGTCAAAATGAGGTTGTATAATATCTGTTATCCTTTAAGAACCAAACGGCAGGAGAAAAAAAGCATGTGTCCATAAGAAAAAATGAACTTGATAGTGCTCCTGTCACACTGAAATGTCAAATCTTGAAAACGGACCCATCATTAGCTAGATTCTAAAAAAGTGCCTGTAGAAAGTTTTAAGCGTTTTTTAACAGCTTTAAGAATAAGGGCGCAAAAAATAAAAACTAAAAATAAAGATTTCGGTTTTTTTCGCTTACCTCCGGAACTACTCGGAATTTGTAACTTTTTTTTTTGGTTTTGAGCAAAGCGTCAAATTGCGCAACTTTGCCCTAATTTAAACCCTTTCGTATATCCTACCGTTTAGGAGATCCCCATGGTGAGCATCGAATTTGGAACACCCTGTATATGGAGACTTTCATAAAAAAAAAAAATATTTTTTTTTTAAATGAGGTCATGTGATACTTCATTAAAATGGCATTTAAAATACCTTTAAAACAAGCTATGACTCGCTTTTGTAGTATGTATAGTTCTCAAGATATTCATATTTTTATAAATGCGTGTAAAGACAGTCAATTTTAACCAAATGTGCAGGTACACAAAAAGGGTAATATCTTGAGAACTGTATACCGTAAAAAAGCAAGCAAGACCTTGTTTTATAGGTATTTTAAAAGTACATCATGTGATACATCAGTCGAACAACGAGCTATAAACCACTGTCCTAGTTTAAGTAGTTATCGAGATATTTTCATTTCTTTAGGTACATGTTTGAGCAAAATGGTAGTTTGTTTTGATATTCAAGAACTAATTAAAAAAAACTAATGGCCAAAAAAATTTTCAATTTGGTGTTTTTCATTCCCTTTATGGGTAGAACAAATGTACCAAAAATGATCGAAATTGGGGAGATGGTCTGCCAAACCTCTGGTTGATTTGGTTTGAAATGACCCTGATTCTTTACCTTTTCAATTTCATACTCTTCAATAAACTCTGTCTTTTCCTCCTCTGGTAGATCCCTCCACATCTGTCCAATGATCTTTCCAATTTCCCAAAGTTTCAGATCGGAATTTTGTGCCTTCACCGAATCCCATACTTTTCTGGAGTACCTCATGTAAGGCATGAGCGGTTTTTCCGGAGCTTTCGGGGGCTTGGCACCCGTTTTTGATTCGGTTTTCTAAAATAAAAGACCTAAATACAAAATTTTGTCGTGGTGTCTGTCTGTCTGTCGGTAACACGATTACTCAAAAACCGCTTAACTGTCACGAGACGCAGAGCTAATAAGCTTTTGATGGGGGTGGGGGGTTAGGTTGGGTTGGTAGGAGTGGATAATAATAGTGTAGGGGCATATGTCGATAATTTCTATCCCGTGGGATTTGAATGAAGGAGTTTTGTGACTATGTGGGATTGATAGCTCTTTAGTCCCACAATCAAGTGTTACCAGGTGTTTTGTTCGCATCCGTGTAGAAGAAGTTGATATGACGTCATCTTTCAAGATGGCAGTCAATAATCAAAAAAGATACAACTTTCGCAACCGGGGCATGACTATACTCGATTCCATATAATTCGAGAACGGGGATTCAAAAAAATTCACTTTCAAGGTCAGTCGACCTTAAATGACCTTGAAAATCGCAAAAAAAATTAGATTTTTGCTATTTTCTCTTCAAAAAATCTTAATAATTCGAGGTTTTGTCAGTCCAACTTCAAATGCACCTTAAACTATTAGGCATATACACCAAATTCGATACTTAGAGTTTCATGCAGTTTGAAGCTTCATGACCTTAAAAAACACCCCAGCAAAATTAACACATTGCAAAATTAACATATCGACTATCAACTATCAAAGCGAAGAAGACCAAATTAGGTAAAACACAAAAGGAGGGCAAGTCCAACAATATTGTTAAAAAAAAGTTGGTTCAGCTATGACGCGTTTCAATATGGCGGCTGATATATCAAAATGGCGACCTAAAACTACATTTTATTTTATCCAATTTCGTTAAAAAAAAGTTTAGTTTTTGCATGACCTTAATTGACTTTGAAAATAGTATGTAAGTAAAAAACCAGATTTTTATGATTTTTTTCCAATTTACCACTACGCAAAAACTTTAAGTGCCGGCTGATATTGCAAAACAGCGACATATAATCACATTTTATTTTATCCAATTTCGTAAAAAGGCAAAAACGACAAGGTGGCTAATAATTCTTGTTGACTTATCGCCGCTTACTATGAAAAAAAAATTTAGTTGATGCATGACGTTGATTGACTTTGAAAATAACATGTACAAATGAAAAACCAGCTTTTTGTGATGTTTTTTCCAATTTACCACTACGCAAAAACTTTAAGTTCCGGAGATGAAATTAACATCTTAGCCATAAACAAACACGTCATTTTAAACCTCCCTACCATTTTTTTTTTTTTATATGGCGTCCCAGATGTTTATGCTATACCCCGGTAAAAATGACTTATATACCTGTCGTTTTTATTAAGTTTCGGAACTTCCACAAGGATGCGGTGGCACATGATTGTGTGACTAAATAGCTGGTAAATCCTCATCCTTGAATTTTATTATGAATGTTAATAAACAAGTGTAGTCATGCCCTACTGGCATAAGAATTTTTTATGTTTTTTCGACCACCATTTTGGAAAATGGCATCTAAAATCACTGGTCCAGTATATGGTAATACATATCTAACTTCTGCTAACTCTCTTATAGGTAATTTAAATTGACTGTTGCCTAGAGAAAAACGACAGGCATATGGTCATTTTTACCGAGGTATAGCATAAAGATCTGGGACGCCATATTAAAAAAATTGTAGGGAGGTTTAAAATGAAGTGCTTATTTATGGCTAAGATGTTAATTTCATCTCCGGAACTTAAAGTTTTTTCGTAGTGCAAATTGGAAAAAAATCACAAAAAGCTAGTTTTTCATTTGTACATGTTATTTTCAAAGTCAATCAACGTCATGCATCAACTAAACTTTTTTTTCATAGTAAGCGGCGATAAGTCAACAAGAATTATTGGCCACCTTGTCGTTTTTGCTTTTTTACGAAATTGGATAAAATAAAATGTGATTATATGTCGCTGTTTTGCAATATCAGCCGGCACTTAAAGTTTTTGCGTAGTGGTAAATTGGAAAAAAAATCACAAAAATCTGGTTTTTTACTTACATACTATTTTCAAAGTCAATTAAGGTCATGCAAAAACTAAACTTTTTTTTTAACGAAATTGGATAAAATAAAATGTGGTTTTAGGTCGCCATTTTGATATATCAGCCGCCATATTGAAACGCGTCATAGCTGAACCAACTTTTTTTTAACAATATTGTTGGACTTGCCCTCCTTTTGTGTTTTACCTAATTTGGTCTTCTTCGCTTTGATAGTTGATAGTTGATATGTTAATTTTGCAATGTGTTAATTTTGCTGGGGTGTTTTTTAAGGTCATGAAGCTTCAAACTGCATGAAACTATAGGTCGCTGTTTTGCTATATCAGCCGATATATTGAAACGCGTCATAGGTGAACCTAATTTTTTTAAACAATATTGTTGGACTTTACCTTCTTATCTTTCTTACCAAATTTGGTTCTCTTCGCTTTAATAGTTTATGAATAGCGCTCTTTAGTATGTTTTTTTGCAATATGTTAATTTTACTGGGGTATTTTTCAAGGTCATGAAGCTTCAAACTGCATCAAACTCTAAGAATCGAATTTGACATGCATGCCTAATAGTTTCAAGGTAGATTTGAAGTTGGATTGACAAAACCTTGAATTATTAAGATTTTTTTAAGAGAAAATGGCAAAAATCTTGTTTTTTGTTATTTTCAAAATCATTTAAGGTCGGATGACCTTCAAAGTAAATTTTTTGGAATGGAATGGAGTATAGTCATGCCCCGGTTGCAACAGTTGTATCTTTTATGATTTTTGGCCAACATCTTGAAAGATGACGTCATATCAACCCCTTCTACACGGATGCGAACAAAACACCCGGTAATACTCGATTGTGTGACTAAAGAGCTATGAATATCCCATAGTCACAATATTCTTTCATTCAAAATCATACGGACTTACACATGCCCCTTCACTATAACATTAAGATAGATAATTGCATTTTCAATTTTAAAAAAATGGAAAAAAAAAATTAATTTAAAAAAAAATAATTTTAAATTTTATGGATGGCTCTACGTACCTGCTGAAGCCATTTTTTTAAAAATTTTGCTCCACTCAGTGCCCAAAGCCAATTAGAGAATTGGAAAAAAGAACTTTTGACAGTTAGTATGGTGGTTATTAACAACTCCCATAAATCATTGTGTTTGTTTTTATTTTGATTCATTGTTTAATTGTAAAGAATTTTTACGCGGCTAACATTAAAAATAATAAAATATTACCAGGTTCCAATATATAAAACATTTAGGGCGGTATTTACTAACATGGACTAACGTCGTTTTTAATCTAATCCGGTTTTCCTTTAAACTCGAGTAAAACTTGTTGAAATTTAGGACTTGGACTTAATTACTTAACATTAATTTTAAACATACATGTAAAAGACTTTTTTTCTTGATTGAAGAAGGTAGTGATCAACTTGGATCAACCAACACCATTCTCAACTAAAAAGCCTGTTAACTCCTACCACCTTAGTGCCCTTTAGCCTATTGTGGCTGCCATTTTTATAACCAAATTGACAAGTAAAACATGGATTTTCTGTCAGTTTGGTGTCAATATGGCACCGATCATAGGCCAAAGGATACTAAAACGAAAATGAGTTAACTGGCTTTTTAGTTGAGAACGGTGTTGGATCAACTTAAGGTCGTAGTTACAATCTGGGAAATTGTTTTTAGCAACACTGTACGGGAAATCAATTTAACTATGTCGACCTGATTTTTTTACAAAATTTTACATTGAATTTGTTTTCCATGGCAACGCGGAGACTTTATTTATGTTTATCCACAGTGGGACACCAGAGATTTTTTAGCATCGGGTCAAGAATTTGGGGTTAGGTTACTTATTGTGACTTCGTGTTCCGCGTCGCTAAAAAACCAAGTAACATACTAAAATAAAAGAAAACCATTTATTGCAGAATTACCTGCTAAGAAAACGCTAACCAACTAGTAACTGGGTGTAATGTTTAGGGTTGCATTTACAGGTGCATTTATAATTGACTTGGAAACACTCCCACTCGCTGATACCGACAACAGGTTAACTTAAAAGCATGCAGATTTAAAAATCGGCTACTGGCGCTAGACAAAATAATCGTATTCTATTTTAAACAGGAGTGTCAACCAGCAAGAGTCTTTCCAACCTCTAAATGGAGCTTGAATGACCTGTTTTGTTAGTTCTCAAGTATCCGTGTTTTTTTGAAACTGAGGTTTTAAAATCTATCCTTTGCACTCCAAGATTTCACTAGTACAATTGCACATAACTATGCCGCAATAATTTAAATTTTATGGGTTATGGGCGCCGACTGTTTCTATGCGAATTCATAGTAATCCTAGCGAGTCAGTAAAGTTCTCTTGGTTCTTTGATAGACTCGGGGTAATGCCAGCGCAACGCGGAGTGGTTTCATATTTGTTTTAGAACAATGTTGTTGAAAACAAATTTTTGAAAGATAAACATAACCTCGAATGGTTTTCCGTCAGAAAACGTAAAAATACTCTTCTCTCCCACTGCGGCCCGATTTAAAGTTTGTTGACAAAACACCTGCAGTTACAAAGAAATCGTATAAATTCTGCGGTCTAACGGCCAACACTTGAACTACGTGTATCTCCCAAATTCAATGAAGTGTGATTGATTGATCGGTTTTCTTTTCCGGAGTGCACAGGCTTTTAGAAAAAAGGAAATTTACTTTTTATTTTCGCTAAAGCAAGGAAATATCAAAAGTAAAAATGTAATCCAGAGGAAATTGTGAGTATTTCTCTATTTTTTTTGTAAATCGGGTTTGTTCTAAACCGCAATTATTTTGAGGCTTTTGGGATAGATGACAGCACCAGAGCTTTTATTTTGAAAAAAAAATAATTAAGAATTTTGAAAAATCCTTCAGATATTTTTGTTAAGCATTTAAAAATGACATGTTCCTATACATTGACTTCAAGAACGGGCTAGAACAACAGCTGCTTAACTAAAAAGCAGGTTTCAACTCTTTTTCGATTTAGTATCCTTTAGCCTACCATAGCGGCCATATTGACACCCAACTAACAGAAAATCCATATTTTACGTGTCAAGTTGGTTATAAAAATGGCGGCAATCTTTGGCTACAGGGCACTGAAGAGATAAGAGTTAACTGGCTTTTTAGATGAGAACGGTGTTGGCTAGAATAACCAATTAAAGTAGAAAAAAGTCTGGAATTTAATTTTTTTCCAAATAAAATACCTCAAAATTTACATTTTGAAAAAACCAATCAACAAAATAATTATTGTTTTAAAATTTAAAGTAGATAAACCACCTCTTGGCGTTGGTCTACAATAAACGATGATTTTACTCGAAATCCGACATCCCGGGTCACTTTGACATTTACTGGCTTACCCAGATTTCATTAATTTTTACGGAGTATTTGGACTGTTATAAAATCCAATCTTGTATATTTTCTAATTTCTAAAAATTTTTAAAAGTGATTGCTGGCTCAGTCCACCACCATGTCTCGCTCATGAGCAAAGTCATTTTCAAACCCAATGTAAAGTTTTTTAATTTTGCACAGTGAATGTTTGAAACGTTATCCCGGGATGTTTCACGTGTGCTTTTACATAATATTTTAATTAAAAAAAAAAATAAAATTTTGGAAAACCTTGCAAGTTGTTTCTTATTCCAGTGTTTCCTAACCTGTACGAAATTTTTTTATTTAAAAAAAAAACAGAAAATTACTTACCGCAGAGGTCTTTCCGACTTTTTGGGGTAGAAAGGCGGCATTGCCATTTGGAGTAGCGACAAATGGGTTTGTTTCTTTCTAAAATGCCAAAACAAGCAATTTTATTACCTTCTATAACCTTTGTGGAAAAATATTATTATGTTTTATTACTCTTGAATTTTAAAAATTACGCCTTTGTATGGCCACAATATAAAATTAGATATTCAGAACATTTTCATCTTTTCTCAAAATGCATTTTCAAAAATTAAGCGATTTATTCAGGGCTCTGGAGATTATAATTTATAAAAACAAAGTGAATCTCGTGTCCGCAAATAAAAATTAAAGTAACACTCGTGGCATATCGGACAAAAGGTTTTTGTTTCTCACTTCATTACGACGAGGCCTCCAATATCTAATGGAGAATCCAGAAACCTACAGACCTGTTTCATCCTTATAAGGAATCATCAGGGAGTTATAGGACTGTACCTGGCAGTTGAAGCTACACAGGCACCATGTACACCTCTCGAATTTAACACAAAAAGTTTGTAATCCGCGGAGACGTGGTACCTGTGTACACCACCTGTCGAATAAACCGCTGCTGCGAACGTTACCTCTTTTTAAGAGTCATGTTACAGTGCCCTTATACTTTTACAGGTTTCTTCTTTATAACCTGCTGGAAAGTACAGGATTCGGTATTTAAGGTCTTCTGCATTTTTCAATTTTGATGTTTTTGTTTCTCGGTTTAGTCGACAGGTGGCGCACACAGGTACTACGTCTCCGAGGATAACACACTTTTTGTTTTAAATTGCATGGTGCCTGTGTAGCTTCAACCAGAGACAACGTAATAACTTACGGAGACTAACAGAAAGATAGGGCTGCGCAGGAACTACGTTCCTGTAGGGCATAGCGCATTGCGGCGGAGAGTGAAAGTAATGCTTGTATTAAGTAAACACCTACCTTGCCCCGTCCATCTCTTCCTATATGATCAAGAAAGAAAGACAGAACATTTTTCAATGTCAAAATACGTTTCACACAATTTTAATTTAGTACCTGCCGATTTTTGCCACCGCTTGTTAAAGTCTGTCAAGCCTGGCAAGCGGTTTTTTTAGATTTTAAACAGTGAGTTATTTTAATCAGTTTTGGTTGGAAATCGCGCGAGTTTATGGGATTAGCTATATGCCATTCAAATCAGGCTGGATCACTACCATTAAAGCTAGAGTGCATGGGACTATTTTAATAATGCCGAAAATTGGAGTTCATATTTTTGCGAACTAAATCCCTGAAGAAAATATTGCGATGATTTATACAGAGTTAAGCAAGAAGATAATAAGTTAAAATACAACAAAAAAAAAAGAGATATAGATTAAAACATTTATAAAATCTGTAAGACTTTTAAACTGAGATTTCTCCCAATTAATAAAAGAAAATAACATAATAAAATGTTGTTACCTTTAACATTTGATAATATTCCTCAGCATAGTTATAACCCCCTCCTCCTATTTTAGATTTTAAACACTGCAAAAACAAAAAACTTTTTGTAAGCTAAAGAAAGTTTTTTAGCTGCATAGAACAGTACAAAGTTGGATAAGGTATAAGGTACTAAAAAGTATGAAAAAACTGCGCTTGTTAAGTTTTTTCATATCTTTTTATTATTAAATAAGCATATGGCTATACAAGTAGTTCCTTCCTGTAGCCACTGTCTGCGCTCGTGTCGCCGACAAACAATTTCCCAAGTATAACACAGTATCGATCACTCTCGCGTAGCTATATTACTTTCTCTATGGCTTTAACTGCCAGGTACAATCCTATGACTCCCTGATGATTCCTAATAAGGATGAAACAGGTCTGTAGGTGTCTGGATTCTCCATTAGATATTGGAGGCCCGGTCGTAATGAAGTGAGAAACCAAAACGCTTTGTCCGATATGCCACGAGTGTTACTTTAATTATAATTTATAATCTTGAATATTCTGATCTTTTTTAAATTTAATGACAGACCCTGTTAGTATAAAGTCCTAAGTGTACCAGATGAGTTTTATGCTCTGCATTCCAAAATCCACAACTCTCCCCCTGATTACTACCTATTTTTTTAGATTGGCAATTGATACTTACAGTTGCAGCAGAGCTGGATGCTTTCAGTCTTTCTAAAATTTAAAGAAACAACAAGATTACTAAAAATATTGTCTTCAAATTATTATTTTACACATAAAACACTGCAAAAACAAAAACACAAAAAAAAAGTACATGCTTCTTTTATATCAGAAAAATCTGACAAATTATAACATTGACTTACCCACAAAATTAGTTTCTTTATGGTGATGATGACAATGATTTATATAATCGGAATTCTAGGCATTTGTCAGCTAAATAATTTTTTACTCAAAAGAAGTTTGTATAGTTTGGATGAATTTAAAACATTTTAGCAATTTTTTCAACAAAAAAATGTGCTACACGCAATTTCCACACAAAAGAAGGTGTTGGTTAAACAAGGCTACAAGAAATTTATGTTATCACAAATGCCTCTAATCCAGATAATAACCTCCATTAACCTAGCGACCCTCGTAGCGACCCCACCTCAAGAAAATCAAAATTTAGTCACACCATAATTATGTGCTAATTTCATCCTCAATCAAAGAATTTTGTGCTCCTCTGGTTTCTGAGAACATCAAAAAAGAAAATGGGGTAGCTAGGTTAATATTAACTTTAGCAACCCCAACAGGAAATATGGCGCCAAAAAAAATTTTTGGTTTTAAAATTATGTGTTAATTATGTACTCCACGAATATATAAGAAAAAAATTGAATTTTTCATTTTACATTGTGTATTTTTTTTAAAAAAAGGGTGGGGTAGCTAGGTTAATATTAACTTAGCGACCCCACATGCTTCAAAATTTCCAAAACCAGTATTATCTGCATATTATGTGCTAATTTTTAGCTACCCCATTTTCTTTTTCGATTTTCCCAGAAACCAGAGGAAATTTTGATTTTCTTGGGGTGGAGTCGCTAGGTTAATGGAGGTCAAATAATAGCACCTTGTTAGAGAATAAACAATCCTTAGGTTAAAAAAAAATAAGCATTTTAATTATTTTTAAATGACAATATTAAGCAAAGCTGTTGAAAAAATTATTTAGTAAATTTTTTGTTAGGAAAAAGTATTTTGCTTTCATTTGACAAGACTTCAATTTGCTAAGCTTTTATTAACAAGTTACATTACAAGAAGCCATTAAATTTATTCTCTTGAAATATATAAGCATTTTGTTAAGAGTAATTATTATTTTAAAAATTGCATCTACTATATTGAAGATTATGATTTTTCATCTCTCATGTTAAAATAGGTTTTAAGAAAATTTCTATATTTATTCCATAAATTAAGAATATCAAGGATGTTCTTTAAATAACATAACAAATATACAGGGTGTGCCAAAAAAAAACGCAGTTTTTAAATTATTATAACTTAGCGGGAAGTCGTCCGATTTTAATAATATTTAGCTTTTTGGAAAGCCAAAGCTTCAAAATTTATAGGACCAATGTCAAACTTGACATTTTCTAAAAATCCGAGATGGCGGACCTATTTAAAAAATAAGCATTTTTAACCTCCCTAGATTTTTTGTGTGCGACACTGTAATAAATCTGAAACATCGGTTACGAAGCCACATTCTTTCGAATCAAGCTTATTAAAGATTTAAAAGTTTCTTATTTCTTGTCCGAATTTTTAAAATATTTCATTGGTGTGCTTGGCAAGGATGTGGCTTTGTAACCGATGTTTCAGACTAAATACAGTGTTGCAGAAAAGCTTGATTTTGCAGGTAAACTCTGGTCTATTTAAAAGTTGCAAACTTCCTTATTACTTGTCCGAATTTTTAAAATGTTACATTGATGTGCTTCAAAAGAAGGTGGCTTCGTAATCGATGTTTCAGATTTATTATAGTGTCCCACAAAAAAAAAAACATCTAGGGGGGGGGGGGGTTAAAAATACTTATTTTTCAAATAGGTCTGCCATCTTGTATTTTTAGAAAATGTCAAGTTGAAGCTTTTGGCTTTCTAAAAAGCCAAATATGAACTGAAATTAAGTTATAAGTATGTTTTTATGGTTAGATCCAAAATTTATGGTCAAAAAATTATATCGACTTCTATTCAAAAATGTTTTGTTTTTAGTTTTTATGGTTTGACAACTTAGCAGAGATGAAAAGAATCATAGATCTTACGGATTATTTAATTACCTTTCAAAATGTTGAAAGTCATTGGGGCACCGGCCGACATCAAATCTGAACAACAAACACAAACAAAGCATGTATCATCAAGGCACTACTAAATACTACTAAAATTAAGACCTGTTTTGTAGATTTTTGTATGGGATGCGGACGAAAAGTGACTCAACATGGAGTTTTTTTTATTCCCTGTAAATGTAACCTCAAAGAAATTGCAACAAGAAGACTTTTAAAAACAAAAGATCCAAAGATCTTGGGCGGAAAAAACGAAAATTCAAATTGGGATGAGTATCCCACAAGGAACACACAAAGGACCAAAGCGAAAAGGGGAATGATCAAATGATTCAAAGTTGGAAATCAAAATGTCTGATGGTGTTATGGTGAAACTCTGTATAGGGAGTGGGTGGTTCAGCAGGACAGTTAGCAATCAACACACATAGGGTTTTGGGTTGCAAGGTTCTTGTATTTTCCTGGCTATAATTAAATAAGTAAAATTACAATTTATCTGAAAACGGAAAAGGAAAAAATAAAATGACTAAACATGAGAAATTAAGTTACTGAATAATTCAAAACTATATATATCTCTACAAAGATATAAAAGAACATATTAAGTACATACCTATAATTAAATAAGACCCAGGCAACGCAGTCGCGAAAACAGTTTTGGGACCCAGGAACTTGAAAGGTTCTTTTTTTTTTAAGTGGCACAGGAATGGATGTTTAAGCAGTTACTTTAAAGGCGGGAGCTAGACGGGTGACGCGAAAAAGCGAAGCCAAGCCGAAAATTTAGAGGGAAAAATGGACAGTGACGTCACGCTACTGGTACGACCCGGTAGAACCACAGTAACCAAATTATTGATTAAGCGGTACAAAGGTAGGCGAATTTACTATTGATTTTCATAAGGTTAAAAAGAGAAATTTATAAAAATAATTTATTTTAAACTGCTAGTTTTAGGTACTTTAGATAGGTGGCACCAAGGAACTTTAAGAACATCTATTAAAAATATATAATAAGAATAATAATAATAATGTGTTATGCTACAGTGTTGTTTGGGGAGGGTGACCAGTAAAACTACTGATAGGAGCCCATGCTGGTTGCCCCGGGGCGAAACATCATTTGATCATTCCCCTTTTCGCTTTGGTCCTTTGTGTGTTCCTTGTGGGATATTCATCCAAGTTTGAATTTTCGTTTTTTTTCCAATTAAAGTGCATGAATCAGATTGTAATAGCTATAAAAATTGTGACTGCAACCTTATAATATGAACACTTAAAAAGGAGAATCCCATATAGACTATGTGTGTAGTAAAGTAAGAAAGCTCTTGTACAAATTTTATATTTTGCGTCAAAGTTTAACCAAAAAATGTATTCTTAATATATATAAGTCATTAGTAGAATCAATTTTAACATATGGAATATGTATCTGGGGTGCTGCGACTGATAGTGTACTACTTCCATTGGAAATAACTCAAAAAAAGATCCTCAAAGTAACACTATTTAAAAATAAAGATTATCCATCAAAAACTCTTTATAGGGAGGCTGGCGTGTTAGAAGTCAATAAATTGTATATAAAAACAATAGGATCAAACCATATCAAATCAACCAAAAAAAAGGCACTTTTCGTTTTGACCATCTCCGATTTTGATGATTTTTGGTACGCTTATTCGTCTTATCAAAAAACTCAAAAATCCAAAAAAACAAATTTTTTGGATAAGCGGATTTTGTTTTATTGATTTTTGAAAATCAAGAAATTGACCAATATGTCCTTGACAGACACTTACAAAAATAGTAATATCTCAAAAACTATTGATCCTATAGAAGCGAGTGATAGCTCATTTTAAAGGGTTTTTAAAGACCTTTTTAAAGATGTGTAACACAATATAGTTTGTTTATTTTTTTTTCTTAATTAAATTTTTTTTTTTTTTTGAAAAATCTCAAAAACACATTTTTTAATTTTTTTTAAAAAAATATTTCTTTTTTTTTCAATGTTTTTTTAACATTTTTGGAAAATTTTAGGATGGAGAAATAATGGAGCGATACTTTAAAAAAATAATAAGATATTTAATAGCTGTATTAAATATCTTATTATTTTTTTAAAGTATGACTCCATTATTTCTCCATCCTAAAATTTTCCAAAAATGTTAAAAAAACATTTAAAAAAAAAATAAATATTTTGTTGAAAAAAATTTATTTTTAATTAAGAAAAAAAAAATTAAACAAACTATATTGTGTCACACATCTTTAAAAAGGTCTTTAAAAACCCTTCAAAATGAGCTATAACTCGCTTCTATAGGATCAATAGTTTTTGAGATATTACTATTTTTGTAAGTGTCTGTCAAGGACATATTGGTCAATTTCTTGATTTTCAAAAATCAATAAAACAAAAACCGCTTATCCAAAAAATTTGATTTTTTGGATTTTTGAGTTTTTTGATAAGAAGTGTACCAAAAATCATCAAAATCGGAGATGGTCAAAACTATTGCCTGGTTGACTTGATATGGTTTGACCCAATAGTAAGACTCCTTTGTAAAAATAAAATTGAAAAAAATACAGCAAGACATGAAAGTAACACAAGATTTGCATCACAACAGCTTTTGATCACACCAAACGTTAATTTTACTGCAGTTCAAAGAAGTTTAATTTTCACAGCACATAAGATATACAATGCCCTCCTATAGAATATCGAAACAAATGTTATAATAAAATTTAAAAAATGTTAAATTTGTGGCTGTTGAATCTAAATGTAGACATTTTGCAAATACAAGTGTAGTGTATTTAAAAAACCATTTAGTTGTAAGTACAAGTGAATAGGTGCACGCACAAATTTCATTAATTCATTGTGGGCCTAATTTTCCAATTTATTGTAAAGGCTTTCTCAGGTTTAATAAATACTTATTTATTATTTATTTCCACCCAAGATCTTTTGTTTTTAGATTCTTTTCGGTTGAAGTAACTTCTTTTTGTTTTTTTAAGATAACTTTTGTTTGAAAGTTTTAGACAATGATATGTTTGAAATTAACTATGTGTTTCTGACTTCCATTGTCTATATTTTATTTATACACGACGTTTCGATCAGTACAATCGCTGATCGTCTTCAGGTGCAAACTACAATCTATTCCTAAGGCTACGTACTCGGCTACGTACTTATATACTATGGGAAATCACTTAACCGTGAAGTTTAAGAAGTTGGCCGCCAGAGAAGGGGCTTCCAAATATTTGGATTTCAACACTTGGATTACTGAAAATACCCTGATTCTGCCCAATAAAGGCAGCTTCAAGGAATTTTCGTTTCTTCCAGTGTGACTCATTGTGCAAAACCTTTGCTTCTATCCACTTCATTCGGTGTTGTTTTGGCCATTCAAATCTTTATTAACGCATATAGCAATTACAGTTAAAAAATATATAATAGCCCAGTATAACTTAAAATAAATAAATTTTCACAAACAGCAATTATACAAGAATAATGCTTTTACAATTTTATACAATATAAGTATCACTTTTTATCACATAAATCATGACTTGAACTATAACAATTAAAAAGTAGTTTTACAAGATTAAGAAGATATAAAGTTAAGCAAATAAAATGTTTTTAGCTTGTTTGCAAAATACATTATAACTAGAGTTAAAAAAATCTATATTATATTTTCTTGGATTATAAAATTTGCAATTTTGCACATGCGATTTATAGGGTTATTAGTACCATAATTAGATCTATGAAATTGTAGGCTAAAAAGAACTATATTTCGAGAATTCCTAGGAGGAATGTGAAAACCAACCTCTGCCAGAAGTTCTGGAGTGTCCAACATGCGGTTCAAAATTTTGAGTCCCACTCTCCTTAAAAACTTTTTCTGCACTCTCTCCAGGCTCTCTTTATGCACAGCATAAAAAGGCTGCCAAACTGAACTGGCATATTCGAGCACCGACCGAACCAGTGCACAAAAAACATCCTTTAGTACAAAAATATTTTCTATCTCCTTCAGAGTGCGAAAAAGAAACCCCAGTATCTCATTGCTTTGTTGGTAATTTTTTCAATGTGTGTGCTAAATGATAGATCACTATCTAGCCATACTCCTAGATCTTTGACTACCGTTTCTCTTTCCAACTCCTCAGAATTAATAAAATACTTACAGACAGGATTGGTTGTTTTATTTTGCTAAAAGTAATAATATTACATTTTTTAATATTTAAAGTAAGATTATTTTGTGTGCACCAAGAAGAAAACAGATTTAGTTGATTTTGCAGAGTTTGGCAGTCAGTAGGATTTACAATAATTTTGTAAATTTTAAAGTCATCTGCATAAGCCCTGAACTGGCAGTCATAAAAAATACTTTTTACATCATTCACAAAGATGTTGAACAATAGAGTTGACAGATGTCCTCCTTGGGGTACACCTGATGTTACAGTGATTTCTGAAGAGATGTAGTTTTTGATTTTGACAGCTTGCTTGCGATCAGTTAGATTACTTTCAAACCATTTAAAGAGATAGCCATGAAGACCCACTGCCTTTAGTTTTGATAGTATGTGCCATGCATGTTCGGCATAATTTTCAAAACAAATTTAGAGATTGCTTGCTGGAGAATTTCTGGAACTTGTGGGGAGGAAGTCTGTATAGATGAGGAGGCTTGCTATAATGTGGTGTAAGTTGAGACTTTGTGTTGCCCAGAATATATCTGGAATACTTTTTTAAAGTTCTATAAACTTTACTTTCGATTGATTGTGTTGGATCTTTTGGGCAAGTTTATAGTTTCCTGGAAGGATCTGCAGCAGAATGGTTACAGCCTTAAACTTATAACAAATCAGATTCTATTTCTAAATTTTAGCAAACAGGACAAAACCATTCAAATGCATTCCTTACAATTCCATACATTAAAGGAGTATCAGAGAAAATTCGAAGAGTAGCGGAACAACTTTAACATTAAAACAGCTTTTAAATCTAAAAACACAATTCGAAGCCTTCTTTAGTAAAACAAAACCAAAGAACAAACAAAATAAGGAATGCATTTGCCTTGCCAAACAAGAAGACCACTATCTGTTAGGCTTAAGGAACATCAGACAAATACCCAAAGAGGTAAAACAACAAAATCAGGAATCGCCGAACACTGAATGAAGTGGACAGAAACAAAGGTTTTGCACAAGGAGTCACACTGGAAGAAACGAAAATTCGCTGAAGCTGTGTTCATTGGGCAGAATCAGGGTATTTTCAGTAAACCAACTGTTAAAATTCCAAATATTTGGAAGCCCCTTCTTGGTCAGAGCCAACTTTTTAAACTTCACGGTTGAATGATTTCCCATAGTATATAAGTATGTCGCCTTAGGAATAGATTGTACTGATCGAAAAGTCGTGTGTAAATAAAATATAGACAAGGGAAGTCCAAAACACAGAGTTAACTTCCAAGATATTTTTTAACAAATTATTGTAGGATAGAGTGTACTTAAAAACATATCAAAAGTTTGGTCACCAGATATGTCAAAAACAGTTTACTCCATGCATACACCGAGAGAGAAATACCTCAAAGAAGGTTGGATTTTATGAGTCTTTTGCAAATATCTCGAAAACAGTTGGCCTTACAAAGTAAAAATATTACCATAATTTATTGGTTATGTTATCCAATACTCTAATATATCTGCTAAAATTAATAATTAATAGTCCAAAAAATACCTTTCATTTAAAGTGACTTTTAAGAGATATTTCCAAATATGACAAAAGTGGTTTGACTCATGGTAACATAAGTTTACTACATAATGCTGACCACCTACTTAATTCTTGAAAATATTGCAACTGTCAAGTTATAATAAGGTTAAAAATAAAGAAAACAAGGTCAGTCAACAAAAGCTATTTTACATATCTCAAAAAGCTACTAAATAATGCTGATTATAAAATTCGTTAAAACTATGACTAATTGAGAAGTTGAGTCAGAAGTTTAACTCAAAACACAAAATTGTTTTATGACAGCTAGAATAGGTATTTAGTGTTTGATAAACTGCTATGACTGTGTCAAGTAGAAAAATTGTGCTACTTATTTTTATTACACAGGAAAATAACGGCGGCCATCTTGAAAAGAAAAACGATTTCTGATGGACCAATTTTGGTAAACAAAACGTAAAAAAACCTTTTGCTGCTATTTCTTTGTTGTAGTCATCATTATTTGTAGTCATCTAATGTACAAGCATTGTTTAAATATATAAGAAAGTTGGCCAACCTTATGGAAAATACCGTTGACACTTTTTTTGGTCCAAATCATTAAATATGTTGGACAAAATGAGTCGCACACTTTTCATTTCACACAGATTTTATTTTGGATAGGTTTTAAAATAAATTCTGTATGTAACTTACCTCCATATTAAACATTTTCCTGGAGGGAGGGTTCTTTTTTTCTTTTAAACTATCAAAAAATTCCCATGGATCAGAATTCTCCAAAAAAAAAAAAATAGGAAAATTAAACAAATTGTTTAAACTTAACATATAGGCAAAAAGAGCTTATTATTTTTCACAAATAAATACTTAAATCTCTACAAAACATGTCTTTAAAATATCCTACTAAAAATATTACTTTTCATGCTATTTATATTTAAATTCCTAATCAAATGAACTACAAAGAATTTCAAAAACAATAAAAAACAGCCTTTTAAATAATTTATTTCTCTCAGAGAAAATACCGAATTTACTTCATGCGATCTCAAGCAGCATTTTTGACTAAGTAGTAAATTAAAATAGGTTTTGCCATAGATTTTTAAATACAATTTTAAGGTATTGTTTCAGGTAGTTTTTAATTTTCCTGTAACATAAAAAATACTATTGAGCATAAAAATTGAACCCAGTAATTAATTAAGCTAGTAAAATATTAAAATTGAATATTGATTTCTGTTTTTTCTTACGATTTGCAGCAGGAGACGGGCTGGGAGCCTGCATAGCCACTTGCTTGTAGTTGTTTGGAAGAGCCATTTTTAGCTGGGAATGGTGCAACTAGAACAAGGCAAATTTATAGAAACAACTGATTCCTAATCTTATTAAAAACATGCCAGAAAAATTTGCAGTAAGTAATGAAACACAGCCAGTTTTTTGGTAGGCACAAACAATTTAAATAAATGAGATTTTTTCCTAAACACAAACTAGCTGGCTGGGGCCTTTCTAGAGCTCGCTTGACCACCTGCACAATTCCTCACTGTGCGTACTTGTCTTTGTTATGGTCATAACAATCACTAAGCGAGTGCATCCAACCTCACTTTTTTGATGTTTTGTTTTATTTACTATTATTTTTTGTAGTTTAGGTTTAATGGAAACAGTTTTTTTGTGGAACCTACAAAACACTGTTGCCAACTTTTCCTTAGGGGCAAGTTTGTAAATTCACCGGTGCCAACAAAAGAGTTCATAAATTTTAGATGGATTTCACCAGTCCAACAATAGAGTTCCTAAATTTTTCGATGGATTTCACCAATCCAACAAATGTTGGCACCGATCGCCACCGGCTTCGGGAGTCGGTGGAAAATCTTCATTGGATTACTGTGACTAAGCCTATGACAAAGCATAATCAAAAGCATTGCATAAACACTTTCATAAGACAGTAGTTTTAACTTTTTTATGACTAAGACTGTAACAAAAATTAAAACAAAGGCTAAAGGCAGGTTTACCCAACTTTTCATATTGATAATTCATAACAATTCATTGTCTGTAAGCACAATTTTCGTGTTAATAAATAATTTAAAAGCAGCTGTTTATCCAAGAGTTCATAAGTATAGTGCATTAGCATAAATTTTGAAAATTGACAAACCAAATTGACAAAAATGAAGAACAAAAAAAATGTTTTTCTGTACCTAACTTTAACAGGTTAGATATTCTTCCTTCTTGCTAAATTTCTGTTTTTGAATATCATCTAAAATCAATCACTTCTATTTTGAAATCAACCAACCAAAATGTTATCTTTGCTTTTTTCATATTGATAGTGCATAAAGTTAATATTAACCAACTTTTAAATTATGCACTGTGCTTATGAATTGTGAATTGTAACTATAAAAACGTGGGTAAACACTTCTGTAAACAATAATGGGGTCATTCCATATCAAATCAACCAAAAAATCACAAAAATTTTACGCGACCAATTCCAATTTTGATGATTTTTGGTATATATTTTCTTCTTACCATAAAAGTTGAAGATGCAAATTTTTAGATTTTTTTGATTCGTAGTTTTTTTTTTTAATTTTTCAAAATAAAAAAGTCAGCATTTTGACCTTAACAAGAATGTACAAAACTAGCAATATCTCGAGAACCACTTACACTAGGAAAGTAATAAATGGCTCATTTTAAAGTCATTTTGAAGCTCTTTTTTATGAAATATCACAACATAATTTTAACAAAAAAAAAAATTGAAAATAAAAAATTGAAAAAAAAAAATTGAAAAATTAAAAAGGCCATTTTTAATTTTTTTGAAAAAAATATATAATTTTGGTCAAAGTGTTACTTAATTATCCACAAAATTTTATGATGGAGAAATGATGGGTTCAATGTCAAAAAAAATATCAAAAATATTAAGTACATTAAAAATCATGCATTTAAAAAAATAAACATATTTTAGGAGCACCAATAGTGCACTGGATATTAAAATAAATAAATTTGTTGGATGGATACAGGTTTTAAAAAATACCCAGAGGCTTTATCTACAAATTATTTTATTTTAAACTCGCAAAAGAAATAAACAAACTTTTCTACTTCGTTGATAAAAATTAGACAGAAAACACTAAGACTAACTATATACCTTAAATTTATTTTTTTAACTTTCTTTTAAGAATTTCTGATGAATCTGACATTTCTTTTTTGCTGACATTGTAAGTTCTGCCAGTAGCAGTGTTGGGTTCAACTTTTTTTATAAGACTTTCTGGTTTAATAATTAAAATATCTTGAGGTGTTGGGTAAAAAAATGATGAGGCACGTCCTCGTGGATGAAGAAAGCTTACTTTCAGTTCTCCGCTCTCATTATTTTTCCCCAAGACACAAGCCAGCCACCAAGCACTGTCATATTCTACAGTGACAAACCCTGACTCGATATTTTGCAAAATAATGTTTCCACCTTTAAAAAGATTATGTGTTTCGACCTCTAAGCATGTAGAAAACTGTTTTGCCAAAAACGTGCTTTCTGTAAGAGGAATTACAGCATGAATTTTTTGTGTCCCCGGTATTGTTAAGACTTCCGCAAATCTTTTATTCAAAATTATTTCATGATTTGTATAATCTGCTTCTGTGCAATATTTAAAATCAATGCCAGATATGTTTTCTTCACACCAAGTAAACAATTGTAGAGGTGTCATTATTTGATTGTCATAGGGCCTCTGCAAACTGGCTTTGGCAGCAAGTCTTTTAACAGTTCCTCCCAAGCCATCGCAGGCACTTTTGCCATGCGAGGTGGCAAAATAATGCCACTCTGCTTCAACACCAAAATCTTTTTTATGCAGGCATATATTCAGAAAATTCTTTTTGTTTTTGTACTGCGCAGCACATCCATCCGAAAAATAAAAAATTTTGTTAAGTCCTGGTATTTTGATTTTTAAATCAGGCATTAATTTTTTTAAAAATAAATGAAATGCAATTGTATTATGTGTCAAGCTTTCCGAAATAAACACATAATTCAGGTTGTGCAGTTTACCATCACTTAGAAAATAAATGGCAAAAGGGTGGAGGGTTGCCTGGCTGTTATTCCAATGATAAGACTGGACTTCATCTTGCATAACAAAGGAATAATTTTCCGCAAAGTCGCAAGTGATCAAAGACTCTCCAGGTTTAAGGTTAATTTTTATTTCATTGTATCTATCTTTTTGCATTTTTGCAATAAAAGAATGTGATTTAAGTTTTACAAGATCATCAGTAAATTCCTGGACAAAATCATCACTTTTCTTAACAACGGTTTCCATAGTACACCTATCTACTGAGACCCACTTTTTAAATGAGACCTCATCAATTAATTCTTCCTCAAATTTTTCTATTAACGTATTTTTAAACTGTTCTACTCCAGGACATTGCTTGCATCTATTGCTTAAAAAACAGTCCACTTAAGGTGGATTACACATTAGTTTATAAAGGCAATCATGATAAGATATTGCAAGAGGCCAGTTATTTTCATCATATAGCTTATTTAATTTGGAGCCATTGAGCATTAGTTTTATATTTTGATGTATAGTACATACACATACAGTATGAGTCCCACTTTTTCCTGCCAGTATACAGTTTTTGGGTCGCAGTTCACAAAATTTTGAAAACCCAATTTTTTCATTGGGGTACTCAGTTTTAAACAATGCATAAATTTCTTTTAAATTAGCTAAGACTAATTTTTTTTGTACATATTCTTTTTCAGCTCCATATTTTCTGATAACAACATAACCTTTTTTACCTGGCATGGTCCTGCTAATGTCATCCCTTTGGTAAAAATCTACCACTATTTGGGCCACTCTATCACTAAGGGTCTTTCCCGGTTTGGGGTTAGGAGAACATAATATCCCATTGTCCTTAACTAACTGTTTTACAGCTCTGGCCAAATATTGAGAAACTCCAAATTCTTCTTCAATCTTCTTTCTACTCCAACTTTGAGGTAAACATGATAAAACTAGTATTTTCTCACTCCTCTTTTCGGTTTTTAAAAATTTGTCCTTTAACTGCTTAATCATTTCACTTTCGTCACTCTGGCATTCCTTTACTAGCGTTGAATCTGATTCCTTTGTAAATGCTTTCGCAATTGTATGCTGTACAATATCAATTTTTTCTTTGTATACATTTTTTCTTTTAATCGGCGACACACCAAGAAGCTCCAATGACTTGTTTAAAAGAGTAAATGATTCAGCAGGATCTTGAAAATCTGGATCATTTTGTGGAACTTGACTGGGTCTAAAAAAATTTAAAAAGTTAGTTTTTTATAAGAACTTAAAAAGGGGGTAACAGCTGACCCAAAATGTGTACATAATGCCAAGAAATTTGTACATAATGTCTGTATTCTCAAAATGCCATGCAAAATAATGCCATGCAAAATAATGCCATGAGATTTTTCCACTCCGTACTTGACGCAATTGGTTTAGTTTATTAATTTTATATTAAAAAATACTATTTGTTACTTACCCTGCCTCATCTTCTTCAGATGCCTTAAACTCCTTTGAAAGCTTTAGTCTACAACCATCACAGATTTTCATTCCCATTTTGACATTTTTGTAACTGCACATCCACTTGGTCACATTTCTTAATTTCCCAAAATGCTTGATTTTTAACTCTAGTGGATCACAGCACTTTACTTTATATTTAGTCCATCCACTTGCCTCACCCATAGTTGAAACTTTTAAAATTACACAGAGATGACTTCTGATAAACCTTCAGTCGAACTATTATGTATCGATTATTTGGAGCTGTATCAGGAAGATACTTGCCAAAAATTTAAAATCAATTTATGCAGGAATTTTCATGTCAGCAAGTCCCCACAATGTACCTAAACAGACCAATAAAATGAAGGAGGTGTGTCCTTAATGTTAAACAGGCAGTATTTCACAAAAGTATTGGCAGGTTTATACAGGCATATTTTCCTAAGAATTGGAACATCCAATAGTACGTCTCCGGTGGAAAAGAGGTTTTGTAAGTAAATATTACAATGGGGGGCAATGTTAATCTGATTACTGATACAGAATGAAACGTAGGATATAATTTTTTATTAAATAAAATATTGTTAAATATTTTTATAATATCGCTTTAAACCCCATTATATTCTTCTAATTACCAAAATGCATTGTCTATTTATAGGCGATTTTTCATGCATGTGCCATTTTTAATAAATTTTTTCACATTGAACCCATGATTTGTCCCTCTCAAAATTTTGTGAATAGTTTAATAACACTTTAAAGAAAATAATATAATTTTTTGAAAAAAATTAAAAATGGCGTTTTTGAAATTTTTCAAAAAAAAAATCAAAAATTTTTTTTTTTATTTTTTTTTTCAATATATGTTATGCAATATTCTCATATGAAAGGTCTTTATAAGAGCTTTAAAATGAACCTTCACCTACTTTTCTATTATAAGTGGTTCTTTGGATATTCCTAATTTTGTGCGCACATGTTAAGGACAAATAAGTGACTTTTTCAATTTTCAAAAATTAATTCAAAATAAACAACTGGTCAAAAAAGTCTGAAATTTTGGACT
The DNA here is from genome assembly GCA_963921995.1 of Oxystoma pomonae. Lineage (NCBI taxonomy): Eukaryota > Metazoa > Arthropoda > Insecta > Coleoptera > Brentidae > Oxystoma > Oxystoma pomonae. The sequence continues at coordinate 98,448,745 of OY998167.1, forward strand.
TTCCAGTTTTTTGGTAGGAAAAACATGTATACTAAAAATCATCAACATCGGAGATGGTGTGGTAAAATACCCCGGTTGACTTGATATGGACTGACCCAATGTATTTAACATTAAGACTATGAATAAAATTGTTCTTAGGTTATAAATTATCAATATGCAAAGTTGGGCAAACCTGCCTTATAAAACTATGCCTTGTATGAATGATATTTTACATACTATAATGTCTGCTGTATGTTGCTAATGCAGATATATGGCGTTCGCGTCCACAGTTGAAGTTCGTAGTTCACCTGCTGGAGATCAGCTTACTAAAACATGTAATTCCATTTATAATGTAAGTTCGCGTTTACCTTTCGCGTCCGCGTTCGCAGTTCTGAGATAACCCAGTTTTATGTTGCTGGATGGTGAAGTTCACATCAACCAATCATGAATGGGCAACAACTGTCATAAGTTTTGGTAGGAGAATATTCTCAACAGAGTTAATGAGATTAGAGATCTAGGCGTTCTGATGGATAACAAACTAACTTTTAAAAGCCACTACAATAACTTGAAGAATAAAGGAATGAAAAACATTGGCTTTTTTTATGGTAATAGTCTTCACTTCATGCACCAAACATTTAGACTACTTTACATTTCATTGGTCGCGCCTTGCCTTGAGTATGCCTCAGTAGTTTGGTCACCCAGCTATTTGAATGATGTAGAGATGATTAGCTCAGTACACAGAAAATGTCTCAGGCAATGTGTATTCAAAATGGGTTATGCTCGTGTAAATTACTATATTGACTATAAAGCTATAAGTGATTCTCTTAACATAGAAACCCTTGAATTGCGCAGGATCTTTTTTGATGTTTGTTTCATATTTAAAGTAATTAATGGTCCGATTGACTGCTATTATATTTTAAGTCTTTTAAATTTAAATACAAACTTTAGAACCAGAGAGAGAAACTTTTTCATTTATTTACAGAAAACATTTGTAGCATAGAGGGCAAAGGGTGAAGGAATAAACCAGAAAAAAGTTTTTCCTCAACCAGGATTTGAACCCGGGACCTCTAGAACACCAGTCTAATGCTCTACCAACTGAGCTACCAAGGAATTGGGGTTTTAACTGGCTATTCGGAAATCCTTTCGTCCGATTCATTTGTTAGTAGTGGGGAGATCTTTGAATAGATAAATAGAAATTTTGTAAACATGTCTAGGTTTTTAAAGCTGCAGTAGGCTTCAAAGATCTCCCCACTACTAACAAATGAATCGGACAAAAGGATTTCCGAATAGCCAGTTAAAACCCCAGTTCCTCGGTAGCTCAGTTGGTAGAGCATTAAACTGGTGTTCCAGAGGTCCAGGGTTCAAATCCTGTTTGAGGAAAAACTTTTTTCCGATTTATTCCCTCACCCTTTGCCCTCTATGCCACAAATCTTTTGTGTAAATTTATTAGGTTGCTAAATTTTCCCTTCATTTTATTTATTATCAACATCACCCTAATAACTACACTTTTTATAGTCCACTATCTAGAAGCCCCAGAATGATTAATGATATTCATAGCAATATTGAATTTCTTGATGTTCCTATCAAAAGGTGTTTGTGTCTTTGTAAGACAGATTTTCCAGTTATCTCTGAAGAAAGTTGTGATTTGATGAGTAGGAAACTTAAAGTTTTCTTGTGATATTAATAATACCTAACTAAAATTATTGTAAAATTCTTTAAAAATGGTGAAACTGTAAATTAATAAATAAATGCAGAATTTTGCCACATGATTCAAATTCAAATTCAAATCTTTATTAACGCATATAGCAATTACAGTTAAAAAATATATAATAGTCCAGTATAACTTAAATAAATAAATTTTCACAAACAGCAATTATACAAGAATAATGCTTTTACAATTTTTCATTTATCACATAATTTATCACCTATTTATTTATCTATCTATCAAGATGGCGGTTCAACACACAGACAAAATTAATAATTAACAATAATAAAAACATGACTTGAACTATCACAATTAAAAAGTAGTTTTACAAGATTAAGAAGATATAAAGTTAAGCAAATAAAATGTTTTTAGCTTGTTTGCAAAATACATTATAACTAGAGTTAAAAAAATCTATATTATTATTTTCTTGGATTATAAAATTTTAGAACTTTATTTCGAGAATTCCTAGGAGGAATGTGAAAACCAACCTCTGCCAGAAGTTCTGGAGTGTCCAACATGCCGTTCAAAATTTTAAAAAGCGAACAAATATTAAAAAAATTTCTTCGGTTTTCCAATGAAGTAAGATTTAAAAGTTTCATTATCTCACTACAATCGATTTTTTCGTAGGGAATACCCATTTTGAGTCCCACTCTCCTTAAAAACTTTTTCTGCACTCTCTCCAGGCTCTCTTTATGCACAGCATAAAAAGGCTGCCAAACTGAACTGGCATATTCGAGCACCGACCGAACCAGTGCACAAAAAACATCCTTTAGTACAAAAATATTTTCTATCTCCTTCAGAGTGCGAAAGAGAAACCCCAGTATCTCATTGCTTTGTTGGTAATTTTTTCAATGTGTGTGCTAAATGATAGATCACTATCTAGCCATACTCCTAGATCTTTGACTACCGTTTCTCTTTCCAACTCCTCAGAATTAATAAAATACTTACAGACAGGATTGGTTGTTTTATTTTGCTAAAAGTAATAATATTACATTTTTTAATATTTAAAGTAAGATTATTTTGTGTGCACCAAGAAGAAAACAGATTTAGTTGATTTTGCAGAGTTTGGCAGTCAGTAGGATTTACAATAATTTTGTAAATTTTAAAGTCATCTGCATAAGCCCTGAACTGGCAGTCATAAAATATACTTTTTACATCATTCACAAAGATGTTGAACAATAGAGTTGACAGATGTCCTCCTTGGGGTACACCTGATGTTACAGTGATTTCTGAAGAGATGTAGTTTTTGATATTGACAGCTTGCTTGCGATCAGTTAGATTACTTTCAAACCATTTAAAGAGATAGCCATTATACATCTGTCAACTGTCATTTCAGGCATTTTTGTAAAAAATTTTTTAAGAGAAATTTTTAAGTTTTTCTGCTTCACTTTGTGGGCTACATATATAACAATTGTGGCCAAAAGAAGCCAAACAATTTTTATATTTACTATCCATTTTTTTCCAAAATACTTATCAACAAGAATCACTTTCAAATGGGCAAAATCTTTTCCTATTTTTAGGTTAGTTTATGATTTTATGTCAACTGTTTTAAATCATATTCACTTGACCTTAGAAAGACCAATCAAATTTCAGCAACGAACTGCATTTATAAATACTGTTTTCTGAACTTCCAACTTACAAACACTGAACTTCAACTGCGAACGCCTTTATAAATTAAGCTTAAATTGTCTAAGGGCCCAGTTACTCAATTTTTAATGCATAATGCTCAATACACAATTTTGTCTTCTCTCTACTTTTTGAAGGGAAACAACGGCATTATACATTAAAACTTGAGTAACTGGGCCGTAATGTGTCTGCACCATTATTTATAAACGCGTTCGCAGTTGAAGTTCGGGTAATTATGCAGTATACGGTTTTCTGCCATTTTTGATTTTTTTTGAAAAATTCTTTATGGGGGCACCTTCCAGGGTCCCTAGGACCCCAAATCCGTCTGCGCCTGTTGGTTTTTTTTTTATTTTTTTTTGGTTTTTTTTAATTTTTTTTTACTAAAACAACCCAAACCAACACAGTCCAACCCAACCTAATTCAAACCAACCCAAAACACATTACAACCCCCCCTGGGCACCCTTTTTTCTCGTAAAAAAAAAAAAAATCGGGCGCAGGCGGATTTGGGGTCCTAGGGACCCTAGAAGGTGCCCCCATAAAGAATTTTTCAAGAAAAATCAAAAATGGCAGAAAACTGTATACTGCATAATTACCGAAGTTCGCGTTCGGCGTTCGTAAGTTCGTAGTTCAGAAAACAGCATTTATAAACGCAGTTCGTTGTTAAAATTTGATTGGTCTTTCCAAAGTCAAGTGAACATGATGTAAAACCACTGACACAAAATCATAAACTAACCAAAAATTGGAAAAAATTTTGCCTGTTTGAAAGTGATTCTTTTTGATAGGCATTTTGGAAAAAAGTTGATAGAGAATTCCAAAAACTGTTTGGCTTCTTTGTGGCCACACAATTCTTATATAGGTATGTAGCCCACAAAGTGAAACAGAAGAAAAAGTTAAGAAAAACAACAAACAAAAATGTATGAAATGACAGTTGACACATGTATCACGCGATGAAATCCTGGGATTTGATTGGTTGATGCGAACTTCACCGACTACCAACATAAAATTTCGTTATCTATGAACTGCGAACAAGGACGCAAAAGATGAATGTGAACTTTTACTATAAACTACGAACCTCAACTGCGGACGTGAACGCGTTTATAAAGCTGGGTTCATAGAGAAATAAAATAACATAAGATAAGATAAGTTAAAAATAACATAAGATAATCTAAAATAAAAAAAAATGGGTGTTCACACAGACAAATAACATATTCATTTTTTATTCTTCTTTTCTTTGTTAGTGGACTCGCGTACGGCGTTTTCAAATGGCTGTCCAAAAGCTTTTCCTTTTTTTCACAAATTTACAAAAAAAAATAAACAAAAAGATTTGAGGTTAGGTTCACAAAACAATTTTTGTGAAAATTCGTTCGTCGCGATGACGTCACGGTCATGCGCGGAACGCGATTTCAGATAAAATAAAATAAGAAGATAAAAGATTGCCATCTTTCTGTTATGTTATGTTATCTTATCCTATTTTTGGTAATTATGCAGTATACGGTTTTCTGCCATTTTTGATTTTTTTTGAAAATTTTTTTATGGGTGCACCTTCTAGGGTCCCTAGGACCCCAAATCCGCCTGCGCCCGATTTTTTTTTTTTTTTACGAGAAAAAAGGGTGCCCAGGGGGGGTTGTAATGTGTTTTTTTGATTGTTTTGGGTTGGTTTGAATTAGGTTGGGTTGGACTGTGTTGGTTTGGGTTGTTTTAGTGAAAAAAAATTAAAAAAAAACAAAAAAAATCAAAGAAAAAAACCAACGGGCGCAGACGGATTTGGGGTCCTAGGGACCCTGGAAGGTGCCCCCATAAAGAATTTTTCAAAAAAAATCAAAAATGGCAGAAAACCGTATACTGCATAATTACCCTATTTTTCTGTCCGTATGAACGCCATCAAGCAGTCCCATAAGGTGAACTATTTTATTTTCTCTTTATCTTATGTTATTTTTATTTCTGTATGAACCCAGCTTAAATCCCCTGATATCCATAGTCTGCACCTAAGAAATATACACTACGCTATTTTAGGTAAATTTTAGACGTTTCCAGCGCATTTACCTGTAAAATATTTGGATAGGATGATTAGTTAGAGTTTTAATGACTTACTTCTTGTTTAAACGCACTTTTAGGCACAAAAAAACTATTATTTTTACACTATCCCAAAAATGTCACCAAAACAACGCCATTTTGCAACTATGACTTCTGTCACTTGTCACTGTTAAGTGTCATGCTGACCATAGAACTGAAAAATCAACGTTGCCAAGCTAAAAAAATCAGAATCAAAGTAGTCCTTCTCTTTTCTTTGCATTTGTAAACAAAAATGTCGGCGAATAAGATCGGAATCCTATGTCAATGGAAGAAAACTACCTAACCCCACTTTTATGTTTACTTTTTTGAATTTTTCCAAAATTCATGTTATGATATAAATAAAAACAAAAATCCCAAAGAGTGTAATTATGCCTCAAATAAAAATTGAAAAAATCATAAGTTTTAGCAGCGAAGATCCGGTAAGTATTTCTAGTTTAATTATTTTAATAAATTTTCCCTCCAATATTTTAATGGGAGGCATCTTCATTTTGATAAGGAAGAAGAAAGACAGAAATACAGAATTAGCACTAAATTTATTCTTGTGCGTAAAAAAGAGTTGGGTAAACATCCCATAAGAAGCATTTTAGGTAATTATGCAGTATACTGTTTTCTTGAAAAATTCTTTATGGGGCACCTTCTAGGGTCCCTAGGACCCCAAATCCTCCTGTGCCCGATTTTTTTTTTAAGAGAAAAAAGGGTGCCCGGTGGGGGGGTTGTAATGTGTTTTTTTGATTGTTTTGGGTTGGGTTGGATTAGGTTGGATTGGACTGTGTTGGATTGGGTTGTTTTAGTGAAAAAAAATTTAAAAAAAAACGGGTGCAGGCGGATTTGGGGTCCTAGGGACCCTAGAAGGTGCCCCCATAAAGAATTTTTCATAAAAAATCAAAAATAACAGGAAATGGTATACTGCATAATTTTATATATCAACTCATCTTGAGATAAATATAATCTATTACATAAAAACTGATAAATCTCCTGGACTTGACAACATAAGCACCAAATTTATTGCCAAGGCACTAGCACCAATAAATAATAAACACTGAAAAGATTTACAATGAAACTTTACTTTAAAAAATGGGACCTTCTCACCAGATGCACTAAAAAAAGAAAGAATAACACCAATTTACAACAGTGGTTCACACAGTTCAATAAACAACTATAGACCTATTTTAGCATTAAATTCACTATATCTATTCAACTTTTCTCAAACTACTGCCCTAGATAAATCACTCCCAATAAGGGCACTTTTTTAAGATTTTTGTAAGGCATTTTAACATAATTAACCATAGAATTAAGCAAATTTTGTGTTTTTTTTGCAACTAATTGCGGCAAATTATGCACTAAGCGAATTTTGATTTCATGCAATATTCCTATCCCCTGCTCTGCTATCTTTATATAAAGTTAGCAAAACATTTTTTTTTTAAAGGGCACAAGAAATTTTTTTAATTTTGCAACTAATGAGCATCTAGTTAGCGGCAAATTATGCACATAGTAAACTGGGATTTTATGCAATATTCCTATGGCTGCTCTGTTATGTTTACATAAAGTTAGAAAAATATCATTAAAAAAAAATGCTGCAACAAATTTTTTCATTTTGTTACTAATTAGTGGCAAATAATGAGCATATATAATTTAACTAAATTTAAAAAATTGTTCTGATATCTTTATGTACAAGGCTTTCAAAATTTTTCGGGGGTTTCAGGTACTTCCAGAGTAGACATAGAAAATTCGACCCCCTTTGCAAGGCTCAAATTTCAAGACAAGATTTTTGGCAAAAACCGCATATCAATAATGTCTTCGAGCTAAAGAGGCTTTTTGAAAAGTCCCATAGAATAGAATAGAATAAAATTTATTCACCAGTAGGAATTGCATCACAAAGGTTTTGTCACAATTTTGGTCTTAAAAATTATTTATCAAAATTTTTGCTTTTAACATTAAAAAATCAAAAAATAAATCAAATGTTTTAAAAAATACTTAAAAAGCGGTGTAAAATGTTATACAAAACACTTAATAAAAGAGAAAAATAAACAATTTACAAAAACAAAAAACAAAACAAAACCAATTACATTTTGTGATAGGCCCTATAACTTATTATTTATGAAAATATCTTCGTAGCGTTGATTGCATTTTTATAGTTTTTAAACTAGAATTTAATTACCAATTCATATTTCATGAGTCACTTTTCGTTTTTCAGATATAACGCTAAGTTGGTATTTTTCTTATTTTTTTTATATTTTGAATGCTTTTAATTTCCTTTCCTCTTTCAAAAATCGCATGAATAGTTGTTGAGTTATTAAATATTTTCCATAAATCATATAGATAGTAGGATGTGATAAAAGTGGCACGCCACATTATTAAAAAAGTCTAGAGTGTCAAATTGCAAACAGGGATTCTAGCTCCTATGTAACAGACAAATGGGGAGGTTGAAACTATAGAAGGTCTGGTACAGCGTTCTTGAAGAACACCAATGACTAATTTAAAATCAAAATATAAGATGATAGATAGATAGTTTATTGTTAATAACATACAATAAAGTACTTTTACAAGTCCAATAGATACTTAGGTATTAGTAAATAAAAATTATTAGCCATTTTATTTTATATTGAACTACCTATTTAGTTAAAAGAAAATATAGATGAAATGTTATAAATTAGTATCTACACACTTTCCTATTAAGGGCAAAGATGATAGGCCCCTCGATAGGGCCCATGCTTGCTGGCTTAAATTTTAATCGTAGATAGAGAATACCCTTTAATTAGTGACATTCTACGTGCTCAAACTTTGATTAGCTTGGCTGTTTTTGAATCAAATTTGCAACCGAGGTTACTCAGTTTTATTTTCACAGTATTGTTATTATATTTATAATATTTTTTCTTTGTTGAAAATAACCACTTTAAATTTATTATTAACTATTATAAAAGCAAAAAGTTATCTTTGAACAAACTACCAACCAATTTATATTTCTTTTCCCTGACCCAAGTAATCAATTTTCAGTCACACCCTGCAAACAACATTCTTTTGTCAGACCCGGCCAAAAAATGGAAATGTCAAAATGTGGGAGAAAAATGTTCCACAGTGATCCTTCAATTGGAAAGAGCTTGCAACATTAGTAAAATTGATATAGGCAATGAGCACTCTGCTTATATTGAAGTTTTGGGTAGGTACTCGCTTTTCAATTTACCCCCATTTATCCCGCCACTTCTCGCGCCACCCTAACTTTTAAAAAACTACCATAGATCATGATGTAAATGATCCTGCAAGGCAAAATTAAATTACCTTCGGAAAAACTTACTACCGGGTGAGTCATAAAAAATGACACAAAAGGTTTTTCCCTACTACTTCTACAGTACTTAACCGATTTAAACAAAATATCCCTCATTTGTTAGGAAATAAATGTAGCTTTACAACAAGTGAAAACTTATGTCTACGATTTTTAATTCCAATATGGCGGACTCTATCAAAGGAAGCCTTCCAATGACGCTTGTTATTTCTGGTCATACGATTTTTTTTTAAATAAAATCTTAATTCTCAAAAAGCCTTTACTTTGCTGCTTTTAACAAGCCATTAACTTCTAAAATTGGTTGAGTAAATTTTGAGTTATGCTCTTTTTTTAAAATGAGCATTAAACAACAAGTCCTGATAATTCGTCCAAACTCAGCAAAAGTATTTTTGCTCTTATTTCTTTAATTTTTACCCGACATTAATAAACCGAACATGGTTGTGTTTAAAATAAAATACATCCTGATGCAAGCAAATACTTTTATTCGCCATTTTAAAATCCAAGATGGCGGACTTAGTTAATGAAATTACTTTTTTGACGCACGTTATTTCTGGTGATACGAAAAAAAATTTTAAACAAAAACTTTATGGCCAAAAAGCCTTCTCTTTGCTCCTTTTAGGGAGTCATCAACCATTATTATGGGTTAAGGGAATTTTGAGTAATGTTTTTTTTTTCAAATGAGCGTTTTAAACACCAAGTCTTAACAAATCGTCCAAACTCAACAACAACTGAAAACTTATGTCTACGATTTTTAATTCCAAGATGGCGGACTCTATCAAAGGAAGCCTTCCAATGACGCTCGTTATTTCTGGTCATACGATTTTTTTTAAAATAAAATCTCAAAAAGCCTTTACTTTGCTGCTTTTAACAAGCCATCAACTTCTAAAATTGGTTGAGTAAATTTTGAGTTATGCTCTTTTTTTCTAAATGAGCATTAAACAATAAGTCCTGATAATTCGTCCAAACTCAGCAAAAGTATTTTTGCTCTTATTTCTTTAATTTTTACCCGACTTTAATAAACCGAACATGGTTGTGTTTAAAATAAAGTACATCCTGATGCAAGCAAATACTTTTATTCGCCATTTTAAAATCCAAGATGGCGGACTTAGTTAATGAAATTACTTTTTTGACGCACGTTATTTCTGGTGATACGAAAAAAAATTTTAAACAAAAACTTTATGGCCAAAAAGCCTTCTCTTTGCTCCTTTTAGGGAGTCATCAACCATTATTATGGGTTAAGGGAATTTTGAGTAATGTTTTTTTTTTCAAATGAGCTTTTTAAACACCAAGTCTTAACAAATCGTCCAAACTCAACCAAAGTTTTTTTGTTCTAGTTTCTTTAGTTTTTATCCAATTTTGATAAAATAACCACCATTGTGTTTGAAATACCGTACATTCTTATGAAAGTACATATCTTTTCCGCCATTTTAAAATCCCAGATGGCGGGTTTCAATAAAATACACCTCTCAACACCGGTGTTTTCTTATCAATTTGTCGTCCTGACTGAGATTAGGTACCTTGCATAAAAAGATTGAATTTCTGACTATATTATAAAATGCAAAACACGCCACGGTTTGCTAAAATTGGTTTAGTAATTTTCTAGTTATCATGTTTTGTGTAAGAAAATTAAATCACTGGACATTTATCCTGGTTACTGAAAATGTGAAATGTATGAACTACTCGTTTATAATAATAACTACAATATACATGAAAAAGTTCAACAAGTGTGCTCAGGATGCACAGTTTATGCAAGCCAATACTGTTACAAATGTTTGCTAGTGTCTTGTGAGTTTTTCTAAAAATGGTAAACAAGGAGGACAAATTGATAAGAAAACACTGGTGTTAAGAGGTGTATTTTATTCAAACCCGCCACCTTGGATTTTAAAATGGCGGAAAAAAATATGTACTTTTATAAGAATGTACTGTATTTCAAACACAATAGAATAGAATAGAATATAATTTATTAACCATTTTACATTAATATTATTATAAAAAACAATTGTTCAAATTTTAATATTATTAACCAATATAAAACAAAAAAACTGTAGGTACCAAGTATAGGAACAATGTAATCATAGATTTTTCTTTTTAAGCTTATTTCTAAATTAACTCAAAGGCATGGAAAAAAGTCTAATTGTATGCTATTCCCAGAATGACACATTCTTTGAATTACTTTATTCAAGGAATAATTTCTGTTATGAGATTCTAAATAGAAAGTATCTCTATTTCTTGTATTTCTTTGTGGCACCTTAAAATCAATTTTTTCAAGAAGCTGAGGTGAGCCAATCATCCCATTTACAACCTTAAATAAAAAGACCAAATCTAAAATTTCTCTACGGTTTTCCAGAGATGGAATGTTCAATAATTTAAGAATTTCAAAATAAACAATGTCAGAGGACAGGACAGGAATTTTAAGTTTAAATGCAATAAAACGTAAAAATCTCTTTTGCACCCTTTCTAAATTGTCAATATGACACTTATAGAAAGGTGACCATACACAGCTTGAGCATTCTAAAACTGACCTGACAAGTGAGCAGTACACATTTTTAAAACAATTGATGTTATGAAAATCAGACAAACCTCTCTTAAGAAAACCCAACAATTTGAAAGCCTTATTACAAATAAATTCGTAATGAGCTTTGAAATTTAAAGTTGGATCAAAGAAGACCCCTAGATCTTTCAAAGTTGATAATGGTTCTAGTAAATTATTGTTGATTGACTAGTTATAAAAAATAGGATGAGAGTTTCTGTAAAAACCAAAGACGTTTAACTAAAATAGACCCATCAAGTCATTCATAAATTGCTTTGAAACGCGACCAGTCGTTAGATTTAGGGAAAACCATTTTCAGTTTCACTGGCAACGCTGCACCAGACATGCTCCTCCTCACACATGCTCCAACCACCTTACGTTTAGCAGCGGCCAGAAGCGGCTCGTTATTTATAAATGTAAAAAGTTTTGGTCGTTATTTTCAGACTTGTCAATTTGTTTTGGAAATACAATCTTTAATTTTTTTATACTTAATAATTGATACCCAGGGCATGGAGAGGTATTATATTTGTCATTGTGAAAATATTTATGTAAAGATATAACATAGAAAATATTATTTTTTTAAATGTTCTCCAGATATTTATCTGCCTAATTAGTGCGCAAAGTGATACTTTTACGCAAGGGAGGAGTTCGGCGGGAAAGACACTTCCGTAAGGGTTAGGTACAATTTTTTTTCTACGAGTGTTTATTTTTAGAACACACATTTCAAAATTTAAAAATTTGGTCCATAAAGTACCATTTAAAAAAAAATTGCGTGCGTTAAACGTTTTTTCACGCACGCTATGACAGTTTTTTATGCGCGCCGTGCTTATTTTTTTACGCACGGCGTGTTTATTTTTTTACGCACGGCGTGTGGGAAGTTGAACTTTCCACATTAAAATTGATATGTAACAGTAGACTTTTTCACACGCATTTGCGAAGTATTTTCTTTACCTATTTAATGTCAAGTGACCTGCAAAACTTTATTAAAAAATTAGCAAAGGTAAAAGTATTTTTTTAGCATCGCGTGAATTTTAAGCAAGTTTAAAAATGAAAACAAAATTATTTTTTGGTTTTAATTTTAAAAATACCAAATATATATAACCTTAGGCAGAAGCTTTTTATGCAAATTACCAAAAAACCAATGTGGAAAAAATAGCAAATTCGACTAAAAATAGTGGTATTTCGAAAAAGGATGATACCTATATTATAGGTACTATATGATGGTTTTTTGTTGTGTAAAAAAAATTGAATTTATATAAAAGTATCTTTACATTTTTAATAAATACAAGAAAATCTTATGTGGAGTATCTACCTATGTAAATATTATAGATAAAAAGTTGTAACAAATATACGGTACTATTTATAAACAAATCTCAGCAGAAAAAATAAGCTGACTATAGATAGTATCAAAACTGTGAATGTAGTTATAAATAAATATCATACGCACCTCTTACATTTTTTTGCTACTCATATAAGATATTTAAAAATGTTGCAGCAGGGGTTGGTTCACTATACCAAATATAGTGTAATTAATTATAAGTGCTTACCATATTGTTTTTATTACAAATTCGCAAAAATATCCCAAATAAACTTATTTCTTTCCTATATTTATTAATTACATTTTGTATTTATTGCCACACTAGTTGCACGCCTATGGCGGCCTATCACAAGATGGCGTCGAAAAAACATATGATAACAAACCTGTGAAATGTTTGGTTTTCACCTGCAATCTCCAGTTTTCGTCACACTACGCACTTTGTCACATCACTTTTGCCACAAACACTTAAAAATCTATTGCAAAAATATTAAAAAAACTCTCGATTAATTTGTAAAATATACCAAAACCTCGATTATGCTAAAGCTACAACGCCGTAGAGAAATTATGAATGGAGCAGCGTACACACGTTTATATGGCTGACCCGCCACAAATTCGAGGTTGTCACATTGTTGTAGGATTTATTCCCGATATATATTGGGAAATAGAAAGAATTATTCTTTCGGCCAAAATATCAGGTATTTTATATGATATTTCGATCGAAAAAATGAGGTATATTTCAAGTACCATAACATGTAACTCCACATTAAAAATTCTTTATTGATTTAAAATTGTGAAGATTCAAGGAAATTTAAATGCAATTATATAATATACCTAAATTTCTTTATATATTTGAATAATAATAAGGTGTTTCTCCATGTTTAAAAAAACAAACCGGAGAATTTGCATAATTGCATGTATATGATAAAGTTATAAAAATAATATGTTTTTAAAAACATTACGTGTAGAGATACAACTTTCATCGTAATCTGGCATTGTCGCCAAATTGTTTACCTTATGTCTGATCGCAACTGTGGTAAACATAATGTCTTTATTTAAGTTATACCTTTATGGTAAAAACGCATCACTTTGCACTTATCTATATTTAAAGAAAGTCCATTGTGTGTGCACCACTGTGAAAATTTTTTAAGGCTGTTTTGAATCTTTAGACAATCTCTGACATCCCTCACTATTCTATAATCCTTTAAGTCATCTGCATAGAGCAAGATGAAACAATCCACGAAACAGTCAAATATGTCATTAATAAAACAAATAAATAAAATTGTTGATAAATGACCACCCTATAGCACGCCTGACCTGACAAGTATTTCCTCAGATAAACAATTTTTTATTTTAACTGATTGCCTTCTGTTAGAGGGATAGCTCCCCAGCCACTCATGCAAAGATTCATGGAAAAGTTTTATATTTACATGATCGAAGGCCTTGGAGAAGTCAGTGTGGACTACATCTACCTGTAATCCATCTCCAAAAGCATTCAATATATACAGACCGCTTCAAGCTACTGCGAACATAGGGCGGAAGAAGTCTAATTTGCGAGTGTACGTACATGCAGAGACACCGCACGTCTATCAGTGAAGCAACCAATACTCAGGCTTGCGATCACCACTTGCATGACTTTCTTTTGGTATTTAGTACGCCTCTAACCACGGTGCTGTGTGGAGCGTAGTCAATGAAACCGGAATTTGGTCAATAAATACGCAAATTTTTATAACGTAATTTTCTTATTTTTTGTCACTGATAAATAAGAGCGTTTTATTGTCAACTGCTCAGATTTATCAGTGACGACGTGTTACAATGAAAATAATAAGGAGAAACAAAATAAAAGCAAGTAATACATTCTAAAAACCAAAAAGATTCTCCCAGTCAAAAAAAAATTAAAGCAAATGTTCGAAAAGTCCTCCTTGCTCGGCTAGACAATATCCTAGCCTACTATAAAAACCCTTTCTAACGTTTCCAAGCATGTTAGGGGTGATAATTTGAAAAGCTTCTTCAAAAACAGATAGAAGTCATTAGGAGCAAGATCGGGAGATCGAGCTGGCCATAAAATAGTTCCCCGTGTACTTATAACCCGATTAGGAAATACATTATCAAGATATTCCCTAACAAGGCCAACATTTTGAGCGGAACAACCATCTTGTTGAAACCATGTTTCACCAAATCTTACACCTAACAACTGCCTAGCAGTTGGAATAATGTGCTGCTGCAGTAGATCCAAGTATCTAGGACCATTCAAATTGCAATTTCCATTAATAAAAAATGGCCCAATTACGTGTTCCCTTATAATACCCCCCCCCCAAACATTTAGTTTTTGGGGATACTGTGTTCTTACGTCAAAATACAAATGCAAATTTTCCCTCGACCAATATCGAACGTGTGTTGGGTTATGACGATTTGACCATTTGACCATCTACACTTTTTCGGCAACTTCGTAGACATCCATTTTTGGTTTTAAAAATGTATTATTTCAATTAAGAACTTACCCATCTGTTTCTCGAGCAAGGCAGAAATAAAACAAAATAATAAAAACAAAATGAATTTCCAAAAGATAACACTGCAGCGTGCTTCGAATCCACCTCGGTCGTACGGCACGGAGAGTAAATTGGACTTGATTCCCCCTATGTTCGCAGTAGCTTGAAGCGGTCTGTATTCCTCCAGGATCATTAAATTTGTGGCTGTGGACCTACCTGACATAAAACCGTGTTGCTCTGGAATAACAATACTCTTTATTGGAAAATATATTTTATCTGAAATAACGGACTCAAAAATCTTGGAAAATATTGATATTATAAAAATTGGACGATAGTTATCAATCACTGACCTGTTGCCACTTTTCAGGATCGGTGTTATATAGCTTTTTTCCATTCCTCTGGAAAAACGCCACTTCATAGTGATAAATTAAAAATTTTAAAAATTTTGTGCAAAACAGGAGATAAACACAACAATGGTGGTTGTTTTATCAAAATTGAATTACAACAAAAAACTAGAACAAAAAACTTTGTCTGAGTTTGGACGATTTGTTAAGACTTGGTATTTAAAGCTCATTTGGAAAAAAAAGCATTACTCAAAATTCCCTTAACCGATTATAATGGTTGATGACTCATTAAAAGGAGCAAAGAGAAGGCTTTTTGGCAATAATGTTTTTGTTTAAAAATTTTTTTCGTAATACCAGAAATAACGAGCGGCAAAAAAGTAATTTCTTTAATTAAGTCTGCCATCTTGGATTTTAAAATGGCGGATAAAAGTATTTACTTGAATCAGAATGTACTTCATTTTATTCATTTTTTTTTTGAGAATTAAGATGTTATTTAAAAAAAAAATTGCACGACCAGAAATAACAAGCTTCGTTGGAAGGCTTCCTTTGATAGAGTCCGCCATCTTGGAATCAAAAATGGTAGACATAAACTTTCACTTGTTGTAAAGCTATCTATTACCTAACAAGTGAGGGACATTTTTTTAAAATCTGTTAAGTACTGTAGAAGTAATAGGGAAAAACATTTTGTGTTATTTTTTATGGCCCACCCGGTAGATCGGTTGGAATTAGTAATGAACAGTGGTTTTTTAAACCGCCCACTCAATCTATTTATTTTACAATGATAGTGAGGAAGTTTAGCCAATAATGGTATGAGTAATGCATTCGAATAAGGTGTTATGCTTAAATTGTTTTGGACCCCCCTCCCAACCCTCTTTTTCATTATTTTTCTGTCAATACATAACAAGAGAAGAAAGTGAGAAATTTCACATGAGAAATGTTGTGTACCAGGCGCTAGCCAAGTGAAACAACACGCAAGTGTAAGAAAGTTACTTTCTATCGATTTTTGTCCGCTATTTTTCCTAGAAACACTGAGGAATTGCACTAATTTTTGTAAAAATTGGTCTTTAATTTTGCACAAATCAAATGAAACTGCTTTTTCGCACATGTGTTAAAAAGTACTTTGCAGCACATGTGCGGAAAAGTATGGTGACAGTTAACGTCATCGTACACTTTTCCAAATTTAACGTTTTCTAAGGATGCTAATCATGTGAAAACCATCATTTTCATATGTGGTCGTAGGAAAATTATTTTTCAGTTTAGTTAGGGCCAAGTAGTTAAAAGAAAAATCTATTTTCTGCAATTAGACCCAAGTTTCAATTTATTTAAATCTTGCTCCGGGCACAAAGCATTGATTTTTTTTTTGTAAAAAGTAAAACATAAACGGTGTGATGTACTAAGAGGGTTTAGTCTATTTTAGAACGGTCCTAAGTTTAAGTGAAATTGTTGGTTTTAAGCATTTTACACCAACTTTCTTGAGTTTTGGACATAGTTTGATTTATAAGAAGAATTTTAATAAATTTGTTTATTGAATAATCATCTTAACACAATCTTTTGTTGGATTTAAGGAGAAAGTTTTAATTTAGAAGAAAACAAAATTAAAAAATTTAAACCCACGCGGGTTTTAAATAGGAATCACTCTGTAGAATAAATCAACATTGGGGCTATATGTCACTCTAATTAAAACTTACCCTTGTTAATTAATTTTTCCAATTAATACTTGATGTCACACAACGATTTAGATGAGTAATAATAAAATAAGAAGAAGATTAACTTTGTATTTATTTAAAATGTGATTTTATTTACGAAATGTATTAAAAAACTTAAATGCAAGTTTCTTTTACATTTCTGTCACTGTCGAAATGTCAGTTTAAAAATATTAGCGCTGCGTTCAATCACAAACAGCGAGTTCGGACCTTTTACCTCTGCTTGCACCTTGGCTTGCACCAACCTCTACGGATGAAAGCTACAGCTTTAAAATGAGTGGGCTTTGAGTAAGGAAAGTTTTTTTGACTGGGCTTTTAGATAACCTCAATGTTTTACTTTCAGTTTGTAAATAAATTAATATAGTTGTTTTTGGTTTTTTGTTTGGTATATTTTTCGTGCATAATCAGTGACCTTCACTTATGTTTGTTTTGCCTCGTAGTGCCCTCATAAATATATTTTTTTTGATGAAACCGGGTTCAAAATATGGCGTTTTTCTTGACAAAATAGGAGGTGTTTTATTGGGTAACGAACAACTTGGGATATTAAATAAGTTAAATTAATCCGTGTAAAAACGGTTACTTAGGGAAATTATAAACGAACTTATTACCAAATGCCACAAAACAATCCTTTCTAGGGGCTATAAATTAAACCACCTCAAGGGTGGTCTAAAAAATCACCAACTTTATAACCTCAAACACAAGTAATGAAGCTATTATGTGCCAAATTTTTGGCGTATTCACCATTTGCCATTTTGAAACCTGTCAAAAAAAATTAGGGTTTTAGGGCATATTCTTCTAAAATATGGTGTATTTTGAGAAAAAAAGCCTTTTTCAGTGGTATTTTGCAATAAGTGTCTTTTCTGTATGGGTAAGTGTTTTTTGAAAATTGGTTTTGAAATTTAGTACCCCCCACAGGTGTAAATATTTAGACCTGTGGGGGGTACTATTTTAGATCTTAGTAAATCTCACTGAAAAAGATTTGGATAGCAACATTATAAAGGCACAAGGAACCAATTCAAAAACTTTTTGTAATTATTATTCAAATTCTGTGTGGTTTATTTCACTTTTAGTGCCTCTGAGTTCTGAGAAACTGAGGAGGAAGCTTTTAAACAAGGCACAACAAAGCCATACAGAAAAGAGAGTTTCCTTTTAACCACTTGGCCCCAAACGGCAACTAAACAATCGAGACAACAATATAATAAATTTCCCTGGAATTAATAGTTTCTAAATTTTATATTTTTAGTATCCAGATCCACGTCACCAGAAGATTATAAAGTTTTGGTATTGATGTCCTCCTTTATGAGTCCTTTGGACGCTAGGCAAAGTCAAAATGTCAACAAGGTAAGTTTCAGTTATTTTAAAAAAGTCTTACTACTTTTAGGCCACACTATAAATACATAAACTGTAAAATGCCATTGCACGTTTTGGAATACTGCAGATCCCTTAACTACCTTATTATTGGTGATAGAAATATGTTTTAAATATAGAAGAAATTTTCCCATAAGGGTCATTTCGTATGAAATCAACAAAAAAAAAGGGAGGTTTGGCAGACCATCCTCCCGATTTGGATAATTTTTCGTACATTTATTCTAAACATAAAAGGGATGAAAAATCCCAAATTTGAAATTTTTTTGACCATTAGTTTTTTTTTTAAATTAATTCTTGAACAGCACAAACACCACCAATTTAAACTTGGACGGTGGTTTATAGCTCGTTTTAAAGGTATTTTAAATACCTTTTGAATGATGTATCACATGATATACTTTTTGTTTATAAAAAAAACTTATTGAAAAACAGCAGTTTTTATTATTTTTTGTAAAAATATATTTTGTTTCTGGGTATTTCGCCAAACTATTTACAAAATTTCAAAATGGAGACTTGATGGGTTCATCAAAAAATTATTTTAAAAATTTTGATTTTTTTTTAAATGAGGTCATGTGATACTTTATTAAAAAGGCCTTTAAAATACCTTTAAAACAAGTTATCACTTACTTTTGTAGTATGTATAGTTCTCAAGATATTCATATTTTGATAAATGCCTGTAAAGACAGTCAATTTTAACCAAATGCGCAAGTACACAAAGATAGTAATATCTTGAGAACTGTATGCCGTAGAAAAGCGAGTAATACCTTGTTTTATGGGTACTTTAAAGCCCATTTTGATAAAGTATCACATAACCTAATGTTTTTGGAAAAATTGTTTCCCAAATGTTTAAAATAATTTTTTTTGATGAACCCATCAAGTCTCCATCTTGAAATTTTAATTAATTTAATTTTAAATAGTTAGTCGAAATATCCAGAAAAAAAAAGTTAAAAAAAAAAATAAAAAATGCTGTTTGTTTTAAACTAAAAAAAAAGTTCAGTTTTTGAATTTCAATTTCTTTCTAAAACAATAAGTAGGTACATCATGTGATACATTATTCGAAAGGTATTTAAAATACCTTTAAAATGAGCTATAAACTAGTTATTGAGATATTTTCATTTCTTTACATACAACCTACATGGTTAAGCAAAATAGTAGTTTGTTTTGATTTTCAAAAATTAATTAAAAAAAAAACTGATAGTCAAAAAAATTTTAATTTGGGATTTTTCATACCCTTTATGGGTAGAATAAATGTACCAAAAATTATCGAAATCTGGGAGATGGTCTGCCAAACCTCTGGTTGATTTGATTTGAAATTACCCATAAACTATTAAATGACCTATATTAAAGTTCTCAACTGTTAGAGCCTAAGCTTTCTAGTTAAATGAAACAACATTTTTAAAAGGTTGAACTTCTGGATTCAATGCCTTTTTCTTATCTTAATACTTATTTATCTACGTTTATATGGTAAATTAAGAAGTTATATGCATATTTATATGTTTTGTTTTATGATACATTACAAAACCAATTATTGAAATTACTAGAAACTTGCAAAAATCCAAACTTACAAAACAAACGCTTTTCCGATATGGGTTATTTTTATTTTCTATTTATTTATAGTTTTTTACACTGTACTTTCAATTTGCTTAAATACCTAAACGTTTTTAAGGTTCGCATGTTTACCAAAAATGACCTATCTGAGCCAGAGAGGGATGAAAAATGGGACAGGATAAAAATCGTTTGCACTCAACCTTTCAACAGACATGTTCAATATGGTTTAAGTTTTATTAATTTTTACACCAACGAGGTAAGATCACTAAACTCACCCTACTTTGTGTCCAAAAAAGCGATAAAAACTTTCAAAACCAATCTGTAAAGTTAGCAGTACAAAGTCAGCAGTGCAAAGGTTTTGTTATGTCACCTTTATGCAATTTTCGCTTTTTTAAAATAAAATTCCGAATGTCAAAATTGTCACCATTAGATAGGATCCGAATTATTAAACTTTTTATTTCTTGTGTTATTTCTTATTGTTGTGGTCGTTTTGAAGACAGTCCAAAGATGGTATTGGTTGCCTGTTCTTCTTATCTTTTCTGAGATGCCTTTGACCTAGGGAATTGTCGCCTTTCTTTCAGTATTTACGTCTGTAGGCCTTGATGTTGGTGTGGTCTGAAGAGTTTTATTGATCGTGTAGTTGTAGAAACCATTCCTTCGCAGATTGGATCGAATTTTTGACTTTTCTTTATTTAAAGCTTCTTCTGTATTGCAGAATTCCCAGTTTGGTTGATGTTGAATGGTTTGATTTGAAATTAAGATATTGTCTAGTGTGAGTTGGTTTGCGATATAAGGAAGTGATTCACAGGCCAACACATATTTTGGTGCCGGCGTCTTTTTAACTGTTCTTTTGTAATTTTTGGGTGGAGAATCCAAAATAGCCATCAGATTTTGTCTATCAGATCTAGTTTTTAAAGTAGGAATTATTTACTTTTTTTAACCTCTATACAGGGTTCGTAAGATTTTCCTTAGAGATAGGATTTCAATAAATCAAACAGAAATGGCATAGAAAGTTCTGCGCGCACAAAAGAAATAGGTATATTGAGCAATGGTGCCAGTTTGTTATTATCTTCGGACTGCTTTTATGAGAAAAAATTGTCGCCACTCTTTCATTGTGAGCATAAATCATAGTTGCAATAATAACCGTTGACAAGATGTCTGCAAATTCCGCTAGATGGCGGCTCAAAAATTAAATGTTTGGAGCGGTATTGTCGGGGATCACATTATTGGACCCTTTTTCATTGAAGGGAATTTGAATAGCCAAAAATATGTTGATCTTCTCCAACACCAGGTTTTATTACGGTTGAGGGAACTCAACATAAATTTGGACGAATTGTGGTTTCAGCAAGATGGCTGTTCATCCCACAATTCACGCCAGGCTACAAATTACCTTCGTCAGGTATTTGGTGATAGAATTATTTCCACGTATGGAAATATCCGATGGCCTCCTCGATCACCAGATCTTGCGCCAAATGACTTTTTCCTATGGGGTTGTTGACACGACAAAATTGTCCAACACCCTCACTTACGGCCTACGACTATACAGGAGTTGAGGGCGAAAATTTTGGAGGCTGGCAACTCTATCACCCCTGAAATGTTGGCTGCTACGCTCCAAGAGTTTTACAATAGATTGGGATATTGTGAGGCTCAAGAAGGGGACAGATTTGAACATCTAATCTAATTAAAAATTAGATGTTTTCAGGTCCAAACCACAGCTTTTTCTTGCTTAAAGGAGGCAGCAGGGTCCATTATTTACGATACTGAGCGATAAACCCGTGAGGTTGTTAACATTAGAAAGAAATATCTTCGCTTTTAATTAAATTTCTTTACATTCTGTTCTACTAGTGACATATATCCGGAAACGGCCAAACCATGCAACTAGCACTAGCAGCCAAAGAAATCAATAAACGGCGCTGTTTTTCCTGCAGAGCTTTTTGCTTGCGATATTATTGATTTTAAATAAAGCTGGCCCTACACTACATTCGATATTTTCGAGGTGTTTTATGACATGATCTCGAAACATGTAGCGAACCAATTCTTCAAAACTAGCGGAAGAGTAAAAGCGAAAAATAAGGGGCTGCCAATATTTGTAACACCCAAAAAGGGGTGAAAAGATTTATTTTGCTCTGTTTCTTTACAAAAAACGTTTTTTTACGAAAAACTTGAGCTCTGCCACTTTTTTTATTGTTTTCTTCAACTTTCTCAAAATGTTCGTCATACCGTAGAAAAAAATTATTTCCCCCATGGTCATACTCTACTTTTATTCGAAAAAATTTAGAAACAGAGACGGGATCAGTTTTCCTAAAACGGGGGATCTTGGTTTCGAATGAGAAGATAAAGGGCGCCGCAGGCAAAAATTTTTCAATTAAATTAGCCGAACGCAAAAATGTTAGAAAAACAAAGCACATAATAAAAATGGCGCCGCTTACTATTTTTTTTTCAAAAATTACGTAATTTCGGGAACGCAAAGAAATAGGTCTAAAGAGTATAATTTTTAAGAAAAAAATATAAATTTTCTCGCCCTCCTCCACTGGGACTACAGGGGCCGTGCACAAATTACGTAATGGTCATAGGGGAGAGGGGGGTTACAAAACGTTACGTAGGGGGGAGGGGGGTTTTTGACAGCGTTTTCATTTGTGTGAAACTAAGAAAATTTGGAATAAAAATAAGTGAAAAGTTTTTTTTTTGGGGGGGTAGTGGTCTTGATATCGTTACGTAATATCAGGGGAGTGGCGTGCCAAACCGTTACAAAACATTACATAGGGAGGGGGTCAAAAATTGGTAAAATCACCGTTACGTAATTTGTGCACCGCCCCACATCTGACTGTTCCTCCTTTTGATTTCGAATCAAAGTGCAAAACCCGGGTTGGACGTTCGAAGGCGTCAACCCGTCCTATTTGTTTGATAAAGTTTCTACGGAAATATCTCAGTCGATTTCTCCGGCCGTGTATGAACGCTTTAGGTTAGGCATTTGCATGTATCTAAGTCTCCAGCCTATAAACAGTGCGTAAGGACGACGATATCTTTCATCAGTTTGGTATTAAAGTCGAGCAAAAACAATTTTTATTCCAGTCCTAAAGGTATGAAAATGGAAAACATTAGAAAACAACAACCTGGAATGGATTTACTACGTGTAACATGTAGTGACAACATCGCCCCATGCCCATTCTTTTCTGCCTAATGTGCTTTTCCGTTTGTCTGCGTCTTATACACGGTTGCTTGGCCCCCTAAAGATTTGCTTAGGAACCCTGTATATATTTTACGTTATAACTATGAATATTGCCACTAACAAAAAAAAAACACACATAATTAAATATTTATTATAAAAAGTAGCTTAACAGACATTCATACTCATATTAGTCACTATCACCGACAAATTTTCTTTTATACGACTTTCTAGCATGGAAAAACAAAATTATGATTGTTTTCCACAAACCAAAACTACAGTTTTTTGCACTCGACGCACGTTTCGCTAACAACGTTAGCATCATCAGGAGACGATAAACAATTTTTATCCTGATTTTTTCCTCCTGATGATGCTAACGTTGTTAGCGAAACGCGCGTCGAGTGCAAAAAACTGTAGTTTTGGTTTGTGGAAAACAATCATAATTTTGTTTTAGTGCAACCAAAGGTTCCAAATTCCCAACATAGTTCTAGCATGGAGTTTCCTGGCGTAGTCTCGCTGAAGGCTCCAACAGTAGTCGGAAATCATGTGGTTATCCCATCGTCCTTGATATCGATCTTCCATAGTTTTATCCTATATATATCCTGATGGAATCTTTCTCCCTGTTCTTCACTACAGTCACCTAAATTTTCTGGAAAGCGATCTAGGTGGCTGTGGAGGTAGGAAACTTTTATACTCATGTTACAACCGAGAATATGAAAATTTGAAAGCATAGTTTGCACTAATTCTATGTAATTCTCTGCTTTGTGATTTCCAAGAAAATTTTTAACTACTTGTACCCTCTTGTTAGATTCAGTCTCATTCATTGATGTGGTGAATTGTGGATCTTTAATAAGTTGCTTTATTTGAGGACCATCAAATATACCAGCTTTTAGTTTTTCCGTGCTAATCCCAGGAAAATTACGTGACAAGTACCCAAAACAATTTCCATCTCGATCTAACGCTGTCACAAACTGCTTCAAAGCCCCAACTTGATATGCAAGGGTGGTAGTAAGATTTTTTCTCTCGTAACCAAAGGTTCATTCACTACGTTTAGTATTCCTTGAACCATAGTATCTCTTAAAGGCCAATTTCTCTTAACCCAGTGCTGATCTTTAGCTCTGCTGTCCCAAAGACATAAAAAAGGGGTATTTTGTATATCCACTTTGCTGTTCAAGGAGAAAGTTCACCATTTTCAAATCAACAAAAATTGCCCACTGATGTTCTTCGTATTTAATTTGTTTCAAAACTTGTGCTCTTGTTTTATACTCCTCTTTCATGGTAGTAGAATGTCGAATAGAAATTGAGGCATATTTGTTACCGTTATGTAAAAGGACACATTTTAAACTACGTTTTGAACTGTCAATGAAAAGGCGCGAATCTTTTGAAGTGTATTCTGGCAAACCCATTTTTTCTAAGAGTCCTTTTATATCGTTACAGAATACCAGCTTATTTTCCTGAGTGAAAAAAGGCAGCAGATCCTTTTCTCTCTTACGATAAAGAAGGTTCTTTTCTTTTAATCTGGATGCAAGTAATTCAGCACACTCCTTTGAGAGGTATAGGTCTCTCACAAGATCGTTCAGTTCTTGTTGATTAAAACACTGAGGAGTTGTTAAATCTGCTTCAAATTCACTGTCGTTTTCTGATTGCATTCTTTGAACTTCATCAGACATTGATGTTTCTGTATCATCTCCCGGGATTTCAGGAAGACTGCTGAAGGTTGGAATGGGTATTTCCTTAGAGTGCGGTACAGATCTTCTTGCAGAATCTACATCAGGATATGTCCATTTATGTCGATTGTTCCTATTTTTGAGACAAAAATAGCAGTCATCATAATGGTTACGTGGTTCCCTCCAAACCATTGATACACCAAATTTCAGGCACTTTTTGTTTCCAATTGTCCACTGTCCCAAATGTTCAATACATGTTTTACACACCACATGTGGAGCTCAAGATTTATCTTGATCTCCCAAATGAACTCCAAAATAGACAAGATAAGACCTTTTCACAAATTCAGAAATAGTGTATTCGCCACATACATAACAAAAAACATCTGGATGGTTTACACAGCTACGCCTGCTTGTGGTTGTGTTGTGTGGTTTAGTTTTAACACTATAAAACGACGAAAATGTACAAAAAATTATGACACAACTTTTTTTGCAAAAACTACACAATATACGAGAAGGATAAAGGTAGACAAAAGGTACTATGTTTCCAAAACCAATTAGTCGGGGTTGAGCAGGTATCAGGAGATCGGATCATAGGGAATTCCAAATATAAAATAGCTAATATAATTAAGTAATGCGGGTTAACCAGGTCTAGGAATATTGGTTTACGGATCCTAGTTTTGAATACCAAATTTCTATTTTAAATTTTAAAGAGATGTTGATTTATTTATTTTTGCCTTTTATTAGGAATAAATTCAATTAGTCTCTATCTCAAAAACTAGAGCTGATAGAAAAAAATCTACTGCCCGTTTTAGAATCAGCACATTAAATTATCTAAAATAAGTTCTTAGATCTCAGGCACCAAAAAATGTTTTTTTATTTTGTTGGCCTGTATATGGTTGAATTATTTTTGGTGACTAGAACATCGAGAAAAGGCAGCTGACAACTTTCTTCTTTTTTTAGAGTGAATTTGATGCAGTTTCTTATGCTGTTGACATGATTAAAGAATAGTTCTAGATTGTTATGGTCCTTTTCCCAGATGGGTTTCTGACATGATTTTCGCAGAGCTTCTTCTTCAAAGGATTCCATAAAGATATTGGCCACTACCGGCGAAAGTGAAGATCCCATGGGTGGACCATCTTCCTGTCGAAAATATCTGTCCTTTTCCTGGAAATAAGAATTCTGCAGACAGCACAGGTAGATTGGTTCTGTCAGGGAAATGGCTGTCATTGAGTAGCTTCTATTCAAGGATTTGGAGTGACTCTTTCAGTGGTACGTTATTGTACAAACTTTCGACGTCAAAACTAGCAAACTGGTCGTCAAGTTGTAGGTTGATGTCTCTAAGGAGGTCCACGAAGTGCTTTGAATTTTTGACGAATAATGGAGACTTTCCTTGAAGAGGCTGAATGATTAGTATAAGATATTTAGCAAGATTATAAGTCGGAGAATTGCGAGAACTGGTTATCGATCGAAGAGGCATGTTTTTCTTATGAATTTTCGGTAGTCCATACATATGCGGTGCTTTGCTGTAGTGCGATGTGAGTTTGCTCCTTTCAATGTCGTTTAAATATGATTTTTTGTTCAAAATTGTTCTGACTTTCGATCTAAATTCCTCTGCTTGTACTCTATCTCTTCCATCGATGTTTGTAGATTCAATGGCAGTGATGATGTGTTCGGTGCAATGGCGTAGTTAGAGGCCCTCGATACATTTGACAGTTATTGTTTTACCAGAGGTGGGCAACTCATATTGCCCTCTCTTTCTAGTTTTTTTTCATATTTGCATGTAAAACAGATTTTATGAAATGGACTGATGTTTTGTTGTCTCTTTTTTAATTTCCCCAGACAGTTTTTGAAAGATTAATTTTTTTTGGTTAGTAAAATATGTCAAGTTTTTACAAAAAAAACAAAAACAAACAGTGAATACACACGGTAGATATTAAAAATGTAAATAATTGGTAAAATCTATATTTTTGTTACTCTTTTTCTTACACTAAAACATGGAAACATAATGTGTTATTTATTAAAGAGCTACATGCTAAATGCGTATGTTTGTAACTACTGGTTGTAGCTCACTTACCTCGCAAATTCGGCTATTTTTATTAATTATTACTATTAGCCATAGTTTGGGTTTCGGACTTGATGATATTGGCCACTACCGGCGAAAGTGGAGATCCCATGGGTAGACTATCTTCCTGTCGAAAATATCTGTCCTTTTTCTGGAAATAAGAATTCTGCAGACAGCACCTCAACAAATTCATAATGGCATTGACTGCTAGATCGGTTCTGTCAGTGAGGTGGCTGTCATTGAGTAGCTTCTTTTCAATGATTATGAGTAATTCTTCCAATGGTACGTTAGTGTACAAACTTTCGACGTCAAAACTAGCAAACTGGTCGCCAGGTTGTAGGTTGATGTGTCTAAGAAGGTCCACGAAGTGCTTTGAATTTTTTACGGATGATGGAGACTTTCCTTGAAGAGGCTGAATAATTAGTAAAAGATATTTAGCAAGATTATAAGTAGGAGAATTGCGAGAACTGGTTATCAGTCGAAGAGGCATGTTTTTCTTATGAATTTCGGTTTTCCATACTTATGCGGTGCTTTGCTGTAGTGCGGTGTGAGTTTGCTCCTTTCAATGAAATATCTTCTGTGTTGGTAGAGAGTTTGGTAGATTTTTCTTTCTATGGTGGTGGTTGAGTCTTGACTTATTTCTCTGTAATTTCCTTTTTGTAGAGCCTCTTTAATTTTCTGGTTGTAGGTGATGGTGTCCATTACTACAGTTATATTTCCTTTGTCTGCAGGAAGAATTTTGATCGATTGGTCTGATTTAAGATCTTTGAGAGCTGATCCTTCTTGCGGTGTTAGGTTGTTCTCCAATTTCGATTTGTTGTCCAAAATTGTTCTGACTCCATCTAAATTCCTCTGCTTGTACTCTATCTCTTTCATTGATATTTGTAGATTCAATGGCAATGATGATGTCGATTGATGGTATGGTGTTGACTGCAATGGCGTAGTTAAGTCCTTTGCTGAGTAACTGGGATTCAGTCTGTGTAAGTGGTCGGAAAGACATGTTGATGATAGTATTGGTGTTGGTGATTTGTTCTTCTTTCCTTTGGACTAGGTTCTTCCATTTTCTTGTCGTAGGTTTTTTTATGTTCTTCCAAGGACTTCTGATAACATTTCTCAATTTTTTTTTATTTCTTGTCCGATCTAAACAAATCTTTTAAATTACAAAGCGTGTTTAAGATCATTTATTTCAACATCTTGCGTCCGATTTAAACAAAACTCTTAAAATTATAAATCAAAAGTCCTGGAAAGTGCCGTTTTGATAGTTTTGACGTTATTTTTGGGCACTTCTGGGAGGGATAAAGAGTTTTCGCTATGAAACAAAAATCTTTATAGGGCGAGTATTCCAACATATCAAAAATCAGGCATTTCTACTTAGTACAATTTTATATATAAATCAATACCAAATAAAATTATCTTTGGAAACAAGTTAAAAATTTAAATTTTCACGTACCAATAAAGAAAAATTTTTAAAATAAAATGCTGTCACAAAACCGTCAAATGTCATCTTATGTAATTTTTTGTTAGAAATTTCTCTTGGATAATTTGGCAAATATCTCAAAACGCTCAACACTTGCGAGATGTCATCCGACGATTTTGTAATATTAAGAATTATAAGGATATATCCCCCAGACTATACTTAATAAGGCAATTTTTTAAATATTTTGTTGTCTTTAAACCTTTCAGGCCGCGAATTCTGATAAACTGGAAAGCAAAAAACCTTCAGAAAATTTATCTTTTGGCAAATTTACAGTCCGACCAGAATCTCCCGATACTTTCGTGCCAGGCAGTTTATTTTCTAAGAGGAAGGAGCTAAGCCTGGATCCCCCTGTTTTAAAAGGTACGTTTACACAATTTTTATTAAAAAAAAAACTTTTACAGTGGGATTTACTAAAACGGTTTAGTCTATTTTAAAACGGTCCTAAGTTTAAGTGAAATTTTTGGATTTCAGCATTTTAAACGAACTCTCCTTGAGTTTTGGACGTAGTTTGATTTAAAAGAAGAATTTTAATAAATTTGTTTATTTAATAATCATCTTAACACAATCTTTTGTTGGATTTAAGAGGAAATTTTCAATTTAGAAGAAAAGGAAATTAAAAAATTTAAACCCACGCGGGGTTTAAATAGTAAACACTCTGTAGAATAAGTTAAAATTGAGGTTATATGTCACTTTAATTAAAGCTTACCCTTGTTAATTAATTTTTCCAATTAATACTTGACGTCATACAACGATTTAGGTGAGTAATAATAAAATAGGGAATAGATTAATTTTGTATTTATTTAAAAGGTATTTTTATTTATGAAATGTATTAAAAAACTTCAATGCAAGTTTTTTTCAAATTTCTGTCACTGTCGAAATGTCAGTTTAAAAATATTAGCGCGGCGTTCAATCACAAACTGCGAGTTCAGATCTTTTACCTCTGCTTGCACCTTGGCTTGCACCAACCTCTACTGATGAAAGCTACCGCTTTAAAATGATTGCGCTTTGAATAAGGAAAGTTTTTTTGTCTGAGCTTTTAGATAACCTCAATGTTTTACTTCCATATATAGATGACACTTTTGTGTTTTGGAATGGTACAAAAACAGAATTAAATGAGTTTTTGGATTTTCTGAATTCGTTAAATATGAAAATTCAGTTTACTATAGAAGTAGAAGAAAATTGTTGTTTGAATTTTTTAGATTTGACAGTAAAAAGAAAAAACAATAAGTTTGAATATTCGATTTGTAGGAAACCTACTCAAACTTATAATGTTATACCTTCAGATTCCAATCACTTTTTTGCACACAAGATTGCCTCCTTTAATTGTCTTATTCATTGGCTTTTTTCTGTGCCTTTATTACCATTGGATTTCGAAAAAGAGAAAAACATCATTTATCAAATTGCAATGGCTACAAAATTTCTTTAATTAACCGGCTTATAAGAAAAAAATATAATTATTTATTAAAAAATTTATTTTCGGACCCCAAAGACACATCTAATTTACCATTTCAACCACCAAAATATGTCAAATTAACTTACCTGGGAGATATCTCTTTAAAAGTGGGCAATGTTCTTAATTCTTTGAATAATAACATCAAATTAGTGTATAAATCTTTCTTCAACCTTAAAAGTTTGTTTTCCAGATTAAAAGATACGGTCCCATCTTTAGAAAAGAGTGGTGTTTATTTGCTTTCTTGTGGTTCTTGCTCTGCAAAATATGTTGGCCAAACTGGACGCAGTTTTCGTATTAGAGTTCGAGAACACTTAAATTCTCAAAAATCTCCTTCCGATAAGCGTTCGGCGTTTGGCGTGCATTTGCGAGAGACGGGTCACACTTTTAATTTGGAGAATAACTTTAAAATGCTACATGATACTCACAAGGGTAGGAAATTGAATTTTTTGGAGAATTTTGAAATAGCGAAGTTGGAAAATGATCCTACATCTGTCAGTTTGAATGAACAAAGCAACGCACACTATAAAGAGATAGCCAAAGTTATTAATATTTTTATATTTATTTTATTTTAAATAGTTTTCTAGTTTTTTATCTTTGTTCCGTCTCGACAGTTTTATTTATATTTTTTAATTAATTTTTAGTTTCGTTTCGAATTTTATTTATTATTCTCGTTTCCTTTGTCTTTTTTTAAATTTCTTGTTAGTGTATGTTTGACTAAGGTGTTTTTAATTGTCCGACATATTTTATTTATTTAATTATGTGTAGTTTGTGTCCTAAATTTTACCCTTAATGATGGATTTTTGACGTTCTGTAAGTACTCTTTTAATTTTTTTATTTAAATTTAATTTTGATTTAATTTAATTTTTATTGTATTACAGAATGCACACTTGAAAATGATTTTTTAAAGAAAAAATCGAAACGCGTCGTGTTTATTGAATTAAAATATTTGTGAAGCATACAGGACTTTCTTTCCTTCTACATACTAAAATTAATAGTTGTTTTGGGTTTTTTGTTTGGTATATTTTTCGTGCATAATCATTGACCTTCACTTATGTTTGTTTTGCCTCGTAGTGCCCTCATAAATATATTTTTTATGCTGAGAATGGTTTCAAAATATGGCGTTTTTCGGGACAAAATACGAGGTGGGAGGGAGGTTTTATGGGGTAATGAACAACTTGGGATATTAAATAAGGTAAATTAATCCTTGTAAAAACGGCTACTTAGGGAAATTATCAACGAACTTATTACCAAATGCCACAAAACAATCCTTTTTGGGGGCTATAAATTTAAACCACCCCCCTGAGGTGGTCTAAAAAATCACCAACTTTATTACCTCAAACACAAATAATGAAGCTATTATGTGCCAAATTTTTGGCGTATTCGCCATTTGCCATTTTGAAACCTGTCAACAAAAATTCGTTTTAGGGCATTTTCTTCTAAAATATGGTGTATTTTGAGAAAAAAAAGGAGTTTTTCACTGGTATTTTGCAATAACAATACAAAATAATCAATAACTTTGTGTCTTTTCTGTATGGGTAAGTGTTTTTTGAAAATTGGTTTTAAAATTTAGTACCCTCCACAGGTGTAAATATTTAGACCTGTGGGGGGTACTATTTTAGATCTTAGTAAATCCCACTGTTAAATGCACTCAAACCCAATAAACCAAATCCCCACGGGCCGAAATCGGCAAACTAAAGGCTTTCCGAAATGACGGATTCGGGCCGAAGCTACCCGCCGAAGCGGCGTGCTTAACTTTTTGTCCGTTCTGCCTCCAGCGGCCGCTAGAAGGATACCGGGGGCGTGCCGCCTTCTTTCAGATTTTACCACCCCTTACTGGCGATGGCGATTTTGTTACTAAATTACCATTAAACCTGCAGGGTTTCGGTCCATTTTATTATTTTCCCAACACATTAAACTACGTGAAAAATATTTTATATACTACTTTTATGGACAACAAGTATTTTAAAAAACACAAAAAGTAGAAAAAAATGCGGAACAAATGTCCTGTACTTTACTGTGCTACAATAAGTTTTCGACATATGTACTTTTTAATTAAGTAAGCTCAAATTGTCCAGGTTAATTTTCCCCTTCGTATCGACGTATCCTGATAATCAAAAACCGATTTTTAAACTTTAAAAGTGAACATCTCGAAAACTGTTCGCTAAATTGTTGAAATTCACACTTTTGTAAAGGCATTTGAAAGACCTTCAAAGTATCACTTAATTAACTTTTCCCTTTTAAATTCTGGTGGTAAAATTCATTCCTTAAAAGGAATGTGATGTACGAAAATTCCAATTGACGTGTTAAAGGTTTTTTAAAATCGTAGTCTAATTTTTGTTGGTATATATATAAATCATTTATTTAGTCAAAACTAATATTTTACATAAAACCAATTACATACAGTTATTACTAGATAATAAAACAGTGTATAGTGTATATATATATTATAATATATTACCGTCATTCTATACAACTTAAAATCTCTAAATCAAGTAAGACGCTATTCTAGTATTGTAATTTTTGTTAAAAATGTCTTAGTTCGCAAAAAAGGTTTTTTTTTAATAAAAATATTTTTTGACCCGACGATAAAAACACAAAATTTTAATATTTATTATGTAGTTAAATAGAACAAAAACAAATTTAAAGAATTTTAACGTCTCCATAGTTTTGATATTTACTGGTAGATCTTTATATTTTCTTAACCCTATAAAATACAGAGAGTTTTGAGACGTTTCCTGTTCAACTTGTCGTATATAAAATTTTTCCCTATTTCGTGTGTTATATTGATGAATTTCGTTTGTATGCTTAATTTTGTTCAACAAAGCCTGGCCAAGTTTAATTTTATTAACAAATACTAAGGTGTTATAGAGTAATAACTCACGCACTGGTAGCCATTGTAATTTGCATATCTCTTACAGTTATCAACCTTGATTTTCTGAGTATCACTCTCATACTTCAGTTTTGAAGTTTTTGTAATCTAGATATTTCATTTTGTTTAAGAAGAAAAAGAATACTTGAGCAATGGTGAAAATGTGGAAGAATTAGAGTATTAAATACAGTATTTTTAGTCCAAGATGACATATATGGAGAAGATCGAGAAAGATAATGTACTTTATAACCAATTTTCTTTATAATTTCAGCTGCATGTGCTTTTAAATCTAATTTACGGTCTATCCACACCCCCAAATACTAAGTGTCGATAAATAGACTCTTTTGTAATAACCATAAATTTGGTCTTTGAAATATTTACTTATTTACCACTGATAGACATTTTGCAGGATTCTGTTCATAGCAGCATTAAGTTGTTCCAGATCACTGGCGGTAAAATACAATAAAGCATCATCTGCGAACAAATATATGGTGCAATTCTTGACATTATGAATTAACGTATAAATAAAAGAGGTCCTAAAACGCCAAAATCATTAGCTATATCCTCTGAAACCAAGTTATTAACTCATAGCCTTTTTTTATGTAAGATAAGTAGCTAATAAACCATTTTAAGGCTACCCCTCTAATACCTATTCTTTTTAACTTTAAGATTAATTTTCTTCTACTTCTATTTCAAACGCTCTTCTCATGTCAAGAAATATAGCACCAGTGATCAAGCCTCTGTCAATGTTCTGCCTCCAGTCCTCCAAAACACCACAGTTGTTTCGCAACTAAATTTTAAACGGAACCCAGACTGAAAATCGCTTAATAATTTATTTTGATCTATATATTGAACAAGCTGCATGTAAACTACCTTCTCCAATATTTTATCAATGGTACAAAGCAAATTTGTTGGTCGCAAATCGCTGGCATGCTTTGATTTAGACACTTTTGGTATAGGAATTATGGTAAAAATTTTCAACAGATCAGGAACCTGACCCGCCTCCAAAGAAGAATTTATCAAATTTAAAAGCGTAAAGTATTTTTCAAAAACACAATATTAATATGGCTTGACTTATTAGCCATTCCAAAAACAATACTCTTTAGACCTTCAATATTCAACATACTAAAATCAGAAAAGCTAGAAACATCATCCTCAGCAAAAAACAGAAATTCGTCAACATCAGATTTGTCGATATCTGGCACTATTTTTTTTTTACACTGCTAATGAGAAATTGATTTAGTTTATTTGGAATTTCCTTTATGCTATTTCATCAATTCTGCCAATTACTTTTTTTGCTGGTAATAATGTTCCCAGGGTCTTCCACATTTCGTTTGCACTAATTTTAGTTAGCTCTATTTTTTCTTTGTAATATTTCCGTTTTTCTTCTCTCATGACCTTTGCTACGTGATTTCGTTTTTATTTGTATATGTTCAAATTTTCTAACGTTTTATTAACTTTATACTGTTTATAACTATTCCTTATACTTAGGCAAGATTTTAACGGTTTTTATTGGAGCTACAATGTTTAAAACTTTTTGTATATTTTCTTTGAAACAACTGTATTTCTTATTGATGTTTAAATGTAAGAAACGAAAATCATAGTTTTTTAGTGATTTGTTGATACTCAGAAAGTAAATATTCCTACCTCTAGTAGCTATCCTTTTAGGCAATCTCTTATTTTTCGTATCATTTAATATCTCTATTATGTAATGATCCGTAACTTTGGGTGTAACTAATACGTTAGATTTAAACAAGCCATCCCTATTCGTCAGTGCTAAATCTATAATAGATTCTTTATCCCTTCCAGAGCGGGTCGTTTTATAAACAATATTTTTTAAACCTACATCAATTAGAATTTCTTTAAAGCTATTTGCCTCCTCCGTTTTATATTCATTATTAAAATCTCTTACAATAAGAATTATACAATTTTCGTCAATTACATTTTCCTTACATCATGCTTGAAAAAACAATTCAAATTCTATATTTGAGGAGTTAGTAGACCTATATAATGATACTAAAAAGTACTTTTTCTTATTTTTATGTAATGTTTGTATACACCAACTAATAGGTTTTTTGTTTACTTGTTATCTGAATTTTTATGACTTTAACATCATCTTTAATGTATAAAATTACTCCCCCTGTTTTTCTGCTATCGATATCTACCCTTTCTAAGCTATAACCCTCAAGGTTTACTTCCTTATCCAGAATAGACTTTGTCAAACATGTTTCAGACAACGCAATAACCAATGGCGACCTTTCCATGGCCAGCTTATGAATTTCGTCAAATATGCTGTTAAACTCGACGCATTAAGATATAACAGACATATAAAGAGGTATACCCTGTATATTAATATTTCCATAATATTTGTCCTTTATATGCATCTTTATCGTTATCAAATGCACGCCATAAGAAGGAAAGAATGACAGGCGATAAAGTAACCACTCAAAAAACACTCTTGGATTTTGATGGTTTTTTAAAACATTCCACGGATCTTATTAGAGCAACACAAAGAAATTGTGCTTGTTGAGACAACATTTTTAAATTTTTTCACATAGTATAAGATAAAACAAAATCATTTTTGACTCTAGGGGCTGCCGCAATTCGCGAGGCGCAATCTCTCGCTCAAATTAGTTCGCCATTAGCTAAGAAAATTAAACAAACCTTAGCAACTCCTGGTAAAACGCCTAGAAATGTTTCCAGTTCTGAGAAAAATTCAGACCAAACGGAGTCTCCCAAGCAAAGAAATCGAAATGAATTACTTTATAATGAGGATGAGGAAGAGAAAAATGAAAAAATTGATAGGAACATTGAGAAAAAACTAAAAGAAAAAGAAAAATTACAACGAGAAAAAGAAGACAAAATTAAAAAAGAAAAGGAGGATGAAAAAAGGAAAAGAGATGAAGAAAAAAGGAAAAGAGATGAAGAAAAAAGGAAAAAAGATAGAGAAGAAGCTAAAACCCCAAATAAGGCAGAAAATAAGGACAGAGACAAACCTAAAGAACAAAATAAAAAAATAAACACGTCACTAAACCAAGACAAACCTAGAAATCCTGTAAACACTCACAAAAGAAAAACAGAAAATGCTTCCTCAGCGGAAAGACCCAAACCTAAAAAGGCTAAAATTACCAGACCTTTTGAAAAGCTGCTGGAAAATGTAGTGCTCGTCATAAGCGGGATTCAAAATCCGGAAAGGGCAAGTTTGAGAAGTATGGCATTGTCGATGGGGGCGAAGTACAAACCCGATTGGGACAACAGATGTACACATTTAATGTAAGTTAAAAATCATCAATATTTTGTTACATTTTCGATTGTTTGTAGACCGAGGAATAGGTAGACGGGGCCAGACTTCTAGGACAACGAACACGAAAATATATTAGACTGCTAGTTACACTCCAGGAGCGCGCAGATGCGGTCCAGAACCTAGCAGAAAGAAAAGAGGTTGAACTCCTTTGGGTACCAGGCCACATAGAGATCCCAGGCAACAAGACGGCAGACGAGTTGGCAAAGAAGGGGTCTGCAGGGGACTAACCAGAGGGCAGATGAAATCAGCCCTTACGGAATGGACCTATGCGAGACTATGGTTTAGTCTCGTCCAAGCCCCTTTTTAATAATACTATTCAACTACTAATAGATATTCTGACCAGACAAAAATGGTACAGATCATGCCGCCTCAATACATACCTTTGCAATGCTCAAATGTCAAATTACTGCACTTATGAAACGTGTTTCACTTTTAATAATATATAATTATATATATATATATATATTTCTTATTTTTAGATGCGCGTTTGCAAATACTCCGAAATTTAACCAGGTTAAAGGCAAAGGAAAAATTGTAAAAAAAAGCTGGATAGACGACTGTTACAATGCGAGAAAAAGACTGCCTTGGAGAAGGTAGGTAATATAAAGCAAATATCAAAAAATTAAATAAACAATGGCTCTGATTAAGTTTTTCTAGCTGTTTTTGCTAAGGCGTCTCAGCAACAAGGTGATCCCATAAAATAATTGCACTCTATCATCTAGTTGTTTAATTTTTGTTTCTTTACCCAACATTAAAATAAGAAAATAAAATTGACAGGGCTAGGCCTATACATGTCCAGAACATTTGCCATCTTTTTGATTTATTTATTTTCTCTAAATTACTGAATTAATTTTACTTTTACTCTTCCCCCCTATAGATACGCGTTGGATAAAGCAGACATAGGCCCGGAAAGTGAAGAAGAGATCTGGGAAAAAGAGGATACTCCACCTCCTTCTCCTAGCCCCACCCCTCCTGCTCAAACGAATGACAGTGGCTCTGATACAGACACAGATGCTCATTTGTAAGTACAGCAAATTTAAACTTTTGCAGAGCGCATTCAAGATGGCGTGTAAATAAAAGAGATACCAGAACATTAATGTTGGTTAAGTCAATTTTTTCCCAGATTTGTTAGGAAGTATCAACAATCTGACACAAATTATCTTCGTCAATCTCTTTGGCTTCTCTTGATCTAATGATTAACACCAATCGGAGTTTTGGAATGAGTCTTGGTAAAATTTGCAAGGTAAATACCACATTCTAAACTCTGATTAGTAACTAATCGCGATTAAAGTATAATCGAGTAATTTTTGGTTTGGTGGATACGGGCATAAGTGTATAAGTTTCTTACAAGAGATATAGGTAATTTTTATATAGTTTCATTGAGTGTCTAGGTGTCCAAAGAAACTATAGAACGTTTGTTTTATAGAGATGATATTTCGGCGCAATCCATTTTTCCATTTTCTTCTTCATTCTCGAAAAAGCTTATATTTTTATTTAAATTGTCTCATTGGTATTTAAAAAAGGGGACATTTTTTTTCATAATTAAAGGGATGTTTAAAATAAAAATCCCGAATTTCACACTTTTTCCTTATAGGAGAGATGACGGTTCCGACACCGAAGAGCGAGTTAGAAAAATTCAAGAAAATCTTTTAAACCAAAGTAAAAACGGTACCAAACACCAGAAAAATAAATCGCCGCCAATTATTGATAAACCAAAAGAACCCTATGGCGACATAGTTGTCACTAAAACTGACGTTTACAGCGTGGATACCGACTCGGAAAGTGAACAGTTTGACAGCAAAATTACCAAAGATTTAAGGTTTATCGAAAACAATTTGTTAGAAGACTTTTTCGCTGATAAGTTATTTTATGTCGATAATGTATTTGACAAGGATTTCAGGAGGAAATTAAGGCAGTATATTGTAGCTTATAAGGGGTAAGTTTTCACAGTTTTTCCTATACTGAAGGTATTCTTTGGTGTACTTTAGTGTAAAGAGATGGTCACACAAAAAAAAATTAAATACACCCAAGTAACATTTAATTTTTTATAGAAGTCGCGAGCAAGTTACTGCCACCAAATTATAAACTTAGTTTTATAAAAAAGTAACGAGAACCTTTCCGTAACCTTTAATACCCTCTTATTGGCATTAACTGGTGGATCTTATAGGGGTAGTGGCAACCTTATTATAAACTCCTTAAAAACCTAGAAGTTGCCTGTGAGAACCTTCTTACAACTTTTATATTACCTTTAGTTATGCGAATTAGGAGACGTAAAGGTTACAGGAAAGTGTCTTCAACCTTTATGAAACGAAATCCCGAGTGCAGCGCCCCTTATAAGAAAATGCTGTAGAAAATGAAATTATAGTAATTAGTATGAAAGTTCTGAGGTAAAATGATTTTTTTAAGACATTTCCACCCCCTAAAACTACATGCGGCGCAAACTTTACTGTTAAAGTCAAAAACCTAAAAAACACGCGCTTGCAATTTTTTTTATTTTAATAAAAAGAAATCATTTTTTTTCTATTCAAAATGTTTTCTTTTTTTTGTTGGTTCTTTTTGTACTATATTATGAATATATTATAAAAACAGCAATATTTGTTATGAAAACCCGAAATATAAAGAGTTTTTTAATATTTTAAACAAATATAAATATCAAAGTTTCTTTGCGGTTTTCTAAATTTGTAACAAATCCAAGTGACCAAAACTCTAATAAATCCGCTAAAGGAATTGGCCGATTGGCCCAAACCATGCAGAAGACTCAGAAGAGTACCAGATGTTTTAATAGCCTAATACCGAAAATTCAAGATTTATAATGAAACCTTTATAAATTTAACGAACTATAAGTTTCATAGGGCACCTATTATAAAAAAAGAATCTGGTTTTTTAATAACTGTTTAAGTAATTGTTGTTGCAGTTATGTAAAAGCAGTTTAATAAACCGTGTTTAGTAACCCAATAAAAATTACAGTTGCAAGGTTACAACAATTGCTATTATAAAAATTATCGTTCCTTCTTGTAATTTTATGAAACCAGAAAACCTGGTAATAAAACCTGATCACCTTTATAAGAGCTGGTAACCAAACTTCTTCAGGTAATTGAAAATGTTACTTGGGCAGTGTACAAAAAGAAGAATTTTCGGTCTTTTTGGCAACGAGTGTTAAGCAGATTTTTCTGTAATAAACCCAAATCCCGTTGGTGTCCTAATCTTCAAGTGGAGAATTTGATTTCCTCAAAAACCGATGTTTTTGTGGAGGAGGCCAAAAATCCGATAGTTTTTCTGTTGGTAAAATTATTTTTTTATTTATATTTAACTTCAGTATGGACATTGGGAATTTATTTCTCATTTTGTTATTTATTTTTTAGGGTAGTTGTTGACGAATTAGATACGTCAGTAGAAATAATTGTTACCACAAAAGACAATTCTCCCTTTTTAAAAGATCTTTTCCCCAGTGCGGTTTGCGTAGCACCCGATTGGATTTGGAAATGTCATAACAGTGGAAAATGCGTACCGACGCACAATTATGCGTTTTGAGAAGATAAAATAAGTAAGTACCTACATACTAAATATTATGGTAAATTTTTGTTGTTGTTTTTTTTAAGAAACGCTGTTAAAGTTAAGGTGAATTAAATTCCTGATTTTTAATAGTTATTTTTTATACTGCTTGTTAAACAATTACCCCTCCGGATAATGCTTTGATAGGTAACAGAATAGCCTGTGCGAAGCTTGTTAAAAAATAACCTGTCTCGGGTGTCGCCTATTTATTATGCTTTTTTACGTTTTTGTATTACCATTCCCGGTTAAAATAAAAATAGTATATTAATTATGTAATGTGTATGTCTATTCCATATAACTGGGAGATAATATACCGGCCCTGCCCTTGCATTTATCAAGAAAAATGCGTACCGATAATAACTCTCTACCGGGCAGGCGCGTAGTGAAAGCAACGGACATCCATCTGACAGCGAAAATTTAGGTTTTGTTTAATATTTTTGTTTGCTTTTGGAAATTTTATTATTTAATTATTAAAGTTGACACCACCGTAAAAAAAAATAAAAAGTGTTTTCTAGTGTTTCCCGTAATTTCGTATCAATAGAAAATTGGATTACTCTAGACTTAAACATGGATAAAACAACATTAAAAAACAACAACCAGGATCTTTGAGGCTATAATGTAGAGTTTACGAATCTATGGCTTTCTCCAGAGAAAACCCACTTGCTAGGTATTATTGGACTTTATTTTTAGAATTTTTGTATAACGGTGAGACATTTTGTCTAAGGTCTAAGATGCAAAAAGAGTCCTTGGCTTTGCATATTTATACAGAAAATAACGCCAGAAAATTTTAAAACACGAAAACACCACATTAACATAAACAAAATGGCGAAACCACACCTCGTCAAAAATTTTCATCGTCATTTTTCTACTAGTTTCTGCGGAAATTTTACTTTTAAACGACCCTAATGCTAAAATGGAAATTATATTGTAGTTGAAGTACATTTAACGTAACATAAGATCCTTTCGATTATGTTTCATGGTACATCTGGCAAAGTTGATATTTTTTGTATTATCTGGCATCGCTTTGTTAGTATATGTGCAGTAGATTTTTCGCTTTGGCCTGGCCTAGAGGCCCTGTATACTATTTTTGACAGTTATTGTTTTACTAGAGGTGGATAACTCATATTTTCCTCTCTTTCTAGTTTTTTTTCATATTTGCATGTAAAACGGATTTTATGTAGTAGTAGTAGTAGTAGTAAACATGCTTTATTGTCCAAAGATTTTCTACATCCTTATTGACAAAGCTTAAGAGGCTTAAGTCTAATTTCATACAATATTAACATAAATTAAAATTAAAATTAACTACCTGGCAAAGGCAGGCACGACACAAGATAAAAAAAAAACAGATCAGTTGGTAACAGAGATATAGTAAAAACATAATGAAAATAGAACAAACAGGTTAAGTAAAATCTAAATAAATATATGCACAACAGATAAACATTTAAAGCAAAAAATACAAACAAGTTGAGTAAAGTAAAAAAAGTAAAAAAAAATACTAAATAAATATATAATATATTAATTGGACAGGGTTAAAAATAAATTTTAAAGTAAGATAAAAAAAAATGATATTAAATAGGTAGGTTTAAAAGGAAAAGGTAAGAAATTCGTCCACGGTATAAAAAGCTTGTTTTACTAAAATGTTTTTGAGTTCTTTGCGGAATTTCGATAGATCTGCAATATTTTTAATAGCTATAGGAAGATGGTTATAAAGTTTTATGGCATTATAAATTATGGAATTTTGAACGAGCGCCGAGTGTGGAATAGGAAGTGGTATATGGTGCCTTTGACGTGTAACATGAATAATTTGGTGTTCAGGGAAAGAAGATTTGTGCTTGTGAATAAGACTTACTGATTCTAAGATGAAAAGACATGGTAGGGTTAGGATGTTGTAGTTTATAAATAAGGGTTTACAATGATCTCTTGCAGAGACACCAGCAATGAATCGGACTGCTCGCTTTTGAAGTTTAAAGACTGACTGAAAAAGATATTGAGTACAACAGCCCCAGAATGGTAGACCGTAAGAAAGGTGAGATTGAATAACAGCATAGTACACAGATTTTGCAATAGAAATATTAAGATTTTTGGCCACCGCTCGTACACAGTAACAACCTGAGGCGAGTTTCTTGTTAAGCCCAATGATGTGAGATTGGAATTTCAAATCAGTATCAAGTTGAAGCCCAAGAAACTTGGTATTTTGGGAAGATTTAATGGAGAATTGGTCACAATCAACATCATCAATACTGCAGCGAAATCCAAGTATCTGTGTTTTATTAAAATTAAGTAAAAGTCCATTGGCATCACACCACAGCTTGATGACCTTGATGTCATCAGATATTACCTGGACCAACTCCCGCGTCCCTTTTTTATGCCACACCACCGTTGCATCATCCGCGAACGCAGCAAAAACTCCTGAGATATCCAAATTTAACAAATCATTGATGTATATGAGAAATAGGATTGGCCCTAGGACTGAGCCCTGCGGAACCCCATAATTGATTTGCTGGACTGAGGAACATCCGCCGTTCGCGGCGACACGCTGGGTGCGGCTTGAGAGATAGGATTTAAACCACTCCAACACCACTCCGCGGAAACCATAGACCTCTAGTTTTCGCAGCAGAGTTCTGTGACTCACACAATCAAAGGCCTTGGAAAAATCACAGAACGCTCCTGCAGTATCAGAGCCGTTATTAAAATGCCTGAAAAGTTGTTCCATTACTTTATACATAGCATCATGGGTGCCCTTTTTTGGAAGGAAACCAAACTGTGCAAGATTAAAAACTTTGTGCGAAGTTAAGAAATCTATCATGCGTTTTTTGACGATTTTTTCAATAATCTTCGATATGGTTGAGAGCAAGGATATTGGTCGATAATTTGACGGATCTTTAGTATCGCCATTTTTATGAATAGGTATTATTAGAGCCTGTTTAAGAGTGGTTGGGAAAGTGCCAGAAGAAAAGGAGAGGTTAATCGCTTCTGCTAAGATATGAAGGGCCTGGTCAGGTAGTTCTTTTAAAATTTTTGTAGATATACCATCTGATCCGGCTGCAGTTTGGTTTTTAAAAGATTTAAGAGTGGATCTGATTTCATGGATATCAGTAGGTAAAAACTCAAAAGACTCATTCACACGCAAGCTCTCCAAATAGACTATAGGATCGACATCAGAGTTAATGTTTGCAGTTAGATTGTCAGCAACGTTGCAGTAAAAGCTGTTCAGTAGATCTGCATCAATCTCGATCTCCCGTGGCTTAATACTAGTTTTACCAGTAAGTTCCCTCACGATGTTCCACGTTTCTTTAGATTTATTAGCCGCGTTGTTCAAACGATTTGTGTAAAATAAGTGTTTTGCGGTGCGAATTAACTTTTTGTACAGTTTGCGGTATTTTAAATAGTGATTAGTAATAAACGGACTGTCAACATAGTGATTTTTTATAATATTTAAAGATCTTAAGTTGCCCGCAGATATCTTTAATCCGTTTGTCATCCAGTATTTTTGGATCTCTTTTTTGCGTAGTGTCCTTAAAGGAAAAGATTTATTGACTATCTTACTTAGAATAAGATGAAATTCTTCAAGGGGATCAACTTCAGAAAGAATAGGTTGCCAAATTGTGCTGTTACAGGTCTGTTTAAAATGGAAAAAATTATTCTTACTAAATATTCTACCTTGTTTTTTGTGATTACTAACATGACTTATTCTTAACGGCAATGAAGTTAAAACCGCATGGTGATCGGAAAGGTCGGGATCGGTGACATTACACTCAAGATCAGAGGTAAGGTTGGAGCAAACATAATCTATCGTGGTAGCAGTGGAATTTGTGATTCTTGTAGGTTTCTTCACATGCATTTGCAGATTAAAGGATTCTAACAGATTAAGTAAAAGAATGGTAGAATATGCTTCAGGGTCTCCAAAATCAATATTAAGATCACCTGCAATGATTAATGTGAAATTTGGTGGTATGTTGGATAAGAGAAGTTCAAAATTATCTAGAAAGCTTGAGAGACTAGTATTTGGAGAGCGGTAAATGCACAAAATATATGTTTTGAGAGTTTTTGAGTAGAGAAGGGAAAATTCAAATGTTTTTTCAGATAATAAAAAGTCAAACTTATCACAGTTGCAGAAATCTGATCTCGATGAAAATTCTGAGCTTATCAGGATGGTGGTACCCCCATTATTGAAAGATGTTCGGCAGAATTTAGTCAATATATAATAATTTGGTACATAAAAGGGCTCTCCCACCTTAAGCCAATGCTCTGTTAAAAGTACTAAATGGGGAAAGTTTTGGTTTTCTAAAAACAAGAATAACTCATCAGCCTTGCCTATGAAAAGGACTGATGTTTTGTTGTCTCTTTATAATTTCCCCAGACAGTTTTGAAAGATTGATTTTTTTTTGGTTAGTAAAATATGTCAAGCTTTGATAAAAAAACAAAAACAAACAGTGAATATACACGGTAGATATTAAAAATGTAAATAACAGGGGTAAAATATAAAGATAT
Organism: Oxystoma pomonae; assembly: GCA_963921995.1. Classification (NCBI taxonomy): domain Eukaryota; kingdom Metazoa; phylum Arthropoda; class Insecta; order Coleoptera; family Brentidae; genus Oxystoma; species Oxystoma pomonae. The sequence continues at coordinate 98,492,743 of OY998167.1, forward strand.
TGATCTCAGATTATTAGTCGTGAGATATTGATCTATATTTTTGTTACTCTTGTTCTTACAAACATGGAAATATAATGTGTTATTTATTAACGAAGTACATGCTAAATGCGTATGTTTGTAACTACTGCTTGTAGCTCACTTACCTCGCAAATTCGCCTATTTTTATTAATTTTCCAGCTTGTTAAATGCATGTTTTTTTTCACTTGTCCTGAGATTCTTTCTCCGTTGAACAACGGAACAATACAAACAAACCTGACGTTTCTTAATCAAAAATCTGCAGTGACAAAGTTTGAAATTAACTCTGTGTTTCGGACTTCCATTGTCTATATTTTATTTATACACGACGTTTCGATCAGTACAATCTCTGATCGTCTTCAGGTGCAAACTACAATCAATTCCTAAGGCTACGTACTTATATACTGTGAGAAATCACTCAACCTTGAAGTTTAAGAAGTTGGCTCCGCCCAAGGAGGGGCTTCCAAATATTTGGGATTTCAACACTTGGTTTACTGAAAATACCCTGATTCTGCCCAATAAAGGCAGCTTCAAGGAATTTTCGTTTCTTCCAGTGTGACTCCTTGTGCAAAACCTTTGCTTCTGCCCACTTCATTCGGTGTTGTTTTGACCATGCATGTTCGGCAATTCCTGATTTCATGGTTTCACCTTTTTGGGTATTCGTCTGATGTTCCTTAAGCCTAACAGATAGTGGTCTTTTAGTTTTGCCTATGTATGATTCACCACACTCACAAGGAACTTGGTAAATGCATTCCTTATTTTGTTTGTTCTCCGGTTTTGTTTTACTAAGAAGGCTTCGAATTGTATTACTAGATTTAAAAGCAGTTTTAATATTAAAGTTTTTCGCTACTCTTCGAATTTTCTCTGATACTCCTTTAACGTATGGGATTGTAAGGAATGCATTTGCCTGGTTTTCTTAATGTTTCTTATTTCGATTTCCAAGTCATGAGAATTGTTACAAATTTGAACGGCTCTGTTATACAAAGTTTTGATTATGCCTCGTTTGGTTGTAGCAGAATGATTTGAACCTTGATTTAAATATTGTCCTGTGTGAGTGGGTTTACGATAGACTGTTGTTCTGATGTCGCTTTCTACTCGTGTGACAAGTACATCAAGAAAAGGAATTTGACAATTTTGCTCCAACTCCATTGTGAATTTAATGGTGGGTCTTATGTTATTTAGGTGGTGAAGAAATTCTGAAAGTTGTTGGTCATTTCCGGTCCAGACAATAAAAGTATCATCAACATATCTCAGCCAGAGCTTAGGTTTATATGTTGCGGTATCAACCGCGTGTGATTCGAACCACTCCATGTAAATATTGGCCACCACTGGCGAAAGCGATGAACCCATTGGCAGACCGTCTTCCTGAGCATAAAACCTATCTTTCACTTGAAAATAAGAGTTATGTAGGCAGCACTCCAACAACTCCATCACTCCCTCCAGCGGTAGGCTGGTACGTTCATAAAGGGATTCGTCATCAACCAGTCTCTTTCTAATAATGTCTAGCGATTCCTTTATTGGGACATTGGTGTATAGACTTTCGACATCAAAACTGACAAGTCTATCCTCGGTTCCTAAAACAAAAGATTTAAGAATATTAACAAAATGGTTTGAATTTTCTACAAATGAAGCGGTCTTGCCTGCAAGAGGTTGAATAATTTTCAAAAGGAATTTAGACAGATTGCTTGTTGGAGAATTTCTGGAACTTGTAATTGGGCGTAAGGGCATTGCATCTTTGTGAATTTTGGGAAGTCCGTATAGATGAGGAGGCTTGCTATAATGTGGTGTAAGTTGAGATCTTGTATTGTCCGGAATATAACTGGAATACTTTTTCAAAATTCTATAAACCTTACTTTCGATTGATTGCGTCGGATCTTTTGGGAGAAGTTTATAGTTTCCTTTAGCAAGTACCTCTTCAACTTTCTGGTCATAGGTTTCCGTGTCCAAAATCACTGTTGCATTGCCCTTGTCTGCCGGTAAGATTTTAATTGATTTGTCCTTTTGAAGATTCTTCAACGCGATTTCCTCTGTTTTGCTTATATTAGAGGTATGCTTAATAGGTTTGTCAATAATGGTCCTTACCTGATGTCTGAACTCGTCGGCGTCTTGTCGTGGAAGAGGATGACCTTCTATGGCGGTGATGATATCGATGGTAGGTATCTTCTTAGGAGCGATGGAAAAGTTAAGTCCTTTGGCAAGTAAGTTTTCTTCTATGGGTGTCAATGTCTTCTTTGACCCATTAACGATGGTTCTTACAGCGTCGGTGGTCGATTGGCTTTGTGGCTGTTGATGGGCGAATTTCCTTTGGTGCTTTGCTTGCCAAGTCTGTCGTAGATGGTCGCAGGTTTGTGTAATTTTATCCAGAATCGGTTGATAATCTTCCTCCATAGTATATTCTCGAATCTCCTGAAACCGTTGTCTCAGTTCTTCTGTCAGTAAGGACTTGTTCCAGCGATGAAAGCTGATTTGGGACCGTATAACGACAGACTTGGCAAGCAAAGCACCAAAGGAAATTCGCCCATCAACAGCCACAAAGCCAATCGACCACCGACGCTGTAAGAACCATCGTTAATGGGTCAAAGAAGACATTGACACCCATAGAAGAAAACTTACTTGCCAAAGGACTTAACTTTTCCATCGCTCCTAAGAAGATACCTACCATCGATATCATCACCGCCATAGAAGGTCATCCTCTTCCACGACAAGACGCCGACGAGTTCAGACATCAGGTAAGGACCATTATTGACAAACCTATTAAGCATACCTCTAATATAAGCAAAACAGAGGAAATCGCGTTGAAGAATCTTCAAAAGGACAAATCAATTAAAATCTTACCGGCAGACAAGGGCAATGCAACAGTGATTTTGGACACGGAAACCTATGACCAGAAAGTTGAAGAGGTACTTGCTAAAGGAAACTATAAACTTCTCCCAAAAGATCCGACGCAATCAATCGAAAGTAAGGTTTATAGAATTTTGAAAAAGTATTCCAGATATATTCCGGACAATACAAGATCTCAACTTACACCACATTATAGCAAGCTTCCTCATCTATACGGACTTCCCAAAATTCACAAAGATGCAATGCCCTTACGCCCAATTACAAGTTCCAGAAATTCTCCAACAAGCAATCTGTCTAAATTCCTTTTGAAAATTATTCAACCTCTTGCAGGCAAGACCGCTTCATTTGTAGAAAATTCAAACCATTTTGTTAATATTCTTAAATCTTTTGTTTTAGGAACCGAGGATAGACTTGTCAGTTTTGATGTCGAAAGTCTATACACCAATGTCCCAATAAAGGAATCGCTAGACATTATTAGAAAGAGACTGGTTGATGACGAATCCCTTTATGAACGTACCAGCCTACCGCTGGAGGCAGTGATGGAGTTGTTGGAGTGCTGCCTACATAACTCTTATTTTCAAGTGAAAGATAGGTTTTATGCTCAGGAAGACGGTCTGCCAATGGGTTCATCGCTTTCGTCAGTGGTGGCCAATATTTACATGGAGTGGTTCGAATCACACGCGGTTGATACCGCAACATATAAACCTAAGCTCTGGCTGAGATATGTTGATGATACTTTTATTGTCTGGACCGGGAATGACCAACAACTTTCAGAATTTCTTCACCACCTAAATAACATAAGACCCACCATTAAATTCACAATGGAGTTGGAGCAAAATTGTCAAATTCCTTTTCTTGATGTACTTGTCACACGAGTAGAAAGCGACATCAGAACAACAGTCTATCGTAAACCCACTCACACAGGACAATATTTAAATCAAGGTTCAAATCATTCTGCTACAACCAAACGAGGCATAATCAAAACTTTGTATAACAGAGCCGTTCAAATTTGTAACAATTCTCATGACTTGGAAATCGAAATAAGAAACATTAAGAAGGATCTGCAGCAGAATGGTTACAGCCTGAAACTTATAACAGATACTATTTCTAAATTTCAACAAACAGGACAGAGATTACATGACCAAAACCAGGCAAATGCATTCCTTACAATCCCATACGTTAAAGGAGTATCAGAGAAAATTCGAAGAGTAGCGAAAAACTTTAATATTAAAACTGCTTTTAAATCTAGTAATACAATTCGAAGCCTTCTTAGTAAAACAAAACCGGAGAACAAACAAAATAAGGAATGCATTTACCAAGTTCCTTGTGAGTGTGGTGAATCATACATAGGCGAAACTAAAAGACCACTATCTGTTAGGCTTAAGGAACATCAGACGAATACCCAAAAAGGTGAAACCACGAAATCAGGAATTGCCGAACATGCATGGTCAAAACAACACCGAATGAAGTGGGCAGAAGCAAAGGTTTTGCACAAGGAGTCACACTGGAAGAAACAAAAATTCCTTGAAGCTGCCTTTATTGGGCAGAATCAGGGTCAGTAAACCAAGTGTTGAAATCCCAAATATTTGGAAGCCCCTCCTTGGGCGGAGCCAACTTCTTAAACTTCAAGGTTGAGTGATTTCTCACAGTATATAAGTACGTAGCCTTAGGAATTGATTGTAGTTTGCACCTGAAGACGATCAGAGATTGTACTGATCGAAACGTCGTGTATAAAAAAAATATAGACAATGGAAGTCCGAAACACAGAGTTAATTTCAAACACATCATTGTCTCAAACTTTCAAACAGTGACAAAGTTATTTATTGTCAGGGGTTACCAACTATCATTGCGAACACACAATTTCAAACATTTCCCTAACAACTGTCAAATCCAGTTGCTCACCCAGCGCCACGTAGAGGAGAAATTTTTCTCTTGTAGCGAGCGCCACCTAGAGGAGGAATTTTTCTCTTGTACTAGCCTGAGCACTCGTTTGACAGTGAATCCACTCTTCACAACTGATCGATGTCAAAATCTAAACACTGCCAGTGTCAGTTCGATGTTTTCGTTTGGATTTTTTATTTCAAAATTCGTTTTTTCGGCAATTTTAGGAACTTTTTCGAGTTGGTTTTTGCCTCGTCCCGTTCCAAAAATGTGTATGCCCGGTTTTATGTGTATATCATCGCCGATGCTCCGGTGTTGAATAAGTACTGTTGCATTGCAGCAGTAATGCATGGAGAAAATCCATAGTGAGAACATGGCTTATATCCCCCTTGTGGGCTTTTTATATATAGGTATATTGCTCTAATTGCTCAATATTTAGGTAACTTTTTGGTGAATGGTAACTAATAGATCCATGCTTTAGACACTATAAACCATAAAATAGGGCACAAACATTTTTGGAACAGGACGAGGCAAAAACCAACTCGAAAATGTTCTTAAAATTGCCGAAAAAACGAATTTTTAAATAAAAAATCCAAACGAAAACATTGAACTGACACTGGCATTGTTTAGATTTCGATTTTGACATCGATCAGCTATGAAGGCTAGTACAAGAGAAAAATTTCTCCTCTAGGTGGTGCTGGCTCACCTCTGGTAAAACAATATCCAAAAATAGCCAAAAATCGTATACAGGGCCTCTAGCCTGGTCCAAACAGTGCCACAGCCAACTGCGATTTTGAATTTTCTTTGTTTTTCAAAGTTATTTTCACTACAGACTTTGCGACCCTTGGGTCATTATAGTATCTCATAGTTTATATGGTCTATTCGGAACCAAATAAGATGCACACTTTTCGTTCAATACAGATTTTGGCCTGTATTCTTGACACCCGTGCTCGTGAGTGTGAACAAGTTTCTCACTTCTCACCTGCTTTGAACCATGTGAAAAGTGCGAGAGGCAAATACTGACCGGTGACTACTCACCTCACAGGCCGTCAAGAATACGGGCCTTTATAACCTATGCAATATAAAATGTAGAATATCTAATGATTTGCTCGAGGATTTGCTAGACGATTTATTGTACAGGGTGATCTAATATATTTTGACCTTGTTGACGCCTATAGTAGTAGTAGTAGTAGAGAAGGGCCGGCGCGAAGCCCGGCAAGTAGGCCTCCCTGGGCCCTTTCTGCCCTACCCCGAGCCTGCCCCTAATCCACCGCCTGCACCGCTGGTCTGGCAGTTTGCTTATTTGGTCTAACTGTTCTTTTTGCAAAGTCCAGTATTTTGTCCCATTTGAGCGTGTGCAGGTCCTCCTCATCCAGGGTCGGGAAACCGAATATCTGGTATCTCGTCCTCTGATAAGCCTCGCAGTTCGCTATAACGTGTCGAGATGTCTCCTCTGCCCGCCCGCAGCCCGGTTGTGACCTGTTATGATACCTGTCAGCAGACCAGCATCCCTTCGCGATCTCCCCAGGAGCCATTTTTGTTTGGCTACATCCGGGCCCTTCACGAAGTCTTTGGTCTGTCTGCATCCTGTTCCTGCTCTCCAAGCGGTCGTCATGGCATCGTTGGCCCATTTGTTGAGTCGACTTTGCAATAGCCTCTTGGTTGTTCCTAGGAGTGGTTCCGGCCCTACATACTGGGTGCTTGCCCCGATCCTGGCGAGCTCGTCGGCCATCTCGTTACCCGGCACCCCCATATGTCCCGGTACCCACATAAGTGTCACTTGTTTGCCCTCTCCCAAGGATTCCAGTGCATCCGCACATTCCTCCACCAGGGTGTTGGTGATCTTGGGCGCCCTTAGTGCCTTTAGGGCTGATTGGCTGTCGGAGCATATATAAACATGCTCCTCCCTACCGTTCTTTATTTCTTCCATGCCTGCAGCCATTATTATGGCATACACCTCTACCTGAAAGACCGTGGCTTGCGCTCCGAGCGGGTAGCTCTTTCGAACCTCCTGGTCTTCCACATAAACCCCCGATCCTGTGGTTTGCTTCTCCGACAGTTTTTGTTGACGACTATATCTTGATAACTAAATGGAATAGATTCTGGTGTCAAAAAATAGCTACTGCCAACATATTTTAGTCTATCTAATCGATTCTTCGCTACCCATCCACTAAATTTCACCTAGCAGATTTGTTTAATAAATCAGAAGTTCCCCTTTTCAAAAATATATTACATGCCTACGGTTCTTTTAACCGTTTGCGAGATATCTGCAAATAAAAGTGTTATAAATATATTTTTGGAAATACCCACTACTATGAAACAGTGGCGGTCCCAGCCATTTGAAAAGGGGGGGGGGCGGTTTCGGTACGAAAAAAAAAACTAGAATAAAAGCATAGCTTTTATGAGTAAGATATCAATATATGCAAACAAACCTTTGTAACTACACGGATTTGGCCTCAAACCTAGGAGGGGTACTCAGATTTTAAGTTGTTTATTTCATACATTCTTATCTTTAAATGCGCCGAAAATTTTTGAGAAAATTACAGTAAAAATGCAATTTTTGAGTCAAATTAAACTAAAATCGTAAATGACACTACAAATGCCATTTTTAACACAAAGTTAAACGAATACCGTAAATATCAAAAGTGTCCTACTTTTGATTTTGTAAATTTTTTCGTAAAAATTTTAAATCCAGGGTGGGGGGGGGTAATTACCCCTCTACCCCCTGAAATCCGCGCTTGAGTAACTTCGTATAATGTTTTCAGTTATAAAAAACATAGATAACAAACAAACCATAAACAAAACCTAATGGCTAAATAATTAAACATTATGTTACCTTTTATATTGAAATATCTCAAATGCCTATCTATCTCAAAAAAAACTTCGTTTCCGGTTTTTTTTGGCCAAACAAAACAATTTCAATATTTCTGTTGATATGCAGCAACGCTAAGCCCCACAGATGAATTTCCGTCATAGTGTTGTTAAGTACTTATGTTTTCAATCTTCTGAGGCAGGAGAAGCTTCTTTCTGACGAAGAATTACTTACTGGCAAACATCCAAGAATGTTTTTAATCAACGTAAAAATATCGTCAGACTTGTTCATTGCCTCGAAAACGTTATCATATATCGAAACTACTTTTTTTGGATTTTTCGCCACTAAGTTAAGAAATTTTTTTTCAAAAATATGTTAAAACCCACTGCGTAAATTCCTAAAGAAAAAAATTTGTTCGTTTGTCAGTGGTTTTTAAATAAGATAAAAAATTTGCCTACACACACGCAAATCCTAACTAGAATCTAAGTACTTATCTGACGTTTCGGCAGAAATTCTACTGGCGTTATCAAAGAAGATTATTCTTTTCAAAAACTTTTTTCGATTCTTTTTTAAAATATCTGCCTGTTGTCATACAACAGACTGTTGTCATACTTAAATAGATGTAAATAGTGTATTTGTTATAATAATATGGGTAACTTGTTATATATTATTTTTATTCTATCATATAATAAAGAGTTTTTTCCAGTATTACAGTTAAACTGTATTTGTTGAATTTGATAATTTTGTCTAGCAATTTATTTTGTTGAATTTTGATATTTGAATAATTTTGATCAGAGAATATTGCGTGAATAAATATACTTATTTTAAGTTTATATAAGTCAGTCAAGTTCAGATAACCAAGGGGACGGTCTAAATTAATAGTCGGCTCGAGAAATAAAAGGTTATGAATACATTTTATAATTTTGTTTTGCAATTTCATCAATGGATTTAAAATGGTTTTATTAGCATTGTAAGTATTGGATTTTTGAATAAAAATAGTAAATTTTATAGTTATCGAGATATATGCTTCTGATCATGGTCAAAACATAATGGATCACCGTGTTCCAGGCTAAAATCTCCTCAAAAATTGGTGGAAATAAGTGTAAATCACGTTGGCATTCATTTTTAATTAATTTTGAATTATTTTACAATCCCTTTAAAGGTTTGAACATGGAGTTTGAATATTTCTTCTCAATTGGATGACTTCGTTGCAGTTCGTTAATAGTAGCTTGTTTTTTTAGTATCATTTCCTTTAGATGTCCAACCTAAATTCATAAAAATTCGTAAATAAGATACTTTTAGGTTTTATAAAACATTTGTGAGTTTTTTGCCGAGAAACAGAAACGACTCCAACAGTTTATCAAAAAGGCAGATTCAAAATGGCGAACTAGCGATTAGTTTTTGAGATATTTAATTTGAATGTTGCATGGACCATTACAAAAATTCTCGCACACGTCGATTTTGTTTTCGTCAATAGTAAATTTTATTATTGCATTTTCTCTTCTAGATTACACCTCTACGATGGATAAAATTTACCCGTAGAAAATCCTTCTTTAAAAGCAAATATCTCAAAAACTTTTAAAGACTTTTAAGGTACCACACAATCCAGTTTGGTGGTGGTGATACTCACCCCTTGAACGGGGAACATACTACAAAAATTCCAATATGCCAAAGTGTCCCCCTTGCAAATAAAATTAAAGGGTTTTGGGATTTTTTAAAATTTGAATGGTGGATCCTTTTAAATGGAACAACCTGTACAACACCTACCTGTTGAATATTTTCCTTAGAAGCTCTTTCCAGCTCCAAGCCAGCGTTTGTCAGTTTCATTTGACAGTGTTGGCTCAAGTTATTGTATTGTTCTGTCACAATCTTAATTTGTTCCTCATAGTCACGTAGTTTCTTTTTCAGCAAATCTTCGTTGCTTTTGTATTGATCGATTGCAATTTTGGCTTTTTCGTACTTTTCGGAGATATTTCTTGAGTACAACTCTAGCTTGAATTTTTGTTCCGATACCTATGTGTGCAATTTGGGAATTCAATCATTTTGACTAAATTAATTAAAAATTATAGATGCAGATGGGTAATATTTAAAATTCTACCTCAAAGAAAATACCCTACATAACAGTGCAATGCTTGAAAGTTTGAGACAATGATGTGTTTGAAATTAACTCTGTGTTTCGGGCTTCCATTATCTATATTTTATTAATACACGACGTTTCGATCAGTACAATCTCTGATCGTCTACACACTACAATCTATTCCTAAGGCTAAGTACTTATATACTATGGGAAATCACTCAACCGTGAAGTTTAAGAAGTTGGCTCCGCCTAAGGAGGGGCTTCCAAATATTTCGAATTTCAATACTTGGTTTACTGAAAATACCTTGATTCTGCCCAATAAAGGCAGCTTCAAGGAATTTTCGTTTCTTCCAGTGTGATTCCTTGTGCAAAACCTTTGCTTCTATCCACACATGCGGTGTTGTTTTGACCATGCCTGTTCGGCGATTCCTGATTTCCTTGTTTCACCTCTTTGGGTATTCGTCTGATGTTCCTTAAGCCTAACAGATAGTGGTCTTTTGGTTTCGCCTATTTATAATTCACCACACTCATAAGGAACTTGGTAAATGCATTCCTTATTTTGTTTGTTCGCCGATTTTGTTTTACTAAAAAGGCTTCGAATTGCGTTATTAGATTTAAAAGCTGTATGTATGGAATTGTAAGGAATGCATTTGCCTGGTTTTGGTCTTGTAATCTCTGTCCTGTTTGCTGAAATTTAGAAATAGTGTCTGTTATAAGTTTAAGGCTGTAACCATTCTGCTGCAGATCCTTCTTAATGTTTCTTATTTCGATTTCCAAGTCATGAGAATTGTTACAAATTTGAACGGCTCTGTTATACAAAGTTCTTTTTATGCTCCGTTTGGTTGTAGCAGAATGATTTGAACCTTGATTTAAATATTGTCCTGTGTGTGTCCAAGTGTGTGTAAGTACATCAAGGAAAGAAATTCTGAAAGTTGTTGGTCATTCCCGGTCCAGACAATAAAAGTATCACCAACCTATCTCAACCAGAGCTTAGGTTTATATGTTGCGGTATCAACCGCGTGTGAGTGGAACCTCTCCATGTAAATATTGGCCACCACGGGCGAAATCGATGAACCCATTGGCAGACCGTCATCCTCGGCATAAAACCTTTCTTCCACCTGAAAATAACAGTTACGTAGACAGCACTTCAACAACTCCATCACTCATAAAGGGATTCATCATCAACCAGTCTCTGTCTAATAATATCTAGCGATTCCTTTATCGGGACATTGGTGTATATCCTCGGGTCCTAAAACAAAATATTTAAGATTATTAACATAATGGTTGGAATTTTGTTAATATTCTTAAATCTTTTGTTTTAGGACCCGAGGATAGATTTGTCAGTTTTGATATCGCAAGTCTATACACCAATGTCCCAATAAAGGAATCGCTAGATAATATTAGACAGAGACTGGTTGATGACGAATCCCTTTATGGACGTACCACCCTGCCCCTGGAGGGAGTGATAGAGTTGTTGGAGTGCTGTCGACATAACTTATTTTCAGGCGAAAATAGGTTTTTTGCTCAGGATGACGGTCTGCCAATGGGTTCATAGCTTTAGCCAGTGGTGGCCAATATTTACATGGAGTGGTTCGAATCACACGCGGTTAATACCGCAACATATAAACCTAAACTCTGGTTAAGATATGTTGATGATACTTTTAAATCTAATAACACAATTCGAAGCTTTCTTAGTAAAACAAAACCGGAGAACAAACAAAATAAGGAATGCATTTACCAAGTTTTCTTGTGAGTGTGATAACAAAAATACCACTATCTGTTAGGCTTAAGGAACATCAGACGAATACAGGTGAAACAACAAAATCCGGAATCGGCGAACAAGCATGGTCAAAACAACACCGCATGAAGTGGACAGAAGCAAAGGTTTTGCACAAGGAGTCACACTGGAAGAAACGAAAATTCGTTGATGCTACCTTTATTGGGCAGAATCAGGTTATTTTCAGTAAACCAAGTGTTAAAATTCCAAATATTTGGAAGCCCCTCCGTTTGCACCTGAAGACGATCAGAGATTGTACTGATCAAAACGTCGTGTATTAGTAAAATATAGACAATGGAAGTCTGAAACACAGAGTTAATTTCAGTGCAATGCTTATTAATCCTGTAGACCCTGAAATGGATCGCGGGCTTGTACCGAGATCAGTCCAGGACTTTTAGTGGAGTTGCGTGTATTGGTGATGTAAATTATCTTATAGAAATAGTTCATTTTTCAGTTAAATAATTTATTTATTAGTTTAGATAATAAATATAAATTTTGAACAAATAATTGCACTCCAAAACCTACTTAACTAAGATTCCCGACTATTCGCGATCCCATCGTTCACTGCGCAAAAATCATCGACCAAATCAGTGTAAAAAGGGTCGTGTTTAAAATAAAAAGTAAACATTGTGACGCAACGTTGGCACGCAGTGTACAATTAAAGGGTTTGGTACTACTTGACTTGCCCTGCCCCCCCATTGGTTGGCTATGATTCTGTGTGTTGCCTTCATAGCCTCTCTCTCCAAGACAAGGTGTAGAGGAGGAAGGTCCAGGAGGCATTTAAGCGCTGCTGATGGCGCAGTGCTCATAGCATTACATATTACCATACTTGCTTGACATTGGATGCTTGTTAGTTTGGCACGAGCCAGCGTTTGTCTGCCCTTCGTGTACCAAACTATTGCTCGTTATGTAATCATGGGTCCAACCACCGTGATATACACCCAGTACATCTATTTGTGGCAACCCTGACTTTTGCGTTATTTTCTTTGTTTTTTAAAGTTATTATTGTTACACTTTTTGCGATCATTGGGCCATTATAGTATTTCATAGTTATATGGCTATCAGTCACTCTCATTTGTTTTAGGTTTTCTTTAAAGCCGTGGTAGGGTTTTAAAGAGAGTCTCCGAAAAATTTAGTACAAGAAAAAAATATATTTTTTTGTGCATGAACCTACTGTAAATACCAACCCAATCCTGCAACGTTCAAAAAACGTTGGATCACAAAATAATATTAAAATTTTACGAACCATTTCGGTCTCTTCAACGATTTTCGAAATAAAAGCATCATATTCTTTCATAACCCGGTGATATTCGGTGTCTTTGGACGCGCTAAACTGCTGATTTTTATTCTCCAAATCGCGATTTTTCTTTTCTAATTCTCTAATTGTATCCTCGAGTTCTTTGATTTTCAGCTGGTTGGTTCTTAAAATTGCTTCGTGGGATGTTTCTTTAAAGTGGGAATCGTTTGTGTTTTTCAATAAAAGTTCGGTTTTTGAAACTGGCTCTTGCATACGAAATATCTAAACAATATTTTAAAAATAGGATCTTCTATAGGATGATACCATAAATAAAAACTTTTTGTTATTTTTATTTACCTGTATAAACCCAGCTTTCTTTTATTATGTTTTTCCTGATCTAGAGATATTAAAAAAAATTGTTCTTGGTTATGAAAAGGCAACCCAATTTAACCCTCTAATAACTTTAGTAAGATTTCTGCTTACCTTAAGAAGATCCATTATCAGCTGGATGATATAATGAATATCAAACATAAAGTTTTTAAATATTTTTGAATTTCTTTTTTGGATTGTTTTGGTGATACGTCGTTTTGACAATGTCAGTTAACTTTTACTTTGTACGTGCTTCTTGAAGTTTTGGAGTAATACAGGGTGTTTTAAGTTGATCACTTTTGAGGATAACCAATACTCTCTCCATATAGGCCGATCAAATACTACGCTTTTCTCGACCTCCGCCGCCATATTGACGAAAAACTAATGGATTTTTTATATATAACTATGAGATACTATAATCGTAATCTATAATATTATTGTAATTTTCATTGGCGCTTCATTAAAAATTAGAAGTCCGTCCCGTGGAGGCGATATTGGTCTGTCCAGTACCCTCTCCATACAGGCCGATCAACTCCTACCGATTTAGTGTCCTTTAATCCACCTTCGCCGCCATTTTCACTCAAAAGTAACAGAAAATCGATTAGTTTTCTGTCAATATGGCGGCGAAGGGCGAGAGAAGGACACTAAAACAGTAGGAGTTGATTGGCCTATGTGGAAAAGGTATTGGTCCGTCATATGATTAAGGAGACATTCGACGGTTGCTTATAATGTCACGGTTAAACAATCATACCTATGCACCAATGTTTCTTTATTAATAATTACCTAACCAGGGTTAAGTAATTGAAATTAAGAAAAAGAGCTTTGAACGCAGCGTTTTTTTGGGTTTTTTTTGTGTTTTCCATTTAACCATTCATTTTCTTTATTAAATTTTTTGTAAAGTGCAGTATTGATCGCTATTAGGCCCTAAAAATCTTCAAAAAGAATCAGGAGATTCATACAGATTATCCCGGTGCAACTAATGTCCGGATCTTGAACATTATAATATTTGTTTACTTTTATCAGACACATATAAACCTCATTTATCTCGTATTTCTTACAGTTTTAGGTCATTCTCAAGTAATAAATAAATAAATTGTACTTATAAGGAAAGAAAGTCGAGCACAGTTGATTCCAAAACAAAGTAAAAAACCAACATTTTTTCCAAAATTTAAATTTACTTTTCTATTTTGTTGCTTACCACTAGTTGCTTTTTAAAATACCAAATAAATTTTCTTATTTAATAAAAGTTTTCACAGTTATTTTATTTAACGTTTTTAAAAAAGTAAATAAGACATCTATACTGGTGCATCCACTCCAGCTGCTTGAGCCACTATAGGTACTCTTTCTGTTTTCGTTGCAAAGTTCAGTATGTCGGCCCATTTTATTGAGTAGCTCCTCGTCTATGGTGTGTGCGTCCCATATTAGCTGCCTCAACCTGCCGTATACCATCACACTCTTCTAATTTTGTTATTTTTTATTTTTCCGATGGTGATGGTGACAGCGTCATACGTACAGGTTAGAAACTTCCGACCGAAACAAACTCTATAAATCACGCCCAAGGGATGCAAAATGTGTAACGAAAATAACTTAGAAAAACAAAGAAGAAAATTCAAAATCGCGCTTGGCTGTGGCACTGTTTAGGATAGCTTAGAGGCCCTGTATATGATTTTTGACAGTTATTGTTTTACCAGAGGTGAGCAACTGGATTTGACAATTTGTTACGGAAATGTTTGAAATTGTGTGTTGGCAATGATGGTTGGTAACCCATGACAATAAATAACTTTGCCACTGTCAGATTTTTGATTAATAAACGCACAAAACGGCGCCGGCGCCGGGAAATTTGAATTCGGGTATTTTTTTAAAGTATTTCAGTTCATTAGAAACAACATTATTTTGGAAAACCTAATTCATCAATAATTAATTTTATTTTCAAAAATATTGTTGATTCTAATGACTTTAAATTTCAGAAATAAAACAAATACGTCGTATTTAATATATATTATATACTCTTTTAAGAAGATATATACATATCGAAACTAGTGTATTTATTATTAAACTATTTATTATGCTTCCAATATCGTCAATTTTCAACAGGTTTAAGGTTTTTAAAAAAGTAAATCATCATAGCAGCGAGTTTTCAAAAAATTCGGTATAACCCGTCATCATTTTTGAACGGAATGGGCTAAAAAGAATGTAATTAGCTAATAGGCTAAATGCGTGCCCTATTAGAGCGTTAATAGACCGTTAAGCTGGTAGGTGATAATTCGTTTTTTTCTTTAGTTAGGTTTTTATTTTTATGGTGAAAGTGAATTTACCAAACAGGAATTGTTCTTTTCTTTTCTACTCTAGTTACATTGGCAGTTTTTATATGGGCAAAAGAGTACGATTACGGTAACTTGTGGTTGTGGTTTAAAAACTCTTTTTAGCATCTCAATTACGGTAATACCGTAAGCAAATAAGGTGACGGTAAATTAGTGGTCTATTAACTCTATTGAATTTTCTCTGGTATGTAGAAACTTTGCCGGTACTTACCATCAAAGTCTGTTTCGGACGGTAAATGCAAGGATGGAATTGAATAGAAGGCTTCGTCCATAGTTTTTTGAATAGTTTTCTGGTTTAAAATGTCGGGTGCATACTCTAAACGTATAAAGCGTTTCAGATAGCAAACCATTGTCTTTGGTCTCTAGGGTGTGGAAAGCGATGAAGCAGAGGATCAGTGGGGCACTCTGGAACAAAACACTTGGGCATAGTTTTCCAATTGTACTTGTTACAAAAGTAACAGTTCCACTCCAGCTGCTTGAGCCACTATAGGTACTCTTTCTCTTTCATTTTATTGAGTAGCTCCTCGTCTATGGTGTGTGCGTCCCATATTAGCTGCCTCAACCTGCCGTATACCATCACACTCTTCTAATTTTGTTATTTTTTATTTTTCCGATGGTTATGGTGACAGCGTCATACGTACAGGTTAGAAACTTCCGAACGAAACAAAGATCACGCTATAATGGCCCAAGGGATGCAACATGTGTAACGAAAATAACTTAGACAAACAAAGAAGAAAATTCAAAATCGCGCTTGGCTGTGGCACTGTTTAGGATAGCTTAGAGGCCCTGTATATGATTTTTGACAGTTATTGTTTTACCAGAGGTGAGCAACTGGATTTGACAATTTGTTACGGAAATGTTTGAAATTGTGTGTTGGCAATGATGGTTGGTAACCCATGACAATAAATAACTTTACCACTGTCAGATTTTTGATTAATAAACGCACAAAACGGCGCCGGCGCCGGGAAATTTGAATTCGGGTATTTTTTTTTAAGTATTTCAGTTCATTAGAAACAACATTATTTTGGAAAACCTAATTCATCAATAATTAATTTTATTTTCAAAAATATTGTTGATTCTAATGACTTTAAATTTCAGAAATAAAACAAATACGTCGTATTTAATATATATTATATACTCTTTTAAGAAGATATATACATATCGAAACTAGTGTATTTATTATTAAACTATTTATTATGCTTCCAATATTGTCAATTTTCAACAGGTTTAAGGTTTTTAAAAAAATAAATCATCATAGCAGCGAGTTTTCAAAAAATTCGGTATAACCCGTCATCATTTTTGAACGGAATGGGCTAAAAAGAATGTAATTAGCTAATAGGCTAAATGCGTGCCCTATTAGAGCGTTAATAGACCGTTAAGCTGGTAGGTGATAATTCGTTTTTTTCTTTAGTTAGGTTTTTATTTTTATGGTGAAAGTGAATTTACAAAACAGGAATTGTTCTTTTCTTTTCTACTCTATTTACATTGGCAGTTTTTATATGGGCAAAAGAGTACGATTACGGTAACTTGTGGTTGTGGTTTAAAAACTCTTTTTAGCATCTCAATAACGGTAATACCGTAAGCGAATAAGGTGACGGTAAATTAGTGGTCTATTAACTCTATTGAATTTTCTCTGGTATGTAGAAACTTTGCCGGTACTTACCATCAAAGTCTGTTTCGGACGGTAAATGCAAGGATGGAATTGAATAGAAGGCTTCGTCCATAGTTTTTTGAATAGTTTTCTGGTTTAAAATGTCGGGTGCATACTCTAAACGTATAAAGCGTTTCAGATAGCAAACCATTGTCTTTGGTCTCTAGGGTGTGGAAAGCGATGAAGCAGAGGATCAGTGGGGCACTCTGGAACAAAACACTTGGGCATAGTTTTCCAATTGTACTTATTACAAAAATCCAACAAATTACTGTAACAGTTCAAAAAAGGCCAAGAACACACAAAACTAAAAAATTTCAATAAAAAGACCTCATGAAAAGAACGAAAAGACGATGACATTGATCGACTCTGATTAAGATAGATGTAACTTGTTTTTTGCTATGCCCTTAGTAAGAGTTTTCTCTAAGTCCGTAGGTATATGCTATAAGAATAAACGTAAGGTTTAAAAATGGAATTTTGCTGTATCAAAAACTGTAAAATTATGTGCCTCGACGAATTTGTATTGTTCCTTTGTCTAATGGAGAAAGAAACTCAGGAAAAGTAAAAAGAAAACATGCATTTACCAAGCTGGAAAATTAATAAAAATGCCCGAATTTGCGAGGTAAGTGAGCTATAAGTAGTAGGTACAAATATACGCATTTAGTATGTACTGTTTCCATATTTTATTGTAAGAAAAAGAGTAACAAAGATATAGATCATAGAAGTCTTTATATTTTACCTGTTATTGACATTTTTAATACCTACCGTGTGTATTCACTGTTTGTTTTTGTTTTTTTTTTTGTCAAAGCTTGACATATTTTACTAATCAAAAAAATCAATCTTTCAAAAACTATCTGGGGAAATTATAAAAAGAGACAATAAAACATCAGTCCGTTTCATAAAATTTGTTTTACATGCAAATATGAAAAAAAATAGAAAGAGAGGGCAATATGAGTTGCCCACCTGTGGTAAAACAATAACTGTCAAATGTATAGAGGGCCTCTAGGATGAAAAGGACTAATGTTTTGTTGTCTCTTTTTATAATTTCCACAGACAGTTTTTGAAAGATTGATTTTTTTTTGACAAAAAAAAAACAACAACAAAAACAAACAGGAAAATATAAAGACTCCTATACTTTTTTTTTGACAATAAAACACGGAAACATAATGTGTTATTTATTAACAAAGTACACGCTTAATGCGTATGCTTGTAGCTCACTGCTCACTAAATGCATGTTTTCCTTTCACTTTTCCTGAGTTTCTTTCTCCGATGCACAACGGAACAATACAAATTCGTCGAGGCACGTGTTTTTAGTTTTTGATACAGCAAAATTCCATTTTTAAACCGGACGTTTCTTAATCAAAAATGTGACAGTGACAAAGTTATTTATTGTTAGGGGTTACCAATTATCATTGCCAACACACAATTTCAAACATTTCCCTAACAACTGTCAAATCCAGTTGTTGACCTCTGGTAAAACAACTGTCAAAAAATCGTATACAGGGCCTCTAGGCTAGGCTAAAGGCCCCTTGAAATTTTAATAAACTTAGACTTTTTGAGAAGCACAGGTTTCAAAATTTATAGAGCCAGTGATCATGCAAACTGACATTTACCTAAAAAACAATATGGCGAGCCTGTTTAAAAAATAGGCATTTTTGACTGGATTTAATCTCAGGCATCAGTTACAAAGCCACATTGCTTAAAAGTATTTCAACGTAATGCTTAAAAAATTGGTTAAAAAAAATGGCGCCAGCAGACAC
The DNA here is from genome assembly GCA_963921995.1 of Oxystoma pomonae. Lineage (NCBI taxonomy): Eukaryota > Metazoa > Arthropoda > Insecta > Coleoptera > Brentidae > Oxystoma > Oxystoma pomonae. The sequence continues at coordinate 98,511,481 of OY998167.1, forward strand.
GTATAGCCATCTATAAAATCTTCAAAAAAAAAATAAAAAAAAAACATTTTTTTGTTGGAAATGCAATTGTCTATCTTAATGTGAAAACCGCGTATCGCTAGTTGCTACGGTTCGTGAGTTACAATTTTTAAAAAAGTTTAATGCCCCTCCTATCTTCTTGCCGACCCCCCATCACAATCAATAACAAATAATTTTTGTGCCAAATTTGATAAAAATCGGTCCAGCGGTTTTTGAGTATTCGGGTTACCGACAAATTTTTTTAGACCCAAATAACTTATTTTTAGTGGAAATAAAAAAACTTTTTGTCCCAGTAGCCTCCATACTATGTATGTACAAATAGACCTGAATTTGTCTCGGTTTATTTAAACATTTTTAAAACTACTTTATATCTTAACCGAGTTTTTTAAGTGTTATATCAAAATGCTTGGAAAGAATTCGACTGTCTAGGTGACGTTTGAGATTGAAGGAGTGTTCCACAGAAAGTTTTTCCTAGAGAGGTTAAACTTGCCTATTTTTGAAATGAGCCAGCCAGCTTGGATTTTTAGTACAGTGCCGCACAGAAAAAAATATCGATGGGAGACAAAAATACCTACTTTTTAAATAAGTCCGCTGTTTTGTATTTTTAGGAAATTTCTAAATGTCGGATCTATACAGTTTTAAAAAGCCTTATACTATTTAAATCGGACCTTTTTTCGCCTTGTTATAATTACTTAAAAAAGTGCGTTTTTTTAGCACACCATATATATTCTTTTCAGTTATTTCAAAAAATTTTTTTTATTGGATCACTGGATACAACATAATAGGCGACCACCCTATAATTACTACGTGTTCACGTGAAACTTAATACGTTTTCAATACGATTCACTTCTAGGTGTTCATGAAGAGATTTGAATGCGTTTTGAACACGATTCGAGTTTTTGTCATTTGCCTGATGCATTTTGAGGTTGGTATTTGCCAGTTTCATTTCTTTGTTTGCTTTTTTAAAGCCAATAATAAGTATAATACCTTCTTTTTGCAGAAATATTGAAAACGCAAACAGCTTATTATTGGTGTCATCGGTCAGATCTCGGTACGATCTCAAAAAAGCAGGGCCAATGAAAAAAAGGTTCGATTCGCCGCGTTTTCATGAAAGGTTTGAAAGTGAATCGTGTTGAAAACGTAGTAAATGAATAAGAATTTGGTTGGCGCGTTCATTTTTTTTTACAAGGGTATCGAGGGAAAATCTTGCATAAGACGCCCGGTCCAACCGTCCAATCCACTCCCTCGACAGAGTCTAATCCCTCTGTCAGGACAGCCCGGGTAGTGTCGGATTCTTACCGACTAAAAACCCCCGATTGTCGCTCCGACCAGCCTGATGGCTGACAAGAGTCACTTCACTGCAGCCATTATTGGCTTTGTTTGAAAGTTTGTGTTTCGGACTTCCATTGTCTATGTTTTATTTATACACGAGGTTTCAATCAGTGCAATCTCTGATCGTCTTTAGGTGCAAACTACAACTATTCCTAAAGCTACGTACTTATATACTATGAGAAATCACTCAACCGTGAACTTTAAGAAGTTGGCTCCAACGAGGGACTTCCAAATATTTGGAATTTCAACACTTGGTTTACTGAAAATACCCTGATTCTGCCCAATGCTTCTGGAATTTTCGTTTCTTCCAGTGTGACTTCTTGTGCAAAACCTTTGCTTCTGTTCACTTCATTCGATGTTGTTTTGTTCCTGATTTCGTTGTTTCACCTCTTTGGGTATTCGTCTGATGTTCCTTAAGCCTAAAAGATAGTGGTCTTTTTGTTTCACCTATATATGATTCACCACACTCACAAGGAACTTGGTAAATGCATTCCTTATTTTGTTTGTTCTCCGGTTTTGTTTTACTAAGGCTTTGTATTGTTAGATTTCTCAATATCATAAGTAAGATCTAACAATACAATTCGAAGCCTTCTTAGTAAAACAAAACCGGAGAACAAACAAAATAAGAATGCATTTACTACGTTCCTTGTGAGTGTGGTGAATCATACATAGGCGAAACAAAAAGATCACTATCTGTTAGGCTTAAGGAACATCAGACGAATACCCAAAGAGGTGAAACAACGAAATCAGGAACAAAACAACAACGAAATCAGGAATCGCCGAACATGCATGGTAGAAACAACACCGAATGAAGTGGACAGAAGCAAAGGTTTTGCACAAGGCGTCACACTGGAAGAAACGAAAATTCCTTGAAGCTGCCTTTATTGGGCAGAATCAGGGTATTTTCAGTAAACCAAGTGTTGAAATTCCAAATATTTGGAAGCCCCTTCTTGGGCGGAGCCAACTCCTTAAACTTCACGGCTGAGTGATTTCTCATAGTATATTACTACGTAGCCTTAGGAATAGATTGTAGTTTGCTCCTGAAGACGATCAGAGATCGTACTAATCGAAACGACGTGTATAAATAAAATATAGACAATGGAAGTCCGAAACACAGATTTAATTTCATTATTGGCTTATTGTGCACCCTTTAATTCTAATTTAACCACTCCATTAGATTTATCTGTACGAGTTTGTACAGGTCCTTAATGGAGCAGTTTCTAATGGTTATTGGGTCTAGTTCAACTTCCCCAAAAATTTAGTGCATTTTGCGATGCAACGCCTCGCATTGGCATATAACATGTTCCACTGTTTCCGGTTCCTAGTTACATAGGTCTCCTTGGACATTCTTTTTAAGTGAACTTTAACCGCCATGTGGCCGGACAGTATTCCTGTTATAGTTCTCCCTAGAAGGTGTCTGTCCACCATCTTTTCCATTGCCTTCATCATAAACGATGTTAAACTTATGGGTCTGAAGGATTTCGCTGCAGTGTAGTCTTTCTTTCCCGCCTTTGGGATAAAGACCACGGCAGCCTTCCTCCATGCTGTTGGCACGTATCCTAGCGCAATGTTGGATCTGAAGACTCTCCTCATGTACGGAAAGAGTATCTCCTGGCCCTTCTGCATCAGCGCCGGGAATATACCGTCTCTCCCAGGTGACTTATAGGGGTTGAACTCATTGATCGTCCAGATAATGGTGGCGTCTGTTATCACGCGATCTGCTAGTCCCCAATCAGGTTGTAGGCCTGTCCGTGGTCCAACTTGATGTTGCGTCTGGCGGTCGCCTCCCTCTACGGGAAAGTGAACCTTAAGGAGGTGCCGCAACGACTCCTCGCTTGAGGCGGTCCAGCTCCCATCTAACTCCTTTAACGACGTTAACGTTTGCCTTGAGTCGCTGCTTAGGATCTTAAGGAGCATGGAAGTCTCTGGGAGAGCATTTATCTCTCCGCAGTAGGTCATCCAGCTCTCCTTTTTGCAGCGTTTTACCTCTCTTTTGAATTCTCTTCTGGCTTCCCTGTACTCCTCCCGTAAGGAAGATCTAACAATACAATTCGAAGCCTTCTTAGTAAAACAAAGCCGGAAAACTTTACTAAGAAGTAATATAATATAGTAAGTAAGATCTAACAATACAATTCGAAGTCTTCTTAGTAAAACAAAACCGGAAAACAAACAAAATAAGGAATGCATTTACCAAGTTCCTTGTGAGTGTGGTGAATCATACGTAGGCGAAACAAAAAGACGGTCTGTTAGGCTTAAGGAACATCAGACGAATACCCAAAGAGGTGAAAAAACGAAATCAGGAATCAAACCGAATGCTTGCTTCCTGCTGCATCTGCTATGTGTTAGCCCCTGTCTTTCTAGCCAGTGGCTTTCGTGTTTTTCTTTTTCCCAGAGTTTGACCTGAGACCTTCTGGTTGGCGGGTAGAGGGGGAGTTAAATAAACAGTAAAACATTTTCTGAAGCAAATGAAATGCTTTATTAGAGATACACCACTGCAGAAATGTACACGCATCAATTGTAACAAACTGATATGGCTTAATATGTAAGTAAAATATATTTAGTAGTCGCACTTAAAATATACTTAATACCATAGAAAAAACTCCAAACTTACAACTTAGCAAATTATTACCTTAAGATTAAGAGGATAATAGGAAAAACAAAATAAATTAATAATAATAAAAATAAATTAATATCGATTGTCTAATACCCAAAGTTTCCAGTTTATATAAAAATGGAATGTATTAATTAATTAATTAAATATTAAAATAAATAAAAAAAAAACACACTCTAAAATTAATAACACATTTTTAACTATTTGTTTTTAACTTTTAAAAAATTATAAAAAAAAATGACTCACAAAAATACTATGAACTATGACTAGGCACGCTTATTTCTAATTTTTAACAACAAGAACGTTTTTTTCTATATGAAAAAATAGAAACCTTTCGATAAATAAACAAATAATCAAAAAATCAGTCCAACTAGCTAAGGCTCAGTTTTACCACAGAAAAAAATTACATTTTAAACCAAATGCCCCAAATAAGCTGTACTACTTAACTGTTAGCCGCCATATTGAAACCAACATTTCAACTCATAGGGAATTCTCTTGAGAAAAAAGTGCGCCGCTCTGGTGCAATTTTTCTATTCTTTTGGGAAAACTAAGCAAGTGATAACCCCAGTGTTACCCTCAGGCCACATTTTTCGGCACGGGAAATAAGAACTCGTGGTGGAATTTTTTTAATAAAGGGGTCATTTATAGGTTAGATTTTTTTTATTTTTGTTTTACTTATTTCTTTGGTAAAAATAATAAATCCTTCCTAAATTGAAAGAAATAAGAAAACCAGCAAGGCTTGAAAAAGAAAGTATAAGACAGCTCTACCATAATAGATTAAACAAAATATTATAACGTACAGAAACATAAGAAGATATAAACGCGAAAAGTATAAAACAAGCAGTGAAAATAACGGCATACGAAGTCTTGGGTAAAAAGAGAAAAATCAGAAAAAGCAAGGGTTTCAGAATATGGTCATATGAAATAGAAGAAGCAGTGAGAGAAAAACAAAAAACATACATACATTATCTTAACAACTATAAAGTAATGAAATCAATAAACAACCAGGAAAATAATAGAATACAGATAAACAACATAGACGAAGAAAACTGGGTGAATCATTACGAACAGCTGTGGTACAATGACGAGGCAGATGAAACAACGATACAAGAAAAAGACGTAAGAGGTTTGGTCGATATAGATTTAACAAGGCTACAAAAAACAGAAAAGTGACTGGTATGGATGGATACGGTGGACTTATATCACACCTAAGACTTTTACATATATTTAATAAATCCTGGAAAAACTGCACTATCCCTGATGAATGGAAAAAAGCAATAGTAATCTCGTTGTTCAAGAACGGTGATAAAAATTACCCTCAAAACTATCGAAGAATTAGCCTAGTCAACACCGCTTATAAAATTTACGCCAGAAGAATACTAAATAATAGACTGCAAAACGCAACAGGCAGAACTTATAGAAGAAGAACAAATGGGTTTTAGAAAAAGTAGATCGACAATAGATGAAATATTCACAATACAACAAATCATAGAAAAACACAGAGAGTACAACAGAGAAACACATATAAGCTTTATAGATTTTGAGAAAGCTTTTGACAATGTAAACGGCTGCTGTATTTCACCAACATTATTTAACATATATATAGATGCAATTGTGAAAGAATAAAAAACGAAGTGCCCTAAAGGTATATATTTAGACCAAAACACAACCTTAAACTCTACTTTGTATGCCGATGACTTAGTACTCTTAGCGGAGACAGAAGACGACATGCAGAGAGAAATATATACTCTACAAACAATCTGCCAAAAATTCGACATGAAAATATCAGCAAGCAAAACGAAAACCATGGCTTTCTCAGGTAAATATCCAGTCAGGACAAAAAGAGTCGTAAATTATATAGTACTGGAACAGGTAAAGCAATTTAAATATTTAGGCTGCGATATATCTTATGACCGTAGCAAAGACATAGAAGAAAAACTTAATAAATTCACACATATCTGCGGAACTATCAACAGAACATTAAAAAATAAAACAAGAAAAGATCCACAAATAAAATTTGACGATAGCTGTATCAATCTTCTTATACGGTAGAAGAAAGTAGAATACAAGCACAAGAAATGAAATTTCCAAAAAGAGTGAAAGGTTGCACAAGAGTGTTCAGACTAAGAAACAGATATATAAGAACGGAATTAAACATCTTTAACATAAACGAGAAAATAAAGGAAAAAAAGTAAGGGGAAAGAACACGTAGAACGGATGCGCGAGAAGAGGATACCTGCCAAAGTCAGATATTATCAATGCCGAGGAAGAAGTTATATCAAGATGGGTATCGTAACAGGCAAAGTGCCTAAAACCTGAAGTGAAGAGGAAGAAGATGAAAAATGTGTGAAAACCAGCTTACATTGAGAATTCAGTGCGCCAGTCGCATTCTATCGAAGCCGCCCTGGTGCAAATTTTTGACAGCACCAAAGTAATGTTATTTCAAGACGAGTGCCGCACTAATTTTTTTCAAAAGAATTCGCTATCAAAATTACACCTGTGGTAAAACGGCCCCGAAGATAGTAGCAACACTTTTCAAATTTTAAAAAATAGTTTTTACTTATCAATTACAACATGTTCAAATGCAATTTCCGTCCAACCACCTTAAACGGATATTTTGTGGTTATTAACCACTGTTTCGTAAAATAATTATTAAAGTATTTCCGTTTAAGCTGATTTTTTTTCGTGAAAAAGCATTTTTAAATTATTAAGATACGTTTAACATGACTTCAACAGTTTTTATACGCTGGGCACTCGGCCCAACATAAACGTACAATTATTAGTGGAATACTACAAGAATTTATATTATCAAATATAATAGTATCAAGATAATGTGCTTTAATTGTTTTCAATGTGTTTTGTTTTTGAGAAGAGCCCAGTTTTTTTTTTGCGAACCTTTATTTTTTTCGTTATTTCTACCCGTGTACAATGCAGAATTTGCTAAACTTAAGGCACCCAGTTTTGCGACCCAAAAACGATCGCCAAATGTTGGCCTACTTTCAAAACCAAACGGTATACCGCAATTTCAAAAGTAAAACTTGATGGGCAATTCTCAAAAACGCATTTTGTGTAAGTATAAGGCAGTAGTTTTTGAACATTAGAAGTTAAAAGAAAAATACAAATTGGTAAATAGCTGTTTGTAATACTTACAAGGGATGCAGGTACCAGTTCCCAATCTAAAAAGGGTTAGATAATCTGCATCCCGCTATGTTTTTTCCACTCATATTTTAGTTAACAATATTAAATTTTTGACATTATGACAATCTCGAAATATTATTTTCTGACCAGTCCTTATGTATAGCCGAAACCTCTGACAACCTATTTCTTGTCAACAATAATATTTTGTTACTGCCTGTGTAAGTCTGTGGGATTTTTAATGAAGGAGTTTTGTGACTACGTGGGAATGATAGCTCTTCAGTCACACAATCAAGTGTTACCGGGTGTTATGTTCGCATCCGTGTAGAAGGGGTTGATATGACGTCATCTTTCAAGATGGCGGCCAAAAATCATAAAAAATACAACTTTCGCAACCAGGCCATGAATATACTCGATTCCATATAATTCGAGGATGAGGATTCCAAAAAATTAACTTTTAAGGTAATCCGACATTAAATGACCTTGAAAATCGCAAAAAACAAGATTTTTGACATTTTCTCTTCAAAAAATCTTAACAATTCGACGTTTTGTCAGACCAACTTCAAATTTACCCCAAACTATTAGGCATGTATGCCAAATTCGATCCTTAGAGTTTGATGAAGTTTGAAGCTTCATGACCTTGAAAAATACCCCAGTAAAATTAACAAATTGCAAAAATAACATACTAAAGGGCGCTATTCATCAACTATTCTAGCGAAGAGAACCAAATTTGGCAACAAAGATAAGAGGGTCAAGTCCAACAAATTTGTTAAAGAAACTTTTGTTCAGCTATGACGTGTTTCAATAAGGCGGCTGATATATCAAAATGGCGACCTATAACCACATTTTATTTTATCGAATTTCGTAAAAAAGTAAAAATAACAAGGTGGCCATCAATTCTTGTTGAAAAATCTCCGCTTACTATGAAAAAAAAGTTTACTTGATGCATAATCCCGATTGACCTTGAAAATACCATGCAAAATTGAAAAACCCGCTTTTTGTAGTGTTTTTTTTTCCAATTTACCACTAGGCAAAAACTTTAAGTGCCGGATATGAAATTAACATCTTTGCCATAAAAAAACACTTCACTTTAAACCTCCCTACCATTTTTTTTGATCTGGCGTTCCAGATGTTGGTGTAACAAAACGTTAAATTACGAAGATTTTTTTAAAAAGAAAATGGCAAAAATCGTGCTTTTTGCGATTTTCAAGGTCATTTGAGGTCGGATGACCTCGAAAGTGATTTTTTTGGAATTCTCGTCCTCGAGTTATATGAAATCGAGTATACTCACGCACCGGTTGCAAAAATTGTATTTTTTAGGATCTTTCGACCGCCATTTTGGAAAATGGCATCTAAAACACCTGGTTCAGAATATGGTAATGTATATCTAATTTCTGCTAACTCTTTTATAGGTAATTTAAATGACTTTGTTGACAAGTGAGTAGAACATAATTATGAGTAGAACATACAGTTATGAAACTAAAAACAACAGGCATATAGGTCATTTTTACCTGGGTATAGCATAAACATCTGGGACGCCAGATCAAAAAAAATGGTAGAGAGATTTAAAATTAAGTGTTTATTTATGGCTAAGACGTTAATTTCATCTACGGCACTTAAAGTTTTTGCGTAGTTGTAAATTGTAAAAAAAAAACACTGCAAAAAGCTGGTTTTTTAATTTTACATGGTATTTTCAAGGTCAATCAAGGTCATGTATCAGCTAATTTTTTTTCATATTAAGCAGAGATAAGTCAAGAAGAATTGATGGCCACCTTTTTATTTTTACGTTTTTACGTAATTGGATAAAATTTGTCATATTGAAACGTGTCATAGCTGAACAAATTTTTTTTTAACAAATTTGTTGGACTTGACGTTCTTATCTTTGTTACCCAATTTGGTTCTCTTGACTTTAATAATTGATGAATAGCGCCCTTTAGTATGTTATTTTTGCAGTTTGTTCATTTTTCTGGGGTATTTTTCAAGGTCATGAGTCTTCAAACTGTATTAAACTCTAAGGACCCAATTTGGCATATATGCCTAATAGTTTGAGGTACATTTAAAGTTGGTCTGACAAAAAGTCGAATTATTAAGATTTTTTGAACAGAAAATGGAAAAAAATCTTGTTTTTTGCGATTTTCATGATCATTTAAGGTCGGATGACCTTAAAAGTAATTTTTTTGAAATCCTCGTCCTCGAATTATATGGAAACGGGTATAATCATTCCCCGGTTGCGAAAGTTGTATTTTTTATAATTTTTGGCCGCCATCTTAAAAGATGTCGTCATATCAACCCCTTCTACACGGATGCGAACAAAACACCCGGTAACACTTGATTGCGTGACTAAAGAGCTATAATTCCCACATAGTCACAAAACTCCTTCATAAAAAATCCCACGGGATATAAATTATCGACATATGCCCCTACACTATGCTCTCTAGTAGCCATTTTGCTACTTGACAACGTAAAGTAATAAGTGGCTAAGTGCGGAGCCCTTACTCCCACCAAAATTAATGGCAGAATGATGGACTTTTAATAAGGAGTGGGAAAAAGTAGTTTTATCATTTATTTTGGTACCTCCATAAACCTAGCGGCCCACCTCATAAAATCAAAATTTTAATAATTACAGAATTTTGTGCTTGTTATGTGCTAATTTCGTCCGCCTTTAAAAAGTTTTGTGCTCTTTGAGTTTTTGATAAAATTTAAAAAAAAAAGATGGGTTCGCTAGCTTTATATAAATCTAGCAAGCCCAACTTCTAAATAAAGGTTAAAAATATTCGCTAAATATCTCAGAATTATGTGCTTTTTATGTGCTCCATGGAAATAGAAAAAAAATAAAGATTTTTGACTTTTTCATTGACTTAAAAAAAATATTTTTTTTTGTATTTTTATGGAGCACATAAAAAGCACATAATTCTGGGATATTTAACGGATATCTTTAACCTTTATTTAAGGTTGGGCTTGCTAGGCTTATAAAAGCTAGCAAGGTTAAAACAGTTTTAAAAAAATCACTAAAAAAGTAAAAAATATTTTCTTTTTTTTTCTATTTTTATGGAGCACATAATTCTGAAATATTTAACGAATATTTTTAACCTTTATTTAAGGTTGGGCTTGCTAAGTTTATATGAAGTTTAAAAAAATAACTAGAAAAGCTAAAAATGGTTATCTTTTTTATATTTTCATGGAGCATATAAAAAGAACATAATTCTGCAATATTTAACGGATATTTTTAAATTTAATTATATAAATTTTTATTTAAAGCTAGCGAGCCTACCTTTTTTTTGAATTTCCTTAAAAACTCAAAGAGCACAAAAATGTTTAAAAGGGGACGAAATTAGCACATAAAAAGCACATAATTCTGGACTTATTAAAATTTGGATTTTTTGAGGCGAGCTCCCTAGGTTTATGGAGGTTATTTTGGTGTCTATATTATATGAACTGAATATTAAATACCTCGGAAAACACCTAATTTAAATTCCCAAAAACTGATTAGGTTTTTGAAAAATAATAAAAATCTGTTCCCTTGTCTTAGGACGGCAGTTTTTTTGTCTATTTTGAATTTTCTTACCACAACCATTTTATTAAGGTCACCTCACATCTTAAAAGCATTTTTTGTTTTGTAGGCTTTCGATAAATAGCATAACCCAAATTTTTCTTCTAACGCGTGTAAGCGTTTTTGTTTTTTTTAGCGATAGTACTTGGCACTAAAATCTAACCTATTTTTGGAAGTGGAAAAATATTGTTAACTGACACAGTTTGCTTTTCACTGCTTTTCAAAGATAAAAATATATATTTTGTGAACATATTTTTGCTAAAAAAAAAATCTTTTATGTAGCCTTTTTTGGAGTTTCCAGTTATTGCATTATTTTAGATGCTCATATCTCAGAAACCAAGAAAAAATAAGTCCATGATGCTTTGAAATATTTAAAGTTTGTTAATTTATTTTTCCCCAAAAAGTGCTACATAGAAGATTTTAGTTTAGTAGTTAAATGACAGAGTTGACAATTACAAAAATGTTTATAGGGCATAGGATTATTAATACTAATACAAAAAGTGCACGGATTTTTACCATAAGACCTAGGTATATTTCTATTGGTCATGTCTAAATTCTAATTGTTTTCTGGTAGGGTAAAATTTCAGTCTAACATTGTGCAAAAGCAGGTTGGTTAAAAGTAATGCATGCAGAGCCCTCTCTGTATTCTGAGACATATAGTTGTTATCCCATTTGAACTGTAAATTTTAGATTTATTTTTTAATATTTTTTACCTACTACCATTTGCGTGCGGAAAGTAGTACTTTACCGCACGCCGTGCGGTAAAGTTAACGTTCACTACACTTTGTTTCAGAAAATTAAAATAGAGATATTTATATTTTTTTGAGGAATTTTTGAGGCTTGTAGGTAAAATCTTGTGCCTAGCACATGCGTAAGTGTCTTTTTTTGCAAACGACCGGAAAATAGCCACTTTCCGTGCGATTTTTCATACAGAAAGTTCTACATTACAAGGCATGTTCTTTCGAAATATTTCCAAACTCCAGAAAGGTCATTTTTGTTCAATTTTCCGGTCCCTTGATCCTTTCCTGGTCCCATTTTTGGCCAAGTTGGCTATGACTTCTTGTTGACAGCTTTTAGCTTGTTTTTTTGGGCAGTTTTGACACTTCTAAAAAAGCTGTTTTAAATTTGTTTCAAAAGTTTTGTTTACAAAAATGGACTCGGATCTAGAAAATGAGTTGAATCCGGAGGAAATAATAAAAGCTGCTTCAAGAGTCACCTACACCGAAAAATCGACGACACATTTTTAATTCTCAAAGTAAGAGTATACCATAAATATAGGTAAATAAAGAACAAACCTAGAAATGGTTGGCCATAACTGGTCTCACACACACAAGTTAAAAATACAAAAATCATTTCTAACCACAAAACTTTACTTGTTTTTCTTAGTTTTCATCTTAAAAACTACCGGCCTTAGCGGCAATGGCTATCTAGCCAACAAGAAGCAGAAAATATCAGAGGACTGTTCATAAATTACGCAACACGGCTAGGCGTCGACGAAAGTGATAGATACTAAAATGTTTTTTCTGATCGTTTGAAAAAAAAAGTACGTACGATACACGACTGGAAAGTGTCTTTACAGGTCTAGTGACATAAATACCTATTACCGCCCTTGCCGGCTTGACCGAGCTCGCTTCGCTTCGTTCGGTCAACTGCCGTCGCGTGCGGTAAAGTATCACTTTCCGCACTTGTCAGGTAAGTAACTATTTTTGGAAACTGTTTTCGATTCAGAATTTAATCTACCAATATACCTTTTACCGAGACAATTAAGATTTAAAATGTGGTTTGACAGAAGTTTTTTATCTTTCATAATTGCGGACAAGATCTATAAATAATTATTTTTTCGACCGTATAACTTTATTTTAGTGACTTGGCTTTCTACATAATATTTAAACAAGGGAAACATCTGGTAAAATGCATTCTAAATAGTGCCTTTTCTAAAGAGTACAAAAACTTAATTTTCAGTCTTGATAGTTGAAAAATAAAACATTTATAAGCATATTCCTAGTTTGATTTTTTGGTCCATTTAATTCATTTTTAACAACAGTTGTTTTAAGTACCTAGTAATTAAAAAAATAAACTATTTAGTTTTTAAAAAGTTTTTAAATAATAATAACAGGAAGTGTTATTAGTTTATAATGTGCGTTGTTTTTTTTTTAGTTTTTTTTCAATTTTATTTCGTAGAAAAGTGACTTAATAAGCACATTATCGTGAACCATACTAAAAAATGTAGCGTGATATGAGTAGATATTACGACAGGGTTTTTCAAAATTTTGATTTGTTCTTTATTTATTTTTTAAAAAGTTGTATATTTTTCCTTTGAAGTTTATTTATATTAATTGTTATTTATTTTTATTGGTCCGGTTTGTTAATTTTTAATTACGTTTTGATGTTTTTTATTTTAATTTTCTTTAAAATATTGAAAACCCTTTGAGGTATAGCATCTACCGATATGTTATATTGTTAAATCTAATCTAGGCATTTCAAAACACTTATTAAGGTATTTTAAGCAACTAACACACATTTTTTAAATATAACACGCAAAAAAGTGGGCAGTCCAGAAAAAAAATACCAAGAATTTCCAGTTTTGAGGCGTCATTATGTTTAATTTCGTGAATTTTTGGAAAACCCAAGAAATTAGAATTTCAAAAAGCGATATTTTCTTCGGCTCATGAGCCGTGCTGATCTTGGTATCTTTTTTACTGACTCTCAAACATCTATTGCTATAATTAGTAATAAAGTGTTAATTTAACAGGAGTGTATAGCTTTCTAAACTTTTTGGCAGGAACGATTCTTTCTTAATACGGACAATAAGCAGCAAAACTACGGTTTTATATGTTTTGAGCCATTTGGGAAACAAAAATATTGGTTAAAGCACAATTTTTCAACTATTGCCTTTGTACACCAGTGAAGTGTTTACTTAGCTTTTTTTGTTAATGGTAAGTGAAGTTTCTATAAGTCTTAAGTGATGAATTCAATAGCTGCAAGTAAAACGGCCTGCTTAGATCCGAGTTTCTTAACCTTTAGTGATTTATCTACTTACCAATATGCGACAAGTCACTTAACTTTCCCTTCATTTACGGTTAGTGAATTTTTCTACCAAGGACAAGTGAAGGCATCAAATATTGATTGAAAAATCATGCGAAAAAATATATTAATCCCAATAATAATGCATGCCTATAATGATTTGTTAACGTATTGCCATCATAAGAATTCGGCAATCCCATTTGCACCGATCATTGTTCTATTTATAGGGAGATTATGCTGGAAATAGGTTTAAAAAAGTCGAAAAAAAATCGATGACCGGAAACGAACCCGATAACACTTGGTTTAGACATGCTTATCCATATATATCCACCAAACGCGAAAATTATCTGATTAAGATTTAATCATGATTAACGTACACATGTTTCAATCTATTTCTTTATAAGCACATGGTAGAGTGGATAAAGAAAGCATTGATCTATCAACCTGTAGGTTGTCGGTTCGAACACCGTCGGCGCGTCGCACTGTTTTTTATTGTTTTTATTTTTTTTCTGGGGTGTATTGTCATAGGACATGGTTTTTAGAGCTCAAAAATATATTTTTTATTTTATTTAAGGCCATATTTTAGGAGCTGGTTTTGCGCTACCCCTAGTAGCACAGAAATATTGCCCGAACATTCGCTGAATATTGGGAACATTCCCTGAAGGGAACATCTTGGTAGTCGCAGGATTTTCATATCACATTTATGAGCTGAAAAAAAATAAAAATAACACCCTAAAAAAAATTAGAAAAAAAGTTTTTAAACAGCGATGGGATTCGAACCCTCAACCTTCTGGCACCCATATAACACTTTTCCAACGACTTAATCTTTTGCTCTACGGGGCCTTATGGGAGAAATTATATATTAGCGGGGTATAAACTTTTGGACATTGTTTTCTGAGAAGAGCACCGTGAATTGTTTTTTTTTACATAAAATCAGAATCACTCCTGAACGGCTCAACGGATTTTTATAATTCTTTTTTTATTGGATAAAAATATTACCCCCCTCCCCGAATCCTCCCAAACCGTAGTGGAAGGGGATTATGTTATTTCTTCTATGCAGGATAACTCCTGAACGGCTCAACCGATTTTCATAATTATTTTTTTATTGGAAATAAATATTACCCTACCCCAACAAGCTTTTTGAACAAAATAAAATAAATTCTGCTGCGTAAGCATGATCGTAGATAGAAAAATATTATTTCTTTTCATGGCATGATTTGATTATATTTTTTTAGGCTAACAAAATGGTTTTTTCTTGTAACTAAAAATAGAGTATTTTTTTTAATAAAAAGAAAACTTGCAGCGACAGATAAAAATACATCGAAAAAATCTTTACCGCAGAAGTTAGAATAAAAAACGTTACAATATTGTGTGATGTTTTTAGGACTTTGGTAGAACATTGGTAGATTATCCTGACTAGAACATTCGCTGAATGTATTACCCAGGATATTTCCAGAATATCTCCCAAAAGTGCTATCAATGTGCAAATGTAAGGACATTTTTAGGACATTACTAGAACATTCGTGGAATATCCTGCATAGAATATTCGGTGAATGTACTGTTCAGGATGTGTAAGAATGTTTTTTGAATGTGCTGTCCATATCCAAAAGGAAAGGACATTTTACGGAAATTGGCGGAATATTCTGCGTGGAATATTCGCTGAATGTACTGTCCAGGATATTCTAAGAATGTTTTTTAAATATGCTGTCAATGTCCAAAAAAGGAAATTTTTCGGACTTCACAGAACATTCTTGGAATATCCTGCATATAATGTACGCTGAATGTACAGGGTAGGATATTCTGAGAATGTCTTTTAAATGTGCTGTTCATGTGCTAACTTGAAAGTTATTCAGAGCACGTTTTTGGAACATCCTACGAATATAGTGTGATTGTGCCAGAACATTCAGACATTCACAGCACCTTACTGGGATATCCCTGGAACATCCTGTGCTATTAGGGACTATAGATTTACTAACGCTTAGTAGATACTTTACTTACACCTATAGTTAATATGTTATTTTATAACCTTAAGTAGGTGAGAAAACTTATGGTAAGTAGATAGTTCCCTTGTCTCATATTTAAATGAAGTTTCTACTTGGGGCTAATGAATTCTTACTTAGGATTAGTGGATATATTTCCCAGTGTATTTATAGTATTGTGTGGCTGATAAAAACCATGTTGTTTATCTAGAAATTTTTGTTTTAGCTAGAGATTCTGTAATGCTAGTAAAACTAACTGGGAGAATGACAAAATAGTTGTTTTGATTAACCAAAATTTAGTTTTTAATGGTGTAGGAGGCTTTTTAAAGTTCTAAAAAAAATTCTTGAAAAATCTTAATAGTTGGCAACGTTGCGTTTCGTATACAAACCACCGACCAAAACAGACGAGTGAGCGAGCGTCTAGTTTGTTGCCAAATCTAATATTTTCCCGGGAACTTTAAAATTAAAAACAACTGCATCAACTTTTAAAATAGTGGTAATATGTGCGGCTCACAACAATGATCAAACACTTATATAGCATATATAATATATAAATATATAATACGTTGATAAACTCGATTCAATCCTAACAAACCATTTCTAATGCTACATTTTAGAGTAAAAAATGTAAAATTTTCTTGGAAAGAGACAACCACCTCAATCCGTCACTGTACACAAATTTCATTTTTCAGTTGCGAAATAAACCCTGGCCAAGGCGATATTCTTCGCAACGACGCCTTTGACAATCACACACACGAAACCTACGCGCAGTTTTATTATTTTTAACAAGTAGTAACAAACACTGGAAATAGACGTATTTTTCTTTCGTTAGTTCTTTTTCCTATTATACTGGGTTGGCCATTTAAAAGGGTTCACCTGGAGTTTTTTAAAAACTGTAAAAATTGGCTTGAAATTTGTATTGCGCGGATCCCCTATGAGGGGTAAAATTTACCCCTATATTTTGAATAGGGAAAGTGGGTCAAGTAATTGTTTTGAAGGTCTTCTGAATGCCTTGATAATTCGTTTTTGAGATATTTATTTTCTAAGTAAGTTCAAATGGTAAATTTCACTTCTCGTAGGAATGTATCTTAGAAGAAAAAATGCAATGATAAAATGGACTATTAACAAAAGCAAAGTCGACGTATCCCGGGATTTCTCAAAAAATAAAGAAAATATTTTTTTTAAAAACAACAAAGTGAATCTCGTGTCCGCAGATAAAAATTAAAGTAACATTCGGGGCATATCGGAAAAAGCGTTTTTGTTTCTCACTTAATTACGACCAGGCCTCCAATATCTAATGGAGAATCCAGACACCTAAAGACTTGTTTCATCCTTATTAGAAATCATCAGGGAGTCATAGGATTGTACCTGGCATTTGAAGCTACACATTCGAGAGGTGAGCATGGTGCCTGTGTAGCTTGAACTGCCAGGTAGAATCCTATGACTCCCTGATGATTCCTAATAAGGATGAAACAGGTCTGTAGCTGTTTGGATTCTCCATTAGACATTGGAGGCCTGGTCGCAATGAAGTGAGAAACAAAAACGCTTTGTCCGATATGCCACGAATGTTAACTGTGAAAGTGAATGCTCAAAACCAAGTCGATAGATCTTCGAAATGATTGTCAAGACATTCAGGAGACCTTTAAAACAAGGTATCACTCGACCCACTTTCCCTATTCAAAATATAGGGGTAAAATTAATCCCTCAAAGCGGATGTGCGCTATAAAAATTTCAAGTTAGCCAAAAAGTGCCCCTTTACAAACAAAATGGATGTATTTCAGTATTTTCTTTTTAACAACCCTTTTAAATGGCCAACCCTGTATATGTATATCAACGACCCTCAACTTGTGGACAATGCTTAAACTCTATTGCTATTAGGTACCTTGAGTTTTTATTTTAACGTATCCGTATGGTACCCACAAAAAACCCGAATTTACAAAAACCGAAACAGAAAATAAAACGTCCGAAACGAAATATGAACGAGTAAAACACCCAGAAAATAATAAATACAAATATAATTTTATAGAGTTTTAACTTGCTCGATCCTTAAAAGACACGAATATAAATTTAACCGATTATAATTTTCCCGAACCTTAAAATAACAGAATTACAAAAATATGGAAAATAATTTTCTAGAAACGAAAAACACCCGAACCACAAATTGATATAAAATAATATGCCCGATCCTTAAATGAGCAGAACCACAATTCATCCGAATTGCTATTAGACATGCGTCAAATTTTAATCTCTAGAGACCCACCCTGGATTGCGGCTGGATTAAGGCTATAGTTCCTCCCCAGATTTTAAGTTAAAAAAAAGTACGCCTTGTTCTTTAATTTTTTTAATCTTTTGCCAGAGTGCACAGGAAAAACTAAACATCAGAATTAGCTGAAATTTAGCAGGGGTGATCATCTTTAAATGCTTAACAAAAATATCTGAAGAATTTTTCAAAATTCTCAATTATTTTTTCTTCAAAATAAAAGCTCTGGTGCTGTCATCTATCCCAAAAGTCTCACAATAATTGCGGTTTAGAACAAACCCGATTTACAAAAAAAAAATAGAGAAAAAATCACAATTTCCTCTGGATTACATTTTTCCTTTTTATATTTCCTTGCTCTAGCGAAAATAAAAACTAAGTTTCCTTTTTTCTAAAAGAATGTGCACTCCGGAAAAGAAAACCGATCAATCACTCACACTTCATTGAATTTGGAAGATACACGCAGTTCAAATGTTGGCCGATAGACAACAGAATTTATACGATTCCATGGTAACTGCAGGTGTTTTGTCAACAAACTTTAAATCGGGTCACAGTGGGACAGAAGAGTATTTTTACGTTTTCTGATATTCTGTGGTTCCAAAAACATTGTTCTAAAACAAATATGAAACCATTCCGCGTGTGCGGTCGCCCGCCGAGAAAGACCTAGCGCTGCGCGGGCATTACCCAAGAACCAAGAGAACTTTACAGGCTGGCTCGGATTACTCGGAATTCGCATAGAAACATTCGGCGCCCATAACTCCACATAATTTTGTTTTTATTTTGATTCAACCATTTTTTTAAATTAAATTATTGTGGCATCGTTATGTGCAAAGGATAGATTTTAGAACCTCAGTTTCAAAAACACGGATACTTGAGTACTAACAAAACAGGTCAGTAAAGCTCGATTTAGAGGTTGGAAAGACTCTTGCTAGTCGTTGACGCTCCTGTTTAAAATAGAATACGATTATTTCGTCTAGCGCCAGTAGCCGATTTTTAAATCTGCATGCTTTTAAGTTAACAGTATCAGTTAGCGGGAGTGTTTCCAATTCTTCAGTTACTTTAATACGTAGTTGGGTAGCGTTTTTTTATCAGGTAATTATGCAATAAATGGTTTTATTTTATTTTAGTGTTTTACTTGGTTTTTTAGCGGCGCAGAACGCGAAAAGTCAAAATAACCTAACCCTAAATTTTTAACCAGGTGCTAAAAAATCTCTGGTGTCCCACTGTGGATAAACTAAACATAATAAAGTCTTCGCGTTGCCATGAAAAACAAATTCAATGACGCAATGTTTTGCAAAAAAATCAGGTCAACATGGTTAAATTGATTTCCCGTACAGTGTTGCTAAAAACAATTTCCCAGATTGTAACTACGACCTTAAACGATTTTATTTAAATTCTTAGTTTCTGTCTAACCGTCTATCAAATCTTGCGATTCATTTTTGACACACTTCCCGTGAAGCGATTTTAATATTATGAGAAAGTTTGGTGGTAGGAGGTGATTGAGAGATGTAAAGGAGGTAAATTAATACAATATCATGTTCAAATAATTTTCGGACAGATTGGAATCCTTGAATTTTGTGGTTCGGCATTATTATGTTTCTATTAAATTATTTTTGTTAAAAATATTTTCTGACATTTTGTGTTTCTATAAAAATATGTTTCATTTAAATTTAATTTTATTATTTTTCCGTCATTTCATTTTCGAGACAATTTTTTTTGGACCAATTATTTTCTTTTTTTTTTAATTCTGACAAATTATCTTTTTGCCAAATTTGGTTTCGGGAGTTTTATAGGGACCCAGCCAAAAGAATACATTTTGGCTTGCTAATGCCACATATGTTCGAACGAGGCCCAATTTTATGGTGGAAGGAAATTGGACTACTTCTACTGATAATGAGTTATATTTCCCTCTCTGTTTCTCTTTATGGCGCTGCTCTTTTCTGACAATAGTTTATTGTGATCAAATGTTAAAAGCCACCATGTAGGTTCGCGTAACAGTGTTGTGAATTGCATCAATTTTTGACGTCCCTGAAGCTAGCAGACCAAGGTGAGCAGAATAATTTTTTTATAGTGCATAACTAGGTGCTAATTAAGTGCCCAATTAAAAAATTTAGTGCTACTTTTTTTAAAAAAATACAGCATGTTCTGCTAGCTTCAGATGAACTCAGCAGAGCAATACAAAAAATCATCGGAATCAAAATTATCATAGTCCATAATAAAGTGCTAATTAGGTGCTAATTAACTACCTCATTTAAAGATTTATTGCTCCTTGAGTTTAAAAAAAAAATAGAGCATGTTCTGCTAGCTTCAAAATTATCGTAGTGGATAATAAAGTGCTAATTAAGTGCCCCATTTAAAATTTTAAAACTTTTTTTTTTGTAAAATAGCATGTGGTGATAGCTTCAGATGAACTCAGCATCGGAATGAAAAATGTCGCGGTGCATAATAAAAAAACTAATTAAGTGCTAATTAAGTGCCTAATTTAATAATTTAGAGCTCCTTTTTTTACAAAAAATATAGCATGTTCTGCAATTGAAATCGTTGAAACAAAAACTATTATAGTGGATAATAAAGTCCGTATTAAGTGCTATTTAAAAAAAAATCATCAGTATCAAAATTATCATAGTGCATAACTCGATGCATAATAAAGTGCTAATTAAGTGCTATTTATATGGGGCACTTAATTAGCACTTTATTATGCATCGAGTTATGCACTATGATAATTTTGATTCTGATGATTTTTCAGTTTTTCAGTTCAGAGTTCATCTGAAGCTCGCAGAACATGCTGAAAAAAAGGAGCAATAAACTTTTAAATGGGTCACTTAATTATGCACTATACAAAAATTTGTTCTGCTCACTTTGCAGTGCTAGCTTCAGGGACGTCAATTTTTGACACAAATTTTAATTTGTCCCAAAATAGGCCAAATTTGTAATTGCATCAATGCAAAAAATTTTCTTTTGTTACAAAGAAAATTCGTCCAGTCACAACAAAAAAAGAATTTGTGACAAAAAACAATCTTTAAGTACTAACGGTACATTTCTCAAAAATTCATAAGACTGTCTAGTGGAAATGTTATTAGTCGTCATACGTCTGTGTGTTGACAGAACTTCTTGTAAATTTTTTATCAATAAAGGCAAGGAAAATAAATGCAATAAAAAAACTAACGAAAAAATCTTTTACTATTTCCGTTCTAACATTTTTTTCAAACATATTGATTTGTCGTGACAATCACTTATTAATTTTTTGGCACTTGCGCGAAAAACGATCGTATCGTATTGTAAGCAATATCAACAACTAGGTATATTGCTTTATTATGTTTCAACAATTGTGATATTTTTTATTGGTGCTTTTTTTGATAATGACAATTTATTTTTAAACAAAAAAACAATTCGGATATCCATATTAGCCCAGAAATCACAAAGCGTGGAAACTGTGTATCGTCTTTTCTTTAAGAAATTAACGCAATAATTAAAAGCTACCTACCAATTTTAGAAGACCTTTCGAAGAAAAAACTATGCCTCTTAGTTTCTGGGCCATAATCACGCTTTATAGTAAAAAACGACGGTTTTCGTCGCTTTATGTACTATATTACGTTTTTTTAATAGCTAAACATTGGTGTTTCAGTCGAGAAGGCAATTCAAGTTTTGGTTTTTATAAGTACCTAAAGTTTAATAACGATATATTATAAAACTACACACCTAACAATATTGACACATATGTAGCGGGAAGGACTATTAGGCAACGTCGCAAAGATAACTTGCTGCTTGGCAAAAGGCCCGCGTGTTCGGGGTCGCGTGGTGCGCAGGTCAAGTGCGCGGTAGCCTGCCGTACATCCAATGGATTCCCAGCAATTTATTTTTGTAAAGCTGTTCTTATGCAAAACATCAGCGGGGAGAAAATTTCTCGCCGGCGCGGCGTAATCACAATAACGCTAAAGGGCTAATGCCATGTTCACGTGCTATAGGATGCGCGCAAATCAAAATTTGACAAACTAAAGGACGCAATGTCACATGTATATAGGGCAAAATATGCGCAAAAATATAGTGTATAATAACTAGCAAACTTTTTGGGAAATACATTATTATTAAAAACACCACTAAAATTGTCTAATGGAATTCGAACGCGCTATTTTTATCGGTATCCAAACTTAATGCTTTCTTTCCAAAAACAATTATTTCTTTTTCAATTTTCTCTATTTTAATCATAAAATCACGCATTTTTAGAATCTAGCCAAGGAAGCATCGAGTTTAATATATTTTCCAACTAAAAATGTCTGTTATAAACGTTTAAAAAATTGGTATTATTTCTAAAAGTTCTTCTGCCTCAAAATTGAACGTTAGGAAATATCATATTAGGTAATTTGATTTTTTTTTTTTTGATTTTGTGGCGATATCGAAAATCATTGTTGCCAACACCGCACTGTGCGCCAGAAGTAGAATCTGGATGTTTTAAAACATTTCTGGGTGTTTAGAGTTTCGAAAACATCATGTTTTTTTATTTTCTTGGGAGAATTTTACGAAATTTAAAAATAAGGAAAACCTAAACACGCAAGTGGCGCCTCACGCAGCCTGCGAAAAAATTGACATTGACATTTGTCCGTTTGCTTGCTTGCTGCGTGCTTGCTTATTTAATTGTAAATCTGCCTTTAGTATTGCGTAAACGCGGTTTTGAGAGGGGTTGGTGAATCTTAACTTAAATAACTAGAGAAAGAAAACAAACCCTAATAACACATGGTCGTTTTTAAAACGTCCCAGTCGAACTTACCGGACGTTCTGGGGACGTACTCTTGGGGACCTATATGTCTTAAAGACGTCTCGGGGACGTTTTGTGTAGTCCTAAGATTTCTCGGGGACGTCCATCCAGAGCGTTTGTTGAAGGTTTAAAAACTGTTTTTGGGCGTCCCTAAATTATCATTTTCCCCCGCTTTTATTAGGACGATCTCGGACTTTTTTAAGACATACTCGGGACCTTCTCAGAGCTTAAAAAGAATTTCCCAGAACACGAAAAAGACGACCTAGTAAAGTTTTGAAAAGAGGTTTTTAAAACGTTTTAAAAACCTCTATTAATTAAGTTTTTAAAAGAGGTTTTTGAAACGTTTTCAAGTTCCAGTCGGTCTTACCGGACGCGCCAGGGTCGTACTCTTGGGGACCTATATGTCTGAAAGACGTTTTAACGACGTCTCGGAGACGTCCGCCTTTCTTACACCCTGGGACGTCCACTGAGAGCGTTTTTTGAACGTTTTAAAATGGTTTTAGACACGACAGTAAGAAGCTTGTTCATACAAGGCTGTAATTTTCTGATAACGCAATTTAATTCTAAATAAAAAACATTTTTCAATTTACTTAAAAATGAGAAAATATCTTGCCACAAAAATATCTTTAAAAAGATTGTAGACCGTAGACGACATTTTGATCAAATTAGATAAAAAACCCAACCTAGCTTCACCACGCTTCTTGGACTTTGAAGTTACACCTTCCAGTGTAAAAATTATACCTAGTATTTTTTGGTTTATATAATAATATCTATACGACGAACTTTCTGGACAAAAAAGAACGTTTTGAAAATGGCAAATATTAAACGATGTAAAAACATTTAATCCAGTACATTTTAAAGACGTGGTATACTTTTTATGAGTTGTTGGGTATGGGTCTTTTGCTTAAAAATATTCCTAATTATTATATTCTTAAAAATTTGAAGTATGAACATCCCTACCTCTATAAGTACCTACTTTATTCCTTTTACATATCAAATTTTTGCGACGTAAAAAATACATTTTAAGCATGTCTAAATTTGATGTTTTTAAAACGTCGAATTCGGTGAATTTAAAAAACGCTCTTGAATGGATTTTTTGGGAGGTAGCAAGTCTCCAAATTACGATATTTTTAAAAAGTTAAAAAATTTTACTTGGTAAACGTTTTTAAAACTTCAAAAATTAAACGTTGTATAAACGTCCAATACAGTACATTTTAAAGACTTACTTTTTAAGAGTTGTTTAATACTCATCTTTGCTTAAAAAGTATATTTTTAAATAAAAGCTTCCTAAAACGTACGTCCTTTTTTTACTAACGTTTAAAATTTTTGTGACGTAAAAATGAAACATGAAAAAAAAATGACGGTTTTAAAAAGTTCGGAAAAGTACGTTTTAAAAACGTACTTTTAAGGTCCCGGGACGTCGGGACCTAAAAAGGACGTCCCGGGGACGTCATGTGTTATTAGGGAAAACATTCTTTAATTCCAAAAGACGTCAATGGTTTCCTTTGGAACTGAGGCTTGGTATTATTGTGACCACCCTATATATTCTGCTTCAAGCCACAGTGCGTTAGTGCAATTATGTGAGGCAACCCTGCCAAAAAAACCGCGTCAAATCTGTCAAAAAAGTTTGACGATATTTTATAATGTTTTACAAGGGTTTATATGATTTCCATGCGGTATATGAAACAAACTTCTAAAAACCAAGACAAATCTTTTTCATCAGATTTTAGGGAACCCACAAAAAAGCCGAATTTACAAAAACCGAAACACAATTGAACATAAAATAAAACGTCCCAAGCGAAATATCAACGAAAGCAAAACACTCAGAAAATAATAGATAGGAATATAATTTAACCGATTATAATTTTCCCGAACCTTAAAATATCATATAATTACAAAAGTATCGAAAATAATTGTCTAGAAACGAAAAACACCCGACCCATAAATTGATAGAAAATAATATGCCCGATCCTTAAATGAGCAGAACCACAATTCATCCGAATCGCTATTGGACATGCGTCAAATTTAAATCTAGAGCGCCGTGGATTGCGGTGTTGAGAAGTTTCTCTATTTGGAAGATGACACGGGGATTTTTTTTATTAAACGATTTTATTTAACTTCACAAATCACAACTTACTTCGACTCTTCCCTGCCGTAAGCCTGGCAACGTAGGCAATTGAATTCGTGGCTATCATTTCTATCACATTATTTTCGTTAAAAATATTTTCTAACATTTTGTGTTTTTATAAAAATATGTTTCGTTTAAATTTAATTCTATGCATATATTTTCTCGCGATTTGAATTTCCCGTCATTTAATTTTCGAGAAAAAAATTTTCGGACCAATTATTTTCTTCTTTTAAATTCTGACAAATTATGGTTCTGCCAAATTTGGTTTCGGGTTTTTATAGGCACCCAGATTTTACCAGGATAACAGCCTGCAGGCCTGTAGAATCTTACAAAACCCTATAAAACATTGTAAAAACTCGCCAACTTTCATAAGAACATATGCGTTTTTTTGCCTGGGAAGAGAAGTCTCATATCATTTTAATCACAGACTGTTTTCAAAAATCCGATAAATGACGTAAAAGAAGTTTTTTTTTTAAGTTTTAGATGGTAAAACATGTAGGAAAATTTGTGAATGGTAATTAAGGGGACGGTTATGCGGAATGTCAAATTTCTGCTGTAAGACAGCGCGTCATATTTATTGAGTAATGCCTTCGACCAGAGAGCATACAAATGTAAAAGCATAGAGCGTATATAGATTTATTATATGCTCTTTGCTATGACACAGCTATAAAACAACGCAGCGATGATTATACTAATTTTATAGTGAGAAAAAGTTATATTTAACGCCTATGTGGCGCCTAAACCGGGTGTACAAGTTGGATTCGTGGACAAAATAACGCGCAGCGCGCACAACAATCAACTATATGCTAGTCTAAAATAACTTAATATAGTATGAGCAAAATGTATAAAAATAGTATACTTATTTTCAATCAAAATGCATTTACTGCAAATTCTTTTTGGCCACTTGAAACCCTCTTAAACTTTTATTTTCCATGTTTGGTAGTGCGAGCACCAGCAAAAACAAGTCTAGAAAATGGGGTGGTACAATATGGCTCAAGACTAGAACAAAATCAAAATCACATTTGAAAAACAAGCATTTTTGTTCGCTCCCTGACTACAAGAAAGGCAACTTTTTGTGATAAAAATCCCTCGTAAGTTCTCATGAAAGTTTTGGCTAGTTCCTAATGTTTTATAAGATTTTACAAGTCTTTAAATTTGTATTAGATAAGACTTGTTATTGTTTGTATAAGTTTTTCTTACCTACCGCATACTATTATACAAATTACAAAATCTTTTAAAACTTTTATGAAGAAAATTGATAATTGTTGTCAGGGCTTTGTACCTGAAACCACTGGCAAAATTTTCGGCCTGTTTTAAGCATTAAAAAGGTTTCGTAGTATTATAGTCAGGGAACGAACGAAAAGTGATGTTCTAAAAAACGCTTGTTCCTTTTTTTAGGAATAATACAAAAAGCATAGGCTTCAAAAATTCTAGTGCCTTAGTATAGCAGCATTTGGGAGTAACATTTAACACTATATGAATACCTACTAAATTCTATACACCAGACTTTAACTGTTACCAGGAAAAGGTTAATTGGTTTTAAAGTTATTCTGATCCCTAGGTTAATTGACATTGAAAGTTTATATTTTTTTAACAAAAACGAATTATTATTTTTTTGGTTTACCTTAGACATGGGTAAATTTTTTGTCAGTTTTAAAAAGGCGAAAACGTCATCAGGCAAGTGTAAAAATAACAATTTTGTCACTGCGGTCCTCGGCGGCGCGCCGGGTATTCTCTATCACCCATGTCTTGTAAACATCAGGACTGTTTTTTTAATAAATCCAAAACTGCTAACACTTATTAGAGCTACAGTTTCAACAAGTGAAGAAATGTTGTTGCATCAGTCTTACCGAAAAGTTTTTTTTTGTTTCCGAATGACTTTCAAATGGGGGTAACTAAGCAAAATAAAGCCAGTGAATCCATTTTCGAACGATATTAGCATATTTTATCCAATCCCCATAAAATGCAAATATCTGGATTTAAAAAAAATTAAAATCTGCAATTTTTTCTTGTTAGGGTAGAATGTCTTTTGAGTCTTTTAGTATTACATAAAAGTAATCAAGCGCACATAAACCTTAATCTACATATTTTTAAATTATATTTGCTCTATATAGCTTTATAACGATATAAAAATGAAATTGAACGGAATAGGTTTCACATTTTAATAATAAATTTGATTTACTTATCAACTTTGCCTATAGAATAACCCAATAATGTTTGTTAAATAATTTTAAACCTGTGTGAATCTAAAAAGCTTTTTCTCCGTAAAAACGGCTACCTAAAAGACTTGTTTGTTAATTTCAAGCATTGTGTCATAAAAATATGTGGTTTAAGTTTACGTATTTGTGTAGTAATAATGCTGTTTTTGCTATGTAATTAAATTTGGAAAAATGTACATTTACTGCTCTCACTGGCAACAATTCTTTTCCTAAGTTAACCAACATTCTTATTAACAACAATAGCTAAAAAGAGGTAAACTATGCCCATCGCTTGCTTATTCTTTGTTAAAGAGACTTTTAGCTAATTAAGTTGATAAGAAAAAGATAAATTTTGCAAGAATTTTGCTCGGCTACTCCTCAGATACACGTCTTGTTATAAAATAGATGTCACCAAAGAAGAATGCGTATAGTAGATATATGCACTATTTTAAATTAAAAAAATTTTTTTTCATCATAACAAAACGTATTCTATCAAGTCAAGTCAGATTTTTTTTTTATCTTATTGGGTCTCAGACTTAGTACTGAGATTTAATAAGATTTTTTTTTCTTATATAGCTATAACCACAACTTTCAAAAAGTATATTTAATAATTCATAGTCGCTAACTGAATTTCTATAAACAAACCACAGCAGACTTGGTTAATTACACACGTTCGCTGCGTCACTAAAATGTCAGTGCGGTTCGGTCCCTTGGAGACCGATAACCCCTCCGGGGACCTAGTCATTTCTTATTTTTAAGAAACCATGCAAATCTTCAGAACATAAGATACCCTGGAATGTCGACGATCGGGCCCTGGGGACCGATATCGCAGTCAACGTGTGAAAGTCAACCATGATTTGAACTCGTATTCGGAAGAGCGACTATACTGTTGGCCACTTCGTATTGTTTTAAAGTTTTTTTCTGTTACTTCGTATAGGAAATACGAAAATACCTTTCAAAACTAATAAGAAAATCGGCCCGAAAATCTACTAACGATAATTATTATTATGTAGTAATACGCTACGTTTTTTTTATCTAAATACCTATTATTGATATACGAAAAAATCACACTCTCCTATATTCCCTAATATAGGTTTAGTTTACTTTGGGCCCACAAAGATTGTTTTTGAAAAGTAGTTTTTTTCTTATTAACATTATTAAACAATCCTACACATTAAGTAAGCTTTTTCACTGTATCCACGATTTCAAAAATACGCGCTGAAAGAGGTCAACATTGGTGGTGGCAGAAGAAGTCCACAGAGCATAAATTTCGTTTCATAACATAGGGGTCAAAATAAGTTGTAATAAAAAAAACCTATACACTACATTCCCAATTCAATCAGACAGTTCCATTTAATTTCTGTGTAAAAATGTCACCGGCCAGATTGAAATTCTACCGGAGAATTTGGAATATAATTAATAAAAAATATTACCAATGGTGACTAATACTTAGGGCATACGTAGAAAATTCGGCTTCCGTGGGCCTTTGGATGAAGATTTTACAAACTTATTTTAGACGATTGTGTCATTTTTTTTCTTAAATTCGGACGGTTTAAGCTAGAGCAATGATATTTGGCACATATGTTGGCCTTCTGGCACTGTACCCTCTTGTGTCAAAAAAAAAAATACATATAAGGCTCCTAGGGGACAACAGCGGCCAAAATGTATTTTTAAACTATCCCTCATACTCTCTTGGTACTCAGTTGGTAGTTCATACTATTGCCTACAAGTCTACTATACTGAAAAAAATTTCGTAGCTGTTAACAAGGCCCCTAGGTTATAGGAGCTAAAAATGTTGTCGACTTTAATTAAAAAATTATATGTAACTTATCTCTTACCCTACGTCAACAAAAATGCACCACTAGGGGCGCAGTGAACCATTTCTGAATTTTTGGCAGTCACAAGTTCCAGTCAAAACACTTCAAGTTGTTCGAGATTTAAAATTTTTAGCCCCTATTTAGGCGTCGCCCCTGGGGATGGAGATTTTTATTTTTCATAATATTTGTTACACCAAATTCACGAGTTCTAAATGGGGCTGGAGCAAAGTTGGGGGTACTTAAGATTGAGAAATGGTTCACTGCGCCCCTGGTTATGCATTTTTGTTGATACAAGAAAATTTTTAGCCCCTAACCTTGGGGGGCCTTGTTAACAGCCAAGTAATTTTTTTCCCTATAATAGACTTGTAGGTAATAGTATGAACTACCAACTGATTCAGATGTGAGAAGAGATAGTTTAAAAACACATTTTGGCCCCTGTTGCCCCCTAGGGGCCACATATGTAATTTTTTTTCATTGCTCTAGCTTAAAAGCGTTTGAATGTAAGAAAAAAAATTGACACCCTAACCCTACATTTTGACTGCAGCATTTTTGGGGCTGTTAACAGGTTATACAGTGTTGGTGGGTCCATTAGTAATCGATTAAAACAGGTTTCGTAAAATCTTCATCAAGAGTCCCACGGAATATGCTATGCCCCCTAAGTATAACGAGTTGTAACCATTAATATTGTGTAGTCGTAGGTATAAGGTAGAGGCCCTGTATACAATTTTTGACAGTTGTTTCACCAGAGGTGAGAAACTCGACTTGTATAGAGGGTCTCTAGTGTAATGGTCAAGCCATGATGGTAATTTAAGGTTTAAAATATTTTAGCATAATTTAAGGGGTAACGTTTTTGATTAAACAATTTTTACTGTTTTTCAAATTTTTATGCCATGATTGTGCTCACATGTTAAAGCTTTCTTTAAAAACTTTCGATTTCTAGAATAAAACTCTAAAATTTTTTAAGTTTTCACTGTTTTTTTAGCGTTCAAAAAAAGTACTGCCAAAAACATTTTTTTTTTAAATGAAAAATATTTAGAGAGAGAAAAGGTAGAATTTTAGAGGTAGATGGAGGTGTTTTAGTGATGTGTAAAAATATATTAAGGTGTAAGTATTTTAGAGAAAGATGAAAATAATTTAAGGCAAGTGTTTAATACAAATTTCTGTTATGTCATCTTGAGTGGTGTCGTGCCTGTGATTTTAATTTTTCCATTTTTATAGAAAAACAGCAAAAGTTGTAATTTTTAAAAGCATAATGTGCGTAAGACATAAGGTGGTATTGATTTCTTTTAATAAAATTTTTTTACTTTAAATTTACCAAAAAACACATCTAAAAATCATTTAAAAGGTATTTAACTAAATTATTTTAAGGGTCATCATGGCTTTACCATAAGGTACACAAATGATTTTTTTTTAAATTATAGCGTAACAAACGGGAAATCACGTAAGTCCCATCCGTTACCATATATGTTATATAATTTCAAAGTTTTGACCCCATGTTATATAAACTTTATTTTCTGTTCTACACCTGAAATATTTGTTCATATTTTTTTTGCTGTTTTTAAATCAATTACGTTCAAAAAATTGAGCAAAATGTCTGCTAACGGTGCCGTGCTTACGGCCGTCTAAAAAAATCTACTGCTTAAAACATAAGGAAAAGGGTCTAGCTACCAAAAATAAAAAGATCACACACAAAAACTGCAAGTAATGATATTATTAATTAAAAAAGCATTTACAACAAAAAAATCAAAGAAAAAACAAAACAATGTACAAAATTCAATTTAAATGGGAACAAGGTATTACCACTAAATAAGTAATAATTAACAACAATTTTTTTTTTTAATAGCAGTGTATAATAGTCGGTTTAAAAAAAACACCCGCTATATTTAGTTCGGCCCTCAGATCAATAGTTTTAGAACTGTAAAAATACAGAAATTTGGAAAAGGTTTAGGAAAAAATTAAAGCGGGAATCTAAGAACTAGACCAAAAAAAAAATCACTTTTTGACAAGCTTAAAAGTCTCAATAACATTCTAAGGTGCTCAATCGAGGCAGTCAATATCTCAGGAACAATTAATAATATATACTTACGTAGAAAAATATAGGGCTTAACTCTTAAAATCTATCTAAAAAAAGTAACAAACATTGCAACACACAAATCGAATGAACACCGAAAAATTAATTAAGACTTTTTCCTCAGTTTTCTGGATTTTTTTTTCAGCACCAAAATTTAGTACAAAATCTCAAACATTTGGAAAATAAATGGTTTTCTTAAATGACAGGAATTTAAATTTTCTTTTAAATGTTGCCAGATTGTTCAAGGATGGCGCTTAGTCAAAAAGTGGGCGGGATTAAAGAAAGTGGCGTGGAGTCGGGCCGCTTTAAAGAAAATCAAGTTTGCTTTGAGATCTGCGCACCGCTCCCTCCAAAACTGTCAAAAATCGTGTATAAAAAACAACAACATTAAAAAATATAAATAATAATAGTAATAATACGAAATAATAATATTAATAATAGATAAATTATCTTAAATTATATTTTTCATTTAATTAATTTAAAATAAAATGAACAGAGTGGAGTGAGGTTGCGCAAATATAATCTTGTGATCTACAGCCAAGTTGAAAAATCTTTGAAAAAAAACTTTACTTTTTAATCTAACTGTAGATCGAAAAAATTCAAAAATTAAAGATAGGTAATACCTAATAATACTAAAAACACAAAGCAAAATCTAACAATCAACAGCCCCACTCCAAGAAAAATACTACTACTGTTCAAAAATTTAAAACAAAATGGTGGAATTTAACTAAAAAAAAAACGAAAAATCCTAACTACTAAGTAAATAGTCTTTAGTTTGCCAAAAAATGGCGGATGAACACTGGTGTTGAAATAGGTAAAATCTGGCAAAATACACAACAATTGTTGTAAAGATGTTCTAATACATCTCATTCCAAATTCTGCAGACCAAGTTTAGATTGAGTTTTTATTTTAAGTGTTTGTGTCATGTGGATACTTTTGCTTGGCCTTCGATGTGAATATTACATTAGTTATGTAGCAGAATTCGAAAAAGGCAGTAAAATTAAAATTTTTAAATGTAATCGAGTAGGAAATGGTTTTGTTTACATAGAATCATAATAATAAGGTTAAAATGTGTAATAATCAATTTAAATTCTTATAGTTTGGTTTGTTGTTAAAATTGTCAAATTCTCGTTTGGTTTAAAAGTGTATAAATATAACAAAGTACTAAACAATTATTTTCTGAATTCAGTTTTGAAACAAAATTACCAAAACTGTCATCAGCTAATTTTCGATGACAGCAGATGTTTGTTTAAACTGGTCCGGAGATTTTTGGAATCCAGTATAACTGTGCCCAACATGTTTGAAAACATGGCCGTCCCAGACTCATTTTTGCCAAAATTTTGCTACAAGGTAAGGTAACACGCAGCGTTCATTTTTATCTTATTCCTGGCAGCATCAACAAAAAAAATATACTTAGAACTACGAAAAAACTACAAAAAACTCATATAAAAAAAAATTAAAAAAATATTGGTGTTTTGTTTTGTGTGTCTCGTGAAAAAAACTAAATAATATTGCATGCGTCTCATAAACACCTGCCAAAATTAACTAAATTAAATAAAAAAATGCGAAAACAAAACTAAACGTTACAAATATAATAACTAATACAAGAAAACAAAGTAATAAAGGGTAGGTCAAAAGGTCAGTTTGCTTTGTAGCAAAGGACTCCAAAAAATGTGTTGTTTTTTCTTATTTTAAAGCATGAACCGTCGAATATGCTTGAAATGAAAAAAGCTGCGGTTTTTTGGGTACTTAGACGTGTCGGTTTAGTCATAAAAAAGTCACATAAAGTTGGTCCCCACAGTTAAAAGTAGGTTATGGGTCATTTCAAATTAAATCAACCAGTGGTTTGGCAGACCATATCCCCGATTTCGATAATTTTTGGTACATTTATTTTACCCATAAAGATAATGAAAAATATCAAATTAACAATTTTTTTGGCCATTAGATCTTTTTAAATTAATTCTTGAAAATCAAAACAAACTACCATTTTGCTCAAACATGTACATAAAAAAATGAAAATATCTCGATAACTACTGACTAACTAGGAGAGTGGTTTATAGCTCGTTTTAAAGGTATTTTAAATACCTTTCAAATGGTGTATCACATGATGTACTTTTTGTTTAAAAAAAGTTAAATAAAAGAAAACTTTTTTTTTTATTTTTGAAAAACAGCATTTTTTATTATTTTTCATAAAAATATATTTTGTTTCTGGGTATTTCGCCAAACTATTTACAAAATTTCAAGAGGGAAACTTGATGGGTTCATAAAAAAAAAATATTTTAAAAATTTTGGCCTTTATAAAATACCTTTAAAACAAGCTATCCCTTGCTTTTGTAGTATGTATAGTTCTCAAGATATTCTTATTTTTATAAATGCCTGTAAAAACAGTAAATTTTAACCAAATAGGTACACAAGAGGAATCTTGAGAACTGTATAATGTAGAAAAGCGAGTAATACCTTGTTTTATCCCATTTTGATAACATATCACATAACCAAATTTTTTTTGAAAAATTGTTTTTAAAATTTTTGAAATATATTTTTTTTTGATGAACCCATCAAGTCTCCATCTGGAAATTTTGTAAATAGTTTGGCGAAATATCCAGACACAAAATATATTTTTTTTGAAAAAAAATTTTTTTTGATGAGTTTTTTTTTAATTGCAATTTTTTTTAAAAACAAAAAGTATATCATGCGATACATCATTCGAAATACCTTTAAAACGAGTTATAAACCAGTGTCCAAGTTTAAGTACTTATCGAGATATTTCGATTTCTTTAAGTACATGTTTGGGCAAAATTGGTAGTTTTTCTAATTTTCAAGAATTAATTTAAAAAACAATAATGGTCAAAAAATTCAAATTTGGGATTTTTCATCCCCTTTGTGGGTAGAATAAATGTACCAAAAATTATCGAAATTGGGGAGATGGTCTGCCAAACGTCCCTTTCTTTGGGTTGATTTCATATGAAATGACCCTCATCAGCGAAACGCGTTCCCTTACTTTTTTTCGTGGCTTTTTTGTAACTAAAGAGACAAACATTACAGGGCGATTTAAAACTCATTACGTGCTTTTTGCAATCAAAATATGATTTTTCGTCATGTAGTTTTAAAACTTCCTGTATAATTTAAAAAATAAATTGATGGAAAAATTATTTTCTATTTTTTAACCTACCCTACATTCCGGCGGTTCATTGCCGGCAAAAATACTGGCAATCCGCGGCACAACGCCGGCAATCAAAAGAAATATTTAAAATTCTATTTAAGTCGTCAAGCACGGCACATGGTTTTCAATTAATAGTCAGTAATATTCAGTTGGTTGACCATAACAACAGAAAAAAAGAAACCTAGCGGATTTTTTACCCTTTCATAAAATGCACATTTAGCACACCCACAATTTTTCGAATATTCTTCGAAAAAAGGTGACACAAAATAGATAATTAAAACCACATAAAAGTGTAGACCATTTTTTCCTAATACTTTTAAGTTTTTGCATTACTAAAATTCTAAGAAAATAAGTGAGAGTGTGCAAATATACAAAACCAGGGTCGGTAAAAAATCTCGCACCAGATTTTCGACACTTTACTATTTATTAACGCGTATAAAAAAATCGACGAAAAACAAATTTTATTTTAAACGCTACTAAAAATATTTTTAAAAAAACGGAACAAATTTTTAACAGTTTACTAATGGAAAAAATCCGAGGAAAAATCAGTATCGTGGATGACTAGTCGAGATAGGCTAACAACTTGGGCGGCAACGTCGCGCGGCGAAAAGTGCACGACGCGGCAACGCCGCTTTATTTTTTAACAACATGACGCTAAACTGCTAAAAAAGGACATTCACAACATTTTTTACACCCATATTAAAATAGATCCATTTTATGAAATTCAATTTCTTTTTTTTTCAACTTGCAACAACTTTTTTGTAGGAAATATTAGCTTAATAACTCGATAATAATTGTTCAAAGAAAACCTAAGCGTTTTCTCTTTGATCGAGTATGTCCACTTCTGGTTTATCCCTGTTTATCAGAACTTCATTATTTGATAATTTTTTTGGTCAACACGCTATTGGAGTATCAATTAATTGTCAAAAATATTATAGAACCAGCAAACATATAAAAATATAGTCAACACGAAAACTACGACATTATTTTTAGTTTTTGTCAAATATGGTATCACTTGTTTATAATACAAAAATTTCAGACAGAAAAATATGTTGAGACTACTACTTAGAGAGCAAAAAATACGTTTATCTCTTAAAATCTAAAAAATGTATATCCAATCAAGTTGCCCGAGTGGATTTTAAATAATCTATGGTTTATGTCTGTTAAGGCACAGATATTTAAAAGCCACAGCAGACAAGAC
The DNA here is from genome assembly GCA_963921995.1 of Oxystoma pomonae. NCBI lineage: Eukaryota > Metazoa > Arthropoda > Insecta > Coleoptera > Brentidae > Oxystoma > Oxystoma pomonae. The sequence continues at coordinate 98,546,715 of OY998167.1, forward strand.
ACGCGAAACTCGAGTGTTTTTTGCTTTCAAGTAGTCGGTAATAAAAATTAAAAACTAAAATCAACAGTAGAGCGTTTTAACAAACCAGTTTTTTTTTTGTTGGCAACCACAGTCTCGGTGTCCGTCAAAAATTGCGCAGATAAAAAGTGTCGAGGCCTGGTTTCCCTGGTCAAAACTGGCTTTTTAGGGACCCTGTGTTAACTTCGAAACCTGAAACAACCGAAAACAAACCGATATTAGTTGAAGAAAATTAAAATAAAAAAAAATTAAAACCCCCCGACCACCAAGCGATTTCAGGGTGTCCACAGATTTTTCGAAAAAAAATTCCCTGACTTTCCCCGACCAGATTAAAAAATTCCCTGACTGATATTTTTAGCAGTCTCAAAAAAGGAAACAATTTTTTTTTCAGAATGTTTATTTTACTATAAAATTAGAGTGATTTTACTCAAACTTTCAGTAAACTCATATCAGGCGCTTGTTTATTAAAAAAGAGGAAAGAAAATCAGCCTCCACCGCCCCTAAACTAACTAAAAATTAAAAATTTTTGCGAGACAAATGGACAAGCTTTCATGTTTACTTTTTTCCTGAAATAAAAAAGACAGGGCTACAATAGTTTATTCACTAGAGTACTGTGAAAAATCCCCTTAAATTCCCTGACTTTTCCAGTTTTTCCACCCTGAATTTTCTCTAAAAACTAGCCCCATTTTAAATGAAATAAACTCACATTCCCAGAAGTATATGCTCCAAACCGTAGATTAATAAATTTTTATAAAAAAAAACTTTTAAAGAACAAGCTTTTATTAAATGCACTTAAAAGTAGAAAATTATTTTTTATCTTTCTTATACCATAATAAAAGCGATGAGCCCAAATTAAAAATTTTAACGTTAGGTATCGTCTGGCTTCACCTAAGAAACAGTTGTATTCTCAGATTGTATTGTATTCTCAGATTCTTTAGATGAAAGCATTATGTTTATCATTTTTCTGTCACCATAAACTTAAAATTTTTAATTTACGCCCATCGCTTTTATTATGATAAAAAATTATTTTATTATTATTGATCCAAAAAAGGTGATACATTTCAGTGGGATTTACAGGTTAAAACAGCTTTTGAAAAGCTCAAAAAAGCACATGTGAATCCACCTGTTTTGCAATATATCGTTTTTTCACCTGAAAATAATTTTATCGTAAAGACTGATGCCATAGGGGCAGTTCTTTGCAATATGAAACATAGATCGGTAGCATATACGAATCGAAGTTTAAAAAACGCAGAACAAAAACTATCCAATAATACAAAAAGAACTTTTAGCTATTGTTTTCTCTATTAAAACCTTTAGAAGCTATCTTTATGGAAGAAAATTCACAATTTTCACTGACCACAGACCTTTGCTTTATCTCTTTGGTATGAAAGACCCATCAAGTAGGTTGACAAAATTTAGATTGTTGTTAGAAGAATATTATTTCATAGTAAAATATTTGAGAGGAAAGAGTAACGTTACAGCAGACGCTTTATCTCTCAGTCATCGAGTCATCGAGCTGTTAAAAACACCTAAAAATTCTTTTGAAGCACACTGTATATCGGAAAAGCAATTTCAGGATTGTTTAATCTAGTCATGATAATAAATACTACACCGAAAATATTATTTATTGCGAAATAGAAAATTGTATAAAAATTAAGTAACCTCGATCGGCGTTAGCATTCAGTGCATCGTTAAGACCTTAAAAATATTTGTGGTAAATTTAATATTCAGGATATTTTTATTTTAAAAAACATGGAAAATGTGCATTTAATAAAGTTAATATTACGTGATATATTAGCCATTAAAAAGGCAAATATTAAAATAACAATTATAAAAGACGTCGAGAAAATTGAACATTTAGAAATGAGAAAAATAATACTGATGATCATATTTTACCTACAGGGGGACACGCTGGGATAAACAATGTATACAATATTAAAAAATATTATTTTTGAACAGGCTTGCGGAAAGAATTTTGTAAAACGTTGTGATGAGTGTCAGAAATATAAGTCCAGGCCTAATACTGAACCTAGGAAAGTCACCACTACGGCATCTTCAGCTATGCAAAAAATATTTTTGGATGTTGTTGGACCACTCCCATGCGATATCGATGAAAATAAATATATTTTTACACTTCAGTGTGAATTGACAAAATTTGTAGAATGCTATCCTTTAAAAAATAAAGAATCATATACTATTGCAAAAAGTTTTGTAGATAATTTTATTTTACGATTTGGCACACCAGAGACGGTTACATCAGATCAAGGGACAGAGTTTATGTCATCTATTTTCAAAGATGTATGTAGAATTTTACAGGTAAAACAACTCAATTCAATTTCATACCATCATCAAAGTATAGGAGCTTTAGAAAACACACACAAACATCTAGCCCAATGAGCATTTTCAGAAACTTCTGGTGACAGATATTTATATAATTATTATAAAGAGAATTCCATTGATACCCTAGGGTATTTAGAAGTTTCATACAAGAATTGAGTTTGTATATTTGTTTTATTAAAGGCTCTAAATTGATGATACCCTAAAGTAACATAAAACTGGCGTTAACAATATTTCCACGGACATCTTTATAAAAATTAAAGTCATCGGTTCAAATGTTATATAAATTGGTGTTAACAATGTTTCCACCAACATATTTATAAAAATATAAGTCATCATTGACAAAAGTTATATAAATTGGTGTTTGAAATCTTTCTGCCAACCCACCTATAAAACCGTAAGTAACTATCAATTAAAGATATATAATAGATTGGTTTTTAAAATGTTGCTATCAACCCACTTATAAAACTTAATTAACCAACAACAAATTTATATAAGATAAGATTGAAAATATTTCGAGACACACTTATAAAAACTTGGGAACTCACACACAATAGTTATATAAATTGGTGTCTGTAATATTCTTATGAACTCATTCATAAACCTTTTTTGCCCATAAGGTTTTTTCTATAATGTTGTTATTAATTTCTTTATACAGTGATTATAATACAACTGTTTTTAGAACAAAAAAAACAATTTTAATTTATTTTGGCAATTATAATAACAAAACAAACAAGATTTTTTTAAGGTTAATTTTGTGACATCAAAAGGCGCGTTTTTGCGAAATCAAAAGGAGCGTTTTTGCGACATCAAAAGGCGCGTTTTTTCGAGATACCATACCATTATTATCTTGTTTTAATTACATCAATCTGAGAGAGATAAGAGATCCAAATCTTCTTGAGATAGTTGCCGATGACAGATATCGGAATCGAATGCATTTTACACCCGATTCCCACCAGCGTTTCCGATGCGCAGTCACCCTGAACTTGTATAGGCAAATCTCGCTTAGACCACGTGATACGTGTTTTGATTCGGGGGACCCACGAATGAGAAACGCATAGATGGGAACCGTGTTTTAGAAAAAGAGAACAATATAGTAACCGTGTTAAGGTTGCAAAAACGCACCGTGAAACGTCGAACGCATACGCTGATACTTCTGGTCGGCGGCAAATGTGAACACCCCGGAAAATACTCGCCTGTACACCCTTCGACCCCGCAATCTAACTATATTCTTGAGATAGTTACCTCTGATAGTTATTCGGGCTTGAAGTGTGTGGAGGCGGGTATTTTTCCTGGTATGTGTAGTATGCTGGATCTCTCGAGGAATGCATTTAGGAAAAGAGAACAATGGTAACTATGTTAAGCTCGCAGAAACAGACCATCAGTGTTCAACACTGCGCCATCTGTAGCCCTTTGTTCCAAGTAGCATCATTTTTTAAAAGGGTTATAAAATAGTGTTGACGAGGTAAACAGTGATATAGTTGTATTGTTTTTTTTTTTATAGAATTGTCGGAAATTTTCGCCATTTTGGATTACAAAAATAGGTTTTTGGCCTAAATAAAAACGTTATTTATGGGGTTTCAACATGTGTTTCAATCGAAATATTGCTTGTTAGGGTTAAGAACAACATACGAAATTCAATATTGAGCCCATGAAATTTACGTGAGTGTATTCGAAAACTATAATAACTACAGAGTAGGATGACTTGAAAAACAGCTTTTATTTGACTATAGTATATAAATATTCATATTCCTCCTTCAGCTTATCTCACTTTCATTTTTATTTATTTTAGAAGATTGCTAAACACCATTTTATAAATTTTTTTATTGTAAAAAGAAAAAGAATAATACATAACCAGCAGAGGGAAGAAAGATGGAAAATCTATATTTCTAAATCCATAAAAACCTTTAATTTGTTATGTAGTGTTGTTAGAACAGTTGTAAAACCTTTTTATAATAATCTCTATACTTGAGGGCTCATAAGGAAGTTTTATAAAATCTATATGTTGTTTTTCTATCCATTACTATGTACCATAAATTTTTATAAGCTGGTGTTGAACAGTTGTTTTTCAAGTCTTTTTTACTCATTTAAGAGATATATTAGAGTTATAAAATTATCACCAACACTAAATAATATAACTTTTGGTTATTTTATGAAGGTTTTATATTATTTGCTGTAACTTTTATATAGACAAAAATGCTCATTGGGAGGTGCATATTTGAGAATTCAAACTGCAGATCACTTGGAGCCAGTGGTTACCTTTTTGGGCTTTAATAACACAGAACACACAGAAACCAAGTACACTCCCTTTGAATTAGTTTTTGGGAAGATATGCATTTTACCATCAAACATTACTTATAAGATAGATCCTTTATACTCTTTTGATAATTACCCGTTAGAACTAAAATTTCGTTTACAACAAGTATAGAATGATGCAGAAACTAATTTGATATCTTCAAAACTAAATAGGAAAAATAAATTGATTCTAAAAGTAATTCTATGTCATATGAAAAGGGACAAAAAATTTTGCTAAAAAATGAATCAGGAAATAAAATGGAAGAAATATATAAAGGTTCATATGAGGTTATTGAGGACAAATCTCCAAATATTCTTATAAAGATAGGAAACAAAAATATTGAAGTTTACAAAAAGAGATGTTAAATTATATCATGATAGGTAGACTAATCATTTTTTTTCTCTTTTTTTTTTTGTTTTCGTAGGAGGTGTAGTGTAAGGATATTCTACAGGAATTTTAGAAATATCTAAAAGTAGGTAAATTTGGTATTTTAAGGCATAACATTGGATTGTTATTAAGTATAGCTAGGTATTATGTTTAGTAGCACGTATTTAGAATAATTAGGGTATATTTTATTTATGTTAAGTAACTATTGTTTTAAACTAGTTTTTGAATGCTTATGTATAATTTTACTGTTTTTCAATAGAGAACCAATTTAGAACTCAAATGAGTAACATGTAGACTTTTCCTATTCCACGTAAGATCATAACAGTTCAGGACCAAGGAAAACTTTATCTCGATACCAGAAATTAAATAAACTTTTACAACCAGACGAGGCGCTAAAACCAATTTTCGGTAAGTACACATTTATTGTTTTGCTTTTTACTATTTTTCAATAATTGATAATTTGTAAGAAAAAACCATCTAAAAGCTGATATAATCTCTGTTTATATTCTCGCACCTAAAAGCGCATCGTTGCCATACTGTGTTTAACTTAAAAGTCGTATATCTCCAAAACCACTACGTTTTGGCGCCCATATTATATGAACTTTTTTTGCTTGTTTTGCCCCCCCTCCTATCACCCATTTAAATAATGAACATATCGTTTACATCCTGTATAATTTATGTGTAAATTTATATTTATTGAATGAGGTATTGGGGACGGGCAGGGGTATGTGAAGCAGAAAAAGAGATGGAAGGGAGAAGGAGGCGGATTCGCATATTCACCTGTTGTTCGACTCCTCACAGACCCAACGGGGGCACCTGCACGTATCTGTAGATGTACAGTCGGTAGTCCTTGCTCGCCAACACGACCGAGCCGTCGTCCATCAACGAAACGTCGAAGCATTGCGCGTGCTTCACTTTGCTCTCCAATGCGGACACCAGTTGTCCGTCTTGCGTGAAAATGGTCAAGTTGAAGTTGTTGTGGTTGTCCGCGATGAGGATTTCGCCGGTGGCGTTAATGCCCACGCCGATCGGGTAGTTGGTGATGCCCTCGCCTCCGATTTGTCTCAGATAGACGCCTGAAAGAAGTTAAATTAAAAAAAATGGCTCTTTTCTACAGTGCTGTAACAAGTTGTGTAAACTGTGAACTAAAAATACCAAAAAACAGGTTAGAGCAGGATGGAAATATTGTAACGAATGGTCGGTTTCATATTGACAGCAAGCGCCGTATAAACCCTGTACCCTTACATGGTGGAAGCACTGGTTAAAAAAACGCACTATTGTACAATTGCCGTTGTCGTTTCGTTCGTTGTGCGAATTGAAAAGGTAAAAATTGTTAATATTCACAGTAGGCAGTTTTACAACAATCACACAACTTAAGATTGATACCCTTTTTTTTTATTTTGTGAACATGGTTAAAACCTTCATAGAACAAGTGCTACTTGGTTTTGATTTTTCTTCGTGTAAGTCAAGTCTTACCTTCGTAATTAAAGACTTTAACGCAATGCGCTCTGTTGTCGGAAATGAAAATTTCTTGCTTGTCATTGACAACGACTCCGTTAGGGAATTCCAAATGCTTAGAGCAGCCGAATTTTTGCAATACGGCACCTAAAAAGTAAATTAGTTAGTTTGTAAGATTGCATTGAGTAAATTAATATAGCATCAAATATGGTGGATGCGCTAAGGGTATGCTACATTTAGGATTAAAAAGAGTTTGAACATACCTGTCTGGTCAAAAATGATTACTCTCATAACTTTGCACTCTACTACGACGATTCTGCCCTTATTGTCCACTGTTACGCCTCTGGGATGTTGCAAAATGTTGGCCCCAAATTTGCGCACGAATTGGCCGTATTGGTTATAAATCTGCAAAAATAAAGAACCTTAAGTCTTTTGTTAAAACAAGTAAATTAATTAAATAATAACCCAACTTGCTTCAACATCCATAGAGCCAAATTCTCACACACGGTTTAAAAAAATAAAATCCAAAAGAAGCCAAGTTTTACCTGTATTTGGTGTGTCGGAGACCTCTCGGTCACGATGATATCTCCGCTGGTCCTCACTACGGCCACTCTGTTGGGGTAGAGTAACTGGCCGTCCCTTTTGCCGCACTCGCCGAATTGGAACTTGAACCTGCCTTCCTTGTCGAAAATCTGGATCCTGTGGTTGTTGGTGTCCGCTACGATTATGTCATTTTGGGCATTGACAGCGACACCTGAAACAAACAAAAAATGTAAGTTTTTTCCAAAAATTATGGGGTCAGTGGTTTTTCAGATTGATTTTTTTCAGACCATGTCCCAAAGAAATGTTTTATCATAAGAACAACAAAATGTAATTCTTCAAGCCCCATTTCCATCAGAATCGCAACTTGATGAATGAAACGATCACCTTTCTCGAGGTCATACGGATCAATTATGTGACCTTTTTATGGGTCCGCTTCAATGAGGTCACGTGGTTACCTTGAATCCGCCCACAGCGGGTAGAAAAGGCAGTCTCGATTCAGAGCCCTTGCCGTTTATCGATACAGTTAGGTTGCGCGATGTATTGCGTTATTTCCACTTAACCTTGGTGTGTGTAGATACGGAACAGTTTCCCGTAAAAAGAAACTGACAAACCAATCCAACCAACCTGATCCAACCCAACCCAGATCCCTAAATATTTTTTATCCCCCTAGAAACTTTTTTATATGACATATATTTCCCCAAATTTTGATTTACTGCTGTGAAACATAGACGGTTGACCCATATCATCTCGACGGTGATGATCGTTTTATTATGATTCTGGTAAAAACGGTCTTACAAAAAATGTTCTTCCATTTAACGATTCTGATTTTGATAATTCTGACAAAAATCCCCGTTTTTTATATTTTCTGAAGAGTAAACTTAAAAAAAATAAAACTTACCACTGGGCTCGGTAAACTGTCCCTCCATAACGCCGAACTCCCCAAACTTGCAGTGATAAATCATTTTCTGTCTTTTGATCTGCGATTTCGGCGGAAACATGGCAACGCCGAGTTTCGACGTCAAGTCCATCATAGGGTCGTTGTTGACGTTGGCCAATGCGTAGGGATCCACGGCGCCATTTTGGAAGATCGAGTCGACGCCGCCGCCGTTCGACCACTTTTCGTAGGGATTCCCGCCCATCCCGTTCAAGTGCAAGTCGCTGATGGTGCTGGAAAATGGCCCCAGGCTGTTGACGCTATTGAATCTCTTGCTGATGATGTTCGATTCGAAGGGAGATGTCGACTGGCTTGGATTCGACATCCCGAACGGATAGATCGATCCGCCGTTGATGCTACCTGAACTACCTGTTGTAGGAAAGAATGAAAGGGTTGGAATAATGAATTAGAACATTTTTTTTTCTGAATCCGATGAAAGAGCTCTTGATCGAGTCTAACACGAAAAATTATAAATGTAATCTATTTAAGAAGTTGATCTGGATGATTGAGATCTGAAGATATTGTCAACCTAAACAGGATCCAAGCACAGCTCAAATAAATGAACATTTACGGCTGCGAAGAGTGTGACTATAAACCACATAAAAATGAACACCCTAAGGCACTATCGTAATTGCAAAAAGGCTCGCAATATGGGCTTAACTTAAATGTTGAGAAAAGATAAATACTTTTTAACAAAAAACTGAACAGACTTCACAAAAGTACACAAAAAATAATAAAATAAAATAATTTTTATTAGTCGTTTTCAAAAGCTCCTGCAAAAATTGTTCTAACTATACTCGTTCACAACATGACTGTACCACTAAAAGTACTGAAATAATTTGTTTAAGTTAATACACATAAAGCGACAAAAAACCTTATTTGGTGAATATTCTCATAAAATAAAAAAAGGTAAAATAAAGACATTACCTCTATAGGAATGGCCTATTCAGAAATCTTTGGAAATAAATAAACAATATATAACAAGATCACTAAAAAAACTAATACTCCGAACCACTTACTTTCTGTGTAACGATCCGGAGATAAGAGCAGGGAGGACAACGCACTTGCTAGCTTGATGCTTGTTCCTTGTTAGATGCTTTGTTGATAAGCTTCAATGTACGTCAAAGGCGAAGAAAATTTTGTAGCGTATTAGCAAATTTAAGCAAAATCAATCGTGATTTCAAACACCAACCAGTATTACGAATCACTCCTTTAATTTTTTTACATAAGTCATAAAACACCCTGTATACTAGAGTGGACCACTTACAGGCGTCAACTTCAAAAAAAATTGAATTTTATATACAAATAAAAATTATTTTATTTTATTATTTTTAGTGTACTTTTTCTAAGTAGTTCAATTTTTAGCGTTATTTAATGTAAACATCTATAATGTTATAGCTTTTTTGTTTAGTTGCCGGCCTCCCTAGCGCAGTGGGTAGCGTATCGGCCTGCCGCATAAGAGGTCTCGGGTTCGAATCCCGGCTAGGTGCATGGATATTTTGTGTTTAACTCGCCGAAACACTTGGCTACACTGGGTATTGATCCTACTATAGATGGAAAAATTCCAGTATTAAAAAAAATTATAGCTTTTTTTTAGTTTTGTCGAAAGTTTTAAGAAAAGTATGTTTTTGAAAAAACTGGATCAAATTGAAGCTCTCAAAAATCGAATAATCGAATAATCGAATTAAAGGCTCCGAGCATTGAATTAATTTCGTCTTTTTATTATATTCCACGTATACGCCCAAAGTGACGACTTTGTGGCTTATCTAATGTTTTTTTTATTTTGTTGTAAAGTACTTAGATTAAAAAGAGACAAGATATCTAGTCCAACGAAAACTCCTTGGCAAATAATAACCACTGTTTATTTACAAATAAATAAAATCACAACAAAACAAAGGTGAGAAATATCGATTATTTTTCTATACTTTTAAAAGACGTTAGAACGATAGGGACAGACAATTCTGTTTTTCGTGATATTTATTTTAAAATTTCAGGATGTTTTAAGCAGTTTATAAGTCGTTTTAAAACCACATTTTGTCAAAAAAACGTTTATAGTGTTTTTTTACCAGTAGGAGAATATTGCAGTGCATTTAAAGTGATATTTTGGAACAAATCGTCCAATGTTGTGAAAACAAAGGGACAGCAAGTGAAATCAGGTACACAGAAAATAAAAAAAAAGTTTATCAAATATACTTAAATTAGTAGATCCTGAATCGAATAAAGAAAGAAATACCGTCCCTCGGAGAGGACGTTAAGAGGACGGTCCCGTGTGATCCATATATTGATAGTAGAGTACGTTAAAGATCCCTAGCCCTGACAAAGGGGTTTAGGTCTAAATCTCTTTAGAAAAAGAAAGGAGGTGCTCATCAGACCGGTCTGGTGAATGGGGTAGGGGGGAAATGAGCCACAATAAATCTCTCAGGTCTCAGTGGTGGGAGCTGTAAATTGCACTACTCATAACAAACCTAATCTAACTGACTGACACTGACCTGTGACGCTGCTACCACTCGATGAACTACCACCGGTGGGTCTGGCGATGGGCGGTTGCTTGCTTGGACCACCGCCCACTGAGCTTTCGGAATTCGACCTCACGTAGCCGAAGGTGTTTCTGACTCCTACTTGAATGGCTTGGTAGTTGGACACGAACTCCAATTCGCAAGCGTTTTGAATTGATTGGTCCGGGTTAAAGTTTAATAATCTGTAGAAACAAATCCATGATCAGTTTATGTCAAAGATGTGTCACTATTTTCAAAAGCAAAAGGAAACTACATTTTTGGCTGGTTAAAAGACACTTAAAGTTGCACAAATATTATCATCACATCGTACAATAGCGACTACGTTTCACCCAACACCGTTCTCAACTAAAAAGCCAAGTTAACTCCTATCTCTTCATCACTGCTCTTTACTCTACTGTTGCCGACATTTTTATATCCAAATTGATAGGTAAAACATGGATTTTCTGTAAGTGGGAAATCCAATATTTTATTCTTATTTTTTTTTTAGTTACTTTACCGGACTAGTGATGTATGTATCATTTCCTGGACCGAAACCGATGACGTAATGGAGTATATTACAATACAGTATGAAATAAAGATAATTTACGCATGTGATAGGTACAAGATTTTACCTAAAAGCCTCAAATATTTCCAAAAAGAACTATAAATTTCTGTATTTTAATTTTCTAAAATAAACGTAGTCACTTTACCGCACTGAGTGCGGTAGTGTCATAACGATAACTTTATCCCACTGAATGCGGACTTTACCGCACGCGAGTAGGTAAAAGAGTTAACTGGCTTTTTAGTTTAGAAGGTGCTAGGTAGAACTGGTACTATTTGACCTGTAGGTAATTTTTTCCGTCTCGTCGTAAAAACCTTTTTTATTGACTCAGTGGCGTAGCCAGGGGGGGTTTTTGGGGGTTTTTTAACTTTTTACTCCAGTTAGTGACGTGTGTTTGGTGTAATGTCTTAAATTTTAAAAATTTTGCCTGTGGTGCTATGACGTCATTAATTGTTAATAAGTAATTTTTATCAGCATTCAAAACATGTAATAAATGGTTCTCAGTATAATTTTTCTTAAAAATTTTCATCAGCTGCGCATTTATAATTTGGCATCAAATCTATATATACCACCGCAACCCACCCCTTCTTGGTATCCAACTCAATCTACTTTTTCAAAAATAATTACTTTGCAAAAAACCTAAGAGATCAAAATTTTCTAAGAATTTTTTGTTTTTTTTTCTCAATTTTCGACTGCGGCGCTATACCAATATTAAATATTGTTACAATTTAGTTTAATGTTAAGAAATTTTTCTGTCAACAACATTGAAGACGCGTAAAAAATAGCATTTTTCTGTAGCTTTTTAAAAAATTTTGCCTGCGGCGTATTTAAGGGTTAATTCTGAAAAAAATCTGCAAATGAGACTAGATGATACTTGTTTTTAAAAATAAGCATTTTTGTTTTGTATACACTAACTCAACACCTATTAAACCGGCCCGTCTACCCTCCCTTCAGTTCAAGAGCTCAAGCAATAGACACCTACCTAATTTTTAAAAATTTGCCATAGGTAGGTAGTTGGTTTGTATTAAACAATGAAACCCCCCAGAGCCGATTTCTGGCTACGCCACTGTATTGACTTACCCCTGTAATTTTGAATCCAAAAGCTTCCTAAACATCAAAATTTCAACAACATTGGCACACTTGTTCAATCGCTCGACAAACTCGCAAGTCTTGTAGATTTGGTCCACGGTTTCTTGGCCCTTTTGGCTCACTACACCTAGGGAAATTTGTTTGGCGGAATACACCGATTCCAGCTCTTTCAGGATCTCCTGTTTGCGCTCTTCCAGCATCGACCTGTAAAACTGGAAGGTCTCGTTGACTTCGGTCTGGGCTTTTTGATACTGAACCTAAAAAGAATTTCGATATGATAGCGAGGAGGATTTCACACACCATTTTTGTATGTACACTTCCCGACACATAAAACGCATACAACAGAAGTTAGACACATGTCTATACAGACCGCTTCAAGCTACTACGAACATAGGGGGAATCAAGTCCAATTTATTCTCCGTGCCGTACGACCGAGGTGGATTTGAAGCACGCTGCAGTGTTATCTTTTGGAAATTCATTTTGTTTTTATTATTTTGTTTTATTTCTGCCTTGCTCGAGAAACAGATGGGTAAGTTCTTAATTGAAATAATACATTTTTAAAACTAAAAATGGATGTCTACGAAGTTGCCGAAAAAGTGCAGATGGTCAAATGGTCAAATCGTCATAACCCAACACACGTTCGATATTGGTCGAGGGAAAATTTGCATTTGTATTTTGACGTAAGAACACAGTATCCCCAAAAACTAAATGTTTGGGGGGGGGGGGTATTGTAGGGGAACACGTAATTGGGCCATTTTTTATTAACGGCAATTGCAATTTGAATGGTCGTAGATACTTGGATCTACTGCAGCAGCACATTATTCCAACTGCTAGGCAGTTGTTAGGGATAAGATTTGGTGAAACATGGTTTCAACAAGATGGTTGTTCCGCTCACAATGTTGGCCTTGTTAGGGAATATCTTGATAATGTATTTCCTAATCGGGTTATAAGTACACGGGGAACTATTTTATGGCCAGCTCGATCTCCCGATCTTGCTCCTAATGACTTCTATCTGTTTTTGAAGAAGCTTTTCAAATTATCACCCCTAACATGCTTGGAAACGTTAGAAGGGGTTTTTATAATAGGCTCGGATATTGTCTAGCCGAGCAAGGAGGACTTTTCGAACATTTGCTTTAATTTTTTTTTGACTGGGAGAATCTTTTTGGTTTTTAGAATGTATTATTTTATTTTGAGAACTTGCTTTTATTTTGTTTCTCCTTATTATTTTCATTGTAACACGTCGTCACTGATAAATCTGAGCAGTTGACAATAAAACGCTCTTATTTATCAGTGACAAAAAATAAGAAAATATGTTATAAAAATTTGCGTATTTATTGACCAAATTCCGGTTTCATTGACTACGCTCCACACAGCACCGTGGTTAGAGGCGTACTAAATACAAGGCGAAAGGCGGCGAACGGCAGCGAATGGCGATCGGACGCCTGAGTGTTGGTTGCTTCACTGATAGGCGTGCGGTGTCTCTGCATGTACGTACACTGGCAAATTAGACTTCTTCCGCCCTATGTTCGCAGTAGCTTGAAGCGGTCTGTATGTGATTCCATCAAACAAGCCTAGCTATAACATATAGTGTTTATTTTAAAGTTATACGGTGCCCCTCAGCTTCACGATTAAGCTAGGGGGGTGGCGTTTTCTCGAAAACGGCAGCAGCTACAAATTTAATTTAACCGTAACAAAAGTAAAAAAGCTACAAAATAAATCGTTGAAAATATTTGTAGTCCCCAGGTTAACCGACGTGGCAAAATGTATTTGCAGAATTTCGTCCTGTGCATTATTGAATATAATGGCATTTTATGTCGGACGCACCGTTTTCCAGCCACAAGCGAAAAACTAAAAAAAGTGCAAAATTTTGGAGATTTTTTGGCTACCAAAAGTTAAGCTCGCCACCTAGGATGGTGCAAACTCAGATTACACGCATTTAGGACCGAATAAAGGCATTAAAATGATTTCCAGCTCGCTGAGAATTAATTCCTCAATAGTTTAAAATTCGTTTTCTGAAATAGTTAAAAAGTCAACGTATTCGCCGAGGTTTCAACTGTCGGGAGTTGTTCCTTGTATCTGCCTAATTACCTACTCTACTTGGGATCTTGAGTTTACCAACGCATTCGCCAGAATTCTAATATAGGTGCTGGTGTTGTGATTTAAAATAATTTGATTTAAAACACGAGTCGAAAATTTATATTTTTTTGGGTTTCTTGCAATTAACCTCTCTCCAACAACTTTTGAATACCTATGAAATAATAAATAAAATAGACCCATCAAGTCATTCATAAATTGCTTTGAAACGCGATCAGTCGTTAGATTTAGGGAAAACCATTTCCTGTTCCACTGGCAACGCTGCACCAGACATGCTCCTCCTCACACGTGCTCCAACCACCTTACATTTAGCAGCGGCCAGAAGCGGCTCGTTATTTATAAATGTAAAAAGGTTTGGTCGTTATTTTCAGACTTGTCAAATTTTTTTGGAAATACAATCTTTAATTTTTTTATACTTAATAATTGATACCGAGGGTATGGAGAGGTATTATATTTGTCATTGTGAAAATATTTATGTAAAGATATAAGATAAAAAATATTAATTTTTTAAATGTTCTCCAGATAGTTATTTGCCTAATTAGTGCGAAAAGTGTTACTTTTACGCACGGGAGGAGTTCGGACGGGAAAGACACTTCGGCAAGGGTTAGGTACAATTTTTTTTCTACGAGTGTTTATGATGACTTTCTTGATCAAAAAGTAGTTTTTAGAACACACATTTCAAACACAAAATTTAAAAAGTTGGTCCATAAAGTACCATTTAAAAAAAATTGCGTGCGTTACAACGTTTTTTCACGAACGCTATGACAGTTGATTATGCACGCCGTGCTTATTTTTTTACGCACGGCGTGTGGGAAGTTGAACTTTCCACGTTAAAATTGATATGTAACACGCATTAGCGAAGTAGTTTCTTTACCTATTTAATGTCAAGTGACCTGCAAAACTTTATTAAAAAATTAGCATAGGTAAAAGTATTTTTTTTAGCATGGCGTGAATTTTAAGTCTAATTGGAGTTTTTAGATGCATTTATAAACTAGATTAAATTAAAAATGGAAACAAAATTATTTTTTGCTTTTAATTTTGAAAATACGAAATATATATAACCTTAGGCAGAAAGAAATTGTATAAAAACGTGTCAAAAGTGCCTTTTTCGCCCTTAACGGCCATCGTGTGCAGAAAAGTATCACTTTCCGCACTGTTTAGGCAAATTACCAAAAAACCACTGTGGAAAAAATAAGCAAATTCGACTAAAAATAGTGGTATTTCGAAAAAGGATAATACCAATATTATAGGTACTATATGATGGATTTTCATTGTGTAAAAAAAATGGAATTTATACACTAGTATAATATTTATTTAATACGTACTAAAGGATCTTTACATTTTTAATAA
This sequence comes from Oxystoma pomonae, assembly GCA_963921995.1. Lineage (NCBI taxonomy): Eukaryota > Metazoa > Arthropoda > Insecta > Coleoptera > Brentidae > Oxystoma > Oxystoma pomonae. The sequence continues at coordinate 98,562,278 of OY998167.1, forward strand.
ATACAAACAAATCTTATGTGCAGTATCTACCTATGTAAATATTATAAATAAAAAAACAAACATACATTCTTTATCCTGTGTCTGACATAATGTTTTAAAAATTTATATTTATACCCCGAAGGCTTGTACTATTTATAAACAAATCTCAGCAGAAAAAATATGCTGACTACAGATAGTATCAAAACTGTAAATGTAGTTATAAATAAATATCATACGTACCTCTTACATTTTTTTGCTACTCATATACGATATTTAAAAATTTCGCAGCTGGGGTTGGTTCATTATACCAAATATAGTGTAATTAATTATAAGTGCTTACCATATTGTTTTTCTCGCAAATTCGCAAAAATATCTTAAAAAAACTTATTTCTTTCCTATATTTATTAATTAGATTTTGTATTTATTGCAACACTAGTTGCACGCCTATGGCGGCCTATCACAAGATGGCGTCGAAAAAACATATGATAACAAACCTGTGAAATGTTTGGTTTTCAACTGCAATCTCCAGTTTTCGTCACACACTTTGTCACATCACTTTCGCCACAAACACTTAAAAATCTATTGAAAAAATATTAATAAACTCTCGATTAATCTGTAAAATATACCAAAACCTCGGTTATGCTAAAGCTACAACGCCGTAGAGAAATTATGAATGCAGCAGCGTACACACGTTTATATGGCTGACCCGCCACAAATGGGAGGTTGTCACATTGTTGTAGGTTTTATTCCCGATATGTATTGGGAAATAAAAAGAATTATTCTATCGGCCAAAATATCAGGTATTTTATATGATATTTCGATCGAAAAAATGAGGTATATTTCAAGTACCATAACATGTATGTAAAGTTATAAAAATAATATGTTTTTAAAAACATTACCTGTAGAGATATAACTTTCAGCGCAATCTGGCATTGTCGCCAAATTGTTTACCTGTGGTAAACCTAATGTCTCTATTTAAGTTATACCTTTATGTTGCGAGCATATTTTGAAAACAAGTGGGAAAAGTTTGTAGCAAAATAAAAAAAGGAAAAAAACAAAACAAAGGAATCAAACCCTCCCACTCTGAAAGCAAGCACACTACCCACCACACCACAATAACATTTAAAAATAAAGTATACGTTGCGGCTGTTGTAGTTCGACGAGGCACCACTGCCAGTAGGTAAAAATTTAAATTAATTATTTAGATATTATAGCCGAGTTCTCGAGAGCACAGTACAAAGTTGTTTTAAAATACACCTTGCACAAAGACCAAGCTAAAATGACACAACGTTTCTTACCACCGAAATAAAAATTCCAGGCCGAAATATTCTCTCATCTCGATGAGTTTTTTTCGTTACTCGGACTTTTTTTAAATTTTAGACGGAAATGTATCGAAAAGTTCAGCAACTTCAAATCTATTAAACACGCAATTTTGAGAATAATGTCAGTTACTGTGTTTTTGCATGGGACAGCCGAAATATTCAGTGATTTTTCTATGGGATCGTATAAATTTTAGTCGTTTTTATAAGTTTTTAATGGCGTATTCGACTTACTTGTAGCCTATTTGACGCATGATCGACGTTCTTCAACGTGTTTCTAATGTCTGTCGCTTTACATTTTGCTTCCGATATGGCATGCTGGATCGCTTCGATCTGTTTGGGGGCAGCCTCGGACATTAGCTCGTATTCGTGAAGACCTACAGGGTGTTCTGGAAGAAAAAGATAAATAAAATTTTTAATTCAATGTTTTCATGAATTAATCGACCCAACCCAACCTATGCGAATGTTTTACCCACAGACACACACATTTTAAGAATAATATTATTAGAGAACTAAAGTTGTTTATATTAAGTACTTCACAAACAAAAAAATGTTTTAAAAGTCAGACAGGCAGTAAATTTTCCTCCAATTGTGCAAAATAATGAAAACTCGCATCCTCATCAAGCGAAAATTTTATAAAAAGGCGCATTTTTGTTTTTTTTGTAAGATGACACTAATTAGAAAAAGTAAAATAAGTACAAAATCATGAAGGTGTCTCAAAGCCCACTGTTGATGGGGACTGGTTTAATGATTGTTAAATAAAGAGGTCAAAATAGGTTTTAATCGGGCCCAAATCAGCCAAAGCTACAGATTTTAAACTGTATATTTTTTTTCAACAGAGAACAGAATTATCGGGAACATATTGTGGAATATATTCTTACCTAAGCTAAGACATTCTTTACAGATTGGCATTTGGCATGTCCGGCAGTAGTATTTTAACAGTTCTGATTTGTGTCTTGGGCAGATCATATTTTTGTTTTCTCCATTTGGTCCTAGCAAAAAAAAACGATATAATATAAAAATTTCTTATTTTCGAAGATATTGAAATGTACAAAAGAGACTAGATAAATACTTTTTTCTCGACTATTTTTTAAATATTCCTGAGTGTTGTTGGGTGTTTTTTCTTAAATAAAACTCGAAAAATTTAAGTATTCAAGGTAGGACTTTGTTTGTATGCAAAAAACAAACTATGCCTAAAGTGATGTTTTTATATTAGTTTGTTACTGATTTTACCAAAAAAAAAACGTTTTGATAAAAATAAATTATTATTTAGACGGTTTTTCCAAAATTTTAATTAAAACTTTTTGCTTTAAATATTCACAAACAAAGAGACAGACAGAAAAAATCTAGAGATTTATCATATACTTGCTATTCCAAGAATGCAGTAGTAAAACTTCCATCAAAATCGGTCTGGTAGTTTTGGCGAGTATACAGACCGCTTCAAGCTACTGAGAACATACGGGGAATCAAGTCCAATTTACTCTCTCTGCCGTACGACCGAGGTGGATTCGAAGCACGCTGCAGTGTTATCTTTTGGAAATTCATTTTGTTTTTATTATTTTGTTTTATTTCTGCCTTGCTCGAGAAACAGATGGGTAAGTTCTTAATTGAAATAATACATTTTTAAAACTAAAAATGGATGTCTACGAAGTTGCCGAAAAAGTGCAGATGGTCAAATGGTCAAATCGTCATAACCCAACACACGTTCTATATTGGTCGAGGGAAAATTTGCATTTGTATTTTGACGTAAGAACACAGTATCCCCAAAAACTAAATGTTTGGGGGGGGGTATTGTAGGGGAACACGTAATTGGGCCATTTTTTATTAACGGCAATTGCAATGGTCCTAGATACTTGGATCTACTGCAGCAGCACATTATTTCAACTGCTAGGCAGTTGTTAGGTGTAAGATTTGGTGAAACATGGTTTCAACAAGATGGTTGTTCCGCTCACAATGTTGGCCTTGTTAGGGAATATCTTGATAATGTATTTCCTAATCGGGTTATAAGTACACGGGGAACTATTTTATGGCCAGGTCGATCTCCCGATCTTGCTCTTAATGATTTCTATCTGTTTTTGAAGAAGCTTTTCAAATTATTACCCCTAACATGCTTGGAAACGTTGGAAGGGGTTTTTATAGCAGGCTCGGATATTGTCTAGCCGAGCAAGGAGGACTTTTCGAACATTTGCTTTATTTTTTTTTTGACTGGGAGAATCTTTTTGGTTTTTAGAATGTATTATTTAATTTTGAGAACTTGCTTTTATTTTGTTTCTCCTTATTATTTTCATTGTAACACGTCGTCACTGATAAATCTGAGCAGTTGACAATAAAACGCTCTTATTTATCAGTGACAAAAAATAAGAAAATGACGTTATAAAAATTTGCGTATTTATTGACCAAATTCCGGTTTCATTGACTACGCTCCACACAGCACCGTGGTTAGAGGCGTACTAAATACAAGGCGAAAGGCGGCGAACGGCAGCGAATGGCGATCGGAATCCTGAGTGTTGGTTGCTTCACTGATAGGCGTGCGGTGTCTCTGCATGTACTATACACTGGCAATTAGACTTCTTTCGCCCTATGTTCGCAGTAGCTTGAAGCGGTCTGTATGTGTATAAATTACCTGTGATGCTCAGTCCATTCTTATTATCGTCTTTATTGATTTCCGGTAGATTAACCACCCTGTGTCCCTCAAAACAGTGCATAAATTGGTGTGCCATGACGCAGTTTGAACAAAGGTAGTTCGCGCAATCCACACAACGTGCGACTGAAAACAAAAACAATTTTATTAAAGGTGTTATCAGCGTTATTCGATGTTGATAATTTTTTTGATGTAAACATGCTAAAGCAAGTTACTTTTATTCAAGTTATTCTTCTTGAAAATTAAAGTTTTAACCAAATTGCAAGCATATAAACCTTATTGAAAACAATATTGATTTTAATAATCACTTTTTAGTTCTACCCTTTACTTTCATGTTGGACATTTGACAAGTATTATATATAAGGTAGTATATATAAATAATTATGAACACATATACTGAAAATACTCATACCACCACATGATAAACCATGACTATTTTGGTAATTGGGTAGCGATTCTTCAAAAACACAAGTGTACACTAACTGCTCTTTTGTCAAGACTTATTTGCTTATATTCCTTAAAATTTAGTTTTATAATAGTTTTTAGTCACATAATCGAGTGACACCGGGTGTTTTGTTTGCATCCGTGTAGAAGAGGTTTACATGACGTCATTTTTCAAAAATACAACTTTCGCAACCGGTGCATGACTATACCCGATTCCATATAATTCGAGAACGAGAATTCCAAAAAATTTACTTTCAAGGTCATACGACCTTAAATGACCTTGAACATAGCAAAACACAAGATTTTTGGCATTTTCCCTTCAAAATTTTTTAATACTTCGAGGTTTTGTCAGTCCAACTTCAAATCTACCTTAAACTATTAGGCATGTATGCCAAATTCCATCCTTAGAGTTTGATGCACTTTGAAGCTTCATGACCTTGAAAAATACCCCAGTAAAATTAACATATTGCAAAAATAACATACTAAAAGGCGGTATTCATTAACTATTAAAGCCACAAGGCGCAAATTTGGTGAGAAAGATAAGAAGGTCAAGTCCAACAATACTGTTAAAAAAATTTGTTTCAGCTATGACGCGTGTCAATATGGCGGCTATATATCAAAATGACGTCCTATAACCGCATTTTATTTTATCCAATATCGTAAAAAAGCAAAAACGACAACGTGGCCATTAATTCTTGTTGACTTTTTGCCGCTTACTATGAAAAAAAGTTAAGTTGATGCATGACCTCGATTAATCTTGAAAATAACATGTACAAGAGAAAAACCAGCTTATTGTGATTTGTTTTCCAATTTACCACTACGTAAAAACTTTAAGCGCTGGAGATGAAATTAACATCAGCCATAGCAGTGGAGAAGGTCACTACTACCCTCAAGCTTAGGAGCCAAATGCAGAGGGATAACCGGCGCTATAAGGACGGCACCTATATAGGCACTCGAGACCATTCTGGGACTGCCGCCGCTTCCGATCTGGATCAGAAAAGAAGCGATGGCGACCCACCTCCGGCTGAGAGATACAGGTCAATGGAGAGGAAGAGGGGAAGCTGCGGGGCATCTTAGGATTGCCCAAATCGTCGAGAGAGAAATCCCTATGGCAGCAAGAGGTAAAAAGTAGTCATCCCAGACGGGGAACTATGGCAGACCTCCGCGAACAGTTCGAGGAGAACGCAGTGATTTGCTACACCGACGGGTAGAAACTGTCGGAGAGGCAAACCACAGAATTGGGGGTTTATGTGGAAGACCAGGAGGTTCGAAAGAGCTACCCGCTCAGAGAGCAAGCCACGGTCTTTCAGGCAGAGGTGTATGCTATAATAATGGCTGCAGGCATGGAAGAAATAAAGAACGGTAGGGAGGAGCATGTTTATATATGTTCCGACAGCCAATCAGCCCTAAAGGCACTAAGGGCGCCCAAGATCACCAACACCCTGGTGGAGGAATGTGCGGATGCACTGGAATCCTTGGGAGAGGGCAAAAAAGTGACACTTATGTGGGTACCGGGACATATGGGGGTGCCGGGTAACGAGATGGCCGACGAGCTCGCCAAGATCGGGGCAAGCACCCAGTATGTAGGGCCGGAACCACTCCTAGGAACAACCAAGAGGAAATTGCAAAGTCGACTCAACAAATGGGCCAACGATGCCATGACGACCGCTTGGAGAGCAGGAATAGGATGCAGACAGACCAAAGACTTCGTGAAGGGCCCGGATGTAGCCAAACAAAAATGGCTCCTGGGGAGATCGCGAAGGGATGCTGGTCTGCTGACAAGTATCATAACAGGTCACAACCGACTAAGGAAGCACATGACCCGGATCGCGGTGGAGAATGACTCGACCTGCCGGGCCTGCGGGCGGGCAGAGGAGACATCTCGACACGTTATAGCGAACTGCGAGGCATACCAGAGGACGAGATACCAGGTATTCGGTTTCCCGACCCTGGATGAGGAGGACCTGCACACGCTCAAATGGGACAGGGACAAAATACTGGACTTTGCAAAAAGAACAGTTAGACCAAATGAGCAAACTGCCAGACCAGTGGTACAGGCTGTGGATTAGGGGCAGGCTCGGGGAAGGGCAGAAAGGGCCCAGGGAGGCCTACTTGCCGGGCTTCGCGCCGCCCCTTCTCTACTACTACTACTACTACTACTAACATCAGCCATAAAAAAAACACTTCATTTTAAACCACACTACCATTTTTTTTATATGGCGTCCCAGATGTTTTTGCTATACCTCGGTAAAAATGACCTATATGCCTGTCGTTTTTATTAAGTTTCGGAACTGTGAATTTTATGTTCTACTCATTTGTCTAGCCAAAAAAGTCATTTAAATAACCTCTAAAACAGTTAGCAGAAGTTAGATGGCAGTCCAAAAGCATAAAAAATTCTAATTATGTCAGTAGGGCATGACTACACTTGTTTATTGACATTCATAATAAAATTCAAGGATGAGGATTTAACAAATATTTATTAATAAAAACTTGATAAAAACGACAGGCATATAGGTCATTTTTAACGGGGTATTGCATAAAATAAAATGTGGTTATAGGTCGCCATTTTGATGTATCAGCGTCATAGCTGAACCAAATTTTTTAACATTATTGTTGAGCTTGCCCTTCTTTTCTGTCTTACCAAATTTGGTCCTCTTCGCTTTAATAGTTGACGAGTAGCGCCTTATAGTATCTTATTTATGCAATGTGTTAATTTTACTGGGTTATTTTTCAAGGTCATGAAGCTTCAAACTCCATCAAACTCTAAGGATCGAATTTGGCATATATGCCTAATAGTTTGAGGTACATTTGAAGTACTGAAAAACCTCGAATTACTAAGATTTTTTGAAGAAAAAATGCCAAAACTCTTGTATCTGCCTGCCGCACGGAAGGTCCCGGTTTCGAATCCCGGCTAGGTGCATGGATATTTTGTGTTTGACTTTAACTTTGCAAAAAAAAAACTTCGTTAACACTGGGCATTGATCCTGTAATGGATGGAAAATCCCAGTATAAAAGACATTTGTAAACTCACTGGCTAACGTAAATCCCTCAAAATTTAAAAAAAATGTAAGAAAATTATTGCCAAGAAAACAACATTTTGAAAAGCCATTCAACCCCTTGTGTCAAAGCATAGAAAAAGTGACCTTTCCCTAACCGTTATACCTTTTTAGCTATGAAACTGTCAATCAATACCCCTAATTTTTTAGATTGGTCGATTGGGATATCCATATGTTCTATTATCTCTGTGTAAAACCTACTATTTTATAATATTTATTTTAATATTAAAGGCCTTGCGATAACGCCAGTAAAAAAACCACCAACTTAAGGCAGTGGTTTTTATTACTAAAACCATTCAGATATTGATTTTATGATACATCTATTTGTAACACCAAAATAAATACTTTGGAATTTACCAAATTTATTTCTAAAACCGTTCAAATCCACTCGATTTAAATGGCGCCAAATACTCGGGGTTCGTTCGGAAAAAAATGTATGAATTCCCTGATCTTTCCCTGACCATTTGCGAAAAATTACAGTGGTGTTTTATAACGAAAAACGACCGCATGACAATAGTTATTTCCGAGGTTATTTACATACCAAGGGAGGAAAATTCAACATTTCCTCCTGCGGATGGTTTGATGCCCGACGCGTAGCGGGGGAATTAAAATCGAATAGAGGAAATGTATTTTACTCTATATATACGTATTTAATTTTTTCTACTGCCTTTTGTAATAATTTCATAAATTAGAACAATATTTTTTTATTCTTTTGAAAAACATTCATTTGTCGAACTATTGAAACAACCCCGTATTTTATAACAATCCACTGACACCTGCAGAATGGTAATCTGAAGCTGTCTGAATAAAATGTTATTTAAAAGTAATCTACTATTGATTTTATGATACATCTATTTGTGACACCAAAATAAATACTTTAGAATTTACCAAATTTATTTCTAAAACCGTTCAAATCCACTCGATTTAAACGGCTCCAAATCATCAGGGTTCGTTCGGAAAAAAATGTATGAATTCCCTGATCTTTCCCTGACCATTTGCGAAAAATTACAGTTGTTTTATAACGAAAAACGACCGCATGACAATAGTTATTTACGAGGTTATTTACATACCAAGGGAGGAAAATTCAACATTTCCTCCTGTGCGTAGCGGGGGAATTAAAATCGAATGGACGAAATGTATTTTACTCTATATATACGTATTTAATTTTTTCTACTGCCTTTTGTAATAATTTCATAAATTAGAACAATATTTTTTTATTCTTTTGAAAAACATTCATTTGTCGAACTATTGAAACGATCCCGTATTTTATAACAATCCACTGACACCTGCAGAATGGTAATCTGAAGCTGCCTGAATAAAATGTTATTTAAAAGTAATCTACCAGCTGAACTTGAAGTTATACAAAGAAACTCGGCTGCGGTAAAGGGAGGAAAAAAAGGAAATCAAAATATCTATCATTCAATATGTTCAGATGCGCTATGGAAAGAAAAACATTTCCTCCCTGCTAGCCGGGAGGAAATTTTTTCCTCGCTATCTCCGGCAAAGCGCCATTTTCTTCCCTATTTTTCGGCTCGAAAATGCCATTTTCGAAGGAGGTAGTAGAAAAATTATTTTTTTTTATACCTTCATCAAAAAGATGATTTTAGTAACGGTCTGCAGATAACTAAAGCATGGCTTTTTTGGTTACCAATGCAAAAAAACTTTTTTTTTCAGATCAAAAGATCTTGGGTGGAAATAACAAAAATTCAAACCTGGATGAGCATCCCACAAGGAACACATAAAGAACCAAAGCAAAAAGAGAAATGATTAAACGATGTTTCGCTCTCGGTAACCAGCGTAAGCTTGTCAGGGGTTCCACTGGTCACCCTCCCCATACATCATTAAACACATATCTCTTTTTGCTTTGGTTCTTTACGTGTTCCTTGTGGGATGCTCATCCAGGTTTGAATTGTCGTTATTTCCACGCAAGATCTTTTGTTGGTTAATGAACAACTTGGGATATTAAATAAGATAAATTAATCCTCGTAAAAACGGTTACTTAGGGAAATTATAAACGAACTTGTTACCAATTGCCACAAAACAATCCTTTCTGGGGGCTATAAATTTAAACCAACCCCCAGAGGTGGTCTACAAAATCCCCAACTTTATAACCTCAAACACAGATAATGAAGCTATTATGTGCCAAATTCGTATTCACTATCTGCCATTTTGACACCTGTCAAAAAAATTAGTTTTAGGGCATTTTCTCCTAAAATATGGTATATTTTGAGAAAAAAAGCAATTTTTCAGTGGTATCTTGCAAGGACAATACAAAATAATCCATAACTTTGTATCTTTTCTGTATTTTTAAGTGTTTTTTGAAAATTGGTTTTAAAATTTAGTACCCCCCATAGGTGTAAATGTATACACCTATGGGGGGTACTATTTTAGATCTTAGTAAATCTGACTGATAATGTTTTCCTGACTTCCGAATGGAATAACGAATTTCCCGACTTTTCCCGCGTACGAACCCTGAGAGTTTCGGCACAAAACTGTCACATACTGTTTTCAGGTGATTGCACTTACCTGCGTCCAATTTCTTATGCTTGCACCCTGTACAGCGTACCGCAGAAGGGTTGTTCTGTCCGAAACAACTATTGTCTATCGAGTCGTTGCTAAAAAGTAACGCGTTTAGGATGCCCTCTATCGATTCGGTATTGCAACGGGGGCACACTAGTTTATTTTTCTGAAAAAAAGAGTTAAAAATTAGAGAGAAATAATTTCGAACCGAGGGGTCAAAAGCTGGCCAAAAATTTGTACACCTACTGTCAAGAAGTGAAATATTGTCAAGTATTGTCCGGGATTGTTAAGTATTGTCCAGTATTCTCTCCAGTATTGTCATGTATTGTCAAGTATTGTCCAGCATTGTCAAGTATTGTCCAGCATTGTCAGGTATTGTCAACAATTTGTACACCTACTGTCTGGAGCTGATGACCCCTCGTTTTGAACCTAGAAATTGACCGGTCTCGCTGGCCCAGTCGGTTAGACGAATATGCCCTTATTCTCGAACTGATAGAAATTCTGCTCCCAGGGAGACAAATTATTTAAAAAATACCTTTAAAACAAACACTTGCTTTTGTAGTACGTATAGTTCTCAAGATATTCATTTTTTTGATAAATGCCTCTAAAGACAGTCAATTTTAACCAAATGTCCAGGTACACAAAAAGAGTAATATCTTGAGAACTGTATACCGTACAAAAGCGAGTAATACCTTGTTTTATAGGTATTTTAAAGCCAATTTTGATAAATTATCACATTTTTTTTGAAAAATTGTTTTCAAAATTTTTAAAATAATTTTTTTTCATGAACCCATCAAGTCTTCATCTTGAAATTTTGTAAATGGTTTGGCGAAATATCCAGAATTGAAATAAAAAATGCTGTTTGGCAAAAATTATTTTTTTTAAACAAAAAGTACATCATGTGATACATCATTCGAAAGGTATTATAAATACCTTTAACACGAGCTATAAACCACTGTCCTAGTTTAAGTAGTTATCGAGATATTTTCATTTCTTTAGGTTTATGTTTAAGCAAAATAGTAGTTTGTGTTGATTTTCAAAAACTAATTAAAAAAAAACTAATGGTTGAAAAAAAATTAAATTTGGGATTTTTCATTCTCTTTTCCTGGTCTGCCAAACCTCTAGTTGATTTGAAATGACCTACCAATGAAAGTTTTATTAAACATTTGCCTTAAATTATTTTCATCAGCTTTCTCTTTTTTATAGCCTGCTGTCTCTCTTCAACAACCTTAAATACTTTTGCACGTCACTAAATTATCTCTACATCTACCTATAAAATTCTGCCCTCTCTCTCTAAATATTTTTCATTTTAACAGAGAAAAAATGTTTTTTGGCAGTACTTTTTTTGAACGCCCAAAAAACAGTGAAAACTTGAAAAAATTTATTCGAGAAATCGAAACTTGGAATGAAAGCTTTAAAATAGTGCATAAAAATGAGAAAAATTGCTTCATCAAAAACGTTACCCCTTAAATTATAACAAAGTTATGATTGTTTTAGTGCAAAAGGTTCCAAATTCCCAACATAGCCTTTAAATTATGCCAAAATATTTTTAACCTGAAGTTTCAATGACGTTCTAGCTAAAACGTCAAAACAAATAAGGTTACTAAGGCACTTTTCATATATCTTTTAAAAACAAGGCTTTTTTTCTTAAATATACGTAATATGTCAATTTAACGTTATTTTTGGTTAGGTACTACAATTATATTGGATTTATTTTCGTTTAATAAATATTTATTTTTGTAAAAATACAGAAAAATAATTCACATTTTTGCGTCAATTAATTCCCTATAAGATAAAGTTTCATCGCTTGTCACGCCATCTTGCGGTTTACGTCTAAGTTTTATTATTATCCTAGGACCGTAATTGAGCCATTAAAATCGTGATGAGATGATCGTAAAATTAGTATCATTCGTTGGTAAAGAATATTTAAGTATAATTTTCATGAACTTTTTCAAAAAGGCAAATTTTTAAACCGTATTTTTTCCTTTTTGTGCAAACAAAAACTCAGTTGAGTTTTTTTTCAGTAATTTCCAAAAATAAGCTGTTATTGACAAATTTGCAACAACGAACGCCACTATTATACACGTATCACCAGGAAAGGTTGTACAGGGTGTCCAAATCCAAAAGTTGTTTAATTTTTTGCGTATCTAAAAAAAATATCTGTCAAAAAATGGCAAGTGTCATTACAAACGGCAATTTCTAAGAGCAGAATTTAAATGAAACATTATAATTTTTTTGAATCGGCCGTTCTTTTCTGATCCCAAATATACCAAATATGTTACCTCTATCTATACTAGTTTGCACGAAAAATGACAAAATCCTTACCATAAGGCCAATGTGCTAGAGAGAGAATATTCTAAGCTTTAATCTCTCTCTAATACATTATGCTTATGTTGAGGATTTTTGCATTTTTCTTACAAAGTAACATAGATAAAGGTAAAGTGTTTAATATTTTTGAAAATAGGATGGAAAGGGCGATTTAAAAATTTAACAATTTACAGGGTGTTTTATTTAAAATAACAAACTTGGTGTCAAAAATTTGACATTTGCAATGACATTTAGCTATTTTTTTTCTAACATTAATAAAACGGCACTCACTGGGGGGTCACAAATTTGAGTTTGAAAATATAGGATTTTGAAAACAATTTAATCTGAATCTTACCTCTAAACAACTATTACAAAACGTATGAAAACAGGCTAAAAGTTTGGGATCTCTGACCACCTCTCTGCACTGTTGACAGTGAAGTTCGTTAGCGTCCGAATCCTGAGCTGAATCCGCCGAACTGACTGGTGGGGAGCCGCTCACTGAAAGAAGAACAAAGTTAAGATCCATTACACAGCCATCTGGGGATGCGACATATGCTTTCCTATGGATTTTGACACGCTGAATCCGAATCCGATGTCAGAATTTGTCCTTCAGGTCCACGTTTCAACCTAACCTCAAAAAACGTAAAAAAAATAGTATTTCCTGTTTTAGGGATGAGGCATGTCGATTCTTATGTTTTTCGATGCATTGAATGTAAATAAGCTATCAGAATCGATCGCACACGTTGTTCTTTTGACTCTAACCTCGAAAAACCGCAATGACAAGATAGTAAACTGTGATATACTGCCTTGACGGCTAGCTTTTTTTTGAAAGCTTATATCAGCGGAATCTCATTCTTACAGTTGACGTAAACTTACTTTAACTCACCTAATCTAACCTAACCTAACTTGGCCTAATATAACCCATAATTTCTGTGTTAAAACTTACCTTTTTGATGGAATATAATCTGAAAAATCTACGATGGAAGATAAGGGTTATATTAGGCCAGGTTAGGTTAGGTTAGATTATGTGAGTTAAGATTCGGTTAGGTGAGTTAAAGTTAGTTTATGTCAACTGTAAGAATGAGAAACCACTGGTATAGGCTTTCAAAAAAAAAAAACAGCCTTCATGGCAGAATACCACAATTTACTATCATTTCATTGTGTTTTATCGAGGTTAGAGTCAAAGGACAACGTGTGCGATCATTTCTGACAGCTTACTAATTTTTTTACGTTTTTTGAAGTTAGGTTGAAACGCGGACCTGGAGGACACATTCTGATATCGGATTCAGCGCGTCAAAATCCATAGAAAAGTATATGTCGCATCCCCAGATCACGACACTTTTTTTTGTGTGGCTGTGCTATCTTACACGAACCACTTACTTACTTTAATCGAACCAATTTTTTGACACTAAAAATGGCAGTTCTATTTAGCGTCTTGTGTTTAAAAATGTCAGCCGCCATATTAAAGTTGGTCTGGAGAATTTGGAATGAATAGTACATTCGTATAACTAATAAGATACTATAAAGGCCCTGCCCGTGTATTTCCCGATGATAAAAATCGTAGCGGAAATCCCCGCGAAAATGGATTAAAATTACTGGCTCCAATGCGCATGCGTCAGCTACTCGCGCAGGCTCAGATCGAGCCGTCATTATCCCATTGGCCATGTCATGGCAATCTAGATTTTGACCGTTGCCGCCACGGCTCTCTCCCATACTGGGCCTTTATATACACTTCGCGACACATAAAACGCATACGTGGATTTTATAATGTAATATGTCCTTTACGATTTAGCAACCTTTTCTGTCACAAAGTGTCATAGTCCACTCATTGTCATGTTTTGTTGTTACAGCCTTGTCCAACTCAAAAATGTCACGACAGCTATCGGAATTCTATGACTAAATTTTATCAAAATTAGATGGAGGTTGGTCTGTTCGTCGGGTTGCCGCCGATCATTATGGACCAGACAAGTCCACTATAGTAAGATTAAAATGAAAATACAAAGAAGAGAGAACTCTACGACGAAAGGAAGGAACTGGCTTGACCAAAGTCAGCACACCCCAACAGGATCAGCAAGTCACTAATTTTCTGGAAGAACACCCATTTTCCACGGCCAGAGAAGCAAAATTAACAGTTCATTTTCCTGGTACGGTAACTGCACTAAGACGAATAAAGAATTCTAGGCTGCGATGTCGTTTTGCAGCTAAAAAGATACGGCTAAGTAAAGAAAAAGAGCAAGCCAGGACCGGTATTCTCGTAATACGTAACGTTTTGAAGTCGCTAAGCGAAACGAATAGCGAACAGCGCGCTCAGCGGCACGCTGACCGACGACTTTTCGTATTCTCTCTGCCGAACGCGCTGCCCTGCGAGCAGACAGAATCAAATTCGCTTAGCACATCTTAGCATCATCGAATTTTGCATTTTTATTTCTTGTTAGCCTTGTGGCTCCTTTTCTTTTTCTATGTGTAAGAAAGAGGCCATTGTGTGATCGATTTCGAGCCGTATTTCAGAAAGGGTAAATCAAATGTGACTTGTACAAGTGTTGATCCTTTAAAAAATTACTTGATGGTTTGGTTTAGCTCAGTTAAACCCGCCCTTTGACCCTGTGATATAAACTCGTAGTACGTTCCCGCCCAGTGTGCGGGAAAAAGTTTACCCCGAGACTTAACCGCACACTTACAAAAAAATTCCGCACTCAGTGCGGAAAAGTTTAAATTTATTCCGGCACTCAGTCAGGGAAAGTGGTGTTTCCGGCACGGTCGTATATTGATATTGATACTTTATTATATAGCATTTATTGTTAAAATGGTTTCACAACAGTTACTTATATATCTAGTAAGTTATACCTTATAATTATAGTAAACATGCGTATTCTACATTTTAAGAAACAGAAAATAAAACTGTAAGGTATTTGTTACCCAAAAAATAACCTAACCAATTCAACAACAAACACAGAATTCATACGTCCACAAGAGAAACCTCGCGCGTGGAAAAATTTATATTTTCATGGAAGTGTTGAATTAAAAAAAGAAAACAATAATTTTTAGTACATTTATGAATAAATAAAATGACAAAAGATAAAAAACATAAAAATGGTAATTAATGCGAAAAATGTGATATTTCAAAAAAGTAAAGAAAATACAGACGAAAACACAGAAATAAAGGTAGTTACCTATATTGTTTGCTAATTATTTTTTATATCAATTAAGCTATTTATTTCATGTTTGCTAATTTCATATTTCATGAAAGCTTTTAATTTATTTTTGAAAGAAAACAATTAATGTGGGCAGGAGCCTAACAAAACCAGCTTTTTTTTTGGTACACATCCGATGAAAGATACAAAAAGCACCGCTGACCAATGGCTTTTTTTACCCTTGGTTTTACAGAATTTTGATTGCTTCTATTTCTAGTATTATACGGATGCTCAATTATTTCGATGTCGATTTTGATAAGAAAAGTTTTTGTTGCAATTTTTTGGAAAAAAAAGTTGTCTTACATCGAGCATCAAATAGTAAGGTTGATGTGTACGTGTTTGTCACCCGTCCCCAAGCTACTAATAAGAGATTTTTATTTTTCTAATTATTAATAAAAACGCAAACTGAAAAAACTACTATATTTTCTGCAGCACTCTACAAAGTATTGTAGGGTAGGAAAATCGTACGCGCGGAGGGCAAAACAGCTGGCAAATGGTAGGTGTTTCTCAAACGGTCGCCTCGCGCTGAGCGCACTTCGTCGACGCCTTGCGTTCAATATACGTGAATACCATTTTTGTTACTTTGGTCACGTGGTATGCGAATATTACGTTATCATACGGTCAGCGAGTACGAAACGCTGAGCGTATTTAGTTACGAGAATACCGGTCCAGATTACTTTTTCGAGACAGAAGAACGAATTTTGGCGACAGGTAGCTTTTACCGATGCAAAAATTTTTAATCCCATCGGGAACGTATGGGGGATCATTGCAAAAACATTATCAAAATTTAATATTCATCTACGGAATGCTAAACATTTCATGGAGCTAATAATTAGAGTTTATGCAAAGATCGTTGAAGAAAATCCAAATTTATTTGAAAAGTTAGCAGCAGACTCCATGCCAAGGCCTTTAGAAAAAATTATTGAAGCAAATGTTGCAATGACCAGATACTGAAGTTAATATTTTTTTGATTTTTGTTTATTGATAGGTTTTTTATTTCTATTTGTTTTTTATTTTCTTTCTTTCTTAACCCAAAGCCTTCCAGTTCTTTATTCTTTGTATTTTTCTTTTAGTCGCACTATAGTGGACTTGTTTCGTCCATTCTGACCGGCTATTTGACGAAACGGCTAACCTTCCTCTAGTTCTGCAAAAATTTAATTCAATTGCTTTACTTATAATAAAAATTTTGTTTTAAAAGTGTTTTATCTTTTTTATATATTTCGTAACCTAAAAAAGTCGGTAACAATAAGCAAGCAAAATTTTTCATACATGGACATGTGCCTAACTTCTGTTGTATGCGTTTTATGTGTTGGGAAGCGTATGTCATATTCGCTCGGATTTGCATCGATTGCTTCTACCAGTACCTTCTCCATACAGGCCGATCAATTCCTACCGATTTAGTGTCCTTTAATCCACCTTCGCCGCCATTTTCACTCAAAAGTGACAGAAAATCCATTCGTTTTCTGTCAATATGGCGGCGAAGGTCGCGAAAAGGACACTACAACGGTAGGAGTTGATTGGCCTATGTGGAGAAGGTATTGCTTCTACCCACTTGATGTAAATTCGATCGAAAACGACATCTAAGCGTCAAAAACCATTCTATTTTTCCCGCCAAAAATGCAATATTTAAATTTTGGGACTATTTAATTAAATATTGTGCATTGTGCATACGAGTTAGAATTTGTGAGCATATTTGGTATCTGAATTAGTGAAAATTGACTCTTTTTTCGAAAATTTTTTGCTAAAATGTGATTCGTATATGACCAAAAGTCGAGTGATTCAAGAATTGCGCCCCTGGATTTGTTCAGGGGGTCACTGACGTTGAGTGTATGAATATATTCAAGAGCAGTTTTCTTTTTGTCGCGGTTACGATTAACCTCGGTTCTAAAAAGATCTCGATTGTGTAATATCTTTGAATATAGTTTAAATTTACAGATAATTGTTGAAAACTGCTAAGGCCATTTTCATGACGCGGTAGTGTAATACAGCCCTGTTTAAACCATATACTTATTAGGGAATTATTGAAACACAGTTAGGGCCCGGCACTAATAAAGCCAGGCACTATTTTGACGCTGTTGGCAGATACGCATGCGCAATAACAACCACATTTCTGGAGGAATTATACTGGGCCGTATCTTGTCTGTGTCTGGCCGTATTTGTCGTTTTTGACAACTACTCTACTTTCGAGAATTTTTTGTGTTGTAACGGCCAAAAAAGCAAAAATTGGGCACAAAATAGTTATTTTTCTACTAAATCAGGTGACATAGCGAAAGAAAATAAAAAAGGCAAGGCTGAAAGACTTCGTTTTACGGATGAAGACAATATTTGTTTGCTACGAGAAGAAGTTCAACAAAATCCTTTCAGAACTCCAAATTCATGAATTTTGGTTTCTCATAACATTATTTAAAATCACAAATTCCAGGTCCTCATCTCCACCCCCCACCGCACCAAGACCACTACTTCCAACACATCTTCCGTGCCTTTTAATCACTCAAAAAGATTTTAAATATGAAAATGTCAAAAAAACTACACACAATTTCGAAAATTGGGAGCATATATTTGTAGGTAAGAAATAAAGTTGTGTCGTCACCGCTTCGCTAGAGACGCGTGCAATACTTTTATAATTTGCTCCTTTTAGGGACACGCACAATTTGTGTTAGGGCTATAGTTTCTCCCCAGATTTTAAGTAAAAAAAAAGTACAACTGGCAACGCCTTGTTCTTTAATTTTTTAATCTTTTGCCAGAATGCACAGGGAAAACTAAACATCAGAATTAGCTGAAATTTTGCAGGGGTGATCATTTTTAAATGCTTAACAAAAATATCTGAAGGATTCTTCAAAATTCCCAATTATTCTTTCGTCAAAATAAAAGCTCTGGTGCTGTCATCTATCCCAAAAGCCTCAAAATAAGTGCGGTTTAGAACAAACCCGATTTACAAAAAAAAAATAGAGAAATACTCACAATTTCCTATGGATTACATTTTTCCTTTTTATATTTCCTTGCTTTAGCGAAAATAAAATCTTTCCTTTTTTCTAAAAGCCTGTGCACTCCGGTAAAGAAAAACCGATCAATCAATCACACTTCATTGAATTTGGGAGACACACGCATTTCAAGTGATGGTCGATAGATCTTAGAATTTATACGATTCCATGGTAACTGCAGGTGTTTTGTCAACAAACTTTAAATCGGGCCGCAGTGGGACAGACGAGTATTTTTGCGTTTTCTGTCAGAAAACCATTCGAGGTTATGTTTATCTTTCAAAAATGTGTTTTCAAAAACATTGTTCTAAAAAAAATATGAAAGCACTCCGCGTGTGCGGTCGCCCTCCGAAAAAGGCCTAGCGCTGCGCGGGCATTACCCCGAGTCTATCAAAGAACCAACCCCACATAATTTTGTTTTTATTTTGATTCAACCCTTTTTTTTAGTTTAAATTATTGCAGCATAGTTATGTGCACGTGTACTAGTGAAATCTTGGAGTGTAAAGGATAGATTTTAGAACCTCAGTTTCAAAAACACGGATACTCAGTACTAACAAAACAGGTCAGTAAAGCTCCATTTAGAGGTTGGAAAGACTCTTGCTAGTCGTTGACGCTCCTTTAAATTCAATTATAAATGCAACCTTAAACATTACACCCAGTTACTTTAATACGTACTTGAGTAGCGTTTTTTTAGCAGGTAATTCTGCAATATATGGTTTTCTTTTATTTTAGTATTTTACTTGTCCGAAATTTTTAACCCGGTGCTCAAAAATCTCTGGTGTCCCACTGTGGATAAACATAAATAAAGTATCCGCGTTGCCATGGAAAAAAAATCAGGTCGACATAGTTAAATTGATTTCCCGTACAGTGTTGCTAAAGACAATTCTCCAGATTGTAACTACCACCTTAAGGCCACAAAAACGCATAAATTTGACAACACTGCTATGCTATTTTTTTTTTGAAAGATCAACAATAGGTGGCATCGCTAATACCATTTCGAGTGAGACCGTGCATTGTTCAAAACACGGTGCGAACACCATATGTGAGGAAAAGTATAACTTATTAGGAACGTAACCATTTACTAAAGCTTCTTTAAAAGATTTTGATGCTCGGCTTCATGCTTCATGGATTGCAATGTCTCGAAATTAAAAAGAATTAAAAGAAAAATTATTATTCAACATCGAAAAAATAACAAATTTCCATATTATTTGTATCACTTGACATGTATCAATTTATTGGTCGAATTTTCCAATAGAAAAGTGGCCGGTGGCTATGCGGAACCTGAACTCGAATACTCCAATCGAGCTCACTTCAGTTTCCTTGGCGTTTCAGAATTCCGGCAGAATATTGCTTACAAAGAAAAAAAAACATACATTTTTTGTTATCAGATAATAGGATTTATAAAAATCTACAACCGTATCCAAAGAATTTTTCAAAATTTGGTGTATTTTTTAAAAAAAATAAAAAAATCCAAAAATTGCTGTTACAGATTTCTGTATTATCGACGAGGCTAAAGAAAAAGCCAGGTAAGGTTTTTGACTATTGTTAACCATGTTCATTTTATTTAGAAAATGAGTCCAGCAAAAAACTGTCAGGATACGGTTGTGAGGAATTCAAAAATAACTATTCCTGCCAAATTTCAACAGATTTATTTCGTTCGTTTCCGATATTCTGCCCGGTAAAGATTGGCCTAAAAACAACAAAGCAGTGTTGTCAAATCTATGCCGTTTTTATGGCCTTAAGGTCGGCGCTAAGTAGCCTTACCCAGACCAAAGTTGTAAGCAACATCTATGGTCTAGCCAGCCATGGAAATACCAAAACAAAAGCTTAACCGGCCTTTTGCACATGTGCGAAAATTTATCGACCCAAAGGGTTTCGGTCAGTTTCGGCCGGCTTCGCGGCCTACGTCATACGTCTTCAATCGAGGCGACGCACGCCATTTTTGTTGTTTATTTGTTTAGATTAGGCATTTTCTTTTGTACTACGCGTATGAAAATAAAAAAAAAAAACAATGCTGTGCTTATGGAGAACATCAGACAACGAAAGAGGGGCGAGACTATCGGAGGTATTATGTGGAGAAGGTCCATTTGGTTGCTTGGTGCTGAACAGCGTTATTAAGCCAAACGATTTAATAGAGAGAAAGGGAGATAAATAAGAGAGAAAGTAAAGGGATATCGGAAAATCGGATAAAGTTAAGGGCTCGGTCAGCAACTTTTTCGCTGGTCTATCGTGTTTTTTCGCTCCACCACCCTTATTTTGGGTTTGAGAGGGGGCAAAATGTTTAAAGCACGTGCACCTTAGGTACGCTCACATTTCTGCCAAGTTTGATCAAAATCGAATAAAGATAAGGGCCCGGTCAACAACTTTTTCGCTGGTGTATCGTGTTTTTCCGCTTCACCTCCCTTATTTTGGGTTTGAGGGGGGTAAAATGTTTAAAGCACGTGCACTTTAGGTACGCTCACATTTCTCCCGAGTCTGGTCAAAATATGATAAAGATAAGGGTCCGGTCCACAATTTTTTCGCCGGTCAATCGTGTTTTTACTCTACCACCCTTATTTGGGAGGTGAGGGGAGTAAACTTTTTACAGCAAGTTTATTTTAAGTACGTTTACATTTCTGCCAAGTTTAATCAAAATTGAATAAAGATAACGGCCCGGTCAACAACTTTTTCGCTGGTCAATCGTGTTTTTTCACTCCACCACCCTTATTTGGGAAGTGAGGGGGTATTGGATATGTTTGTTTATGCAGTTGAATTGTCTCTGCCAAATTTGGATTAAATCGGACCACCAGAAGGGTCTGGTCAGTGGTCAATTGACCGGTCAATATTTGAGAACTACCCGGGACATCTTGCTTATTGTATCTATATTTAAGCTAATAGGTATATAGATTAAACAAAAAAAAACCAACAACCTAACCTTCAGGGTTAACCTTACGAAACACCACAGAAAGCAAAAACGGTTTGGCACTCTATTGACAGTTGTGAAGACACTTCAAAACTGATTAACTGATACATGGAAAGCATGTTATAATTGCGGGAATAAATCGATGAAAAAACTCGCGAATTTATTTGACATCAACTCGTGTATTGCATTGCAGAAATCAAGTTCAAACTTTTTGTACATGAAGAAATTCATGGAAGACAACACAAAACGAGCTAATAAAAACAATTCAACCACCAACAGCCGAAAATTAAATAAAAAGTGGAGCATTTTTGCCTTCTGATAATAGTAATCAGTCCAATATTTCTTTTTAAAACAGAAAATGTTAATTTTCTTTAAAAAAAACATGTACAAGTTATCATTTATAAACTTTTCCTTGGAACAAGTTTTTTGTTTTTGGACCTAAAAAAAAAATTTTAAAAGCTGTCAATTACTAGTTTAGTTTATATGGGGCCCTTAAAGGTCTTTTACATAAGGACGGTTTGAAAATGTTGTTTGAAAGTTTGAGACAATGATGTGTTTGAAATTAACTCTGTGTTTGGGACTTCCATTGTCTATATTTTATTTATACACGACGTTTCGATCAGTACAATCTCTGATCGTATTCAGGTGCAAACTACAATCAATTCCTAAGGCTACGTACTTATATACTGTGAGAAATCACTCAACCTTGAAGTTTAAGAAGTTGGCTCCGCCCAAGGAGGGGCTTCCAAATATTTGGGATTTCAACACTTGGTTTACTCAAAATACCCTGATTCTGCCCAATAATTGAAAGAATTGATTGTAGATTGCACCTGAAGACGATCAGAGATTGTACTGATCGAAACGTCGTGTATAAATAAAATATAGACAATGGAAGTCCGAAACACAGAGTTAATTTGAAAATGTTGTCGTATAAACACCATTAAAACCGTTTTAAGCACTAAATCCAATTTATTTTAAAGAGTTTTAAGAAAGTGAAAATATATGTTGGTAACTGTGACATTTAATGACATTTATGAAGGACGTAATAAACCCTCGGAGAAAGCGATTTTATTTAAAACTGTCCTTATATAATACAGACTTTAGGTGCTTATAAACGTAGCAAACAAGAGGAGAATAATCTTGTATTTTAAAGCACTGCTGTGAAATTTGACATCAATATTTTATGAAATATCCATTCCGACAATTCTATAGCTTTTCGGGACCCAAAAAACTCTCCGTAACATTTTCAGGTTTTCCAGGATCTCCAGACAACTTTAAACCCTGTTTATAAGGTAGGCTACTTTGTTTTGAAAGCGTTACGAATCGCAAAAACGCGTTTAAAAACTCAAAACCTTCGTCTCCAATCTGCAAAAATTAAAAACCGGGCAGGACCTAAACGGCCGGTGCAAACAAAAACTGTACCATAGAAAAGATTTTGTAATTTGGATAAATAAGCTATTCGTTGGGTTTTGACATTGCACGGTTTTGATCTTGCACGTATTTTACTTTGCACGGTTTTTACTTTGCGCGGTTTTCTAGTACGTTTTTTCGCGCTAATCTCGGTAAATCTCTATCTTAATATAAAATGTTACCTGAAAGGGGACAGTCGTCTAAAGGCGAAAGTGACAAATAATCGTTTTGATCGCCGAAGGAACCAATGGAGTTTGCACGTGGTAACGAATCCAATGAGGGAGCAGGTGATGCCATCGTTATTTAACCTTCATCCCTGCAACAACAAAAACAATAATTTATAAAATAAATTAAAAACATAAAGTAAATAAAAAGATTTCATTATATTCCATGGTCATGTGTTGGCCCTCGCTCAAAACCAACTTCACTAAAGGCACATCATCTCCTAACGTTTTAGTGCTCTTTTATCAAGCTTTACCGTCATTCTCACAGTAAACTCTCTTATATATTGGGTATTTTCTTATTTGAGTTTAAAATGCCCATTTATCCACAAACTTTTACTAGCGATTGACGTTGCTCTTTTAATAAAGCAGCGGAAAGTCTGAGCCTGACCTACCATAAACCAGTTTCGCTAAAGTCCCGACTCTACGAGACAATTTATCGGAGCAGTCTCACATTCTCACGTAATATCTTGTCGAAACAAATTTGAAACAAAATAATACTTTTTTAAAAAATGAATATGTACAAGAAAAATCCGAATTTTTGGTTTTCAGTGCAGTTTTTTAGCGGGGTAGTTAGCTTAATATTAACCTAGCGACCCTACCCTAAAATGCGGTTCTAAAATTTTAAAAAGCATATTCCAAAATTATGTGCTCTACGATTATATAAGAAAAAATCGAATTCTTCATTTTAAATTGTTTTTTTTTTTAAAGGGTGATGTGTTGCTAAGGTAATGTTAACCTAGCTAACCCACTTTCTTTTTCGATTTTCTCGGAAACCACACGCCTACAAAATTTTCTGATCACGGACGAAATTAGCACATAATATGCAGATAATACTGGTTTTTGAAATTTTTACCTAGCTACCCCCACACTTTTTTTAAGCATAATTTAAAATGAAAAATTCGATTTTTTTCTTATATATTCGTGGAGCACATAATTAGCACATGATTTTAAGGCCAAAAATTTTTAGTTTAACGCCATATTTCCTGGTGGGGTTGCTAAGTTAATATTAATCTAGCTACCCCATTTTCTTTTCCGATTTTCTCAGAAACCAGAGGAGCACAAAATTTTCTGATTGGGGACGAAATTAGCACATAATTATGGCATAACTAAATTTTGATGTTCTTGGGGTGGGGTCGCTAGGTTAATGGAGGTGTCGAACCCTGTATAATTTGTCACTGCATTTTCACTAAAAAAAAAGTTGTTTTGCTGTCAATATGGCGGCCAAGGTCGATAATAAAACCCTGAAATGGTAGGAGATTGGCCTTTAGTGGAGTAGGTAGGTCTCTATAAAAAACCCGAAACCAAATTTGGCAGAAACATAATTTGTCAGAATTTAAAAGCAAAGGAAATAATTGGTCGGAAAAAAATTGTCTCGAAAATGAAATTACGGGAAAATCAAATCTCTACAAAATATATGCATAGAATTAAATTTAAACGAAACATAATTTTATAGAAACACAAAATATTTTTAACTAAAACAATTTAATAGAAACATAATAATGCCGAATCACAAAATTCAAGAACCCCAATCTGTCCGAAAATGATTCGAACCGATGGCCACGAATTCAATTGCTACGTTGCCAGGCTTTAAATTGTGATATTGTACTAATTTATCCCCTTTACATCCCTCAACCGTCTCCTACCCCCAAATTTATTCATACTCTTAAAATCGGTTCACGAATCGCAAGATTTGATAGACAGTTAGACAGCCAGAAACTGTGAAGTTAAATAAAATCGTTTAATAAAAAAAAAACCCGTGTCATCTTCCAAATAGAGAAACTTGTCAACGTCGCAATCCAGGGCCTCCGTCGCTCTAGAGATTTAAATTTGACGCATGCCCAATAGCGATTCGGGTGGATCGGGCATATTATTTTCTATCGATTTGTGGTTCGGGTATTTTTCGCGTTTCTAGGAAATTATTTTCAATACTTTTGTAATTCTGATACTTTAAGGTTCGGAAAAATTATAATCGGTTAAGTTATATTTCGTTTCGGACGTTTTATTTTCTGGTCAATTGTGTTTCGGTTTTAGTAAATTCGGCTTTTTTATGGGTTCCCCAGTCGGTTTTGCCTTGCTATTTACCAATTTATTTTACAATTAAACAAGCAAAATACTAACTAAACAATAAGGTGCAATTGGTGCAAAAAATAATCTACTCAGGAAAATAGGTTATGCAGTTTTTTTTGCGGGTTCACGCAAATTTTTACAGATAACGTCTTCACATGCTTGGGAACCCGGAACATGTATGCGGTTTTTAATCTAAATATGTATGTATAGGGTGAACCACGAAAAACCGGCCTGTTTGGTTTTTACGGTCAATTTTTCATTTATTGTCGGATTTTAACCCAAAAAAAAGTTTGGGAATGGTAATGAAATAGACTTTTTGAAAATATATCAAAAAATACAAAACCGTTGGGATTTCTTTGTAACACTTTGTATATTTTTTTTGTAACTAAAAAATCTTCTATCTATTGTCTGTAAACCGAGTATCATTTGATAAATTCCACTAAGAAATAAAACACTATTGCATAAAATAAAAACTGCTAATAATTTAAGTTCGTTATCTTTTCGCCAGTTAGGTTGACAAGGACACTCTACAGATGCTAACAATAAGGGTTATTTTTCTAAATGTCAAAAAAATTACATTTTGTGACATTTACAATTTTATGCATTTTAAAAAAACCTGTTGGCTTTTTTTAAATACTTTGTATATTTTTTTTGCTATAACAGAAAAGTACCAACTATTATCTGTTTTATATAATTTTATTATTATTTAATATTTTCTATAAAATGTATTAAGAAATAAGAAAAATATTGGGATTCTAGTGTAAAACCTTTTATGCATAAAAAAAAAATTAACGTCAATTTTGTAACAACAAACTAGACACAACATACATCAAAAAACCTAAAGAGCCCTAAAAATTTGGACAATTGTGGTCACCATTTGCAGCAATAATCAACTGCATGCAAAAAAGGTGTTACACTAGAATCCCAATATTTTTCTTATTTCTTAATAATAGTTGGCACTCTTCTGTTCTAGCAAAAAAATATACAAAGGGGTTTAAGAAAAAAGACAACGGGTTTTTTAAAATGCATAAAAAAACGAAGCCTTATTGTTAGCATCTGTATGGTGCTCTTGTCAATAAAATTGGCAAAAAGATAACGAAATCCGGTTCACTTAAATTCAGTTTCAGTTTTATTTTATGCAAAAAGTTTAAACCCATAGTTTTTTGATTTCTTAATAGTGATACCTCGGTTTACAGGCAATAGATAGAAGATTCTTGTAGGTCCATGCAGCTACACCCCGCATTCGAAAAATCTAAATTTTTTTAATGTAGTAATTACGGGTTAATTACGGGCTAATCATCTGCTGCAAAAAAAAAAATGGGTGTTAGGGAATGCTTCAAAACCAATTATATCCCTAGGAGTTTTGATTTTCAAAGAAGTAAATCCCCTCCTTACCCCCTCGTTCACCTTTCACCAACGTAGTTTTTTTTAGAAAATTGCAACACTGGATCTCAAGTGCGTACGACATTTCAAGTTGATCGGAGTTGGTCAAAACTGACTAACAAGTGCTATGTTTTCATGGGTATTGAGTTCGTGTTCAAAACTCATTGTTCTCTTTCTTTTATATAGCGTGTTCCAGCGTGTTCTTGCTTTTGATAAAAAACACGCTATATAAAATACCCATGAAAACATAGCAAAGATTTTACTTATCAACAACCTATAAAAAACTTTAAATTCAATAAAAGCTTGTAAAATGGAACAAGGGCATAAGCCCAATTTGTTTTTTGCTGCAGATGATTAGCCCGTAATTCCGACATACTTTTTGTTTCGGTACTGTTATTATTAATTGAAGTAACACTCGTGGCATATCGGACAAAGCGTTTTTGTTTCCCACTTCACTACGACCAGGCCTCAAATGTCTAATGGAGAATCCAGACACCTATAGACCTGTTTCATCCTTATTAGGAATCATCAGGGAATCATAGGATTGTACCTGGCAGTTGAAGCTACACAGGCACCATGCACACCTCTCGAATTTAAAACAAAAAGTTTGTAATCCGTGGAGACGTAATACCTGTGTGCGCCACCTGTCGAATAAATTGAGAAACAAAAACATCAAAACTGAAAAGTGCAGAAGACCGGAAATACAGAATCCTGTACCTTTCAGCAGGTTATAAAGAAGAAACCTGTAAAAGTATAAGGTCACTGTAACATGACTCTTAAAAAGAGGTAACGTTCACAGCAGCACCGCTCCCAATTGGATTCGATTTTTCAATTTTGATGTTTTGTTTCTCAGTTTAGTCAGTGAATATGAGTTAATACATTTCTGAAATCAGGAAGAAAACTAGAATTTAAAAAGGCAAAAAAATACAGCGTGTTGTATTTAAAATAAGAAAGTTACTATCAATATTTGACACTTTGAATGACACATGGTTTTTTTTTAGTTTAATATTTTTGAAGATCTTTTAAAATCAAATAACTTTTGTATTTAAAACATTTTTCTAGGTCACTTATCAACAGATATAACGGGGGGGGGGCATTTATAATGAAACACCCTGTACATATTTAAATATTAGCGATGGGATTTCCGACATTTTTATAAACAAGTTTGAGATATCAAAATAGGTAGAAAATGCATTTTATTTAAAGTGATCCGCCTACGCATACCTAACAAATTAAAAACAAAGCAAAAAGGAACTAATTTGTCGCTTGTTTACGCTTTCCAATGAGGTCCGCGTTTTATGGCGAATGCGATGGCAGAACAGCTGACTGCACTCGTTGCTCGATGGCGGTTAACCTGCGGGGACCATCATAAGGGTCCCAAATATTTTTAATGCTACATTTTGTAGCCTTTTTGTAGCTATTTTGTTACGGTTAAATTAATTTTGTAGCTGTAGCCGTTTTCGAGAAAACGCGAGCCCCCTAGCTTAACCGTTAAGCTGAGGGGCCACCACATAACTTCAATTATGCTAAAGATAGAAAGTTCAAAAAAACACCACATTTTGTAGCTCAGCTTGTTCGAGGGGATCACATATTAAAAGTTTTTGAAATATTTGTAGGGTTGGGTTGGGAAAAAATATATCACAGTACATTTGGCCTATATATTTTGCCCATTAAAATAAAATAAAAATATCTCGTTAACGGTAACCACTACAAAATGTTTTAATACGTCAGATGAATATTTTGAAAACTTTTAATATGTGATTCCCTCGAACAAGCCGAGCTACAAACTGTTGTGTTTATTTGAACTTTCTAGCTTTAGCAGAACTGAAGTTATGGGGTGGCCCCTCAGCTTAACGGTTAAGGCTACAAAATGTAGCATTGAAAATATTTGGGCCCCTTATGATGGTCCCCTCAGGTTAACCGACGTGTCACTGCAACAGAGTCGGCGCATCCACCATAAAAGTGGGCCTCGTTCGAAACATGGCATAAGCTACGTTCGGTATATACGTCGGATCAATCGGACTGCTCCAAATCGTTCGGCAATTCGAAGCGGAGGTAGGGGAGATAAATCTGGTGCGTTCGGTTAATGAATCCAGATCAATCGGAGCTAGATCGCTCTGCTCCGAATTTTAGACGGACTATCCAGATTAATCTAAACTTTTGAGTTATGTTTTTGCGTATTTTTCGTTTTGTGTTCGAACTTTTTTCGATTTTAAGAAAAAGTAGTAGAAAATCAAAACAATTTTAGTACGTTTTTATGTAAGCCTCAGTCATAAGATTGAAAACGCTCGCGCCATCGGCAACGACTGGAGCGAGCTTTTTAATCGATAGCTGAGGGGTGATTTATAAACTCTGCCTCTTAATCGTGAGACTTTTTCATCAGCATAGCCAAACAACACCGTTCTCAACTTAAAAGCCAGTTAACTCATTTTCGTTTTAGTATCCTTTGGCCTATGATCGGCGCCATATTGACACCAAACTGACAGAAAATCCATGTTTTACTTGTCAATTTGGTTATAAAAATGGCAGCCACAATAGGCTAAAGGCCACTGAAGCGGTAGGAGTTAACAGGCTTTTTAGTTAAGTACGGTGTTGAGCCAAAGAGCTTGCTGTCTTCTGAACAGTTAACCTCGTCATCATCGCTATCTTCAAACATTATTTTATATCTATGCAAGCCCAAATAGCCTTTAAAACAATGTTATTCATGGTACCTTTGATACTGAAAAGTCCAGCAGCCGACAAAAAAATCAAAATTGTTAAAAAAAACTTAGTTTAGAAAGTTTAAATCCGAACCCGTTCGGTAATGCGACTTGCTCGGATTAATCGACGATCAGCTGATCAAAAATCCATCTGATCTGCGATCTATATACCGAACTTGGCTATAAACAAGTTAAAAATGCCCTGTTTCTTGCCTTTACTTTTAACACGTTAGCCATACGCTCGGCCATACGTATACGTTTAAATAAAATGCCTGCCTAATATAAAAAATACGTATTGCATTACATAGTTAACGCAGCTATTAATATGTGGTTTCCAGATTTAGACTAGGCATATAATATCGGTTGTGGTTTTCGAGATAATTATCCCGCCCACAATATGTCAGTTTAGGGCTGCAAGCGGCTCATAGTTCTCGAGATTAAAGTGATTGACAACAAACAACTCAAGGCTCTAAGTGCACCCAAAATAGTCAGTAGTCTGGTGGAGGAGTGCGCTGAAGCACTGCAAACACTGGCTTCAGACAAGAGGGTAACACTGATGTGGGTCCCAGGTCATGAGGGAATACCAGGCAACGAGAAAGCGGACGAACTTGCCAAACTAGGGGTTGAAACCCAATATATTGGACCGGAACCTCTTCTGGGGGGTAAAAAAAGCTCACCTCACCTCACGGTCGTTCAAGTCCTGGACGCAAGAGAGAGTGCAGACAGTTCAAGCTATTCGTGGATGGTCCGAATGTAACCCGAAAGGATATTAGACTGCTGACAGGGATGCTGACTGGGCACAATCAGCTGAACAAACATCTGAAGCAAATGAGAATAGCAGGAGATCCCGTGTGTCCCGCTTGCGGGCTCGAAGAGGAATCAGCGCAGCACTTAATAGCAGAGTAGTGGTGCCAGGAGGTTGGAAAAATTTGCAATCCGAACAATTATCAAGTTTAGGGAAAAATTATCATAGTTTTTGTTTTTGCATGATATTCGTTATTAATTTCTTAGATTACTGAGTATTACTATGAATTGGTTTTTTTGACTGACCAAAAAAAAAGACTATTAATTTCTTAGATTACTTAGGTATTATTATTATTATTGTACAGTTTTTTTATATCTCAATTATATATTCACTCTTTGCCGTTAATTATAAGAATAAATGGCGTTTTATGTGAGGATTTGTTAAATTATCATAGATTTGGGAGTTGATAATAGGTCATTATTAATTATCATGTTTCCCCCAAAATTTTCATAGATTCTGATAATTATCATGTTCCTGGCAACATTGTAGCAGAGTGCGATGCATATGCCAGATCAAGGCAGCTGAAGGGGGATTTCCCACGATAGAGGAAGAAGAGCTGCACTCGCTCAAATGGGCCGGCAACATACTGAACTTCGTAAAGAAGACAGGGAGGCGCGGAGGGAGTTGCAACGGAAGTAGGGGCATAGGGGTAGAAAACGGGGTATGGCAGACAGGGCCCATGAAGAGTCCTAATTGCCAGGTCCACAAGCCGCCCCTATACTACTACTATGGTACCACCGACCGGTCAAAAGTTCTTGCCTTAACCTGTATTAAAAAAACTTTTCTACGAACATAAATATCCTGAAGATTTATCAAATCCGAGATTAAATTTCTTTTAAACAAAATTTTGCACGTTGTTAGTACTCCTCAAGATCGGTACAACGCTGTTTTAAAAATAGGTTTTTGAGACCCCACGCGTCGAATTTTCGAAACTAAATGAAACGGAATTGCATACGTATTGTATTGTATTCTTTCAGGGCCTGTATTGCATACGTATTGTATTGTATTCTACATTAAACGCAATTACATACGTATTGTATTCTATCAGGGCGTGTATTATCTCCATAAACATAGCGAGCCCACCACACAAAATCCAAATTTAAATAATTCCAGAATTATGCGCTTTTTATGTGCTTATTTCGCCAACTTTTAAAAATTTTTGTGCTCTTGAGTTTTTGAGAAAATTAAAAAAAAGGTGGGCGCGCTAGCTTTATATAAACCTAGCAAGCCCAACCTTAAATAAAGATTAAAAATATCAGTTAAATATCTCAGAATTATGTGCTTTTTATTTGCTCCATGAAAATATAAAAAAAAATAACTTTTTTAGTTATTTTTTTTTAATGTTGTGGGCTCGCTAGCTTTATATACAGGGTGTTCCAATTCGATGCTCACCATGGGGATCTCCTAAACGGTAAGAGATACGAAAAGGTTTAAATTAAGGCAAAGTTGCGCAATTTGGCGCTTTGCTCAAAACCAAAAAAAAATGTTTACAAATTCCGGGTAGTTGCGGAGATAGGCGAAAAAAAACGAAATCTTTATTTTTAAAAAACGCTTAAAACTTTCTACAGGCACTTTTTTAAGATCTACCTAATGAGACGTCCGTTTTCGACATTTGAAATTTCGGTGTGACAGGAGTAATGTCAAGTTCATTTTTTCTTATGGACATTGACAAGTACCTGACGTTTTGAGTTATTTGACCATCATCAGCGAAAATTCAAAGATTAGAAAACGTAAGTAAAGTTAATTTGTTATAACAAAATGTCAAAAAAACTGTAATTTTTAAAATGTCAAAAAAAACTGTAAATTTTAAAATGTTGAGTAAGTTAAAAGCAAAAATTAAATTTGGGCTGATGATGGTCAATAAACCTAAAACTTCAGGTGACTTGTCAAAAACCCCTTGCAAAATGTTACCTGTCATCCTTTGTGAACCAAATGGCAGGAGAAAAAAATGATGTGTCCATAAGAAAAAATTAACTTGACAGTGCTCCTGTCACACTGAAATGTCAATTCTCAAAAACGAACCTTTCACTAGACAGATCCTAAAAAAGTGCCTGTAGAAAGTTTTAAGCGTTGTTTGACAGCTTTAAGAATAAGGGCGCAGAAAAATAAAAACTAAAAATGAAGATTTCGGTTTTTTTCGCCTATCTCCGGAACTATCCGGAATTTGTTAACTTTTTTTTAGTTTTGAGCAAAGCATAAAATTGCGCAACTTTGCCCTAATCTAAACCTTTTCGTATCTTCTACCATTTAGGAGATCCCCATGGTGAGCATCGAATATGAAACACCCTGTATACCTAGCAAGCCCAACCTTAAATAAAGGGAAAAAATATCCGTTAAATATCTTAAATTATGTGCTTTTTATGTGCTCCATGGAAATAGAAAAAAATAAAGATTTTTAACTTTTGTAGTTATTTCAAAAAAAAATGTTGTGGTCTCGCTAGCTTTATATAAACCTAGCAAGCTCAACCTTAAATAAAGGGTAAAAATATCCAGATTTTTTCTATTTACATGGAGCACATAAAAAGCACATAATTCTGAGATATTTAAGGGATATTAGGGCGGTGGAAAAGCAGTTTAGGAAACAATACACCTCAAGAAAAAACCTCTTTATTTCATTTTGAAAAACCATGCGTGACTCTGCCAAGCTTTAAACCGTGTAATAAGTTTTTCATCGAAAATAAGCAAGTTTTCTGCCGCACTTAACTTTCGAAAAAAACGTTGGATAATTGCACAATTTAAATAACAACACAATTTAATTTATTATTTTCCTTTACGACCATCCACGTAAGTGCTTTGGGAAAATTACACCCCCGTCCATAATCATCTGTTGAACCTCGAACCGACTATTCGTCAGTCTGTCTTACACACGGAGAAAATCGAACGCGAAGTGACCCAGGAAATGACGCACAAAGAAAACGTTACAGAAACGAACGGCGTTCGGTTAGGGGTGGATGGACTCGCGAGTATTTCCCAGACTATTGCTGATCAATTATGCATTAAGGGTGACACATCGAAAATATCAATTCAACAGTTTTCGTGCAGGGGTGGAAATTACGGAAAAACCGACCTCGATAGTGAATTTGTTTCCGATTTTCCGTGTCAGCTCGCCTTTACTTTTGGAATTTTCCATTATTAATTTGTTGCTCGCCATAGCTCAGTCAAATTGATGGGAAAAAATATATTTTCATTTTTGTAGAAAAAAAATAAGAGGCATTTATACAGACCGCTTCAAGCTACTGCGAACATAGGGCGGAAGAAGTCTAATTTGGCAGTGAACGTACATGCAGAGACACCGCACGCCTATCAGTGAAGCAACCAATACTCAGGCTTGCGATCACCACTTGCATGACTTTTCTTTGGTATTTAGTACGCCTCTAACCACGGTGCTGTGTGGAGCGTAGTCAATGAAACCGCAATTTGGTCAATAAATATACGCAAATTTTTATAACGTAATTTTCTTATTTTTTGTCACTGATAAATAAGAGCGTTTTATTGTCAACTGCTCAGATTTATCAGTGACGACGTGTTACAATGAAAATAATAAGGAGAAACAAAATAAAAGCAAGTTCACAAAATAAAATAATACATTCTAAAAACCAAAAAGATTCTCCCGGTCAAAAAAAAATTAAAGCAAATGTTCGAAAAGTCCTCCTTGCTCGGCTAGACAATATCCGAGCCTACTATAAAAACCCCTTCTAACGTTTCCAAGCATGTTAGGGGTGATAATTTGAAAAGCTTCTTCAAAAACAGATAGAAGTCATTAGAAGCAAGATCGGGAGATCGAGCTGGCCATAAAATAGTTCCCCGTGTACTTATAACCCGATTAGGAAATACATTATCAAGATATTCCCTAACAAGGCCAACATTGTGAGCGGAACAACCATCTTGTTGAAACCATGTTTCACCAAATCTTACACCTAACAACTGCCTAGCAGTTGGAATAATGTGCTGCTGCAGTAGATCCAAGTATCTAGGACCATTCAAATTGCAATTGCCGTTAATAAAAAATGACCCAATTACGTGTTCCCCTATAATACCCCCCCCCAAACATTTAGTTTTTGGGGATACTGTGTTCTTACGTCAAAATACAAATGCAAATTTTCCCTCGACCAATATCGAACGTGTGTTGCACTTTTTCGGCAACTTCGTAGACATCCATTTTTGGTTTTAAAAATGTATTATTTCAATTAAGAACTTACCCATCTGTTTCTCGAGCAAGGCAGAAATAAAACAAAATAATAAAAACAAAATGAATTTCCAAAAGATAACACTGCAGCGTGCTTCGAATCCACCTCGGTCGTACGGCACGGAGAGTAAATTGGACTTGATTCCCCCTATGTTCGCAGTAGCTTGAAGCGGTCTGTATAAATCCTAGCTGCACTGCCAAGGAAAGAGTTTAACCGGTTTTTGAGTCCACCATACCAATATGGCATGGGGGACTATTAAAATCGTAAAATTTTGACTTTTCTTAATTTTATCAAAAATGAGTTACTAAGGTTCTAAAATACCAATCCACGAAAAAAAAAGTTGTCTGTTGGTCTGTTGTCTGTCTGGATACAGGAACGCCTTAATCGATTTTAACGGAATTTTTTACAAAAATCCTCTATCTGCTGACCATGAACTGATTAACTTTTGGGTAAGGTGGTGGGGGGTTGACGGGGGGAAAAGGGGGGATAAAATATTTTAAAAAATTGTAACTTTGGAACAAAAGCAAGTAGCGATTCAGATTTAAGTTTCCATGAAGATGGACTACAAATTTTCTTATAAAGTCCGAATTCGTGGGAGCTTTAGCTTCCGAGTTATTTGAAAAAACGTTAAAATATATTTTAAAAAATCATAACTTTGGAGGTAAAGCAGCTATTGATATGCGGTATGTATTACCCAAAAATTGTTAAGGTTCAAATCTTTCAAAGTACGGTGGATATGGACAATTTTTTAATTCTTAGATTCTTTAGAAAACATGAAATTTTTTATTTATTATATTTCTCAACCCTTTGCTGTCAAAAAAGAAACATACCTATATAATCAAGATCAGACAGATATTTTTATTTATCCTAATAAAGCTGGGTTTATACATACAAAAAAACAAATAAAAATGACAAATACTTAACACCTTAAATAAAAATTAAAAAAAGAAATCATTTTGGTTTATACAGCTTCTGCACATGTAAACAAAAGTGAGTGACCCCGTAATTAAATAAATAAAAATAATATCTGCCAAAAACAAACCAAAAAAATCTGAAAAACACCCATTTAAATGACAGCAACAAATCAAAGTGAGGTTATGTGCATCAATGGGGCACGCGCAAATCCGTTTTCAGATAAAAATAAAAGTTAAAAGTGCCTACAGTGTTCCCCATACGATCGATTTTAATTTTAATTAAGAAACTTTTGTTTTGGTATAATAAGAACAACCGGGAGTACAACTAATGATTTATGTGCAAGGTGTCCAAAATTCTATGTTTTAGGGGGTTTTGTGTATTTCCAGAGGAGATGGAAAAAACTGACCCCCACTAGCGAGGCTTAGGTAACTTTTAAGAGAGGTTTAACGGTGAAAACCGCATCTGGATATGTCAAGCCATTTTCGATGGAGTCTTTTTTATTTGTGAAAATTTCTGTTTGGTATACATGGCTTTTTTGTAGATTTTTTAAAGCGGAATTGACTGTCAAACTGAATTTTTTCTGTCACTTTTAGTTTATGAAATATAACACAAAATTGGTATTTTTCTTACATCCCTCAAACCGTAGACCCGGGGTTCGAACTTGTAATGCTCATCAGTAAAGTGCTATATAGAAATTAATCCGAAAGAGGATTCATGTAAAAAAACAACCATGGCAGATGTACCGATTCTAATTTAGTTAAACAAAATTATTTAAAGTTTCATCATGGCCGTCCCAATACTCCTTTTTGACATAAATACAATAAATTGTATCTCGAATTTAATTTCTTAAGCTCGTATTACATGGAGAAAAAAATAACGATAAAGTTTGCGAAAAAGTTCACGGCAAAATTCCCAACTAAATTTAAAGCATTTGAGTGGCCTTGAAGAAATTTGAGATCAAATTTTGTTGTGAAGTTTGTGGTGAATTGTTTTGCGAATTTTATCGTGAATTTTTTCTCCATGTCTGTAATTTTGTTTTTGGCTTTTGCCTTTGATTTTTTATCGTTTTTGCATCAACTTTTGTTTCATTTGCTGTTTATTCACACGGTTACCCTAGAGTTTATCCAAGAAAAAAAAATATAAACTTTGAACTATATAATTTTGAGATAAGACATACCCCTAGCTATAATTAAATATAAAAATATAAATCTTCTTTCTTTCACGTAGCTCTCTTTTGGAGGGTCATTTATGGGGACGATTCGTGCGATCACTTTTTTGTGATAGCAAATTTGAAATCCTTAGAAAATTTGCTTTTTGAAAATCCCGCATATTATAAGGTTCGAATATCTAGTTTTTGAGATATCTGCAATCAAAGTCTGAAAATTTCAATTTTTGAGATAATCTACTAATATATGAAGACAAATTGACCAAAAATGGATAAATTCAATATGCAAATGTGTAACATATCTTTTAAAATAACACTCAAAATTATAGGATATATTATTTAATTTGTGAGATAATCGCTTTCAAAAATTGAAATTTTAAGAATTTGATTGCAGATATCTCAAAAACTAGTTATGCAAACCTTATGATATGGGGCATCCTTAAAAAGCAAATTTTACAAGGATTTTAAATTTAGTAACAAAAATAGGAACTGGCACAAAAAAAATTGCCCCCCAAAATTTATTTTTTTTAATTATTTAAAGTCTATCTCAAAATATATACTTCAAATTTTATATATTTTTTTTTAATATGCAGTTTAGGTGAACTGTCTCTTCGCAAGCTTAAAAATTGCCAATATATTTAAAATAATTAGCTGCGTTTATTTTATGGCATGTTGGCGTGTTTTTGTTAATTTTGGCAGAAAACTGACTTTTCAATGACAATAATCGCAGGTGAAAAATAATAATAACAATAATAAAATAATACATTAAGAAAAGATAAAAGAAAATTATACCAAACGTCTTTTTAAGGAAAAATTTAGCGAACATAATATTTTCACGTTGGCTAGATGCGTGTTATCCCAAAACATATTCAATGATCTCAGACCCAAAAAGATAAAAATAGAATAAAAACAGGGCGAGAATAAAGAAGGAACTTTGAGAACTCCCGACCAAGCAACCCCTATATATTTTCCCACCCCTCTCGGTTTTCCCACTGATTCATAGGTCTCTAGCAGTGAATTACACTCATAGCGGGCTCTGTCAGTTCGTTGCCCGTATTCTGTGTGAATATTATTTTTATTTTGCACCACCTTTAACTTTTTAAAATGTCGGCGCAAAAAACTACTTGCTATAGAGTAGAAAGGAAAGGTACACGGGTGAAAAAAAGGTACAAGGTGTTATATAAATAAATGTTAACCTCCTTCCCCCTTTTATCTGCTAATCTTAACGATATAGAATAATAAAAATCCATTTTTTTAGTAGTTTGTCTGTCTGTCTGTCTGTTTGTTCCAGCATAACGCAAAAACTAATAAACCAATTTTTATGGGACTTTTACTGTTGCATTCCTTGGACTCCGAGTGGAGTACATTTCATCAAAATCGACTCACAGGAACAAAAGTTTTCTGTTAATAACTTATTTCATGTTTCTCATTTTGTGACTACTTATGAAGATAGTTTTTCACTTAAACATACTAAATACAAAAATAAAACCTTTTTTTCAATAAAGAAATATTACAAGGGCATGGGGGTCGTCAAAACGTTAAGTTATTTTAGGGGGATTCGCCCAACCGTTACATTTAGGAGGGGGGTCAAGAAACTGTTTTATCAGTGAATCTTAAAAAAGATTTAAGAAGTATTAAAGAGTTAATAAGAGGGGGTGTCTATTCAGTTTCCCAGAACCTAGGTTTTAACGGTATTCATGAACTAATTAAAATAACAGTTTAATTAAAACCTGTACAATGTTTTGTTATTTATCGACATTTATACAATTAATAAAAGCATTGTTTAATTTACTATTAATCGTATATCAGCATCATATCGCAGAGCAAACAAAATTCTGTCACGCATTCGCCATAACTTTAAAAATATACTTTGTTGATTGGTCGACTCAAAAAGTATACCGATACCCATGATTTTGAATTGACATTGTAACCAGTAGCGTATGTAGAAATCGATCATGGGTAATAAACATTTAATTTTTTATTTGTCGGAAAACTTAAATCTAATGACTCTGGGGGGGGGGGGGGGTGAAGCCCCCGCCCTGGGTACGCCACTGATGTAAATCTACTAAGCGTTCCGCATATTGGCAATTAACAATCAGCCTATCTGAATGCGGTTACCTAGTAAGTTCGAGTCTTAATAATGGATATTTCGAGTAGATGGAGGGGGGAGGGAGTGATTTGTTATGATCAATGCGGCAACAGGGCCCGAAAACAGGGCTTTTCAGCCACCTTGTTGCAGCGGTAATTCGAATAAACGTGGCGAATGACGGAGTTGCACACCCCCTATTACACTGCGTACAATCACTGGAGACGAGTAGCGTCACTTAAAAACATTTCATAAATCTAATGCGCAACTTAATTTTTTTGACCAAAAATAATGACGCAATATAAATTAAAGAAAAAAAATTCAATAATAGCGACTTCCTGAGCCACCTAAAACTACGTTTTCTATCCTTGTGTTTATTTGTGAGGCTGCGCATCGGATCATTTCATATGAAATCAACCAGGGGTTTGGCAGACACCCTCTCCGATTTTGATACACTTATTTTATTCATAGAACAGATGAAAAATTAAAATATTCAAAATTTTTGGTCCAGTAGTTTTTTGTTATTAATTTTTGAAAATTATAAAATTACGTTTTGCTGTTACATAAGCACATAGAAATATAGGATTATCTCTAAAACTACTTATCAGAAATTATACAATCCGATTAAGGTTTAGGGTAATAAAACGACAAAAACGATTTTAAGAAAAGTTTGCTGGGGCTGATTCTGATTTTGTAGGATGTGGCGACCCTAGGCCAAGCACGGCCGAACATCACCCGAGTGACATTTTTAAGAGTGCCTTCTTACAGATCCCTTTTACTGGTTATGGGCACGAGAACGGCGCGTCTAGCGTCAGCGACGTGCGGCAAGCGCTAGACGCTGATAGTGGGTGTTTAAAGTGGTGCGTCTAGAAGAGAGCGATTCAGTTGAGTTCCAATTCTTGATAAAGCGCGCGTTTGCACAATTTTAAACTGTAGGTCGGAAAGTGGATGAGGAAGAATATTTAATTTTATTAAAGAAAGAAGAACAAGTGTTACAATATAATCTACTGTAAGAAAGACGTGCAACTCACGATATATTTAAATATCGAAAGAAAGGAGGTTGTTTCTAACTTCTAATTAATGGTCGTTCTCATTTCGATGAGGATTTCATCATCATCTCCCGGAAATTTCCCTAGTGTCAATTTAACTGGAAATTTTACATGAAAATTTTGAAAATTGATAAGTGGAAATTGCATCCTTTTTGAAAATTGCATCTGGAAATAACCCGGGGATAATTGTCATTTTTGACATTTATAGTTTCAAAACATCAAAACAGTCGACCTGTCAAAATTTTAAGTCAGCATAAACTTAGTGTAGTAGGCTGTTATAATTAGTTGCCATGGAGCTAAAACAAAATTGACGCAGTAAATAAAGTACCTGCTGTTTCGATTTGGTCGTCGTTTTCACAGTCATTTTGAAGTTTTTAAACAAAAAACAGAAATGGCCCGTTTCGGTAATGTTTCTTTAAATGATATCAACGAAATCCAGCAGTTCTGCAATCAAAAAGGATACTCCTTGGTGGAGTAAAAGTACACAACCAACATACTAAACGACGCACTAAAGGACTGGGCCTTTAACATGAAGAAAGCCAATGGGGAAGACTACAAGGAGTCAGTAATAAAAGTTATGTGGAACAACAATGCTAAGCAACTACAAGAGATCTATTTTACGAAATTTGGCACCAAGATTGATCCTTTTAAGGATATCGAGTTTGCAAGTTCCAGAAAGACAAGAGATTCAATGAGGAGGAAACTACAATCGCTTCCAGAAAAACGAAAAATGAGGACAGCCGCTTTTACCAATAAAGAATACCAGGCCATTATATCATACTGGAAGGAGGACACACCCGACTTCAAAGAAAATTCTACCATATAGCAGCAGTAGAGCTAGCGCGGAGAGGGGGCGAAGCTAGCAACATCGTTTTGTCTCACTTTCGCAAAGAAGTCCAAATGACAACATTTACAGGTTAGTTGGTTTAACTTATTAAGTTTCTATTTTTAAATCAAACTGTTTTCTGGTTATTTTTTATGAAAATAAAACTTACATTGTGTTCTTGTTATTTTAGGAAGAGTGGAGTACAATCCAATATTCTCAAAAACAGCCCAAAGAGGATTCCAGAAGTGTGGCGAGAGTAAATGGCTTGTGCAAAATAAAAAACAACCAGAGTTTTGTCCGGTACGTTTATACGAAAGACTCATAGACAAAAGACCTCCAAACGCAACTACCGACAGATTTTTTTTGACGCCCAATCCAAAACTTTTGCTTAACAATATCTGGTATAAAAGCGTCCCAATAGGAAGAAATACGATTTCTTCTTTGACTAGGGACTCTGCTGAACGTACAGGGCTTGACACTCAGATTAAAAAAATTACAAATCACTCGAACAGGTCCACTACAGTGAGCTAATTAGCAAAATCAGGAGTCCAAGAACAGCAGCTTATCAAAACAACAGGCCACGGAAACGTAAACTCAATAAAACCGTATCTTCAACTGGATGAAGACCACCAGGTGTCATTAATTCAAGGTTTGAGAAAAAATACTACTTCGTTGTCAACTGAATCTGAAGGTTGCAACACTGGAATCGGCAGTACTTCTGACACGGAAATTCAACGTCCATCGGAGTTTTCGGAATTTCATCAGCCCCAAACGACAGCTATGACCAGCAAGTTTATAAATCAGAATCACACTACTTCTTTTACTTATCAAAATTGTGGGTCAAACCATATCAAATCAACCAAAAAAAAAGCACTTTTCGTTTTGACCATCTCCGATTTCGATGATTTTTGGTACACTTATTCGTCTTATCAAAAAACTCAAAAATCCAAAAAATAAAATTTTTTGGATAAGCGGTTTTTGTTTTATTGATTTTTGTCCTTGACAGACACTTACAAAAATAGTAATATCTCAAAAACTATTGATCCTATAGAAGCGAGTGATAGCTCATTTTGAAGGGTTTTTAAAGGCCTTTTTAAAGATGTGTGACACAATATAGTTTGTTTATTTTTTTTTCTTAATTAAAAAAAAAACTTTTTTGAAAAATCTCAAAAACACATTTTTTAATTTTTTTCAAAAAAATATTTCTTTTTTTTTCAATGTTTTTTTAACATTTTTTGTAATACTTTAAAAAAATAATAAGATATTTAATACCTGTATTAAATATGTTATTATTTTTTAAAAGTATGACCCCATTATTTCTCCATCCTAAAATTTTCGAAAAATGTTAAAAAACATTGAAAAAAAAGAAATATTTTTTTGAAAAAAATTAAAAAATGTGTTTTTGAGATTTTTCAGGGTGAACCCGGACTACTCCAGGGTGTATCTTTCCTTTTTCAGAGTTTGTTAAGACTTCCTGGGTAGGGTGTATTCAGACTTTTCCGGGGTGTATCCAGACTTTTTTATTCTATTACATTTTAAATGAGCTATATATTATAGCTATAAAATATGTTGTTAAAAATTTCAGCGCCAATAAACTAAGGTTTTTGCAAGCTTTCCAATGAGGTTTTACAATGTAGGAAAAAAAATATTTTATTTTTTATTTATAAGGACCGTATATTTTTTTTTAATTAAGAAAAAAAAATAGACAAGCTATATTGTGTCACACATCTTTAAAAAGGTCTTTAAAAACCCTTAAAAATTAACTCAGTCGCTTCTATAGGATCAATAGTTTTTGAGATATTACTATTTTTGTAAGTGTCTGTCAAGGACATATTGGTCAATTTCTTGATTTTCAAAAATCAATAAAACAAAAACGGCTTATCCAAAAAATTTGATTTTTTGGATTTTTGAGTTTTTTGATAAGACGAATAAGTGTACCAAAAATCATCAAAATCGGAGATGGTCAAAACTATTGCCTGGTTGACTTGATATGGTTTGACCCTTGTACATTTTATAGCAATTGTAGTTTTCAAATATTTCCAATTGAAAATTTTGCAAAATTTGTGCATTGCACCAAAGAAAAAATCCCTCACCCTGCGGGTGCGGGATTTTTTCAGGTGCAATGCACTCATGCTTTTGTTAAAAAATTGGTTTCAGACAAAATTTTCAAAAATTTCCGGAAATATTTCATGCACTAGTTCGAGCGGCGCCTCATAGAAACCGCTTGCATGAAATTTGTATCAAGCAGTACTAGCAGTAGCCAGGCGTCCATCGCAGTCGCCACGCACCACCGAAACCAGGGGCCTTTAGAAAAAGCTCGGAAAAAGCTGTCAGTGGCAGCATCACCCTGAACTTTGGTGAAAGAAAATATGACAAAAGATCTTAAAAGGAGGCATTTTTATCTAGCGAGTGACGCTACTTGTGAATTATGACTTTCCCTTTAACGCGCCATGGGGTGCCCCTAGCCATCGTTGCCATGGAAACCCGCGTGTGCCGACGACCGGACACTGAACTCAATCGTTTGGTTATCTCCAAAACAAAAAAAAACAACCTCTCGAAAATGACGATAAATTTTCTGAATACCGAACAAAACAAAACAGAAAAATAATTTGCAAAAATGCGTTTGGCATTGAATATTAGGCAGAAAAAGCATTTATTTACGGATCAGTTTTTAACGCGATCCAAAAAAAGCCAAACGACTTTTTCATTAGTGCCCGCGCACGCGTCACATGAATGTCATAACATTTCATATTGACATCATGTGACGCGTGAGTGGGCACCCACGAAAATGTGGTAAAGAAAAAAAAAATACCGGCTCCGCAACCCTAACAGAACGCAATCGACTGGAAAGGATTCCTTGATTTCAATGAATTCATTTCGACGGAATTCGATTGAATAATATTTCGATGGATTTCCATTAATTTCGAAGGATTTAAATTAATTTGTGACACGATTTTGACTCGTAAAATTTTCCCGGGTTACGCATTTACACGTAAAAAAAAGATTAAGTTAAACTTGAAGCGTCCATAGTCTATCAGAATATATGTAAAATCAAACCCGCTAAATAAAGAAAGTTCAGTCAGAAAACGACTCACTACGCTGTTAAAAGTATTTGTAAAATTAAAGAACTGATCGTTGGTAATTTTGTAACCAACGATAAGTATCGGAAAATTATACTAAAAATATGTCGACTATGCGTTACATAACATATAGTGTATTTTTTACAGAGTATCTACTGTAATTATAGGAATCGAAACCCCGACTTGCAATATGTAAATTTAGTACTTCTATATTGTACAAATAAAGTTTTGCATTCTCAAGTTACAAACCGTTAAGTAAAATTACAATAAATTTTTAAAATTTGTCGTGAAATTACATTGTAATTTTAAAAATTTGTTTATGCAAAATTAATGTTGGGGTTTTACAGATGATTTGTGTAAAATTACAACCAAAATTGTTATTTTACAAACTTTTTTGTAATTATACAATTTTCGTAAAATATCGCCACCCTCTTTCTATAGAAAAAATAATTTTGCTTAACACATGTCGAGGATAAATATGTTACGTTATCCGGGGCTAATAAGAGTACAGATTACAATGATTTCTAACCTTACTTTTTTGTGCGATTTTCGTTAACGAGATACAAATTACAAGATACCAAAATATACCAAAATTTTGTTTGGTATTTTGTATCTCTAACTGGTATCTTGTATTTAGTATTTTTTAATTTGACTCACGGCTTTGAAATTCTGTCGCTAGTATCTAGTAGTATTATTAATTTTGTCTTTCATTTTTTTTTAAACTAAAAATTTATGGAGAAACACAAAGAAATACTTTTCACGACACATACACATCACAAATTTACTATTTTTTACTTGCGAAGTGCTCTTCAGATGAACCACTGTACCATTGTGAAACAAACGACTGCAAAATGGAAGCCTCAGGCGTGTTCCGTCGTGCTACAGCCATTTTACCGAATAAACACTAAAATTTTACCAGAGTACAGTGGAATATTACATTTTACAATGTAAATTTTGCTAGAAATCGGACAATTACAATGTAAAATTAATATGTAGAATTGTAAAGTTAGTATGTAAAATTAAATTCTTGTAGTAAAACCTAACTAGATGTGTAAATATACAAGTTTAATTTGTAAGAACAAAAAACAAAAGGTTTTTACAAGAAAAGTGTAAACTTACGAAATAAGTTTAAAAAAATTGTTTGACAAACTAAACTTCTGTTAAATTGTGCATTGGCCAATAAAACATGAACAAGACGCGTGTTCTACGTAGGTCTGTATTATTGGCGCAGGCGCAATTGATT
The DNA here is from genome assembly GCA_963921995.1 of Oxystoma pomonae. Lineage (NCBI taxonomy): Eukaryota > Metazoa > Arthropoda > Insecta > Coleoptera > Brentidae > Oxystoma > Oxystoma pomonae. Next base: position 98,606,754 of record OY998167.1, read on the forward strand.
TAACAAAATTGGGTTTGACAGACAACGGGTTGGGTCGGAATTGGTCCGGTTTTGAAAAAAAAAACTGTTTTAAAAATTCCGGGTTGGATTTTGAATTGACTTGATGGACAATGGTTCGATTAAAACAGTGGCGTAGCCAGAAATCGACTCTGGGGGGAGTTTTATCATTTAATAAAAATCACCTACCTATATATACCTATGGCAAATTTTTAAAAATTAGGTAGGTGCCTATTGCTTGAGCTGTTGAACTGAAGGGAGGTGAGAGGGGCGGTTTAATAGGTGTTGATTTAGGGCTGTATACGAAAGAAAAATATATTTATTTTTGAAAGCAAGTGTCATCTAGTCTCATTTTCAGATTATTTTCCAAATTAACCCTTTTTTTATTTTTAGTGTATAAAATGCCAATTTTTACGCGTATCAAATATTGTTGATAAAAAAATTGCTTACAATTAAACAAAATTGTAACAATATTTATTACTGTTATAGCGCCGCAGGCAAAAACTTTGACAAAAAAAAACAAAAAATTTTCTCAAAATTTTGATTTTTGTAAAATATTTTTGAAAAAGTAGATTGGGTTAGATGCCAAGAAGGGGTAGGTTGCGGTGGTATATATAGATATGTTTCCAATTCATAAATGCGGCGCAGATAAAAATTTTAAGAAAAATTATACCCAGAGCCATTTATTACACGTTTTGAATGATGCTGATAAAAATTCCTTAGAATTAAACTAAAATTGTAACAATTAATGATGTCATAGCACCGCAGGCAAAAATTTTAGACATCACATCAAACATACGATTAATTTATTGTAGATTGGATTGGACCTCCTGTGGGGGGGTTTAACCCCCAAACACCCCCCTGGCTACGCCACTGATTAAAAATGGGTTTTAAAAATAAGTGCAAGTTTGACGAATTACAGGTTTTATGGTGAATCATTTATTTGATGAAAATTTGTATTAAAAACGGTTTGAAAAATTTCGATAGGTGATCCTCTCGCCGCTTGTGACGCAATGAACTTCTACATTGGCTAGAGTTCATCGTTTTCAAACATTGGCGATGCTGGTCCCCCTTGAACATCGATCGAACGTTGGACTCGTCCCCACCCCAGGCAGCCAGACACTCGTTGATTCAGAGGGAATATAAAGACCCCTTAGCACCCCCGCCCGCGCAAGGGGGGCGCATTCCTATTATTTGTCCAATTGACAGATAGATAATGCTGCAGGATGGAATTTATCTAGCCGGCTGTGAATTTATTTAATGGTAAATTCGAAACCGACGGTTTTAATACCGCGGGCAATTATTTCAAAATGGGATTGACGCTAACAGACACAATGGGCAAAATTTATACAAAATTTTAATTCACACGAACGCAAAAAGTTAGCCCTTTTAATACCAATCGTTGACAATGGATTGACAATATCAGACAATGCCTGACAGTATTCGACGAACAGACAATATTCGACGAAACTAGACAATACTTAATACTGGACAGTACTTAGTAATACGGACAATTAGCCAAAAACACCTGGTAATATTTCACAGTACTCGAAAATACTTAACAATAGGTGGTGGATAATACTTAACAGTAACGGACAATGCCAGCCAATATTCGACACTATTTATCAGCACCCGACACTATTTCACAGCACCTGACAGTATTCGCCAAAACCAGAGAATATTCGATAATACTACGTAACATTACCGAAAAATACTTAATATTGCACAATACTTAACAATACCGGAAAACAGATCACAACGCTCGGACGTTACTTAACCACACTTGACAATACCGGACAACACTTGAAATAGGGAACAATACTTAACAATACCGAACAGTAGATGAAAATATTTAACAATACTGGACAACATTCGACACTATTTGAATCACCTGACACTATTTAACCGCACCTGACAGTATTTGACAAAACCAGACAATATTCGACAACATCTGACAATACTACGTAACAATACCGAACAATACTTAATATTGAAAGATACTTAACAATACCGGATAATAGATGACAATACTCGGACAATACTTGACAATAATTAACAATACTGAATAATACTTAACAATACCGGACAATACTCAACAACACTTGGCAATACTTCACAATACTCGTAAATACTTAATAATAAATGATGGGTAATATTTAACAATGCCAGACAATACTTAACAATATACCAGACAATACCAGCCAATATTCGACACTATTTAACAGCACCCGACACTGTTTCACAGCACCTGACAGTATTCGCCAAAACCAGAGAATATTCGACAATACTACGTAACAATACCGAAAAATACTTAATATTGCACAATACTTAACAATACCGGAAAACAGATCACAACGCTCGGACGATACTTACCGGACAACACTTCACAATTTTCACAACAATACTGGACAATATTCGACACTAATTGACATCACCTGACACTATTTAACCGCACCAATATTCGACAAAACCAGACAATATTCGACAACATCTGACTTTACTACGTAACAATACCGAACAATATTTAATATTGGAAGATACCTAACAATACCAGATAATAGATGACAATACTTGATCATAATTAACAATACTGAATAATACTTAACAATACCGGACAATACTCAACAACACTCGGCAATACTTCACAATACTCGAAAATACTGAACAATAAGTGATGGGTTATACCTAATAATACCGGACAATACTTAACAATATACCAGACAATACCAGCCAATATTTGACAGCACCTGACAGTATTCGACAAAACCTGACAATATTCAACAATACTACGTAACAATACCGAACAATACTTAATATTGGACAATACTTAACAATACTGGAAATTAGATCACAACGCTCGGACGATACCGTATCATACTTGACAATACTGGACAATACTGAATAATATTTAACAATACCAGACAATACTTGACAGAATAAACATTTGAAAATATCGGATAATACATGACTATACTCAACAATATTTTAGTTTTTGACAATGACAGTAGATTTGACCCTTCGTGTCAAAAAAACTTGAATATACATTTTTTTATAGAAATATAATTTAATATCTATATCAGAAAACTGTTGGGGCGAGTTAGCTAGTTTAATAAAGCCTATAAAATCTCGGGTTAGTTTGACCCCGAGATTTTCTTGATTGGTAAACCGGCCTTAGACCCAACAAAATTATGTTAACGCGCGCTCCTTCTTGAAGATCTGTTTAACATTATCTACCTTGAAACCTACCTACAGGTTGTTGTTTTCTGATGGGCACTGACCAGACAATAGGCTTTATTTTCAGCATGACTAAGGACATTCTTAACTCGATTCTCGAATACTGGTATATCTTGATGATTTTTTTCTCCTCGCTTGGGCCTTTATTATTTCTTCTTGCCGGTCGAGGTTTACCTACTTCTCTTCGGTTTTATTATTTTACTTCGGATGGTTACGACCCTTAGATCTGGTCTAACAACATTCCAACATGGTAAAGCCTATCTCTTAGACGTGTGTACTTTTCATCATGGTGTTCCTATCCACAGTGGGGTTCGTGCGATTTTATTATTTTATTGTAATTTTGGAACCCTTAAATTACCGAAAAATGTTCTTACAACATTTTTGATTCTGCTTCTTCATCGTGTAACTCTAACCACGCTCTAAGAAAACGGAATCTTTTTATTCACCTTACTACTTTAGCAGTTACATACGAATACATATCAAACTATAGTTTTTCATAGGCAGAAAAGGTACTTACAAAAATTTAAACAATTTATCAATCGATCACAATAGAGTATGATGACCGAATTAGAAGTTTTTCAAGAGGTTCAACTTTAAACACGATTTTCTCCGCTTATAGTTACTTCTCTAGTTGCGGACACCTCTTTAAGCGGACACTCCCTTTGAACGGACAAATTTGTTGGAACCAAGCTTTTGCCTACTTCTTTAAATGTAAAATTCACTCCTATAACCGGACACTCTAACAACCGGACCCGGACAAATTTTTTTTGTTAAAAAATTCTAGAACTAACCGGACGCGAAACTCGACAATATAAAATTATTTCAAAAAAGCTGGTCTTTTCCAGAAGACTATCTTCCTTTATTTACGGTAACTGAAATGCAAAGGTGAGCCAAAGAAATGAATATAACACAAGAAAATCTTCGAATTGACGATACTACAGCCACGGTTGACGATCAAATCAATTCAAAATGTGATTGAACCCGATTCTGCATCAGAAGAAGGCAGCATGACTGTTGAAAGGTGCAACACAATAACTATGTATAGTGAAGCTTAAAAATTTTGGCAAATGAGAACTATCTTGGATTTCAACATCTAAAAAATTTAGAAGATTATTTTCAATCTACTGTTTTGAAAAAAATATACAAAATTTGCGCAAGGAAAGCATTTTAGAATAGATAAATAAGTAGGTAACTAGCTTTGTTATTATGTGCTAAGAATCTTCTTAAGTTTACCTGATTTTCTATTTTTAAGTGTTAAGTATTTAATTTTCCGTTTGTGTTGGATCCTGTTTTATGATATATAACCCGTAAGTGTCCGCTTATAGAAGGTTTCACTGTACACATAATAAATCTCTAGATAGTCCATTTCTGTACATTAAATATTTTGTTTTGAAATTTTTGGTGTTGGCTTTTAAGCAAACGATATATACAGAGTGGTCCAATAAAACTGATGCCGGATGGGGCGGTCCATTCACTGGCCACCCAATTTATCTGACAAACTATCAGCCATTTGCACCAACATATTTAGGGGTAATCTAGCATTAGGTGGCACCTAAATCTAGTTTGGTTTTAGGTTAGGGGAGCGCTAGGGCCCCTAGATTTAGGGATCACCTAAGGTAGTTCAGGGGAGTTCTAAATACAAACGAAACTCTTCTCTAACCTAGGCCATCTTATTCTAGGTGACCCCTAAATAAGTAAATATGTTGGTGCAAATGGCTGTATGAGCCCACCAAACTTGGGGAAAAATTTCAACTAAAAATCGTTCAACCTTCAGCCTTTTTAAAGCCTAGTAGACAGATACCAAAAATACAATTTTTAGAATTTTGATGGGACTTTTACTACTGCATTTCTTTCATTACTCATGGTCTTTATTAAACGTTATTACCATCTAAAGCAAAAAATTTTAAACACACAAACGAAGGCGGGGGCAATAGCTAGTTTCATAATATTTTTTAGCCATTCATACATAGTATGGAGGCTATTGGGATCGTCAAAAAGTTTTTTATTTCCACTAAAAATAAGTTATTTGGGTCAAAAAAGACCTAACTACCTAACTGTCTGTCTGTCTATAACACGATTACTCGCAAAAATTCTTTGTCACCAGACGCAGAGTAGTTTTTCACGGGGATGGGGGTTGGCAAGATTGTAAAAAATTGTAACTCATGAACCGTAGCAGCTGGCGACACGCGGTTTTCATATTAAGATAGACAATTGCATTTTCAACCAAAAAAAAAGAAAAATAAAAAAAAAATTTTTGTTTTTTTTTTTTAGAGATTTTATGGATGGCTATACGTGCTTGCTGGCGCCATTTTTTTTTTATTTTTGAGATATTACGAAACGCAGTTGCGAATCCCCTTCCTCCCGAGCCTTCCCCCTTGTGTGCCTTACATAATTTATGAATAGACCCTATTGCGCCGCAAAATTCATGTACAATATTAAAGGGATATAACTATTGATTCAATATCTAATCATATTTAAGTGTTATAACCTGCTTATCCACACTGCTTACGAAGCATAGATAAATTATTTTAAAGATATTCCAACCAAATGAATAAATTGCGGTGTTCACCGATCGAAAATTACCGCACCAACCAAAACCGCGTGGCTTAAAACCCGCGCAGGTCAAAACCGCGCAGGTCAAAACCGCGTCAGACCCACACCACTGCACGGATCAATATTTTGCGTAATGTATAAAGTTTAAGCCGAGCACACACAAACGTTGCAATACGTGCACTGCGGTGGCATAGAGGTTTCAACCAATTAGCGCTCGATCTCAGGACGCCATGTTGAAAATTCTCGAGCGCCGATTGGTTGAAACCTCTATGCTACCGCGGTGCACGCAGTGCAGCGTTTGTGTGTGATCGGCTTTACTGGGGGTTGGCAAGGTTTGGTGGCGTCGGCAATACGATCCAACCCACCACCCCAGTGGTGGCGCGCGCGCAATTTATTTAAGACAAATTACTTCTAGAATATTCCAACCATATTTTTATAACTTGCTTATCCGCACTGCTTACAAAAGCTTAGAGAAACAAAGTCTCGAACAAAGTGATTTCAATGATGAAATTTTAAGACAAATTATTTTTAGAATACGATCAATCAACTTAGAGGGTAGCAAACTAAGCAATAAAAAGAAAAACAACGAACGCAGACTAGACGGTGGGAAATGGAAAATCATGACAGGGAAAAAGAGGAAAGGCAGAGACGAGATCAAGAGCCGAACTGTTAGAGGGGGTAAAGCCCTTTGGCTTTGCCATAGATAATAATAAGAGAAAATTTTCCTCGGGGGATTTTATATAATAAAATAATAGGGAATAATTTAAGATACAGTGTAGCTATTCTTGAAATCAGCCAGAAAACAATTATCTCCCTGCAACGCACAGATCCTATTGGTCGACGCCACCGATTCCCTCGAAAATGACACTAATAAAATGACTTTTGATGAAATTTGTTTCTACTGGTTTTTAGTAAGATAAATAAAAGATGCAAATTTCTATTAAAATATTGTCATTGGTGGGAGAACTCAACGGCATCGACCAATCAGAAGCGCGCATTTGTGAGGAATTATTTTCTTTTCCCTGATCACAAGAATAGCTACACCTTAGAACATTGAACTACTAGAAGGAGCTTTTTTTCAGACATAGGGCAGGGTGTTTGAGTTCAACATCTTCATCCCATTGTTGTCATGTTAACCTAATACTTTCCCCTAGTTTTAATATTATTTAAAATACCTTCAATAATTTTTAGTTCCGTTTAATTAAATGGTCTAGATATCGTAATAAAAATCTGTTTCTATAAAAAAAAACCTAAAAATGTATTCAAGTAGGATGTACAACTATCAAAATAAGAAAAAGGTGCTATGGTAATCCATAGTCACACTGAAATTTATGACAAGGCGGCAACACAGATTTCCTGCCTTTGTTTACCAAGAATGGCCAAATATGACGAATTATAACCTAATATTTATTTAATAATTTAATTTAACGTACTTGTGGAACGAAATAAGGCGGTCCCCCGGCTTCTGTTTCAACTTGCATATAATAATACACTTCGGAACCATTTTTCGCCACAAACTTTTCACAAAAATATCAAAAAAACATTATTGACTGAAAGTGCTGAAACTTTCACTTTCAAAACAATAATGACACTCCAGGAAAAATCGAGAAACCGCAATAAACAATCAATGTTGCCACGTTGACTACAAAAGAAGATGTTTAAGGAAAACACATGTTAAATTCTCAAAAAATATCGAAAGTTTTAAATAGGTTGTGAGTAATATATATTGTGTATATTAGCTTTTTCAACATATATCTTAAACCTCGTTAATTAATTAATGAATAAGCGTCAAAACTTAATCCAAATTTGATAAGTTTTTTGTTGTATAATTTTGTTATTAAAATCGGCAACACAGATTTTTTCCTACCCTTTCCACACAGTAGATGTTGCACTCAAACAACGAGTGTAACAAGACAGACCATACTCCTTCTAGCAGTTCAATGTTCTAAGAGCTACACAGATTAGAATACAGTGGTAAATCATAAAATGTGACAAAGATTGAAAATCCCACTGAAAAATGGGCCAATTTTAAAATAATAATCATCAAGCTGAATCAGGTGCCAATCAAAATGGTTTTAAAACCAATCAAAATCCTTTTGAAATCAATCGAAATCTTTGAACCCTTGTAAATGCCTCCTTGGATGCCATATTATGTTCGTAAGATTTTTATTCCCTTTGAGCAGCCACGACTTCTTTTAAATTTATTCGCATCTCTGACTGACAATTATAAAACAAAACCAACAAACGAAAAAACAGCTGATATTTATTTTATCCCATCGAACTTCGGAGTCAGTGTAAAAAAAACTTTGTAAAAAAAATGGAGTTTTGTAAAAAGGGACCGAATTCTGTAAAAAGGATGGAATTTTGTCAAGTTATTTAGGATCTTAAAAAATAATGGCATCTTTTTAAAAAACTAAATAAAAACAAGAAAAATTTAAATTTAGTTGAAAAAATTTTAAAGTCTTTCTTGTGCAATTTTTAATTATTATGTACCGTTTTTAGCATTCAAATTCCCTCTTAAGGACGTCCCTGAAGCTAGCAGAGCAAGGTGTTTTTTAATTATTAGGTGCTAATTTATTGCTAATTAAGTGCCCCATTTAAAAATTAAGTGCTCCTTTTTTTAAAATATATCATATTCTGCTAGTTTCAGATGAACTCAGCAGAGCAATACATTAAAAATCGTTGATACAAAAACTATTATAGTGGATACTAGAGTCCGTATCAAGTGTTATTTAAATGCCTCTTTTAAAAATTTAGTGCTTCTTTTTTTTAATACAGCATGTTCGGCTAGCTTCAGATGAAGCTAGCGAACATGCTATATTTTTTTTTAAAAAGAAGCACTAAATTTTTAAATACTTAATTAGAACTTTATTATGCACCGAGTTATGCACTATGGTAATTTTGATTCCGATGATTTTTAATGTATTGCTCTGCTAAGTTCATCTGAAGCTAGCACAACATACTTTATTTTTAAAAAAAAAGGAGCACTAAATTTTTAAGTGGGGCACTTAATTAGCACCTAATTATGCACTACAAAAAAAGTTGTTCTGCTCACCTTGCTCCGCTAGCTTCAGGGACATCTCTTAGGGACTGAATTTAAATCCAAGAAACAAACTGAGGATTAAAAATATATGCATCAGATTTTTCTGATTCTCTGTTCCTTTTCTAATCTAATCTAAGACTTCAGGTTGAGGATTTCCAGTTTCTTACGAGTCGGGATTCTAGGAACGTTCCCGGGCTCATCCATCACTGGATGTGTCTGACTGGTCGCATTCTGCCCGTAATAAAGCGACCTTTACACTTTTACAAGACATCTGAACGCTTACAATGCAAATTCTTGAGATTATTTTTAGGCCTCCCGAGTCTCTTTTGTTCTATTTTATATCCTAGGAGTATTGGATTTACCGAGGGGTTTACCTACACGACATCTTTGGCACACAAAAAAAATGTTCAATGTAAAAAACAGTTATCTTCATATAAAACTCAAAAAAGATCCAAATCAGAAATTTTGTAATGGTGCGCCTATCTATAACACGATAATTTGAAAGTCGCCGAGGGGTCTATCACTCTTTTTTGTGTATTGCGCATTGATTGAAGCTAGCAGAGCAAGGTGAGCAGAACAATTTTTTATAGTGCATAATTAGGTGCTAATTAAGTGCCCCATTTAAAAATTTAGTGCTCTTTTTTTTTAATACAGCATGTTCTGCTAGTTTAAGATGAACTCATTGGAATCAAAATTATCATAGTGCATAATGAAGTGCTAATTAAGTGCCTCATTTAAAAATTTTAAACTCTTTTTTTTAAAAATCGTCGGAATAAAATAGCTTCAGATGAAGCTAGCAGAACATGCTATATTTAAGAAAAAAGGAGCACTAAATTTTTAAATGGGGCACTTAATTAGTACTTTATTATGCACCGAGTTATGCACTATGGTAATTTTGATTCCGATGATTTTTAATGTATTGCTCCGCTGAGTTCATCTGAAGCTAGCAGAACATGCTGTATTTAAAAAAAAAGAGGCACTAAATTTTTAAATGAGGCACTTAACTAGCACTTTATTATGCACTATGATAATTTTGATTCCGATGATTTGTAATGTATTGCTCTGCTGAGTTCATATGAACTTAGCAGAACATGCTGCATTTTTAAAAAAAAAAAGAGCACTACATTTTGAAGTGGGGCACTTAATTAGCACCTAATTATGCACTACAAAAAAAGTTGTTCTGCCCACCTTGCTCTGCTAGCTTCAGGGACGTTGCGCATTGTTTATAAAAATGGGAATAATGCAAGACAATGCAAGGCAAAGCAAGGCAATACGAAGCAATGCAGGACAATGCAAAACATAAAGTTTTGGAGGTTATGTTTGTTTTCTTACATTAGGTAACTGTCTGTTGTTGCACCGCTGAGATAAAGTGGACCTAAGTCGAAGTTAAGCCCTACTAATCAATGTTTAGAATGGGGTAGTTGATAAGACTCGTAGTATTATTTAAACTAAAATCGAGGATGGAATTTTAAACCATCTCAAACCCATCATTCAGTTCTCGCACGTTTTCTTTCTCCCTATAAGTAAGAGAGAAAGAGACAGAGATGCATGAACTGCGAACTGAAGGTGAACTTAAGAGCTTATAATTCCAGCTTATTCTAAAAATAAACAATAATAATAATAAGAAAAATAAAAACCTAAAAGTAATAAGTTTGTGGGTTATGTTTGATTTAAACCCTTAAGGAAAAAATTAATTAAAGTAAGTAGTGAAATGGCAGCTTTTTAAATAAACTAATTCAATCCTCACTAACCATTACAAAAAAAAACTTCTCTCCCAGGAAATCACTTTTTACATTGTTTGCGCTATCTCAACAAAGCGCAAGCCAAAAATGAGGGTACAGGTTATTGCCTCGATATTTTTTGTATCTGGACTGCGCGGGTTTTTGTTTAATGATTATTATTTTTATCTCTGTTTTTGAAAATAGATCCAAAATTAATATCAAAATAAAACATAAAAACAGGATGCATCCTTGCATGCATGCGTAGGTGGGTTCAAAAACCCGTCAACAGACTGTGGATCGGCACGAACAAAATGTTCAATGTCAATGGCTGCCGCAAAGTACTACGATTATACGCGCCTAAAACCGGTTTAATATAAGGACGGTTTTAAATAAAATCGCTATCGTCAAGGGTTGATACGTCCTTCATTATAATCGTTTTCTAGCAGCTGATCAAGGTAGTGCCAATCCGTTTAACTTAATGATCTAACCTTATAGTTTCCCAAAATTAAAAAAAAATAAATGGCCCCAGCAGGCACGTATAGCCATCCATAAAACCTTTAAAAAAAAAAGAAAATAATTTGCTTAAGACTACAAAAAGGGCATAGATTTGACAACACTGCTTTGCTGTTTTTGGGCCAATCTTTACCGGGCAGAATATCGGAAACAAGAAAACGGAATCTGTTGAAATTTGGCAGGAATGTTTATTTTTGAATTCCTCACAACCGTATCCAGACAGCTTTTTGCTGAACTCTCTCATTTTCAAAATAAAATAAACACGGCTAACAATAGTCAAAAATCTTACCTGGCTTTTCTTTAGCCTCGTCGATAATACAGAAATATGTAACAGCTCAATTTTTGGATTTTTTTATTTTTTGAAAAAAGTCTCGAAAAAAATACACCAAATTTTGAAAAATCCTTTGGATACGGTTGTAGATTTTTATCAATCCTATTATCTAATACCAAAAAAGTTATGGTTTTTTTTCTTTGTAAGCAATATTCTGGCGGAATTCTGAAACGCCAAGGTCACGTAATTTAGCAGACCCAAGGAAACTGAAGTGAGTTCGATTGGAGTATTGGAATTCAGGTTCCGCAAAGCCACCACACTATCTATGGATGGCTAAAAATATAATTAAAGTGAACTGTGCAAAAGCGAGGAGCAAAAGAAAATACAGCTCTCAAAATTTAACTCTGGAATTAACCGTGGATTTAACTTCTCTGTTAAATATTACAAGCAGTCATGTTAAAGGTGCAAAACCAGTAAAATAAAAAATATATATAGGTGTATATTATTACATATATATATATATATTTATGAAGTCCTGGGCCGTCGATACCATACCTACACCTTTATAAAAATATCCCTGGTTTTAATTCAGACCTAAGAGGTTGGGTAAATACCATCCCAGACTACCTAAGTGGGCCAGGTAAAATTCCTAATTTTTTTATTTAACTTCCTAGCCAAGTTCTTAACCCTTATTCTTTTGTCGAAAGCTTCTTAAATTGAAAAGATTGTGATATTTTCTCTAGTAATCCTTTTTCCTTTCGACCTTCTCGAAACCCACTTTCGTTCTCCTCCAAATGGTGTTCAAAGTAAAGTCGAGGTTTATTTCCTGCTTTTAATTAAATTATTTTAATTATTTCTATCATTTCCTAAGTCGGCAAAGGTCGGTAGCCACCATTATAAAGTGCCAAATCACAAATCTCTTTTACAATTTAATTTTATATCTTTGTCTGCGGAATTTTAACCTCAGTTTTCGACCTTGAGCCACTTCAATATTATTAATCCTCCACTTTTCATGAATCATAATTTCTGCGTATACTCGTACTAATTTTGTAAATGAAATAGTTAATTAAAATCCAATGGCATATTGCTCACACAGCACTTGATACACTTTGAGAGTAATCTAGAGCACTTTGAGGGTAATCTGAAAAATATTTCTATCTTCTCAAAACAGGGTTTCCCCCAATAATTGTGTCTACAGTTTTATTTTATAATGCACATTGCCTTGTCGTACTGCTTTGATTTGCATTGTCTCCTCACAATGTTTGACAAGAGGAAGATATAAGTATGGGACCATCTTTAAGTGGCGCACCGAGGTGGGGGAGGGTTTGGGGTTAAACCCCCCCCCCCCCCCCGAGACGCCTGGTCAAAATTGGCTCAATCAAATAACAGCAGAAATAAAATATATAGGGAATAAAATACAAGAGCCTGGCCTGAACTTTAATTTTTAACAGAAATCTTTAAAATCCATATTCTTATGATTTATATAAGTGTTTACATTTTAAAAGCACCCCCCTAGGTACGCCCCTGGTAAAATAAAATTGACAGGTGCCTTTAGAGCATTCAATATTCTTTCGATCGAGACCAAAATAATAAAAATTGGTTAAAAAGTTTTCTAGTTATCAAGGAAAAATGGAATTAGGTGCAATTTCAGACATGAGTCTTTGATGGCCCATATCTTCTATCACAGACATACGATCTCCTAATAATTTAACTATTTTAATCCAAGGACCGATAGCTTCAAAATATCTGAATTTGGTCAACTTTTACGGAAGTCGACTTTCCTATGTTATCTGTGCGGGATTCTTTGATAAAAAATGGTTGGCAGTTTTCAAGGGGTCTCCCACTTCCCCCATTATGTGTATAATTTTTGTAGTAATGCTAAAAAGCTAAATAATGCAAAAAAATTTCTCATAATACGACAAATATTATTACTCTATGGTGGTGACCAAGACCCACATAAACTAGGCGGTCCCACCTCAATAAAATTGGGCCTCAAACTAAAAATTAAGTGCTCCTCTATTTTTACCAGAAAATTTGGTCCCATCCATAATTCTTAGATAATTTTTTTTACTATTTCCAAATTAGGTGCTATTTAAGTGCTCCACGAAGATTAAATCAAAACTTAACAAAAAAAGTCTTGGTATTTTTGCAAAAGTAGGGACCGCTAGCTTAACATAAACCTAGCGGTCCCACAGGTACACAATTTTAATTATTTTGGAAAAATGGAATTTCCTTGGTAATTTCACAAAAATTCGATATAATAAGCATAAAATGATTAATATCTTCAAAATCAATTTAGGAGTGTAATAAAAATGCGGAAACCCTGGTTTTCCAGCCGTCCACTTTAGTACCTTTGATCAAAAATTAATTTCACATGTATACGCGAGAATTAGGTGCCAGGTGGAAATTAAGTGCTCCTTTCGATTTGGAGAAAAATGGAATTTTCGTGGTATTTCACAAACAAATGTGTGAAATACAACGGAAATTCCGTTTTTTTTTCCATTTTTCGCCTCAACGAAAAGAGCACTTAATTTTCGAAAGATTGCTCTTTATTTTAAAATAATTAAAATTTGGTTTATCTGAAGGGGTACCTGTGTGTGTAGGTTTATGTTAAGCTAGCAGTCTCTACTAATTTTTGACGAAAATAGCAAATAGCAAAAAAAAATTGGGAATGGGACCGCTAACTTAACGTTAACCTAGCGGTCCTACCGTTTTCTTAACTTTCTGCTAAAACTAGAGGAGAACTTAATTTTTAGTTTGGGGACCAAATTAGCACCTAAAGAGGTCCTAATTATGGCACTATCGTTTTTTTATTTTATTGAGGTGGGACCGCCTAGTTTATATAGGTGTGTCCAAGGGTACAACCCTTAGATTAAAAAGAGACAAGATACCTGATACTTAGGGAGACTTTGGTATTATTATTATATGGAACAATGTTTAACTTTCTGTTGTTTACATTAAACGTACCAGTGGCGGAACTACCTAAATATAAATTTACACATGGATTATATTATTAAAATTTTACTATAATATGAAATCTAGAAAATAATTTAAAAAACATGCAAAAAATAATTCTGCCAATTTGAGCTTTGGAAGCTTTCTAACAATAAATGTTTGTAGTATAATTTTATACAAAATAAATTTATTACAAAGTTTGTATATGATTTATAGCAATTTCAATTTTCAGCACAATAAAATTATGCCAAACATTAAAACAAAGAAACATAGTTCACCTAAAACATCAAGAAAAAAAATATATAATATTACCTATTAGCTAAAAATTATGTTATTGTGTTTGTTAATTTTGTTATTTTTTCTGGTCATTAGCAGAAACTTACTTATACTGACTTCTTCAGTACACAATAAAGTCAATAATGCTTAGGGTATATAGAGACATCTAGGACAGACAAAAAGATTTAAATATCAATTCGAAGGGCGAGCGCAGATGGCAGCGGCGGCAGTATAAATCAACCTTAATATTCTGATAAGAGGTAGGAATTCAATATTCTTACAAACCTGAACACATGTGAATTAACTTTTATTGTTGTTGGCAAGTTGATTTAAGGACTTTACATAGCCTTTATTTTATACTCTACTAAAAAAAAACCTTCGGAAATTAACTACTTCATCAAAATTATGCTTTATTTTATCGTATTTATAAAAAAAACCTCGAAAAAAACCTTATATAAACGTTCGAAAATATCTCATTTGACGCACTGGGAATTAACTACTTCATAACAAAAAACGCGTTTTTGTTGATATTTTAATCTAAGGATTTACTAATTTAAGTATATTTCATACTTTTTTTATTTTCTGTGTACCTGCCGGTATGTACCGCCATTGACTGATTTCACTTGCTCTCCCTTTGTTTTTAAAACATTGGACGATTAAGTAAAAAACACACTACGAACGTCTTTTGACAAAATGTGGTTTTAAAACGAGTTATAAACTGCTTAAAACATTCTGAAACTTTAAAATAAATAGCACGAAAAAGCTTATGTCAATAAAAATATCATCCGACCCTCTGCGCTCTGGCGACTTTCCCCACTCACAAGCCAATCACGACCTAAAGTGGTTAAGACAAAATTCTCTGTCGCTATCGTTCTATCGTTTAAAAGGATAGAAAAATAATCGTAATTTCTCACCTTTGTTTTGTTTTCATTTTATTTGTAAATAAACAGTGGTTATTATTTGCCAAGGAGTTTTCGTTGGATCAGATATCTTGTCTCTTTTTAATCTAAGGTACAGCCGGTACAACTGACAATTTTTTTTTTTGTACTTTTTTGCTTTAAACCTGGGGCACACATACACTCAAAAGTTCTGTTAGGCATTGTAGCGTCACACCGAGGGAAAAACAGCCCCTGGAATAACAGCAATACATGTACAAATTTATATGTATATAACTACTTAAAGCTTGCGTTTTTTAAAAGTTAGCGCATGCGCTGCTAGGTTTCGTGAGAAGCCAGCAGCGCATGCGATTGCAGCCTGAATAAGAGAATTTTCAGAAAACAAAAGATACCTACATAATTAGAGCCACTTTAGTTCTCCATGGTTTCATAAATATATAATACAAAAATTATACTACAAATATTACATTCTGATACAGGGAAATTTTCCCGAGCAGTAGTTTTTTTTAGTAAAAGTGATGTAACTCCGAGGGGCGAACCGCTTGCCAAAATTATGTACACCAGTTCCAAACAATACCACTAATTCCAATTCCACCAATTCCAGGTTCAATTCCACAAATTCCGTCAATTCCAGCAATTCAATTCCAATTCCACAAATTCCAACTCAAAGAAAAACTGAAGACTAAATGGCGAATGGCGTGTATTCTGGAAGGAATCAGAACCTAATACGCTCCAATCCTATTTTACTCTATTAGTTAAATAAAGACACAAGCTAACAAAACCAACAAAATTCCTGATTTTGGAACAGCCTCTCAGAACAGAGTAGATAGGTGTAAGCTAGAATGCACCTTATGTATTAATACATAGCAGCTCAGTTCGGCGCGTTGCTGCCCAGCGAATTTTCGCAACAAAACAGTGGCAACAAATACTTACATCCTTGAAATATATTCGCAAAAATAAAGGATAGAGATATACACGTAAAGCACTGATTGTCAAAAGAATATGCCGCGCTGGCCGTATTAGGAATCCATTCGGTTATGTCCGCGAAAACGTTATTGATATAATATATTGAAATCAATGAGGATGCGTCCCTAAACTCTGATCCAAGCTCCTTATGAACGCTACCCTAGCCTACTTTTTGATGCCTATGCTATATGCGCCGCAATATTTAATCACGATTAAATTTAGTTTAGATCGTGTTTGATCATAATGAACGTAAAATACCAAGATGTCACATTCTAACGTCGATTAAAACTTTAATGACGATTATATATCATGTGCGGTACACATAGGGGTGGATATTGAATAAATTGTTTTAAGATAATTTCAAAAAAAATTTTTACTTAAGGCCACAAACAGTTAACAAAACTTCCCTCGCTTTTGTCAAGAACAGAAAGCGAGTTTAAGGATTCTTGCTTGGTACGTTGGCGGGTTCGATTCCCGTCGGTTGCAGAGGTCGGGTATTGCAAGACATTTTAGAGGATTATACTTTGGGAGTGTAAAATGTAATATTGTCCACGGTCTGGGGTTCAAGGTGGTCGAGGACCGGTCCCAATTGAGGGGGTCCTGAAAACAATTTTGAAACAATTTGAAATAATGTGGGGAGGAGTAAAAATTGAAGTTTTTTTTTTGTATATAATATGTATTACGCACACAGACATAAAAAATAGGTTGTTGACATTTAATATCTCTTGAGGGGGGGCCGGTGGCCGGGTAAAAAAAAGTATGGCAGATATTATCCGCAGGTTTTGGAAAATGACCATGCCAAATCAAGTTGAAGTTGGTTTTGGACTTTCGGAGCTATAGAGCAACTAATTTCTATTTTTTTTTCACCTCTTCCACTTTGTACATGACCTTTTTGTATGAAGGACGTCAAAAGTTAATGTCAGTCGACTCAACTTTTTATAGCCTTTCCAACGATGTATATACATAGCAGCAGTAAAACAACAAAAAATAAAGATAAAATGATGGTACGGAAAAATTAAAAATTCCAATACCGTCGCTACTAATTCCACCATTTTTTAAAATAATTCCACAATTTCCAGCAATTTAATTCCAATTCCACAAATACTAATTCAAATTCAACCAATTCCACTACTAATTCCACTAATTCCAAAGGGTTGTACACCATAATTCCTCAGCGGTTCGCCCCTTGTGTAACTCTGTGGTACTAAATGGACGATCTTGGAAAGTACAAGAGCACCAAATTTGGTGACTTGGCATTTAATTAGGACTTAATTAGCACTAATTCTTCCAGTAATAAAATCTTTGCACTGCTGATTTTGTACTGTCTGAATTAAATTTAATTTTTTAATTTTGTAAACCAATTTTTTTATATGCCACAATGATTTTTTTTTACTCTACTATAAAAATTAATGTATTCAATAAATTGTAAATGAATACCATTTATGCTGTATTATAACTAAAAAAGAGGGCATTCAAATATTAAAAAAAACAATCAGCTTGCAATTTCCGAACAACAATAAAAAGCGCAGCAAAAAAACCGCAGCCTCCGGGGAAATTTAAAATTAATTGTTGCCGTTTTTGCCCGATCTAAAACTGTACCTCGACTGAAAATGCATTTTTCCGTGATTTTGCACAATTTGATTTTTACATCGCATAAAGAGACCTGTTTTACAGAATAGGAATGCGACGAGTAAATTAATTATGACATCTTTGTTTTCGAATGCGACTCAAACGGTTGATTGGACTGTGCAAAACAAGACGTCTACTTTTTTTTAAATAAGAATGATAAGGTACTTACATAAAGGAGACCGGTCCGTGAAGTTAGCACTCTTTAATGCTCTTTAGTGCTTTAATAAATTACGTTAGTGCTCCTTTACTTTTTGAGATATTTGACTTTCTTTTTTTTCAAGTTCAACAGCCGATCATTGATATAAACGGCTTAAAAGCTTTCATCTGCTCTAAGTAATTCCGTTATGGTTATGGTTTTCAAGATATTTCCAAATTTATTTTCAAGGTCATCAGAGGCACTTTTATTCAGAATCACAAAATGATACTCATTTCAAAGTATTCCGCTAGTGCTCATTAGTGCTTCAAGAAACGTCAAATTCACTTTTTTAAAAAAAAGTTATCACATTTTTAAAAGTCAAGGTCAACCCCGCACTGGCGCGTGAAGTTGGCAGCCAGTATGTCGAAGTTTATCACCAAAAATTCACAATTGGTAGTGGTTCGTTACTGCTTTTTAGTTGTCCAAGCAGTTTCGTTAGTGCTTTTCCAGTTTTCCAGATAATCGACATTTTTTACCCAAGGTCAGTCTGTGAAGTTAGCAGCCGATGTGTAGAATTTCATCACCAAATTTTTACCATCGATAGCGTTTTGTTAGTGCTTTTTAGTTGTACAATCAGTTTCGTTAGTGCTTCTCAGTTTTTACACATATTCGACATTTTTGATTTAAAGTTAGCAGCTGAAATGTCGAATATCTGGAAAACTAGAAAAGCACTAGCGAAACTGCTTAGACAACTAAAAAGCACTAACACACCACTACCAATTATGAATTTTTGGTAATAAACTTCGACATACTGGCTGCCAACTTCACGCGCCAGTGGGGGGTTGACCTTGACTTTTAAAAAGGCGATAACTTTTGAGAAAATGAAGTAAAGTCAACGCTTTTTGAAGCCCTAAAGAGCACTAACGAAATACTTTGAACTCAGTATCATTTTGATTCTGCCTAAAAGCGCCGCTGATGACCTTGAAACTAAATTTTGCAATATCTTGAAAACCATAAGAGCCCTAACGAAACTACTTAGACCAGATAAAAGCACTAAGAAAATACTAACCACTGACTTGTGTTTAAGCCTTTTATCTCAATGATTGGATGTTGACCTTGAAAAAAAAAGAAAGTGAAATATCTCAAAAAGTAAAGAAGCAGTAACGTAATTTATTAAAACACTAAAGAGCACTAATGAAGCACTAACGATTGACAAATATTTGGCTATAAAATTCGACACATTGGCTGCTAACTTCACGAACCCAAAGGAGACTGTGTCAAAAAAGACCTAAAAATAAATAAATTAAAAATTGCATTTTGATCCTTTCGTTATCAATTATTACGTTTATACGCGGCCAAAACCGGTTTTATATAAGGACGGTTTTAAATAAAATCGTCTTTTCCGAGAGTTTATACGTCCTTCATTAAATATGTCAGTACCATTAAATTTGTCAGTTTAAAGAAAAAACAAATAAAACTACGAAGCTGAAGTGAAAAATTACTTTTTAAATCGCTTTAATATAAAATCGATTTAGTGCCTAAAACGGTTTTAGTGGGGTTTATACGACAAAATTTTCAAACCTTACATAAAAGCGCTTTAAGAGACCCATATAAACAAATGTTTTATGAAATGATATGAGTGGCGGATTTCACGTCAGATAAATGTGAACGTTTTGTGGCATTATTCAGATTTTCATGACATTATTTGAAATTTTTCCGGCATTATTTGCGATTATTTTGGCATCATCCAGAATTATTCATAGCATTGTTTGGCATTATTATTTTATGTAATTATTTGGCATTATTTTGGCATCATCCAAAATTATTCATAGCGTTATTTGGCATTATTAGTTGAATTCTTGTAGCAAATTTAGATGATTGAAATTTAGATTTTTTCAGATGCGATATGAATTTGTTAGTCTCGACCTCGGTTTTGGAATTTTACAGGATTTCGCGCTTTTTTTTGTCATTTCGCGTTTTTTGTAATGATTTTGCATTTTTCTTAAAGATTTTCATGCAATTTTGGAAAGATTTCGCCGATGATTTCGCGATTTCGCAGCTAATTTGTAACGCGCTTTCGTCGAGTGGTTACCCCTGAGAGAGTAGCCACTCGGGTAAAATTTTTGACGCGATTTTGCTTCTAAAGAATTTTTCCATGATTTCGCTAAATTTTCAAATGGTAACACGATTTCGCCTAGTGGTTACCCCCTAGATTGTACAGAGTGTTTGTTTATAACTGGAACACTCAGTATCTTTTTTATTATTGAATATAAAGGGTAGGTCTAAATTCAAAAATTTCTTGACAAATTGCAACAAACTTAAGCGCTATAACAAATTTGTTCCAGTTATAAACAATCACCCTGTATCTAATAACGCTTTTCAGTAATTTAAGGGTTTCGAAGGGTTCCGGTTCTACAAATTTTATAAACACAAGTCCAAGAAAAAAAAATAATGCAAATATCAGTAGGTTTGTGCCGATCTACGAAACCCGGGATAAAAATTAAATACTGCCGAAAATATTATTTTATTTCAAAATTAACTTAAAACAACTCCTTTTAAACCATAAGCCATCTTATAACAGGAAAAATTCTTGTTTCTTATTCCCCCAAAACGTCCAAACTTGTTGCCCCTTTGATTGGTCCAAAGTTTAAGCCCTAAAAGTGTTGTATTTTCCCCCTAAAGTGAACCTTTTTGATGAATATTTTATTTCTCAGAAGAGGGGTGGATTCTATTGCTTTGGATCAGAGTTTTTAGAGACTAAACATTTGGTCAAAAATAGAGGAGAATATTTTGGAAAAATATTTAAATTTTTTATACTCATTACTTACAGAAAATTATTTATTTTTGTTTACTCCACTCGAGACTCCACTTATTTCCTTTATTATCATCTTGTGGCGCACGTAGAACATGCTGCTGATAATGTTGTTCCCAGACTATAAATTTGATACTTATGTTTGTTTGGTTTTCAATTTCTATTGTTTATTAATCTATTGCGCTTTATAAACCCTGTAATAAAGCAAACATTGGAAAAAAATGTGGGAAAATTGATGAAAAGGCGGCAGGATTAGATTAAGTATCGTTCATAATTGGCATGGTGTCAGTGTTTGTTCTAATTTTATGTACAGGAAGCTAGCAGCGCATATACAAAAAATAAATCGTCTTTCACATTGAATCAATAAGATTACTTAACAGTAACATAACTATTAAAACCCGGCAAAGTACTAAATTTATATTCCCTAAAAAAATGTAGAGCTCGTTTTTTTAAACACAGAGCTGGGGAAGCTAGCAGTGCAAATGACTGTAAGCAAACGAAACATAATTTAACTCCAAAAGTCACATGAATCACTACGATCATTTTAGTTATATCATTTTTACCCAAAAAAAACTACTCCTCGGAAAAATTCTCCTATCGGCATTAGATTTTAAGTCTATCTCATTTAGTTATCCGAAAATTCTTGATATCCAATTTATTAAATTAAAACTATAAGAACTATTTAAATATGTTAAGGCGTTAATTTCCTAAGAAATAAGTTGGATTAAAAAAAAAATCACCTAAGGAAGTTTGGTCACTTGAAAGTTCTCAACAGACCAAAATTTTATTCAGTTACAACAGATTGACAGATTTTATTAGAAATACTGGGAGAAGTATGAACAGTGGTTATTTCTTATGACTAAGACTAAAAACTTTCACACGTTTTTTTTTAAATTTTTTAACCAAAAGTCCTGTTTATTTTATAGACTAAATAATAGTAAATTATACGCGCAACGGCAGTAGAGTTTTTGGGGAAACCTCTGATAAGTACTTGGATTCTAGTTGGGATTTGCCAGTGTGTAGGCATTATTTATTTTTATTTAAAAACCACAGCAAAGGAATAAGATTTTTTTCTTAAGAATTTACACAGTTGCTTTTAACAAATTTTTGAAAACAATTTTTAAACTTAGTGGCGAAACCTCAAAAAAATAGTTTCAACATTATGAATCTGCCACAAAAATAAAGATTTTATTTAGCTTCTATATTGTTTCACTAAGGTTTGCGCTTTCCTTTTTTTAGCTATTAATTTCGTATAGCTGAGCAAATAGATTTTCCCGATTTTCTATTGAATATTCTTGAAAACGAATTTGGACAGTTATTGCATTTTAGAGCGTCTCTATTTTACGCTCTCAATATTAGAGCTCTGAGCGAATATGAGTGTAGCACACCTGAGCATACACAAAAAATATATAATACTTTATGTATATTTCTTGGCCTACATCTTGTTTTCTTAAAATACTAATAAATAAGTGGATACCTCTAAATTGGTATTTTTCTAGAATTCTATTTTGAGGTCTATTCTTTAAAAAAATTAAGTAGATATCTAAGTAATCATTAATTAAAATTTCCAAAAGGTCCAAAAATAAATTGTCGGGTTTTCAGAGGCTTGGAATATTGGTCTGTCTTTGAAATTAAAACATCTTTCTACTGCAAAAATTGGGCTGGACACCTAATTGATCTGTGTTATCCATTCGTTTTCTTTTAGAAATGTTTAACTGATCCGCCCCTGACCAGAAAAAAAATGTGCAAAAATGATAGGAAAATTGGTAAAACTACAAACAATAAACACACTCTTGCACATTTTTTAATCTGTACAGCTGCACCCACCTATTAAGTAGGTACTTAAATATATTTTTAAAAATGCCTGGAAAATCTCTATCAATATCAGCACACTTTGAAAAAAATAACATTAATCTTCCAAACAAATCCCAGATAATCTAGGGTATTATTGTTCCACTTCTGAGTTCTGGGAGATAAAATTCACAATTTATTTTTATCATTAGGATAGGTATTTAGGTTTTTTAAAAACTGAGATTTGAGAAATATATTTTTTTTTCTAGTGTGTTATAAGGTACATATATGAGGGTAGAAACTTATTAATTAATATATTAACTCGGATATTATTAGATAATTACTAAAAAACACCCAAAAAAAACATTATAGGGTACCTACAGGACATCTATATCTATCCTAAAAAACTATAGGACTAGTGTGACCCATTACTCTTTTTGAGAGTACATCACTTACCACAGACCTTTAACTACTCTTTTTCAAAGCTTTGTACTCGATACCCTATTACATTGGAGGTGTACTCTTTTTCTCCAATATCCCATAACTATATTCTTATTGTTATAATATTTTTACACCAGAATAAACAATACACCCGACCTAGACAGACCCTGTGTATATAACATTTACTAACTCCACTCAAGTCTAAAAGTAACATTTAAAAAATCAAACATTTTAAAGAACTTCCTTCACAAATAGCAAAAAAACTTGCCTGGGGCCCTATTAAATCATTCTCATTTACGTTTTTACTTTAACTGTTACACAATGTATACCAGCCAGTATTAAAAAAGTGTTAAAACATAGAAATTTTAGTGTAATTTCATTTCAAACATGTTTTGGTTTAATGAAAGAACACAAGTTCTTGATTAACAAAGAACACAAAATTTGATGTCCCTAAATTTAGGTTGTTTTTAAAAATATCAACACACAGTCAACTAAATGATATGGGTGAGCCCCTTGCTCCATACATATTTTTCTGGGTGCACCACCACTCTCTGAAATATTATGGTCACACTTATAGAACCATAAATAGAACTTACTGGCATGAACCTAAGTATTTCTTTTTTATGTAGGTACCTGTAATTTAATTTATAATTTCTATTGCTTGGTCAAAATTATAAATAGTTATTCTTTATTAATTGTATATGCCTGTAATGAAATGGTTTACTTTTTATCTACTGGTAGAGTTATAACTTAACCTCGGTTTTACCCAATGTGTTTTTATTTTAAATGTCTTCTTGTTTGTTTGTGTACTGTTTTGTTTACCTTTTGGCTCTTTTTCCTTAAAATTAGCCTTTATATCTAAAGGCGCAATTACACAGACGAACATGCTCAAATAAAAGCTCGTGCAAAAGAACTGAAATTTTTCGCGCGAACATTTTTGTGAGCTTTTCTTTGAAAATTTTGTTCGGGTAAATTTTTGAGCAAGTTATTGCTATCTATTTTGGAAACATATTTTTAAAGACGAGAATAAATATAATTTTACATCAGTGATCAGTGATCTCAATTCTTTAAAAAAATGGAACACCAACTTTTATTTTAAACTTTTGTGCGAAAGCGAAACATTATTATTGACTATCAGTTTTGTCATATGCAATGTTAAAATAGTTAATGTTAGAAGTAATAACATTTAATTCTTTTCTTTAACTTTTTTGGTTTTCTTTCATTACAAAAAGAAAACGGAAATGTCTTCGAAGTAATTACTTTTTAAAATGCAGGTGGATATTTTTAGAGAACTGTTCTGGAGAGTAGTTAGTTGTTCCCTGGGGGGGATAGGGAGGTTTAGACAGTCGGAACGCAGCGCTGTCAAACACTGCTGTAATTTTGTGTGTCAATGTACATTTGACCAAAACCCCCTCTCACTAGTCTACGGTTTTTACCTTCTCCTAACCCAGCAACAGCAATAAATAAGTGCCAATTTTTATAAATTAAAAAGTTACAAGTATACTGGCATATCCCCTATAAAAATCAGATCAATCGAAGTTGCTTATGAGGTAAAACGTGAATTTCGACATCAAATCGTTTTTCCGTCGGAAAGCACTTAATTAAAAATACCTTGTTTTAAAGTCTTTCTATTTTCAGTTAAGTTCAATGAATTCCCATAAAACTATAAAATTTAAATTTGTAAGAAATTTTTATTACCAACATTTCTTCAAACAAATTTTGCTCAACATTCTCTCCAAAATTTACGTGTGTTTTTTTGTACGCGATTTTGCTCGAACATTTCTTTGAACATTTTGCTCAAGAGGCTCGTGTAAATGTTTGTCGGCATTTCAACATCAAAGGAAAGTTTGTCTGTGTAAATGCGCCTTAAAATAGAAAAGAGACTTAATTGCTATGCTTTCATGGGTATTGAGTTCGTTTTCAACACTCATTGTATCCTTTTCTTTTATATAGTGTGTTCTTGCTCTTGATAAAGAACACGATATATAAAAGAAAAAGATGGCATGAATTTCAAAAACGAACTCAATACCCATGAAAACAAAGCAAATATAAATTAAAAAGCTTTAACTTAAAAGTGATCAAAATAAGGTTAAATTTTAAACTTCTCCATATGCCTTAATCTTCTACTCCTTGCTTTTATGAATTGTATTCTTCTATTTACTATTTTGGTGTAGTTAATTCGAGAGTTAATTATAAATATTTAGTTAGAATTATAGTTAAGTTTAGTTTTGTCAATAAGAATTTGTATTAATCTTGGAGAATAAACCATGTGTAAGTATCAGTACAAATAATAATTTCCCATAAAGTTTAATAACCTGTTTTCCTAAAAATATTCTTTTTGATAAGATAATAATGAGCATTTTTGTTTAATGTTATTGTTATGAATTAACAAAAGATAACCTACCTTATTATTCATTTTTTTATATTAAAATCCAGATTAAAATAACATGGATAGAATTCGGTACAGGGAGGTAATGTAACAAAAACAAAAGGAAGATAAAAATATATAAAACTCCCTAGGGAGGTAAAGTGGAATTTTTTGGAAAATATAATTTTCTGATAAGCTGGTGGATAAATATATTTATTTTATCCAAAATCAAGTCCAAAAAAAGCTCTAGCACCCAAATAGCATGTCTGTTCCCTCTTTTTGGGGGCATTATTTTTAATGAGGTTTGGATCAAAATATTATACCTTGCATTAAGGGAGTGCACAACATACCTACACATTAGCTTCCTTAAAGTTTCCTGATCCTCTCTGCCCCTTTTGGTGAGCTCCCCTGAGTCTTTCTTATCTTGTGCCAAAAGTATTCACCGAGATATTCATTAATAAGAAAACTCTTGAGAAAACTCAAAAAAATCCTAAAAAAGTAATTAAAACCTTCAAAGCTTGCCCTCCACTTGGTCCCTCAAAGTGTGCATTAACATTTAATTCCAACTTCTCGTTAACATTTTCTTGGCTATGATGATGTTCACCTCCGTTTCTACATTTCAAAATATGTATAATTACTACGTTTTCATGGGAATTGAGTTCGTTCTGAAAACGATTTCAATCCGATACCGTCCATGAAAACGCCTGTTTTTCCAGTATTCAAATCGATTTCGATCTAGATCCGACCCTGAAAATTTTTAGGGTTGGATCTTATTGAGATCGAAATACCGATTTTTCATGAAAACGGGGATTGAGTTTACACATGCGTATTGCATCGGATTACCAGACAGCCGCCAAATTATATTTTATTGCTCTCACTCTTTTTGAGAGAGAGAGAGAAATAGAAGTGAAACTGTGGAACCCGCACTCTAAAATTTGGTGGAGTGTATAGAAAAAAGAAGATTAATAACATAACCTTACTTAAATAACTAAAGATTTAAAAAAAATTAATTATGGAAAATAAAAGAAATATTTGGCTCGAAAGTGTATATGCTATGCACATATGCCAGTCCAGCATTTCTTTCTTCAGTTCCACTTGCAAACAGAGTAGTAATTAAAAAAAAGTACCAAAACTCAAAAATGAATATTTGACAACTATGACATATGTCAGCTGCCAAATATCAAAATTTGAAAATCGTTTTCAAATCGATTTGAAAACCTGTCATGAAAACTCATAAAAAAAAAATTTTCAAAACATATTGAAAACGAATTCAATATCCATGAAAACATAGCAAATATAAAGTTAATTTTGGCAAAATTTCCAGGATTTATTGAGAAACTTTGTTTTGTTTATTTTCGTATGCATGCCATTTTTCAAAACATTAAAGATTACTTGCAATTTTTAAATTTAGATTGGAAAATACACAATATTTTTTATTTTGTACATTTTTTTCCTAGAGGGCAAGATTGTTTTTTTTTGTTAAAAAAAAGTTACGAGTAACATGGACAGCCCCTATCTTTTTTTAGTCATCTATTGATTAGGCTACCAATATTTTTTGTCTCTACCATGTACTAAATGGCAGTACCCTAGCTGAGTACCTAAACTTGCCTACCGAGCTAGGGAACCTTCACTCAAAGTGGCGGCAAAAGTAAATGACCGTTAAAATATAACCTCACTTTTTAGCATGGTGCCCACACAGAAAAAAAAGAAAATAAAAAACCACAGCACACCAAGAACTTAAAAACTCAAGTTATATTTACTTAGAGGCCTCCTCAATATTGAATTCTTCCGAGGTCACGTAGCAGCAATGTAAAATCCCAACAGAACAAAGAACTGCACTTTGGCGGTTAAACAAAGAAAACCACGTGAAATGCGGTACTTACATCAACAAAAAAGCCAAAAATTGAAATAAAAACACAAAATACACCAACAAAAACTAGTTTGAATCACAAAAAATGGTCAAAACATTTAAAAAAACTAAGCAAAAATCACGTTTTCAACCGGCATTCGAGTATCACTTTGTTTTGGTTAGTCTCTCACCGCACGGCATTTGTTTTCGAACTGACTGAATGTTCGGCCGCCTGCGACGGGCGGGATTTTTACCTCCCGCCACCGCTCAAGGCCCGTGATGCCGAACCCGAGCAGATGGTCGAGAGTTGAATGAAACAAAGCCGGTAAGGATGGGCAAAAACAGGAATCGTATTTTTTTAAGCTTTTATTCCAAGACATAGGTATGTATAAATAGAAAGGCCAACTTTTTTGTTTTTAATAATAAAATTTTGACGCCAAAAAAATTGTTTGAGGATATCAAAGTGCCCAAATAGATTTTTTCCATAAAGTATTGGAAAGTCTTGTTTTCTTCAATTTCGCGAAGAAAAGCGCCCCCAGGAAATTTCGCAGGTGGAATTTGAAAGGACTTGTTTTGATTCGAAAGCACTGTGCACACCAACGCGTGCCCTTTCTGTCTCAAAAAACGCACCACGTGCCGGGACTATAGAAATCAGAGCTCCTCTGATTTCTATGGCCGGGACATATTATATTAACTTCCAGTTGTTCGGGATGCATAAGTTGCCATCTCTAAAATTGTAAAACAAGGACAAAAACATTTAAAAATCCGGATAAATCCGGACATTGCTGTAAAAATTTGAAATATAGGTAACCAACTTATATGAAATCACGTCTTAAATCCGCCGCAGGCGAAAATTTTAAGAAAATTACATTAAAAACGTATTGTTTTACTCGTTTTAAATGTTTTTGACAAAAAATTACAAGCCATGATGTCATAATTTAAACAAATATGTAGTTCTAAAAAATTTAAATTTTTTGTAAAATATTTATTAAAACGTGGGTTGGGTTACATACAGACCGCTTCAAGCTACTGCGAACATAGGGGGAATCAAGTCCAATTTACTCTCCGTGCCGTACGACCGAGGTGAATTCAAAGCACGCTGCAGTGTTATCTTTTGGAAATTCATTTTGTTTTTATTATTTTGTTTTATTTCTGCCTTGCTCGAGAAACAGATGGGTAAGTTCTTAATTGAAATAATACATTTTTAAAACCAAAAATGGATGTCTACGAAGTTGCCGAAAAAGTGCAGATGGTCAAATCGTCATAACCCAACACACGTTCGATATTGGTCGAGGGAAAATTTGCATTTGTATTTTGACGTAAGAACACAGTATCCCCAAAAACTAAATGTTTGGGGGGGGGGTATTATAGGGGAACACGTAATTGGGCCATTTTTTATTAACGGCAATTGCAATTTGAATGGTCCTAGATACTGCAGCAGCACATTATTCCAACTGCTAGGCAGTTGTTAGGTGTAAGATTTGGTGAAACATGGTTTCAACAAGATGGTTGGTCCGCTCACAATGTTGGCCTTGTTAGGGAATATCTTGATAATGTATTTCCTAATCGGGTTATAAGTACACGGGGAACTATTTTACGGCCAGCTCGATCTCCCGATATTGCTCCTAATGACTTCTATCTGTTTTTGAAGAAGCTTTTCAAATTATCCCCCTAACATGCTTGGAAACGTTAGAGGGGGTTTTTATAGTAGGCTCGGATATTGTCTAGCCGAGCAAGAAGGACTTTTCGAACATTTGCTTTAATTTTTTTTTGACTGGGAGAATCTTTTTGGTTTTTAGAATGTATTATTTTATTTTGAGAACTTGCTTTTATTTTGTTTCTCCTTATTATTTTCATTGCAACACGTCGTCACTGATAAATCTGAGCAGTTGACAATAAAACGCTCTTATTTATCAGTGACAAAAAATAAGAAAATTACGTTATAAAAATTTGCGTATTTATTGACCAAATTCCGGTTTCATTGACTACGCTTCACACAGCACCGTGGTTAGAGGCGTACTAAATACCAAAGGAAAGTCATGCAAGTGGTGATGGCAAGCCTGAGTATTGGATGCTTCACTGATAGGCGTGCGGTGTCTCTGCATTTACTTACACTGGCAAATTAGACTTCTTCCGCCCTATGTTCGCAGTAGCTTGAAGCGGTCTGTATAGTTTCAATTATAGATTTATTGCCAACAAATTTTGAGAACACTGTACCTATAAAAAATGTAATTTCTTCTCGAATGCATTAAAAATGCCATTTCTTCTTTAATGCTGTTCCTGACAAAAATTAAACTAAAATTACAACAATCAATGACATTTTATCCAGGGTTTTCCAGTTTCCAGACTTTGCCAGGTTTTTCCTGACCAAAATAAAAAAAAATCTAGTTTATTTGACAAGCTAAATTTTTACGTCCCGAAAATGTTTTAAAGAAAAGGTAATCACAAGCATGTGAACCTAAATACCTTGCAATTTTTTTGCAATATAAGCATAACACAAAAGTTTACATATTGAAAAAAAAAAGGTGGGTTGAAGTGGGATCCAGTCTCAATTCTTCAAAAATGTTTCTTTTTTTTGTGCAATTTTTAAAGAAATGCAGTAACCTGAAAAATTCAGTCTACAACAAAAATATTTTGTTGTTGATTGAATTTTATTTAACAGTTCAGACTGCTCCGTTTATAGTTAAATTTCGTAAAAAATCATATATTTTATGGTTTCAAAATGATTTTTGAAGGCACAAAACCTACCGCGCTGCTTGTCGCAGAAATTCCGGACAATTTTCAAAAACCCACCCGGACGTCCCCGGACGCCTCCAAAACCCAAACATGTCCGGGGAAATCCGGACGGATGGCAACCCTACATAATCACGTGATGCGTTTTAAAGGCAGTCACGTAATGCATTTTTTGATGATAAAAGTTATACAGACCGCTTCAAGCTACTGCGAACATAGGGCGGAAGAAGTCTAATTTGCCAGTGTACGTACATGCAGAGACACCGCACGCCTATCAGTGAAGCAACCAATACTCAGGTTTGCGATCACCACTTGCATGACTTTCCTTTGGTATTTAGTACCCCTCTAACCACGGTGCTGTGTGGAGTGTAGTCAATGAAACCGGAATTTGGTCAATAAATACGCAAATTTTTATAACGTAATTTTCTTATTTTTTGTCACTGATAAATAAGAGCGTTTTATTGTCAACTGCTCAGATTTATCAGTGACGACGTGTTACAATGAAAATAATAAGGAGAAACAAAATAACAGCAAGTTCTCAAAATAAAATAATACATTCTAAAAACCAAAAAGATTCTCCCAGTCAAAAAAAAATTAAAGCAAATGTTCGAAAAGTCCTCCTTGCTCGGCTAGACAATATCCGAGCCTACTATAAAAACCCCTTCTAACGTTTCCAAGCATGTTGGGGTGATAATTTGAAAAGCTTCTCCAAAAACAGATAGAAGCCATTAGGAGCAAGATCGGGAGATCGAGCTGGCCATAAAATAGTTCCCCGTGTACTTATAACCCGATTAGGAAATACATTATCAAGATATTCCCTAACAAGGCCAACATTGTGAGCGGAACAACCATCTTGTTGAAACCATGTTTCACCAAATCTTACACCTAACAACTGCCTAGCAGTTGGAATAATGTGCTGCTGCAGTAGATCCAAGTATCTAGGACCATTCAAATTGCAATTGCCGTTAATAAAAAATGGCCCAATTACGTGTTCCCCTATAATACCCCCCCCCCCCCAAACATTTAGTTTTTGGGGATACGGTGTTCTTACGTCAAAATACAAATGCAAATTTTCCCTCGACTAATATCGAACGTGTGTTGGGTTATGACGATTTGACCATTTGACCATCTGCACTTTTTCGGCAACTTCATAGACATCCATTTTTGGTTTTAAAAATGTATTATTTCAATTAAGAACTTACCCATCTGTTTCTCGAGCAAGGCAGAAATAAAACAAAATAATAAAAACAAAATGAATTTCCAAAAGATAACACTGCAGCGTGCTTCGAATCCACCTCGGTCGTACGTCACGGAGAGTAAATTGGACTTGATTCCCCCTATGTTCGCAATAGCTTGAAGCGGTCTGTATATGCGCAGACGCTTCTTTGGTGGTTATAGTTATTTAAATACAAAAATCGAAAAAATACCAAAAACCTTTATCGCCCGTGGAATTGTCGTCCTGTCAAAGGTGATGCACAGATGCACAGATGGAAGTGGATAGAGATATTGAGAAAAGTTTAAATCCAAATATTGGCATGTTTTATGTGAGTGTGTAAGAATTACTTGTCAAAAAAGTCTAAATGTTATGGTAAGTGCAAAAAAATAAACTTTGACATTATCATGGAAAAAATTAAATATGCACAGGATGGTTTTAAAATTTTCAATTGTTAAAAAAATATGAGGAATACAACAGGTTTACGACCAAATAAGTACCGACAAAATTATATATTAAATATTTTCACAAATTAGCGATAGAAATAACTCGACTAATATAAAATTAATTAACAAAATTACAGACTTAATAATAAGTAGTATATAAATCGAGAAAAAAATCATACCTGCTTTTTTTAAACGTCAGCAGATATGTTAAAACAGTCAACTAAGTTGTAAGATTGATTAGCAATTTTTGTTATTCTTCATATCGCGTGAAGAGTTTTTCGAACAGTTGGTTTTTTTGAAAATGTTTCTGTTGATCTAAGGTTTACTTGAGGAACGTTTAGCATAAACAAAGATAGGATTTGAGGAGCGTTGTAATAAGAATTTATTATTTTATGCAAGAAAACCAGATCTGTTAGTTTTTTTCTGCATGATAGACTCAAAATGTAAAAGTTTTTTCGAACTGGTTCGAGATTATCGTCTGGAATAAAAAAGTTGCTCTTAAAGGAAATAAATTTTAAAAATGTGTTTTGGATATGTCCTATACGATTGACACACTAGCGCACCCAGGAATTGACTTCGGGGGGGGGTTAAGGATAAATAATGAAAAATACTTAATTTGAAGCAAACCCCCCCTCGGTGCGCCATTGATGGACATATAACACTACCAAAAGATAGTTTACCAAGAACAAAAGAATTATAAAGGCATGTAGTAGGTTTGATATCTTTTAAAGCAGCGTCCTTTCTAGAAACATATCCCAAAAGTCTGGAAGCATCCGAAGCAATCAGATCAATGTGCATGTCAAACATCAGTTTTGATTGTATTACTAGGTCAAGATCACGTATGTACTCCACCTTGGGTAAAGTGACATTGTCTATTTTGTAATCGTAACTAAAAATTTGTTTGTTTCTTGTAAAAGTTATTGTTTGACATTTTTTTATATTTAAAAATAAGTTGTTTTCGTCACAAAATAATTCTAAATGGTTAAGATCACTTTGAAGTTTATGACAGTCTCCAATACTTTCAACCATTCTATAAAATGTTATGTCGCCGCGAATTTACCAAATTCACAATTTTGAAAACAGGATTTAAGAAGAGAACCCTGTGGAACGCCAGACAAGGGAGAAAAAGGCTCAGAACAGAATCCCTGGAGCGAAACATATACTTTCCAATCTTTAATGTAGGAATCAATCCATGTCAAGAAAACACTATCTACACTGACCTCAGCTACCCTTTTTAATAAAATGATATGGCTTATCTTATCGAATGCTTTGCTGAAGTCAGTATAGATGTCCATTTGCTCATGCAGGTAGTTAGTAAAAGTAAGTAAGTTTGTGTCAATCGATCGCCCCTTAAAAAATCCGTGCTGCTCGACAGCAATTATATTTTTTACTAGGTTAAACCAACACCTGCTTAACTAAAAAGCCAGTTAACTGTTTTTTTATTTAGTATCCTTTAGCCTACTATAGCGGCCATGTTGACACCCAACTGACAGAAAATCCATGTTCTACCTGTCAATTTGGTTATAAAAATGGCGGCAATATTTGGCTAAAGGGTACTGAAGAGATAAGAGTTAACTGGCTTTTTAGTTGAGAACGGTGTTGGTTAAAGAAATATTCGAAAATTATTTTTTCTCGGAATTGATGCATATATGATTTCTGTTTGACACTGTTTGTTTTAAAACTTGTCACCCTGAGTAAGTGAAACGACATTAGTAGTTTTCATAACTAGTGGCTAAAATAGTGCTTTTGTTACAAGCGAAATAACGAACGCAGCGACGTATTTAAAAACGCAAGTAAAAAAAAGTACAGTTTAGCCGTGAGTTGTTAACACTATTTTGTTTTAATACCTTTATTAAAAAAAAAACAGGAAATACTTTTAAAAATCTCGAACGAAGAGCACTTCTCGCAACACACCATCTTTACACTACAAATCAAGGCGGCTGGTAAATGAAATAACAATGGTTTCCATAGCGATGTGCCTTTTTAATCATTGACAGTTTGATATTTGGACGATTTTTTTAAATTATTTTTTCGTAAATACTTGGTGAAAACTGGCGGAAATGGCTTAATTTTTAGGCAAGAATAATTAGATTTTTTCAATATTACTATTTTCCGCTATTTCTCTTTAATTTTGGGTAAAAAACAGACAGAAATCTTTTTTTGCGCCCGTTAGACAGTTACTAAAATCATGTTTTTGATGAAGGTAAAAAAAAAATTGTGTAATGTGAGCTACACTTGACCTGGTAGGTCCTGACAGGACTTGGCAGGACCTCAAACTATATTCACTTGGGTTTTTGAGATATTTGTGTTTTAAATAACGATAAGTCGACAAAAAAAACTCAAAAAAAAAATGAAACATACCCACCCGTTGCTAACTCGAAAGCGCTGTGAGATTTTTGATGTTGCCCATCTCTACTAAACCCAAACAAACGAAAAGAACTGACTACAAAGTCTGGAACGCAAGCACGGCGGATCCCTCCACATAAAATAAAACTTCGTCTCTCATTCTAACTAAAGGGATAATATTCGAAATAAGGGGATGGTTGTGTGTAGCAGCCAAGTTACCTTATCACACCCCTCTATAGAGACACTGTAATAATATTTGTCTCGCCAGACCTAAAATCGCACTAAACCCTATATCTCACAAGCATGATACCGCTAGCTCAAATATATCTGCATATTAATGGATCATATCGCAAAAACAAG
Organism: Oxystoma pomonae; assembly: GCA_963921995.1. Taxonomy (NCBI): domain Eukaryota; kingdom Metazoa; phylum Arthropoda; class Insecta; order Coleoptera; family Brentidae; genus Oxystoma; species Oxystoma pomonae. Next base: position 98,641,303 of record OY998167.1, read on the forward strand.
TGACACAAATTCATAGGATCTCATAACAAAAATTCGATGAGAAAAAAAAGGGTCAGAGTAACAATAATAGCTATTGCCCGTGAATTCGTTGTCGTGGATAAAACAAAAATTGTATACAGGGCCTCTAGTACACATTAGTCCAACTCAACACCAAGCCGTAAAACGTCCTTCCGGTTTTCGAAAAAAGTCACTATACACTTTTTGGGCGTTATTGTACAAAAGCTGATAAAAATTACCGATAATTTTTGTATAAAACGTGTTTTTTTTTTATATTTGCAAGAATTTGTTTGCATATTTTCGCGAAAAATCCCGGGAAATTTTTTAAAATATAAAAAAACCGAGTAATGCAATTTGCAACCAAAACACGTTGAATAAAGAAATTTTCGAACTCGAGAAACAAGAAACAAAAGTAAGCAAAGTGTAAAGAAATGAGAATATTGGTTGTACTTGGCTCCCTAAAATTTAAAAAAAATGTGAATTTTTGAAATAAAATAGTTATTTACCTAACAAGTGCGGAAAGTGGTACTTTTCCGCACGCGGGGCAGGTGTACGAACGACGCGAAGTTCGGGCAAGCCGTCAAGGGTGGAAAAGGTATTTTCCGCAAGAGTTAGGTAGAATGTTTTTCCTACGAGGGTTTTTTTTTCATCTTATTTATCAAAAAATGGCAGTTTTCACAACTAGTGGCTAAAATAGTGCTTTTTTTACAAGCGTTGGTTTAAAGAACGAGCGCAGCTAGGTATTTAAAAACGCGAGTAAAAAAAAGCACAGTTTAGCCGCGAGTTGTGAACGCTATGTTTTTTAATACCTTTATCAAAAAATCCAAGGAAAACAGGAAAATGCTTTTCAAAATCTTGAATGAAGAGCACTTCTCGCAAGACACCATCTTTACACTATAAATCAAGGCGGCTGGTAAATGAAATAACAATCGTTTCCATAGCGATGTGTCTTTTACTCGGTGACGTTCATTGTTGCAACATTTTAATGATTTTTTTTCAATATAACTATTGTCCGCTATTTCTCTTTAACTTTGGGTAAAAATTGGACAGAAATCTTTTTTTGCACCCGTGATCAAAAAATAAAAAGTTTTTTTGCATCGGTAACCAAAAAGGCCATGCTTTAGTTATCTGCAGACAGTTACTAAAATCATATTTTTGATGAAGGTATTAAAAAAAAAAGTTTTTAATATATACGCAAAGATTTTATAATACTGCTACAAAATCACACATAGGATCGAATAACTGGTCCTAAGTATCTTTATTGTTTACAATACAAATGTTGTGCGGAAAAGTAACTTTTCACCACGTGCGGAAGAGTTACTTTCCCGCACGATTTTTTTAGCACTGCGCCTGCATGTGACTTTTAAGTAGGTACCGATAGCTAGTAATTTGATTTAAAGTATATTTTGAATTAAAATAATGTCCTTTAAAGTGAAAATCGTGCGGAAAAGTACAACTTTAAAAACGAAAAATCGTCCGGAAAAGTAACTTTTCCACACGCTCGTAGGAAATCTATATTTTTGTGGCAGATTCATAACACTGAAACTACTTTTCTCGGTTTTTCGCCACTAAGTTACGGAAATTTATTATTTATTTTTTAAGAAATTTCCTTAACTTGGTGGCTAAAACCCCAAAAAAGAAGTTTCAGCATTAAATTTTTTATCTCTCATTCAGAATTATGGCAGAGCCATGATGGTAATTTAAGGCCTAAAATATTTTAGAATAATTTAAGGGGTAACGTTTTCGTTTGACCATTTTTTTCTATGTTTTTACATTTTTATGCCATGATTTTGCTCACATTTTAAAGGTTTCTTTCCAAACTTTGGATTTCTAGAATAAAACACTTACTTTTTTACTATTATTCACTGTTTTTTTAGCGAGAGAGGGCAGAATTTTAGAGGAAGTTGGAGATAATTTAGTGAAGTGCAAAGTATTTTAGATAACGATGGAGATCTGTTATAATTGATCGCCTATAATAAAAACATTAGCGTTGCCCGATCAAATTATTTTAGGGAGATTTTGCTTTTAAATAAATTTGAATGATATCCTCTTTATACTGAAAATATATAAAAAGAAGATTTTTTATGAATAATTTTGCCAAAAAATGTTAAACTAAATAAATATATATATTTATTAATGATATATTTTATGATAATATGGTAAATAAAGAATTTCAGGAAAAATTGGTTTAGTGTTATGGCAACAGCGTAAAATAATTTTTCCCACAGTGCATATTATTTTTATTTTCCATTTTTCTTCAAAAAATCTCTAATATTTTTTATTTTTTAATGCTCAAAGTGTATATTAAGCATTAGACTAGTATATTGACTTCTTTTTTTTCATTAAATCTTTTTCTTAAAATCTTTAAAATTAACGAAAAACATACCTTAAATATTTTAACACCTAAAGATTTTAACAGGTATCAAACTAAATTTTTTAGGGTTCATCATGGCTCGATACCTCCGACATGGAGGCCAGCCAACACCTTCCGTTTTAGTACCCTTTTACACGTATGCCGCCGTCATTTTTGACACTGGTGACAGTTATTACATCAGTTAGTTGTCAAAATGGCCGCTATATACGTTCAAAGCTCACTAAAACGCTAGTAGATGGAAGACCTATTAAATATCGGAGGCATCGCATGGCTCTACCATAAAAAATCAAAATTATAACAATGTAATTCTGACGTCTAAATTATAAATTGTGTAATCTTTTCAATTTGTATGCTTTTGACATTGACATTGATTTGACTAGCTTCAATCAGCTTAAAAAATTAATTGGTAGGAAATTAAGAAATAATTGATTTATTTTAGCCTGTTTATTATTTTAATTAGTAAGTGATATCTGTAATTGTAGTAGAAATATAACTAGGGCAAAAAATATTTTTGGAAATTTTGTCTGAAGCCAATTTTTTAAGAAAAACAGGAGTGCCTAGCGTAGTAAAAGAATTCATTAGGAAATCTTTTATGCACATGTTATGTTTTGGTAAAGTTGTTAAAAGTTTATTTAGGTAGTTGCTAAAAAGTTGATTTTGATATATTTATTTATTTAAATAATACCATACTTTAATAACAATTTATGCTCATTTAAAATTTTGACAGGTCGACTGTTTTGAAACTATAAATGTCAAAAATGACAATTATCTCCGGGATATCTCCAGATGCAATTTTCAAAACGGACGCAATTTCCACTTATTAATTTTCGTGTAAAATTTACAGTTAAATTGACACTAGGGAAATTTCCAGTTAAATTTGCTCAAGGGAAATTTCCGCTGTAAGCCCAACTAGCAATTTGTCAACGACTCAACGTTGTAGTACATTGCATGGCAAGGTTGAGTAACAACGTTTACTTTTACTTAAACACGGCCCTTTTTTGCACTAACTTGGTGGATAATTTTTTGGTGGAGTCAACGATGCGATGCCGACTCGGGAATCTGTTAAAATGTTAGTTAAGTGTGCAGTTATTTGTTCAAAAATTATATTTATTACCTAAACTAATAAATAAATTATTTAACTAAAAAAATTAACTATTTCTATAAGATATTTTACATCCAATACTGAAATATACAGCGTTGGCCATTTAAAAGGGTGCACCTGGATTTGTTCGAAAAACTGTAATACGTCGAGCTTGAAATTCGAAGAGTAGCGAACAACTTTAATATTAAAGCAGCTTTTAAATCTAGTAATACAATTCGAAGCCTTGTTAGTAAAACAAAATAAGGAATGCATTTACCAAGTTCCATAGGCGAAACAAAAAGACCACTATCTGTTAAGCTTAAGGAACATCAAACGAATACCCAAAGAGGTGAAAAAACGAAATCAGGAATCGCCGAACATGGCATGGCATGGCATGGTCAAAACAACACCGAATGAATTGGACAGAAGCAAAGGTTTCGCAGAAGGAGTCACACTGGAAGAAACGAAAATTCCTTGAAGCTGCCTTTATTGGGCAGAATCAGGGTATTTTCAATAAACCAAGTGTTGACCTTCCAAATATTTGGAAGCCCGTCCTTGGGCGGAGCCAACTTCTTAAACTTCACGATTGAGTGATTTCCCACAGTATATAAATACGGAAGCCTTAGGAACTGATTGTAGTTTGCACCTGAAGACAATCAAAGATTGTACTGATCGAAACGTCGCGTATAAATAAAATATAGACAATGGAAGTCCAAAACACAGAGTTAATAAAATGTGTTATTTCCATATAACTATGAGATACTATAAGTGCCCAAATGCTCCAAAATGTGTAACGAAAATAACTTTGAAAAGCAAAGGAGAAAATTCAAGATCGCGGTTGGCTTTGAAACTGTTTGGGTCACCAGGCCATAAACCAAAAGTCTACTGCGCATGCACTTACAAATCCATGCCGACGCGCCTGCCCGTTTACACTCTGCGTTTATCGGTTTTTTCCAGGCCAACTTGATTGGGAGAGTTATTATCGGTACGCATTTTTCTCGGGAAAAGCAAGGGTAGGGCCGTTATAGTATCTTATAGTTATATGATTATTTCGGTGCGAGTTTTAGCCGGTTTTAGCACATGAACCAAATATTCGGTTTGTTTTCCAAACTAACAACGTGTGCATATAGTTGACCGTAAAAGCAAATAATTTTGGCCTACCCCTATTTTCGTATACAAGGTGTTTCAAATTCGATGCTCACCATAGGGATCTCCTAAACGGTAGGAGATACGAAAACGTTTAATTTAGGGCAAAGATGCGCGATTTGATGCTTTGCTCAAAACTAAAAAAAGCTTACGAAATCCGGGTAGTTCCGGAGAGAAATTTTAATTTTTAGTGTTTATTTTCCTGCGCCTTTATTCTTAAAGCTGTCAAAAAACGCTTAAAACTTTCTAGAAGCACTTTTTTAAGATCTGCCTAATGACGGTTTATTTTTGCCTATATACACGTGCTTTTTTTTGTGTTCCTTGTGGGATGCTCATCCAAGTTTGAATTTTCGTTATTTCCACCCAAGATCTTTTGATCTTTTGTTTTTTAGTTTCTTTTCGGTTGAAGTAACTGATTAATCATCCCACAAGGAACACACAAAAGATCAAAGCGAAAAGAGAAATGATCGAACGATGTTTCGCCCTGGGTAACCAGCGTGGGCTCATCAGTAGTTTCTTTTCGGTTGAAGTAACTAATTTGGAGGTTTCTTAACTTTTTTGTTTTAATTGCCTTAGGAGCTTAATCCTACTGGAAATATTAACACGCCAGGACGAATTCGTATCGGGTAACTTGGATAATTGCCATTTGTGAGTGGTTCAAGGTTGGAAATCAAAGTGTATGATGGTGTTTAATGATGTATAGTGGATAGTGACCAGTGAAACTACTGATGAGCCCACGCTGGTTACCCAGGGCGAAAAATCGTTTGATTATTTCTCTTTTCACTTTGATCTTTTGTGTGTTCCTTGTGGGATGCTCATCAAAGTTTGAATTTTCATTATTTCCACTCAAGATCTTTTGATCTTTTGTTTTTTAGTTTCTTTTCGATTGAAGTAACTGATTTGGAGGTTTTTTTTAAACACTTTCAAAATTACAGTGTTTTTTGTGGTTTTGTTTTAACAAAATAATTTTTGCCCATCATTTTAAAAATATGTTCTTATTTTTTTTTTATTCGAAAGTTCTTATTTATAAATGCTACTTACTGATATATTCATATGGAGCCGTGCACAAATTACGTACCGGTAATATTGCCAATTTTTGATCCCCCCTCCTCCGTGTAACGTTTTGTAACGGTTGGGCGAACCACCCCCCTAAAGACCCCGCTCCCTTTAAGTATTCCTTTCTCCGTAAAAAAAGGTTTTATTTTTTATTTAGTTCATTAAAAGTGAAAAACTAACATCATAATAAGGTTCTATAATTGTCAGTATAAGAACAAAGTACTAACAAAATGGGGAACATCAAATATGTAGTCATAACAAGAAAATTAAAAACCAATGGTAAAATTCAGAAAGACCTCTATTCTTACATTGAATTACTAGAAGGAGCTTTTTTTAAGACCTAGGGCAGGGTGTTTGAGTTCAACATCTTCATCCCAGTTGTCATGTTAACCTAATACGTTTTCCCCTGTTTTTAATATTATTTAAAATACCTTCAATAATTTTTAGTTCCGTTTAATTAAATGGTCTAGATATAATAATAAAAATCTATGTTTCTATTAAAAAAAAACTAAAAATGTATTCAAGTAGGATGTACAACTATAAAAATAAGAAAATGATGCTATGGAAATCCCTATTTACACAAAATTAAGGACAAGCTGGCAACACAGATTTCCTGCCCTTGTTTACCAAGAATGGCCAAATTTGACGAATTCTAACCTAATATTTGGTTAATATTTTAATTTAACGTACCTGTGAAACGAAATACTGCGGTCCCCCGGCTTCTGTTTTAACTTGCATATAATAATACACTTCGGAACCATTTTTCGCCACAAACTTTTCACAAAAATATCAAAAAAACACCATTGACAAGTGCTGAAACTTTCACTTTCAAAACAATAATGACATTCCAGGAAAAATCGAGAAACCGCAATAAACAATCAATGTTGCCACGTTTACTACAAAAGAAAATATTTAAGGAAAACACATGTGAAGTTTTCAAAAAACTTCGAAAGTTTTAAATAGGTTGTTTTTCAACATATATCTTAAACCTAATTAATTAATTAATAAATAAGCGTCAAAACCTAATCCAAATTTAATAAGTTTTTTGTTGCATAATTCTGTTATTAAAATTGGCAACACAGATTTCTTTCTCCCCTTTCCCCACTGTAGATGTTGCACTCAAACAACCAGTGGAACCAGACAGACCACTAGTAGTTCAATGTTCTAAGCTTCTATTCTTGTTACGTAACGTTGTCGCAACCCTTCCCCATACGTAACGTTTTGTAACGCTTCGGATCCCTCCCTAATGACCGTTACATAATAATTTATGCATGGCCCTTATGACAGTTAAAATCTAAATATTTTGTTTATTAAAATAAGTTTATAAGATTTATGATTTGAAAACAAACAAAAAAACGAATTTTCAAAATTTTAGGACAAAATATTTTGTTAAACAAAACGTCAAAAAAAAACTGTAATTTCTAAGATGTCAACAAAAGTACAGCAAGCCGATTTCCAAAATATCGTGAGTAGTAAAAGGCAAAATTGAATTTGGACTGATGATGGTCAATTAAACCAAAACATCAGGTGACTTGTCAAAATAGGGTTGCACCATATTGTTTGTCATCATTTATGAACCAAACGACCAGAAAAAAAGCTCATGTTCGGAAAAAATGAACTTGACAATGCTCCTGTCACAAAAACGGGCCTGTCGTTTGGTAAATTTTAAAAAAGTCCATGTAGAAAGTTAAAAGAAAAATAAAAACTGAATTAAAAATCCGGTTTTTTTCTCCGAAACTAGCCGGATTTCGTAAACTTTTTTTAGTTTTGTGCGAAGCACTAAAATGCACAACTTTGTTCTAATTTAAACCTTTTCGTATCCCCTACCGTTTAAGAGATCCCCATGGTGAGCGTCGAATTTGAAACACCCTGTATACAGGAAGTTTTAGGGGACTTATATAAGTAGGCTTTGGGAAGGTTGAGTAGCACGAAAGTTTAATGAAGAGACAGGCTCCAATTAATAGTGTAGGGCTCATAGTTTCCCAGATAAATCCGTTTGGCCCGTTATTAAACTATCCATCTGGTGGCCAGTTCTTGGACTATCCATCCGGTGGTCAGTCTTATCGGACCATATAACTATGAGATAATACAATGGCGTAGCCAGGGGAGGGTTAACCCCCCCCTCAGGAGGTCCAACCCAATCTAAAATAAATTCATCATGATCAAAGGCCCCAGGGAGAGTTATAGCCCCCACTTTTTTGACCCTTTACTCCGTTTTGTGACTTGTATTTGGTGTGATGTCTTAAATTTTAAAAAATTTGTGTGCGGTGCTATGACGTCATTAATTGTTACAATTTTAGTTTAATTCAAAGCAATTTTTCTCACCAGCATTCAAAATATGTAATAAATGGCATTCTTAGTATAATTTTTCTTAAAATTTTCATATGCGGCGCATTTATGATTTGGCAACAAATTTATATGTACCATCGCAACCAATCTACTTTTTCAAAAATATTTTACAAAAAACCATCCAAAATTTTTAAAGAATTCTTTTTTTTTATCGTCAATATTTTGGCCTGCGGCGCTATACCAATACTAAATATTATTACAATTTTCTTTAATTTTAAGCTATTTTTTTGTCAACAACATTTAAAACGCGTAAAAATAGCATTTTAGGGTAATGTTTTCAACATTTTTGCCTGCGGCGCATTTAAGGGTTAATTTTTAAAAAAATATGCCAATGAGACTAGACTTTTAAAAATCAGTATTTTTGTTTCATATACACACCAACTCAACACCTATTAAACCGCCCGTCTTCCCTCCCTTTAGTTCAAGAGTTCAAGCAATAGGCACCTACCTAATTTTTAAAAATTTGCCATAGGTAGGTAGTTGAGTCTTATTAAAGGGTGAACCCCCCCCCCAGAGCCGATTTCTGGCTACGCCACTGGATAATATAATGGCCTAAGTGTCGCAAAATGTCGCAAAATGTGTAAAAACTCAGGTTTGGCCAAGGCCAAAGGCTCAAAATCTACTGCGCATGCCTGAGGCAGCCTACTCGCGCCCAGGGGGTATATTCTTGAATCGAGAGAAGATTTGATCCCAGGGAGTCAAATTCTCTCGCTACTATGCGTCTCATTGGTCCAGATCTTCGGTTTCAATCGGTTTCTCTCACTTTTGCCCGATAGTGATCGAAAGTAATCCTATTGGTCTTGACTAAGAGAATTACTTTCGATCAATATCGGGCAAAAGTGAGAGAAATCGATTTAAATCAAAGATTTGGACCAATGAGATGCATAGTAGCGAGAGAATTTACTTCCTGGGATTTTCTCTCGATTCAAGAATAGACCCACTGAGAAGAGTTTTTGGATCTGAATTTTTTCCAGGCTAACTTGATTGGTAGAGTTATTATCGCTACGGCTTTTTTTTTCGTAAGAGAGCCGTTACAGTTATTATACTTTGTTTATACGGGTCCCTTAAAGCGCTTTTATACAGAGCGCTTCAGGCTACTGCGAACATAGGCCGGAAGAAGTCCAATTTGCCAGTGTACGTACACGCAGGAACACCGCACACCTATCAGTGGAGCAACCAACACTCAGGCTTGCGATCACCGTTCGCGGATTGCGTTTAGTACGCCTCTAACCACGGTGCAATGTCAAGTGTAGTCCATGAAACCGGAATTTGGTCAATAAATACGCAAATTTTGATAACGTTTTATTTTCAAGGAGAAACAAAATAAAAGCAAGTTCTCAAAATAAAATAATACATTCTAAAAACCAAAAAGATTCTCCCAGTCTTCTAACGTTTCCAAGCATGTTAGGGGTGATAGTTTGAAAAGCTTCTTCAATTTTAATCCGAAGTTCTTCCAAATTATTAGCCCTTTCATGTCCGTAAACTTTATTTTTGATATAACTCCACAGATAGAAGTCATTAGGAGCAAGATCGGGTGATCGAGCTGGCCATAAAATAGTTCAACATTGTGAGCGGGACAATCATCTTGTTGAAACCATGTTTCACCAAATCTCACACCTAACAACTGCCTAGCAGTTGGAATAATATGCTGCTGCAGTAGATCCAAGTATCTAGGACCATTCAAATTGCCGTCAATAAAAAATGGCCTAATTACTGTGTTCTTACGTCAAAATACAAATGCAAATTTTCCCTCGACCAATATCGAACGTGTGTTGGGTTATGAGGATTCAAGAATGGAAAAGTGCTTTCATGTGTGAAAAGAATAGATCTCAGAAAGTTTTCATCATGATTAGCCCTTTCCATCATTGATTCGCAAAATTCCATACGACGATAGTTGTCCTCCGGAAAAATTTGATGCGTTTTTGACGCTTTGTAAGAATCATAACCATTCTTTTTGAGAACACGTAAGACCTGAAGACGTATCAACTGCTTCGGCAATTTGGTGGCTAATTAACTAACTTTCGATTTTCCTCCACTGCAACGCAAATCATCACATCTCGTACTTCCTGGTCGTCATTCAAAACAGTGGGTTTTTAATGGTTTCTTGGCGCTACACAACCAAACTTTTCAAACTGCACAAACTTAAACTAGGTTCTGGGCGATTTACAAAATTCTCCAAAAAAAGTTCTTGAATAAGTCTCAATGGTCTACCTTCGTAGTACCATTTGACCATCTGCACTTTTTCGGCAACTTCATAGACATCCATTTTTAGTTTTACAAATTTATTATTTCACTTAAGAACTTACCAATCTGTTTCTCGAGTAAGGTAGAAATAAAACAAAATAATAAAAACAAAATACATTTCAAAAAGATAACACTGCAGCGAGATTCGACCCCACCTCGGTCGTACGGCACGGAGAGTAAATTGGACTTGATTTCCCCTATGTTCGCAGTAGCCTGAAGCTCATCGTATAAGGACGGTTTGAAAATGTTGTCGTATAAACACCACTTAAACCGATTTAAGCACTAAATCGATTTTATTTTAAAGCGATTTAAGAAAGTGGTTTATCGCGTAAAAAACTATTTAACTTTAAAACGCTTTAGCGCATTTCTTCTGACCTCAATAAATACTCAACCCTGGTTTTCCGAAAAATCTGTTGTTAACTAATTTGTTTTGTTTGTTTTTTCTTTAAACTGACATATTTAACGACACTTAATGGAGCGATTTTATTTAAAACCGTCCTTATATAAAAGCGGTTTTAGGTGCGTATAAACGTAGTAATGTCTCATAGTTATATGGTATATTGTAATATAACGACATTCAACAACTAGATTTTTCTGGCGCAAAAACAAGTGCTCCATTCCTAATCGTAACCCTAACACACTTTAACAAGAGCAATGCCCTCTTTTCTTTCTTAGACGAGAGAGTAAAAAATTATGGATAGCAGACAAAGGATATTGTAAAACAAAAAAAAACGATGTGGTAATAAAGAAAAAACGATGATGACGGGTAATAGGGGCATACTGTTCAAAGGGATAAAAAAATAAGATCAAATGTTTCGCAGGGTGCTGAAAACGATATGCAGTTTTTATTAATTTCATGAGACTATAAGACCGTTGTCAAACAGCTGTTTTTACAGATATTTTTTGGTTGTTCCAAGGTTGTGAACGGCATTTGATACTACAATATATATATATATATATATATATATATCTATATCTATATAAAGGGTGGGCCAAAAAATCTTGCGTACTTTTGAATTTGCTATAACTTTTGATGGAATCGGTGGAATTTAAAATGTTTTGACTTTTTGGAAAGACAAGACATGAGCCTTTTCCGATCCGGTCCAAAATTTGACATTTCTGAAAAATCCAAAATGGCGGACGGTTTTAAATAACGGTAAATTTTCACCCCCCCCCTCGGAAAAAAAATATGTGCGGTACTGGAGAAAATCTAAGTCATTGTGACAAAAGCCTTATGTATTGTCTCTATACCAGTGCATTACTTAATTAAATCGGTTAAGAAATAAAAAAAATATGGGCTTTTATATAGAGTGGAGTTGTTTGCTGTAACTTTAGATGGAATATTATAAATTTTGAGCTTTTAGGAAGTACAAGACTTAAGGCTTTTTTGTTGTGGTTTCAAAATTAACAATCCTCAAAAATCCCCCCCCCCTCTTCCCCGAAAAAAAATTATTCTGGTACCTATACTGAACAAAATCTAAATTAATGCGACAAAAGTTCCCTCGTTGCTGCATATATAAAGGTATCACTAAATTAAATCGGTTAAGAAATTAAAAATTGATCATGAAGTATGGTAACATAAACTAAATGCCCTTTTGCTTTGCCTGTTTCTGCATATGGGAAAATGTCGCAGATTTTATTAGGCCCATTGAGAAACAGCCCCGATTTGAATCTGGTAGATTGCCATTATTGGGGAGATTTATAAAAAGAAGTGTACAGAAATGGCGACATTAACAAACTGTGTCAAGGCATCACAGAGACCTATCGAAGTTTGCCCCAAAGAAACATTACCAATGCTTTTAATAAATGGTGCAACGATTTGCGTATACTGTCTTAAGAACACATGGGGATCAGCCCCATCTAGATTATTATACGTTAACTAATGGTTATTTTTATTTAAAAGTATAAGTGTGCAAAAAAAAATATAAAAAATATAAGTGTTTGATGATTAATAACAAAGTAAACTCTAGCTAAAAAATCAGTAGTTTAAAACCACAGCAATTTTTTAAATTTTATTACAAGTCACAATTTTTATTGAAAATGTTGGAAATGATGACACTAACTTGTTTACTTCTTAACAGAGTTAAACAAGTGATACCTCGATATACCTAGCAGTGATGGGGGTAGCCTTGATTTTGTTTTGTTACTTTTTAGGGGAGTGAAATTACCCAACGGTTAAAGCGTATTAAAGCTGTCCGCCATCTTGTATGAAAAATGTAAAAAGATTTAAAATCAAGTAATCCGATTTATAGTTAAAGCAATTGCAAAAACTGCGATTTTGAATAACCACTTATTTCAGGGATTTAAAGTTTTCTTATCTCTTAACCGATTTAATTAAGTAATGCCTTGGTATAAAAAGCATTCATAAGGTTTTTGTCGTAATGACTTAGATTTTTTCCAGTGCCGCACTTATTTTTTTTGCAGGGAGGGTGAAAATTACCCGATATTTAAAACGGTCCGCCGTCTTGGATTTTCGCAAAATGTCAAATTTTGAACCAGATCGGAAAAGTCTCATGTCTTGTCTTTCAAAAAAGTTAAAAAAAATTTGAAATCGAGCTATTCGATCAAAAGTTATAGCAAATTAAAAAGAGTGCAAGATTTTTTGGCCCAGCTTATATATATGTGTTTAGAGGATGTTGCAAAAGTTGAAACGAAAACAAAAAAGAAAGCAATAATTTTGCACTAATTTGCAAACGCAAGTTTTAATGATTTATCATCTTCTACAAGAAATAAAAGGGTTAATTTTACACCACTTTTTTAAAATTTTGTATCCCTCTTCAGAGAGTTCCTGAGCAACCGATCGATTAGTTATAGACCTCCCAAGCTTTTCGAAAAAAAAATATCTGCTATTAATTCGAAAAAGTTCATTTTCGACCAATTTGAACCGCTATTTTTAAATTTTGTTCTCCTCCCAGAAACCGAGGAATTTTGCAAAAATTTCAAGGCTATCTTCTACATTCGCTCAATATGAAAAAGTCCAAAAACATAGCAGATCGTGCTGCGTACACTTTTTAGCCATCCATCTATAATATGTAGGCTAATATTGGGATCGTCAAAAAAAAAGTTTTTCTATTTCCACTAAAAATAAAGTAACTTATTTTTAAATGGTGTCTGTCTGTCTGTCTGTAACACGATTACTCAAAAACCGCTTCACCGATTTTTATCAAATTTTGCACAAAAATTCTCTGTCACCAGACGCACAGCTGATTAGTTTTTGATGGGGGTGGGGGGTTGGCAAGAGGCTAGGAGGGGTATTAAACTTTAAAAAAAATTGTTTTCACACTATCATAGATAATTGCATTTTCAACCAAAAAGAATAATTAAAAAAAATTGTTTTTTTTTTAAGATTTTATGGATATCCTACTAATATAAGTCCTTACTTTCTCCTTAGAAATATGCTGACCAAGTGACAATGAGAAAAAAATATCCGCCTCTTACATGTCTCTGGTATACAATTTTCACATAATTGACAAATCGCCATCAACGATTTGATGGTATAATTTTTAGTCTCCAATAAAAAAATAGATTGTGAAACAAAGGAACGGTCGAAACACAAACAAAATAAGACTTAAGAGACAAAAAAAAAATAAAAACCCAGAACGGCGGGTAGGTAGGTATAGAAACAGTTGAACCGTGTTGAAGACCAACGTCTTCTTGCAAAGGTTCATGGCCTTCTTTAATCGTTTGAATTCTTGGGAAATATATGTGCGCAGTTCTTACGTCCTATGGATTATTATTTTTACATTCTTATTATTTATTTTTATTTATATTGTTTTTTAATTGCCCGCAATTTCCGCGCATTATTGAGATCAGAAAATAACACCACTGGGTATATGACACAAACATATGGCTTTTATTTAATATAATTAGATATTTATTATAGATATTTTTCTCCGCAAATGCCAATATTTTCTCTATCTCAAAATTATGATTTATACGCGAATTTTTCGAAAATTTTTCCGGAGTCCCTTAATATAAATACCTAGTTTGGTTTTTGTCGTGTTTAACAATTCGTTTCCTCCACCGTTTTCTTTAAAAATTTTCTTGGTTAGATCACAGTGTAATATAATCTAATATAGCATTAGTAGTCTGTGGTTGGTTGTTAAAATTTTTATTTAAAAAAACTTTTAAAGAACAATATTTTATTAAATGCACTCAAAAGTAGAAAATAATTTTTTATCTTTTTTATACCATAATAAAAGCGATGGGCGCAAATTAAAAAAATTGATGATTTACCTAAGAAACAGTTTTATTACTCTAGGACATTTTCAAAAAAGGCTTGGCAAGCACGGCAATCTCATCCGTTCTCAGCTTTTTTAGATGGAAGCATTAGGTTTATCATTCACATAGAAGAAAAATTTAGTTCTTCTTTTGTAGTTCTCTCTTTGCCACCGTTAAGTTAAAATTTTTAATTTGCGTCAATTTCATCACACTATATTGTTGTGTTGTCACCGCAACTATATAAGCATGCCAAATTTGAAGCCGATCGGATGTCGGGAAAATGGTCAAAATTACTTTGCAAGATTTCACCCGAACAAACATACATATTATATAAATTACCTTGCAAGTTAATTAAAAGCTTGTAAAATAAGATTCCTTTTGCTGAACTACCTTGTGGTAAGTATCAAAGAACGACCTACCCATGCACCTAACCCGAAATAATTAACATTTTTATCCAATATAAGTAGAGCAAAAACCAATAAGGTCCAAATAAAAAAGAAAAGATCAAAAGATCTTGGGAGGAAAGAACGAAATTTCAAAATTGGACGAGTGTCCCACAAGGAAAACACAAAAGTCCAAAGCGAAAAGGGAAAACAATTAAATGATGTTTCGCCTGGGGTGACTAGCGTGGGCTCGTCAGTGGATTCACTAGTCACCCTCAATCCAGACATCATTTAAAGCCATCACACACTCTGACTTCCAACTCTGAAACACTCACAAATAGGCATCGTTCCGCATGGTACTTATTATAAGTCGCCTGATACGGGTTCGTCCTGGCGTGTTAATCTTTCCAATAGGAATATGCTCCTAAGACAATTAAAAACAAGAAGTTAAAACTTCCAAATCAGTTACATCAACCGAAAAGAATCTAAAAAAAGAAAAGATCAAAATATCTTGAAAGAACGAAATTTCAAAATTGGACGAGTGTCCCACAAGGAACACACAAATTTTTAGATTCTTTTCGGTTGATGTAACTGATTTGGAAGTTTTAAGGTCCAAATAAGTTGAGTAATTTTAGAAACGTTTTGAAGACATTTTTAAGGTATCACACTGAGAGAATAGGTTATTAATAGTTACAAAATATTTACTAGAAAAGTATAGATATACTATAATAGCGTTTCTTTTGCAACGAAACAGAGGCGTTTTCGGGTATTTAGAGTACAATTTCGAAAAAAAACATCGAACATGTCGATGTTTTATTCAAAGAGGACATTTTTTACAATATTGTAATTTTCTTAGGACTCGTCCCTTTCGAGGGGTGAGTTTTAAACAGAATTTATATACCGGGTGTCCCAAGGTGAGTAACCTACTAGAATATATAAGTTTATATGTGAGCATAATAATATAAGGTATATTTTTAAAATACTATCATATTTGCAGTGTTGCCATTTGGAGGAGAACTTAGCAACAACTTTGTTATTTTAAATTAAACACCCTGTAAATTTTAGCATTTCTTCAAAAATGTTACGTACATTTTATGTATAATATGGTATACCTATCTTCAACTGTTTTTGAAATACTGACAAGAGAAAAATACTCGGAAAAATGACATTTTGTAATTTACACTATTTTTGACCCAGGGTTACATTAACCTTGAAATATTTTAAATTTGAGTAAAATCTAAATAAATAGCTTGTGAAAACTTAACCATTTAGGCAATTTTTTCTTTAAAACCGGTAGAGTTTTCTCAAAAGAATAATCTATTTTTTTAAATTAATTTATTAATTTAAAGCTATTTTTTGGAAAAACCATCGCCTTCTTCCCTTGCATGCGCCCCAGTAGAAACTTACAATTTCTAAAACAGTGAAAGATTCTTTTCGTGGGTTTGGCTGTGAAATATATCTATTTCTTGAAGAATATCATAATGTAAATAACTCTGTTTACATAGAAAGACCTGCATATCCTCTTTTCTTGGGTGCACATGTTTTTAGAAGTTCTAAGAAAATAAACACCCCGAAATAGGTAAACTTACATCGCCCCTCTTGAGACGCTCGTATGCATGCTTTACTTTCAAGAAGAATCTGAAAGATGTAATTTTGTTTCATATAAATCTCTGGGCCCGTATTCTTGACATCAGTCAGTCAAGGGATATATCCAGGGAACGCTGTATTATCCTCGTCCATTGTAACAGTGGCGGTCCCAGTGGGCGATCACCCCCCCTTTGCTCCAGCAAAAAAGCAGACAACAAAGAGTCTGTTGGTAATCCTGAAGTCTTTGGAGAAAAAACGAGAAATTGCAGAACGTTCCTTTAAAGACATTCTAGAATCCCTCCACAGTATTTTGGGACAGTTTGAAACAGACGAAAACCACGATATTAGAAATACAGAACAGTATTATAGAGTTTCAATTTATAAACAAGTTTCAGACAAAATTATTTCGGACATAAAATCAATGTTCAATAACGAGAGTCTAAGTATTTTTAACCTGAACATATTCATATCAAGTTTTATACAAGGTGAAGTCAAAATCAGGGCAAAATTAACTAATATCGTGTCCAAATACTATAAACTGCTTGATTAATACAAAACACAAATTCTTGAACTTTTATTGGGAGAAGTCAGTATTTGGAAAGCTTAAATCAACATATATGATAACTAGATTTTTTTGTCCGTGAAAAATAAATAAAAAGAAAGGTTCGTGGCATCGGACGCCTATTTTGCTTTTCAATTCATTACGACCAGGCATCCAAGATCAAATGGATACTCCAGAAACTTACAGGCATGTTTCATCTTTGTTAGGAATCATCAGGGTACAGTCCTATGTTAAAGACGTCTTTAAAACGTGCCATGTACAGGGTGATTCATTATATTTGGACACCCCGGTTATCGCGGTTAATATTAATGACAGAAAAAATATATTAAGGTAAGATTTGAATAATTTTGTCCAAATTTTTTGAAAACTTTGACAAATGCTGTCAAATGTCATTCCGTATGTCCAATTTTGACATCAAATTTCTTATTTTAAATTGAATACCCTGTATTTTTTTTAAAGTTTTGTTTTCCTTCCTTATTTCAAAAATATATCAATTGTCTAGGTGCGGTAAACAGTTTTCGAGATATTGCATGTTTTTGGTGGATTTTTGCACTCCCGTTAATGCTCTTAATATTAAAGATAGGAAAAAAGTTTAAAGGCAACAGTTGTTCAGTTTTTTATGGACTTTATATATATTTTGCCAGAAAATGTCAAATGTCATTTTTATGTCAAATGTATAAATAACTATTAAATACGAACGACAACAAAAAATTTACCAATCTAACAAATGCTCGAATACGTCACCATTTACTTCAACACAAAGTTCATATCTTAGGCCAGAAATCGTGTTGATTATATTATGTCTCAGGTTTCTATTAATATTACTAATACTAAATTAGGATTACTCTATTTTTAAATACGAACGACAACAACAACGACAACAAAAAATTTACTTATCTAACAAATGCTCGAACACAGCACCATTTACTTCAACACAAAGTTCATAACGCCTTCTTAGGCCAGAAATCGTGTTGATTATTTTATGTCTCAGATTTCTAATTAATTGCTTTATTATTTCCTCGATTTTCAATTTCTTCTAAGGTATTCGGACGATTTGAGTAAATAGTCTCCTTTAAATCGTCCCACAACCAAATATCCGGAGGTGTTAAATCTGGCAAGTTTGGTAGCCATGATATGGTCTCATTTGAACCGAGCCATATGGGATAATTTTGATTTAGACAATTTGTTATCGCTCGAGAATTGTGAATTGATGCCCCGCCCTACTGCCATATTGTTAGGTCAGAAATCGTGTTGATTATTTTATGTCTCAGATTTCTAATTAATTGCTTCATTATTTTCTCGATTTTCAATTTCTTCTAAAGTATTCGGACGATTTGAGTAAATAGTCTCCTTTAAATCGTCCCACAACCAAATATCCGGAGGTGTTAAATCTGGCAAGTTTGGTAGCCATGATATGGTCTCATTTGAACCGAGCCATATGGGATAATTTTGATTTAGACAATTTGTTATCGCTCGAGAATTGTGAATTGATGCCCCGCCCTACTGCCATATTATTAAGTCAGAAATCGTGTTGATTATTTTATGTCTCAGATTTCTAATTAATTGCTTCATTATTTCCTCGATTTTCAATTTCTTCTAAGGTATTCGGACGATTTGAGTAAATAGTCTCCTTTAAATCGTCCCACAACCAAATATCCGGAGGTGTTAAATCTGGCAAGTTTGGTAGCCATGATATGGTCTCATTTGAACCGAGCCATATGGGATAATTTTGATTTAGACAATTTGTTATCGCTCGAGAATTGTGAATTGATGCCCCGCCCTACTGCCATATTGTTAGGTCAGAAATCGTGTTGATTATTTTATGTCTCAGATTTCTAATTAATTGCTTCATTATTTCCTCGATTTTCAATTTCTTCTAAAGTATTCGGACGATTTGAGTAAATAGTCTCCTTTAAATCGTCCCACAACCAAATATCCGGAGGTGTTAAATCTGGCAAGTTTGGTAGCCATGATATGGTCTCATTTGAACCGAGCCATATGGGATAATTTTGATTTAGACAATTTGTTATCGCTCGAGAATTGTGAATTGATGCCCCGCCCTACTGCCATATTATTGGGTGCTCTTGGATATCCAATGGAAAGTTATTGATGGAATTTTTTACCAAGGCAATTTTAACGGAATAAGATATTTAGCATTTTGGAAGAAGATATTGAAAATTCCATCAATAACCTTCAGCAGTAACAAATTTTCCAAATAAAAATTATCCCATATGTCTTGATTCAAATGGGACCATATATACCATGGCCACCAAAGTCCCCAGATTTAACACCTCCGGATATTTGGTTGTGGGAAAATTAACCTTAAACATAAAATAATCAACCCAATTTATGGCCTAAGAAGGGGTTATGAACTTTGTATTGAAGTAAATGGTGATCTGTTCGAGCATTTGTTAGATTAGTAAATTTCTTGTGGTCGTTGTTGTTGTCGTTCGTATTTAAAAATAGAGTAGTCCTAATTTAGTTTAGTAATTTATACATTTGACATAACTTTTGTTTTTATTTTTTTTTCTATCTTTAATATTAACGGCACTAACGGGAGTGCAAAAATCCACCAAAAATATGCAATATCTCGAAAACTGTGAATTAAAATGCGCAACTTTGCCCTAATTTAAATCTTTTCGTATCTCCTACCGTTTAGGAGATCCCCATGGTGAGCATCGAATTTGAAACACCCTGTATTCGTGCAAGAAACTTTTAACTTGAGAAATTTAATTCTTTCTTTTTAAAATTATACTATATCTTTAAATTTGAATAAAAAACTAGACACATAATTTTAAAAACTTTTAATAAAAAACGTGCAACTTTGCCAAAACTTTATACACAAAACCGTATAAAGTAGAGGGAGTAAAAAAGGGTTTATTAAATTTTTTAAGGGTGGAAAAATAGCAACCCTTTTTACAAATAAACACCCTGTATTATAAGAAATAAAAACACCCTGTAAAGGTGTTCTCCTGGCTAAAAGGTAATATTGTTTGTAGGTCTCACATATTTCCACGTTTTTACAATTAACATTAGGTAGAATTACACGCCAGAGAGAATAAGCTTAATCCCAAAGTCAATTCTCGAATAGAGGGATTTTGTAAGATTATCGTGCCTTTTCTTAATTCCTTTAATTTGCCACACCTTTCTTTGCTACCTTTACAATAATCCGCTGCTTTTAAAAGAAAAGAATATAGGTAGGTATATGATCATCATGTTTAATAAATGACCTTTTCGACCTGTAACAATCCAACATTTTTTCGTCTATTCATCCCATCATGGGTTATGGTGAGCAACCTATGGGTTACTTCTTGGAATTAAAAATGGTACCTGCTCCATGTATAATATTTTCTGGCGTTTAATCTTTCTCCTAAATTTTTTATTATAGTCACGTTTCATTTAAAAAAAAAACACTTTTTTTTAACCGGCCAATTTTTATGTAGGAAAAGTTTTATTTAACATCAGAACAGATTCAAAACGGTAAAGGTTAATATTTTTTTCAACAGACGGGATATTACACTCTTTCCGTACCATTTTTTGTACGGAAAGTGTAACTTTACAAAGATGGGTAAAAAGATGGGGCCGGAAAATAAAAAATAGTCCGGAAAATGATCATTTTCCGGTCCCATTTTTAGTCATGTTGGCTATGACTTGTGTTGACAGTTTTAACACTTTTTTTATTTTTTATTATATTTTTTTTATAATTTTTTTTATATTATTTTTATATACTTTTTTTTATTGATTTAATTTTTTTTTATTTTTAAACTAAAAAGTTTATTAATGACATCTAGGTGTGAAAATAGGCGAATATAAGTTGGTTGAAAAAAAAAGTACGATACATGACCGGAAACTCATTTTACAGGTTTCGCTTATTAGCCAAAACTTTCTGTCTCGACCTGTAAAGTTCCCTTTGCCGGTCTAGTAACGTAAATACCTATTACCGGACAATTGATGCGTTCCGCTCCCCTTTTTATTCAAGTTGGTCATGACTTAAGGTTTATTTATAAACTCAGTTTAGTTCGCAGTTCAGGGGTCTGATTTTCGAATCCATACGAAAATATCCGCATACGTATACTGAATAATCAACAATTTTTATGTCAGTCTCTTTCTATACCGTGTGAAATGAGAGGCGAAAGATAAGCCGGTATGTGTGGACCGCGTTCGAATTCGACTGGTTTAACGCAATATTGCACGAGTGGAGGCATTCGTGTTGTTTCGCATGAAAAACCGGTTATTCTTGCACGTACTACCCATGAATCAGCATATCGGCATATCTTTTGCCTCCTTTTCTATACGGTATAGGAAGAGACGGAAGTAGTCGCATGCGAATAATTTCGTATGGTTTCGAAAATACGACCCCAGGTGATCGCTCGCAGTTTATGTCGTTCGCAGTTGAGATTTCAGATGGGAGCATTTATAAAGGCAGTTTACACAGTTGATTACTTAATTTTGATTGGTCTACTTAATGTCAAATAAAAAGCAGAACAAATTTTTATTAAAAAAACTTTTAAAGAACAAGCTTTTATTAAATGCACTCAAAAGTAGAAAATAATTTTTATTTAGGTATCATATATCGGTCACATCGACGATTCACCTAAGAAACAGTTGTATTACTCTATAACCTAAGGACATTTTCAAAGGCTTGGCAAGCACGGCAATCTTACCCGTTCTCAGCTTCTTTAGATAAGAGCATTATGTTTATCATTCGAATAGAAGAAGAATTTAGTTTTTCTTTTGTAGTTCTCTCTGTGTCACCGTTAAAATTTTTAATTTACGCCCATCGCTTTTATTATGGTATTAGAAAGATTAAAAATTATTTTCTACTTTTGAGTGCATTTAATAAAAGCTTGTTCTTTAAGTTTTTTTTTTAAATAATTTATTATTTAATTTTTAGATTTGTACCCGAAATCGTCCATTTTGAATCCACCATATTGAAATTTTGAAATCTGATCAAACATTCATATCCCCTTCCCGAAAAACCCCTGTATGCCAATTTTGATTTAAATCGAACAAACTAAATCTTTTCTCTCCTCCACTTCCCTCGTTAGAAGGAGGCGGGTACCTGAGAATACCATATACTGTATTTTCACCGGAACTATAAACGCATACCAAATTTGAATATAATCGGATTTGGATGAGTCAGTTAAAATTGCTTAGCAAAACATGACCGAAAATCGCCCGTCTTGAATCCGCCATATTGAATTTTTAAAATCTGATTGAAAATTCGTATTCCTTATCCCCAAAAGCTCTCGTATACCAATTTTGGTTGAAATCGGACAAACTTAGGTGTTTTCCTTCCTCCACTCCCCTCGTAGGTGGGAGGGGTGGCTTATAATGACATATTATTGTATTGTCACTGAAACTATAAATGCATGCCAAATTTGAAGGCAATCGCAGCAAATGATGACCAAAAATCGGGCGTACTTCAACTGTACCCCCTCCACCCCCTTCGAGTACGGGGGAGCTGTCAATTTCATCACACTGTATTCTTGTGTTATCACCGCAACTATATAAGTATGCCAAATTTAAAGCCGATGCGTAATTTATAAATGTAATGGATAATGTTTAATGCATAGTGTGTGATGCTTAATTAATAGGGGTATTTACTTAAGGTTTCATGCACAGCACAATAGCTAATCACAATTTTGAACAAGGAATAATGTTTTGGTTAATTATATCAATATAAATTTTTTTGTACTACCTAATATTTTTTATCATGCCCTAGTAGCTTTCCGCAGCATTTTTCTTTATATTATGATACTTTAAAAACAAAAGTAAATATTTGTGATTTTTTTAAAGAGAGAGTATAGAGAAAATCGGCCACTTGGCCAAGAAAGATATAAAAAGAAGAAAATTTGTCACCTTGTCACTTCTTCTAAATAAAAAAAATCACAATTATTTACTTTTGTTTTTAAAATATCATAACATAAAAAGAAATACTGCTGAAAGCTACTACTACTAAAAAATATTCGTAGGAACAAACTTTTTTTTTTTAAAAAAAAGGTAAAAAAACATCGAAAAACTTATTTTTTTTTGTTTTGAGGGGTAGTTTAGGGGATGAACTTCAACTTTAGCTAAAATGGAGATTACCAAGGCCAAAAAGAGCCCAGTGTTGGTGTGTGTGAATGATGTTTTCAGTTTTGAGCCCGGTTTAATATTTATCAACCTACAGCAGTAAAAATATTTTCATAAAAATTTTATCAACAGCGACTATAGCGCAGGGATAACGTATCGTTTCGTCCAGAATGCACGGGTTCAATCATTACTCCGGCATAAATAATTTTTTTAAAACTTTTATAATTATTTTGTGGTTTTGTCCTTTACCTAACCTAAAAAATGTTAATTTGTTTTTGTTTGTAAAATGTAGAACGAGTCTCGTTTGTTTAAATGTTTTTATTTTTATTTTTTACACTTTTGTAATGTTCTTTAAATGTTAATCTCTACCGTGACGTTTAATATTCCAGGTAATTATTATTTTGCATTTTCTTTTCTTTTTTACATTTTGACGGTTCTTGCAATTAGAATTAGCTTACTAGTATATCGTAATTTGTAGGTCTGAAGATGCCTATGTAGGCGAAACACGTGTCACCTACCAAATTTTGAATAAAAATTTTTGTATTTTGAGACTTTATGACTTTGAGTTTTCCAAGTTGAAGCATTTAAAAAAAGTAGTTTAGAAAACGTAAGTTCAATAAACAGAAATAACTTAATGTTTTATTTTTTGGCAGAAAAATCTAAAGAGTGCCCATCGTAATTTTGATGATCTCCAATAGGTTTTTGCGTTTCCATAAGAAACTAAATCACTTTTTATCTAAAACAAAACAAAAAAAAAATTGCCAAACGAACATTGAGTTGAAGTGCTGAAACGGTACGTACCTTCGACAACTTCAGTAAAACTTAGATTTTAGGTTCTGATCGTATAATAATATTCTTGAATTCAGGATAACGTTAAGTAACGTAACGTTCTATCAACTTCGTCAAAATTAACGTCTAATAAACGTCCTTTGTAAGATGATAGTATTTGGTTATTACGGTTTCTGTAGACTAGGCCCAAGTAGCAAAAGATAAATTAACATTTTTATTAGAATTTATATTATATTATTTGACCAAATATTGAATCCTTACTTAAGGGTAAATAAACGTTATTTTTCCACTGGGGTGAAAAAAACCTAAAAACTCTGACTTGTCAAGAAGAAAGATGGTTTCTCTGTTTATTAGTTAGCTTTATTTATTAATTTTTAGGTTTATAAAGGAAAGCAGAAGTCATATGGTATCGCGGCATGGGGACAGAAAATTAAAATACATACAATATATAAGACACAATTTATAACCGTGTGAAAATTTAAAGCTAGATATATGCTCGGTTCTACGACATATTATACAGGGTGACCAAGCTATCAAAAACCAAACTAGAATCTTTGAAAATGTTGTATAAGCTTATCTAGAGACAAATTTGGGTTTTACAATTGCGGAGACCAAATTAATTAAACTGTAAAACCAAAATAATACGTATAGGTGCTTCTAACATTTCTCCGAAGCCTTTTTTTTTTTTAATTTTAAGAATTGCCACAATGCACAATATTTTTCTGTTTTAAAAGCAAAAATTTCATTAGAATTTGATAATAAATTTTTCGCGGATCATATATTTAAGTAAAAGGGCACAAACTATATTGTTTATAACTTGCAAAAATAACATTTTTTATATATATACGTAGTCTTTAACACCCTGTATAGAGCCTTTTGGATTGCTTCAAGTCTAAAGTGCCTATATGCATAGAGGATGTCCCAAAAGTCTTGGTATAGATAAGCATCTTTAATATGATAAACATTTTTTGTACATTTTTTGGTAAGATACCTATTTAACACAAGAAGCTGTATTTATATATAATCTAACATCTACCAGCTGATGAGTCTCTAATAAGGACAAAACGGCGTCTTCCTATGTTCCAATTTCTGTTGAAATAGTGAAAAATCAGATTTTTCGGACTTTCTGTATAAGGATAGATGTCTTTTAATTCGGTAGCGTATTAATTTGGCGCCCTTTTTATACGCTCAACCGACCTTTTTCATTATTTGTGGGGTGTAAGTAGTTGTACCGCTATGACTCTAAGACTGGATTTTAGGCGCCAAAACAAGTGCTTCAGGTGGATATATTTTAAAATACATTATGTATAAGGCTTTTAAAATGTTGATGTTCAGAAAATATGATTGGAATAGACAAACTTGTATTTCTTCAAAGATTAGACAAGAGATTTACTCATCTCTATAACCGACGCGTCGTCTTTTTTTGAGATTTTCTTTTTTTTAGATCCAGTGGCGTAGCCAGAAGTCACCTCTGGGGGAGTGTTTCTTCATTTAATAAAAATCAACAACAAAAATTTTTAAAAGTGAGGTAGATGCCTACTGCTTGAGTTCTTGAACTGAAGGGAGGGGCGAGGGGCGGTTTACTAGGTGTTAGTGTATACGGAACAAAATTACTTATCTTTAAAAGCAAGTCTCATCTAGTCACATTTGCAGATTTTCTTTAAAAATTTTGATCTCTTAGGTTTTTTGTAAACTATTTTTTGAAAAAGTAGATTGGGTAAGATCCCAAGAAAAGGTGGGTTGCGGTGGTGAAATTGATTTGTTGCCAAATCATAAATGCGCCGCAGATGAAAATTTTAGAACGAAACTAAAATTGTAACAGTTAATGATGTCATAGCAGCGCAGTCAAAATTTTTAAAATTTAAGACATCACACCAAACACACGTCACAAACTATAGCTATAGCTCTCCCTGGGTCCCTTGATCATGATTAATTTATTGTAGATTGGGTTGGACCTCCTGGGGGGGGGGAAAGGGTTTAACCTCAAAACCCCCCCCCTGGCTACGCCACTGTTAGATCGTTGAAACTAGTATATAAGAAAATGATCGGTTACGTAAACTCTGGTTATTTTTATATAGCCTGAGCTTAATTTTACGGCTGTTGCACCAACCAAAATTAACTGACGATTAACTAACATCCGTTGGGATTCATATCTTGCAAACTTCACATTTTAAAATATCACAGGATATCAAAATGTTCAACAAACCAGATTTGTTATTGTTATTCCTTTTGACAGGTAGGTAGGTACTTACTTACCAATAGTGTGCTTATTAAAAATAATGGTGTCAAAAAGTTGCCATGAAAGGTGAATTTGAATAAAAAATGCGCTTCTTCCAATTAGTTAATCTAAAAAACTGTTAATCAAATTTATATCAAATTTTGTACGGTGAAAGTCTAAAGCATTATCCCGGAATCATTCACGTCATTTTGCATAATTTTAAGTTTTTTACATAATTTAACGTATCCTAAAAATGTTTTTTTTATACCTTCATCAAAAACATCATTTTAGTAACTGTCTGCAGATAACTAAAGAATGGCTTTTTTGGTTACCGATGCAAAAAAACTTTTTTTTTTATCACGGGTGCAAAAAAAGATTTCTGTCCGTTTTTTACCCAAAATTAAAGAGAATAGCGAAAAATAGTAATATTGAAAAAATCTAATTAATTTTGCCTAAAAATTAAGCCACTTCCACCAGTTTTCACCAAGTATTTACGAAAAAATCATTTAAAAACTTTGTCAAAATATCAAACTGTCAAAGATTAAAATGTCGCAACAATGAATGTCACCGAGTAAAAAGGCACATCGCTATGGAAACGATGGTTATTTCATTTACTAGCTGCCTTGATTTATAGTGTAAAGATGGTGTGTTGCGAAAAGTGCTCTTCGTTCGAGATTTTTAAAAGTCTTTTCCTGTTTTTCTTGGATTTTTTGATACAGGTATTAAAAAAAATAGAGTTAACAACTCGCGGCTAAATTGTGCTTTTTTTACTCACGTTTTTAAATACCTCGCTGCGCTCGTTATTTAAACCAACGCTTGTAAAAAAAAGGCACTATTTTAGCCACTAGTTGTGAAAACTACTGTTAATTCACAGTAAAAATTATCGATTATTCTAAAAAACTAAATAAAAACAAGATTTATATATACTTTTTTCAAAAACCACGCGAATGGTTTTTGGGGGATACCGCATCAGAAGCCGCCACTAAACGAACTGTTTTTAGGATTCAAATTCATTGTTAAGACCGGATTTTAGGCGCCAAAACAAGTGCTTCAGATGAATGCATATTAAAATACATTATGTCACAAGGCTTTTAAAATGTTGATGTTAAGAAAATATGATTAAAATGGAAAAGAAACCTGTATTTTAAGATAATACTATAACCGTCGTATTTTTTTGAGATTAATTTTTTTTTAATCGTTAAAATTCGTTTAAAAAAAATTGTGTCAGAAAAATTATCTCATGTAAGATCATATGCAGCAATTTTTTCCGTTTAATCAATTTTTAAATAAAAAATAAAGCTTTTGTATGTTTATTCCGTTTTTAATTTTTTTTCATGAAAGTATACAAAACAGCGTTTACAATACGCACCAAAACTGTGCTTTTTTTACTTGCGTTTTTAACTCACTCGCTACGATTGTTCTTTAAACCAACGCTTGTAAAAAAGGCACTATTTTAGCCACTAGTTGTGAAAACTACTGTTAATTTACAGTAAAAATTATCGATTATTCTAAAAAACTAAATAAAAACAAGATTTATATATATTTTTTTGAAAACCACGCGAATGGTTTTTGGGGGATTCTGCATCAGAAGCCGCCACTAAACGAACTGTTTTTAGGATTCAAATTCATTGTTACGACCGGATTTTAGGCGCCAAAACAAGTGCTTCAGATGAATATGTCACAAGGCTTTTAAAATATTTATGTTAAGAAAATATGATTGAAATGGAAAATAAACCTTTATTTTAAGATAATACTATAACCGTCGTATTTTTTTGAGATTAATTTTTTTTTAATCGTTAAAATTCGTTTAAAAAAAATTGTGTCAAAAAAATTATCTCATATAAGATCATATGCAGCAATTTTTTCCGTTTAATCAATTTTAAAATAAAAAATAAAGCTTTTGTATGTTTATTCCGTTTTTAATTTTTTTTCATAAAAATATACAAAACAGCGTTTACAACACGCGGCAAAACTGTGCTTTTTTTACTTGCGTTTTTAACTCACTCGCTACGATTGTTCTTTAAAACAACGCTTGGAAACGCACTATTTTAGGCACTAGAGTCCCTAAATTTCTATAAAATTCCCAAAAGCCATTTTTGGACCAAAGCTGGAATAATTAAGGTAAAGATAAAACTATATTTTTTAGTAAATTTTTCTTTCGTAAATTCAAGGTTTTATTATATCATTTCACCTCGTCTCTGAGTTGCTTTTATGAAAACATTTTCCTTGACTTAATTTTCTCGCTTGATGGAGGTAATTTTTCCCTGGAAAAAGGCATCAGGAGAATGTTTCCTGCGTTTTAATTAAAAATGATACGAGATGTAGAATACAAGGCCGGCAATTTGTTCTGTTGTTTTTTCTCCTTAATTCTACTAACACCTAAATAAAATGTATTTCAACCCAGTCGGCAAATGAAGGGTCTCTTGGATGGCGAGCTGATTTCACGTTTTGACGAATTAAAAATTCTATTTCTTAACCGAAAAATTAGAAACTATTGGAAACAATTACTTCAATTCAATTTCTTTATTGTTTATAAAGAACAATTAATTCTTATAACAAGGGTTCTACCAACTTAACCTTAAAAGAAAGAAAAGGAAATAAGATCACTTTTAAACACCAAAACACCAAACATTTTCTCAACTAATTGTGGAGTTAACTCAGTTTTTTGCTTCTTAAGGCCTATTTTTTTAACCCTGGTGTAAGATAACTTACCCTAGCCTTGAAGCCAGGGTTACCCTGGAGTTAATTTTAACCCGCAATTTAATGATATTTACAAGGTTATGTTGCTCAAGGTAACACTAACTCGCTATTGCGAAACCGGCCCTTAGGCTAACAGCCAAAGTGTTAACCCAGTTGAAAGGTCTGGGGCGCGTTCAGCGGCGGCTGGAGCCAAACCAAAATTGGCATTAGCCGTTCAGAAATGGCTCCAGCTTGCCAAAAGTGGTTAGCATATACGGTTCAAGATCGGCTGAAGCCATATCAGTTTTGAAAGAACTCGAGATCCAACGAAAAAAAATTCAGTTGCGCGGTTTTCCTAACCTAACAAATTGAAGAAAATTTAGAAAAAAAAGTGCAACAGATTTCGGTGAGGTTTATGTGAGGAGAATGAGTTTATTTTGCGGACAGAATGTAGGGAGTAGGTATCTGTATAGAAAAAGCTATCAAATGGCCGTGGCTTAAAGTTCCGACAGTCCCTTTCCTTTTTAAACAAACTGTGCGTGGCTAGCAAAAATACTAAAGATAAGACAGTCGGCTTTGCGCGTTCAAAGCTGGTATTTTTAATATTTTGAGTGGAAGGGGTAAAGCCGTTTTTGGTTTAGCTCCAGCCGCCGCTGAACGCACCCCAGATGTGGCGATATCACGGACATCTAAAAAAACGTCTAAAACATCTAAAAAAAACCGTGATACTGATTGGTGCAGGTTAAAAACTGAGCAGAATTATTTTGGATTAAATCTATCCACAGCTCCATTCCAAACTATTTTACAGTTGTAATTTGAGCCAACCAATAGGAATTGAATTTGGGGATTAAGGATAAATAATAAAAGAAACTTTTATTGAAGTAAAAATGGGACCATAATTGATACAAGGAAACAGGTGTTTACAAGCGCGGACCAATGTTAACCAAATTTAAAATTGTTTATTTACCCAAAATTTGATCTCAAAATCATGCCTCAATCCGTCGAAGGCAAAATTTTTTGAGAAAATATCACCTAATATGCAATTTTTTAATTAAAATTAAACTAAAATCTAAAACTAAAAAAATTGAGCTCAATTCAATTCAAAACATACTTTATTGTCCAAGAATTACATTTAACATGTTTGTTCTTATCGACAAAGCTTAAAGAAAGTATTTCCCTTTTTTTAACCTTACCAAATATAAAATAACTTTCGTTAAAGTCAAACTTAGTTTCACATAACCTACTTCTTGTAGGATGGTCAAAAATACATACTTATATGAGTATAATCTAAAGCATATATATTAAACTTAAGAAAAAATTATATTTAAAATATTAAAAGTTAAAATTAATAATCAACAAATTTAAAAAGTTTTAACAGAGTTCCACGGAATAATAGTGGAAGAGAAAGATTTTTTTTTATCGATAAGGCTTAAATAAATTAATAGTATTTTCCTTCTTTTTAAATTAATATTAACTATACAATAACTTTTTAAATCAAATTTTGTTTTAAATAAATCTATTTACTGTAGGATGGTCAAAGTATATACATATATAAGTATAATCTAGAACGTATACATTACAGTTTTAAAAAAAGACGTACATTAATGTTAAAAGTTGAAATAAAATAAAATTAAATTAAATTTAAAAAAACTGTGAAAAGAAATTCCACGGAATAAAACTGGTAAAAGAAGAAATTTACAAATATAAGTTGAAGCGTTAGATAAAATATAATTTACTTTAAGGTAGTATTACACAAACATGTATTACTTTATCAGAACCAACTTACAATTAGGTTTCGCATTTATTTTGTTTACAATTTAATATCAGAAGACATGGTTTAAAAACAATTCTACGGAGTAAAATGCCTCTGGCAGTAAAATATTTTTACAATGATTACGAAATTTCTTTATTTTTTCTCCAATATTTCTAATTTCGATAGGTATGTGGTTGTACATTTTAATACCGTTGTACAAAATTGATTTTTTTACGAGAGTAAGATGGGGAATAGGTAAACGGAGGTCTTTTGATTTTCGTGTTTGATAGTGTCTGAAATTGTTAGATTGAAAATGAGCTAGGTGTTTGTGGATAAGGCATACTGTTTCAAGAATAAATAATGATGGAAGTGTTAGTATTCTATTTGATACAAATAGGGGTTTACAGTACGTTCCCGGGGGCGCTTTACACATTACTCGAATGGCCCTTTTTTGCAGTACGAATGCCGAGTTAAATAGATATTGGCTGCAAAATTCCCAAAATGGTCGACAATATCTCAAGTGGGACTCAACCAAAGCAAAGTAAGTATATCTGGCAACTGATTTTCCGAGTTCCTCGGCGACAATTCTTACGCTATGACATCCAGATGATAGTTTTTTATTCAGTATTACAATGTGTCCATTAATTTTAAGCCTAAAAATTTAGAAGAAGGAACTTTATCTAAAGGATGATTTCCAATAGATACACAAACAATTTGGGACTTTCTGAAAGAAATTAAGTGAGTTTTAGACAAGTTAAATCATCTGCAAAAGCTTCAAGCTCCCCAGAAATTTTCAGATTTAATAGGTCATATATATAAATGAGAAAGAGAGTAGGACCCAAAACCGATCCCTAGGGGACGCCACTTGAGAGAATTTGTTGGGAAGAAGATTTGTTTGAGTGGTGAAGCTTCCGCAACAGCATGCTGTGACTGACACAAAATTACATTAAAAAGACCATTTTGATATGAAATCGTAAAAATGAAGAGTGGTATAGCGCTGCAGGCAAAAATGTTGGCATAAATATATTTTATTACTGCCGTGATTTGATTGTGCTAATTGTAACCAGACTTCACGGGGGATGGGAGGGGGTTAACACCAACCCCTCCCCTCGGTGCATATAAAAAGCGCAACTAAAATATAGATAATTTGAAGAGTTTGCATTGTTAGCAAAGAATCTAAACACTTTTGACGAAAATTTCAAGTTGAAAGGCAGGACTTACAGACCAAAGATCGCTCATCCCAGATTGCTGAAGGCATCGATAAATTTAAGAAGCCCAGTTTCCCCTTCTGGGTTGGAATTAAATAGGTCTATTTGTAGGTTCTTCATAAGAAAATGAAGAGTGATTTTAAAAGCAAAATAAGACAGCAAAAGAGAACTAGTTTCTAGTCTAATAAGAGCGTGTGAAGTGCTTTGGGATTGATTGAGCAGAGGTTTACAAAAGGAAGACTGTATCTTTTCCAGGTCTTTTTCAGGTCCTTAAATCCTTAAAAATATCGTTACGTACTGTTAATTTGTAAAACCTATTTTTAATCAAACCATGGGTTAATAAAGGATTCGCTTTATCATTCCAAGTTTGAGTGGGCAAGGTTTATTTAAATTTAGATGAACTTGATGAAAAATACAAATACTTTGGATTTGGAGAACTAAGAATGGGTTTAACCCACATAGCAATGAAAGGACATTTACATGCATAGCATATGCGTTAAACCTCCTTTTGGTACTGCTTGGTACATACTATTTAGGTGTGTGCTATTAAGGATATCCATAGCAAATGCTATGAATGAACCATTTGAGCAGGTCCTTTTGAGTACATCTTTAACACATGAAAAGAATATATCAATTTTAAAACATTTTTTGGTCCGTTTAGCGCACATGCTATTCTGGTACCATAAAAGAACATCAAAAGAATGAGCATATGCTAAGGAAATACCATTAAAGAAGCTAACTTTTAGAACATCTTTAGCATATTCAAAGTATATACCAATTATGGTACAATACTCGGTACATCTATATGCATGATACAATAAAATCATGAGCGTTTAATTCAGTGTACTCAGAAAACCATCCCAAGTGAACTGTCTACTTCCACCAAATGCGAAAATTCTCTGATTAAGTCGACAATAAGAGTCCGCCAAAACGCTTATATTCCGCGGTTTCAACCTATTTTTTTATAAGCGCATGGTACAGGGCATAAAGCTTTGGTCTCTCAATCTGTAGGCTGTGGGTTTGAACTCCGTCGGCGCGTCGCACTTTTTTTTATTATTTGTTTCTATTTTTAAAGCCATATTTCAGGAGTTAACGGTGCTAAGGATGACTCGTTGCTATATGTGCTAAGCACATGACAATCATCTGATAAGAATATTTATTAGCAGATCCTAAGAACCTGCATAGCATGTGATTAGGGCAGAACGTAACCTATTCTTAGCACATGCTAAAGATGTTCCAATGTTAATTTAGAACATCCTTAGCATATCCTTTTTCTTCTTGAGGATATTCTATGCAAATGCTAAGGATGACAAATTTCTATGTAGGAACAAATTTAATAAGGTACCCGGATCAAATATACCCAGGTTTACAATAATACCACGTTTTGACACAAGGTGGCACGCAGTTTATTTTCAGAGGACAAATACCACGAAGGAGGTAGCAACCCGCGGTTTTCACTCTAAGATGGGTAATTATATTTTCTATAAAAACTATATTTATGATGAAGTGTGTCAGATTAAACAAAAATGTATAACTATAACAGCAAGGGAGAGACGGTTTTAATATTTAGACGGATAATTACATTTTCAACAAGAACTATATCAATGTTAATGTTAATGCGTAGTCGTAGTTTTTGAGATATCTCAGAAAAATTTTTATTAAAAAAAACTTTTAAAGAACAAGGTTTTATTAAATGCACTCAAAAGTAGAAAATAATTTTTAAAAGCGATGGGCGCAAATTAAAAATTTTAATTTAGGCATCGTATATCGGTCACATCGACGATTCACTTAAAAAACAGTTGTATTACTCTATTACCTAAGGACATTTTCAAAGGCTTGGCAAGCACGGCAATCTCACCCGTTCCCAGCTTCTTTAGATGAAAGCATCATGTTAATCATTCAAATAGAAGAAGAATTTAGTTCTTCTTTTGTAGTTCTCTCTTTGTTAGCGTAAAGTTAAAATTTTTAATTTGCCCCCATCGCTTTTATTATGGTATATGAAAGATAAGAAAATATTTTCTACTTTTGAGTGCATTTAATAAAAGATTGTTCTTTAAAAATTATTTTTTAATTTTTAGATTTGTATCCTAAATTATCTATTTTGAATCCGCCATTTTCAAATATGATCAAAAATTCATATCCCCTTCTCGAAAAACCCCTGTATGCCAATTTTGATTTAAATCCAACAAACTAAATCTTTTAATTCCCTCCTCCATTTTCCTCGTTAGAGGGAAGTGTGTACCTAATAATACCATATTATTGCATTGTCGTCGGAACTATAAATGCATACCAAATTTGAACACACTTAATCGCCCATTTTGAATCCGCCATATTGAAATTTTCAAAACTGATCAAAAATTCATATTCCCCCTCCTTAAAAACCCCTGTATGTCAATTTTGATTGAAATCGAACAAACTAAATCTTTTTCCCCTCCACTTCCCTCGTTAAAGGGGGGTGGGTACCTGGGAATACGATATTATTGTATTTTCACCGAAACTATAAACGCATATCAAATTTGAACACAATCGGATGTAGATAAGTCAGTTAAAATTGGTTAGCAAAACATGACCGAAAATCGTCCATCTTTTTTAAAATCTGATCAAAAATTCGTATTCCTTATCCCCAAAAGCCCCCGTATACCAATTTTGGTTAAAATCGAACAAACTTAGGTGTTCTACGCCCTCCACCTTCCTCGTAGGGGGGAGGTCTGCCTAATAATGACATTTTATTGTATTGTCACCGGAACTAAAAATGCATGCCAAATTTGAAGGCAATGGGATGTGTATAACATAGTTAAAATTGGTTAGCAAAAGATGACAAAAAATCGTTCATCTTGAATCCGCCATATTGAACTTTCAAAATCTGATTAGAAATTCGTTATCTCCACCCCCAAGTGCCCCAACACACCAAATTTCAACGAAATCGGACGTACTTCAACTGTACTCCTCTCCACCCCCTTCGAGTAGGGGGGAGCTGTCAATTTCATCATACTATATTTGTGTTGTCACCGCGACTATATAAGCATGCCAAATTTGAAGCCTAATATAAAAATAATAATATACTTAAAACAACCCAACTCGCGAACCGTAGCAGCTAGCGACACGCGATTTTCACCAAAAAAAATTGAATTTTTTTAATTTTTTTTAAGGTTTTATGAATGACTACACGTACCTGCTGGCACCATTTATTTTTTTAAAAGCCGTAAATGTCAAGCCATATGATTGAAACCTTAACCAAGGTATAGTCTTGTAAAACCCTTAAACTAAGTGATATTTGAGACTTTTTCCAATATACTTTGGGGTCACGGAAAAGAAGTTCAGACTTTCTTTATTGTGTCTGCTTTATATCTCATATTGAATGACATTGGTTTCAAATAATGATCTCGAATTTCAGTAAAAATGAAAAATGCCCTACGATTCGATTTTGTTATTTATAGAGAGTGATCCGCAAGTAATGGAACATATTTGAATCCCATTGCTGTATACAGAGTATTTCAAAACTTATGCATAAAAAGACGTGATTCCTAATGCTGGTCGGTATTTCAAATGACGACTCATTTTGCTTAACTTTGTTCAAAAGTTTTCCCAAAAAATAACCAAAAATGTGCTAAAACATTTCCTTCGCCTTCGACTGTACATTGAAGTTTATCAACCAAGTACCTAACAAAAAGCCTGCATCAAGCAAGCAAGTGCGTTACCCGCCCCGCTCTTATCTCCGTATCGTAAAGTAAACAAACTAAGCGATATTAGCTGATTCAGTTTTGAATGTCACGTCGCGTTGTGGTGCGGAGTGTTAGTTTTTTACTGATTTTGTCTTGTGTTTTTCTATAAAAACATAGAACTATTCATTTCTTGAGAAATTAAACATCAAATTTGTGGATATTGTTTTAATTTATAACGAAGCACAACAACCCGCCGCACAAGCTTACCGAATTTATTCCTGAGTGCCCTTACAATAATACAGTTATTTCATTATTTAACAGAATTTCGATTTTATTTATAAATTTTATAAATTTATATTTTTCTTTTATAATTTTTATTTATTTATTTTTATATTTATTTATTTATTTTTATATTTATTTTTATTTTTATTTTTATTTATTTATTTTCATTTATTTATTTATTTTATTTTAATTTTTATTTATTTTTATTTAATAATTTTTCTTTTTTTTTTCATTATTTGACTTTTTTCAGCCTATTTCAGCGACCAGGCTCTTTGCTTCATCACCCCAAGAGAAATGTTCCGTAATTGAAAGTTTTTGAAGAGGCTTTTGAAAACGGCATACTCGTTTTTTTATATATTTTTGTGTTGTGAAACACCCTGTATATCTGTGAACTATACGGTATACCGATCTAAGTCGGAGATATGGTAAGTTTAATGATGAGATATATAACCACCAAAATCTTAAATTGTTTTGCAACAAATAAAGTCAAGATACAACAAGAGCATTCTACACTGCGTTATTTGGTAATTTGTAATTTGTAAAAATGTGTGTTATACTAATTATATTGTTCAATTTCTTGTCTTTAAAACAAAAATAATTTTAAAATTTTAAGTGTGCAAACTATAACTAATATTAAAAATTAACGACACTTTAGTCATAAAGTGAAACCCTCTGTTATGTATCTTAGTATTTATTAAGACATAAGATTTGTCAAAATTTACTTGTTTAAGTTTCCATACCTTTTCCTTGCTACATACCCTTTCATTTGAGCCCATATTAATTCTATGGAATTAAGTTCACAATGTTAAGGCGGTAGTCTTAATACTGTTATGTTTCGTTTTTCAGCCATACCATCGACAACTTTCTTATTGATTTTTTTTTTGTGGCTATTTACCAATGACAGCAGTTCTTTTTTTACCATATCTGCCTCAAAATTTATGTTTTTTTCTGTAAGCCACTTATAAATATCAGCTTTTCTCCATGCTGTGGATGGTACTTTTTCAAGGTTTCTGGAATGGTAACTGGCGTTGTCCATTACTATTACTGAACCAGGAGGTATTAGGTCTAACATTTGCTGAAAGTATTCTTCAAATGTATTGCCATTCATGTCCTCGTGATAATCGCCATTATGGTTTGACGGAAAGAACTCCTTTTACAAACCCTTTTTCATTGCCAATATGGACAATTATCAAACGTTTTCCCCTTCCTGACGGCGGCTTTATCCCTGTCGACCAACCTTCCTTACTTAAACTTAATCTTCTAATTATGCACCTGAAACAATTATGGCCATATCTGCATACCTACATATTATAGTGCAAAAACAGAACACGCATGATAAACAATTTCTCTATCAGGTTCAAATATAATATATATTTTTAACAGCTGTCTTTTTTCAATTTTTTTTAAATTTAAATGTTGGCAAAACACCTACGGCAATGGTACGCTCGAGAAAATGGGTTTTAAATCGTTTTACTACTATAAGTTGTCGTACCTATCCCTTGTTACACCCGGTATAATAGGCGAGACTATTTTTATCGAACGAATTTTTATGTTATGTTAGTTATGTTTGCAACTAGCAAATTTAGGAGCACTGCCCTGTGTCCATTTCCACTGGGAAAGATTGAGGCGCGTTCGCGTTTGTTAGCCGGGGACCCGTTTAAAATACAGTATAGTAGTACAATTTGTCAGGACACAGAAATGTTTCGGTTTAATTTAAAAATGATTTTAATATTTACATTCACACGAAATTCGATTTTTTTTTACAGGGCGAGATGGTCAGAGGTGTTTGATTACATAGCTCCTAAAATTTATGAAAAAATTTCATCATTTATTCATTCACCGTCTAAACAAATTTTTAAAAATAAATAAAAACATATATCTTGACTGTTATATCAAGAGGAGAGGTACATTGCCTC
Source organism: Oxystoma pomonae (assembly GCA_963921995.1). Taxonomy (NCBI): domain Eukaryota; kingdom Metazoa; phylum Arthropoda; class Insecta; order Coleoptera; family Brentidae; genus Oxystoma; species Oxystoma pomonae. The sequence continues at coordinate 98,678,885 of OY998167.1, forward strand.
ATAGATGTAAAAAATAACTAAATCAAAAGTTTTCGTTTCTTTTTTTGACAGTTTTCTTTCTTTTTGACAGTTTTGCTATTAAAATTAAATATTAATTTTTTTCACTTACGTACGAAGAATCGTACGGAAAGTGGCTATTTTCCGGTCGTTAGAAAAAAATACCTCATAGAACTAATTAATTTTTGAGTTTAATAATTATAAATTTAGGTAATAAATATAATTTTTAAACAAATAATTGCACTCCAAAACACACTTAAGTAACACTGTACCAGCTTATTCCCGACTAGTATCAATCGCATCGTTGACTCAACCAAAAAAAAAACCATCATCCATCCACTAAAAATTGGTGGAAAAGAGGGTCATGTCTAAATAAAAGTAACCATTGTGACGCAACGTTGGCATGCAAATCGCTACTTGTGATATATTTGTATTAATCCATATTATCCCTATTATTAATGTATATCAATATATATCTAGGTCATACAATAATAGACGTTTAATCCCAGAAAACACATCTGTAACATTTAAACATAGTAAGAATTTACGTAAATCTAAAATAAAAAAATTTACGTAAAAAAAGTTTTCATAAAATTTACGTAATTTTTACATAACATAACTTATGTTTCTTTAATTACATTATATTTACTTAATAAGACGGAAACTTTATGCATGGCGTTATGCAAACCATGGAGGTTACTTTTTACCTTTTTGTGACATTAGAAGTATATAAATACTATATACACAATATGAATTTAATTTTAAATAAATATTATATAACATTTATGTTATAAGTTTATATTGTAGTTACATAAAGAGTACGTTGTTTACCTTGATGTTACTGGTAAGAGATATAAATATTGGATGGACACATAAAAATCTATAAAATTGTTGGTCTGACTATAAAATCTATTTAAAGACTTAAAAATTGAAATCTGTCAAATTCCATGAGTTGGTCTGATCATAAAATATCCCAAAAAAAACAAGGGTATAATCATAGAAATAGAAAAAATCATAGAAACCTATAAAGTTGGTTTGACTATAAAATCTGTCCCATCCCATCAAACATCATAAAAGAAAAAGAATGTAATTATAGAAACCCATAAAAGTTGATGTATCGGTTTTATTATAAAATATCTTAGAAAATATTTATAAGGCTGACTGATGATAGGATCAGATAAAAAACACACATATGAAACCACATAAATTCTTATCAAAATCAAAGACATTCTTCATAAATTCTTACAAACTTTTATAATCCTAAAATTTTGCCCCACAAAAGCTCATAGACCTTATAAAAACTGACAAAATTCAGGTGTGTTTTTTATGAGGTTTCATGCGGTTTTTTTGGAAGAGTGTAAATGTAAAAAAATTTTACCCCAATTTTACCTTTCGATTTACTTTCTAGTTACTAGTTAATCAATATCTGCCGTTTCCCAATTTTTTGTTGTCATATATTATTTGCATTACTTTAATTACATATTATTTACGTCAAAAATAGGGAACTTTGTGCATGGCGTTATGCAGAACATAGAAGTTACTTTTTACCTTGTTGTGATTTCCAGTTTACCTAGAATTTATGTAACAAAGTAATGTTCTGTAATTTTTACGTAATATTTACGTCACTGTGTTGGCTGGGATGGTTTCCCGAGACTCTAGCCGAGGGATACCTACAGTCAATATAATAAGCAAATTTTTTTCACAAACACGTTTTCCAAGAAAAAAATTGAACAATTTAAAATTTGGTTGTGTATTTAAAAACCGAGAATCAATCGAATACAACCAATAACTTCCAATTTACCTGCACGGAGTGTAAAAACTAATCTACCCAATCAAAAAAAAAAAAAAAAACGACCGAAATAAAAGAAAAGGACCAAGAATATTGAATAGGGTGCGGCCCTTGAAGATCATTAATAACGTCTACATAGGGTGTGCCGCAGGGTTCCCACCTTGGCCCCCAAGGAACTAAAAAGACGTTGAAAGCCCACAGAAAACATTTCTTTGTGTCACTAAATGATGCCTTGAATAAATGATTACTGTGCCTATAATATGAGGAATTGGCAACGTTTTCTTTTTTTTTAACAAAGTGAATGTAGTTATACAGGGTGATTTGCCTTTTAGGCATCCCTGTGAAAATTTTTGTAAGGAAAATTAATCATCTAAATCCAGGAGGCTATGAAAATGTTTGGAATTTCAGCCGTTTTACGAATGCGCGATGTCCTTCACTGCAATGGCCGATGGCATATGAATGTCACGTTTCACGTTGACAGCAGTGTTTACTTTTCAAAAACCAAGCTGTTTTCGTTTAAGTAAGTTTCAAGTAATCTTATGGCTTTTTCAATCGCATTTTAATGATCGAAAAATTAATAAGATGTGAAACTGCCAAGGCAGATGTTTTCTCTGGATGACACCAAAAATTTTACAGGTATTTGTTTTCCTCTGTATAAAAAACTATATTTTGTAAAAAGTAAGTAAAGTAAAATCACAGTACACTATAGTGTGTGTACTGTGAGTAAAATTAAAAACCGAAAAAAACACCACTTTTGGAATCAAAAATCAAAACAAACAAAAATAGCGTCAGGAACAACACTAATCCAACGCACTTGCGCACAACAGCCGTATATCTTTCTTTTTATGGCCTACTTGACCATGATATGTTGTTAACAAAATTTTCACTTCCCAGAGCGTGTATATTAAGGTAATAAGTGTATGATGGCAACATTCTAAAATTTTGTGCGAATTATTATTTTTAGCAGCCTCCATCTATTGGGATCGGCAAAAAAACTTTTTCCAGTAAAAATAACTTATTTGCGAGGTTATTCTTGCCAAAAGACCTAGATCTTTAGCTAAAGTAAATTTTATGATAGTGGCTGTCTGGGAAACGATACCTCAAAAGTAACTAAACCGGTTTTTATCAAATGTGACACAAACATTTTGTCGTCCTCTCGCGCCATTCTAGGCCCCACGCCCACTCTTTAGTCAGGCTGTGTTGAACCCAGTATGACAATTTGCCTCGTGATGTTAAACTAAGTGTGACCCCTTATTCCTCATAGGTCATTCTGTCCAAAAGTTATACAGTTTATTGTTTCAGACAGTTTCCACCGTTGCAGAGGTTTCCTTCACAGTAGCAATCAACATTTCAAAAGTAATTAATTTTAAATTGAAAAGGTACAAATAGTTTCCGTGAAAGTTAATGGAACACTCGGTAAAAAGGAACAAGGGGTCGGTCGCATAGATGTAGGAGAGGGAAATAGACAAGGTGACCAACTCTTAATAGAAAAAATCCGAAAAAAAACATATTTCTTGTGTGCCAAGGCAGGGGCGGTCGTAGCTTTTTTTAAGGGAGAAGGAGGCGGTTTAGTAGCTTTTCGTGTGTAAAAAAATGTTTAAAACAAGGATGCGAATCCTTTGAGTCTCAATTCTAAATTTTTTTCCAAAATTACCCCCTAAATGCGACGCAGGCAAAAACTTTAAGAAAATTATATTAAACATGAAACATTTACACGCATTAAACGTTGTTGACAAAATTTTCCTAAAATTAAATTGATATTGTAACAATTAATGCTTATAGCGTCGAAGGCAAATATTTTTGGGTGGGGTAAGACCATATAACTGTGCAATATGAACTATATAGAAGGCGTGGGATCAACCCGAAATAAGAACAATATGGCGACGTCTTACGTTTCTGTTTGACATTAGTCTATTTGTTTATAGCGCGAAATCGCGTCTTCGAGATACTTTCGTAACGAGTTTTTATTGGTTATTTTTATATTTAAATATTCCGAATGATTTGAAAATGTTTGTTGTATAAGTATTTACAGGTAATTTAGGGTTTCGACTCGAAATTCGCGGTAGTTAGTGATTTTTTCATCGTCAGTGTTTTTAGGGTTATAGTGCATTTTTTAGAGAAATTATACAGGATTTTAAGTGGTGTCTAGCTGTTTATACGCGTTTTTTATTAAATGTTTTTGGCGATTAAAGTGTACTTAATCGTATAAAGTGTGCGTTGTTAAGAGTTTATCCAAAAATTTTTGCAGGACTTACAGTTCATTTATAAATCTTGTGAAGGTATAATTAAATTGTTTGTATATCTTTTAGCAATGTCCACTACGTGCTGTATGCCAATTTTGCAAAGCAATTACAATGGCCAAGGTCCATCAAGTGTGTCTGTTTTTCAAATTCCAAGAAATGAAGAACTTGCAAAGAAATGGAAGAATGCCATAAAACGAGAAACCTTTGTTCCTAGCAAGCGTACATGCGTAAGATACAGGTGAAAAAATACACTGAAATTAGGGTACTGAAAGTGTTTTTTGTTAGGTGTTAGTGCATTTTAAAACTGATAAAGTTGAACGTTGAATCAAATAACACTGGCGATCTGTTGGAAGTTCCTTTATTAAAGCCTCGTTTAAAGGCCGGTAAGTTATTTTTGAGTAACATGTTTTTTATTCTTAAGTTTTTTTTGTGTACTAATATACTAAAATTAATGGTGCAAAAGCGAGCAATATTTTTGGCATTTTTTTAAAAACTGTTGTGTACTTTTTAGAGGGTAGTGTATGTGTAGAGAGATGGTACATCGAGAAAAGATAAAGTCAATTGTAAACCAAAGTAGGCAAATAGTATACGTACTGCAGTAAAAAAAAATTGGTTAGTATAGAACTGTTAAAAATATTTTGAAACTATTTTTAAAAACGACTTTTTTTGGGTAATTAAAAAACTGAAATTTCACAGGATGATATTGTACGTTTCATATAAAGTTATAATAAAACCCAAAATTTTAAATTTTTTGCACTAGGTACCCGGTTTTATTTATTTGCTTTTGCAGGTACTTACAAAAATGGTATTGTCCCAGGTATTTTCTTAAAAACTACTCAAACTAGAGAGGCAAGTAATAGCTTGTTGCAAAGGTCTTTAAAAATCCTTTCATATGATGAGTCATCTAGTGTGTCATATTACCTAAATTTCAAAAAAAAAAGAAATAAACATTTTTTTTTACATATCTTAAACATTCTTTTTCATTTTTTTTTAATGTGGATGGTTTGCTATAAATGGGTGCCTACATAGTTCGAAATTTGAGGGTAAAAGATTATTATTGATGTGTTCATGATTAAAAAGAAAAAGCTACGTTATAGTTTAATTTTTATTAACTTTTTTGTGAGTCAATATCAAATGTTCTTTTTGACTCTTTTACAGAAATACATAATTATGCTTTTGGAATTTTTCCAAGGATTAAAAATACATATATATGTTTGTTATATTTTTGATAAAATAAAGGCAATGTGACCAATCATAAGAAGGGTTTTTAAAAGACACACTCTGATCCCTATCAATAGCGCCAAAAATCATCAATGTTATTTCTAAAAATTCGTCTAGCTTAAAAATAGCTGATAAACTCTATAATAAGTTAAGCAAATTTAAAAAAATTAAAGTTTAATGTTAAAACTTTAATTTTTCACTTCACACCAGAAAGAAAAAATTTTAAATTTCCACTATTTGCCCATTTAATGCAGTGTTGTATAGAAACGTAAGTGGCGGCCATTTTGAATCCGATTCTTGGCCTTCTGTGGAGGCGGTATTGAACTGTGAAATACTATAATGTCCCTGCCCTTGCATTTTCCAAAAAAAAGCGGTAGCGATAATGACTCTCCTAATCAAGTTAGCCTGGAAAAAACGCAGAGCCAAAAAATCCTCTGGGCGCGAGCAGACTGCACGCACTAGATTTTTCGCCTTTGACCTTGCCAATGGTCAACCCTGATTTTTACATTTTATTTTCTTTGTTTTTAAAACTAATTTATTGCTACGTTTTCCAGGCTTCGGAGGGGGGGGGGGGGTAAGGATAAATAATAAAAAAACTTAATTTAAAGTAAAAATGCGATCATAATTGATACAAGCAAACAGGTGCTTCACAGTTCACTTTTTGATTGATTTTAAGAAAAAGAATATACTCTTTTCGAAGGTTATATTTTTGTGTAGGTGCCATCCCTAAATAGTTATTCTGATAAAAATTAAAATCTTCTATATACGTCCTACTGTCAAAACCTGTCAAAAATATGTCATTTTTTCCCAAATGTAAAAAGAAAGTCAAACAAGCATTTTTGTAGGTCTAACCGTTTTTTTATAAACGTCATTTAAATATTTTAGAAATGGAAAAAATTGTCAGATTTTGAATTTTAATGCTGTTAATAAAAAAAATATATTTTCTGAAAAAGCGATGTGAAACCTGAAAAAAAAATATTTTCGCTAAAAAAAGGCTACAATGTTTTTTCCATCACTTATAGTTTCTATATAAAAATTAAATTAGTTAAAGAAAATGCTAAAATCATGTCGATTGTATTGAACGTCTTTGCACCAAGATTTTTCTATAAACCTAAACTTCTAAAAAAAAATACAATTATGTGCTAAGTAGGTAGTCTTATTACCTATCAAACGACGGTAAAAAAGTTTATTATGTTTATTAAGTAAAAATAAGAAATAACCAAATTTCTGCAACATAAAAAAAATAATTTTTTGAATGACCGTAATACTGATTAGTACATGATGCTTTGTGCTCTGATATTTTTTAAATGTTCTATAAGACCCTTCGCACTCACCGGGATTAAGGGGGCAAGATAGAAGCAGGAATAAGGGAAGTACCTTATTTAATTAATATTTGTTGTTATTTTATTTTATATAAAAATATGTCTTTCAGAGAGCTCCTCTTATTTAATTCCGCCAGAGGTTACCTTTTCAAATCTAGTCGAAACTTTTTTACTGTCGTTTGATAAGTGATAAGAGTAACTATTTAGCAAATAATTGTTTTTTTTTAGAGTTTATTTTTATAGAAAAATCTTGGTGCAAAAAAGTTCAATACAATCGACATGATTTTACCATTTTCTTCAACTTATTTTATTTTCAAGTTCCCCATCGCTTTTTCGGAAAATATATTTATTTAACTAACAGCATTAAAATTCAAAATGTGACAATTTTTCCATCATTTAAATATTTAAATTACGTTTATAAAAAATGGTTGGTACTACAAAAATGCTTATGTGACTTTTTTTGTTTAGAATGGAATGCTCTATAAGCCCAAAACTTTTTATTTTTTAAAAATATTTTTTTGTACATTTTGGGAGAAAATGACATATTTTTGATAGGTTCTGACAGTAGGACGTATATGGAAGATTTTAATTTTTATCAGAATAACTATTTAGGGACGTCATCTACACAAAAATATACCTTTCGAAAAGAGTATATTATATTTTTTTTCTTAAAATCAATCAAAAAGTGTTAAACAAAAAGTTAAAATTGTTTATTTATTCAATATTCGATGTCAAAATCATGGTTCAATGCACCGCAGGCTAAACATTTTGAGAAAATAACACCTAAAATACAATTTTTGACTTAAAATTAAACTAAAATCGTAAATACTGATGAGATTTTGGGCATTTGCGTTGTTTATTTACCCTTAATTTGTTTGTAAAAATGCTAAAATGCGGCGCAGGCGAAAATTTTTGAAAAAATGACACTTAAACTGCCATTTTTGACACCAAATCGCAGACAAAATGTTTTGATAAATCTACATTAAAAAGACCATGATGGTGATCTAAATTGAAAACAAATAAAAAAATTAAACTTCTTTATAGAGCTGTCATGAACGCACGAAATCACAAAAATAAAAAATATTGCAATTCTTGATGTTTTAAAGTTTTTTGTTAAAAATTAAGTCCAGGTAGGGGGGGGGGGTTAATCCCAAAACCCCCATATCTCGGTGTGCCATTGAACACGTTTTCAGGGATATTCACTATTAAACCTTCATGAAAACGTCGCAAATCGAACTTTGTTTTCGTTGGCCCTGCCCAAGTTCAATACCGCTTTTTTTGGATCGTATCGGGATCCCACTGCATAAAAACGGGTGTATCGTATCGAACTGACTGATGACACCAATAATAAGCTGTAAGCACTTGCAATATTTCTGCAAAAAGTAGATACATTCCCTTAGAACATTGAACTACTAGAAGGAGCTTTTTTTCAGACCTAGGGCAGGGTGTTTGAGTTCAACATCTTCATCCCATTGTTGTCATGTTAACCTAATACGTTTCCCCTGTTTTTAATATTATTTAAAATACCTTCAATAATTTTTAGTTCCGTTTAATTAAATGGTCTAGATATAGTAATAAAAATACATGTTTGTATAAAAAAAAAACTAAAAATGTATTCAAGTAGGATGTACAACTATAAAAATAAGTGCTATGGAAATACCTATTTACACTGAAATTAATGACAACCTGCCTTTGTTTACCAAGAATGGCCAAATATAAGGAATTTTAACCAAATATTTAGTTAATATTTTAATTTAACGTACCTGTGAAACGAAATACTGCGGTCCCCCGGCTTCTGTTTCAACTTGCATATAATAATACACTTCGGAACCATTTTTCGCCACAAACTTTTCACAAAAATATCAAAAAACACAATTGACAAGTGCTGAAACTTTCACTTTCAAAACAATAATGACACTCCAAGAAAAATCGAGAAACCGCAATAAACAATCAATGTTGCCACGTTGACTACAAAAGAAGATGTTTCAGGAAAACACATGTTAAATTTTCAAAAAACGTCGAAAGTTTTAAATAGGTTGTGAGTATTATATATTGTGTACATTATCTTTTTCAACATGTATCTTAAACCTCATTAATTAATTAATAAATAAGCGTCAAAACTTAATCCAAATTTAATAAGTTTTTTGTTGCATAATTCGGTTATTAAAAATGGCAACACAGATTTCTTTCTCCCCTTTCCCCACTGTAGATGTTGCACTCAAACCACCAGTGTAACCAGACAGACCGGACTCCTTCTAGTAGTTCAATGTCAATGTCAATCTAAGTCCGTTCCTTTATTTTAATTATATTATTGTGTTGTAAACTTATTGACTTTAAAAAACTAACCTTAAAATGCATCAGGCTAACCTGAACAACTCAAATTGGGGTCAAAACCGAAAAGTGAATCGTATTGAAAACATATTCACATTCACATTTTGCGACACTTAGAGCATTATACAGGGTGGATTTTGTAAATGGAAAGGTGCTTCTAGCCGGTTAGAATTTGGTTGAATAAAAAAATCCAAAAACACAAATTTTAAACTATACAGGGTTTCGTATTTAAAAAAATATATTTTTTTGCCATAACTCGTAAACAAAATGACATAAAGAAAAATCCAAAATAGCACGATAAAAGAAAATAAAAAATCTCAGTTGACGTGTTTTTGGATTTTTTTGTAAAAAACCCAATTCTAACCCGCTAGAAGCATCATTCCGTTTAAAGAATCCACCCTGTATATATCTCCTAGTTATATGTAGGCACAGATCCAGTGGCGTACCGAGGGGGAGGGGCACTTCTCGGAGGGGGGTTTAACCCCTAAAACCCCCCTCCGAGAAGCCTAGTTATATAAAATTGGCACAATCAAATAACAGCAACCAGAAATAAAACCAAAAATCCTCTATCGGCTGACCATGAACTGATTAACTTTTGGGTAGGGCGGTGGGGGGTTAAAGGGCAGAAAAAGGAGGATAAAATATTGAAAAAAATTGTAACTTTGGAACAAAAACAATTTCCATGAATACGGACTACAAATTTTGTTATAAAGTCCAAATTCGTGGAAGGTTTAGTTTCCGAGTTATTTCGAAAAACGTTAAAATATATTAAACAAATCATAACTCTAGAAGTAAAGCAGCTATTGATATGCGGTTTTCAGATTTTGGTTTTCGTAAATATTACCCAAAAAATGGTGTTTGAAGCTAACATCAAAATGGCGGCACTCACTCAAAATTTGGTGGCGCACTCGTCGAAAATCGTTCTGTGCCCCTCTGATTTCTATGGTCCTAACAAAACGTCAGACTGATTTAAGGCTGTGTTGCCATTATTATTGTTAGAGAGATCTGGGTTGATGTAGCAAACAACCAGGGCCCCTTTTTAATAAAATATTCACAATGGGGGTCTGAGAAAGTCAAAATTCGACCCTTTGTGTGACAATTTGAGGGATAGATTGATCTAATCGCGTCTGTAGAAATATTATTGGATTAACATAATCAGACAACAGAAAACCAACGAATTTTTAAAAAAAGTATTGAATACATGATGAGATACATTAAGCCAATTATACAGTGGTATCGATATCCGTACCCTATCGGGTCAACCATTTAACCAAGCGCAGTTTCAAAGTACTGGCGAATGCGTGAAAATTTCGCTGATCAACCTGACAGTTTTTTGTTAAGCCAGTGATGTAGTCCTTAGACCTTCAAATATAGTACCTCACAAAAAATGGGCTAACACTTTAAGATTTTCACCATAGGTAGGGGTATGCTTAGGGATACCAAAGATACAAAATTGACACCTATAAAGTGTAGCACTACAATATGGGAATACTATAGAAGATAGTGGCGTTTATGATGTGTTTACAAGGCGAGTTTAAAATGTCCGTCAATTACTTGTCAAAGTGAACTCAGGTGGCACCTTAATTTGTTTCTGTTTATAATAATTGCTTAAATAATTTAAATAATAAAAACAAAATTTATTGCAATCGTTGTTCCCTAGGAGTCGTTCCAAAAATTACGAAAAAAATGGTCCTTCGAGTTTTTTGGATGACATATTTCATTTGTTTTTAGGTGACGTATGACAATTTTGTTATTTTTCGTTTAAAAGGGCCAGACTTAGCTTAAACACCAAGAAAAATTTTTTCAAGTAGGACCTACAGATTTTGAAATAAAGCCTTTTAAAATTTTAATGTTTACAGTGTTGCCATATTGTAGTGCTACACTTTATAGGTGGCAATTTTATATCTTTGGTATCCCTAAACACACCTCTATCTATGATAAAAATATCAAAGTGTTATCCCATTTTTTGTGCTCACCTGCCTAGCACTTGGACTAACACCGAGGGCGTAAAAACTATACTTACAGTATTTTCCACCCGAAGTTTATACACCAAAGGAACAATTTCTCGACGTTTTGACGTTGCCAAAGGCGACTTAACATTGCGTGAAAAAGGTGTATAAACGTTCTAGTAACTCGCTTTTGCACCAATTTGGCGGAGATTTTTTGGATTGTGTTGACGTTGCCTGCGACTAAAGTCGCGTGCAAGGTTTCCACACCGCACAGTGGTTCCGCTTCCATATAGCCCTATGTCAATATTACATAAAATTTTGAAAAATTTAATATAATAAGTAAATTGTTGTTACAAATAATGCAAACAACATTAAGCTCTTGTTTCTACTAAGTGAGTTGCTAATTTTGAGTACAAACAAATGATTAGATTAGCAATAATGATAAAAAAATATTCTTTATAGCCTTTTCTTATGGTACAACTTTCATATCAAGAAGTTCGTTAAATCATTATATTTAAAAAAGTTGGCCAAAGTAGGATGAGATTCTTACAGGGATTGAAAGTAGAAAGACTATGCTTTATTTTCCTGTATATATAAGAAAGGAGTTGAGAGGACTTCCTCTCTAAAACTTTACTACAGTTTAATTTTATTACATAATATATTACATAATACAAAATAAGATAATAATGTGTAAAACATATTCCGATAAATTTTTTGAATTTTGTCATAGGGAGGAACCACTGTGCACCGTCGCCAAAGCGACTACGACTGAAGTGCCCTCTGGATAATATTTTTTAATAATATAATTGATTTGAAATCAAGACTTCCACGTCTGCAACCAGAAATGGACTAATTTCCAAACATCATTTATTAATAATTCTAAAATACTATAGTAGCTATAGTCTTTTCATAAAGAAGAGAGAGTAATAAAGATGCAAATTTCTTTTTTTTTTAATTGGAAGCCAAACTGTATTTATATCAACTGATATGCTAGCTATACATTAATCTTCTTTAAGATAGATGCAAGCTGCTTCTTTGATTTTTCGTTTAATTTTGTCTGGTTCTTTTTGTAATATGCTGGTTTCTCCCCACATTATTCTATGATCATTTTCAAAAGAATGTTGGCAAATTTTAGACCTCTCCCAGTCTCCCCTTCTGAGGTACCCCTTATGGTCATTTAGTCTAACTTCAAGAGGCCTTGAAGTTTCTCCAATATAAAATTTACCACACTCGCAAGGAATTTTATAAACGATATTTTTTGAGTTTTGCTCAGCATTTAATGGTTTTGGTTAGAATTGATCTAAGAGTATTTGATTTTTTAAAAATTGTTCTAATATTATAATTATTAGCGATTCATTTAATTTTTTCAGAAATACCTGGTATAAAAGGAATTATTAAATTTATTGGTTGTTCATTATTATGTCTACGTTCGCGTTGTCTCGGAAATTCGATTTGTCTAAAAGAATTTTCGATGAAGTTATTTGGATACGAATTTTTAATTAAGACCTCTTTTATTATTTGTTTTTCTGGTAAAAATGTGTTATTGTCCGAACAAATTATTTTAGCTCTCTCGTATAGACTTTTTATTACTGCTTTTTTAACCGATGAGCAATGATTTGAGGTTTGTATCGTTTTCTACTTCTATAGTAAATTTTATTGTTGGTTCTTTACCGTTTATAAAATTAAGAAAATCATTAAGTTTATTTAAATCGTGTAGACAAATACTAAAAATATAATCTATATTGCGAAACCAAATGACCGGTTTAAAATTAAATTCCTCTAAAATTTTATTTTCAAAATCTTCCATAAAAATATTACTCATTAGAGAAGAAAGTGAAGAGCCCATTGCCATCCCAAAATCCGGTTGAAAAAAAAATATATGGTTTTTATGCATAATGTGAGAAGTTCCAGAATAGCATTGATGCTCAGTGCAGTTCTTTCGCCTAAATTTTGATCACTTTCTAATCGATGTCTTACTATAGAAAGGCTTTTATCTACAGGTACATTTGTAAAAAGGCTCACCACATCAAAACTCACCATCAAGTGATTGTTATTAAAATTGACCTCGGATAATTTTTCTAAAAAGTGTTGAGAATTTTTTATAAATGAATTTGTATTTCCTACTAAGGGATTTAAAATTTTAAGTAAATATTTTACGAGTTTATATTACTAACTATTGGTCTAAAAGGAATATTTACTTATTTACTTACTTACTATAATGTGGGGTTAGCTCTGAACGTTCTACATCGTTAAAAAATCTTTTATGTTTATATAAAGTTGAATAAATTTTTCTTTCAATTGCTTTTGTTGGGTCCTTGTTTAATTTTGAATATGAGCCTTCATTTAATAATGCATCAATTTTTTCATTATAAGTATTTTTATCAATAATTACAGTGGCATTGCCCTTATCCGCCGGTAAAATTTTAATTGAGTTGTCATTTTTTAGAGAAATTAAAGCGTTTTTTTCCTCTCTAGTAATATTAGATTTGATTTTTCAAGGTTTTTGTAAAATAAGTTTAGATCGAATTCTAAATTCGTTTGCAATCTCTTGAGGTAAGGTTCGTTAAATAATTAAATTAAATTAAATTATAATTAACTCTAGTTAATTATCGTTCGTTCGTTGCGGTTGTTGAAAACCCCATAATATCCCAATAAAAATAAACGTTGTTAGAGTGTTGTCAAATTTACCCTAGGTAAGGTGACCAACTCCTAAAGGGGCAAAACCGGGACACTTCGGCCATTCATTGTATTGTATATCATGCATTTTTTCTTATATGCACCCCTAATAATATATTAATAATAATGTATTTTCCAAAATACTTATTAAAGAAAAATAATTTAAGTAAGTTTCCAATTGATGGCAGAGAACATCTGCTTTTTTAATTGCATGCAATGATTTTAAAGTTACAAAATACAGTGGTATCAAAACCGGGACGAAACGAAACTTTTGCTGAAAAATCGGGACTATCCGGGACGGATTTTTTCCCCGGGATAAATGGTTAAAAATCGGGACTGTCCCGGCCAAACCTTTAAGTTAAGGTAATTTTGTTTCTCCGTAAAAAGACAGTTGGTTACAGTTGGGCCAGTGCCGCATAGTTTTGTTTAATTTTACTTTCATCACCCGATGGCCGTGCCGTGTATCGAAGGAACCTTCCTACTCTTTCATACACCTGCCTCTGAGCAGGAGAACGAGCTGTCTTGAAAAGCGATAGTACAGTCAGCTTTGCGCGTGCACTATACAAGCTTGGCAGTTTCTGAGCCTCCTTATTGGTCGAAACCAAGGATGTGAATGTTCCCAGGCGACCATTCCCTCGAAATTTAAGAATCGGCACCGAGGGGTCCTATTTTCGAAACCATACGAAATTATTCGCCTCGTCCTATACCGTATAGAATAGGAGGCAAACGATATGCCGATATGCTGATTTATGGATAGTGCGTGAAAGAATAACTGATTTTTCATGCGAAACAACACGAATGCCCTCCACCCAGTCGTGCAATATTGATTTAGACCAGTCGAATTCGAACGCGGTCCACACATACTGGCTTATCTTTTGCCTCTCATTTCACATGTTATAGAAAGAGACTGACATAAAAATTGTCTACTATTTAGTACACGTACACGGATATTTTCGTATAGATTGAAAACTCAGCTTGACCGACCGTGAGGTGAGATGAACGAAATTCCCCGTGGAAAAGGTGGTGAAAAAAGCTCACCTCACCTCACGGTCGTTCAAGAATAAGCGTCCTGACCAAGGCAGCTGAAGTGGGGATTTCCGACGATAGAGGAAGAAGAGCTGCACTCGCTCAAATGGGCCGACATACTGAACTTCGTAAAGAAGACAGGGGGGCTCGGAGAGAGAGTTACAGTGGAAGTAGGGGCATGGGGGTAAGAAACGGGATATAGCAGAAAGGGCCCATGAAGAGGCCAAATTGCCAGGCCCACGGGCCGCCCCTATACTACTACTACTACTACTACTAAACACAGAAAAAAAAAATAAGCAAAATATATTTTGTGGCCGATTTTTAAAGTTAATCCTCGTAGAGTTTTACAGGATTTTTTTAAAAAGGAATTGTGTACGTGGTAAAATTTAAAGGTCCACTGGTCTTTAGCTTTAGCTAACTAGACTGGGTGGAAGGATAGAGGTCAGAATGTAAGGGAAAAGCGGGCAGGTGGGGGCAGAAGTGGGAGGAGCGGGAGGTATAGGGGAAAGCTACAATTTTAAACACGCGAACGAAGTCGCGAGCTGGAGTTAGTGTTCACACGTTACTAGTGATGTAAAAAGAGTACCTACTCGTTGCAAAGTACAGGGTATTTGCTAAATACGGAAAGTACCGATTCCTTGGTTTCTAAAATACTCGTTACTTTTTTTATACCTGTAGACTACAGGCACTACAGGCTGTACACGGAAAAAAATCTATTCTATATTTAAGAATAGCTCTATTCTTGAAAAATTACATTTGCTTTAAGTATATTATTCTTAGTGTAAGAATAGGGATTATTAGAATTAAGCAATTACCTATTCTTGATCTACAAAGGCTCTTATACTTAAATATAAACCAAATATACTTTAAATAAGAAGAGGCGGTAATTTAAATCAAAACCAAAGCTATTATTAAATCAAATAACTTCTAGAGGTAAACCGAGAAAAGTTTATTATTGTTTCAAAAAACAGGTAGTTTACTTGGTCTAAAACCAGAAATTCTTGTTTGAGAGAAAGATAAATTTTGACCTAAAATATGTTACGAATTGATTAAACTTAGTTTAAATACAAAGGTTTAATTTGGATCAAGTGCTTTTATTATTGCTGTAAAGCCTTAGTTATTTTTAAAATAAGAAGAGCTGTACTAAAAACAAGAAATATCCAACATCGAATCGCACCGTAAAATCGCTTGGCTAATCCATTCTCCCTCTTTGTTGTTTGGTATGGGGGCAACAAAGACATAATCGCCTTCGGTTTCAGGTTTTTATCTCAACATCTAATATTTAATATAGGTAAAACTATACTCCTATATCTTTAGTTTAAAGGTTTGGATTATTATAAACGCCTAAAAAGTTAAATACTTCCCTTATATTAATAGGACAAACCGAGTATCGTCCAATTTTTTGACGAGCGGACTGACGTCATTTTTACCTCTGAAAACGTATTTCCTTATTGTCAACAGTTCACATGTCAAATAACTTGTTGTTGTCATTTTGGAGTTACAGTTGGAACAATTAACGACATGACTTTTTTTTACATATTTATTGTCACTGTCTAAAACAATGTATCAAATAGAGATCCAAAAAAATGACGTCAGTCCTCTCATCAAAAAATTGGACTATATCATTATGTATACCCACGGTTGTTAAGAGGTGTGGATGAAGTGACTAAAGCACCTATTTTTTGGCACGGTCTTGACCGCCTCTTCTGCGAGAGCGCTTCAGAGCGTGCTGTCGCGAGAGTCGGTTCGAAATTGTGGTCATAACATCTCGCTGGCAGCTTGCGGAAGTTTTCTGATATAAGCGTGAGCTCGGCACTGAAAGTAAACCACATAATCCGCCTATGGAAATGTGAGTCTTTTCATATTATATATATGCTACTTTTATTTTAATTACAATTGGTGTTAAGTGAAATATAAGGTCGGTTTCGGTCAAGTATAAGAACTATTTGAGGGAGTATAATTTTTTCTTAATAAGTATAAAATGTTATTTGATTAAAGTATAGTTACTTTTGCGTTAAAAACATGTTATTCTTGTTCGAATAGCATTTGACATCAATCCAACCTAAAGCAGTGTTCGAAACAAGCAAAGAAAAAATTTGAATTAAGTATAGCGTCCGCTTCTATTAAAAAACCACATTTTCTTAAAATAAGTATAGACCTATTTTTGAATTATCATATAAATTACACTTGTCTCAACGCTAGTCATGCATTATATTTAAGAATAGGATATTACTTGGATAAAGAATAACTAGAGTTGAGGATATCGAAGATGAAGCTATTCTTGGATCAAGATTAATAATCTTGTTCCAAGAAGAGCTTTTTTTCCGTGTTGTGCTCAAAATTTTAAAATACTGTCTTGACAAAAAGTAACGACTATTTTATTTTATATTTTATTCTTTTGTTTTGATGTAATAATAAAGAAGTATTGTTTACGTTTAATAAAAACTGTTCTCTGATATGTTTTTATAAATAATTATAATAATTAACTAGGTACCGAAAACTATTACTTTTACCTTTTAAATACCATACCGTTTAAGCCTATGTTTGATTCCTATGTAAATTAAACTAATAATACCGAAAGTACCTAGTACCGAATATAAAGTAACGGGTATTGTAAAAGTAACGAATCGGTACAAGTATTTAACAGTAACGAATGTTTACAACACTACACGTTACAGAAACAAAAACACACAATAAAATATATTTCCTCGAGGATTTAAAAAAATTATCCTGATTTTTTAAAATGAATTGTGTTTTAAAATTTAAAATATTTTAAAAACAACCGGATCTTAGACCTCCCGAAGCGAAAATGCAAAATAAGAATGAAAATAATCCGGCACGGAGCGCCGCGCCAACGACGAATAAAACATTTTTATTTCTGACAAGTAGGTTTTCTGGCCGAGGTGAAAAATTTATTTTCCATTTAAAATTTAAATCTGGAATTTACAGCCGAGCCTGCTAGCGCACTCTGTGACGCAATCTCTAGGGAATATTCATCCCTGGAAAGCTTTTGTCGGGGTAAAAATATACCTACCAAGAAACTTTTCTTTTTATGAAAAAAAAAATCGGGGAACGTCAAACATGCACTATAATATTAATATTTTGAAAGAAATTAACCTCACCCTTTTTTTTAAACGGCTAATAATTAGATCAGTCAAGCCACATCCCCCCCCCTCCGAAAGATATTCGAGTTTTGATATGCTTATAATTGCAAACCAATTTCGAACTAATTTTGAACCACTTTTAAAAATTTTGAACCACACTCCTTCCTGGTTTTTTTTAAATTCAAAATGGGGGTTGCAGCCGGACGTCAAGTTACACCCCCCTCATTTAAAGTGTAGAGAAAAATGAAAAATGAAAAGCGACTATCCCAAAATAAGGAACTAGTTTCTCTCCTAATAGGTAGATTTAGGTCATTCAGTTTAACGGCAAATTTCGTTACTCTTACGGTTACCGCTACCGTAAATAAAGGTATTTTTAAGAGGTTAAAAATAGAGCTTTTGAACGTAGTCAATCGTTTGGCGGTAAACATAACCTTACTTATTCTATTTGACTTTTGTTGTTTTTTTCTCAAGTCTTTTTTTCATTTGCTTTTCTAACCATATCATGGAGGAAAATATTAATTTAGTGATAGGACTGGGAGACGAACATCCCAACATAAATTTAGTCAGGAAAATGATTTTGCAAATGCTCAAGCAGCATTTTTCTGACTTCCGACTAATTACAACCTAACATGACGTCGGTTCTGGCCCAAATTTAGGTCGACAATTGGTTTGTCCATCAAACAACGTATTTTTTACTAAGACCTGACGTCGCCAACAACTAGTGCATCAGTTGTGACGTCGATACTTACCAAAACTGACGTAGCCAAATGTTGATGATACTCGCTACTTATCAGCGATGTAAATTAACGTTAATTACGGTGACGTAATTTTTAGAATAAAATTCAGGACGGGCCAAAGTGAAAACGGACGTCAATAAATTTAGTTGTTGCCAAGATTTCCTGTAAATGGCAACACTGCAAATACGAAAGTATTTTATAAATATACTTTACATGGACTTATGTTAGAATAGAAAGTTTAAAAGTTTCTATTGTATAGTTTACAAAATAATCTTATAGGCCACTCACCTCGGGACACTCGGTATAATGTCCAATTCATGAGACGTTATATTTAGTATGAGTTTTAAAGTAGAATTGTAATAAAATTAACGTTGCCAAACTTTTATTTATTAAATGTAACTATTCCGAGGTCCACCGACGTGGGTGCGTGACCTACAATTATAATACAATATTCTAGGTCGGGTCGTTCTACAAGGCGACGTCGCAGGAGGTGTTCTTGTCCGAATAGGTAAATAATGATTACACATTTGGTCGGCGCCCGAAACGCCATTTTAAACGTTTAGCATCGATGCGCCATTACAACAGTACATTTTATTTTTTCATTTTAAAGGCTTGATATGTAAATTAACTCATTTGGTGGCAACTAAAATGCATTTTTTAAATACCTATAATGTTTTACTATAAGAAACGGGCTTCCTTATAAAGATTTTATTTTTAGGTTAATTTTTTTCAAAATTAATTTCTGAATATTTTTGAATTATTTTTGTTGGTTTCTGTTTTTTTAATGTCTATTTTAATTATATTTATCAGTAAACTGACCTTCGTTGGAAGATTTGGATCCATATAATGTGTAAAACTAACTTTTTTCAGTTACCTACAATAACTAAGATAATAATTATTGTCATCCACAGTTCATTGGGATGTGTTTGTTTAGACATATAAAAGTTTTTACCTAATAAGTTTAAACTTGGTGTGCATAGTAAAACTTTGGGTCGTGGGTTTACGTAATTTGACGTAATATTTGACCAAAACACTGTGCAGCACCCGACGTCGAAACGACTCGAATTTTGATTCCCCACTTAGGTGCTAAATCGAGTCCTCAGGAAGACTGATGGACGTCGGAGGCGACGTCAGGTATTTCTTGCCCTACGTGACCATAACGTAATATAACGTCCAAATGCTTGTTGGGTGATATCTTTGGTGGAGTAATAGAAGAAATCGGTAATTATGCAGTATACGGTTTTCTGCAAATTCTTTATGGGGGCACCTACTAGGGTCCCTAGGACACCACATCCGCCTGCGTCCGATTTTTTTTTAAGAGAAAAAGGGTGACCGGGGGGGGGGGGGGTTGTAAAGTGTTTTTTTGATTGTTTTGGGTTGGGGTGGATTAGGTTGTGTTGGTTCGGGTTGTTCGAGCCGCTGCAAACTTATTTGTACTTACTCACCTGTTTCCCAAAAAAAAATCCAAATACACAAAATTCTTGTAAAACAAAACAAACTTTTATAACCTAAAAATCTTCCACCACAGAATCACATCAAGTTTGGTTGGTTGTCTTTTTAACGGTAAAGGTAGTCGCTATTCGACGCTAATTAGCGCCAGTGGTTACTTTTAATAAAGCTAACAGCCTAACAGAGCGCTACTGCGCCTACCCAGAGTAAGAGTAAGGGTAACAGACTGACAAAAAACCTGACCAAAATCTCCCTAATATCACCAAAAAGAATTTCGAAAAATCCACTATTGATTTGGATATGCAACAAAGATCTCTCGGATCATATAGTCCGCATCAGCTAAGAAGCACCATTGGAAAAATCAGGTGCTTAAAACATGCACATATTAGGTACCAAAAGTCCAACAAAGATGGAAATAGTTTTTCTTACGTCATTCCTAGTACTGTAAATACAAAAAATTACAGAAATTAGGAAGGTTAAAATTTTTTTAAAGTTGTACAAAATTAGTTCGAAATTAATTCATATCAAAGTTCAAAATATTTTTTTGGAGTGGGGTGTGGCTTGACGTCAACCTGCACTCCCCCCTCCATATATAAAAAAAACAGGCTTACTAGTGGATTTTTCGAAATTGTTTTTGGTGATATTAGGAGTTCGAAATTATTTCTTACTTTTGGGATAGTTGCTTTTCATTTTTCTCCTCTACGCTTTAAATGAGGGGGGTGTAGGTTGACATCCAGCTGCATCCCCTATTTTGAATATAAAAAAATACAGGAAGGAGTGTGCTTCAAAATTAGTTCAAAATTCGTTCGAAATTATAAGCATATCAAAACTCGAATATCTTTCGGGGGGGGGGGGTGTGGTTTGACTGACCTTAATAATAACCTGATAATGTTTCGACGACATGTGCTCTCATCATCAGGCGTTCATGTTTGGTTGGCGCCGCAGCCTCTGGTGATATCAAGGCCAATCAACTCCTACTGTTTTAGTGTCCATCTATCGACCGTCGCCATTTTCACTTAAAATTGACAACAGGTTTGCTGTCAGTATAGCGGCGCACTTCGATAAAAGGACACTGAAACGGTCCATACTTTCGAAACGTGTTGGGTATAACAGTTTTAAAAAAAGCATTGGAGAACAAATAAGTTTTTATTTATTCGAAAGTCTCTTCCACCAATATGGACTACTTCAGGGAAACTTTACAGTAGGATTTGCTAAAACGGTTTAGTCTATTTAAAAACGGTCCTAAGTTTATGTAAAATTTTTGGTTTTCAGCATTTTAAACGAATTCTCCTTGAGTTTTGGACGTAGTTTGATTTGTAAGAAGAATTTCAAGAAATTTGTTTATTGAATAATCATCTTAACACAATTTTCAATTTATAAGAAAAGAAAATTAAAAAATTTTAACCCACGCGGGGTTTAAATAGTAAACACTCTGTAAAATAAGTTAACATTGGGGTTATATGTCACTCTAATTAAAACTTACCTTTGTTAATTAATTTTTCCAATTAATACTTGATGTCACACAGCGATTTAGATGAGTAATAATAAAATAGGGAGTAGATTAATTTTGTATTTATTTAAAAGGCGTTTTTATTTATGAAATGTATTAAAAAAACTTAAATGCAAGTTTTTCTGTCACTGTCGAAATGTCAGTTTAAAAATATTAGCGCTGCGTTCAATCACAAACAGCGAGTTCGGATCTTTTACCCCTGCTTGCGCCTTGGCTTGCACCAACCTCTACTGATGAAAGCTACAGCTTCAAAATGTGTGGGCTTTGAATAAGAATTTTTTTTGACTGAGCTTTTAGATAACCTCAATGGGTTACTTTCAATTTGTAAATAAATTAATAGTATTTTTCGTGCATAATCTGTGACCTTCACTTAAGTTTGTTTTGCCTCGTGTGTGTTGAGCCCTCATAAATATATTTTGTTTGTACTGAAAACGGGTTCAAAATATGGCGTTTTTCTGGACAAAATAGGAGGTGTTTTATTGGGTAATGAACAACTTGGGATATTAATTAATAAATATTAATCCTTGTACAAACGGTTACTTAGGGAAATTATCAACGAACTTATTACCAAATGCCACAAAACAATCCGTTCTGGGGGCTATTAATTTAAACCACCCCCCTGAGGTGGTATAAAAAATCACCTTTATAATCAATCAACTTTATAACCTGAAACACAAATAATGAAGCTATGTGCCAAATTTTTGGCGTATTCGCCATTTGCCATTTTGAAACCTGCCAAAAAAAATTAGTTTTTGGGCATTTTTTTCTAGAATATTGTGTATTTTGAGAAAAAAAGCAGTTTTTCAGTGGTATTTAGGTAAAAAACTGACAGAAATCTTTTTTTACTTCCGTGATAAAAAAGGTATCGGTAACCAAAAAAGCTATGATTTAGTTATCTGCAGACAGTTACTAAAATCATATTTTTGATGAAGGTATAAAAAAAAGTTTTATGAAATCTTTAGTGCAATATTATCAGCACACATGATAAAAGTAAAATTAAAGAAAACTATGCGGCACTGGCCCAACTGTGACTTACTGTCTTTTTAGGGAGAAACGTCAAATCGAAAATTCTCGCTGACAATTGACGTCAATTAAATCTGTATAAATTTCGAATGAAGAATACTTTCCCAGACGGTATATACCTTAATTTTAATTATATTATTTTCCTTTAAACTTATTGGCTTTAAAAAAGCAAACAAAGAAGTAAAATTGGCAAAAACTAACAACAAATCTCTTCATGAAAACCGAAAAGTGAAAACATAGTAATTGATTATAGTGATTTCTAACCTCCCTTCTTTGCGCGATTTATGTTAAAGGGATACAAATTATAAAATACTAGATAGCTTTTGGTCGTGCCAATTTACATCAAGATAACTTTAACACTATATGACAGTTCAAAATAGCCTTTTTGGCATAGGTTATCACGTTGACGGTCCGTTTATTTGACGTTTGGGATATTTTATTAGTTTTTGTTTTCAAAATAAAAGTTATCTGTGGTTTTCCATTCCAAACCAAAATTTCTACTTTCCTAATTAAGTTTCGAAAAAGTAGAGAATAAAAACTACTCAAATTTATTGCTTTCATTCAAATGCGTTTTAAAGCAGGTACAGGGTGATCCATTATATTTGGACATTCCGGTAATAGCCTTTAATATTAGAGATAGAAAAAATGTTTTTATGTAAGATTGTAATAATTTTGTCCAAATTTTTTGAAAACTTTGACAAAAGCTGTCAAATGTTATTCCATATGTCAAATTTCGACATAAACTTTCCTATATTTTTTTATTTTGTCAAGTCTAATTTTCCTTTCGTATTGCAAAAATATACCAATTGTCTAGGTGCGGTAAACAGTTTTCGAGATATTGCATATTTTTGGAAGATTTTTGCACTCCCGTTAGTGCCGTTAATATTAAAGATAGAAACAAAAATTAAAAACGAAAGTTGTTGAGTTTTTTACGGACTTTATATATATTTTGCCAGAAAATGTAGAATGTCATTTTTATATCAAATGTATAAATAACTAAACTAAATTAGGATTACTCTATTTTTAAATACGAACGACAACAACAAAGACCACAAGAAATTTACTAATCTCACAAATGCTCGAACACATAACCATTTACTTCAACACAAAGTTCATAACGCCTTCTTAGGCCAGAAATCGTGTTGATTATTTTATGTCTCAGGTTTCTATTAATATTAATTTCTTCAATATTTCCTCGATTTTCAATTTCTTGGTGCTTGGTTCAAACGGGACCATATCATGGCCACCAAACTCGACAGATTTAACACCTCCGGATATTTGGAGGAGACTATTTACTCAATCGCCCAAACACCTTAGAAGAAATTAAAAAATCTAGGAAATAATGAAGCAATTAATATTAATATTAATAGAAACCTGAGACGTAACATAATCAACACGATTTCTGGCCTAAGATATGAACTTTGTGTTGAAGTAAATGGTGATGTATTCGAGCATTTGTTAGATTGGTAAATTTTTTGTTGTCGTTGTTGTTGTCGTTCGTATTTAATAGTTATTTATACATTTGACATAAAAATTACATTTGACATTTTCTGGCAAAATATATATAAAGCCCATAAAAAACTGAACAACTTTGCCTTTAAACTTCTTTTCCATCTTTGATATTAAGAGCATCAACGGGAGTGCAAAAACCCACCAAAAACATGCAATATCTTGAAAACTGTTTACCGCACCCAGGCAATCGATATATTTTTGAAATAAGAAGGAAAACAAAACTTAACACAATAAAAAAATACAAAGTGTCCAAATTAAAATAAGTTGATGTCAAAATTGGACATATGGAATGACATTTGACAGCATTTGTCAAAGTTTTCAAAAAATTTGTACAAAATTATTAAAATCTTACCTTAAAACATTTTTTCACCCTGTACCTATTCAATTATTCATGAAAGAACGCTAAAACAGAAGAACCCGCTTGGGTGTGTCTTGGGTATACTGAGCTCAACACCACTAATGGAAGCTCACCGAAACACAAATACGCATTTCCTAAGTACGTTAAAATTCTTACGTTAAGCGTCCGTACGTTTGCGGCGTTTCACGGCAGCCCATAACCATCCCAGCAAACAAAGACAGAAGGTCGGTAAATAATCGGACCGACGTCTCCAATGTCTGGATTAGGTCGGCGTCGGCAGTTAAACGTGGGCCGATGTTGAACCAACGACCGAAAATAATTTGCTTGGCGCGACGAAAGTCCCCGATGTAGTATGCTTACATCGCGCGTCGGTAAATTGAAAATATACTATTGTGTCAGCCCAACACCGTTCTCTACCTCTTCAGTACCCTTTAGCCTACTGCTGCCGCCAACTCAACAGATAAAACATGGATTTCCTGTCAGTTTCGTGTCAATATGACCGCTATAGTAGGCTATAGGATACTAAATCGAAAAAGAGTTAACTGGATTTTTAGTTGAGGTGGTGGTTGGCTGGGATACATGACGTACGAATGTTAACAGTGTCAAATAGCGTTTTGTATTTGTCACTAGTGGGGAGTAAGGGATAGTAGGGAGTAAAAGCCGAACCACCGCGTAACGTAGCTCTGAAATCCGGCGCTCTCATTGGTGAAAACCGGCAGAGGTGGGCGTTTCCACCTTGACTAACGCAATGGGTCAGCCAACGCGATGAGTCAGGCGACGCGATGTAACGATACACCACCTAGCACCCGTATCTCATGAAAATCAGTCTCGCTCGACGTGCGAGTGACAACTTCTGTCGGATCTGACCAATGAGGTTGCTCGAAGTCGGCGTACGATACGTTCAAGTAGAGTTGCGTGGCTTCCTTAGTGATGCGAATATAACGTAGCCTTTATATCTGTATCTGCTTAAACTAAGTAGTTGGACACCGCGCTCTCAGCAAGCGTGGGACCACCTCACCTTCACGTGGTATGTATGTACGTATTCAAAACTGGTGCTTAGCTCTCTAACGAAAGCTGAACCATGCACTGCGGCCTCAAATGGACCTATTGTGCCCAGGTATCTCCTGAGGTTTTAAAGATCAAAATGTAAACTCATACGAACCAGAAAACTAAAAAATCCTGCAGATAGTGTAGGAGCATATGTCGATAATTTCTATCCCGTGGGATTTTGAATGAAGGAGTTTTGTGACTATGCGGGATTAATAGCGCTTTAGTCACACTATCAAGTGTCACTGGGTGTTTGGTTCGCAGCCGTGTAGAAGAAGTTAATATAACGGCATCTTTCAAGATGGCGGCCAAAAATCATAAAAGATACAACTTTTGCAACCGGGGCATGATTATAATCGATTCCATATAACTCGAAAACGGGGATTCCAAAAAATTTATTGTTAAGGTCATCCGGCCTTAGATGACCTTGAAAATCGCAAAAAACTAGATCTTTTCCATTTGCTTTTCAAAAAATCTTGATAACAATATTGTAAAAAAAAATTTGATTCAGCTATGACGTGTTTCAATATGGCGGCTAATATATCAAAATTGCGCCCTATAACCACATTTTATTTTATTCAATTTCGTAAAAAAGAATTGTCGCCGCTTACTACGAAAAAAAAGTTTAGTTGTTGCATGACATTGATTGACTTTGAAAATACCATCATGTACAAGTCAAAAACCAGGTTTTTGTGATGTTTTTTCAAAATTACCACTACGCAAAAACTTTAAGCGCCGGAGATGAAATTAACATCTTAGTCATAAACAACCACTTCATTTTAAACCTCCCTACCTTTTTATTTTAATATGGCGTCCCAGATGTTTATACTATACCCCGGTCAAAATAACCTATATGCTTGTCGTTTTTATTAAGTTTCGAAACTTCTACAGGGATGCGGTGGCACATGAATGTGTGACTAAATAACTGTTAAATCCTCATCCTTAAATTTTATTATGAATGTTAATAAACAAGTGTAGTCATGCCCTACGGACATAATTAGAATTTTTTATGCTTTTTTGACCGGCATTCTGGAAAATGGCATCTAAAGCCACTGGTCCAGTCTATGGTAATATATATCTAACTTTTCTAACTCTTATAGGTTGTTTAAATGACTTTGTTGGCAAGACAAGCGAATAGAACATAAAATTCACAGTTGAGAAACTTAATAAAAACGACAGGCATATAGGTCATTTTTACCGGGGTATAGCATAAACATCTAAGACTCCATATCAAAAAAAAAATGGTAGGGAGGTTTAGAATGAAGTGCTTATTTATGACTAAGATGTTAATTTCATCTCCGACACCCAAAGTTTTCGCGTAGTGGTAAATTGGAAAAAACTTCACAAAAAGCTGGATTTCACTTGTACATGTTATTTTCAAGGTCAATCAAGGTCATGCATCAACTAAAGTTTTTTTTCATAGTAAGCGGCGATAAGTCAACAATTAATGGCCTTCTTGTCGTTTTTGCTTTTTTACGAAATTGGATAAAATAAAATGTGGTTATAGGTCGCCATTTTGATCTATCAGCAGTCATATTGAAACGCGTCATAGCTAAATTAATTTTTTTTAACAATATTGGTTTTACCAAATTTGGTTCTCTTCGCTGTAATATTTAATGAATAGAGCGCCATGGATTGACTCGAATTATTAAGATTTTTTTAAGAGAAAATGGCAAAAATCTTGTTTTTTGCGATTTTTAGGGTCATTTAAAGTCATATGACCTTAAAAGCAAATTTTTTGGAATCCTCGTCCTTAAGATATATGGAATCGAGTATAATCATGCCCCTATTGCGAAGCGAAAGTTGTATTTTTTATGATTTTTGACCGCCATCTTGAAAGAAGACGTCATATCAACCCCTTCTACACGGATGCGAACCAAACACCCGATAACACTCGATTGTGTGATTAAAGAGCTATCAATCCCACATAGTCAGAAAACTCCTTCATTTAAAATCCCACGGACTTACACATGCCCCTTCACTAAGACTACAAAACTTGATTTAGGCTAGGCTATATAATATATATATATATAATACTTTATCTTCAATTATGCCATTTGAAGTTTAGTGAAAGCCACATCTTCACGTGGTGCCATTTGAACTAGACCCAATAACCATTAGGAACTGCTCCATTAAGGACTCGTACAGGGGACAAATCTAATGGAGTGGTTAAAATAGAATCAAAGGGTGCACAAACGTTTACTTGTTTTTCTTCAGTTTCGATCTTAAAAACTACTAGCATTAGCGGCAATGGCTATCTAGCCAACAAGAAGCAGAAAGATAACATTTTCTTATTAGGGGACTGTTCATAAATTACGTAACGCGGCTAGGTGTTGACAATTTACTAAAATGTTTTTCCCGATCGTTTGAAAACAAAAAACTACGTACGAACACGACCGGAAAGTATCTGTACAGGTCTCCGCAAGTTTTCCTGTGTCGACCTGTAAAGACCAATTTTCCGGTCTAGTGACGTAAATACGTATTAGTGTCTTGTGTATGGCGGAAAAGATACTGCAAAGTGGAGAGCGCGTATTCCAGTTGCTCTGTCTGACATTGTCGATCATTGAGATGCACTCTGATCTTCTTTAATAATCCTTCACGTTTTCTGCTTCATAATTCCCTTGGAACCGAAGGGTGGCTCGATAATGCACTTTGCTGTAAACGCCGATGGCATTTCGTGGCAATTTGAGGCAATTTTGGGCATTACTTCGAGACATTTCGGGGGCATTTAGAGGCAAAATCTGGTAAAAAATACCTTTTGGTGTACACAAAATGACGACCGAGCCACCCTTCGCTTGAAACTTTAACTTTTTCGTACTTTTATGTATAAATTCTCGGGGGGGGGGAACTTGCGCACTCGCCCTCCCCCAACCACTCCCACGTGCATTAAACCCTTCTATCGAATCGTTTTTTTTGTTTTAAATGACCATCCTCAGCGGGGCATATGTTTTATACTATAAGAAATCCAGAGAAGAAAGAAAAATAAATCCGGTCAGTAGTTTTTGCGTAAGGCTAAAACCAACAAACAAACAAAAATTCCAAAAATTTGATTTTTGGTATTTATATGTTCTGGTGCGTCATATAGGTATAGATTACACAACAAGCATGTAATGAAGGCGTGATGATAAAGTTTGAGCCGGGTTTATTTGTCTGAGCGTGTAATGGCTCATTACATACAAGTTGTGTACTGTATTTTATCCAATCGTAGGTAGGTATTGGAAACTATAGGGTGGGTCACAAAAAATTGGACTTTTTGGGTTGCAAAATATTTTGGAACCAATAATCCGATTAAAAAAACATACTTTAAATTTTATAAAAAATTTTATAAAAAAGTGTCAAAAATGCATCCAAGATGCTGGACGATTTAAAAAAGTTGCTGTTTTTCACCCCTATGTAACTTAATTCTGTACCCCACTGCCACAAAAAAAACGCGATCTCTGACCGCCATTTTAAAAGCAGTGCGTGGAAAATTGTGCCGGATGTAATTTCAAATCAGTCTTTCATTTTCATATCCCTAAGTTAATAATAAAAATTTTTAACGGCAGGCAAATTTTTCTCATTTTAGTTTCCTTTGTTCTAAAGTTTTCTTTTCTTTTACAGATTCCTTTAAGACGGTTACAAGCATTCTTTTTATTAAAAGTCTTTTATGGAAGGCTTTATTTTCACGAAAAGGTATAAAAAGAAAGATTTGTACCTATTTTTGCCTCAAATTGCCACGAAATGCCATGGCGTGTACAGCAAAGTGCATTATCGAGCCACCCTTCGGTTCCAAGGGAATTATGAAGCAGAAAACGTGAAGAATTATTAAAGAAGATCAGAGTGCATCTCAATGATCGACAATGTCAGACAGAGCAACTGGAATACGCGCTGTCCACTTTCAGTATCTTTTCCGCCATACACAAGACACTAATACGTATTTACGTCACTAGACCGGAAAATTGGTCTTTACAGGTCGACGCAGGAAAACTTGCGGAGACCTGTACAGATACTTTCCGGTCGTGTTCGTACGTAGTTTTTTGTTTTCAAACGATCGGGAAAAACATTTTAGTAAATTGTCAACACCTAGCCGCGTTACGTAATTTATGAACAGTCCCCTAATAAGAAAATGTTGTCTTTCTGTTTTTAAGATCGAAACTGAAGAAAAACAAGTAAACGTTTGTGGTTAGAAATGGTTTTTGTACTTTTAACTTCTGTAAAATTGCAAAAAACAATAGAAAAATTATAGGGCAGTGATGGCCGACGATGGCCAATTTATTATCAAGCAGAATAGTGACAAAACAACTTATGAAAGGCAGATTTCTAGGTTTGACCTTTAATT
The DNA here is from genome assembly GCA_963921995.1 of Oxystoma pomonae. Classification (NCBI taxonomy): domain Eukaryota; kingdom Metazoa; phylum Arthropoda; class Insecta; order Coleoptera; family Brentidae; genus Oxystoma; species Oxystoma pomonae. The sequence continues at coordinate 98,708,497 of OY998167.1, forward strand.
ATTTGTAGAGTATAGATTGCACAAGCTTGATGACTTTAATGTGGTCAATTTTTCCGAAAAATATGCAACCCAATACATCTTCATTAATTTTCTTAACATTTGTTAATTCGCACTAGTTAATACCTGCATCAAAGTTCCGCTGGTAGCGCTCTTTAGATTTTTCAGGCAGCAATCGACATGAGTCTTGAAGCAGCTTCTATTATTTCGTTTTGATTCAACTTATTTTATAGATGGAGTCCATTTTTCAAACCAAAACTTTTGAAACAATTTTGAAAGAGCTTTTTTAGAAGTGTGAACGAAAAAAAAAACTAAAATCCAGAAGCTCGAAAAATCGTACGGAAAGTGGTCGATTGAAAAAAAAATTCTTATATCTCTTCCAATCAGTGTAGCCACCGCCGCGCCGAAAGAACCTGCTTAAACAGGGGGATGTTGCGGTCGAGGGAAACTATGGGGGAAGATAGACTAATTCTTTGTGTATTGCATTGCTGCCGTGATATTGCAATTAGCATTGAGAAAATAATTGTGCGATTTGGAAACGCAGTTTGGTTTCTAAAATTTTTAATTTCAATTTTCGGGACCCCACAAATATATACAGGATATGGGCCCCTATAAAAAAAAAGTTGGTCCGAAAATGATTTAAACCGATAGCCACGAATTCAATTGCTACGTTGCCAGGCTTACGGCAGGGAAGACTCGAAGCAAATTGTAATATTGTATTAATTTATCCTCTTTACATTCTGCAACCACCCCCGACCCCCAAATTTCTTTTTAACAGTTAGACAGCAGAAACTGTGAAGTTAAATAAAATTCAAATAGGGAAACGTGCCAACCCCGCAATCCAGGGCCTACGGCGCTTTAGTGGTTTAAATTTGACGCATACCCAATAACGATTCGGCTGTATTATGGTACTGCTCATTTAATGATTGGGCATATTATTTTCTATCAATTTCTGGGTCGGGTGTTTTTTGTTTCACTTATAACCTCCCTAGAGCTTGAATTATTTCCGAAAAATTTCTTATAAAAATTCGCAACAGAGAAAAAATTTACGGAGATTAATTGAAGCTTGCGGGATTATCGGTACGAAAATTTTATACCAAAAATTATTTTAAAAAAATACAAATTTTGACAACTGTTTATTTTTGTTTGAGGTTTGGTGTTTAATATAAGCCTATTTAATTACTTTTTTGACACTTTGAATGTCTGTGTTACCTATATTGTGGCTATACACTTATTCATCTATTATTTTTACAATTCCCTGGTACCCTAGTAAAATAAGATTTGCATCTTTGTAGCAAGTTTATTATATTCTATTTAAATCAAACAATATTATAGTACTAGAGGATAGAGAAAAATAGGTGTATAGGCACATGTGTTATATTGGATGCTAGGTGTTTTGTATTTCAAATAGTTTGAATTTGTTTTTTTTCGCTTTCTCTTTGCCCTAGTAAAAAAAATATCCTCGAAATCCCCAAACACATTTCTTCCTACTCTAATAATCTTATACTATTAGAAAGAAGGGAAAATTAATTATTCTCGTGCAAAGTCGATGGAACTTTAACGCGGTAAGTATTTAGGTAGGAAACATAAAATCTGCAAAATTGGCTGTGACTGCTGCAGCGCATTTTTGTTTTCGCAAAGAAAATATCATAAAATGAATAGAAAATTGTACCTACGCCTCTGTTGTTATTCTGGCATCTGCACGTGAAAGCTGTCAGGCCAGGGAAATTATCACTTATTAATTTTTCTCGGTTCTAGGTCACATGACCGAAAAAATTTCCGAAAAATTCGGGTTGTTGCCATAGCAACCTGTCAAACAAACTGGTATAAAATTTTCTAGACAATTATGTTAAGGTTCGGGAAAATTATAATCGGTGAAATTATATTCTTGTCTTTTAAGGATCGAGTAAATTAAAATGCTATAAAATTATATTCGTATCCATTATTTTCTGGGTGTTCTATTTTCGTTCATATTTCGTTTCGGACGTTTTATTTTTCTGTTCAATTGTGTTTCGGTTTTTTTGTGGGTTCCCCAGGATATAACATATTGTAAATTTCAGTTCTGGTACATTTTTTAATGAAGTACTGTGTTTAAAAATACTTGCCTTTTCTTAGCATCACAGAATTTCATCTTAAGTGTCTTTCCTTGCCCCCCCCCTGGAAAGCACTTCTGGATCCGCTACTGGTAGTAAAAGGTGGAGGGAGCAATAGTGGTAAGATGGTATACTATATAATATATAATAAGCTTGTAAAGTTGAAATATTTTTCCCATTTCCGGATTCTATTTAAACGGGGCTGTCTCAATTTATGTTCCTTGAAAATTCTTCCTTCAACGAATTCTTGGGATTATTGTTTTACACATACTTATTTTTATTTTTAGACGTAATTTAACGGCTTCTTTTATGAGGTCAATTATCTTTTATAATTGTACAAGTGGTTATATTACTATACAAGCGTAATGGTTAATATTTTCTTGTAACTGGAGTTTAAAATAAATTTCTTTAATTTAATATAGTGTTATGCACGAATTTCAAAGGGATAAAGAGGGTAATTTCGCCTCCCTCCCCTGTCTTAAAAAATTCATTGGTTTATCACATAAGGCCGTTCAATATATTTTTCGCCGACGACACGCCGTCATTTCTTTGCATTCGAAATATCAAAATCTGGAATAATTACATTATGGCGACGAAAGGTTTGTAGCCCGACCGTAGGGAGGACTACAATTCGCCAAGGGATTAAAATACACTTTAATCACTATATACTATTTAATCACAAAACTAACAGTGGACCACTTAACAGTACTCTAGTTTCAAGATTGACAGCTCGTATTACTGATAGTTGTCATTGATTGTTGTTGGCATGGTGGATTTACTCAAAATTTATTGTGCCATGGAAGTATTGCTATGGCACAAAATAAATGTCAGTCCAGAAAAATCGTACAGCTTTTTTTTTTTTTGAAAATGAACATTGAAGAGGCCGCGGAAGAGGTCATCGCTAGCCTTCTTCCACAAAAATCTCGCGAGGTTTGCAAGAAAGAGTTTCGTGATTACTGAAAATGCTGAGCTGAACAACATGCCGAGAATTTTACGGATGAAAAGGTGCTCCTGGCATACAGAAGTCTAAGAATCTCAAGGCATCTTCTGTATGGAGTCAATATTCCATGATCAAAGCCACGATAATATCTAAAGCAAACGTCGACATTAACAAATATAGTAAACTCACGGCATTTCTAAAGAGACACAATGACCATTATAAGCCGAAAAAGTCATGAAGAATATCTAGCCCAAAAGTTAAGATTATTTTCTTTACTTTGAGTATTTTTCTGATAGTACTACTAAAAATAACACCATTGATTGTCTAAAAAACTTTACCAATAGGAGACTAAATTTGTTTCCTAAAGGATTAAAAGTGCCTTTTTTATTCCTAAAATGAGGGATCAAAAGTGAACTTTTAATCTCTAAAGTGCATAAATAAACTTTTGTAATGATCAGCTTTTCATATCTACGCGATTAATTTAATATAGATTTTAATAAAAGTCATTGGACTGACCGCAGTAGGCTTCAAAGATCACCCCACGACTAACAAAACGAAACTCAATTTGGATAGTGTAAAAATGATGTACTAATTATGTACTAATTTAGTCCCCTTTTAAATAAAAATTATACTTAAAAGAGGGGGGGGGTGTGGCTTGACGCTAAGCTGCAATCCCCCCCCCATGCTTAGGACATAGATTTAATGAAAGTTTGTTTGTTTCTTATGGACAGTGTAGCTTGATATCAAGCTACCCCCTCCTCTGCTTAGGAAAGAGATTCGACCCAAAGTGATTATGCCAGAATTTGGTACTGATTATGTACTAATTTCGTCCTCGATTTTGTGGGGCGTGTAGCTTGACATCAAGGTACACCCCTCTTTGCTTAGGAAAGAGATTCGAAAAGTGACTATGCCAGAATTTGTTACTAATTATGTACTAATTTCGTCCCTTTCTAAAAAATTTCCTGGGGGGGGGGTGCAGCTTAGCGCCAAGCCACACCCCCGCTTTTTAAGTGCGAATAATTAATTCATTAAGTACAAAAATTTTTAAAAGGGGGCTAAATTAGTACATAATTTTTACAATATCCAAAATAAGTTTCGTTGAGGAGGGGGTGTAGCTTGATTGAGCCCTGTCCTCGATAGCTCAGTTAGTAGAGCACTAGCCTGATATTCTAAAGGTGCCAAGTTCAAATTCTGGTCGAGGAAAAACATTTTTCCGATTTATTCCCTCACCCTTTGCTCTCTACGCCACATATTTTTTCTGTAAAATAAAAATACTAAGTACTGGCTACTAGTGACAGATACAAAACACCGAAGCTTTGGTATTTTGTATCTCGTTAACGAAAATGGCGCAAAAATGTGAGGTTAGAAATCACCGTAATCTGTATTTAGTCGCTTGTATTTTCAATTGTGCCTTCAGCTTAGAACAAATTTGACAAAAACACTCTTAAATAATAAATAAATAAATAAAGCACTTTTTATCTAAAGAAGGTTTTTATCACGTTACAGAAATATTCAAAAAATAATAATATTCTTATCACATCAATAGTACATAAAAAAACGCCGCAGTAATCATATATACGAATATTCCTAAAATATTGATAAAATCAAAGAACTATGGTCTTTCTCCACTGAATTTAATATATTTTTTTGTTGCGAAATGTTTCGGCAGCTTAGACTACCATCATCAGTGGTTTTGGTCGAATACGAACCAATTAAAATTAAAAATGGGCCGAGCTATCAGACTCAGTAACGAAGAAAGAAAATAGATAAAAAACCCATGGTTGAAAAAAATACATTTCACATTAACAAAAGTTTATTTGTAGTTTTTTCATCCATGGGGTTATTACTGGTCCATTAACTCATGTCGGTTAACCCGGGGGGACCATCACAACGGGCTCAAATATTTTCAATGGTACATTTTGTAGCCTTTTTGTAGCTATTTTGTTACGGTTAAATTAATTTTGTAGCTGTAGCCGTTTTCAAGTGGGGAAAGACCACAGTTGTTTGACATAATTATCAACACCACCATCTTGGGGAACTTAATATTAATGATCTTTTTGTGTTTACTGAGATGGTATTGATAGATTCTGTGTTAATTGCATAATATCACTTTTGGTGTTTCTAAAGGCTCTGTATTACAGGCTAATAATTCGAAACTTTCTAAGTAGTCGAACAACGTAAGCACATCCTAAACTTCTTAATACGCTTAAACAAAATGTAATTTCTTAGACTAAACAAAAAAGAATTTTTGTTTAAAATGCAACCTAATTTCTCATCAGATATTGGCGGCTGCTGTAATGTTAAACACAGCTGCACTCATGTAGCAATACATATTTTTATAAACACAGCACATGTAGGTACTTACAAAACATATTTACCATCAGTATATAATATATGTAATACAATATCCGTTCAAAAAATAAATTCACTTTATATTTTTTAAAAAAACGCGCAAAATATTAATTTATTACGTTAAATATAACGCTATACCAAGAAAAGATCATGTTTTAACAAAATCAGGTCATTTTGTTTATTAACTAGATCATCAGCGCTTTTAAAATTATTTTCTAATTAAATTGTAATATTTTTTTTCTAGATATCCACCAGAGTTATATTTTCAATATTCTAAGTAATTTTTAAGTTTCCTTTGTTGACAAATAAGGCGAAAAAAATTAATATTTTTTTAGCGAAGTTTCTTAGAAATTTGTTTCTATAATATAATTTATAAAAACCACACCTATATTAAATACCATAATTAACACATCATATAATTTGCTAATATTAACCTGCCTCTAAGTAGAGCGCCACGACGGCCATATCTTATTTCTTTTAACAAATTTTGAAGGCTGCTCGGAAAGAACATCAATTTTGGTTGAAACTTTAAGACAATGATGTGTTTGAAATTAACTCTGTGTTTCGGACTTCCATTGTCTATATTTTATTTATACACGACGTTTCGATCAGTACAATCTCTGATCGTCTTCAGGTGCAACGTACTTATATACTATGGGAAATCACTCAACCGTGAAATTTAAGAAGTTGGCTCCCCCAAGGAGTGGCTTCCAAATATTTGGAATTTCAACACTTGGTTTACTGAAAATATCCTGATTCTGGAATGTTCTTTCAGTGAGATTCCTTGTGCAAATCCTTTGCTTCTGTCCACTTCATTCGGTGTTGTTTTTACCATGCATGTTCGGCGATTCTCCATTTCGTTGTTTCACCTCTTAAGCCTAACAGTGGTCTTTTTGTTTCGCGTTCGTGAATCATACATAGACGAAACAAAGAGACCACTATCTGTTAGGCTTAAGGAACACCAGACGAATACCCAAAGAGGTGAAACAACGAAATCAGGAATGATGTAGACAGAAGCAAAGGTTTTGCACAAGAAGTCACACTAGAAGAAACGAAAATTCCTTGAAGCTGCCTTTATTGGGCATAATCAGGTATTTTCAGTAAACCAAGTATTGAAATTTCAAATATTTCAAAGCCCGTCATTGGGCGGAGCCAACTTCTTAACGGTTGGAATAGATTGTAGTTTGCAGCTGAGGACGATCAGAGATTGTACTGATCGAAACGTCGTGTATAAATAAAATATAGACAATGGAAGGGTTAATTTCAAGCATCAATTTTTTATACAGTTAAATACAAAGTAATTAGTGCTTTTTTTTGGACACCCTATATTTATGTTAGAATTTGCAATAGTATAATAATATAACCATAAAGTAAATATAACTAAGGGGACTAATAGTAAATGTAGCTTGCTACCACTGATAATTTGTGTCTTTATTGCCAAATTTTCACGATTAAGAGAAGACTAAACTAAAATTTATTTCTAAGACTTCTGACTCAAATGTTTGAGTATTATGAATTGGTGGTCTTAGAAATAAATTTTAGCTTATTCGGCAAAATATAAAAAAGTGATCCGAGCCGTTTAAATAAGTTCAGCCAATTCTGATGTTTATTTGACTCCAAAAAGTATAGAATTCACATGCCCGTTTGGAACGTCACTTAGACATTTTCTAAACTAAGGTCACCATCAGAAAAAAGTCTCTAATATTAAAATCAAATTATCCAGAAAAATATGAGTATCTTTTTTGTTTGTACACCAGGATCCGTATCCCATATTTAAAAACGCTAAGTCTTTTCCACAACGAATGGCAAAACAGCAAGCAATTGCACGGTTTTCAATTACGAGAATACCGATTCAGATGTCCTAAAGCGATCAGTACACGCACTCAAAAAAATGCTGGCAAAGTGACACAAATGGGGGTAGTCGTCTTATCCTGTTACATGCAGGATCGAAAGATGGATTTGTTAAAGATGGTATGTTACTTTTTAAAGCAGGATTAGTAACTTGCGATTAACATGGCCAAATGAATGAGGTAAATTTTACAAAATGGTTAAGAGAGAAGCTTTAGCCAAATATTTCGCCAAATTTTGTAATTGTTTTGGACAATGCACCTTACCACTCTGTTTTGCAAGAAAAAGTTCCTACAAAATCATTGTCGAAGCGTCACTTGATAGCATAGCTAACCTCAAAGGGCATTGAACACGATCCAGCAGACAGAAAAATAGGACTGTATGAATTGGTTGCTTTAAATATGCCTCCAGGCAACGAAAAAAACTATAAAATTGACAATCTAATAGAAGCAAAGGGCATATTCCAATAATATGTGTGAGTTAAACCCTATTGATATGGTTTGGGCTCAAATAAACAAATGCGTACTAGACAGATATGTAAATGGGGATCTAAGCATTACAAAACTCTTGGAACTTACCAAAGAGGCAATCAATTTAGTGTCAGCCAATGATTGGCAAGGTTATATTACACACGTGAAAAAGATTGAGGACGACTTTTGGGTAAATGACCAATATATGGAGGAAATAACTGAACGAATTATTATATCTGTTGTTGGGCAAGAAACCGAAAGCGAAGTTTCTGATGAAAGCAGTGAGGATGATTTGAGTTTTTTGAATACCTTGTAATGTTGACATCTTGTACTTTTATTGTACTCGTATATTATTTATCTTTATAATTTCATACTTCGTACTATTACTATTATTGCACTACTATTACGATTATTATATTTATAATAATCCGTATGTAATAAACTTAAATTAAAAAGAGACAAGATACCTGACACTTACGGAGACTTTGGTTATAATATTATATGGAACAATGTTTACCTTTCTGTTGTTTACAGTAAACACACCAGTGATGTACCTACTTAAATAGAAATTTACACATTGATTATATTATTAAAATTTTACTATTATATGAAATCTGCAAAATAATTTAAAAAACATGTAAGAAATAATTCTGGCAATAAATGTTTGTAATATAATTTTATACAAAAGAAATTTATTACAAAGTTTGTATATGATTTATAGCAATTTAAATTTTCAACACAATAGGGACTTATCGACATAAAGTCGGCATATCCTGACTCGGCAGTATTTCTGACAGTTCCACACGAAGGTTGAAAGGTTTCTGACATTTTTGTCATATAAATATGTCATCTAAACACGCTCATATTGTGCCATTCTTAAAGTTGACAAATTAAAGTTAATGCCATCGTTTATTAAATGCAGGCACAAACATTATGAAAATCGAAATTATTTTGATAGCAAAGATTATTTAGACAACAAGAATGTCAGAATCCTTTTAAACTTCGTACGGAATTGTCAAAAATAGTGCCGTCTTTGTTAAAGTCAGGCTATGCCGACTTTATGTACCGATAAGTCCCTAATAAAATTATGCCAAACATTAAAACAAACACAGTTCACATCTCCTGGAACATCAAGAAAAGACAATAATATTATCCACTAGCTAAAAATTATGTTATTGTATTTGTTAATTTTGTTATTTTTTCTGGTCATTAGCAGAAACTTACTTATACTGACTTCTTTAGTACACAATAAAGTCAATAATGCTTAGGGTACATAGAGACATCTAGGACAGACAAAAAGATTTAAATATCAATTCGAAGGGCGAGCACAGATAGCAACGGCAGCAGTATAAATCAACCTTAATATTCTGATGAGGTAAGAATTCAATATTCTTACAAACCTAAACACATGTGAATTAACTTTTATTGTTGTTTGCAAGTTGGTTTAAGGACTTTATCTACCTTTATTTTATAGTCTTTATAAAAAAAAACCTTCGAAAATATTTACGCATTAATTACTTCATCAAAAGTATGCTTTACTTTATTGTCTTTATAAAAAAAAACCTCGAAAAGAATCATATAAAAAAGTTCGAAAATATCTCATTTGACGCATTGGGAATTAACTACTCCATAAAAAAAAACGTGTTTATTGATATTTTAATCTAAGGATTAACTAATTTAAGTATATTTCATTCATTTTATTTGTAAATAAACAGTGGTTATTATTTGCCAAGGGGTTTTCGTTGGACCAAATATCTTGTCTCTTTTTAATCTAAAGCAAACATATACTTTTATTACCAATGTTTCCCTTATTTATGCAAAAAGGAAACCTCATGATAAAATCTAATTCTTTGCTATAGCGCGCTACTGGCAGCGCTCAAAAAAGGCGTGTTTGTACCCCTCGCACTTTTTTCGTCGCAGGCCAAATTAAACTTGTGGAGCTGTAGTCCTAAGTTTATTTTACTAATGCTCGTATCCCGCAACGCAAAAATTCCCCAATTAGGCTTTAATCGAGATTAGTTACTAATCAGTGTTTGGGATGTGCTGTTTTACATTGAAACTTCCTTTGCCAAGACTCATTCCAAACTGCGATTAGTGTTAATGTTGATTAAAGCTTAATCGGAGAATTTTCTCGTTGATAGATATGGGCATACATCTCTGAGAGAGAAAGTTTGCTAATAAAACGCTTTTTCAGAAGGTTCTCAGCAGTCCAGTTTAATCCCACGGATTAAGCTTAACAACACATAAAGTTAATCCAAATTGATTCCCAGTTTGTACAACAAACACGCTAACTACCAACTTTGTGTGCTTGTTCTAGTTTTTCCGTAATCGGCTTAAAATATCTGGAAAAACAAATCCCCATGGAAAATGATCTATGTAATACCTAGGAAAAAAGCAGCGTAATGAAATATAGGACGTGTTATACACAGGATGTTGTACTATCTCGCTGTAATGAGACTGTTTTAATGAAATTGTTTGGCCGGCCTCCGTAGCGCAGTGAGTAGCGTATCGGCCTGCCGCAGGGGAGTTCTCGGGTTCGAATCCCGGCTAGGTGCATGAATATTTTGTGTGTGTCTTTAACTCTGAAGAAATACTTGGCTACACTGGGCATTGATCATACTATGGATGGAAAAGTCCCAGTATAAGAAAAACAGAAATTGTTTCTGAAGGAAGGGGGGGCTTGAGTAAGACAAATAGTTACATTTTATTCTTGATTGATTGATTGATTGAATGGTTTGAGCCCACAGTTCACTTTTTCTTTTCGAAAGTTATATTTTTGTGTAGATGCCGTCCCTAAATAGTTATTCTGATAAAAATTAAAATCTTCTATATACGTCCTACTGTCAAAACCTGTCAAAAATATGTCATTTTTTCCCGAAATGTGAAAAAAAATCTTTCTAAAAAATAAAAATTAGGACTTATAGAGCATTTCATTTCAGACAAAAAAAGTCAAACAAGCATTTTTGTAGTACTAACCGTTTTTTTATAAACGTCATTTAAATGTTTGAAAAATGAAAAAAATTGTCACATTTTGAATTTTAATTAAAAAAAATATATTTTCTGAAAAAGGGATGTGAAACCTGAAAGAGAACATATTTTCGCTAAAAAGACGTTACAATGTTTTTTACATCACTTATAGTTTCTATATAAAAATAAAATTAGTTGGAGAAAATGCTAAAATCATGTCGATTGTATCTTGATGCAAACATTTTTGTATAGAAACTATAAGTGATGCAAACAAAAGTTGTAACGTTTTTTTATCGAAAATATGTTCTCTCTCAGGTTCCCCATCGCTTTTTCGGAAAATATATTTTTTTTAACTAACAGCATTAAAAATTAAAAATGTGACAATTTTACCATTTTTAAAATATTTAAATTACGTTTACAAAAAATGGTTAGTACTACAAAAATGCTTATGTGACTTTTTTTGTCTAGAATGAAATCTTACTATTTTTAGGCATCCACACCAGTATCGAGGCTATTGGAGCGTCGCTTTTTTTTCACTCAAAATTAGTTATATTGATTCGCGATAACTCAAAACCGATTTTTATCACATTTGGCACAAACATTTTTTGCACCAAACGATGTGTTTTTGATGGGGGTAAAGGGGTTGGAGAGAAGGCAGGAGGGGGGGTTTTATTTTTAAAAGAATCGGTACAGTTATACATAAGTAATTCAATGTTTGAAATTAAATGAAAACACAACTCTTTACAAAATGGTATGTCTTTTTAATAACGACAGTCAAATTTTCGTATACAGGGTGGATTCTTTAAACGGAACGGTGCTTCTAGCGGGTTAGAATTTGGTTTTACAAAAAAATACAAAATTACGTCCACTGAGATTTTTAAATTTCTTTAATCGTGCTATCTTGGATTTTTTCTGTCATTTTGTTTACGAGGTATGGAAAAAAAATATACATTTTTTTTTAAATAGAACACCCTGTATAGTTTGACATTTTTAAATTCTAAATACTCCAGCTCTTATGGTTTCCAAGATAGAGGTATTTAAACTTGCATGGAATTGTTGTCTATGCCCTGTTTTACGGGGGATATTTGAATAAATATCGTATCGAAGTTTTCTATGCAGATTTAGATAAAAATATCTTGATTATCGTATCCTACTGTGTAGTATTGATGAAGAGAGAATTGTTTGCAGATTTCAAAAATTGCAAAATATACAGGGTGTCCTATTTTTAAAATTTTTTTTTTTTTTAATTTACACCCTACCAACTTTTAAAAAAATCCTTTTTGGTCAAGATATTAAAGACACCTTGTCGTCCTTTTGCATATTCCTCGAAAGGTCATGATTTGTCAAAAAATTTGACCTAGTTGGAGTTGATTCGGATATCGACTCACGATCGGAAGTATTCATGATGCGTTCGGCAGCAGATAGCCGACGAGCGGCCATGCTCCGGGTCTCTACTCCCCGAGCATGCATATCTAAAATTTGGGAACACCCTGGCCAAAAGCTAAGAGGTCCCAAAAAAGTATCCACCTTCCCGCCGACCTTCAGTCAGGCGCCTCAATCAAATAAACTCAAACAGTGCACGTGACACACTACTGTGGCTGCTGCCTGAATTAATGATGATTTGAATTGACTTGAAAATATGGCCAAGGTGTTTGCACTTGGGGCACCTATACACATAAAAAAAGGAGATGGCCCAAGCGACTTCCACCCGACTAAATCTAAACTACTTAAAAGCAGTTCTTCGCAAACAGTTGCGGAATAAAAGGCCACTAGGCAAAACACAGAATAGTTCGAAACAACTAAAGGTCCTTAAATCAGTTCGAAGGAGATTAATCCACTGGAGTACGAGATCACTTCGGAGGAAATAATACAACCGTGAATAGTTTTCCCCGAGCGCTGTAAGGGTGTACTAAAGTGTGTTGGGGAGAAAGTTATGGTTTGATTCTGTCCGAATTCTTTTCCCGCTGTTTCGAGACGGATTCTCACACCCGAGCAAAAGTTTAATTACGGCACTAGGAAAAATTCTCGCCCTGTGTAAATAGGGGGAATTTGGCCTTTTTACGTATACTACCAGATACCGGAAACCATAAATCGTCGTGGGCCGGTTATCTGTGCTGTCCCTGCAAGCTGCTAGGGATGGACGGCGGATGCGTCGTCAGATGCTGATGAGCGTCGAAAATTCTAGCGTGCTGGATGAGGCAGGATGGCGGCCAATGTGACGTCCCAAATGGCACTGGGAGTCTCAGCTAAGATCGCTGCACCAGACTACTGCTAGAAGAATCTTGAAGTTCCAGATAGTTTGAAGATATCAAAACTGCAGGACATCGGCTCATAATTTTCCAATGAACCACAAACATATTTATAATCTTTTCACCCCGAAGACTGTATCCAAAATTTGGGTCGACCCCCAAATTTCCTTCTGACCAATCACGTGGTGGAGCGCAGTCAAAGCCGCACTGTGTAAAACTTTAAACCATGAAAAATCCAAAAGTACTTGTAAATGTTTTAATCTAAAAGCACTTATAGTCTCTAGTACCCCTAAGCCTACTGTATACCAAATTTCACTCAATTCGGTTCAAAAACAAAAAAGTAGATTTGGAGAATTGAAATCTAAAAAATATTGCCTAGGCCCTAGCTCCCTTACTATGATCTAAAACAAGACATGTGATATATCAAAATTCGTGTCACAAGGATGCGCAACTTGTGGCTATAATGGATTTTTGAAAAAGACTTTGTTTTAAAAGATATTTAAAAATTTCACTTTTTTCAAATCTAAAACTCTTAATCGGCAACAACTCCGTTGTCAAGCGTCGGTCCGAAAACCTAATCACACCAAAATGTGAGGCTCGGCAAGACGCTTATTTTGACAGACGCCAACCTTCACCACTTCGTATAGTCCCGGAGTTATTTGCGCTTTATTGGAAAAATTATACAAAACATGATGTTTCAAACTTATTTCAATCGGTTAATACTTATACAAACTACTAAAACACCCCCGGAGAGCAAGAGCCCGGGATACAGGGTGACCACAGAATAAACCAAGATGCTAAAATACCCATCTATAGGCTTAAAAAATGATTAGAAAAAGGCGATCCTACGACAACCTCAGGACATACCCCGTTCATTTTTTCCTCCAAATTGTGATTATAAATCGTCTACTGCTTTACATAACTGCCTCGCAAAATGTAAAAGAATTTCATTTGTTTCGATTCTCAATAAAAATTCCAAATTTTATTCAAAACCAATAAAATTTTGTAATAATAATTTTTTCGAAAAGCAAAAATCATAAACATTAACATTAGTTTTGGCATTGAAATTTGTGCTTATTTTCGGCTCTTCTTATAATTCAACGTTTACATGTCCCATATAATTTTAACTATGAGATGGTATAACGACCCTGTCCTTGCATTCTCCGAAAAAAAGTCGTACCGATAATAGATAGTTTTTGGTCGTTCTCAAAACGCCCGACGACCGACTAATGCTATTTGACACTGTTGGCATTTGAATGTCAAACGCAAACCTACGGACGGGAAAGGTAAAACAGTTTAAACTTTAGTTTAATCTTTGGATAAAACCATTGGTAAACAAGTTACTCAATTTTAGAAGTCGCAGTTAAACCACGACCAGGATTAGAACCGCAACAAGGTTTTTTGAAAAGACTACATTTTCTTGGCATATAGAGTTGATTATTTTAACTATATTTTTAAAATGGCACCAACTAGAGCCAAACCCAGCAGTCACCAAATTTGATAAAAATCAGACAAGTAGTTTTTGAGATATCAGCGTTGGTTACAGATAGACATACAGCCAAATGCCACAACAAAAAATGTGCAGAATTGTGAGAAACCCAATTGAAGATATACAGTATAAATAAACGAGTGAGCTCGGTGTGAGAATAAAAATTACTGGTTTGTGGGATGTTCCAACTCTTAGCGAATTTCCTCGTGTACAATTTCGCATATGTCTTTAGATAATCTAAACCTCTTTTTAAAATCTACATCGTCGTACTCCTTCAAAGGATTTGTTCTAGGAAGAATAATTTTTGGTCTTCTTGGTGCTTTCGTCATCATTTTCATCCAGTTGATCAAAAATAAATTCTAAGTCATCGATCATATACTTACAAGGCAATTTTTTAGAACGGGACGAAACGAGTAATATCTTTCCTAGGCAGAGGGGGGTGTACCTTGATATCAAGCTAAAAATCCCATATAAACAAAAAAAATCAAGTCATCTTGAGAGTAGGCAATTTTTCAGAAAGGGACAAAATTAGTACATAATGAGTACCAAATTCTAGCATAGTCACTTTTGGTCAAATCTCTTTCCTAAGCAAAGGGGGGTGTACCTTGATATCAAAGCTACACACCCCATAACAAACAAACAAAAATCTTAGGAACCGATGGTTTTTGTAAAGTAAAAGTACCCTTCTTTAAGGCCACAAAAACGGCATAGATTTGACAACACTGCTTTGCTATTTTTTTAAAAGATCAACAATAGGTGGCAACACTAATTACATTTCGAGTGAGATCGTGCAGTGTTTAGAACACGGTGCGAACATCATATGTGATGCTAGCCTTCCATTAGCAGATTTTCCGCGCGGATTTCAAGCTATCGTGAAGGTGCTGCGCGGAAAAAAAGCTTATGGAAGTCCAGCCTTAGACAAGTGGCCGGTGGCTATGCGGAACCTGAATTCCAATACTCCAATCGAACTTACTTTAGTTTCCTTGGGCCTAGCAAATTACGTGACCTTGACGTTTCAGAATTCTGGCAGAATCTCGCTTATAAAGAAAAAGAATATAACTTTTTTTCATCAGATAATAGGATTTATAAAAATCTATAACCGTATCCAAAGGATTTTTCAAAATTTGTTGTCTGTTTTTCAAAAAATTAAAAAATTCAAAAATTGTTGTTATAGATTTCTGTATTATTGACGAAGCTAAAGAAAAAGCCAGGTAAGATTTTTGACTATTGTTGGCCGTGCTTATTTTATTTCGGAAAGAATCCAGCAAAGTCTTGATACGGTTGTAAGGAATTCAAAAATAAACGTTCCTGGCAAATTTCAACAGGTTCCGTTTTCTCGTTTCCGATATTCTGCCGGTAAATATTGGCCCAAAAATAGCAAACCAGTGTTGTCAAATCTATGCCGTTTTTGTGGCCTTAAGAGTACATATAAATCTATCTCCTAAGCATCGGGAGGTGCAGCTTAGCGTCAAGCCACATCCCCCCCATTTTCAGTGCGACTAACTCTGTTATTCATTAAGTACAAACATTTTTAAAAGGGGACTAAATTAATACATCATTTTTACAATATCCGAATTGAGTGTCGTTGAATGGGGGTGTAGCTTGACTGAGCCACTATTAAACTGAAGTTTTACAAACACCCAGGCCGCCGGTAATGGTTAAACCGAAGTTTGTTGGTAAACTGCACCAATAAAACGTGGTTTAAAGTGAGGTTTGACTTCTAACTATGAGTTACGTACGTAGGACATCCGGATTTGTGTTTTGAGGAACTTCCATTAAATTCCGTGCCTATTTCCGACAGGGTGGTGTTGTGCTCAATATACCCAAAACACCCAAGCGGGTTTTTCTGTTTGAGAGTTCTTTCGTAAGTAATTAAATAGGTATATTTAAAACAAAGAGTTTGTAATCCGCGGGGACGTGGAAGCTGTGTGCGCCACCTGTCGAATAAACCGAGAAACAAAAACATCAAAATTGAAAAGTGCAGTAGTCCGTAAAAATACAGAATCCTGTACCTTTCAGCAGGTTATAAAGAAGAAACCTGTAAAAATATAAGGTCACTGTAACATGACTCTTAAAAAGAGGTAACGTTCGCAGCAGCACCACCCCCAATTGGAGCTTCATACTACGTGGCCCTAATATTAAGGCATCAGCAAGCAATGTCCACAATTCCACGTCCCCGCGGATTACAAACTTTTTGTTTTAAATTCGAGAGATGTGCGTGGTTGCCTGTGTAGCTTCAACTGCCAGGTACAATCCTATGACTCCCTGATGATTCCTAATAAGGATGAAATAGGTCTGTAGGTGTCTGGATTCTCCATTAGATATTGGAGGCCTGGTCGTAATGAAGTGAGAAACAAAAACGCTTTGTCCGATATGCCAGGAGTCTTACTTTTATTCTAATAATGTTCCAATTTTCCCGAGGAATATTCTTAGAATGTTCTATGAGTATGTTTGTGTTTACTGTATGTTATTATCAGGCTACCACATGGCAGTGGCTTTTTAAAGAAAAGCTATATTTAAGATAAACATTGGAGTCTATAATATAATTTTATGTATTGAAAGAAGTAGGGTTAAAAAGCCACAGCTAACGGGGAGCCATTTTGAAGTGGAGAAATAAAGAAAAGTTTTACTAATTAACTTTATTTACTTTCTAGTTTTTGCATGTAGGTTTTTAGTATGTATGATTTTTGTTAATGAAATCCTTTAACTTAACTACACGAAATAATTCGCCGCCACTGACTTTGTTTCACGCTTAAATTGGATGTCGCCCACTGATCGAGCGCCAAAGTTGGAGTAGAACTCTGATCTGTTTACAGTTTTATTTGTAGAAGAGGAGATCTTTATTTGCAGAACAGTTTCTCCTTTTCCCTTTTATTCCAAATTCGACCTAGAAATACCCCGCCGCGTCCAAAGTCCTAGAATAAAACGGTCTATATAGTTTTTAGCTCCGCCCACCTGATGACGACACGAAAATGACAGCTGACTTCTTGTTGACTATTTTTATTTTCTTTGGTGGTTGCCATTTGGGATTATGGCATTTGTTTACCATTGGTACACACTAAAATTGTCATAAAGAAGGGGGGCACCTCGAAAAATTAAAAAGTTGTAGATTACTAATCAGAATATTAACGAAACCCAGTGCTTTATCTCGAGAATTTCCTTCACAATCTTTTGAAATCGATTAAAGTCAGGCTGTGACGACCTTATACAGGCACTTTTTATCCTTTGCTTTCGCGGAACTTAATTGAGAAGGTATAAATTTTGGTGTGGAATGGAAAACCACACCAAACTATTTTGAAAATTAAAAACAAACACTAATAAAATATCCCAAACATCAAATAACCGGACGGTCAACGTAAAATCTGTACCAAAAAGGCTATTTTGAACTGTCAAATAGTGTTCAAGTTCTCGTTATCGGGCTATAAATTGGCATCTAATAATTCTCCCAATCAAGTCAGCCTAGAAAAAATGAAGAGGCAAAAACTCTTCTGGGCGCGAATACACTGCGTCAGACAACTCTGGGATGCGTTCAGATTGAACGTCGGGTGATGCCCGGGCGCACCCTGGCCGTTCAGATTGCTCTGGATAAAATTTACCCGGCTGTTCAGATTGTTGGTAGATTTTTCCCGGACGCTATCCAAACACGCTCTTTCGCACCCCACGAAATAGGTTGATAAAATTTGTCCCGCATGCGCAGATCAAATGCACAACCGTTTTCAACCTTATTTCAGAGACAATATTTTTTGTATTTGTGTTTTTTAAATTTAAAGTCTAGTTTTTGGCAATGGCAAGAATCAGTATAATTTTGTTTTGGACGAGAAAGGCAATTTTGTTCTATATGGAACAATCAAGAGTGTTGATGTGAGTGGAAAAGTATGAAGGTTAATTATCCTTAACGAGTGGTTTTTCATTTATTAACGAATTTACTATTACTTCTTCCATAATTACAAAAAAATCTAAAATCTTAAGAGCGAGGTTATCATAGTCCGTTCATATTGGACGAATCGCCAGGTACACTCGAGGTGCACTCTCTATCGGGTAACGCTCTGCCCCGGATTTAATTCGAATGCACCCCAGATCTTGAAATTATTTTCTTTGTTTTTCAAAGTTATTACTGTTACACATTTTCCGATGCTAAGGTCTAGTATCTCAATAGTTGTACGGCATGGCCTCAAATGAAAACGAAATTTGTTGTTGAATGCTTAAAATCTTACTTCTACTCGCAAACTGATGAGCCAAAACGACTTTTCCTTTCCTCCACACGTAACTGTTTTATTAAGTAACCTGTCTGCTATTTGATGAAAGATATTTTAATTCGTTTTGTAGAACGATGTTCGCATTCAAATTTTTACAACGATGTTCGTTTTCCCTGAAATTTTCCTTCGATCGGCGTAAACTGAACTAACCAACCTTTATCTATGGTTCTGTTGCTGATTTCACTCGTCTCCATTTTGACTTGTTTTGGTTACAAAAACGCCTTGCATTTTTTCTTTCTGTCTGTTTAGTATTTTTTGTTACTTTTTTACTTCTCTCGCTAAGAGATCTACACATTTCGAGATTTTGATGTATATCCACGAATTTGGTGCAGTCACTCTGTCTGGTCTATCAGTCTGTCTTTATGTCCTTCGCTCACTTTTTAGCCACTGTAACTCAAAAATCCCTGCCCCATATTTATCCTTTGAAGCCACCCTCAAAAACTTCGTCCATAAAAAATGTACTTACCTTACCTTACCTTACCTTGTCGAAATGTTATAAAAATCTTGTGTTAAATGGCGCTAAAATTTTTGAAAACATAAAAAGGCGCATTTACACAGACAAACTTTCCTTTGATGTTGAAATGCCGACAAACATTTACACGAGCCCCTTGAGCAAAATGTTCAAAGAAATGTTCGAGCAAAATCGCGTACAAAAAAACACACATAAATTTTGGAGAGAATGTTGAGCAAAATTTGTTTGAAGAAATGTTGGTAATAAAAATTTCTTACAAATTTAAATTTTATAGTTTTATGGGAATTCATTGAACTTCACTAAAAATAGAAAGACTAAGTTTTAAAACAAGGTATTTTTAATTAAGTGCTTTCCGACGGAAAAACGATTGGATGTCGAAATTCACGTTTTACCTCATAAGCAACTTCGATTGATCTGATTTTTATAGGGGATATGCCAGTATACTTGTAACTTTTTTGGGGTTGTAAAAAAAACCAGAATCAAAAAAAATAAAAATTGGCACTTATTTGTTGCTGTTGCTGGGTTAGGAGAAGGTAAAAACCGTACACTAGTGAGAGGGAGTTTTGGTCAAATGAACACTTGACAATTGACACACAAAATTACAGCAGTGTTTGACAGCGCTGCGTTCAGACTGTCTAAACCTCCCTACCCCCCCCCCCAGGGAACAACTAACTACTCTCCAGAACAGTTCTCTAAAAATATCCACCTGCATTTTAAAAAGTAATTACTTCGAAGACATTTCCGTTTTCTTTTTATAATGAAAGAAAACCAAAAAAGTTAAAAAAAAGAATTAAATGTTATTACCTCCATCATTAACTATTTTAACATTGCATATGACAAAACTGATAGACAATAATAATGTTTCGCTTGCCGTCGCCTTTTTTTCACAAAAGTTTAAAATAAAAGTTGGTGTTCCATTTTTTTAAAGAATTGAGATCACTGATCAATGATGTAAAATTATATTTATTCTCATCTTTAAAAATATTTTTCCAAAATAGATAGCAATAACTTGCTCAAAAATTTACCCGAACAAAATATTCAAAGAAAAGCTCACAAAAATGTTCGCGCAAAAAATTTCAGATTCAAAAACTTTTGAAAAATTCAATTTTTTTGCCATATAATTCAATGGACAAAAAATCCTAGCTTATTAGCGCTAAAATTTTTGACAACATAAATATAAATCTATTTATAAATCTATACTAATAGTCCGGCTTAAGTCCCAAATGGCAATCAATTGTTCATTTTGTGCAGAACGCATGAAATTTGGCACACTTATTCTTTAGACAATTCTTTAAAGTTTTGGTCGAGGAAATCGATGTATAGGAGATGACGACTATTTTTTTTAAATTGTAGGTTCGCATTCAAAAAAAGATTATACTCGAATCCATATAATTCGATAAAGATAAATTGATAAAAAATGGTTATATTGACGTATGACCTTTATCGTCCTTGAAAAGTGACATTTTATTTTTTTGATAATTTTTCATAATTTAGTAAGCCGCGACAGTTCTTTTGTTATAATTTTATAATTTAGAAAGAACATCAAAATATCTTTTCTAATTGACTTTTTGCCATAAAGGTATAACCTAATGAAGGTCTTTGCTTTTTGCTTACAAGGTGATCGGTTTAGTTATACCAGGCCAGTCAAAGTAAGATTTTTAAAAAAAGCTACATTATCTTCCGTATCTTTTTTAGTTTTTGAATGAAAATGAACATGAACTATAGCGTAAAAACGACCCAATAGAATTTGGAATTTCATGTCTGAATCGATTTCATCAGAAGTCATCAACGTGTATATCCAGCCAAATTTTTGGTCACTAGGATGAATTGAAGAAAACGTTGAAAAACCCGTTTTTTTTACATACACAAAAAAAAAATTAGGGGACCAATGATTTTTATAAAAATATTACTGAGTAAGTCAGAAGCCAGGGTGGGGCCAGTGCTCCACCCTGCCCCACGCTCGCTACGCTCATGGTCGCAAGCGAAAATGTTGTAAAGATATACTAATAGCTTAAACTAAAATTGTAGCACACAATGTGTCATATCGCCGCAGGCAAAATTTTTTGCAGTTTAAGAAGAAAGTTCTTCAGAAAAAAAAAATTGATTAAGATCTGGTAATAATCCTAGATTTGTTGCTAAAATAATGTCATCAATGCGCCGCAGGCGAAAACTTTGTAAAAATATACAGTTTTTTTCTTAATCAATCAATCAATATGTTGTAACGCGGTAGGCAAAGTTTTTTTGTGTTTTTTTGTACAGGGTGGTCCAAATTCGAGGGGCCTGTATAGCTTTGGGCTTTTGCAGCATAGTTAGCCCAAAACTAATATACATGTTACGGGCGCGATTTTCAAGAGAAATCGAAAAATAAAAACCGCATTGCGATATGTCAAAGCGTTTCTGAGCTACAAGGTGATTCTCAAAAATGTGCGTTTCTAAAAACCCTCTACACCTTTTTTATTTGTAAGGATAGAGATTTTCATTAAAACATTTTTTGAAGATTTTTTAAGGGCAAATCTACCTGTTTCACCGATTTTGTCTTAAAGCCTTTAGTTCACGAGATATAATACAAAGTTACATTTTTTAAAATGAATTACCCTATTTTTTTTTAAAAAATAGTTTTGTAATAAAATTTTCTGTTAAACGATGTGTCATACACCTATTTTTATTAAGTAGTTAAACAGATATCTGCAATTTTTAATAAAAACCATGGTATGCTGTGTTTAACTCTGACCTATGAAGTATCTATCTAGGTACCTATGATCAAATAAAAACAATTGCCATGATAAACGACCCCAAGTGTCGTCGAGATATAAAAATGTTTGAAAACTTTGAAAAGTAACGAAAATCGACAGACGGCGTTAATTCTATATTTCCAGAGACATCCGGAAACAGGGCAACCTAACTCAAAAATATTTTTGAAGTTAAAACGTCATCTAAAAGAATACGGATCCTTTACAAAACCGTAGCCTAGGACGTATAGAAGCGTAGCCAGAGATAGAGAGTTGGAAGAACTAACGGTTCTAGGAGAAATAGAAATTAACCCGAATACTTCCACCTATGGAGAGAAACACTGGAATTCCACGCAGCAATGCAGTTCGGGTGCTTAAAAAATACAAGTTTAGGCCCTATCGACCCCGACGGGTGCACCAATTACGGCAACAAGATTTTGCTCCAAGACGTGCATTTTGCAGGTGGTACCTAAATAAAAGCCAAGAAGACCCCAATTTTGCCAGAAAAGTTATTTGGACGGATGAGGCAACGATTTCTAGTGATGGAATATTCACCAGATATAACTGCTATTACTGGAAACAGCAAAATCCCCATACTATGGTGGCACAAGCGAATCAGGGAAGGTTCAGTTTTAAGGGATGGGTAGGCATCTACAGAGGACAAATTATTGGGCCATATATTTTTGATGGCAATTTAAATGGCAAAAGATACCAACAAATTTTAGAAGAGCAGGTGATTTCCGTTTAATGATGATAATAATGAGCTTTCGTTTCAACATGACGGTGTACCTCCTCACAATGCACGAGACATTACTAATTTGCTAAATATTGTGTTTGCCGAAAACTGGATCGGAAATAAAGGTCCTATATATTGGCCCCCAGGTCTTCAGACCTGACCCCTTGTGACCTTCTTTTTGTGAGGAAGAGTCAAAGACCTTGTATTTCGAAATCGCCCAACTACTAGAAGGGAATTGGAAGAGGCACTTCGTACTGCATTCAGGCACCTTTGTGCGGTAGAACTTCTTAATGCAGAAAATAGTGTCAAGAGAAGATGTAGGATATGTTTACAAGAAAACGGCCGTCAATTTGAGCCTTTGCTTTAGAATTAAAGAAAATTGTTACATGTAGATTTTAGGTGTTGCATAGTTTAATTAATAAAAATTTTAAATAAAAACTTTTAATAGTTTTATTTTTGTTTATTATTTTAGCGTTGGTAATTATAGTAAACTAGAAGTTAAAGTTCGAGGTTGTTGTGTCCCCTCGTCTCGTAGCCAACTTGATTTTGTATGAATAAAAAAAAAAAAAAATTATTTACCCATTTAGGGCGCGAACAGCGCCTACTATAGTAAATATCAAAATATGCAAATATCTTTTAAACTATTTAATAAAAATAGGTGTATGGCACATCGTTCGACAGGAAATTTTATTAGAAAACTGATTTTTTAGAAAAATTGGGGGTATCCCATTTAAAGATATATAACTTTGTGTGATATCTCGGGAACTAAAGGCTTTAAGAGAAAATCGGTGAAACAGGTAGATTTGTCTTTAAAAAATCTTCAAAAAAAGTTTTGAATGAAAATCTCTATCTTTACAAATAAAAAAGTTGTAGAAGGCCTTTAAAATCGCACATTTTTGAGAATCACCCTGTAACTCAGAAACGCTTTGACATATCACAATGCGGTTTTTACTTTTCGACTTCTCTTGAAAATCGAGCTCGTAACATGTATATTAGTTTTGGGCAAAAGCCCAAAGCTATAGAGGCCCCTCGAATTTGGACCACCCTGTACATTATTTAAAAAACTGTGGGTTGAGTCAAGCTACGCAACAAACATCGGGAGAGTAACGGATACGGACAACGGTTTGGGGGAAGATTACCCCCTTGTCCTCCCCTTATCTACGCCCTTGTCCGCTCATATAACCATAAGATAATATAACGGCCCCGCCCTTGCAGTTTCCGAAAAAAAAACGTAGCGCTAATAACTAGGGATATTTTGTAACGCTTATTTGACACTTCGTATTGGTTGTGGTAATTACTGAATCTGCGCAATAGCTCAATGTCATTCCTTTGTGGTAATTAACCACTACCACTGCTGTAACCTACGAATCCATTTCGTTGTGGATGTGGTAATTTTTTTGGTTAATTTTAGATAATTTTTGCAAAATTAATTTTAAAAATTATAAAATATTAACAGATTCAAACATATAAACAATTATTTTGTAATGTAAAGTCCAATTTTGTGTTTTTTCTCATCTCTAAATTTTTTTGCAAGTGAAGGTTTTTAATGTGTTCCAAAAACTCGGGTAAAATCGGCGAGTGGTAGTACTAACGGTTGTTAAACACTATCATAACGGCTGTCAAAATTTTAACAGTTTCAAAATTTCTCTAATAACTCTTCCAATCAAGTTAGCCTGGAAAAAATGCAGATCCAAACACTCTTCGCGAGTAGGCTGCGAGAGGCATGCGCAGTAGATTTTTGTTGCTCAAAGTTATTTTTGTCACACATTTTGCAACACTTGGGACATTATAGTATCTTATACTTATATGGTTCCCCTCTCCTATATCTATGTTGTTTCCCGTTTGGCTTAAAAACATTTTATTTTGATTAATATAGAGTTTTTTAAATACAGCGATTTTGTCGGAAAATTACACAAAAAGTTTTTCAATAGAGAAATCCGATAACGTTTTTTGGGAATAAAAAAATATATTTTTAAAATAAACGGTGTTTTATGGACATCCACTTGATATGCAAAAAAGCTTTTGAGTCCTCATTCAACAAATATCGTTTATCTGTAAAAGTTCAATTTTGCAATTACAAAAAAGGATTTTGCGAGGGTAAATAAAACAAAAACAATAGCATTGCGGGAATTCACTCTGAAAGGTGCTTCTGGCGAATCTGCAAACTGACAGTTTTGGTTGTCTTTTGCATGTATCCAGGTTTCATCATTCCTTTTTGATATGTTTTCATCATAATTTTTTCTCTTATTTCCTATAGGTAGCCAGAGTTCGCCTGAGCTACATATTCAAGAAAAAAAAATATAAACTTTGAACTATATATTTTTGAGATAGAGATACCTCTAGCTATTTTTTGAGACAGCATTTTTGGGGGCAATCCTATTTTTTTTGTGCGATCTCCTGTTTTTGATACAAAATTTGAAATACTTACACAATTTTTTGGTCGTTTTCACGTCATTTAATAAAAAGCGTGGATACAAACACAAAAAATACAAAAAAAAAAGTGTGGATATAAATTTTGACCCTGCGTTTTTTCCAGGCTAACTTGATTGGGATTTTTTTTCGGAAAATGCAAGGGCAGGGCCGGTATATTATATTATCTCATCTTTATATGCACTGAAAAAAATGTTTGCTTCGATGTAAGGGTGAGATTAATTTTATTCCTCAGTTTCTTCCGTTTAATGTATTTTTTCATTAGTTCAATGTATTTATCTTAGATTAAAAAGAGATAAGATACCTGACACTTACGGAGACTTTGGTTATATTATTATATGGAACAATGTTTACCTTTCTGTTGTTTACAGTAAACCCACCAGTGGTGTACCTACTTAAATAGAAATTTACACATAGATTATATTATTAAAACTTTACTATAATATGAAATCTGAAAATAATTTAAAAAACATGTAAAAGATAATTCTGCCAATTTGAGCTTTGGAAGCTTCCTGACAATAAATGTTTGTAGTATAATTTTATACAAAATATTTTATTACAAAGTTTGTATATGATTTATAGCAATTTCAATTTTCAACACAATAAAATTATGCCAAACATTAAAACAAATTCAGTTCACATCAGCTGAAACATCAAGAAAAAAAAATATTACCCACTAGCTAAAAATTATGTTATTGTGTTTGTTAATTTTGTTATTTTTTCGCAAAAACTTACTTATACTGACTTCTTCAGTACACAATAAAGTCAATAATGCTTAGGATACATAGAGACATCTAGGACAGGCAAAATGATTTAAATATCAATTCGAAGGGCGAGCGCAGATGGCAACGGCGGCAGTATAAATCAACCTTAATATTCTGATAAGAGGTAGGAATTCAATATTCTTACAAACCTGAACACATGTGAATTAACTTTTATTGTTGTTTGCAACTTGGTTTAAGGACTTTACCTATCTTTATTTCATAGTCTATAAAAAAAAATCTAAAATATCTTATTTGCGCATTAACTACTTCATCAAAAATATGCTTTATTTTATCGTCTTTATAAAAAAAACCTCAAAAAAACCTTATAAAAACGTTCGAAAATATCTCATTTGACGCATTGGGAATTAACTAATTGATAAAAAAAACGTGTTTATTGATATTTTAATCTAAGGATTTACCAATTTAAGTATATTTCATAAACTTTTTTTTTCTGCTCACTTGATTCACTTGTTTTCAAAACATTGGACGATCTGTTCCAAAATATTACTTTATATGCACTGAAATATTCTCCTACTGGTAAAAAAACACACTACAAACGTCTTTCGACAAAATGTGGTTTTAAAACGAATTATAAACTGCTTAAAACATACTGAAATTTTAAAATAAATAACACGAAAAAGCTTATGTCAATAAAAATATCATCCGATCGTCTGCGCTCTGCCGACTTTCCCCACCCACAAGCCAATCATGACCTAAAGTGGTTGAGACAGAATTCTCTGTCGCTATCGTTCTAACGTCGTTTGAAAGGATAGAAAACTAATCGATATTTCTCACTTTTTTTTTGGGATTTTATTTGTAAATAAACAGTGGTTATTACTTGCCAAGGAGTTTTCGTTGGACCAGATATCTTGTCTCTTTTTAATCGAAGGTATTTATACATATTATTCATAACTTTTTTATACATACATACTATACATTAATAATATGTAAAAATACATTGAACTAATGAAAAAGTACCGTAAACCAACGTAATTGAGCAATAAAATTAATGACACCCTTACATCAAAGCAAACATTCTTCACCGTTCTGACAAGCACCACTTCTGCGGATTTCCAGTCTGCTCGCCATTCTATTATTATTGTTTTACAATCACTCTTTTTTTATAATACTTCATCATGAACTTCATTTTTAAATTCGTATTTTCACAGAGACAATTTTTACTTTCCCAGGGGACGGACTATATTGAAAACAAATCGAAAAATACACTTGCAGGGAATTGAAGCGTCTGACTGAGTAAATGAAATCTATATGTTTGCGGCGGATTCATAATGTCGAAACTGCATATCTCTATCAGAGGACAAATTTTTTTTCAAACATTAGAAAATCTAATATAAAGATATAAGATGCGATTTCCGTGAAAATGTTTGACACATATCATGCGGTTTCCAAAGATTTTCACTTTTTAATCCAGAAAAAAAATTCCAGTTATTAATATGCACAAGATATATTCTCATCATAATTTCATCTTCTATTTCTATTAGGTAGCACTGTTCTGATGAGCACCTCTAGGAAGAAACTCCAGTATGCTGCTACCACAACCTTATTTGAGGGAATGCTCACTATTCCATAATTTTTATTTTACAATCGCTCTCCTTTATTATACTCCATTCATAAACTTTATTTTTAAATTCGGATTTTCTCAGAGACAATTTTTTGTTCCCCAGGGGACGGACTATATTGGAAACAAATTGAAAAATATACTCGCAGGCAATTAAAGCGTCTGACCTTTTCAGATCTTTATTTCTAGTAGGTAGTACCGTGCTGATGAGCAACACTAGAACGAAACTCCAGTATGCTGCTGCCATTACCTTGTTGGAAGGAATCCATACTATCCTATTATTTTTGTTTTTCAATCGCTCTCTTTCATTATATTTTGTCATCAACTTCATTCAGAGTTAACTTTTTAGTTCCCCAGGAGACGGACTTTATTAAAAATATATCAAAAAATACACTAGAATTGAAGCGATCAGATGTGTTCATCAAAATTTCATCTTCTATTTCTATTAGGTAGCACCGTGCTGATAAGCACCTATAGGAAGAAACATCAGTATGTTTCTACTATTACCTTATTTGAGGGAATGCTCACTATCCCATTATTTTTGTTTTACAATCGCTCTCTTTTATTATACTCCATTCAGGAACTTCATTCTTAAATTCGGATTTTCTCAGAGACAATTTTTTGTTCCCCAAAGGATGGACTATATTGAAAACAAATCGAAAAATACCCCGCAGGCAATTAAAGCGTGTGTTCACATGTGTTCATTATAATGTCATCTTCTATTTCGATTAGGTAGCACCGTGCTAATGAGCAGGACGAAACTCCAGTATGCTGCTGTTTTTGTATTAAAATGAGTCTCTTTTAATATATTTTATCATGAACTTCATTTTTTAAGTCGGACTTTTACAGAGACAATTTTTTATTTCCCCAGGGGACGGACTATATTGAAAATAAATCGAAAAATACACTTATTTTGTTCATCAAAATTTCATCTTCTATGTCTATTAGGAAGAAACTTATGCTGCTACCATTACCTTATTTAAGGAAATGCTCACTATATCATGAATTTCATTTTTAAATTCGGATTTTCTCAGAGATAATTTTTCGTTCCCCAGGAGACGGACAATATTGAAAATAAATCGAAAAATACACTCATGTTGTTATTCTCATTCTCATTACCTTATTTGAGGGAATCCTCACTATTATATTATTTTTGTTTTACAATTGCTCTCCTTTATTATACTCCATTCAGGAACTTCATTTTTAAATTAGGATTTTCTCAGAGACAATTTTTTGTTCTCCAGGGGACTATATTGTTCATCAAAATTTAATCTTCTATTTCTATTAGAAAAAAACTTATGCTGCTACCATTACCTTATTTAAGCTCACTATCCCATTATTTTTGTGTTTTACAATCGCTGTCTTTTATTATACTCCATTCATGAACTTAATTTTTAAATTCGGATTTTCTCGGAAACAATTTTTTAGTTCCCCAGGGGACGGACTATATTGAAAATAAATCGAAAAATACACTCATATTGTTCATCACAATTTCATCTTCTATTTCTATTAGAAAAAAACTTATGCTGCTACCATTACCTTATTTGAGCTCACTATCCCATTATTTTTGTTTTACAATCGCTCCCTTTTATTATACTCCATTCATGAACTTCAGTTTTAAATTCGGATCTTCTCAGAGACAATTTTTTAGTTCCCTAGTGGACGGACTATATTAAAAATAAATCGAAAAATACCCTCATATTGTTCATCACAATTTCATCTTCTATTTCTATTACCTTATTTGAGCTCACTATCCCATTATTTTTGTTTTACAATCGCTCTCTTTTATTATACTCCATTCATGAACTTCATTTTTAAATTCGGATTTTCTCAGAGACATTTTTTCAGTTCCCCTTGGGGACGGACTATATTGGAAACAAATCGAAAAATGCACTCGCAGGGAATTGAAGCGACTACTCTCTTCAGAGATTTTTCATTTTATTTTTTGGTGTTTTATTTATTCTTTTTCTATTTATTTTTATAGAGAAATGAATACGGTCCCATAATACGGTACATGTTATTGACATATTATTTTACTTTTTAATATTATCCTTTGTTATTTGAATTTCTCTATTCTTTCTATAAAATACGAAACTCACGCTTGACATAATACTATTTACAGGTGATCCAGATTTTATTAAAAATCAAAAAGAGGAATTAAGCGAGGGTAAATAAAAGCAAAAGCCATAGAGTAGACGAGTGGAAAAAGTAAAGATTACGCAAACTCGAGTTTCGTGCTGGTGGTGCTCATCAGAAACATAGAAACTGAGAAATATTTTTAGTTTTTGTTGGCTCCTAAGTAGCCAAACAATCTTCTTGGAACAGCAGAGTTTTTGCGAGAACAGTAAAGTTTTTTTCCAAAACTCTAATATACCTAACAAAAACCTTTAGTAAGTAACCCTTGCAAACAAAGTTCGTAACCAGATGTTTTAGCAAAAAACTTTGCGGTTCTAACCAGGGTACCGATTCTGGAAGTCATAGAAAGTGATCGTTCGCCTGAGAGAAGAGAAGCAGTGTCAACCAATAAACGCACTTAAAAGCAGTGACGAGACGATCGAAGAATCACCAATCTATTATGGGCACGCGCAGAGCTGCCTCGAACAACAATTTTTGAGCGAAGCCGTTCTCTTGACTAAACCCAGTAGTATCGACTTGTAGGAAAGCTCGTGTGAAAAACGTCACTCGTATGATTTCAGAGCACGCTATTGGATGAAACCATCACGTGAGAGATCTCGCTAATGCGCATGCTTCGGCCAACTTGACCGTCTCGTAAAGTACGACGTCGCACAGTGGTCGATTTTTGTAAAAACGCGGATATTAAAAAAAACTTCCATATTGTAATTTAATCGTACAAAATATTTAGTTTTAATAAAAAAATAAATATTTTACAATATTTAAATAAGTAAGCATTTATTCTTTTTTAGCTGATACACAGGATGATCGTGTGAATTTTCACATTTACCTCAAGATATTTTTAAGAAGGTAAAAGATACATATTTATTAATTGGTTAAATTAAACTAAAAATGTTAGTTTAAAACAGTCAAATTTACTTTAAAGTAATTGACACAATATATAAGTGTTACAGTATACTAGTATATTTTTTAGGCATTTTTATATAACATACTTTATGTCGTTTACAATATTTAAATAAGTAAGCATTTATTCTTTTTTAGCTGATACACAGGATGATCGTGTGAATTTTCACATTTACCTTAAGACATTTTTAAGAAGGTACAAGACACATATTTATTAATTGGCTAAATTAAATTAAAAATGTTAGTTTAGAACAATCAAATTTACTTTAAAGTAATTGACACAACATATAAGTGTTACAGTATATTAGTATATTTTTTATGTATATAGTGTTTTGAAATTCTAAGCATTTTTATATAACATACCCTATGTCGATCTTCACCTGTTTTCGAGATATCAACAGTTGAATACTGTCATACTCTGGGTCTTCTATTTGAAATTTGATGTTGAATACTGATGCGTAATATTAAACTCGTAAAAAGCATAGTTTATTCTTTGGCCAACTATTCGCCTAGTATCTTGACAACCAGATACACATTTTGAATTTTTTAATTTTTCAAGTTATGTCCGCGTTTTTCTGAAAATCGATCACCGTGCGTTGTTTGCATGACTTTTAAGCGATGGATCACTTCTCAGGGTATGATCGTTCTATTACGCCCTGAATCGAGCCCCAGATGGTTTGTATAAATAGGTATGAGACCATCGAATTATTGTTACTTATATTATAGAGGAAAAGTCAGCGGCGTGCCGTCCATGGATGCAAGGGAGGCAGTGCTTCCCCTAGAAAAACATCATCGGCCTTGATTCAAACTGATTCAGAGAAAAAGTCTACCCGCATGTCGTGGGCGCCAGTGGCGGCTCGTCCGATGACGCAGATGAAGCGCTGCTTCACCTCTTATTTGTAGTCTGACTAAACAACTTTCATTTAAAGATTTCTGAAAAAAATAAACCTTCCGCTTTCATAAAATAACGTTCCCCAAATTTTGTAAATAATGTATCTTTTATTCGATCATCAGGACGGAGCGGAACGACCGCGTGTCCTAGATGCGAAAACTCTCCACGAGCCAAAACAAATGGCAAGGCACTCTGCGAACCAGCATCCTCGTGTCTTTCAAGTTGCGTTCAGTGTAAGTTGCCGAAATAAATCGGTTGCCATGACGACGGCACGCGAGTCTCGTTTCCGCCGAGGTTTGGGTGTGTTTGCATGTGATGCAAACTTTTAAGCTGGGCTCTGTTGAGTAAGTTGAAGCACAGTTAGCACAGTTAGCATAAAGTGCATATTCAAGAAAAAAAAACACAAACGAGATGGACATCCCCCTAGCTTAAATTACATAAAAAAATACTAATCTTCGATGTAGCTGTTTTTTGAGGGGACATTTTTTGTGGAAATCCTAATTTTTTTGTGCCATCTCCTATTTTTTATACCAAGACACCTGATATCATAGGGTTGCATATCTAGTTCTCGAGATATCTGCAATCAAAATCTTAAAATTTCATTTTTTGATAGCGATTATCTCACGAAGTAAATAAGATACCGTCATTTTAAAGAGTTTTTTTGAGAGAATCTACAAATTATTAAGAATTAAGCATTGGTATCAACATTTTTTAATAAATGACCTTCAAAATGACCAAAAATGGATAAATTGCATATTTAAATGCGTAATCGTTTAAAGGCTACCGTTTCTGAATTCTCCTTAAAAAATCTTTTAAAATGACACCAAACATCCTAGAGTACCCTATTTAGTTTGTGAGATAATCGCTTTTTAAAATTAAAATTTTAAGATTTTGATAGCAAATATCTCGAACACTAGATACGTGGATATCTTTAAAAAGCAAATTTTATAAGGATTCAAAAATTGGTAGGAAAAATAGGAGATGGCACAAATGACACACAAAAATAGCTGTTCCCACAAAAAAAAGCTAAATCGAAGATTTTTATGTGTGTGTGTGTCCATCTCAAAAATATATAGTTGAAAATTTATGTATTTTTTTTCTTGAATATGCACTTTATGCTAACTGTGAAAGAGTAACGGGGACGCTAAAATTTTAAATATGCGAACGAAGTATTTCCTATATTTACTGAAATTCCAACTCCAAGTTATTGTCAAATAAGCCTTTAGTTAATGCTCATGTATTATTAATCATCAAATAACACCTCACCAATAATTTGCGTTTTATTATTTATATTCATTGGCGAGTTTCCTAAGTACCCATAGGTAATGTTTATTTTTTGTTTCCCGAAATTAGTATACGCTATGTATTGATTTACATAAACGTTTATTAACTGTAATGAGGCGGGGAAAGATTAATGAATTAAGGGCATAATTAATAATACCAGTCAATAAAATTAACACGTTGACAGACAGGATGTCTATTGCCGCCTTTTGAGTTTTTCCCATGAAAATTAATAAAACCGAAAGTCGACTACCGCTCCCTATATCTATGAGATAGTATAATGGTCCAAGTGACGCAAAAACAATTTTAACTTTGAAAAACAATGAAGGGTCGGCCCTGGGTAAGGGTAAAGAGGAAAAATCTACTGCGCATGACTGAGGCAGTCTACTAGCGCCCATAAGAATTTTTAGCACTACATTTTTTCCAGGCTAACTTGATTGGGAGAGTTATTATCGCTACGGCTTTGCAAGGGCAGGGTCGTTACAGTTATACGGGTGTCTTAATTGCCATGGGCCACTATTGCTATCTCGGTAACTATAAGAACTACAAGGTTCTTCCAATTAGACATTGAAAATCTGGTTTCAGATCAAAAAAATAAATATTCTATCCCGAGGTACGTGGGTTTTTTGAAAAATTGCAGAAAACTAGTTTTTCAAATACCTCAACAAGTATAATTTTTACAAAAAATTCGTAAAGAGAAAATTTTTTGGATTTCTGACGTTCTTCAATTTGGTATTTTTTAAGAAAATTTGCTTCGTCTAGTTTTCGAGATATTAACATCAACTTACTTTTTTTAAATACGGACCTGTATTTTTTATTCCATTTTTTAAAATCTCTTTTTTGATGATTTTAGCGATGTACCACATGTCCATATTTATTTGCATTTTAATGGTAAAAACTGGTTATTTATGTTTTTTCGCACTTTTGCCGTTTTATCAAAGGTGGCTTAGAAAGCAAAAGAAACAATTGCTTATAAAAGCCTATGTTGCGTAACACATCTGTCAAGGTAAGTTTAAATCAACATGGCACCGTTTTCAAAAGGTGAAAAATTAGATTTAATTTTTTGATATGCGAAATGCTAAAAGAGCGCTCCAAATGTATCAAAATTCGTACCCCGAAAGGCGCGTACCAAATCGAAAAATTAAATTACAAGGCTAGAGCGAAATTTGCTACTACACGGATTGAGTACGGTGTTGCACGGATCATTTGAAAATCCTTCCAAACGGGGAGCAACCGGCAGAGGACGGGGAAGATGAAACAAATATCAATAGAGATTTTGAGAGAAATTGAAAAAGAAAGTTTAGTTTTAAAAAACGTGTTAAAATAATAATAAATACTGTTAAATAACTTTAATTTAATGAAATGGTAAACAGAAATATTTAAAAAGTTAATAAATAGTTTTTTTCATTAGACGCTGCATCAGTCTGTTTATGTTATTAAAACAGGCAATTGTTTTATCGGTCGTCTAAGCCACGTTCAATTTTTTTTTTAAACCCAATAAAACTTAAATTTTATTTTTTTTATCATTAAACCTAAAACAAATATGGACATGTGATACATCGTTAAAATCAGAAAAAAAAGTTCTTTTAAAAAATGGGATAAAAAATACAGGTCCGTATTTAAAAAAAAAAGAAGTTTATGTTAATATCTCGAAAACTAGACATAGCAAATGTTCTGAAAAACTACCAAATTGAAGAACGTTAAAAACGTAAAAAAATTTTTTTTACAAATTTTTTGTAAAAATTATACTTTTTGAGATATTTGATAAAATAGATTTCAGCAATTTTTCGAAAAACCCCCGTATCTCGTATAGAATATATTTTTTTTTAATCTGAAACCAGATTTTCAATGTCTTCCAAAAACTGCACATTTTGTCTAATTTGACCAACCTTTTAGTTCTTATAGTTAACGAGATAGTAA
The DNA here is from genome assembly GCA_963921995.1 of Oxystoma pomonae. Taxonomy (NCBI): domain Eukaryota; kingdom Metazoa; phylum Arthropoda; class Insecta; order Coleoptera; family Brentidae; genus Oxystoma; species Oxystoma pomonae. The sequence continues at coordinate 98,742,997 of OY998167.1, forward strand.
TAGTGGCCCTTGCCAATTAAGACACCCTGTATATGGCCGCCCCCAAACAAAAAATGACAAAACTAAATGGCTCCGTTGTTGGTTTTTTACTCGCACTAGGTTTCTTTTCTATTGCCGTGGTGAACAGGCGTGCGCAGGGGGCCTTGCTCCCCCCCCACCCTAATATATCAACATAGTTAAGCACATTTTTTTAAAGTGCTACATATACAGACCGCTTCAAGCTACTGCGAACATAGGGCGGAAGAAGTCTAATTTGCCAGTGTACGTATATGCAGAGACACCGCACGCCTATCAGTGAAGCAACCAACACTCAGGCTTCCGATCGCCATTCGCTGCCGTTCGCCGCCTTTCGCCTTGTATTTAGTACGTCTCTAACCACGGTGCTGTGTGGAGCGTAGTCAATGAAACCGGAATTTGGTCAATAAATACGCAAATTTTTATAACGTAATTTTCTTATTTTTTGTCAACTGCTCAGATTTATCAGTGACGACGTGTTACAATGAAAATAATAAGGAGAAACAAAATAAAAGCAAGTTCTCAAAATAAAATAATACATTCTGAAAACCAAAAAGATTCTCCCAGTCAAAAAAAAATTAAAGCAAATGTTCGAAAAGTCTTCCTTGCTCGGCTAGACAATATCCGAGCCTACTATAAAAACCCCTTCTAACGTTTCCAAGCATGCTAGGGGTGATAATTTCAAAAGCTTCTTCAAAAACAGATAGAAGTCATTAGGAGCAAGATCGGGAGATCGAGCTGGCCATAAAATAGTTCCCCGTGTACTTGTAACCCGATTAAGAAATACATTATCAAGATATTCCCTAACAAGGCCAACATTGTGAGCGGAACAACCATCTTGTTGAAACCATGTTTCACCAAATCTTACACCTAACAACTGCCTAGCAGTTGGAATAATGTGCTGCTGCAGTAGATCCAAGTATCTAGGACCATTCAAATTGCAATTGCCGTTAATAAAAAATGGCCCAATTACGTGTTCCCCTACAATACCCCCCACCAAACATTTAGTTTTTGGGGATATTGTGTTCTTACGTCAAAATACAAATGCAAATTTTCCCTCGACCAATATCGAACGTGTGTTGGGTTATGACGATTTGACCATTTAACCATCTGCACTTTTTCGGCAACTTCGTAGACATCCATTTTTAGTTTTAAAAATGTATTATTTCAATTAAGAACTTACCCATCTGTTTCTCGAGCAAGGCAGAAATAAAACAAAATAATAAAAACAAAATGAATTTCCAAAAGATAACACTGCAGCGTGCTTCGAATCCACCTCGGTCGTACGGCACGGAGAGTAAATTGGAATAGATTCCCTCTATGTTCGTAGTAGCTTGAAGCGGTCTGTATAACACCAGTAGTACCACGCTTTCTAACTCACAAGTAAACTGACTTTAGATTTCTGCGCTCGATTACTATCTCTACAATAATATTAATTCTTATTAGCAATGGCACCTTCTCCTCTGGACGACGCAATGGGCACGTGGCGCGGAAAATAATGCTGTTTATGGACATACCGATATCGATAAACGCTCACACGATCAATATTATTGACTAGCTGGCCGCCCGCGACTTCGTTCACGTGTTGTAGATTCCCCCTCATTTAGCCCCTTAAACCCCTCCATCTCCTCGAGTATCCGCTTTGCCTGAAGTTTTTTTGCTTTTAACTTTTTTTCCCGTGAACCGATTTTGATGAAATAAAGCCTCTCCAGAAAACCAAGTAATGCAGCAAAATTTTTCCAGCAGTTTTTTTCAAAAAAACGCTTTCTTTGATTCCGGTTTTATAAGTAACTTATTTTTTAACAGTTCATTGTTTTTATCGAACATAGTGGTGGAGAGGAGAAGGGTATCAAAAAATCGCAAAAATAATAGAAGGAGCACTTTTCTCGATTCCGGACTTTATTTCCTTTAGTTTGATACCACACATCCCATATTTTAGTCGGTAAATATTTTCATTAAATATGGGGTTGGAAGGGGGAGCGGGGACGGGTAATAAAAAATTGCATGTTAATAGAAAAACACTTTTTTCGATTCCGGGCTTTATTTCCTTCAATTTGATACCCAACAACCCATATATTAACACATCAAAATTTCTATCAAATATGGGGGTAATCCACTGAAACACGAGTCCATCTATTTTATTAGTAGAGTCTATAATACCAATTTCTAAACCTCCGTGACTTTTTTCTTCTGAGATACAGAAGATCCCTTTACTCCTCGCTTTACCCCCTTCAAAATCGAATTTTCGAAATTTAGAAAAACGCCAAAACATTTGTCTACTTATTTTATTAGTAGAATCTATATACGAATTTTCAGACCTCTGCAGCTTTTCGTTTCCGAAATATAGAAAACCTTCTTAAAATTTCAACCTTTATTTTTACCCCGTTGGGGGTAATATTTTCAAAAATCCTTTCTTGGCGAGCGTCTACGTTATAAACCCAATATGTCCTTAAATTTTCATAACTCTAGGTCAAGTGGTTTGACCTGTGCGTCTATAGTTAACGATATTGATTATGTTGACTTCCGTTCTTTTACTAATAGGTATTGGTGCCTTTGGTTGCTGGAGCTTTCATCCGCGTACGCGGAGCTTCGAAGAAGTTTTAAAATTAGGTGTAGTGGTTTGAACTGTGCGTCTATAGTTAACAATGTTGATTATGTTGACTACCGTTCTTTTATTAATAGATATTGGTGCCTTTGGTGGCTGGAGCTTTCATCCGCGTACACGGATCTTGGAAGAAGTTAAAAAATTATAAGTTGGACAAGTATCAATAAAGCGCTATTTCTTGGATGGCTTGGTTGGTAAAGGATGGAAAGTGGAAGATCTATTTAGCTACTACTACTAAGAGAATAACCCTGCCAGTTACTACGTGCTCTTGAGAAAGTAATTTTCCGAGTCATTTTCCAAAATGACAATCATGAAGCAAGAAAGACTTGTTTGTTGTTACTCCTCCAACTAATAATGTAGATTATGATTATGTCTTGTTCGTTGTTGCTCCTCCAACTAATAATGTAAATTATGATTAAGTCATAGATCGATTTATGATTTTATTTCTGTTTCTCTGTTTCTCTTTAAAGGATTAATAAAAAAATTATAACATTTCTTATTATGATTTTAATTTGTTATTGTGCTATGCCCCCCCCCTTAATCCAAAATGCTGCGCACGCTTGTGCCATGATGCATGTCAAAATTAAAACCATCTAGGGTTTGAGAGTGTCTGTCAAAATGTTAAGGGCCTTTATAATAGGAGCTGGTAATTACAGAGGATACCCAGAAAAAATGGTATGTAGGAATCCCTAGTCTCTTTTGGTTCTATAACACCAGATCAATATAATTTAAGTGTACGCCCCACTTTAGTAATTTTAAAAAGGATACCGAGAAAAAAATGGTATGTTGGAATCCCTAAACTCTTATGTTCCTATAATATCAGATCAATATAATTCAAGTGTACGCCCCACTTTGGTGAATATTCAGGTGAGGTCATAGAAGCATTTTACGACGAATTCCAAACTGCTCTAAGTTTTTCAAAAAAATCAGGAATTACCATTATCAGCACAAAACTAAGAAGCTCTTTAAGAGGTGACATTGTAGGAAGGTATGCTCTTTGTATACCTAATGATCATGGAGATTGCCTTTTCCAATTCTTTTAGCTAGACGCCTTACATTTGGATTTCTATTGCAGACCTTTAAAAGAGGATTGTGAGAATTAAATTAGATATTGATTAATAACCTATGGCGGTCGTAAACTCTCATCACTGTTTAGTTGTAGCAAAAATTAAATTTATTATAAAGAAAAATTGATCTGCAAATAAAAAACCTACAAAGCCAAATATCGAACTGCCCCCTCAAGATATTATGGTAGCAACAGAATTTAGAGTCGAATTAAACAGACGATTTCTAAACATTAATGAAGCTACTAAAACAGATACCGATCTCAAAAATGCAGTCGTACAGCATCTTTATGCAATAATTTACTAAAAAAATAAAGATAGTTTGGGTGACTGACGAAATTTTGAATTTAGGGGATAAGAGACTAAGTAGAAAATACATCTTTTAATGCAATGAAATTAATGAGGAGATTAAAAACAAAATAAAGATGGAAAAACAAGAATGGATGACACATCGATGTCAAGAAGTAGAAGATCTAGATGCTAAATATTAATTTACATATATTAATGTAACACAAACGCCTAAAGAAAATAAGCGGATTATTAGGCAGGAGAGAAGTGGGAATCTTTTTGAAAAACCAGATAAAATCGTGCCTGAAAAATTAAAAGAATGTTGTAAATAAATTTTCCAAATTCAAACGGACCAATTTTTTGACAATGACAATGGCAGTTTTATTTAGTCATAGACAAAATAGCAGAAGAAGTACACACGCAATATCTTTAGCTAAAAATCGAAAAACGTTAAGACAAGATAAAATCATCGATCATAAAACAAATAAAATAGACACAGAATTAAAGTCGGTAATTTATGTTGTATGTGTTTAAATCTACCTTTCACGAAAACATTATTGCTATTAATAATTATCTAAAAGAAATTTTCAATAAGATTTTTCTTGTTTTACATTTAAAATATAAAAGTATATCTTTTATTAATAATAATATTATTTAGATATCTAAAAAAGAAGAAAAATTATTTGGATATTTTGCACTTACCAATAACATTAGCATACTTGGATGTAAGTTGACCAAAAATTGGATGGTTGTTCATATTTATTACCTGCAAAGAAAAATATAAATTAGATTTCAGAGTCAGTTTTATTGATAATATTCTGAGAGGACATTTTGGTTCGCGTAAAAGTGTTGTCCAATAATTTTTTCTATCAAATGTCACTAATTGTTTACTATGCCACATTCCAAATTCTCCGTATCAATTTCAATATGGTGGCTTACAATTAAAACACAGAAGCTAAATGGAACTGTCATTGCCAGTGTCAAAAAACTGGTCCGCAGCAATTTGGAATAGAGTGTGATTTTATCATTTTATTACACGAAGTAAACAAGCAAGAAGAAAACTTTTTCTGATTCAAGGAGTGTTGCCACATTTTTATCTACTATTTTTCTTTACTTTTAAAAGTTCCGAGTTTGTTTGTCAATTTTTAATGAAGTTAAATGAAGAAAGTTTTGTAAAACGAGACAGTGGCCATGCGGAAAGGATTTTTAACATTCGATTGAAGGATCCTGAATCTTGCAGAAGATCGCAAGTTCAAAAGTCGTGTTGACCACATTTTTTTTTTAATTTTGAAAGCAATTATTTAACTTTGGATTTTATATTTTCGCTAAAACGGAAACCTAAAAAGCAACACAAAATAGACAAATTCTTCCTTTAAAAAGTTTAAGAAGAATACCTCTTCAGTTTTTTAAAATATCGCAGCTGCTTTCATCATATATTACAGAATACCTAGGTACACAAGATGTAAAAAAAAATCTATAGGTAGTGTGAACCGGAATAATTAATATATACGTAGCAAAAATATATTTTTTTCAAAATAAGATATTTTAAAACCCAATTCGAGAAAAGTGTATGTAAAGGTAAAACGACATTTTCGGTACGATCGGTCAAGGCCTGCTTAATAGTCCTCGCGAAAACCGTTTCTGCGCACAAGTCTGCGATCCATTTCGACCTAAGGACACTAATCCTAGAACTTGCTCCAGGATTAGTGTCCTTATTTCGACCTGCCTCTGTTCCGTAGGTATATTACTTTATGTTGATAGTTTCTTGTTTGTTGTAGTAATTTGATTTTGCGGCGTAGTCAGCTTGTACCATTAGTAGATAAAAAAAAATTTTCAACATGTATTTGTCTAGATGCGCTAAATCGGCTCCAGCTGATAGATGACAAATTTTGTGTAGATTTGGAAGTAATACACCTTAAAACAATATTAAAAGGGTGGAGGTGCTCTCGTAATAATCTGACTTTTTCGAGTCTCATTAATTTTGTATTTCCTTTTTTGCTACCTTTAATTACAATTTTGATTTCATCATATTTTTATTTGCTTTGCGTTATTTCGGAAGATGACGTACTAAAAGCACACTCAAAATATCCTTCACATTTTTGCTAATGATATGTTGTTTCGTTTGTTTCTCCTTTACAAAAGAATTTTTGCAATTAAAAATAAGCGCCTGTAGGCATACTTGTTGTATGTTTCCTGGAATAATAGGTCAGGAAGTTCATATAGCTCCCTCATTAACTTACGATCTTTGTGTTTCGCCTGTGTTGTTTTGTTTCTAATCAAACCTGATTTTAAAGATTCATTAACTTAATTTTTTTGTACTTTTAGAGCTTTTTCAGTACTGTTTATTGTCTTTGTGTTAGTTTCCTGGCTTGATAAAAGTTATAAAATAATCATCCAGCATCATCATCTAAAGAATTGGAGAAAGTTACTGGGCACTTTAGATAATAATAATAAATATAAATAAATATAAATTCTTTTTTGATTCCTTTTAATGATTTTGGTGGGACGCAAACTTTCTTACCCCCACCCATAATTCTACGAAATACCTGCTCCGGAATAAGAACTGTTTCTGGGTCATTCCATATCAAATCAACCAGGGTATTTTATCAGACCTTCTCCGATTTTGATGATTTTTGGTACATATTTTCTACCCTTTCTAATCTCAAATTCCGAAAATTTTATATTTTTTTGACCAGTACTTTTTCTGTAATTAATTTTTGAAAATTCCTAATTTGGTCTTGATATGTATATACAAAACATTTTATCTCTTAGGAACCACTTAAGCTGGCAAAATGAGTGTTGGCTCGTTTTAAAGGTATTTAAAATACCTTTCGAATGATTTAGCACAATGCATAAGTTTTTCAAAAAAAATATTTTTTTTTGAAAAATCGCAAAAAGCTCATTCTTGATTTTTTTCAAAAAAATATATTTTTTTTGTTCAGAGTGTTAGCTAGCTATAAAAATTTCATGATGGAGAAATGATGGGTTCATGATAAATTAAAAAATAATAAACTTAACTACCTATGTAAATTAATGCTTATATACCACAGTTTGATAATTCGCCCATAATATGTGTAAATTGAGAGGCATTTGCCATTCCTGCTCAAATAATCCGCTAACAGTACCTGTTTATTCTTGTTAATATTTGCACCACCCCTGAGGCCACACCCGTTTGATTTTATTGGTTTCGTGAGATTTTTAAATCAATTTTTAACAGGAAATTTCCTGCAGAACCTGACTGCTTTATATTCATTTGATTAGAAGTTTTTCTACAGTGTAGGGTGTGCGTGGATCTAGCATTTTTTTTTCGAAATGTTGTCAAATAAAAAAAAAACATTGAGAAAAATTAACACGTTCGCTGCGGTTTTATAACAGGTTCCTCACCCAGATGCTGAAAACTTCTTTACTCTTTACTGAGTTTATTAACTGATATAAAATTATAATCAGGAAGGTTACTGAACCCACTTTAGTCCATCAAAAATTAAAAAAAAACTAACACCCAACCTGAAAACCACCCATTTGGTCCACCCAACGCACAAAATGTATTTTTAAAAGTACATAATAGCTCAACTCACCCTTATTTCGCTATTTTCGCTCGTTCAAAAAGCACTTTCACTGGAGCGCTCCTTCTCGTGTGCCGGCGTACGTCGAATAGGCTGAGGTTAGACATCTGTCAAATAACCTCAGAAAAAACCCAGGTTGGTTGAGCACAACAAAACAATTGGTTAAGGAAAAAAAATTACCCTTGTTTACAATTTACAACAATTATGAACGTAAATGAACATCAAACAGTTACCACTAATTACTTTATTTATACCTGTCATTTTTGACATGTCGCTCATGGGCGACATCAGCACCAGAAGCTCTTTTTGGTTTGTAAATGCTGATGTCGCCTATCGGCGACAAATTTTTATTCGCTCTGAGAATAATTTCTGCAGCTACTACAAAATGTTTATATTAAAGAAAAAGATATACACAAAGTCATTTTAAAAAACTCAAATAGTGTAAAACAGAAAAAATAACTCAAAATTATAATAAACTAGTGAAATATATCAAAAACTTAAGATAAATTATTGTGATAGCCTAAAAAACAATCCGTTAAGCATAAGCCAGGACTATCTGGACAAGTCTCGCATTGATAGAGTGTATCTTTCCTAATTTTGTTCGTATGGCACATTTTGCATCTTTTTGTTATTCTTCTTCCAGTAGAATTCTTATCAGTTATTTTAGTAGGAAAATGTTCCACAGCTGATTTACTTGATCCAAGAAGAAGTGGATCAGTTTCCTGTGGAAGCAAATCTCCTATGACTTTTAATCTGTAGTCATAAAAATTAAGTTTATTTCCAGAATACTTGTTGTACAGGAGATGCGAATTTATTAAAGCTATTTTAAAAACATGAAATGCCAATTTCTTATACCATGGTAACATTTGGTCCTGCCGGTCAACTCCGCTCATAAACTTATTGTATTCGAGTATTGGAAGAGGTTTTAATTTATCTTCTCCTCTTTTGTTAGTTATTTTATAGCAAAAGTTCTAGCTCCGAATCCGTGAGCTTTTTTTCATTCCTGAAGGCCAATTTAGGGCGTTTTACATCGGAAGGACCTGCCTCATTATCCATATTTTTCTAGTTTTTCAATAACAGCTGTAGGCCCAAATATTAACATAAACAAAAACGAAGAGCAATATTCGTTACAATAATGCTAAGCAAACACGCTGACGAAAACGCGTATAGCCACCATCAATTCTGGCGATTTACTGAAAGTTGAAATGCAAGCATTCACTTGTCGCGCATCGGCGTCATCCGCACTAGAGTGGGGACGCGGAAGTCGCCTATGGGCGACATGCGCAGCGAACGTGTTAAGGAATGTTACGCAGTGGATGTCCAATTATAAAAATATTGAAATAGGCATGACAATTTGTGATGCGTGTAGACTTAGTCTTGCTAAGGAGTTTAAAACTTCAGAAAACGAGGATGTGGCTGGGTAAGAATTTTCTTTTTTCTTATTATTTATTAATTAAATTTGTATCTAATAGGCATTTTTTTGATATTCATATTTATTAATATGTTTGCAAAATAAAATTGGGCTGTATAATTTGCGGCACTTAGCTTACTTTTTATATTACTTTTTATAAGTTAAATAAACATTTACTTTTTAGACCCAGTCATGTTCAAATAAATGATCCTGATTTTGAAGACCACAATGAGTCACTCTCTATATTAAATAAGTCCCTGGAACTGCTAGGAGAGTCGCCAATTAAGAAACTTTAACGCAGCAAGAAGAGTACAACCGCGATGAACGAGAAGAGTCTTGTTTATCGCAAAGTTGGAATAGGGGCAAAAATTCAAGAAGAATTTGGAATCTCTCAATATATGGCCAGGGCAGTACAGAAATTAATGAAAGAGAATGGGATATTAAGCTCTCAAAATCCGAAGCCTGGAAAAAACCTGAATGAAAGAGTTGTCCAATACGTAAAGGACTTTTATCAACGGAATGATATAAACAGACCAATGCCCGGTAAAAAAGATTTTGTTGTGATATTTAAAGCTGATTTTCCAGACGAAAAAATTGGCTTCTCCAAATTTTGTATCGGAAAGCCTTTCTGGCAATACTGTGGCATTTCATTTATTTTTGTCGAAATTAATGCCAGATTTAAAAAAAAAAGATTTTATGACTTATTGTTTTTCTGATGGTAGTGCAGCTCAATATAAAAATAAAAAAAAATTCTTAATGTCTGTCTCTATAAAAAAGATTTTGGAATCGAAGCAGAATGGCATTATTTTTCCACTTCTCATGGCAAGAGTGCCTGTGAAGGCTTAGGAGATACAGTTAAAAAACATGCAGCAAAGGCTAGTCTTCCGAGGCACTACAGTGACCAAATTGACACCTTCAGTTGTTTACTTGGTGTCAAAAAAACATTACTGGCATTACTTTTAAATATTGCACTGAGGATGAATATGTCAACCATGAAAAATTTTTGAATAAAAGGTTCACTGATGTACTAACCATACCTGGTACCCAAAAAATTCACCCTGTAATTCCCTATACAGAGAACTCTTTTATAGCAAAATTTTCGGAAAGTTTAGAAATAGAAAATCATCACCTTATGCCAGGGGGGATATTATTTCCAAAATACAAAAGGTTGAGTCAGGTTTTGTTATTGTGGAATATGATAAAGAATGGTGGTTAGCATGTATTTTGGGAAAAAATATTGAGACTGGAGAGCTAAAAGTAAGCTTCCTTCATATAATATAAAATTAATGGAGTTGTTAGCCTAGGAACTAAGAGGGTGCACAATAAGCCAGTAATGGCTGAAGTGCAGTGACTGTGGCTGTTGGAGTCACAATCGAGGGGTTTTAGTCAGTAGGAATCCGACACTACCCGGGCTGTCCTGGTAGAGGAGAAATGACTCTGGCAGGAAAGTAGTTCGGGCGTCTTATGCAAGATTTCCCCTTGATACCCTTGCAAAAAAAAGCTTCCTTCATGCAAATGGCCCTGCAGCCTCGTTTTTCTACCCAAGTAATCCGGATATTTTAGTAGTAAAACCCGAAAGTCTGGTAAAAAAAGTCGAACCTATTACTGTCACCGGTAGAACACATAAAGTTAACAAAAAAGAAATGATGGAATCCTTACAAGTTCTTAAAAGACAATTAAACAAAAAGATATAATATTTTGTATTTGTGTATATTTTTATTTTACTTGTTTTATGCGTTTAATATACGAAAAATCTTAATGTTATGTTTTAATTATTAAATAAGCAAATACAGAGATCTAAATTAAATTCATAGCCATATAAACCCAAATTTTAGTAATTTTGAGGTAACAACATTTTCAATTTTTTTTTACCAATGAACCCCTTATTTCTCTATCATGAAATTTTTAGGGTAACTGGGTAAAGGTCTGAATAAAATAATATTTCTTTGAAAAAAATCAAAAATGGCCTTTTTGAGATTTTTCATAAAAAAAGTTTTTTTAATTTTTTTTTTATTTTAATTTATGCATTGTGCTAGATTATTAGAAAAGGTATTTTAAATACAATTAAAACGAGCCATCACTCATTTTGCTAGCTTAAGTGGTTCCTAAGATATTCAATTTTTTGTATATACATATCAAGACCAAATAAGGGATTTTTTTAATTTTCAAAAATTAATTAGAAAACAAATACTGGTCAAAAAAATATAAAATTTTGGGACGTTTTTGGTAGGTAGAAAATGTGTATTATTTTTGGGTTGATTTGATATGGAATGACCATTCTGACGTATTTCTCAGTACTTATAAGTTCATATTGCTTGGTCCAACAGTAAGTAACATTACCTGTTTATATCATGCAGTCATTATAATAATTGTAAGTAATTTAACTATAGGCAGTAAACAACAATTAGATTATTTAAAAATGTTGAATTGGCAAGATACAAGCATTAACCCGGCACAAGGGGACCCAGAGCTCCTTTCTCTGAATCCCGCTTGGGTAATTCTCAACAAGTGCGACCAAGTCGCGGGGGTGGACCCAACTGAATAAGTCGCTGACTAAATCCTGTTGGGAAACGTCATACCTCACCCCCGTGGAACGCAGCTCTTTGGGATCGGTGTGCCGGAGATAGGAAGCGCTTAGGTAAACCCAACTCTGGCTCGCTCTCGACTTCTCTGAGTGGTGGATCGGGGACGGGTGTGGAGACTTTGGCTTAAACCCCAGGGCCGCGTGAATGAGGCACCACAATAAAAACCTTCCTTAAGGAACCAGGCGCACCCTGTTGTATACAGCCCCCTCCCTGAAGTGCTGGGGAGGTGATTCTAGCCGGTTTACTCATCTGTGTGTGTGTGTGGAACCTCTAAAGATAAGCATCAACAAGGAACTGTTCAAGGACCCACTGAATCCTGTACCCATTGAACACTCTACAAACGCATCAGGGGCGCCTACGGACGCCGCAGATGTAAACAAATTGGCCAAGGAGCTCAGGAAGCTCCAGGTCAAAATCGCGGGCAGCATGGACGGTCCAACCGAAACAGAGATGACTGAGGAGCACCTGCTCGAAGTACTTGCTCCACCTAGACAGGAAGGATGTGAGACCAGCAAACTGGGTTCCTAAGAGGACACCGTTGCCAGAGATCTCTTATCTAACGAGATGCGACAGTCAGCAAGTGGTTTTTTTATGCGCGTGATCGGGACTGCGGGTCTAAGCTTCAAAACCTCCTGACCCGCTCGTTGATTTGTGGGTCCGAGTAGGCCGAGAGTATTTCGCATCTTGTTTCTTGCCACATTATGGTTTTGATTTATTTATCAGTATTTTGATTCATGTTTTTGGTTTGCTTATCGCGGCTGTGTGTCAAAAACTTAAAGTATTATGGCAGAAATTATCTCAATCAAGTTTCAAATATTTACGAACGAAAAGACTTAACACTGATTGTCTTGAGAATTTTTTTGGAAACATCCGACAACAAAGTGGAAATAATGTAAATCCGACTAAAGATGAGCTGTAACGAAGATTTGGATGACCTTTTAATAAATATAAGGTTCATTAATTTTGGAGACTTATTGAAAATAAATGAAAATAAAAATAAATCAGTTACTCTATCAAATTATAGCTATCGACAAGAATCGTTACCAGTGCAAAATGCATTCACTTATGTAAGTGGGTATTTGTTAAAAAAGTGCATGGATATTCACAAATGCGGCATATGTGAGGCTTTCGGTAAAAGTTCTCAGGAGCTAAACGTAAGTCAACTTCTTTTAAATTTTAAAGCTTAGCTAGAAACGAAAATATTTCCTATAGCCTTAAATCCCCCTCCCCCCGAAGAATTGGTTAATTATATTTTTAAACTAGAAAACGTTTATAATGAAAATTTTGAAAGTTTATGCCTTATGGATGGTGTATCGCAGCAATTATTAGCTTTAATGGAAGTGATCGAATTCGAACACGAATTCCAAAAAATTATCTTAATAACTTATTTGTTGGATTAAAATTTTTTTATACCGTTAAATATAACAATAGGGATATTAAGTCAAATAAAAAAAATAGAAAAATGGTATTTGTACAATTTATTTAAATTAATTTATTTTATTTTTAAATATTTAAAAATATTTAATTGTCGGTAATTTGTTATTTTCTTTTTAATAATTACTTGAAATTTATATATCTTTCTGTTCCCCTTCTCCAAGAAATTTTTTTTGCTTTTTTATCTACGTATAGCTAATTAATTATTACTACATCATAAAATTAAACCGGTTTTTCGGCTCCGGTTCATGGACTAAATCTGACGAGCCGGTCGGAGCGGGTCTAACACTCATTTACAGCGATGGATACGAAATCAAGGTCACGAAAAACGGGACCCCCAACTTCAAAGGTGCTGACGCCGACTGTCGCATCTCGTTGGATAAGAGATCTCTGCCGTTGCCTTAACAAGACCCTAGAGACGCTGAGAATCGCTGGAGATTCTGTCCAGGTCAAGAGAGTCGCATCTTGGGAACTATATGTTGATCCCAGGCCATGTAAGAAGGTTGCAGGCCAGAAAAATCTATTCTTTTGCGAAAGAGACAGGCTTCCAGGGCTAAACCATGGATAATAGGCGTGCAACGGGCCCAGCAAGGTGGCCTACGTACATCGGAATGGTCCCGCCCTTCATTCATTCATTCATAGACATAACGCGTGTCCAATAAGTTTTGGCACAAATTAAAAAATCGTATACTTTTTGAAAAACAAACTTTTATTTAAACTGTATATATTTGTTTAATAAGTGGATTTTCTATGAATATAATTTATTTGTTTTAGTATATGCAGCGGTCTGTGTTCCTCAACAAGCCGCAACTTTGTTCGGACACCTCTCATAAGTGTCTGGGCGGTGACAATATTAATTTCTCTGAACTTGATTAAAATTCTGCGGCGCAGTTGGCCTTCATTTTGAGCAGTCCAGCCTCCGGCGTACACTTCCCTAGCCAAGTGGGCACAAAAGTCTTCAATGAGGCGATCCTAGGGCAAATTAGGGGGATTGTAATTTTTTGGTACATATGGAATATTATGCTCTTGAAGCCAATTATGCGTTTCCCTGGCATAATGGCAAGATGCCAGGTCGGGCCAAAACATAATTGATGATGATGTTCTTGAATAAACTCATTGAGTTTCACTAGGCAGTTATCAATATAACCTTGCTTCGCCCCGTACATGTCCTACATATTGTCTGGCTATACCCCTTTCGGAAATTGCACACCACACTAAAATTTTGTCGGCGAATTTGGCTTTTTCTTGGAATCTTACGTTGTCCGGTGTGTCCTCTATATTATCGGTGTAAAATCCTTGATTGCCTGGAATTACTGCGTTTTCAAAAGTGAAGTAATTTTCATCGTCCATTATGATAGATTTGTTGTTCGCAAAATGAACACATGAGAACGACAACATCGAGGTATCCGGGCAAGCTGATTAGGGGTGTATTTTGGACATTTTTGCCTTTTACGGTATTTTTGACCATTTCTGCTCAAAATTCTACAAATAGTACTTTTTGAAGTTTGTTTTCTTCTCGCTAGCTTTCTTACAGACACTCCGACCTTGTTTTTAGCCAACCTTACCACTCTGTTGCACTGAAAATCCTTGGTCTTCCACTTTTCGGGAGGTTCATACAAGGAATACCCTGTTCAATATGGTTCGATAAATGGTTCTCCTGGATATATCTTGGTGTTGAAAGATTCGCACTATTTCAGCTTTGGGCATTTGCCCAACCAAATTATAAATAGATTTTCTTATTTCAAATTTGTAAGACATTTTTGACAAATTGACTTAAAACAGAAATATGTCAAATTGAAACCTAGGAAACAAGGAAACTTTAGTTACCAAAGCCAACTTGGTAAGTAACTTAGGTATTTCTTTTGAGCTCCTTGAACTTTGTGCCAAAACTTATGGGACACCCGTTATTCAACGATATTTATCAATAAACAAAAACAATAGAAAAGACAAATGTAACCGCAGACTCGAGCTGCGCACCGGTGGGGATCATCAAGACAGTGCTAATGGAAATAGGAGATAAAATGATGATGAAAATATCTAAAAAAATAAATTATGAAATGAGGATCAGCAGGGGTACCTTCACCCTGTAGCGCCGTTATTATTAATGTTAGAAAAAACATATATAACTGTTTGCATACTTGAAGAGTTACCTGTCTAAAACAGACAAATGTCATATCAAATATAAAATTTTGACACCAAGTTTGTTATTTTAAATGAAACATCCTGCATTTTATAAAATTTTTGATCTTTCTGATTCCAAATATACCAAATATGTTACCTCTATCTATCTATCTATTTAAAATTAGGAAGGAAAGGGCGATTGAAACATTTAACTTTATACAAAATTTGACATTTGCGATTATATTTGGCTACTTTAGATAGGTAAATCTTAAAGCATGCAAACAGTAATACAAGTTTTTCCTTAAACTTTTTTTTCTAACATTAATAATAACGGCGCTAACTGGGGGTCAAAATATCGCGGGACACCCTGTACACACATTTTAACTGAAGATAATTAGACGTTGCGATTTTGCAAATCGCCTTAGTCATTCGTTTTATAGTCATTTTTAAAAGTGATACAAGGTTATATTTGTAAAACCAAATGATTCTACCAGCTGGCAGTTTAGATTTTGCTAACAATTTATTTAACTATCATTAGAAAAGCACGTGGTGTCAAAAATAAAAGTCAGCTTTCATTGGCGTGTGGGTGCATATTAAACGATTGGGTTTGAACTTAGATTAAAAAGAGAGAAGATATCTGGTCCAACGAAAACTCCTTGGCAAATAATAACCACGGTTTATTTACAAATAAAATTACAACAAAACAAAGGTGAGAAATATCGAGTCAAATGAGATATTTTCGAACGTTTTCATAAGGTTTTTTTCGAGGTTTTTTTTATAAAGACGATAAAATGAAGTAGTGATGAAGTAGTCGACGCGTAAATAAGATATTTTCGAACGTTTTTTTCTATAAAGACTATAAAATAAACGTAGGTAAATTCCTTAAATTTTTGCAAACAACACTAAATGTTAATTCACGTGTGTTCAGGTTTGTAAGAATATTGAATTCCGACCTCTTATCAGAATATTAAGGTTGATTTATACCGCCGCCGTTGCCATCTGCACTCGCCCTTCGAATTGATATTTAAATCTTTTTGTCTGTCCTATTATTATTGTGTACAGAAGAAGTCAGTATAAGTAAGTTTCTGCTAATGGCCAGAAAAAATAACAAAATTAACAAATACAATAACATCATTTTTAGCTAGTCGGTAATATTTTTTTTTCTTGATGTTCCAGGTGCTATGAACTGTGTTTCTTTGTTTTAATGTTTGTCATAATTTTATTGTGCTAAAAATGCTATAAATCATATACAAACTTTGTAATAAATTTCTTTTGTATAAAATTATACTACAAACATTTATTGTTAGGATGCTTCCAAAGCTCAAATTGCCAGAATAATTTATTGCACGTTTTTTAAATTATTTTGCAGATTTCATATTATAGTAAAATTTTGATAATATAATCCATGTGTAAATTTCTATTTAAGTAGGTATGACACTGGTGTGTTTACTGTAAACAACAGAAAGGTAAACATTGTTCCATATAATAATATAAACAAAGTCTCAGTAAGTGTCAGGTATCTTGTCTCTTTTTAATCTAAGGGTTTGAAGCGTGTACAATGAGCTTCAGGCTACTACGAACATAGGTGGAATCAAGTCCAATTTACTCTCCGTGCCGTACGACCGAGGTGGATTCGATGCATGCTGCAGTGTTATCTTTTGGAAATTTAATTTGTTTTATTTCTGCCTTGCTCGAGAAACAGATTGGTAAGTTCTTAAGTAGAATAATACATTTTCAAAACTAAAAATGGATGTCTACGAAGTTGCCGAAAAAGTGCAGATGGTACTATCAAGGCAGATCATTGAGACTTATTCAAGAACTTTTTTTGGAGAATTTTGTAAATCGCCCAGAACCTAGTTTATCAACGATTCATCGGTCCCAATAAACATTTGACCTGTACCTGATGACCCAAATTTCTACCTAAGCATACAAGCATACGAATTTGGGTCGTAACGACGTCGGCTGCCGACCAACCATAAGTGCAAGAGAGTTTATTAAAACTGACGTTAAAATTTTTTTACTAGAAATGTAGTAGAGAAAAATTGGAAAAGTTGACAAAGTAACTTAGTTTGTAGCAATATTTTCCAAAGTTATAAAATGCAAAGATGTAGATTATTTTTATTGGAAGGACTCAACATTGATAATAATTGACTTTTAAGGAATGTTCAACATCGAAATTTCCATGCGGCGGGTATTTTACTGATAACTATAGTAAGGTTAAGTGGAAAAAAACGCGTGGCCTTCAAAAATAATGAAAATTTGAAAAAAAAAGTTTTAAAACTATGTTTTTCAAGTCATATTTTAATACACATTATAAAAACTAGCATTAAAATTACAAAAAATATGTTATTTGATCATAAATAGCCGCTTAAGTCTAAAAAAAGCGCAACTTTTTTTAATGGCGGCCAGCGTCACATCCTTCATTTGGCAAAAAAATGGCATAGTTACTCAATACACCTAATTTGCCCGCGTCGGTTAACCAGAACCCCACAAAAATACGTCTCATCGACGTCTGTAGATTAGAATTCCAATTTCCGACAAAATTGCGACCTTAAGTCATTTGAACTACTAAAATTTCGCTAACATTCTCCCACCGAACGACGTTTGGCTCTAACGTTTTTGGTAATGCCTAAAAATATCTAAGGTAAGAATTCAGAACTTCGTGGAAAACAATGAAGTAGATCCAAGATGGAGCGCTGACCCAGTCCTGAAATCTGTTTAACCTAATGTAAGTATCTATCTATAAGACACGCTGGCTGACGACACGTACAAATTACCAGCCATAATAGGTAGGTGCCGAAAATGTTAATCTTTAAAATGAGTAAATCAAGACTGGGCAAATACTCCATATTCATAACGTAAAAGTGAGGTTAGTTTCCCAACAGACAACTTTCGTCACTTTTCTTTTACGAAATTGGCCGTTGCGGCATGACGTTGAACCGAGGTAGGAATCTGTTCAGAAAAATTGACCAAATGAACAAGGAAAGACATCAACCACGTTCAGACGTCGAAATTTTGTACTTAAAATTACTTTCCACTCAAAAACGTCGCTACCAACAACACTGAAACGTCGGAAATTTTACTAGAAATCACTTCCAAGTTGGTGACCGTCGGATAACGTCTACGGTAAAGACTTCCAAATGCCAACGAAAACACGACGATAATTTGAGGTCGTATGAAGAACTACAATATTTTTTACCTAAAGTGAGGTCGCGATTGGTGCAAATTTGGTCGCGCTTAAAGAACTACAATATTTTTTACCTAAAGTGACGTCGCGAATGGTGCAAATTTGGTCGGAAGTCGGAAAAATGTTTATTGGGTAGGTTTGTGCAGAATTTTGAAAAGTTTGGTTGTGTAGCGTCAAGAAACCATAAAAACCCACTGTTGCACAAATTGCCGAAGCAGTTGATACGTCTTCAGCCACTGTCTTACGTGTTCTCAAAAAGAATGGTTATCATTCTTACAAAGCGTCAAAAAGGCATCAAATTTTTCCGGAGGCATTCAAAAGGCATCAAATTTTGCGAAACAATGATGGAAAGGGCAAAAAATTTTTATTAAAGTGTGGTCACAGTAGTGGTAATTTCTTATTTTCACGCATTTTCACCTCAAAAAAGGCAAGGGCCCGTCGAGTTTGAAGCAAAAAAAGAGCAAAAAAATATAAAAAAAAAATTTTAAGAAAGATTTTCAGTTCCTAATTATTGGGTTTTCAAAAACACAAGAAAAGAAAGCGATATTTTTCTTGATGCACCAACGGAAAAAAAAAACCTGGAAAAAAACTGCCGGAAAAAATATTAAGAAAAAATTATTATAACTATCCCAACCCAACTCAAGTTGGACCCACCCAAGCCAAAATAATTTTCACTTATTTTAACTGATTTTTTAATATGTAACAATCAATTTTTTCTGGGAGATTTTTTCCGGGTTTTTTTTTCGTTTACCCCCTAGGAATCACCCCGTATTTATTAAATACAAAACTGAATGAATAATTCAGAATGTCTTTTTTAATAAATCACAGATGAACGGGTTTTTTTCTTAAGCACATATGCGTTATAGAAAAGACATGCAGTCCTTAACGTTCCTTTTATTAAGATTTCTTAAAAATTAAGGCCACTCATCCTGTCTTATGGCCGACTAGACTGCACGTAATAAAGCTGTCCATAAACAACAGAAATTTACAAATAAAAATAATATTTTTTACTTTCACCGGTATATAGTTCCCAATGAGCATTTTCAGAAACCTATGGTGACAAAAATTTATATAATTATTATAAAGAGGGTTCCATTAATGCCCTAGGGTATTTAGAGGTTTCCTACAGGAATTGAGTTTGTATATTTGTTTTATTAAAGGTTCTAAATTGATGGTACCCTAAGGTAACATAAAACTGACGTTAACAATATTTATAAAAATTAAAGTCATCGGTAACAAATGTTATATAAATTGGTGTTAACAATGTTTCCACCAACATATTTATAAAAATATCAGTGACAAAAGTTACATAAATTGGTTTTTGAAATCTTTTTGTTAACCCATCTATAAAACCGTAAGTAACTATCAATTAAAGATATATAGATTGGTTTTTAAAAAACTGGTACCTGTAATATTCTTATGAACTCATTCATAAACCTTTTTTGCCCATTCTTTCTATAATGTTTTTATTAATTTCTTTGTATAGTGGTTATAATACCACTGTTTTTACAGCAAAAAAACCATTTTAATTTATAACAAAACAAACAAGATTTTTAGGTTAATTTTGTGACATCAAAAGGCTCGTTTTTGCGACTTTAAAAGTTGCGTTTTTGCGACATCAAAAGGCGCGTTTTTGTGAGATACCATACCCTCATTATCTGGTTTTAATTACATCAATCTGAGAGAGATAAGGGATTCAAATCTTCTTGAGATAGTTTTCGATGACAGATATCGGGATCAAATACATTCTACATCCGATTCCGACCAGCGTTTCCCATGCGCGGCCACCCTGACTCAAAAAACTCATCACGTGGACCGACATGAACTTCTATAGGCAAATCTCGCTTAGGCTACGTGATCCCTGTTTTGATTCTGGGAGCCCACGCATAAGAAACCCATAGATGGGAACCGGGTTTTAGAAAATGATAATAATATAGTAACCGTGTTAAGTTCGCAAAAATACACCGTGAAACTTCTAGTGCATACAGTGCGCACGGCTGGTCGGCGGCAATTGTGAACACATCACCTTATGACGCGACGGAACGCAGCCTCAAGGTCCGTTACTGTGAGTTTGACATAGTTATTATTATCCTCTTTTTCTAAATACATTTGTCTGAGAGAGATCCAGCATACCAGGGAAATACCTGCCTGTACACCCTTCGACCCTGCAATCTAACTATCTTCTTGAGATAGCTACCTCTGACAGTTATGCGGGGTTGAAGGTGTGCAGGCGGGTATTTTTCCTGGTATGTGTAGTATGCTGGATCTCTCTCAGACGAATACATTTAGGCAGAGAGAACAATGGTAACTATGTTAAGCTCGCAGAAACGGACCTTCAGTGTTCAACACTGCGCCATCTGCAGCCTTTTGTTCCAACTAGCATCATGTTTTAAAACATTGATAAAATAGTGTTGAAAGAGGTAAACAGTGGTATAATTGTATTGTTTTCTTTTTTATAGAATTGTCGTAAACTTTCGCCATTTTGGATTCCAACAATAGGTTTTTGACCAAAATAAAAACGTTAGTTATGGGGTTTTAACATGTGTTTTAATCGAAATATTGCTTGTTTAGGGTTAAGAACAAAATACAAAATTCAATATTTCTCCCAGAAAGCAAAAAACAAATGTGAAAAAAAAAGTATTATTTAAATGAATATTTTTTTCCCCGTTTTCTCAAGTATTTTTGAAGCCCATGAAAATTTTGTGAGTGTATTCTAAAACTATACAGTACACACGGGACCGCAGCTGATTATGAGTATATAAATATTCATATTCCTGCTTCAACTTATCTCACTTCCATTTTAATTTATTTTAGAAGATTGGTAAACACCATTTTATAAATTTTTTATTTTAAAAAGAAAAAGAATAATACATAACAAGCAAAGGGCAGAAAGATGGAAAATTTATATTTCTAAATCGATAAAAACCTTTAATTTGTTATGTAGTGTTGTTAGAACAGTTGTAAAACCTTTTTATAATAATATCTAGACTTGAGGGTTCATAAGGAATTTTTATAAAATCTATATGTTGTTTTTCTATCCATTACTATGTACCATAAATTTTTATAAGCTGGTGTTGGTCAGTTGTTTTTCAAGTCTTTTTTACTCATTTAAGAGATATATTAGAGTTATAAAATTATCACCAACACTAAATAATATAACTTTTGGTTATTTTATGAAGGTTTTATATTATTTGCTGTAACTTCTATATAGACAAAAATGCTCATTGGGTTGTTAATAAATACAGACAATTGACAATCAACTACTCCTGTTATTCCTAAAGAGAAATGGACCAAGTTAGTGATTGATAAAACACAACCTTTAGGAATCTACTCAGTAACTCTATACCAAGGTATGTGTAAATGTGTTACTTCTGTCTGTGAAAGAAATCGAAAATATCTGGAAAACTATATTTTTCTAAGGGGAACAAACACAGTCAAAACTAGTCGCTAAATTGGAATATGAATGGAAGAAGCAAAACATTTTCGCGAACCTTTGTTTAAGCTAAAGATGACTTTTTACAATGTGTGAAGCTAACCCCCGATTTATAAACTAGACGTTACTGCTTCTGTTTGATGTTGGCGCATCTCTGCCACTTTTTTTTACCAAGAAAGAGTTTAAACAGGGGCGCACCCAGTAATTAGCTTTGGGAGGGGGGGGAGGTTTAAGGATAAATAATAAAAAAAAAATTAATTTGAAGTAAAAATGTGAACATAATTGATACAAGGAAACAGGTGCTTACAAGCGCGGATCTGGGCTCAAACGTAGAAAGGAGGGGGGGTTAACCAAATTTAAAATAGTTGATTTATCCAAAATCTGATGTCAAAATCATGGTTCATTTTTTGATTCATTTTTTTACTTAAAATTAAAATCAAATCGTAAATATTGATGCGGTTTTGGGAATTTGAGTTGTTTATTTACCCTTAATTTATTTGTAAAAATGCAGGCGAAAATTTTTGCAAAACTGAAACTTAAAATTCTATCAAACAAATCGCAGGCAAAATTTTTTGATAAAATTACATTAAAAAGACCATTTTGATGGTGATCCAAATTGAAAACAAATAATTTTTTTTTGGAATTTATAATTTTTTACATATTTTTGTTAAAAATTAAAGCCCAGGATCTTGTATTTTATGCCCTGTATATTTAATTTCTGCTGTTATTTGATTGTGTCAATTGTATTAACCTCAAACCCCCCCCCCCTCTCCTCGGTGCGCCACTGGTTTGAATAGGGATAAGTCTAAGCCTCTAAATTGCTGCAATGAAAACAGTAGTTTTTACAACTACTGGCTAAAATCGTGCTTTTTTACAAATACTTTATTTGGGTGCTAAAAAGAAAAAAAATATTTGAATAATAAAAAAATGTTTTTCATCGGCAACCAAAAAAGACATGATTTTGTTATTTTCGGACAGTAAGTAAAATCGTGTTTTTAATAATGTTTTCTGCTGTTTAGGTAAATAATATGCACCTTCGATATTACTCACTGGGTTTTGTTGGCGGGTTTTTTAGAAGTATGTTAGTCTGTTGCGATATCTAGTGTTGGTTTTTACTTATCGACATAGTAGCAGTAGTGCGGACTATAATAAAGTGATGTGTAGATAACCACTAACAAGATACAATGTTATAAATTTGATGCTTGAAGTATTCCGAAGGCATTATTTAAAGAGCATATTGCGTGTAAGACGGTCTTTATTTTAAGTCAAGTTCTGACCTTCAACTTGGGTTTTATGGGTGTGTTGTCCGATCCGACAATGCTCTCGACTTCGCAGTATAAAAACCTTTCGTACAAGTATTTTATTCCACTACCCTACTAGCAGTTTGTCGACGACCTAACGTTTGCGTCACAACTTTTACTATTATAATGTACTTAGGGTAGAATTTATAGTCTAGCCTTAAGGCTTCTTCACGCCTTAAGGGCTCCTTCGGCACAAAATGCATTTTATAGTCGTCGAAGGAATACTTAAGGACGAGTAAAGGACAAGGTGGGTCGCGAGCTACCTTAAGGCTTCTTTGCAAGGTTTTATAGGTTAGAAATTTTAGTTTGGCCGATTTTAAAGTTTTACTTAGACATTTTAATTATTAGTTATTTAATAAATATTATATATATGTTTTTCATATTAAATCAACCAAAGGTTTTTCCCTCCCATCTCTTTGATGATTTTTGGTGTATACCCAATTGTTCAATAAAAAAATTAAAAATCCAAAATTTCAATTGACATATTAAGTTTTTCCAAGTACCTACTTACAAAAATGGAAATTTCTCAAAAACTACAGTAAAAATCGAGGCCAGTGCTGGATTTTTTAAAGGTCTTTTAAATTTTTTTTCTACGACCTATCGTTTCTAAAAAAATATTTTAAAAAATTTAGGACACCATAAAAATTTTAGGACAAAATGAAAAAGTTGTTAAAATTTTAGGATTATTATTTAATTTTTTTAATTTTAGGACAGTTGAAATTTTTGGATTTAAGGACATTTAAGGACACTGTAATTGTAACACATGAAACTGAGCAATTGTCAATTAACATTGAATACCATTTATCTACTTATATCAAAATCCTTTTCACTATTTTGAGACCAAAATAAAATATCAGACAGTCATACAGTATTTAGAACTAATATTTAAAAAGTCTAATTTACCTGCAAAACAAACTTAAATCTAATAACAGTCATAAAAATGGACTAGCACAAAAAAATGATCAACTTATTACTAGGGCCTGAAGCTGAGAAATTTTCTAGTTGTTTCTTCGGCTTGATAAATTATTTTACACAATTAATACTAAATCACGTTTCTCCCTATGACTGATTGTGTATTACAGTGCGTATTTTGACCCTTTAACTTTGTACTTTATTAACAAAAACAGCCTAAACTGAAAACAAAAAATTCTCCTTACAATAAAACAGTCTAAACTTAAACGAAAAACTTTAGTTTTTGGGTAATAAGTATCTTTGAAAAAGCCCTTATACATAAAATCGATGAAACCAATTTTTAATCAGAATCAAATTAAAGAACTCTGTGTTTCGGACTTCCATTGTCTATATTTTATTTACACACGACGTTTCGATCAGAGATTGTACTGATCGAAACTTCGTGTATAAATAAAATATAGACAATAGAAGTCCGAAACACAGAGTTAATTTCAAACACATCAATGTCTCAAACTTTCAAACAAACAGATTAAAGAAGTTTTGTTTTCTGCTTTTACACAGGCAACTTTCAAATTATGGAGTTCTTCTTGTTGTTCCGTAGCTCTCTGCAGCTTTTCAACTCATACTAAGGCTTCCTTGTTAATGCTAGTTTTAGGGGTTGGTTTCTTGTCTTTTAAAAAGAAAGTAAAAAATAGATTATTAACATTATTATTATTAACATTCCCCTTTTGACAAGGGTTATTCTGAGACAAACTATAATAAAACTATAAACCAAACAAATATTTCATTTCATTTCAATTTAAGGTCTAGTTATAGATTAATGTATTCTTTGAAAGTGGAGTAACCTCAAAATTTTGAGGCAAGGGTATTCTCTAGATGAATATTCTGCACAGAAAGGCACAAACCTGGCCCTTTTTGTTCACTTTGAAAAGCATGATGTACAATTATCGTCAATGCGACACAGAAAGTTCAACAAACAAAAACCAAACAGCTACCATCACTGTTTTCAGAGAAGCATATGGTTGCCCACTTCTGACAATTAGCGATTATAAACATAAACTCCCAAGTACATAGTCACATATAAATTGATTTTTTGAAACAATTATAATCCCTTGATCAAGGGGTAAACGAATTCCCAAATTTTATACACGTCCCACTTATATTCTACGTCCTGCTAAGTATTTCTTACATTCCCTACTAGATTGTTTCATCCCTCGCTCTTAAGGGTGTGGTATTGTGCTGGAGTGTTTTACCTTTGTTTTAAATGATCCCATAACTTCTTCAATTGTTTATAGGTGTGCGACTGTTGAAATTGGCGTTGAAATATCCAGTGATTTCTTCCCAAGTTCTCTGTTTTTGGGCCAAACTACCACTCTCGGTTTTTTAATTCCAGAATCGGAAATCACAACAAACCACACAAATATTCTGTTTGCTGGTTCGAGTAAGAAGCCTTATTTTCATTTTTTTAGCTGCTCACTGCTCTAAAACGTGAAAAAAAACGTAATAAAAAAGTAACACAACAAGAATAACCTCAAAATTAAACGTCTCTGTCAAAAAAATACAATGTTGCCTTCCTCCACTCATCCTTGGAGAAAACTTATTCAAGGAAAACTTTATAAAACGGACTCGACGAGGAGCATCCGAGGCGGCCTCAGCCAAGGGAGGCCTCAAGGCTAAATTATAAATTTCACCCTTAGCACATTTATAAACGTTAAATTATAACAAACTTTCATGTGCAGGGCATGCGTTCCCAGTTCCCAACTTGGGTCTTCTTCTTAACAGAGAACTTATTCGAATTGCCATTGAACTTCGCCTAGGATGTCGAATTATTGAGCCTCATATATGTCGATGTGGAATTATGGTTGATTGCTCAGGAACTCATGGTTTATCATGCCTTTATAGCAAAGGCCATTTTCTAAATATAAGTAATGCAATACAATTATTAGAAAAGCACTCATTAGAACCTAGTGGACGCTGGAGTGGATGGCAAACGACCAGGACGCTTATTCTTGACGGCCGTGAGGTGAGGTGAGCTTCCTTTCGCCACCTATTTCCACGGAAAAATGAACTCACCTCACCTCACGCGCCGTCAACAATAAGCGTCCAGATGGTATGACACTTATTCCATTTGAATGGGCAAATCCTTGGTTTGGGACGTCAGTATCGTAGACTCTTTAGCAGAATGCTACATAAAGAAGGCATCTTTGGAAAGCAATAAAACCGCAGAAGAAGCAGAAATCTAAAAAAGCATTAAATAACTATGTTTCTAAGCCATTGGGTTTTGAAACATTAGGAGGGGAAAAGCCTGTATGTAAGCAGTTTTTTCATAAAATATCTGAAATGTTAATTGAAGCAAAAGAAAACAAAAAAATAAGGTGATGGTCTGTATCAGCGTCTCAGCATAGCTATTCAACGAGGAAACAGAATCAGCGTTTTGGGGGGAGCTTGAGGCAGGGGAGTCCAAAGAAAATTAAGTTCTATGATACATTTTTTACCGATTTTTTTATTTTATTAGCATTTAGTATTTCTAATTTTGAAAGCAATAATGAACTGGTCATCTGTAATATTTTGTGTAGAATACAAGTAAATTCTTTGCATGTAGGATTTAATCTATCGGAAGCGCTCCGGTGATGTTCTGTGACTGTAAAATCCGTAAAATGTCCAAAAAGAACATCCTTGGGATGTCTTAAGAGAATTTCCCAGAATACATGAGGACTGCTCTGAACGGAAAGTTTTTAAAATATTTTAATGAAGGGAGAGATCTAAATAATCTTGAGATGTCATATGTGCTATTATTGCTAACAATATTGTGGGGTTTTCAGCGACCGAAACGAACTATGGATCAACGACGCCAAAACGTTGATAATTAACTAGAGTTAATTAAAAGATCTTGGGTGGAAAAACACATAAAGGACCAAACCGAAAAAAGAAATAATTAAACGATGTCTCGCCCCGGACATATTAACATTCCAGAGGCTGTATTCTTGAAAGTGTGGGAAGGGAATGCTCCCGCGGTAGTATTCTTTTCCTCTCCACACCTTTATCCGTTGAAATATCTCCATCTCACTTTTTTGTAAACGACGCCCACTTCCCTAGCAAGTTCTCCGTTCGGCAGTTCAAGAATAAAGGCCCAGGACGAACCCGTACCAGGTGACTTATAATAAGTACAAGTGCGGAACGATGCTCATTTGAGAGTGATTCAAAGTTGAAAATCAAAGTGTAACATTGTGTTAAATGATGTTTGGGGAGGGGGACTAGTGAAACCACTGCTGAGCCCACGCTGCTTGCCCAGGGCGAAAAATCTTTTCATTATTTATTTCTTCCCTTTGGCCTTTTGCGTGTTCCTTGTGGGATACTCAGACAATTTTGAATTTTCATTTTTCCACCCAAGATCTTTTCATTTTAGATTGTTTTCGGAGGTTTTTAACTTCATTTTCTTCTTTCTCTTTTGTAGAGTTATATAATTTACGTTCTTTAAACGTTTCTCTTTGCGAGATAATTGTGGCCAAATAATCAATGCAGTTGCCACCAATTTTAAAATATAAATGTATCTGACAACTATAGAGGCACCTCCTTAGCACCGCAAAATGGTTAGCTTTTCAGTAAACAAAGAAATGATTACTGCCGCCATACTGTTTTCTTTTCCTGATTTGCGCCGCTACGCCGTTTGTGTAAATCGTTAAAAAAAATCTTGTTTTTTGCTGGATTTTGATGATTTTTTAGTTTTCGTAATTTTTAGGTATTCTTTTAGACTGGCTACTTTAAAATAGGTTTAAAGCATTTCTAAAATTTTCAGTGTTTAAATAAAAAAAATAATTTAGCAAAAAAATTAAAAGGATTGAAGGCCCGATTATTTTTAAAGCTAAAACAATCCATTTTTGACGGAAAACTAAGGTTCGTTGGTAAATTTAGTTGATGGGAAACTTTAGAAAACCACTTGAATGTTATAAATTAATAAATGGTATTTAGAAACTAGTCTATTTGTAGTTGCAGACGTGTGGAAACGTTGCACGCGACTCTAGTCGCAGGCAAAGTCAATACAACTCAAAAAATCTCCGCCAAATTGTTGCAAAAGCGAGTTGCCGTTTCCACGCAACGTTTGGCAACGCACAATAATATTAACTCTGTGTTTCGGACTTCCATTGTCTATATTTTATTTATACACGACGTTTCGATCAGTACAATCTCTAATCGTCTTCAGGTGCAAACTATAATCAATTCCGAAGGCTACGTACTTATATACTGTGAGAAATCACTCAAGCTTGAAGTTTAAGAAGTTGGCTCCGCCCAAGGAGGAGCTTCCAAATATTTGGAATTTCAACACTTGGTTTACTGAAAATACCCTGATTCTGCCCAATAAAGGCAGCTTCAAGAAATTTTCGTTTCTTCCAGTCCGACTCCTTGTGGAAAACCTTTGCTTCTGCCCACTTCATTCGGTGTTGTTTTGACCATGCATGATGGCGATTCCTGATTTCGTTTTCACCTTTTTGGGTATTCGTCTGATGTTCCTTAAGCCTAACGCCTATGTATGATTCACCACACTCACAAGAAATTTGGTAAATGCATTCTTTATTTTGATGTTCTCCGGTTTTTGTTGTTGTTAGAGTTGAAGTTGTTGGAGTGCTGCCTACATAACTCTTTTTTTCAAGTGAAAGATAGGTTTTATGCTCAGGATGACGGTCTGCCAATAGGTTCATCGCTTTCGCCAGAGGTGGCCAATATTTACATAAAGTGGTTCGAATCACGCGGTTGATACGGCAACATATAAACCTAAGCTCTGGCTAAGATATGTTGATGATACTTTTATGGTCTGGACCGGGAAAGACCAACAACTCTCAGAATTTCTTCACCACCTAAATAACATTAGACCCACTATTAAATTCACAATGGAGTGGGAGCAAAATTGTCAAATTCCTTTTCTTGATTTATTTGTCAAACGAGTAGAAAGCGACATCAGAACAACAGTCTATCGTAAACCCACTCACACAGGGCAATATTTAAATCAAGGTTCAAATGATTCTACTAAAACCAAACGAGGCATAATCAGAACTTTGTATAACAGAGCCGTTCAAATTTGTAACAATTTTCATGACTTGGAAATTGAAATAAGTAACATTAAAAAGAATCTGCAGCAGAATGGTTACCGCCCTAACCTTATAACAGATACTATTTCTAAATTTCAACAAACAGAACAGAGATTACAAGACCAAAATCAGGCAAATGCATTCCTTACAATTCCATACGTTAAAGGAGTATCAGAGAAAATTCGAAGAGTAGCGAAAAACTTTAATACTAAAACAGCTTTTAAAACTAGTAATACAATTCGAAGCCTTCTTAATAAAACAAAACCGGAGAACAAACAAAATAAAGAATGCATTTACCAAATTCCTTGTGAGTATGGTGACTCATACATAGGCGAAACAAAAAGACCACTATCTGTTAGGCTTAAAGAACATCAGACGAACACCCAAAAAGGTGAAGCAACGAAATCAGGAATCGCTGAACATGCATGGTCAAAACAATACCGAATGAAGTGCAGAAGCAAAGGTTTTGCCCAAGGAGTCACACTGGAAGAAACGAAAATTCCTTGAAGGTGCCTTTATTGGGCAGAATCAGGGTATTTTCGGTAAACCAAGTGTTGAAATTCCAAATATTTGGAAGCCCCTCCTTGGGCGGAGCCAATTTCTTAAACTTCAAGGTTGAGTGATTTCTCACAGTATATAAGTACATACCCTTGCGAATTGATTGTAGTTTGCATCTGAAGACGATCAGAGATTGTACTGATCGAAACGTCGTGTATAAATAAAATATAGACAATATAACTCCGAAACACAGAGAGTTAATTTCCAACACATCATTGTCTCAAACGCACAATAATATGGGAACTTTTAGAATTTAATGTGTTCATATTTATAGAGTGATAAAGGAAGCGCCGGACGAAATTCCTGAAAATCCTTAGATCTAATAGCAATCGCTTTATAAAACATTATTCTGCTTGATAATTTTGTTTACTATGAAAATAAGTTTCTGTACCGTTTCCGCCTGCTATAGGCGATAGAGTTGAAAAATTGATTATCAGAACATTTCCCAGGCGTACATTCTGTAGAGTGCAGTATGCACCTCAGGGTCTATTTTTTAACAAAAAGTGCAGTTGGAACTTATGGGTTTCTTTTGAAGTCTATTCGTCTTCCAGCACGGGAAAAATGATATGAAATGACATGGATGCTAGGCACTACTAGGGCCTTCCATGAATTTGTGTAGTGGCGTCTTTTAGCGAAAACAAAGCCACCGAAAAATATGCATACATTTGGAGCTTAACTTGCTCGCAAAAAAACTAAAAAGAACGCACCAACTTTCATGGTTTTGAACAAACGAACGGAATTTTGGGACTGAGCGCACCCTGGGCACATAGATTAAACAAACGAACGCGCTTTTTTTGTTGAATATTCTTTAAGAGTTGGGGTAGTTATATTTCTTTGGTAATAAGATAATAATATTCCCATGATAACGTGATAATCAAGTTATTTTTATGAATATTCCCAAAAAGAATATTTTTGTCAGGATTTTGGCATGTTTGCTGAAAATATTACTATCTTGTGAAAAGAAAGCGATTTACATGATTTTTAAATATAATTTAGTTTAATGTCATCTATTGTAGGTAGATGGCACAGGAATCAATATGTATTTTATGTAGCAGGTAATATTTTTATACATATAAGACAGCTTTTAATGAGCCCGAGAACAGCGCGTGGCTTAATGCTTTGCCCTACTCTTCTTTGGGAAATTTATTGGATGACTCGTCTTTTCGTATTTCTTTCGCTCTTCGTCTTGG
This sequence comes from Oxystoma pomonae, assembly GCA_963921995.1. Lineage (NCBI taxonomy): Eukaryota > Metazoa > Arthropoda > Insecta > Coleoptera > Brentidae > Oxystoma > Oxystoma pomonae. The sequence continues at coordinate 98,773,748 of OY998167.1, forward strand.
TCTTCCTGTTTGCGACTTCCACACCTGAACTTGCGGCGAAATAGTGAGTGGCCTTAGCTGCAAAAAAGTGCCGATTGATGGACTCGTCACATCAGTTTCAGCAGGATTTCCAGCAAAACTAGAACCGTGCGAACAAAAAATGCTAGAAGCTTTATCACCCAGCGGTAAGTTTTTTATTTATAGTTTTTATGATCAATTTTAATTTTTGTTAGGTACTAACAGCTTGGGTTATTTTGTTACTTTTATTTTTTTTGTTCGTTTAATAATCTAATCTTTATATTCCAAAAATAAAAGACAAGGTGTATGATAGCAATCAATAAACCGCACGTTAACCTCAGATTTTTCAAGACACTGCATCTCTTAGGCTGGTAACATAGATTGGTTACTCGTGACGTCATGACTTGGGTTACTCTGCGAAGAAAAACTGAAAACGAGCTACCAGGTTACCTGGTAACTTTTAGTTACTTTGAGGAAAAACCCTTAAAGTCGCTCGAACACACGATCCTACCGGGTGTCCCAAGTTGAGTGGCCTATTAGATTATTTTGGAAACTATAAAATGGCATTTTTTTTCTAACATAAGTGCATGTAAAGTATATGTATAAAATACTTTCGTATTTGCAGTGTTGCCATTTATAGGAAATTTTTGCAACAACTTTTATTTTAAATAAAACACCCTGTGTATAATTGCATTTTCTGATTCTACAAAAAATTCTATGTAAATTTTACGTACACGACAGTTGAACATTGACATTCAATAAATTTGACAGCCCGTAACACCATAACGGTTGAATGAGTGAATGTATAAATGCGAGCGGGACAATCCCCATGTACGTAGGGCACCTTGCTGGGCCCGTTGCACGCCTACTCTCCATGGTTTAGAATCAGAATCAGAATTTCTTTATTGTCATAAAGTATACATTTTTAATTCAATTAAATTAATTTAAAAAAAAACCTAAAAATGTCACTTGAATGCAATAGTGTCATAAATAGAAAAAAATACAGAATATTTAACATAGTCTTATACACTAGATAAAATGAATAATTGAACTACATGTATATAAAATACCATATTGGTTAACATTTTCCTAATACAATTTTTTTTAAATTTAAATATTGAAAATTGTTAAGTCACATTTAGTAAAATAGTTAAAAAAGAACATAAAAAAATTGTTATACATCACATTTGTATACACATTACACAGTGATAGGTACTTTACAAAAGTTAGAGGTACTTATTAGTTTTAGTTAGTTATTTGGTATAGTTTAGAAACTCATCTATTGTATAATATGTATTGAAATAAATTATTTTTAAATATGTTTTGTTATGCAGTGAAGAATTTATCAGTGGGATTTACTAAGATCTAAATATTTACACCTGTTGCGGGTACTAAATTTTAAAACCAATTTTCAAAAAACAATTACCCATACAGAAAAGACACAAAGTTATTGATTATTTTGTATTGTTATTGCAAAATACCACTGAAAAACTGCTTTTTTTCTCAAAATATACCATATTTTAGAAGAAAATGCCCTAAAACTAATTTTTTTTGAAAAGTTTCAAAATGGCAAATGTTGAATACGCCAAAAATTTGACACATAATAGCTTCACTTAGAACACCTCAGGCGGGTGGTTTAATTTATAGCCCCCAGAAAGGATTGTTTTGTGGCATTTGGTAATAAGTTCGTTTATAATTTCCCTATAAGTAACCGTTTTTACAAGGATTAATTTACCTTATTTAATATCCCAAGTTGTTCGTTACCCAATAAAACACCTCCTATTTTGTCAAGAAAAACGCCATATTTTGAACCCTTTTTCAGTACAAAAAATATATTTATGAGGGCACTACGAGGCAAAACAAACATAAGTGAAGGTCACTCATTATGCACGAAAAATATACTAAACAAAAAAACCCAAAACAACTATATTAATTTATTTACAATCTGAAACTAAAACATTGAGGCTATCTAAAAGCTCAATCAAAAAAACTTTCCTCACTCAAAGCCCACTCATTTTAAAGCTGTAGCTTTTATCAGTAGAGGTTGGTACAAGCCAAGGTGCAAGCAGAGGTAAAAGATCCGAACTCGCTGTTTGTGATTGAACGCAGCGCTAATATTTTTAAACTGACATTTTGACAGTGACAGAAATGTAAAAATCTTGCATTTAAGTTTTTTAATACATTTCATAAATAAAAACACCTTTTAAGTAAATACGAAATCAATCTACTATATTACCCATCTAAATCGTTATATGACATCAAGTATTAATTCTAAAAATTAATTATCAACGGTAAGTTTTAATTAGAGTGACATATAACACCAATTTTAATCTGTTCTACAGAGTGTTTACTATTTAAACCCCGAGTGGGTTTAAATTTTTTAATTTTCTTTTCTTCTAAATTGCAACTTTCTTCTTAAATGAAACAAGAGATTGTGTTAAGACGATTATTCAATAAAAAAATTTATTAAAATTCTTTTTATAAATCAAACTATTTCCAAAACCCAAGGAGGTTTGGTTTAAAATGTTTCAAACCAAAAATTTTACTTAAACCTAGGACCGTTCTAAAATAGACTAAACCTTTTTAGTAAATCCCACCGTTAAAGTTTAAAAAGCGACGAGTAAGTGACAGTTAGGACAACTGAGAGTACAGAAAAGGTAGTTGTTTTTCCAAAAACTTCAAGTTCATTAATTATTTTTCCGCCATTTTGATAGGGTTTGACAAATGTCAAAACTAATAAAATTTTTGAGACCATCGACCTCAATTTAGTGTAGTTACAGTTCAAACTCGTAAATATGTGTCATCGCACCAGTGGTTTTCCCCATAACAGTAAATGACAGATAAGACAACTGTCACTTTCTTTTACGGTTTCTGATTTAATATCTTCAATCGAGTAAAAAGAAGGTATTTCGCCTGGGTTTGACAGGTGTCAAAATAAATGTCATTTTTAAATTCAGCGTTGTCATTTTAGTGGGAATTGATGCTTTTTTTGCCGATATCCGTTATCATAGGCATGATAATAAAAAGCTCATCACAAATTTAGGCAGCTATTATTGGCTCATCCTGTAGATATCGGCACCTGTGTCTATGACACAAAATGCTCTCAGGGACTAGACCAATACCATAATTTATGCGTTAGATATTTTTATAATTTTATTTTCATCTTATTTTAGGTATTTCTGGTGATTGTCGAAGTTACGAATGTTTCTGGGCAGAACTCCCAGAGACAAAAACGTGAGTAAGAGCTTTCTTAATAGGTAGAACGACTTTACTAATTAAAAAGAAAATATCTACATTTGGTTTAGATGGATTTGAAAAAAAAATTCCAAGGTTGCCGTTTGGTAATGCATTACATACTTCATATTTTATAGCATTATCTTTTTTAGTGGCGTAGGTAGGGTGGAGTTCAAGCCCCCCCCCCCCCTCAGAGCCATTGAATATATAGGTACTCCTAAAGAATAAACTTTTCTAAAAAAATAATAATAAAATGGTTATCTGAGACTATGTTACTCAGCCCCCCCCCCCTAGACAATCTCTGCGGAAGTCACTGTATTTTCGACATTCTTAACCTATAGTACTTGTATCATGTAATTATATCAAAGGCGCAGCACAAATTATACAGCTCAATTGTCTAGCACTTATGTAATGAATTCTTTCTGCAAATTTGGTAATTTTTGGGTCATATCTTGGAAACTACGTGACTTATCAAAAACAATTAAACTTATTTTTAACTTACTTTAAACCCGTTGAATTTGTCATAATGGTGGATTTTTTTACACCAATTAGTTTAAAAAAAAACCATTTCCATTAAAACATATGTTTTTTTTATATATTTCAGTGCCCAAACGTAATTTTTTAAACTAAACGTATAAAAGCTTTTTTACATAGAAAGAAAATACCAATCGAACAAAAAAGATTTATTGTCCTAGCGTTTATAGTATAAGAGATAGTGGCGTTTATGATGTTTTTACAAGGCGAGTTTAAAATGGCCATCAATCACTTGTCAAAGTGAACTCAGGTGGCATCCCCATTTTTTTGTTTACAATAATTTCTTAAATAATTTAAGGAATAAAGACAAAATTTATTGCAATCGTTGTGCCCTGGGCGTCTTTCTAAAAATCATGAAAAAATGGTTCTTTTGAGTTTTTGGATGACATATTTCAATTATTTTTAGGTGACATATGACAATTTTGTTATTTTCCGTTTAAAGGGGCCAGTTTTAGCTTTAATACCAAGAAAAAATTTTTCAAGTAGGACTACACTTTATAGATGGTAATTTTGTATTTTTGGTATCCGTAAACATACCCCTACCTATGGTGAAAATCTTAAAGTGTTAGCTCATTTTTGTGTGAGGTCCTATATTTTAAGGTCTAATCCCACTGAGATCCAGTTTCCGTTTAAATTGTGCGTGGTACTTTCATTGAAATCGATTAACGGGAAGTTAGTTTAAAATCGACTGCAAGATTTTTACCGAACGGACAGACAGACCGACACATAGACAGACATGACAAAAAAGCAAGGTAATAAAAACGTTGCAAAAAGGTCATGTTCATAACCTCGTTGAATTAAGTGTATGTTTTCTATGATATGATCTTGGCTGGAAACTTATTTTTGCCATTTTATAGTTTAACGTGAGATTTAACTGGAACTTGCTCGCCTAACTCGTAAATTTTAAAAATAATCGCCCCTTAGAGGAGGATGTTGAATTTTAGTTTATGGAGTCTTTTACGAGTACGAGAGATCATATAAGTTTTAGTTTTGCCAACGAGGGCTTTTGATGAGGTCCTATAAAAAGCGTTAAAGTTTTGCCGAGAGCATGTTTTGCACGACGAGCACTCATAAATAGGGAATTAAAATTAAGAAAATCATTTTAAATTGAATTTCAATGTATGTATGTAATTATGCGTTAGATGTGAGATAAATTTTACGAAATAAACTTCTTATAGCAACGCGATAGCATTCCAGCCACTCATAAGGTTACTGAAATGTCTCATGTGACCATCACAGTAGCAATTGTCTTGAGAGTTAAACATTATTGAAGTATTCGTGGAATTTTTGACGTACTACATAGAAAGTTTTAAGCGTTTTTTGACAGCTTTATGAATAAGGGCGCAGAAAAATAAAAACTAAAAATGAAGATTTCGGTTTTTTCCGCCTATCTCCGGAACTATCCGGAATTTCTAAACTTTTTTTTAGTTTTGAGCAAAGCATCAAATTCCGCAACTTCCTCCTACCGTTTAGGAGATTCCCATGGTGAACTGAAACACCCTGTATACGCTAACGTTTAAACTAGAGTTTGAATTATTTGAAATATTTACAGGGGCCACATTAGGTACGTACATCTTCGAATTTGTCTTTGGTTACCAATCCATTATGGAGGAAACTGTCTACCACATTCCCAGTATCCAGGGAAATTCATGCCGCTACTTTTCTTTTTTGAATTCAAAGACCGCTAATAATTTTAATATTTTTAGTTGATTTTGCCCACTAAATCGCTTCACTCCAATTTTCACGGTTTAATTTTGACTATAAGGTGATGGAAATTTTGAAGTAATAGTTGCAACAATTATACGATACACGACTGTGAAACGTCATCTAGAAATCCCGGAATCGGCTCCTTCGTCGCCTTGACATCTAGACTTTGTTCTACTACCACTTTAATAGACCATTTCCCGGCCTTGTAACGTAAAGTACTGTTATTTATTTTTTCTTAGTTTTACAATCTGTAGATAAGTATAATAATTCTCTAAAGAGATCATTTCTGTACACTGAATATTTTTTTAAAAATTTTGGTGTTGGCTTTTAACCAAGCGATATAGATACCAGAAATCCAAGTTTTAAACTTTTTGTCTGTTTGTCTATCTGCCTGTCTTCTTGTTTATTCCAGCATGCCAAAGACAAAAAATCTACTGCGCATGCTTGACGCAGTCGACTCATGCTCAGAGGAAGTTTTGCCTCTGCATTTTTTCCAGGCTAACTTGATTGGAAGAGTTATTATCGGTACGGTTTTTTTAGAAGAATGCAAGGGGGGCCGTTATAATATCTCATAGTTATACGGATTTTGTCCTAAAAGTATCCATTATCACATGCACCCATGCATTCACATCATGCACATGCACACCCCCTGCGTATAGCCTATTATAACTTGACGAATTTCTATTGCTGCCCCTTCATCCAATAACCGAACAAATTAAAGGAAGGGGAATTATATACACAACAGGGTGTTCAAACCTACTCGAACGGTTTTTGGTACAAAACCTGCTTAGATTTGGAACCATTTACTTTATTTATACGAGCGTGTTAAAGCGCTTTTATATAAGGACGGTTTGAAAATTTTGCCATATAAACACCACTAAAACCGTTTAAAGTAGTAAATCGATTTTATTTTAAAGCAAACTAAGAAAGCACTTTAAAACCTATTTTCGGGTCAGAATAAATACTTTAAAAATGCTTTTCCGACCCAAAGAAGTATTCAACCCTGGTTTTAACGAAAAATTTGTTGTTAAAATTTGTGTTCTTTTTAAACTGACATTTAATGACATTTAATGAAGAATGTATAAACCCTTCCTTATATAAAAGCGGTTTTGAGTGTATATGAACGTAGTAATTGTAAAGAAAATGCTGGGATAGTACCATATACCTGTTAGCTTAAAAAATATACATTGGTTATTTTAAAAATTGCTAAATAACTTTTTGCAGCAATGTCCGGATTTTGTCTGGCTTCTAAGTGTTTTTGTCCTAGTTTTAGAGATGGCAACCCTATTTCAGTGGTCCAAAATGTCCCTATAGATCGTTCATAAAGAAGAGAGACTAATAAAACGATTTAAAACTCATTTCATCGAGCGTACCATTGGCGTAGGTGTTTTGCCAACATTTAAATTTAAAAAAAATTGAAAAAAGACAGCAGTTAAAAATATATATTATATTTTAACTTGATGGAGAAATTGTTTATTATGCGTGTTCTGTTTTTGCACTATAATACGTAGGTATGCAGATAATGCCATAATTGTTTCAGGTGCATAATTAGAGGATTAATTTTAATTAATAATATAATTATGATTTTAACAATTTTAGATTATTATTAGCAATTTCTGTGTCTTCCTGGTATTATAGGTAATATTTAAGGCAAATTAGGCAATTTCGAAGGGAGGGCAAAAATATAAATTTTCTTGATGAAACTTGGGTAAATGAAGGTCACACTGTTGGCAAACACTGGCAAGACAAAAATGTGAAAAGTGCCCGACAAGCATTCATGGAAGGTTGGTCGACAGGGATAAAGCCGCCGTCAGGAAAGGGAAAACGTTTGATAATTGTCCATATTGGCAATGAAAAAGGGTTTGTAAAAGGAGGTCTTTCCGTCAAACCATAATGGCGATTATCACGAGGACATGAATGGCAATACATTTGAAGAATACTTTCAGCAAATGTTAGACCTAATACCTCCTGGTTCAGTAATAGTAATGGACAACGCCAGTTACCATTCCAGAAACCTTGAAAAAGTACCAACCACAGCATGGAGAAAAGCTGATATTTGTAAGTGGCTTACAGAAAAAAACATAAATTTTGTGGCAGATATGGTAAAAAAAGAACTACTATCATTGGTAAATAGCCAAAAAGAAAAATTCAATAAGAAAGTCGTTGATGATAAGGTTATATAAAACTGAGTCCAAAAACTAATTGTATTTTTTGAATAGGGACTTTTTCATGACCACAAAAACCGTATTTATTAAAGTCTCAGCTGAAGCTGTTTGTAAAATTTTGCACACAGTTTTGTAAGAAAAAATATTTTTAGTCGATTTTCACAAAGCTTTAATATGTTATTGGCGTGTCAAAAATGCACAATTTTTTCTTCGCGTCAGACGTTTTAATATGTGCAGGGGAGCTAGAAATCATGATCAAAGTTTGAAAACCAATATTTCTTTTAACAGAATGAGAAATAAATTCCCAATGTCCATAATGGAGTTAAATATAAATAAAGAAGAGAGTTTTACCAACAGAAAACTGTTGGATTTTTCGCTTTCTCCACCAGTTCTGCCACTGACTGGTTTCAGACACAGTCCAACGGCAACTAAAAATACCGTTGTCACAGGCAAAAAATTTTCTCAAGATAGATGTAGCAAAATTATAATGATGTTTTGAATACGTTGTAGAAAACAGCTAAAGCATTATTTTATATGTTTTGCTGTAGAAACGTTGCAAGGCACACTGTTACTGTTACTTGGGGTTTCTTAAAATACCGATTTTCAAACTTTGCACTCGATTTCTAGCTACTTCTGTGTACTAAAAGGTCTACCATGAACAAAAAATTGTGTATTTTTGCCACGCCAATAACATATGAAAATTTTATCAAAATCGGCTAAAAATATTTTTAAAAAACAACAAAATGAATCTCGTGTCCGCAAATAAAAATGAAAGTAAAACTCGTGGCATATCGGATAAAGCGTTTTTGTTTCTTACTTCATTACCAACCATTTGTTTAGCCTCCGTTTTTGTATATATATTATAATATTATTTTTATTTCCAAAATGTATTTTTATTATTTAATTTATAAATTTTTTCTAATAAAGTAATTTGTTTTATTAAATTTCATAGAACTTTTTACATTTTCACACAATAATTAGACATTGGAGGCCTGGTCGTAATGAAGTGAGAAACAAAAACGCTTTGTCCGATATGCCACGAATTTTACTTTCAAAAATATTTTTTTTTACTAAACTGCCTGAAAAATTTCATAAACAGCTTCAGCTGGGATTTTAATAAATATGGTTTTGTGGTTATGGATGAGTCCTTATTCAAGAAGTACAAATAGTTTTTGGACTCAGTTTTATATAACCTATACCTCGTTCAAGAGCACTGTGAGTATTAAGACTGCCGCCTTACCATTGTGAACTTAATCCAATAGAATTAATATGGGCTCAAATGAAAGGGTATGTAGCAAGGAATAATACTACCTATAAATTAAAGGATGTGGAGGTGCTTTTTCAAGAATCAGTTAAAAAAATATCTCCAGATAATTGGCATAAATGTGTACAACATGTTTTAAAAGTAGAAGAAGAAAATGTGGAAACTTGATTGTTTAATCGAAGAAACTGTGGAACCGTTAATTATTTAATTTAGAGTAATTTATTTCTATTTTATTTTTAACTTCTTTTAAAAGAACGGATCCTCCATTTCATTTTAATTATTTTTATAGTTATAATAATTGACAACCGTAACATTTTTTTTATGTACCAACCATTTGTTTAGCCTTAATTTAATTTTTAGGCATGCTTATCAATTATATTTAAAACGGCAATCCGTTTTTGTATATATATTATAATATTATTTTTATTCCCAAAATGTATTTTTATTATTTAATTTATAAATGTTTTCTAATAAAGTAATTTGTTTTATTAAATTTCATAGAACTTTTCACATTTCACACAATAGTTTATCGCTTGCCTTCTATTGTTCTCGGTTTTGGGTTCCATTCTATTCTCCGGTCGAACAGGGTGAGGTATATAAAAATAAAGGATTTTTCCTGAGGTACATCAGAAAATTTTTAAAAGAGAACAAAAAGTGATTGATCACTCAGCACAAAATTTATCCAAATTTGCATTTTTATTACTCTCTCTTCTTTATGAACAGACTCTAATAATATAACCAGTGTCCATAAGTATCGGGTTTCAAGTACCTAGTTCATCAACGGAGGATGTGATCTATCTAAAGATTTATTATAAAATATGTATAGGTTTTATAAAAGTTTTTGACATAAATGTATTTTTTAAAATTTTTTATTTAAGTGTTAATTTTGGAAATGTTTGGTGCCCCAGTTATTCTTTACACGATCCCCTTAAACCTAAATACAAAGGAGTTTTACAATATACTAGTCAAAATAGGAATAAAGAAATACAAAAGCCCTGTTGGCACTGGTTAATCAAAACAATCTTCGCAAAGGCACTAGACTAAGAAAAAATAAAATAAAAATAACAACCCGTAGTTAGCTAGATAGACATCAAAGTCACTTTTCTTTGTTCACGGAAAACGTAATAGCCTATAGAATAACCAAACTCTATAGATTACAATAGGGAGCAACAATTATAGAGGGGGTTTAAGAATAAATAATAAAAAAGACTTAATTTGTAGTAAAAATGTGTCCATAATTGAAACAGGTGCTTACAAGCGCGGACCTGGGCTCAAATTTAGAATTGTTTATTTATCCAAAATGTGATGTTAAAAATTATGCTTTAATGCGCCGCAGGCAACATTTTTTGGGAAAATAACACTTAAAATGCAATTTTTGAATTAAAATTCAACTAAAATTGTAAATATTGATGGGGGTTTGGACGTTTGAGTTAAAAATGCTAAAATGCCAAAAATTTTGAAATTTTAAAAAATTAAATTCCAGGCTCCCGGGGAGGGGGGGAGGGAAGGTAACCCCAACCTCCTCCTCCGTACGCCACTGTACAGCCTACTATTACCATACAGGGACAAACCTACCGTCAATCACCTTTTTTCCATTTAATTCTTGAAATACTGGGAAAACCAGTATTTTTCCGTTGTGAAATCACTCATATGATTATAGTAAGTCCAAAATTCCAACAAGTCTCAATCAAGTTTAAAGAAAAATCGCATAATTAGATCAAAAACGACATACGTCCTATAATCCATCTTAATATGTACCACCCTATAGATATTTTTTCTTTCTTTCGAATTTGTAACTTTCTACCCTGCCTTCCCCTACTTATACAGCGCGATTAAACAAACTGTAAATTGTATTGTTGGAAAAACTAAATTCTAACTGGCCATTTAAAGAGGTTCATTTAAAGACCTTCGTTTCCGAAACAAAATTATCTTAAGCACTTTTCTATAACAAAAAAAAATATGGCAAAAAAATAGTCTGCAACTTTTTATTATTCTAAGGGCCAAACAAAAGCAAACTGGCATTACTGTCGGTTCTCAGACGCATTTGTTATTACGTGATGCGGTGTGAGAACGAACGAAAAGAAACAAAGAAAGGTTATTTGTTACGCATTGTTGAACCTCCTGATGACTTCTTGAGGGCGGCGGTTGATGGGTCTGTAAAAACGGAAAATGGGCTGGAATTTTTACGTTTATCACCACCAGCTTATCTAAATAATGTTGCCTTTCTTTCCGAGAAGTAAATAAATTGCTACTTTCTGGTCTACACTTATTCATACAAAACATGTTGCACTTTACTAAATTGAGGAAGAGTGTATGAATGAACACACGGTGAACAATCGTAAATGGATATCTTAGTGTACCTAAATATACTACGCGGTAAATCTCCAAAATTCTTTTGGCACAAATGCATTATGCCCTTAACATATTCTCTATAAAAAAAACCGACACGAAATTAGACCCAAAACTTAATTTTGTGAAATTTATAATAAAAGAAAATAAAACAAACAAAAATAATTTTGTCGAACCGTAAAAAGATCGAAAGATAAAATGAACGAAATTAAAACAAACGAACATAATTAGAACGCAATCTAATTTAAACGAAAGAGAAAAACATCGAAAATAGTTTGAGGGAAACATAAAATATTCGAACGGCAAATGGAACGAATCGTAAAATGACCGAACCCCAATTAGGCCGAATAAGCCCCTGCCTTTCAAAACACAGAGGCTACAGCGTAGCCAAATTGCATGAAAAATTCTGTGTTTTTTAACCATGAGCTGGGATTTGTAAGTTGACAAATTACAATAACTAAGAAACATTTTAACGTAGATCTTTAATAACAACCCAATCAAACCAACCCAACATGTAGGTAAGTCAAATCCATGCACCTGAAACGAACGCAAATAAGCTTGATAACATTGAGATTTCAGCGCGGCGCAATCGTAATTACGCAAATTACGGTTCGTTCAAAATACTTTCGTTTTTTAACTTCGTTTATTTAACGTTTCGTTTTTATATTCGTTCATTTTACGATTCGATCAAATTGTGGTTCGATCAATTTCCTTTCGACCTAAGAATCCGGGATGCGGGGCTGTGGAAAAGGGGAAGCGAAAATCCGGGAAGCGGGCACCTGGCTATCGCCGAGATGGCGGAAAGGGAAATAGCCCTTTCAGCATACAGGATAGAAAACTCAGAATACAAAATCAGGGAAAAGAGAAAGTACAGGGTAACCATACCACCTACAGGGGCATGGACTAAGAACGAAGTCGACCTTTCAGGCAATGCCATGATCTGCTTCATAGATGGATCGAGGCTAGCAGACAAGGAATCAACAGGAGCAGGTCTATTCATAGGAAATAGGGAGATAAAGAAGAGCTACCCAGGCGGAGGTATATGCCATACTGGCAGCCGCACGAGAGGAAGAATTAAGGACCGGAGCAGAAGATAAGGTCTACATATGCAAGGACAGCTAGGCTGCCATAAAAGCACTTTGTAACCTACAATGCCAAAAGGACTGGTCCAGGAATGTGCGAACGCCCTCCAGGATCTAGCAGAGGAAAAAGAGGTTGAACTTGTCTGGGTTCCAGGACACATGGAGATCCCAGGTAACGAGATGGCGGACGAGCTTGCAAGGGAAGGGTCAGCTCAAGCATGCGTAGGACCGGAACCGTGTCTGGGATTTACCAGAGGTTAGATGAAATCTGCCACCAAGGAATGAACCCACACAAGACTAAATCAGGAGTATCAACACACAGGGGACGCCAGGCAAGCCAAGGATCTCATCCAGGGCTTCAGCAAAACAAGAAGGGACTGGTTACTGCGCAGGAAACGAACAGAGATAGGACCTCTAATAGGAGTCCTCACTGGACACTGCGCGCTCCAAAAGCACCTGGCAAGGAGGAAGGTAGTGCGGGACTCAACTTGCGGAGAGTGCTGGGAAGAGGATGAATCCTCACACCACTATCTTGCAAGGTGTCCGGCCTACAGAGGAATCAGAGAGAGAATGTTCGGAGAGGAAGTGTTCGAGCCGGAACACCTTCCGACGCTGAAATGGTTGGTGAAATGGTCGGTTATCCTGACCTTTATCCAAAGGACGGGAAGGTTCGACCGTGGTGGATTGGGAGTGTGAGGGGGAAGCTCTGGGGGATGGCGAAAAGGGCTCGCATAGAGCCTAGTCGCTGGTCCAGGAGTCTCCCCTTATTCTACTACTACTACTAATTTCCTTTCGACAAAATTTTGACTATTATACTTTCGGCCACATTATGCGCTCCCAGTTTTTAAACTAAGACCAATATGGTTTTCAGGAAAAGGCACGCCTTTTGAGCGAAAAGTATATAAGCCATATAAGAGGCGTTTTTTTCTAAAAATCATGATGTTGTCAGTTCAAAACTTTGGGCATTAGTCATAAATCAAAGGCATAATCATATAGACACGAAAGCATTTTTGAAAAAGTTATTGCTATTTAAACAAGTAGATTTTTTCTTAAAACTATGGTCTATTTAAAAATTGCGAACTTCCCTAATTCTTGTCCGGATTTTTAAAATGATATATCGATGTGCTTTGAAAGAATGTGGCTTCGTAACCGATGTTTCAGATTTATTACAGTGTCGCACACAAAAAAAAATCTAGGGGGGTTAAAAATGCCTATTTTTGAAATAGGTCCGCAACCTTGGATTTTTATGATATATCAAGGTCGAAATTGATCCTATTTTGAAGCTTTGGCTTTCTAAAAAACTAAATATTATTAAAATCGGACAATTTCCCGCTAAGTTATAATCATTTAAAAAGGTGCATTTTTTTTTGGCACACCCTATTGGAATTTTTTCCCTTTCCCGACCACCTTTTGAGGGGTGACTTTCAACAACAGAATTTAAATGGGGATGCAGAAGTGATACCGTATTTCGAAGGTCTTTCCTTAAGTTTAAAAAAATTTGCCCTTTTTTATCAAAAACGGTAAAAACTTCCAATTCATAAAAAGTGTGAAAAAATAATGGGATTTTAATGGTTTTGGGCATTTTTAAATGTGTTCCCCAACATGTATCATCTCGTTTGTAGGTAGCCATATCTACGAACGGGCGAAATGATCAATCATTATTCATACTTATTTTTCCATGCATAGGGTTGTGTTAGCACCAAACCCCAAACAGATGCGAATTTTGAAAACTGATTTTTTAATTACTTATGTACACATCAGGCTGTTCCGAATTCTCATCTTTCAGGTAAAATAATTCAACAACATTTTTAAATTTTTATCTATGAATGAAGCATTATAATATGTTTGCTATAATATAATTAAAATTGTGTCTTCTTTTCAGGAAAGAAAGCCATTTGTTTTGATTGCAAAACTTCTTTATTAATAAAAAAAGCGAATAGGAAGCGATTTGTTTTGAGTGCAAAACTTCTTTATTAATAAAAAAATGATAATGAACCTTCTGGAGTTTTCAAATATTATGTTTTCTTCCATATAAATTTATTCTTGAAATATTTGGTATTTTTTACTTAAGTAACTTTTCGAGTTTCCTGCTCTGATAAAAATGTTTTTGAAAAGTCAACCACATGGTGGGGTCGACATATATTTATTTAACTCAACGAACATTTTATTGACTTAAGCTATTAATTTTTTAGTGTAAATAAATTTTATTTGGCTTAAATATTTTTATGCACTTCCGGGAATAAATGCACTCATTTAATCCCGATTTTGCGGGAATAAAGTGGGTTATTTATTCCCTAGGGAAATAAAATTTATTGACATAGCGACGCATATGTTTCTGCGTTTCGGCATACTGGATGGTATCGTTTGACATAAAGACAGAGCGAAGGTACATGTGGCGGTTTGTCTACAGAGTGCGATTTTTTGAAAAATAAATAAAAAAATATTATTTTTTTACTTTTCTGCTTATTCTAAAGTGCATAAAATAGTATATAAACCTCAGGAGTAAAGTGATGCTTAATCCTTCGACAAATTATAGCCCGAAGGGATAATAATAAACTTTTTGCCTCGGGATTAAATGTACCACTTTACTCCCTAGGTTTATAATGTATTATTTCCTTGATTTAAGGGATTAATTCCTTTGACTTCTTGTCATTTAAGTTAAGTACATGATGGATTTGTTCTTAGAAAATATTTTTTGTCTTGCAAGTATAAAGGAAATGGTGAAGGCACTGGTTGACTACGGGCTTCTACGCTTACCGTTACCGAACGCCAGTTCAAAAACTCCTGGAGCAAAAAAATGGGGACCTACGTTCCTAATCATGTATGGAGTTGTTGATGATACTATGGGACTACTCTGGGAATATGACAACCACTGACCAGTATAATAATACTGTTAAGTTGTTGATAGTGGAATCAAAGGAATGAGTGGAGAATTTTGTTTTAAATGCACAGTTTAATTTAGTTTAAAGATTTCGTGAATTTGACTTGATAAATTTTGACATGAAATCGAATATATCGGTATTTATGTTAAATACCTAATTTATTTATTATAAATAAATTTTTACTTGGACTAAACAAAAATTTGTTTTACTCAAATCCAATTTTGAGGCTTGATACAAATAAATAATGACTTTGATTCAAGAACACGTTTGTTTTAATCAATTTAAGTCAAATAAACTTTTTCATCAGTGTGGGTACGCCACTAACGGATCATCAAATAAGTAAATATATTCTTCAATCAATAGAATTCTTGCACATTTTTCAATAACTATTTGAAAACGACTCAAAGAATTAATGAAGAAAATAAAGTTTAGAAGTTCAACTTGGTCTTAATAGCTGCGTATTGAAGGCAAGTGCATCCAGGCGTGACAACACATGTGTTTAAAGGACATTTAATTCGCTTTTTCAACAGTATTTTACGTAAAAAATACACGTGAGCAGTGTGCTGTCACAATGCAACGGATCTTTTTTCAAGGGTCCCAAGTTTATATAGAGCAAGAAATAAAGAGTAAAGTAATGGAAAAAAATTGGCGAGAAAACTTTTCAGTAATAATTTAAAATAAAAAAAACCTTCTTTCAGGCATATCATTTATTTATTTTCTTCTAACTCTAGAAACATTACATTTCGGCCTGTAAACCGACTACAAAAAAAATTAAATCTACATTAAATTAATCATGATCTAGGGCTCCAGGGAGAGCACTAACGATCCCTTGGGGGAGGGGGATGGAAAGGGAGCCTCCCCCCAATGTTGCTTTCAGTTGCTTGCAGTTGGGAAATTTTACAAAACACTTTGTACTCCTATCTTTATCCCCCCCCACTCAAAGAATCTTTAATGAAAGAAAAAAAACACAAAATCAATCCTGACAAGGTTGTACCTTTTTATTTAGATTTTCCAAACAAACAGAAAAGTTTTGCATCTTCAAAGAAAGTCAAGAGGGACTCTTCGCCTTGGCCTTTCGTATTTAAATTTAGCAATGAAATTTATGAGTGACTCAAACTTATATTTAATAAACATTGTGTAAAGAAAGTTATACAGAGCTGTTATTTTCAATATAACTATGTACCCCTATTATGGAAAAAGTCCAGAACCAAAAGATTGAGAAAGGTAAGAATTCACATAATTAAACACTAAGGCGACGATACATTTTAAATGAGATACCCTCTATATATTCTAAAATTTAAATAGACCACCGAACATCTGTTTTCTTGTTTAACTCATTGGTCTTACGGACATGATTTTCCTATTTTATTTAAAAACCGTTAGAGAAAGAAAGTAACATATTAGAGTTCTTTGGAAAGAGAAGGAAAGGCTCTATTTAAATTTTTCAAAATATACACCCTGTACAAACAAAGTGTACCTAATTTTTTACACAGTTTTTGAGTAGTACAACTTCAGTTACAATTATTTACTTACAAAAATACTCAATTCTGTAAAAATAATTTTGTTATTACACAGATACTGAATAAATCTTTGATGAAAGCCCCCAAAAAAAAGCAATCCTGAAAAGGTTGTGCCTTTTTCTTTGGATTTTAAAAACAAACCGAAAAGTATGCATATTCAAAAAAAAATCAAGAGGTGTTCTTTTAAGTATTACATAACCTTGTTTCGTGAAGCATTGTATAAAGATTGGAGGCAGTTTTAAGTCCTAGCTCCATAGGTGATGGAAATTTTTAAAAATGAACTACGTAGTTTTGTCAAAAATTAAGTTCATTTATATTGCCAACAATTCTTGGTTTTTTAACGCGTTTCGGTCTACAACAGATCATTATCAAAGGGTTTTCTAAAATTAAATACATAAACATTAAATATTCTCAAACCAACGACAAGCCAAAAATATTTTTTAAAGTTAGAAAATTTGTGTGTCACAGAAAAATATGATAAAAAATTATTTTATGGTAAAACAACAATTGTACAATACATAAAGAATCTCGGAGAGGGCGACGCACGATTTTTTCGTTGTATTCCTTTTAGGAAAAATTAATAACGTTTTATGTAGTTTTAGAGTCTTTATGTATTGTATAATTGTGGTTTTACCATAAAAGAATTTTTTAAACAGATTTTTCTGTAATACACAAATTTTCTAATCTTAAATAATAGTTTCCACAACTAGTGGCTAAAATAGTGCTTTTTTTACAAGCGTTGGTTTAAATAACGAGCGCAGCGAGGTATTTAAAAACGCGACTAAAAAAAGCACAGTTTAACCGCGAGTTGTAAACACAATTTTTTTAATACCTTTATCAAAAAATCCAAGAAAAACAAGAAAATACTTTTAAAAATCTCGAACGAACAGAACTTCTCGGAACACACCATCTTTACACTATAAATCAAGGCGGCTGGTAAATGAAATAGCAATCGTTTCAATAGCGATGTGTCTTTTTACTCGGTGACGTTCATTGTTGCGACATTTTAATCTTTGACAATTTGATGTTTTGACGATATTTTTAAATGATTTTTTCGCAAATACTTGGTGAAAACTGGTGGAAGTGCCTTAATTTTTGGGCAAGAATAATTAGATTTTTTCAATATTAATATATTGTGCTATTTCTCTTTAACTTTGGGTAAAAAACTAACAGAAATCTTTTTTTGCACCCGTGATCAAAAAAAAAAGTTTTTTTGCATCGGTAACCAAAAAAGCCCTGCTTTAGTTATCTGCAGAAAGTTACTAAAATCATATTTTTGATGAAGGTATAAAAAAAATATTTTTGGCTTGACGTTGTTTTCAGAATTTTTAATATTTATGTATTTAATTTTGGAAAACCCTTTGATAATGGTCTGTTGTAGACCGAAACGCGTTAGGGAACCAATAATTGTTGGCAATATAAACGAACTTAGTTTTTGTCAAAACTACGTAGTTTATTTTCCAAAATTCCCATCACCTGTGGAGCTAGGACTTAAAATTGCCTCCTATATTTCTAAATACATACGTAGTTTGGGTATAACTATGTAAATATACACAATTGTGGAAAAAATACGTTTTTTTTCCGTATGCCCATCACTAATTTTGTTTTCATACAGATATTGAATAAATTATTAATGAAAGGCAAATCAATCCTGAAAAAGTTGTACCTTTTTATTTAGATTTTTCAACCAAACAGAAAATTTTTGCATGTTCAAAAAAAATCAAGAGTGGCTCTTTTTGTCTTGGCCTTTCGTAAAAAAGTTACGCAGAGGTGTTCTTTTAAGTATTACTAAATATACAAAAATGGTTCAAATATTTAATACCCTTTTAAATACACAATAAAGTGTATTTTTTTACACAATTCCTGAGTAGTACAAACCTAGTGACACAAATTATGTACACTATCGGCATCATAAAAGTGGTACGTGATAAAAATAGGTATTTTTTAAATTATATGGGTAACTACCGGATTATATTTTGTGACAAACTTGTACTAAAATGTCAAAATAGTGACATCAAAGATTGCTTTCAAAAATAATTTTTATATTAGAATAATACGCTAACGCATGAAATAACTATAACACAAATTAAAAAAAAAACAACTGTATTGAAAATTATAAAGCAATAGAACCATATAAATTTTAATATCTAGTCATTGCGCCATTCACCTCAATTATACCATTTCAAAGAGCTTTTCATTTTCACCAATCACTTCTTCATAAGCATTGACTATTAACTGGACCAAGTGATGTTGATTTTCCGGCACAATATTAAATCTTTCCAGCTTTTTTGAAATTAAACCCGATATTTTCCATAAGATTGGTGTCTGGGGTTTTCACAGACCGAGGCAGAACTTCAATATTTTGCTTCCGAAACCAAGTTTGGTAAATTCTGGCCATATGAGCAGGGCAGTTGTCTCGTTGAAAAATAAACTGGTCTTGGTAAAGTTCTGTGACGGCTGGAAGCATGGTGTTCTCTAAAATGTCCACGTAAACCTGTGCTGTGAGCCTCTATTTCGATGACCCCTATCAGAAATCCAACCCCACATATTTACGAAAAATCTTCCAGCGCGATCGTTGTTACCAACAATATATCTTTCCTCATAGCGGGACGATACATCCGAATTTGTTTTCTGTCACTACAGGACTGAAAAACTTTTTCATCGGAAAATATTACCTTTAGCCAAAACTCTGGTTCCTTTAGAGAGTAATTAAGGGAAAATGAAGAGGCCTAATTGCCAGGCCCACGAGCCGCCCCTGTACTACTACTACTACTAAGGGCAAAAAGTAACCTGGCCTGTTTTTTTTTTCATTCGTAAGTTTAATTTTTTTAGCAGCTACACGATATCTTAAATTACATCCTTTCCTTACGCGATTTCGTGCCACTCTTACACATCCTAGAAATTGGGTTGATCTCTTTGCCTGGGCAACAGATGCAAAAAGGTTTTCTTCCATAAAAGCGATAAGGTCATAATTTTGTTCATCAGCTGAAACTTTTAATAAACCAGGCCTTTGTTTTCTCTCTATTGTCTGATCTTCCCATCGTTCTTTAATTTTTATAATCGTGGTTTTACTGCGTCCATAATGTCTAGCCACGTCCCTAATTGATCATCCTAGTTGTAGTTTTGCCAGAAGTTGGGCTTTATCAAATAAAGAAATTTCTAGAGGCATTTTTTTATTTATTTGTCAGACTGAAATACAGAATGACATACTTTGACAGTTTAAGGAAAATACAATAATGGGTGACTTTGTTTGTAAAAATAGACCAAGGTATTACAACAAAAAGTATTGTGTACCACTTTTATGATGCCGATAGTGTACAAAAATACACAAATGTGATTTTTTCCCGTATGCCCATCATCAATTTTGTTATCACACAGATATAAAATAAATTATTAATGAAAGCCCAAATCAATCCTGAAAAGGTTGTACCTTTTTATCTAGATTTTCCAAACAAACAGGAAAGTTTTGCATGTTCAAAGAAAATCAAGAGGGACCCTTTTTGCCTTGGCCTTTCGTATTTAAATTTAGCGATGTTCATCCCGCGTGTTTATCAACGACCCTGATTATCAATTTAAGAGGGATTCAAACTTTAGCAAGTAAATCCGAACAAAAAATTGGGATTAAATTAGAGACTAATAAACTTCAGAATGATGCAATCGATACTTTAGCTAATATTAGGAAAATTTTGAAACACTTAAAATTTTGACAACTTTGACAGCCGCTGTGGAAGTGTTTAACAACCGCTATCACTCATCGATTTTACCCTTATAACATTGAATTACTAGAAGGAGTCTGGTCTGCCTGGTTACACTAGTTTTTGAGTGTAACATCTACAGTAGGGAAAGGGGAGAAAGAAATCTGTGTTGCCAATTTTAATAACAGAATTATGCAACAAAAAACTTATTAAATTTGGATTAAGTTTTGGCGCTTATTTATTAATTAATTAATGAGGTTTAAGATATATGTTGAAAAAGCTAATATACACAATATATAATACTCACAACCTATTTAAAACTTTCGACGTTTTTTGAAAATTTAACATGTGTTTTCCTTAAACATCTTCTTTTGTAGTCAACGTGGCAACATTGATTGTTTATTGCGGTTTCTCGATTTTTCCTGGAATGTCATTATTGTTTTGAAAGTGTAAGTTTCAGCACTTGACAATAGTGTTTTTTTGATATTTTTGTGAAAAGGTTGTAGCGAAAAATGGTTCCGAAGTATATTATTATATGCAAGTTGAAACAGAAGCCAGGGGACCGCAGTATTTTGTTTACAGGTACGTTAAATTAAAATATTAACTAAATATTAGGTTAGAATTCGTCATATTTGGCCATTCTTGGTAAACAAAGGCAGGAAATCTGTGTTGCCGGCTTGTCATTAATTTCAGTGTAAATAGGGATTTCCATAGCACCTTTTTCTTATTTTTATAGTTGTACATCCTACTTGAATACATTTTTAGGTTTGTTTTAATACAAACATAGATTTTTATTACTATATTTAGACCATTTAATGAAACGGAACTAAAAATTAATGAAGGTATTTTAAATAATATTAGAAACAGGGGAAAACGTATTAGGTTAACATGACAACAATGAGATGAAGATGTTGAACTCAAACACCCTGCCCTAGGTCTGAAAAAAGCTCCTTCTAGTAGTTCAATGTTCCAAGATTTTTCCAGAGTTTTTAAAACACATTAAAAACTGTCGCTTGTAAACAAATTTAGAGATGGGAAGAAATAAAAACTTTGAGTTAATTTTACAAAATAAGTGTATTATATGTTAGAACCTGGTAATATTTTATTATTTTTAAAATTAATTGCGCCAAAATTCTCTAAAATTAACCAGAAAAATAAACACGACCACAAAGAAATAGATTCGTAGCTTACGGCAGTGGTAAAGGTTAATTACCACAACGGAATGACGTCTAGCTATTGCGCAGACGCATTAATTACCACAACCACTACGAAGTGTCAAATAAGCGTTCCAAAATATCCCTATTACGTAATAGATATTTACGTCACTAGACCGGAAAATTGGTCTTTACAGGTCGACGCAAAAAATTTACAGGGCGAGCGGCAGGCAAGTCCTGTAAACCTGCGGAGATGATACCGGTCGTGTATCGTAAGTATTTTTTTTTCAAACGATCAGAAAAAACGTTTTAGTACTTACTACTTTCGTCAACGTCTAGCCGCGTTACGTAATTTATGAACAGTCCCCTAATAAGAAATGTTAGCCTTCTGCTTCTTGTTGGCTAGGTAGCCATTGCCGCTAAGGCCAGTTTTTAAGATCAAAGTGTAAGAAAACAAATACATTTTTGTGGTTAGAAATTATTTTTGTACTTGTAACTTTGTAATTGTAAAAAACATTAAAAAAATTATAGTGTAGTGTCTCTTAGGTAATTCGGTGATGACTGCCGACCAGTTATGGCCGACCATGGCCAACTCACCAAGCAAAATAATGATAAATCAACTCATGAAAGGAAGATTTCTAGGTTTGTCTTTTATCTATCTACATTTATATTATACTTACCTTAAGCATTAAAAATCTGTGGTCTATTTTGTGTTCATTAACGTTTTTTAATTCGCAGCAGTTTATAAACGCTTTAAAGATCCGCTGGTAGCGTTTTTTAGATTTTTCAGGCAGCAATCGAGGTGACTCTTGAAGCTTGAAGCAGTTTTCATGATTTCGTCCGGATTCAACTCATTTTCTAGATCTGAATCCATTTTTGTAACCAAAACTTTTGAAACAAACTTAAAAGAAATTTTTTAGAAGTGTCAAAGCTGCCAAAAAAAAACAAAATTTAAAAGATGTTAACAAGAAATCATGGCCAACTTGGCCAAAAATGGCACCTGAAAATGGAACAAAATGGTCCTTTCTTGAGAGTGAAAATATTTCTAAAGAACATGCCTTGTAATCTAAAATTTTCCGTACGAAAAATCGTACGGAAAGAGGCTATTTTCCGGTCGTTTGAAAAAAAAAGTTCATGTACATTTTCACATATGTAAGTAACGTGTTTACAACGAAACCAAAAGACACTACTCTTTTGACATGTTTATGTCATGTTTTGAACGAGGCCAGCTTTTATGGTGAATGCGATGACAGAACAGCTGATTGCAGTCGTTGCCGACGTTAGTATGTACGTAACGTTACGTAAAGAGCAAAGTACAACGTACGCCGCCTTACGTAATAAGATTCTTTCAATTTTGTTGAAAAGGAAAAATTTTTACTCGATTTAAATTAAACAAAAGTAATTATAGCAATACTTCAGTTTCATTCGTCTCGTTACGCCTTATAATGACTCCACTTATTTTCCCTCTATGTTATACATTTCGGTTTTATTTAATTCAAAAGGGCTTTTAAAGCCCAAATGGGCACACACCACACCCTAAACAGATGTCGTTTTTAACGTCGTCGGTTTTTAAAACTGGCCGGAAAGGGATATGACACTTCCCGTCACCCGACTACAGGCCTATTTACATCCACTTTTGCAGTGAGTCTATAAAGCGTTGGTTAAAGGAATAAATTTCGGTTTGGTGGAATTAAGATGTGTTCACACGCGACTAGAAATAGTAGTTTTAACAACTAGTGGCGAAAATAGTGATTTATTTACAAGCGTTGGTTTAAATATCTAAAAACGCGAATAAAAAAAAGCACAGTTTAGCCGCGAGTTGTTAACACTATTTTTTTAATACCTTTATCAAGAAATTCAAGAAAAACAGAAAAATACTTTTAAAAATCTCGAACGAAGAGCACTTCTCGCAACACACCATCTTTACACTATAAATCAAGGCGGCTGGTAATGAAATAACAATCGTTTCCATAGCGATGTGCTATTTTACTCGGTGACGTTCATTTTTGCAACATTTTAATCTTTGACAGTCTGAAATTTTGACGATGTTTTTAAACTATTTTACCTTATCTCAAAAGAAATATTTAATAAATTTTTCGTCTTCTAATTTTGCCTTTTTTCACAGTTTTCTTCTATTCATTTTCAAAACCAACCAATACATAAAAGACCTTTTCTGAAATTTTAAATCATTTTTTTGGTAGTTTTTGGTCTTTTTGGATTGTTTAGAGTTTAATTAAAAAACAAAAATGCCAAGAGTTCGCGGTCGCCAACAATTTCATTATTTAAACGACTTCGAGAAAGGACGCATCGTGGGCATCAAAGAGGCTGGTATTGGTTTACGGGAAATTGCAAGAACGGTTAATGCCAATCCATCAACAGTGTTAAGAGCTTGGAGAAGGTGGTCCAATGAGACTGATAGACGTCGTGCGGGTTCTGGACGCCCTAGATTATTATAAGGTCGTGATTTACGGCATCTCAGACTTCTTACTCTCAGAAATCGACGGGACAGTATACGCCAAGTACGAGATGTTCTAGTTGCAGCTACAGGACGAGTGTTTTAAAGGATGACAGTCAATCGTGACTCATTGGTATGGGGCTGAGGGCTTACCGTCTGCTTTTGGTGCTACCTTTGACCCCACAATACAGGGTTCCTAAGCAAATCCTTAGGGGGCCAAGCAGCCGTGTATAAGACGCAGACAAATAGAAAAGCACATTAGGCAAAAAAGGATGGGCATGGGGTGATGTTGTCACTACATCTTACACGTAGTAAATCCATTCCAGGTTGTTGTTTTCTAATGTTTTCCATTTTCATACCTTTAGGACTGGAATAAAAATTGTTTTTGCTCGACTTTAATACCAAACTGATGAAAGATATCGTAAAAAAAAAATATTTTTCGGCTTTTCATTTTGTAACCATTGTCCTAATACATGCAAATGCCTAACCTAAAGCGTTCATACACGGCCGGAGAAATCGACTGAGATATTTCTGTAGAAACTTTATCAAGCAAATAGGACGGGTTGACTCCTTCGAACGTCCAACCCGGGTTTTGCACTTTGATTCGAAATCAAAAAGGAGGAACAGTCAGATGTGGGGCCGTGCACAAATTACGTAACGGTGATTTTACCAATTTTTGACCCCCTCTCTATGTAATGTTTTGTAACGGTTTGGCACGCCACTCCCCTAATATTACGTAACGATTTCAAGACCACTACCCCCCCCCCAAAAAAAAAAAAAACTTTTCACTTATTTTCATTCCAAATTTTCTTAGTTTCACACAAATGCAAACGCTGTCGAAAACCTCCCTCCCCCCTACGTAACGTTTTGTAACCCCCCTCCCCCCTATGACCATTACGTAATTTGTGCACGGCCCTTGTATTCCCAGTGGAGGAGGGCGAGAAAATTGATATTTTTTTCTTAAAAATTATACTCTTTAGACCTATTTCTTTGCGTTCCCGAAATTACGTAATTTTTGAAAAAAAATTGTAAGCGGCGCCATTTTTATTTCGTGCTTTGTTTTTCTAACATTTTTGCGTTCGGCTAATTTAATTGAAAAATTTTTGCCTGCGGCGCCCTTTATCTTCTCACTCGAAACCAAGATCCCCCGTTTTAGGAAAACTGATCCCGTCTCTGTTTCTAAATTTTTTCGAATAAAAGTAGAGTATGACCATTGGGGAAATAATTTTTTTCTACGGTATGACGAAAATTTCGAGAAAGTTGAAGGAAAAAATAAAAAAAGTGGCAGAGCTCAAGTTTTTCGTAAAAAAAACGTTTTTTGTAAAGAAACAGAGCAAAATAAACCTTTTCACCCCTTTTTGGGTGTTACAAATATTGGCAGCCCCTTATTTTTCGCTTTTACCCTCCCGCTAGTTTTGAAGAATTGGTTCGCTACATGTTTCGAGATCATGTCATAAAACACCTCGAAAATATCAAATGTAGTGTAGGGCCAGCTTTATTTAAAATCAATAATATCGCAAGCAAAAAGCTCTGAAGGAAAAACAGCGCCGTTTATTGATTTCTTTGGCTGCTAGTGCTAGCTGCATGGTTTGGCCGTTTCCGGATAGATGTCACTAGTAGAACAGAATGGAAAGTAATTTAATTAAAAGCGAAGATATTTCTTTCTAATGTTAACAACCTCACGAGTTTATCGCTAAGTATCGTAAATAATGGACCCTGCCGCCTCCTTTAAGCAAGAAAAAGCTGTGGTTTGGACCTGAAAACATCAAAATTCATCTCATGGTGTGGCCGCCATCTAGCGGAATTTGCAGACATCTTGTCAACGGTTATTATTGCAACTATGATTTATGCTCACAATGAAAGAGTGGCGACAATTTTTTCTCATGAAAGCAGTCCGGAGATAATAACAAACTGGTACCATTGCTCAATATACCTGTTTCTTTTGTGCGCGCAGAACTTTCTATGCCATTTCTGTTTGATTTATTGAAATCCTATCCCTAAGGAAAATCTTAGGAACCCTGTATAAGACTCGCAGCTTGGAGTGGTGCATGGAATACCATAAGCTTCAGCGACGAATCCAGGTTGGTTTAGAGACGAATCCAGGTTTTTTTTAGGCGGCCATGATGGACGCATGAGAGTTGGGCGATTTCGAGGTGATAGACTTTGCTGTTGAACGTGATACAGCAAGACAGCAAAGTATCATGGTATGGGGTGCTATATGCTTAGGAATCAGATCACCTCTAGTCTTCATCAAGGGCAATCTGACTGCTCGGCGATATATCGATGAAGTGATGCAGCCAGTTTTACATCCCTACCTACAACCTATCCCAAATGCGATCTTTCAACAAGATAATGCCAAACCGCATATTACTCGTGAAACAATCGACTTCTTACATGAACTTAGCATAGAAACTTGGGAATGGCCAGCAAGATCGCCTGACTTGTCGCCTATTGAATACGTATGGAATATGATAGGGCGCAATCTTAGTCGATTTCCACGTCCCCCTGGAAACTTAGGTGAACTTTTGCATGCCGTAAAGAGGATTTGGATGAATGATCCTCAATATGATATAGACCATCTTATTTTGTCAATGCCCAATAGACGAGTGCATAAATAACCATGGAGGAGCCATTATTAATTTTTTTATGATTATCATGGAGGAATATATAAATAAATTACTTTAAAAATATTGGTGTTTCATTGTTTTGTTCTTCAGTTTATATTGTCAAATTTATCAGAACTCATAAAATTTTATATAGATTTGTCTTTATTATTACGGGTGCTGATGTCAAAAAGAGGTATGTTCGAGAATTATGGAAAATCTTCGTTGTTTTAATTCTGTCTCTTGTTTTTCATGCTATTAGTAAATTATTACTCCACTTATTACAATCGCGCGTAGTAAGTTGACTTATCTCCGTAACGATGGGGAAGGCCGTTCGGTGCGTTTTCATAAAAAAAGGGATTTTGAACATTCAAAAAATAATTGCAATAAACACATACATGTTTTTTGTATTTTTTTAGAGGATTTAGCGAATGGTACGTGGTGGTTTGGGGGGAGGGGAGGATTGATATTTCTTTCGGATTTAATAATTCATAATTTTTTGGTTTGCTGATGCACCCACCATTTATTCAAAATTTATACAAACAACTCGAAAAAAAAATATTACTTTTAATACAAAAGTAAAGTGTCTTCGCCGTACTTAAAGCTTATTCGAACTCGTTCATCTATAACCGCTTTTGCGTTCGAGAAATTATCTCTTTGCGCACTTGCGACAATAACTATTTTAATTAAATAGGTAGACATTTATGTTACTAAACCGGAAAAGGGAGCTTTACAGGTCGACAACTAATATTCGCCTATTTTTACACCTAAAGGTCATTAATAGACTTTTTAGTTTAAAAATAAACAAAATAAAAGAAAAATAAAAAATATTAAATAAAAAAAAAACAAAAAAAAAATAGTCAAAAACAATCAAAAAAGTTTTAAAACTGTCAACACAAGTCATAGCCAAAAATAGGATCGAAAAATAAAACATAGACCGGAATCATTTTCCAGTCTCTTCTTCCTTTTCCGGTCTATGTTTTATTTTCCGGTCCCATCTTTGTAAAGTTACACTTTCCGTACAAAAAATTGTACGTAAAGTAGTGTGTCCTTTCCGGTCTGTTGCGAAAAAAATTACTTACCGTTTCCCATGTGTAAAACACAGATTTTAAAGTCGGCTGTAGAAGAAAAAAGTAACCAAGCAGAAAACTCTGACATATGTTATGCTTATATAATGTTTTCTTCTATTCATTTTCAAAACCAACCAATACATAAAAGACCTTTTCTGAAATTTTAAATCATTTTTTTGGTAGTTTTTGGTCTTTTTGGATTGTTTAGAGTTTAATTAAAAAACAAAAATGCCAAGAGTTCGCGGTCGCCAACAATTTCATCATTTAAACGACTTCGAGAAAGGACGCATCGTGGGCATCAAAGAGGCTGGTATTGGTTTACGGGAAATTGCAAGAACGGTTAATGCCAATCCATCAACAGTGTTAAGAGCTTGGAGAAGGTGGTCCAATGAGACTGATAGACGTCGTGCGGGTTCTGGACGCCCTAGATTATTATAAGGTCGTGATTTACGGCATCTCAGACTTCTTACTCTCAGAAATCGACGGGACAGTATACGCCAAGTACGAGATGTTCTAGTTGCAGCTACAGGACGAGTGTTTTAAAGGATGACAGTCAATCGTGACTCATTGGTATGGGGCTGAGGGCTTACCGTCTGCTTTTGGTGCTACCTTTGACCCCACAATACAGGGTTCCTAAGCAAATCCTTAGGGGGCCAAGCAGCCGTGTATAAGACGCAGACAAATAGAAAAGCACATTAGGCAAAAAAGGATGGGCATGGGGTGATGTTGTCACTACATCTTACACGTAGTAAATCCATTCCAGGTTGTTGTTTTCTAATGTTTTCCATTTTCATACCTTTAGGACTGGAATAAAAATTGTTTTTGCTCGACTTTAATACCAAACTGATGAAAGATATCGTAAAAAAAAAATATTTTTCGGCTTTTCATTTTGTAACCATTGTCCTAATACATGCAAATGCCTAACCTAAAGCGTTCATACACGGCCGGAGAAATCGACTGAGATATTTCTGTAGAAACTTTATCAAGCAAATAGGACGGGTTGACTCCTTCGAACGTCCAACCCGGGTTTTGCACTTTGATTCGAAATCAAAAAGGAGGAACAGTCAGATGTGGGGCCGTGCACAAATTACGTAACGGTGATTTTACCAATTTTTGACCCCCTCTCTATGTAATGTTTTGTAACGGTTTGGCACGCCACTCCCCTAATATTACGTAACGATTTCAAGACCACTACCCCCCCCCCAAAAAAAAAAAAAACTTTTCACTTATTTTCATTCCAAATTTTCTTAGTTTCACACAAATGCAAACGCTGTCGAAAACCTCCCTCCCCCCTACGTAACGTTTTGTAACCCCCCTCCCCCCTATGACCATTACGTAATTTGTGCACGGCCCTTGTATTCCCAGTGGAGGAGGGCGAGAAAATTGATATTTTTTTCTTAAAAATTATACTCTTTAGACCTATTTCTTTGCGTTCCCGAAATTACGTAATTTTTGAAAAAAAATTGTAAGCGGCGCCATTTTTATTTCGTGCTTTGTTTTTCTAACATTTTTGCGTTCGGCTAATTTAATTGAAAAATTTTTGGCTGCGGCTCCCTTTATCTTCTCACTCGAAACCAAGATCCCCCGTTTTAGGAAAACTGATCCCGTCTCTGTTTCTAAATTTTTTCGAATAAAAGTAGAGTATGACCATTGGGGAAATAATTTTTTTCTACGGTATGACGAAAATTTCGAGAAAGTTGAAGGAAAAAATAAAAAAAGTGGCAGAGTTCAAGTTTTTCGTAAAAAAAACGTTTTTTGTAAAGAAACAGAGCAAAATAAACCTTTTCACCCCTTTTTGGGTGTTACAAATATTGGCAGCCCCTTATTTTTCGCTTTTACCCTCCCGCTAGTTTTGAAGAATTGGTTCGCTACATGTTTCGAGATCATGTCATAAAACACCTCGAAAATATCAAATGTAGTGTAGGGCCAGCTTTATTTAAAATCAATAATATCGCAAGCAAAAAGCTCTGAAGGAAAAACAGCGCCGTTTATTGATTTCTTTGGCTGCTAGTGCTAGCTGCATGGTTTGGCCGTTTCCGGATAGATGTCACTAGTAGAACAGAATGGAAAGTAATTTAATTAAAAGCGAAGATATTTCTTTCTAATGTTAACAACCTCACGAGTTTATCGCTAAGTATCGTAAATAATGGACCCTGCCGCCTCCTTTAAGCAAGAAAAAGCTGTGGTTTGGACCTGAAAACATCAAAATTCATCTCATGGTGTGGCCGCCATCTAGCGGAATTTGCAGACATCTTGTCAACGGTTATTATTGCAACTATGATTTATGCTCACAATGAAAGAGTGGCGACAATTTTTTCTCATGAAAGCAGTCCGGAGATAATAACAAACTGGTACCATTGCTCAATATACCTGTTTCTTTTGTGCGCGCAGAACTTTCTATGCCATTTCTGTTTGATTTATTGAAATCCTATCCCTAAGGAAAATCTTAGGAACCCTGTATAAGACTCGCAGCTTGGAGTGGTGCATGGAATACCATAAGCTTCAGCGACGAATCCAGGTTGGTTTAGAGACGAATCCAGGTTTTTTTTAGGCGGCCATGATGGACGCATGAGAGTTGGGCGATTTCGAGGTGATAGACTTTGCTGTTGAACGTGATACAGCAAGACAGCAAAGTATCATGGTATGGGGTGCTATATGCTTAGGAATCAGATCACCTCTAGTCTTCATCAAGGGCAATCTGACTGCTCGGCGATATATCGATGAAGTGATGCAGCCAGTTTTACATCCCTACCTACAACCTATCCCAAATGCGATCTTTCAACAAGATAATGCCAAACCGCATATTACTCGTGAAACAATCGACTTCTTACATGAACTTAGCATAGAAACTTGGGAATGGCCAGCAAGATCGCCTGACTTGTCGCCTATTGAATACGTATGGAATATGATAGGGCGCAATCTTAGTCGATTTCCACGTCCCCCTGGAAACTTAGGTGAACTTTTTCATGCCGTAAAGAGGATTTGGATGAATGATCCTCAATATGATATAGACCATCTTATTTTGTCAATGCCCAATAGACGAGTGCATAAATAACCATGGAGGAGCCAGTCATTATTAATTTTTTTATGATTATCATGGAGGAATATATAAATAAATTACTTTAAAAATATTGGTGTTTCATTTTTTTGTTCTTCAGTTTATATTGTCAAATTTATCAGAACTCATAAAATTTTATATAGATTTGTCTTTATTATTACGGGTGCTGATGTCAAAAAGAGGTATGTTCGAGAATTATGGAAAATCTTCGTTGTTTTAATTCTGTCTCTTGTTTTTCATGCTATTAGTAAATTATTACTCCACTTATTATAATCGCGCGTAGTAAGTTGACTTATCTCCGTAACGATGGGGAAGGCCGTTCGGTGCGTTTTCATAAAAAAAGGGATTTTGAACATTCAAAAAATAATTGCAATAAACACATACATGTTTTTTGTATTTTTTTAGAGGATTTAGCGAATGGTACGTGGTGGTTTGGGGGGAGGGGAGGATTGATATTTCTTTCGGATTTAATAATTCATAATTTTTTGGTTTGCTGATGCACCCACCATTTATTCAAAATTTATACAAACAACTCGAAAAAAAAATATTACTTTTAATACAAAAGTAAAGTGTCTTCGCCGTACTTAAAGCTTATTCGAACTCGTTCATCTATAACCGCTTTTGCGTTCGAGAAATTATCTCTTTGCGCACTTGCGACAATAACTATTTTAATTAAATAGGTAGACATTTATGTTACTAAACCGGAAAAGGGAGCTTTACAGGTCGACAACTAATATTCGCCTATTTTTACACCTAAAGGTCATTAATAGACTTTTTAGTTTAAAAATAAACAAAATAAAAGAAAAATAAAAAATATTAAATAAAAAAAAAACAAAAAAAAAATAGTCAAAAACAATCAAAAAAGTTTTAAAACTGTCAACACAAGTCATAGCCAAAAATAGGATCGAAAAATAAAACATAGACCGGAATCATTTTCCAGTCTCTTCTTCCTTTTCCGGTCTATGTTTTATTTTCCGGTCCCATCTTTGTAAAGTTACACTTTCCGTACAAAAAATTGTACGTAAAGTAGTGTGTCCTTTCCGGTCTGTTGCGAAAAAAATTACTTACCGTTTCCCATGTGTAAACCACAGATTTTAAAGTCGGCTGTAGAAGAAAAAAGTAACCAAGCAGAAAACTCTGACATATGTTATGCTTATATAATTCAAACAAAATTCTAAGTGAATGTAATTGCTGGTAGGGCAACGTTATTGTAGAGAAAAAGTTGCCCACACGCACACATTGACTGATATAATACCATCCGAAGAATTTCACTGGCCTATTAACTGATCTAAATAGATCCAGATGCGCTTATTACGAGAAACATTATTTGATAATAATGAAAAAACATATAAATACTTCTGCTGTTAATAGGGTTTATGCACATTTTTTCAATAACAACATTTTCGAAACCACCACAAAAATAATCACCCGCCCGACACCTCTTCTTTATGCGTATGCCTAATAAGTTTAAGACATTTGATTTGTGCTCCAAAGGTAAAACACTTTCAGGCCGCTTTTTTGTTTTCCCATATAACTATGCGATAATATAACGGCCCTGATGCCCTTGCATTTTCGGAAATAAGTGTTATAGCGATAATAACTCTCCTTATCAAGTTAGCCTGGAAGAAATGCAGAGCCAAAAACTCTTCCGAGGGCGAGCAGGTATGCGCAGCCTTCCATTGTATATATTTTATTTATACACGACGTTTCGATCAGTATAATCTTTGATCGTCTTCAGGTGCAAACTAAAATCTATTCCTAAGGCTACTTACTTATACACTATGGGAAATTACTCAACCATGAAGTTTAAGAAGTTGGCTCCGCCCAAGGACGGGCTTCCAAATATTTGAAATTTCAACACTTGGTTTACTGAAAATACCCTGATTCTGCCTTCAATATTATATAATTATTAATTAATTAATAATATTATTAGACAGAGACTGGTTGATGACGAATCCCTTTATGAACGTAACTGCCTGCCGCTGGAGGGAGTGATGGAATTGTTGGACTGCTGCCTACATAACTCTTATTTTCAGCTAAAAGGGTTTATGCTCAGGATGACGGTCTGCCAATGGGTTCATCGCTTTTGCCAGTGATGGCCAATATTAACATGGACTGGTTTGAATCACACGCGGTTGATACTGCAACATATAAAACTAAGCTCTGGCTGAAATATATATATATATACCAACAACTTTCAGAATTTCTTCACCACCTAAATAACATAAGACCCACCATTAAATTCAAAACGGAGTTGGAGAAAAATTGTCATATTCCTTTTCTTGATGTACTTGTCAAACGAGTAGAAAGCGACATCAGACATCAGAACAACAGTCTATCGTAAACCCACTCACACGGGGCAATATTTAAATCAAGGTTCAAATCATTCTGCTACAACCAAACGAGGCATGATCTTGGGAGGAAAGAACGAAAATTCAAAATTGGATGAGTGTCCCACAAGGAACACACAAAAGACCAAAGCGAAAGGAGAAACAATTAAACGATGTTTCGCCCGGGGTGACCAGCGTGGATTCGTCAGTGGATTCACTAGTCACCCTAAATCCAGACATCATTTAACACCATCGCACACTCTGACTTCCAACTCTGAATCACTCACTTAAGGAACATCAGACGAATACTCAAAGAGGTGAAACAACAAAATCACACCGAATGAAGTGGACTTCTAAGCAAAGGTTTTGCACAAGGAGTTACAGTGCCTTTATTGGGCAGAATCAGGTTATTTTCAGTAAACCAAGTGTTGAAATTCCAAATATTTGGAAGCCCCTCCTTTGTCGGATCCAACTTCTTAAAATTCAGTAATTTCCCATAGTATAAAAGTACGTAGTCTTAGGAATAGATTGTATTTTGCAACTAAAGACGATCAGAGATTCTACTGATCGAAATGTCGTGTAT
Source organism: Oxystoma pomonae (assembly GCA_963921995.1). NCBI lineage: Eukaryota > Metazoa > Arthropoda > Insecta > Coleoptera > Brentidae > Oxystoma > Oxystoma pomonae. Next base: position 98,807,430 of record OY998167.1, read on the forward strand.
AACTAAAATATAGAAAATGGAAGTCCGAAACACAGAGTTAATTTCAAACAATCATATTCTCAAACTTTCAAATTATTTTCTTTGATTTTTAAAGTTATTATTGTTACACATTTTGAGATCCTTGAACCATTATAGTATCTTATAATTTTATGGGTTTATATTACAGTGACAGCTAAGCGTGCGCATTTGCAAACTGTTATTAAGGAATCTTAGAGCGGGGAATCTATCGCGTCGAGTACTCAAGACCCGGCTTTCCTGCTCTAAAAAAGGAATCATAATAAAATACTTCCTTCCCCTATTTGCGACGGATTACTGCCAGTTTTAAGGTTTCACGGGAAAAAAATTCGTTTTTTTTACACTAATTGTAACTGGATGTATACTGGTCACAAAATTGTGTTTTATTGTATATTTTACACACAATTGTGTATATTTTATACACCATTGTGCAATAAGTCAACTCAATTAAAAAAATTACCTTATTTAGCATCGACCAAAAAACTGCGGTTTATCCTTTTCATATTAGCCAAGTTTTTGGGTTAGAAATAGCGCTAGATTTAGATCAATCATTTTAGAGCATGCATCGCCTTTCCATAACTCAATTTCTAAAATAAGTACTGACAAAGAAAGGTAAAAATTCATCTATTTATATGATGAACATGCCTTTCCACATCAAACTGTGAATCACGTCACCAAACGTTGCCTTTACATTGCTGTTTCCCTGTACTATTGCAGAAGAAAGCTACGTGATATCCACAGTTTCATATGAAATGGATCGTTTATCATATGGTATTATGGTGTGCCCTTATTTCAACAAGACAACGCCAGACAGATTTGGCTAGAGTTACCTCAGTTACCTTAGACACTATGGATCTACACAACATTAATCCCTTTCCATGACCACCAAGATCTCCTAATCTGTCTCCAATAAAAAATGTGTGGGATATTCTGGGTCGTAGGCTTTTAAATTTTTAACATCCCCCTCAGACCCTGGCATCACTTAGACATGAGCTAGAGACCACCTTATCAGAACAATTCCATAGTGAGTATAAAGAAGTCGAGGCTCCTCAACACATTATTGAGTCAGTTCTGTTAATGGTTCATCCGGTTTGGCTGTAAACTTAATCACTTATTAATTATTGGCAGGTGAACATTTAAGCATAATATGACTAAAATAAATCAGATATAGATAGGTGTTTACCTTTTTTTGTCAGTCAGTAGAGGTTTTGCCTTATTAAAATATGACATTCCCTTTTTAAGGCACCATCGTATTCAGTAAGTCCTTATATTACATTGCATCTTACACTTTTTAGTAAAGTGGTTATGGTTGGCGCATATATGTTGCTATTGTTAGAACGGCAAAGTTTTTGTTACAGTAGCAAAGGTTTTTGTCAAAACTCTAATAGTTATAGTAGCCTTAGCAGAAAAACTAGTTACGCCAAAAAAATTAAGTAATTCAACAGGAAACTTTGCTGTTCTAGCAAGATGTTTTGGATAAATAGACACCAACAAAGCTAAAAATTTCACAGTGTAACTGCTCAAAGCTTTTTAGAAGACAATTTTTCACTTTTAAACATAGTGGGTATTTTACTTCAAAAAACAGTGTGTGAATGAATAAAACTAATATAATTCTAAATGAATGTGCAAATTTTGAAAACTACCTATGCAGTAAATTTACTTAATTAATATCAAATGCAAGAAATAGGTCGTATATTTGTCTTTCGAAAATCAACTCGATAAAACCGGGTAAAACAAATGAAAATTTAACATAACGACTTGGGAAATTATGAGTATTCAAAGGAGGCGCGCTCCAATTATGTGCGAAATATGGTTAACAAAAAATTAAAGTTTATGGCAGTTTTTATATTTGATTTTTGGTGTTATTTTATCTATTTTAAGTCAAATCAGAAATCACCAATTACATGCATTACAATCTAGGCAAATAGTTTTAAGCAACATTACACCCATCTTGGTAGTTAACATGATACGCCAGTAAATCCGCCAAATGACCTCGACCGAACACCGCGATCTGTATTACAACAAATCAAATCGAATTCAATGAGATAGAAACTCCAGTGGCATAGCCAGACATCGACTCTGAGAGGGTTTCATCCTTTAAGAAAAATAAACTGCCTACCTATGTATGCAAATTTTTTTAAAAAATTGCACTAAAATGATATTTTTTACGCGTTTCAATGTTGCTGACCAAAAAATTGCTTAAAATTATACAAAATTGTAACAATATTTATTGGTGTAGCGCCGCAGTCGAAAACTTTGACAAAAAAAATTCTTTAAAAATTTTGATCTCTTAAGGTTTTTGTAAAATATTTTTGAAAAAGTAGTTTGGGTTAGATGCCAAGAATGGGTGGGTTGCGGTGGTATATATAGTTTGGTTGCCAAATCATAAATGCGCCGCAGATGAAAATTTGAAGAAAAATTGTAATAAGAATGCCATTTATTACACGTTTTGAATGCTGCTGAGAAAAATTCCTCAGAATTAAACTAAAATTGTAACAATTAATGACGTCATAGCACCGCAGGGAAAATTTTTAAAATTTAAGACATCGCACCAAACAAACGTCACAAATCGGAGTAAAGGGTCAAAAAATAGATTGGTTGGACCTCCTAGGGGGGGTTTTAACCCAACCCCCCCTGGCTACGCCACTGATAACGCTTAGGAAGCAACAGTTATTCAGTCGCGATTTTTGTTGCCTGGGTGCCCTGGGGCCTAATTCTTGAATCTCGAGAGAAGGGATCAATCCCGGGAATTATCCCATTCCTCGAAAAAATATGCTTTTCTTTGAAACTTCTTCGAAATTTTAGATTGAAAAATATACTTCTTACGGGAATAGTTGCCTGAGAAATGGAACCAATTTTTGTTAGAATTGAATGAGCGATCAATGTCGTTCCCTGGTCAAGAATTTTTCTGATAAAAAATAAGGTATTTCTGAAACGTACGTTTCTAACAATAAACAAATTTTTTTCTGTTTTCCCGCAAGTTAAGTTTTCGTAACTTATACGTGGTTTTTACCCATGGGGGTAAACACCCTGTAGGTATTAAATGGAAAAACTGCAGCACTGCCTCAATGCTGCTAAGAATGCGGTCTTTTGTAATAAACCGACAATAACGTAAATATTATGAGCTCGCGACGATGCGAAACCGCCACACTGCTGATGCTTTTTAGCTTCGAAAGCGTAGACCTTTTAAGAAAAAATTGATTTTACACCCGAATGCTCTATACTATAAAGGAGGGGTGTTATAAATTTGACCCGCATGTAGCTCTCGAATCACTAAACGGATTTTTATGCGGTATATCGTGTTTGAAGTAGGGTTTCATATTTTTATTTTTTAAAAGCGGGGGTTTTGAAAATTTATATCTTACTTAATTATGATTTTCAGAAGATCCAATAGCGCAACTTGCTTTTTTTATCCTTTTATACCTCGTGTTTTGCAGTTTTAACCCACAATAAGAAAACTGAGCACCGACCAAACGCATAGTGTCAAAAAACATTCTTTTTCACATACTAAATTTGAGTCCAGGATGAATGTGTATATAGTGGTCAGCAGAATTTGAGATTAGAAATACCCGATCAGCAAGCTTCTATATTATTTCTTTGTATATATCCACGGGGGGGGGGTCAAATTTGGGCAGGGGTATTCTATTTGAGTCCAGGAACAACTGAGCAGAATTTCAGCATAGAAATACCCGGTCAGCAAAATCTCATCTGGTCAGGAAATTAGGGAGTCCCAAAATAAACTTTTCCAACTTGAAATTTCACCGAACGCCACTGAATCTTAGATATTTATTATCAAACTCGCTGATGTTGGAGGTTGTTTAATTTTTTTAAAATTTTACTCAGTATATTAGCAATAGATGAATGAATGGTTATTAAACCTATTTTTTTCAAAATAAAGTCGTTATGGCGGATTTGTATTTAATTTGCTACTAGATAAACTCATGAAAAATAATTAGGCCGTTTGATAAATTTTTAAAGCAAAATAAATTTTTAGTACCATATATGGAATAGGAGATAAAAACATATATTTATTCCGGCCGGGAAATTCCTTCCGCAGATTTATTTTTTTGTTAGTCCTCCTTCAAGATAGCTCTTTTATAAAAACTTTCAATACCTATGTTTTTTTAAAAGTATACTTTCAATTAGACCTAACTGACTTTAATAAATAATGAATAAAAATGTTTGGTGAAGCTTTAATTTTCTAACCTCGTTTACCTTTTATAAACGATTGATTTTTACAAAATTTGCAACCTATTTTAAGGTAAAGCAGGATTTATGTCTCAACTACTATAAAAAATATCTACGCATTTTGCTGAAGAATGAACGAAGAGCGGATAAAACAAAAAAAAGTTCGTTATGTATGGCTTAGAATAGGTTTATTGTCGGCAAGGACCTCGCCTTGTTAGTTTACGATACCAGAACATAATATTAAAAAAGGTACTTAACTAGGTACTATCATTTCAATCATGAGCAGTCCATAGAGGAGCCTACAAAGCAACGGGTGCGGTGAAAATTCGATTCTTCTATCTTCTTCTTCTTCAGATACCTATCTGTTCCAGACGTTGGCGACCATATTGGCTTAGCTACCTTTGTTTACCGCTGCTCGGAATAGTTCGGTGGTTGTCAGGGAGAACCAAGTTCTCAAATTTTTCAGCCATGAGATTCTTCTCCTCCCGGCGCTTCTCTTTCCTTTGTGTTTATTACGTGCTCTGTCGATGATACCCTTAGAATCCTTCTGTAGAGCCACATCTCAAACGCTTCGATCTTTTTCGTCATTGCTTCTGGCAGTCTCCGTAAAGCAACACGGAAAACACATTGCAACGAATACATTTCTGCTCTTTTTAATTCGGCATTTAACTTCTTGCGAGTGGTCCCATTGATCATTTATGATGGTGCCAAGATATGTGTATTTTTCAACTCTTTCAATTGTTCCACCCTCCAATCTCAGTTGCCGGATGGGAACTTTGTTCTTGCTAATGATTATATATTTAGTCTTATCCATGTTGATATCCAAGCATATTGTTGGCTACTGGTTATTAATCTATACATTAATTGTTTTATGTCTTCCAAATTATCAGTAAATATCACTGTATCATCAGCGTATCTTATTAATTCCTTCTTGTGGATTGTCTAAGGCCTCTCCATATGTATAATACACATCCCTTACTCCACGCAAAATCTTAACTGTCTCGGTTTGGTCTTCTTCCACTCTCACACTTGCCACCTGGTTCCAAAATAGGTTTATGATTATTCTTAAGTCTTTATGATCTATACCTGTCTTTTTCAGGATTTTTATTATCTTGTAGTGTTCACCCTATCAAATGCTTTTCTATAGTCCACAAAACAGGCATGAACCTTACAGTCCATATCTCTTGGACGAGGACTTCTACACTGAATATAGCTTCTCTTGTCCCGAGTGCGTCCCTATTTCCGAATTGCGTGGACGCTATCTGTTCTTCGCATGTTCTATATATTCTTCTGTGTATGACTTTTAAGAATACTTTCAAGAGGTGGCTCATAAGGCTTATTGCTCTATATTCCTCGCAATTTTTGGCTCCCTGCTTTTTTATCTTGGTTAGCCATTTAATTCCTTCGTCTTCCATAAGTTTTAAGAATTCAAGTTGAGTTCTTCTATCACTTTTTGCAAATTCGTCAATGACGTCATCGTAAGACTGTGGATGTTCTGACAAAAGCGATATTTGTTGAGGATTTTCCCATGATTTTAAAAACCGATCAAATCAAACCCCTACTAGGAAAGGGCTAATGCGAAAGAAATTAAAACTAAAAAGGTTATACTTCTCACTTTACAAATTGAACATTGAACTAGAAACTTTTTGGATTTTGACATCCTTTCTTTTCACTTAGGTCTTAGCGAGAGTTAAGTAAAAACTGTACAAATTTTCATTCTTTACAAAAAAAATAATCGGGAATACAAAGTTGACTATTATTTTGTCTTGCTTTTGTAGGTATGTACCAGATTTCAAATTTCCCTACTACTTTGTTTATAAATTACCTGGTGATTCTAAACTCATATTCAAATAATGCATACTTTTTTCGATAGTACGGCTAAAATTTACGTGTCCTTTTCGCTTAACGTCTGTCAGCTGCTTATCTATAATACCGAATATAAAAGGGGTTGATTTTGATATAAACTTATACTAATACACATCTGTTATTCTATGCTCACCTGCGTAACTAGAGTTTAGATTTGGGGGGTGTCTGCACTGCCGCACTATAAGCAAAGAGGGCATAACTGAAAAATCTCGAAAATTGAGATAGTGCCCTCAGTATATCAATATTTACATTTTCTGTAAAGTTAGTAATTAAAGTAACACTCGTGGCATATCGGACAAGGTGTTTTTGTTTCTCACTTCATTATGACTAGGCCTCTAATGTCTAATGGAGAATCCAGACACCTACATACCTGTTTCATCCTTATTAGGAATCATCAGGGAGTCATAGGAGTGTACCTAGCGAATTTAAAACAAAAAGTTTGTAATCCGCGGAGACGTAGTACCTGTGTCCGCTACCTTTCGAATAAAATAAGAAATAAAAACATCAAAATTGAAAAGTGCAGAAGGTTATAAGGAAGAAACCTGTAAAACTATAAGGTCACTGTAACATGACTTTCAAAAAGAGGTAACGTTCGCAGCAGTACCGCTCCCAATTGGAGCTTCATACTACGTGGCCCTAATTTTAAGGCATCAGCAGGCAATCGCTCCGGAGGAGGTTTGTTGCGCAGGACTAAAAAGCCAAAATATTTAAAAAATCAACAAAGTGAATCTCCATTAGACATTGGAGGCCTGGTCGTAATGAAGTGAGAAACAAAAAACGCTTTGTCCGATATGCCACGAGTGTTACTTTAATTTTTATTTGCGGACACGAGATTCACTTTGTTGTTTTTTTAAATTAGTAATTTGTCTTATAAGCCCTTTTTGCTATAATAGAGCATGTATTGACCAAGCACAAACTAAGGTCACATTTTAATTTTATAAATATAATTTAACCGTACAAGTCACAAATACAAAGGAGAGGGAAGCCCGGAGCTTAGGTGGAATTTGCTTTAAACTATGGTATGTTGTAGATCGCGAAGCCCTGATAAAAAATTATAAAAGCTGCAGCATCCTTCCACCAATGGTTTTCGAGATACAGAGGTAATAAAGTGAAAGTCTTTATGCATTTTTCACAAAAAACATAAATAAGTGGCGTGTCATGTATTATTGGATCTCATATGCTGTGGTTTAAAATTAATGGCGTAGTAACGGGGGGGTTTTGGGGATAACACCCCTCTCTAAACTTATTAACTTATTACTCACTTTGCAAAAGATGACGTTTGTTGACTTTGGAGCTGTACTGTTTAGAATACTTTTATACCTATCTCGCCCCCCCGACATTTTTTCTTGCTACGCCAATGATTAAAATATTACATTAAGATTTTACATGGACGGTAAATCAATAGCAAAATACTTAGTTTTTCATTTAACAAACATAAAGTATCCTAAAAAGTTTTGAGTTCTAAACCGCTCTCGGGAAACTGAAGTAGTATAGTTTGAACATGTGTACATATTCTGGTTTCACAAGGAGTTGTCTCAAACGGATAATTATTTTTTTGTTTGTCTTTCTTTAAAACACAACTTTGTAGAAAATCATCGATTTTTAAAGAAGTTTTATTTCCAATTTTTATTTTTGGAATGCCACTCAATCTAACAAACCATCACTGCGTTAATTTTTTTTTACGACGAATAAACTCGACCACACTCCTCGCCTAACTTTTAATGAATAAAAATCCATAATATTTTAATGCAGAACGCAAAGACATGAAGTATTAGCTCAAGTGTCTTTGATAAAAACTCAAAACTATTGGACGGGGGATGTTGCGGCTATGATAAGTTTTTATCAGGGCTTCTAGATCTACAACACATTAAAATTAAAAGCAAATCAAAAACCGTAAACTGTACACTTGATTTCAAAAAAAACTCATACATGCATTTTTTCCTATACCACAAAATTTAGCTTTCCATTAGTGTATACTATTACAGGGTGCCTAAGATTTTCCTTAGGGATAGGATTTCAGTAAATCAAACAGAAATGGCATAGAAAGTTCTGCGCGCACAAAAGAAACAGGTATATTGAGCTATGGTGCCAGTTTGTTATTATCTCCGGACTGCTTTCATGAGAAAAAATTGTCGCCACTCTTTCATTGTGAACATAAATCATAGTTGCAATAATAACCGTTGGCAAGATGTCTGCAAATTCCGCTAGATGGCGGCCACACCATGAGATGATCGAGGAAAAACTAATTAAAAATTAGATGTTTTCAGGTCTAAACCACAGCTTTTTCTTGCTTAAAGGAGGTGGCAGGGTCCATTATTTACGATACTGAGCGATAAACTCGTGAGGCTGTTAACATTAGAAAGAAATATCTTCGCTTTTAATTAAATCTCTTTCCATTCTGTTCTACGAGTGACATCTAAACGGCGCTGTTTTTCCTGCAGAGCTTTTTGCTTGCGATATTATTGATTTTAAATAAAGCTGGCCCTACACTACATTTGATATTTTCGAAGTGTTTTATGACATGATCTCGAAACATGTAGCGAACCAATTCTTCAAAACTAGCGGGAGGGTAAAAGCGAAAAGTAAGGGGCTGCTAATATTTGTAACACCCAAAAAGGGGTGAAAAGATTTATTTTGCTCTGTTTCTTTACAAAAAACGTTTTTTTTTACGAAAAACTTGAGCTTTGCCACTTTTTTTATTTTTTTCTTCAACTTTCTCGAAATTTTCGTCATACCGTAGAAAAAAATTATTTCCCCCATGGTCATACTCTACTTTTATTCGAAAAAATTTAGAAACAGAGACTGGATCAGTTTTCCTAAAACGGGGGATCTTGGTTTCGAGTGAGAAGATAAAGAGCGCCGCAGGCAAAAATTTTTCAATTAAATTAGCCGAACGCAAAAATGTTAAAAAAACAAAGCACGAAATAAAAATGGCGCCGCTTAAAATTTTTTTTTCAAAAAGTACGTAATTTTGGGAACGCGAAGAAATAGGTCTAAAGAGTATAATTTTTAAGAAAAAAATATCAATTTTCTCGCCCTCCTCCACTGGGACTACAGGGGCCATGCACAAATTACGTAATGGTCATAGGGGGGAGGGTGGTTACAAAACGTTACGTAGGGGGGAGGGGGGTTTTCAACAGCGTTTACATTTGTGTGAAACTTAGAAAATTTGGAATGAAAATAAGTGAAAAGTTTTTTTACAGCCTGTAAACAGTGCGTAATGACAATGGTTACCAAATGAAAAGCCAAAAAATATTTTTTTTTACGATATCTTTCATCAGTTTGGTATTAAAGTCGAGCAAAAACAATTTTTATTCCAGTCCTAAAGGTATGAAAATGGAAAACATTAGAAAACAACAACCTGGAATGGATTTACTACGTGTAAGATGTAGTGACAACATCACCCCATGCCCATCCTTTTCTGCCTAATGTGCTTTTCCGTTTGTCTGCGACTTATACATGGCTGCTTGGCCCCCTAAGGATTTGCTTAGGAACCCTGTATAAGGCACCACCAGCTTAGTATGCCTAGCAGCTTAAAATTCAGTGTGACATCCTTAAAAATGCCACAGATATCAACATTTATAAAAGTTCAAATTATCACTCGAGTTATAGAAGACGGCTGGTCTATAAGAAGAGCGGCCACCCATTTTGGAGTTGATAAAATGACGATAATGCGATGGAAAAAGCGCTGGATTGAAAATAATTCTACGGATAGGAAAGATGGATCAGGACGACCAAGAGTAAGTTCTGAAGTGCAAGTTGAGAGACTTATTGACCATCTCAGACAAAATTCTTTTTCAACGTGCGTCGGTTGAAGCAGCTAATGTAACATTATTTCCGGGTTCTTTAGCAACAGTAAATAGAAGAGTAACGAAATCAGAAGTCTCTTGTCGATTTGCAGCAAAGAAGCCTTTTCAGAAGAACAAAAACAGGCCAGAGTGATTTTTGCACTGAACAACGTTCTTCGTGATAATGACTTCTGGGAGAGGGTGGTTTTCAGTGACGAAAAAATTTTTCAATCATCTTGAAGCAGCAGGAGAATTTTAGTTTATCGTCCACCAAATTCTAGATTTGAACCCGAATATACAAACCAAATTAAAAAAGCTGGACATTTTTGTGTAAACATGTGGGGCTGGTTTAGTGCTAGAGGTTTGGGTTTTTTTTGGAGAATCGAAGGAAGATTCAATAGTAAACGATATATCGAAATCCTTGAAAAAGTTATGCTGCCATCTGTACAGGCTTTACATGAATATAATGACTTCGTTTATCTGCAGGACAACTGTCCAGTACACACGGCTACTGTTGTTCGCCAATGGTTTCAGAATAATAATATAGAAACACTTCCTTGGCCAGCCAACAGCCCTGACCTTAACCCAATGGAAAATATATGGGGTCGAATCGTTAAAATAATATACCAAAGGAATTGGAGACCACAAAATGCTGAAGAGTTAAGCGATGCTATTTATCCGTATTTTCAAATGCCCAGACGCTTGCAGTTTGTAATAGAGAAAAATGGTGATTCTATTAAATACTAAATTATTTATTTTAGTTCTTTTTTTAAGTTCAAATAATTAATATTAAGTTTACCATCGTTTTTGTCCTAATCCAAGTTTCCTATTCGTCGAATTTTTTTCAATCCTGTTTCCATCGTATTATTGTTATTTTATCAACTCCAAAATGGGTTACCGCCCTCTTTATAGAACAGCCTTCGTCCGTTACTCGAGTGATAATTTGATATTGTTCAATAAAGACTTCACTAAAACATTATTTTTGCTGATATTTTAGTGTTATACAAAATTTAATATAAAATAAGGTTGCCTTTAATTTAAGTAAAAAAATATTTTCAGTTTTAGAGACCCTTTTTAAACAATATGACAAATTGTCGCGCTTTTGAAGTTTTTAGGCATTTTAGCTGGTAGTCCGTATATATTATACACTTTTAGAAAGGTCAATTTTGTGACTGCATGTATGCGTTTTTTTTTTAAATCAAGTGTACTTCAACCTCAACCAATCGTTTTAATAAATCCCATTCCATCAGGTAGCACCCACAGACCTAGAAGGGTTTCTATGTATGTGGTAGCACTGCACTGATGAGCATCACTTGTGCGACACTCAAGTCTGCGGTTACCATTACCTAGTGTGACCATTTATACTCTTTTTGAGAGTACACTACTCTTTTTCAAAGCTTTGTACTCTATACTCTATTGCATTAGAACTGTACGCTTTTTTCCATATAACAACAATATTCAATAACTTTTTTTTATTATTTCTATACTTAAAAGATTCAAACATTTTAAAGTACAAAGTGAATCTCGTGTCCGCAAATAAAAATTAAAGTAATATTCGTGGCATATCGAACAAAGCGTTTTTGTTTCTCAACTCATTACGACCAGACCTCCAATGTCTAATGGAGAATCCAGACACCTACATACCTGTTTCATCCTTATTAGGAATCATCAGAGAGTCATATGATTGTACCTGGCAGTTGAAGCTACACAGGCACCACGCACACCTCTCGAATTTAAAACAAAAAGTTTGTAATCCGCGGGGACCTAGTACCTGTGTGCGCCACCTATCGAATAAGCTGAGAAACAAAAACATCAAAATTGGAAAGTGTAGATTACCGTAAATATAGAATCCTGCCTCTTTCAGCAGGTTATAAAGAAGAAACCTCTAAAACAAAATCTCATTTATTTTTGATTTAAGCCTAATTTTGGACATTTATCAGCCAGGATTGAAAATGTGTTAAAAAGGTTTTGAATTGCACCCCCTGGCGAAACTTTCCAGAACTTTTAATTAAAAGTGCAATTTTTTAAAACATTTTCAATGCTGGTTGATAAATAAATGTCCAAATAATAGCGCCGCAGGCTAATTTTTTTTCACCTATTTTTTCACCTTTTCTCGACCATATTGTAGCTCTGCTAATATTATTAATTACAGTGTTTATAGGTCAGCTAACTCACTTTTTTTTTTAATATTTCGTAAACACAAATTTTTCAAGAATTTTATTTAAATTCCAAAAAAATTTGCCAGCGGCCACGTCATTGATTTGTGACAGTTTTAGATTAATTTTAGGCAATTTATGTCAACAGCACTAGTTAAACATTTAAAAAATTACGTTTCTGTCATAATTTTCGCAAAATTTTGAATAGACACTAGATTGCACCCCAACCCAGTCCCCCTTGGCTGCTTTTAAATATTTCACAAAAAACGTTGAAAGGATCAAAATTTTTAAAGAGTTTTCTGCTTAAATTGGAAGCTTTGCAAACAACATTAAAAACGTATAAAAATATATTTTTCATCAATGGCGCATTTCAGACACTAAATCAACCCCCCCCACTCCATATCTTTAAAAAAGCGGCCATTGCCCCTGTTAAAAATAAATATTATTTAAAAAATTAACCATCTTCTTTTTGGAATTATGTATCTACTTATGTACTCTTTTTGCTCTAAAAAATTATGGTCATAATATATTACCTTTTTTCATGTAAACAATAGGGATTTTTGAGCTCTATATTATTCAGTTCAATGTTAAAATGAAAGAATATTTTTTACGAACTTCTATACAAACTTTCATCCCTTACTTTATATCCTTTAAAATAGTATATCACATAACGAGAGAAGAAAGTGACATATTTCACAAGAGCGTGAATGTTGTGAACGAGGCGCTAGCCGAGTGAAACAACACGCGAGTGTAAGAAAGTTACTTTCTATAGAGTTGTGTACGCTATTTTTCCTACGACCACTTTAGGATTTAATTCGTATTTTTTATTATTATTAAATTTTTTTCATTTTCATCTCAAGAGAAGAAAGTATTTTCATCTCTAGGGCGAAAATAGTTTCGGTCTATTTCCGACGCATAGTCTATTAGATATCTACATTGTTTGGATGGTCTGCTGTCATTCATTTTCGTCACTAGAGAAGAAAACATTTGCGTTTTTAGAGACGAAAATAAAATTGATATGCGTGTGAAATATAAAACTTTCTAAGGCGTTATAAAGTGCAGATTTGGTTACTTTCGTGTGAGGTTTAATAAATTTATGTTATAGTCCATTCATAAAGAAGAGAGAGTAATAAAACGATTTAAAACCCATTTTCTCGAGCGGACCATTGTCGTAGGTATTTTGCCAATATTTAAATTAAAAAAAAAATTGAAAAAAGAGAAATTGTTTATTATGCGTGTTCTGTTTTTGCACTATAATACGTAGCTATGCAGATAATGTCATAATGGTTTCAGGCGCATAATTAGAGGATTAAGTTTAAGAAATAATATAATTTTATGATTTTAAGAATTTTAGATTATTAGCAACTTTTGTTTCTTCCTGGTATTATAAGTACTTATGAGTGTGTTCGATAATCTGCAAAAAAAAACTATAAAACATTGACAGTGGATAAGTTGGTAACGAAGTGCTCTAATTTTACCCAATTTGGAAAATCAACTATTTATAGAATACTACATGAAATAAAATTAGAGTCGTTAAAATCGCCGCTATCAAAGTCTGGGAGAAAACCAATAGAATTTGATGAGGATGAAAAAATGCATTAAGGCGGTTAGTTCATTTATTTTATTTTAGAAAGGAAATTCCCACTGTTGATAAAGTTTATGCTTCAATAAAACAAGATGATGTGTTTCCAAATATTAGAAGAATGAAATTGTGGAAAACTTTAAGAGAAATTAATTTTTCTTAGCAAAAACATAACAGAAAGGCGGTTTTAATAGAAAGTGACGAGATAGTTTGCTGGAAAAAAAAATATTTAATGCAAATTAGGCAATTTCGAAGGGAGAGCAAAAATATATATTTTCTTGATGAAACTTGGGTAAATGAAGGTCACACTGTTGGCAAACACTGGCAAGACAAAAATGTGAAAAGTGCCCGACAGGCATTCATGGAAGGTTGGTCGACAGGGATAAAGCCGCCGTCAGGAAAGGGAAAACGTTTGATAATTGTCCATAGAGGCAATGAAAAAGGGTTTGTAAAAGGAGGTCTTCTGGTCTTTCCGTCAAACCATACTGGCGATTATCACGAGGACATGAATGGTGATACATTTGAAGAATACTTTCAGCAAATGTTAGACCTAATACCTTCTGGTTTTCTAATAGTAATGAACAACGCCAGTTACCATTCCAGAAACCTTGAAAAAGTACCAACCATAGCATGGAGAAAAGCTGATATTTTTAAGTGGCTTACAAAAAAAAAGATAACTTTGGAGGCAGATATGGTAAAAAAAAGAACCACTATCATTGGTAAATAGCCAAAAAGAAAAATTCAATAAGTAAGTTGTCCACGATATGGCTGGAAAACGAAACATAACAGTATTAAGACTGCTGCCTTACCATTGTGAACTTAATCCAATAAAATTAATATGGGCTCAAACGAAAGGGTATGTAGCATGGAATATTACTACCTATAAATTAAAGGATGTGGAGGTGCTTTTTCAAGAATCAAAAAAAAAAATAACTGCAGATAATTGGCATAAATGTGTACAACATGTTTTAAAAGTAGAAGAAAAATGTGGAAACTTGATTGTTTAATCGAAGAAAGTGTGGAACCGTTAATTATATCTTTGGAAGAAAATGAGAGTGATGATGAGAGCATTTACTGTTCTTCTGAATCTGAGTAATTTATTCTTATTTTATTTTTGACTGGTTTTAAAGAAACGTATCCACCTCTATTTCATTTTAATTATTTTTTAGTTATAATAATTGACAACATTGTAACATTTTTTTTATGTACCAGTACGTCATTGATTTGTTACAGTTTTAGATTAATTTTAGGCAATTTATGTCAACAGCACTAATTAAACATTTAAAAAATTACTCTTCTGGCATAATTTTCGCAAAATTTTGAATAGACACTAGATTGCCCCCAACCCCTTGGCTGTTTTTAAATATTTCACAAAAAACGTTGAAAGGATCAAAATTTTTTAAAGAATTTTCTGCTTAAATAGTAAATTTGCAAACAACATTAAAAAGGTATAAAAATACATTTCTCGTCAGTAGTGCATTTCACTAAACCAACCTCTCTCCCACCCTCACCTCTTTAAAAAAGCGACCACTGCCCCTTGTTAAAAATAAATATTATTTAAAAAATTAACCATCTTCTTTTTGGAATTATGTACCTACTTATGTACTCTTTTTGCTCTAAAAAATTATAGTCACACTACATTATTACCAGCCATTTGTTTAGGCTTAAATTAATTTTTATACTTAAAACGCCAATCCGTTTTTGTATATATATTATAATATTATTTTTCTTCCTAAAATGTATTTTTATTAGTTAATTTATATTTTTTTTCTAATAAAGTAATTTGTTTTATTAAATGTTATAGAACTTTTTACATATTTACTATTTTCTACAGTAATACCTATATACCACTGTACTTAAAATGTAAGTTTCCCCCAATTCTATCGTTCTCGGTTTTGGGTTCTATTGTATTCTCCGGTCGAACAGGGTGAGGTATATAAAAATAAAGGATTTTTACTTGAGGTACATTGGAAAATTTTTAAAAGAGAAGAAAAAGTGATTGATCACTCAGTACAAAATTTATCCAAATTTGCATTTTTATTACTCTCTCTTCTTTATGAACAGACTATATATAAGGAACTCCTGTTGTGTGTCAGTCAATTAATACATTTTATTTAGAGAACAAATCATAAGAAATAATTTACAAAAAAATGCTTTTAAACTTAAGTTACTGAGGGGTTTTCTTCACTATAAACACCATTAAAGACGGTTTAAGCACTAAATCGATTTTATTTTAAAGAGAATCTAGACTTTTTAAAGAAGCACTCAACACTACTCTTACAGAAAAATCTGTTGGTAATTTTTAATTTGTTTAAATAATAATAAAATATAAGATATTTTTTAATATTAAAATATAGCTTTATTCTTTTTAATACTACTTCGTTTAGCTGGTAGAAAATAATTTTAAAAAAGGACGTATGAACCCTGGGAGAAAGCGATTTTATTTACAACCGTCTTTACATAAAACTGGTTTCGGTCGCGTACAAACGTAGTAAATGATGGATTTTGACTTCACGTTTAATACTGTCTGTTTAAGAACTGTAACCTAAATACCTTGCTTTAGTTTGAATATCATGCTTCCTTCCCTTTGAAGGCTTATTTACAATCAACGCCTGTGTTTCTCCGCGCTTATTTTATTTTCTTCTTTTATACTGCACGTTTCCTTCGGTTTATATAAAGGCTTATCTCCAATTTACTCGTTTTTTTCCTTTTTGTCTGGTTTTCGCAATGGAAACTTTTTTAGCCTTAAGGTGTTTCAATGGTTCACTGTTTGAATGTCTAATAATTAATCTATAAATCTTGTAACAGCCCATGTTTTTTTTTTGTAATATAATTTTTTTTCTTACTTTTACATTTTATACAGTTTACAGCAAGGTCATTGTCACCGCACAATAATGAAAGGTACGACACGGAAAAAAATGCCCCACTAAGGGCAAGTTTCTCAATAACGTGTTACCAGAGAGTTATATTAACTCGGACTATAAATCCCAGTTTCTTGCTGTTTTAAGCCAATATTTTTTTTAGATTAACCTTGATGTAAGGTAACTTACCCTCACCTTGAAGCCCTGGTTACCCTGGAGTTGATTTTAACTCGCTTTTTAAAGATTTTTACAAGTTTATGTTGCTCGAGATAACCCTAACTCGCTATTGAGAAAACGGCTCTAAATATAGATACAAAGATATTAATAAAAAAATGCTCACACCAATATTAAATTAATTAATCTAAGACATAACTAAACTCTCTTTTTACTATGCCGAATTTTTTTTTGCACTAAGGCCGCCCAAGACCAACAACACTCTGGTGGAGGAATGTGCGGATGCAATAGAATTCTTGGGAGAGGGCAAACAAGTGACACTTATGTGGGTACCGGGACATATGGGGGTGCCGGGGAACGAGAAGGCCGACAAGCTCGCCAGGATCTGGGCAAGCACCCAGCATGTTGGGCGGGAACCACTCCTGGGAACAACCAAGAGGCAATTGCAAAGTCGACTCAATAAATGGGCCAACGATGCCATGGCGACCGCTTGGAGAGGAGGAACAGGATGCAGAGAGACCAGGGATTTCGTGAAGGGCTCGGATGTAGCCAGAAAAAAATGGCTTCTGGGGAGATCACGAAGGGACGCTGTTCTGCTGACAGGAATCATAACAGGTCACAACCGACTAAGGAAGCACATGACCCGGATCGCGGTGGAAAATGACTCGACCTGCCGGGCCTGCGGGCGGCAGAAGAGATATCTCGACATGTTATAGCGAACTGCGAGGCATACCAGAGGACGAGATACCAGGTATTCGGTTCCTTGACCCTGGATGAGGAGTACCTGTACACGCTCAAATGGGATAAAATACTGGACTTTGCAAAAAGAACAGTAAAACCAGAAGAGCAGACTGCCAGGCTAGTGGTGCAGGCGGCGGATTAGCGCCAGGCTCGGGGTAAGGCAGAAAGGGCCCAGGGAGGCCTACTTGCCAGGCTTCGCGCCGCCCCTTCTCTACTACTACTACTATATTTTTACGTAAAGGAGCACGCTATTCTTTAATTTAATATTTTCTTTCACTTAATAAGATATTGGTTATGTTTAAATTAATAACAAAAAAGGTTTTAAAGTAAAAAGAGCGTTCTTATTCAATTACAGATACACTGAGATTAAATGAATAAATCCTTAAGCTAGAAATAATAATAGCACACAATTGAGTCAAAATAAATTTGGAAACGATAAAACAAATCAGGAATGGAATCAAAAAATGTGTGCTTTATTCGAGGTTATGTTTAAATTGATAACAAAAAAGGTTTTAAAGTGAAAAGAGCGTTTTTATTTAACTAGCCATACATTGAGATTAAATAAATAAATCCTTAATCGCATCAAGTCGTGTTAAATCTTATTATAAAAATAAATTTTTATTTATTTATTGAATTGAATCAAAATAAACCTGGAAACGATAAAACAATTCAGGAATCGAAAAAAAAATATTTTTTCGATATTGACAATTATAATTGTTTGTTATAAATTTTTCATAATTTAAACTATATCAAATAAAATACCGAAGTAATATTTTTCTGACCGGTTTTACATATAGATTTCGATTTAGCATGACGTCACACTACAACTTTAACTTCTTCCACCAATATATGAAGTCGAAAAAGAAACTTTCACACGTTTTGTTTTACTTCATTAACGAACAATATTGTTTATTTATGAACTAAACAAATGTAAAATATATACGTTACCAAACAATAAAAGCCGATCTAATTTATTTAGACAGTGGCGCATCCAGGAATTGACTTCGGGGGGAGGGGTTAATTTAAAGTAAAAATGTGACCATAACCAAGGATTTCGGTGCGGCACTGATTTAGGTCAAATTTAAAACATATTTTATATTTTAGGGCTTACATTCATATATTTAGATCAAAAAAACATGTTATATTTTAGGGCTTACATCATACAGCAAGTCGAGCTCTTTTTTGTGACACAAACCTTTTTGTACTTCGCCGCTGGTGTATTCTGAACTACGAAATGATTTCGTTTTTTTGTTTGGAAACTTTTTTGCCTCGGGTAACTTATTCGCATCGGTGACCATTATAATGAAAAAAAAATAAATCTTTTTTTGTAGATCGCTAGATTTTATCAAAATTTTTAACGAAAGAGGGTAATCTATAATAGCGCACAGCTATAACGGCGCAGGTCAGAATAGCGCATCGTCGCTTATTCGGTTAATGGTGAAATTAAGTTGAATTTAGCTTGTTTAGGTTTGGTAGGTTTGATTTCGTTGCCTTACTACTATTACAAACTATTCCATTTCGACCATACGCTGTTATGGCCATGCACTATTTCGACCTGCGCTGTTCTGATCTGCGCTCTTTTGTCACGCTATTATGGCACGCGCAATTTTGTCATGCTGTATTTTGTCCTACAGCCTTTGCGGACAAATGTTTGTAGGGAAAAAAGTACTATTTAGTCCTAAAAAGTACGCCCTTAACAATCTTGATACTAAATATACACCCTGTATATTAGTAGTTGACCATCATAGTGTAATTAAAGTTACAGTGAAGGATACATGGATATAGTCTTGTTGTTTCAATTTAGTTTAAAGCTCTATTACAAATATCAAGGAAGAAAGTATACATTGAAGAATAAGCGGTTTTGAAGTAGCATTTTTTAAAAGCAGAAAATACTCCCTATGTTAGTAATTATTTGCTATAGATTCAAATTAACAAGTGTTTTAAATCTACCCTAAACTATAATAAGTATAGTTTATTCTTAGAACGAGAATAACATAAATTAGTTATCCCCATTAGTAATAATAAAAGTTTTATTAGACAAAAAATCCAAGGAGTATTGATATTACATGAGGTTTTTTTCCGTTAGTCTCTTGAAACTCAACCTGCCTAACAATTTTAAGAAATAGAAAAAGTTTCTATGGAGTGAAATTTTTTGAAACTATAAGCTTGTCCTTTTAGTTGAGATGAGGTAACTGATTAAGTTATATTTATTGTATGAAACAAAGATATTAAGTAAACGGCCACAAATTAAAAAATTATACTGATGGAAACTGGTAGCTTTTTGCTGTAAAATCCTATCCTATTTCTCAAATTTCAGTTGGGTGGAAAGAATCTAACATTTTTAAAAACAGGCTTTTTATCCACCCTCTGAAAATTAGTATGTCTGAAAATTAGTATGTTTGTATGTTTGTAACCTTTGTAATTGTGGTAAATCGTCGCAGTTTTTCTGGGTACAGTGGCGTATCACTTGTTAAAATTATTAATGAGATAAGAAAGTTATACAATTCCTCATCCCTCTCTTTCTTTGATTGTCTATGAAATTTTAGATGAGAAATTATTTTAACATCCAAAAAGCCTTAAATTTTTATCAGATGTCAATTTGGGCGTATAGGATTCCTAAAATCTGGAATTCCGTGTTCCCATAATGCTCAAAGAGTTGTTAAATTCAAATAAGGTTTGACAAAGCCATTTTCAATTAAAAGGACTTTACCATTCTGGCGTAAATAAAACATTTCCAGGTGAAGAAGGTGAAAAATACATAT
Source organism: Oxystoma pomonae (assembly GCA_963921995.1). Taxonomy (NCBI): domain Eukaryota; kingdom Metazoa; phylum Arthropoda; class Insecta; order Coleoptera; family Brentidae; genus Oxystoma; species Oxystoma pomonae. Next base: position 98,827,563 of record OY998167.1, read on the forward strand.
TTTTTTAAATTTTCTCTCCCATGTTCAATTTTTATAACATATATATTAATTTTGATATTAAATACAGAAAATTTGAAGTGTTTCATTTAAAAAAAAATAAATAAATATTGCTTCTATATAGAGGATATATATTTGATATTTAAATCGATTACAGAGTTGGTTTTTAATAAACTATTAATAAGAATAGAATATCCTATCTTTAATATTTTTATAACATGTTAAGAACTTTCTTTGGGTAAAATTTTATAAATTTTATCTACAACAAACTTGACAAAAAACTCTCTTAAATGATTCCATTACTTATTAACGCCTATATACTATATCATATTTTTACATATCATATAAATAGTACATAAAAAACCCCCTCTGTAATCTATTTCTTAAGTGTTCCTTTTGTTTTTACTGTTTTTACTTTGACACTGAGCTAATAACCCCTGATTTATAAGTGTATATATTTTTGATGAAATTTTAAAGTCTGTTAGGTACACGAACACTCTCAATCAACAGGGTGTCCTCAAAATGAAATATGACAAAAACTTATCTTTTTTTAAATTGAACATCCTGTATATTATCTTATTTTCTAAATCCTTATAAAACAAGCTATTCAAGTCTAAATTTGTATGGAAGAGATAGGGAAATTGAAATTAACTACCGAATATTAATACCTATCATACTTATTTTCCTATTTCTTCCACACAAATTTATACTTGAATATCTTGGAGAAAATAAAAAATAGACCCAAAGTGTTTCATATTTTTGAAAAGCTTATTTTTCAGGGATTCAGAAAATGAGATAATATACAGGTTGCCCAATTTAAAAAAGATAAGTTTGTGTCATATTTTATTTTTGAGACACCCTCCTAAAATGATCTTATGTAAGTCTTTTAAAAAAAAAACATAGTTCTCTCAAAAAATCCATTATTTCAGACTTTTAATTAATAATTCCTTTTTTATTCGATTTAGGAGAGCTTCAGTTTGGTCCCGTTTTATTTTAAAAACATACTTTTCAACAATTTTTACGACCAAACTGAAAAACACAGAAAAACCTAAAAAGTATATATATTAGAAAAGTATTTTAACAAAAAAAAACCGTAAAAATATTTAACGAAAAAACACACTAAAAAGAATAAATCTACTTTTGCCTAAAATTAAACTTTTTAAAGCATATAACTTAACAAATTTTCTCTGAAGCCAATCGGAAGTTGGAATCTGTCTTATATTAGATTTGTATCGAGAAAAGGTCAAGTGACCATCAGGCCCACGGTGCTCTTAAGGCCACAAAAAGAGCATAGATTTGACAACACTGCTTTGCTATTTTTTTGAAAAATCAACAATAGGTGGCATCACTAATGCCATTTCGAGTGAGATCGTGCAATGTTCAGAACACGGTGCGAACACCATATGTAAGGAAAAGTATAACTTATTAAGAAAGTAACCATTTACTAATGCTTCTATAAAAGGTATTGATGCTCGGCTTGGTGCCTCATGGATTGCAGTATTTCGAAATTAAAAATAATCAAAAGAAAAACAAATAACAAGTTCCGTATTATTTTTATCACTTGACATGTGTCAATTTATTGGCTGAATGTTCCATTAGACAGGTGGCGGGTGGCTATGCGGAACCTGAATTCCAATACTTCAATCGAACTCACTTCAGTTTCCTTGGGCCTACTAAATTACGTGACCTTGGTGTTTCAGAATTCCGGCAGAATCTCGCTCACAAAGAAAAAACCATAACTTTATCAGATAATAGAATTTATAAAAATCTACAACCGTATCCAAGGGATTTTTCAAAATTTTGTGTATTTTTTTCAAAAAATAAAAAAAGTCAAAAAATTGTTGTTACAGATTTCTGTGTTATCGACGAGGCTAAATAAAAAGCCAGGTAAGATTTTTGACTATTGTTAGCCGTGTTTATTTTATTTCGGGAATGAGAGAGTCCAGCAAAAAACTGTCTGGATGTGGTTGTGAGGAATTCAAAAATAAAAATTCCTGCCAAATTTCAACAGCTTCCGTTTTCTCGTTTCCGATATTCTGCCCGGTAACCATTGGCCCAAAAACAGCAAAGCAGTGTTGTCAAATTTATGCCGTTTTTGTGACCTTACAGAAAAAAACGAACGATTTTAAAGCTTAACGAGCGTTTGTATAGTTGAAGATTCACCGTGTTTAACAATTTTTCTTTTACTTTGTTTGAGATCCCTTAAACACTCAAGCTTATACTCTAGAGGGAGCTTGAAAATTGACTCTTACACTTAAAAATTCAATTTTTTTCCATAAATCAAGTATAACATTCATCGCGCCTATACTATTAATCAAGCCCACTAGAGCATTCGAAACCTCTAACACATGCCATTTTTAGTAAAATTTTCTGCAACACATTTAACAGTACGAAGGCGTAGAAGAGCCATGCCAGTTTTATTTTTTTTCATTTCTAAAATTTCGTGTTACTAACTCGAAATTTTAAAACTTCATAATAGTATCTCGAAATTTTAAAATTTCGTCTTATATCTCGAAACTTTAAAATTTTTAACAGTACGAAGGCGTAGAAGGGCCACGCCAGTTTTATTTTTTTTCATTTCTAAAATTTCGTGTTACTAACTCGAAATTTTAAAAAATCGTGTTAGTATCTCGAAATTTTAAAATTACGTGATATTATCTCAAAAGTTTGGTCCAAAATTTCGTGTTATTATCTCGAAAGTTTAAAATTTCAAGTTATTATCTCTAAATTTTAAAATTTCGTGATATTAACACGAAATTTAAAAATTTCCAGACAATAACTCAAAATTTTAAAATTTCGAGATAATAACTCGAAATTTTAAACTTTCGAGATAGTAACACAAAATTTTGGCCCAAACTTTTGAGATAATATCACGAAATTTTAAAATTTCGGGATAATAACTCTAAATTTTAAACTTTCGAGATAGTAACGCGAAATTTTGGCCCAAACTTATGAGATAATATCACGTAATTTTAAAATTTTAAAATTTCGAGATATTAACTCGAAGTTTTAATTTTTCGAGATAGTAACACGAAATTTTGGCCCAAACTTTTGAGATAATGTCACAAAATTTTAAAATTTTAAAATTTCGAGATAATAACTCGAAATTTTAAAATTTTGAGATAATAACTCGAAATTTTAAACTTTCGAGATAGCAACACGAAATTTTGGCCCAAACTTTTGAGATAATATCACGTAATTTTAAAATTTTAAAATTTCGAGATAATAACTCGAAATTTTAAACTTTCGAGACAGTAACACGAAATTTTGGCCCACACTTTTGAGATAATGTCCCAAAATTTTAAAATTTTAAAATTTCGAGATAATAACTCGAAATTTTAAAATTTCGTGTAATTAACACGAAACTTTAAAATTCCCAGATAATAACTCGAAATTCTAAAATTTCGAGATAAAAAATTTTAAAATTTCGAGTTATTATCTGAAAATTTTAAAATATTAACACGAAATTTTAAAATTTTCAGATAATAACTCGAAATTTTAAACTTTCCAGATAGTAACACGAAATTTTGGCCCAAACTTATGAGATAATATCACGTAATTTTAAAATTTTAAAATTTCGAGATAATAACTCGAAATTTGAAACTTTCGTGATATTACTCGCGTTTTTAAATACCTCGCTGCGCTCGACATTTAAACCAACGCTTGTAAAAAAGCACTATTTTAGCCACTAGTTGTTAAAAGTACTATTTTAGAAGCAAAGGCTGTTATACGAAGGCGTAGAAGGGTCACACTAGTTCTATTTTTTTTTCATTTCTAAAATTTCGTGTTATTAACTCGAAATTTTAAAATTACGTGATATTATCTTAAAAGTTTGGGCCAAAATTTCGTGTTGCTATCTCGAACATTTAAAATTTCGAGTTATTATCTGGAAATTTTAAAATTTCGTGTTAACATCACGAAAGTTTCAAATTTCGAGTTATTATCTCGAAATTTTAAAATTTTAAAATTACGTGATATTATCTCATAAGTTTGGGCCAAAATTTCGTGTTGCTATCTCGAAAGTTTAAAATTTCGAGTTATTATCTGGAAATTTTAAAATTTCGAGTTATTATCTCGAAATTTTAAAATTTTAAAATTACGTGATATTATCTCATAAGTTTGGACCAAAATTTCGCGTTACTATCTCGAAAGTTTAAAATTTAGAGTTATTATCTCGAAATTTTAAAATTTCGTGATATTATCTCAAAATTTTGGGCCAAAATTTTGTGTTACTATCTCGAAAGTTTAAAATTTCGAGTTATTATCTCGAAATTTTAAAATTTTGAGTTATTGTCTGGAAAGTTTTAAATTTCGTGTTAATATCACGAAATTTTAAAATTTAGAGATAATAACTTGACATTTTAAACTTTCGAGATAATAACACGAAATTTTGGACCAAACTTTTGAGATAATATCACGTAATTTTAAAATTTCGAGATACTAGAAGTTTTTTTTTAAAAATTTCGAGATAATAACTCGAAATTTTAAACTTTCGAGATAGTAACACGAAATTTTGGCCCAAACTTTTGAGATAATATCACGTAATTTTATTTCGAGATAATAACATGAAATTTTAGAAATGAAAAAAAAAATAGAACTAGTGTGACCCTTCTACGCCTTCGTATAACAGCCTTTGCTTCTAAAATAGTACTTTTAACAACTAGTGGCTAAAATAGTGCTTTTTTACAAGCGTTGGTTTAAATATCGAGCGCAGCGAGGTATTTAAAAACGCGAGTAAAAAAACGCATAGTTTAGCCGCGAGTTGTTAACACTATTTTTTTAAATACCTTTATCAACAAATCCAAGAAAAACACGAAAATACTTTTAAAAATCTCGAACGAAGAGAACTTCTCGCATCACACCATCTTTACAATATAAATCAAGACGGCTGGTAAATGAAATAACAATCGTTTCCATAGTGATGTGTCTTTTTACTCGGTGCCGGTTATTGTTTCGACATTTTAATCTTTGACAATTTGAGAGTTTGACGATATTTTTAAATGGCTTTTTCGTAAATACTTGGTGAAATCTGGCAGAAATGGCTTAATTCTTAGGCAAGAATAATTAGATTTTTTTCAATATTACTATTTCCGCTATTTCTCTTTAACTTTGGGTGAAAAAAGGACAGAAATCTTTTTTTGCACCCGTGATCAAAAAAAAAGTTTTTTTGCATCGGTAACCAAAAAAGTCATGTTTTAGTTATCTGCAGACAGTTCAAATCATGTTTTTGATGAAGGTATAAAAAATTTTTTTTTTCGTACACACTGTGGCCGTCCGTGTTACTATTTATATATACATGGATTTTGCTCCAGAACCGTATATGAGCAGGCACTTTCTCGCCCTTATTTTTTATTCTATTTGACCTTGTTTCAGTGCAAAGTAACAACGTCCATTTCCATTTTCTTTTCTCATGGAAATTTTCAAGAAAAGTCGATTAGGTTAAATGGAAGCCTTTCAATGTTGTGACCACATGTTGAGCTTTGGTCGTAGTAAATTTAGGATTTTTTGGCAACAGTATGGAAACGTTATATTTTCTGTTTTGCTCAGTTTTTCTTTCTGTTTATTATTTTTTGTTTCTACCAAGTGTCACTAATAAAATTGTTTACCTACAATCACCAAATTTAACAACCATCTCAACAAGATTTTAATGGCTCATTTACGGTCCTAAGATAATAGGGAATAAACGCAGTTAGGGCCCGGCACTAATAAGGCCAGGCACTATTTTGACGCTGTTGACAGATACGCATGCGCAAGAACGACCACATTTACGACCACATTTAGTGCCGACACTAATAAGGTTAGGACCTGCCCTTATTTGTGGAGGAATTATACTGGGCCGCATCTTGGCTGTATCTAGCCGTATTTGACATTTTTGACAACTATTCGCCATTTTTTTACCTTAACCCTACTTTCGGGATTTTTTTGTGTTGTTACGGCCAAAAAAGCAAAAATTCCGACAAAATAGTTATATTTTTATGAAATCGCATAACATGACAAGGCTCAAATACTTCGTTTTATCGATGAAGACAATATTTGTTTGCTACGAGAAGTAGTTCAACAAAATCCCTTCAGAACTCTAAATGGTCCTTCTCTCCACCCTCCACCAAGACCTCTGCTTCCAACACATCAGCCATGCTTTTGATCACTCTAAATATAAAAGAAAACAACACAAAATTTCGAAAACAGACAGCATATATTTGTAGGTTAGAAATAAAGTCGTATCGTCACCGTTTTGCTAGAGGCGCGTTCAATAATTCTATAATTTGCACCTTTTAGAGCCAGGCACAGCCTGTGTTAAGGTCGGCGCTAAGTAGGTACTATCCAGTGCGGCCGTATTTCAATAATTCCCTAATAATAGGGACTTATTGGGCGTTACTCTATAAGGTTTTACCATAATAAGGGAAAACCGTATTTTATTTAGGTTGAACCTTAACCATACTTTAAAAAAAAGTATTATTGGAAGTCGCATTACTTTTCCTTATTCCTAACCTAAAATTTCTAACCTTGTAGGGATTTTCCCTGACAAATTCTCACAAAAGAATTATATCGTCAGTATAGCTGAACCTCAACCTTGTAGGTTTCTCCAATTTATTATTTTTTTCATCCACAAGACTGTTTTTGTTTATAAACAAAAAATGCAAAGACTATTAAAAAGTCGTGTCGAAAAACAAATCAACCCTCACTATTATCCGTGCTAATTGAGGTTTTCTGCCATTTTTGATTTTTTATAAAAAATTCTTAATGCGGGCACCTATTAGGGTCCCTGGGACCCTTAATCCGCCTGCGCCGGTTGTTTTTTTTTTAAATTTTTTTGTGTTTCTTTTTATTTTTTTTCACTAAAACAACCCAATCCAACACAGCCCAACCCAACCTATTCCAACCCAACCCAAAACAATAAAAAAAAAACACATTACAACCCCCCCTCCCCGGCACCCTTTTTTCTCTTAAAAAAAAATCGGACGCAGGCAGATTTGGGGTTCTAGGGATCCTAGTAGGTGCCCCCATAAAGAATTTAAAAAAAAAAATCAAAAATGGCAGAAAACCGTATACTGCATAATTACCAAAGATAAGGGACATACGGTAAATGTACCGAATTAAGAGAATACCGTATTTTATTACGGTCCCCTTAATAAAAACGCAGGTCACGCACATGCTCAGATGTCAAATGTCAATTTTCCTTATTAAGGGAACGCGAAAATGGACGCCCAATAAGTCCATAATAAAGCTTAGACATAAACCATAAGATGGCGTGACAAACGATGAAACTTCAATTTATAAAATTGTGAATTATTTTTCTATATTTTTAAGACAATAAATATTTAGTAAACGTAAATAAAACCAATATAATTTTAGTACCTAACCAAAAATAAGTCATGTTGAGTTGAGAAATTACGCATTTTTAAGAAAAAAAAATCTTGTTTTTAAAGAGATATATGAAAAGTCCCTTAGTAACCTTATTTGTTTTAACGTTACTTAGATTATGAAGTTTGTTGACTTAAGAGTGTTCGCGTTTGATATTTTTAATAATTTCTGATATTTATGATGACATTTTCATTGGTCGTAGGTAATATATAGTACACTAACTCGCATGTTATGGTCATTACAAGCTCAGATAAATTAAGACTCGCCTGCGGCTCGCGTCTCAAACATCATCTTTGCGTTTAATGACCATCATAACATGCTTGTTGTGTAAACTACTATTACTAGATCAGCAGTACAAAAATTACAAAAAAGTTGACTTTTGTCGTCAACCTTCAATAAAAAAGTGGTAACTTTTTGGGGATTTTTATACTGCCAACCTAAAAATCAGTTGGTGATATTTGGTTAGAGAAGTATAAGAACACTTTTACGCAGGGGCGTCACTTGGTGAAGGCTGGGTGCAATTCATCTCCCCCCTGAGAATTCTCACACACAAAAAAATCAAACACGGTTAAAGAGTTTGACCTGGACAAACTAGTTACTAACACTAAACCATTAATTAAGGAAAAAAAGAGTTTTTTTGTACTTTAGTGCAAAAAATGAACTTTCTGACTTTCGATTGCTCACTCACAGAGGGTGGAACCCAGGAGGACGCCATTTCGTTTTTATTAGGGAGTCATCAGCTAGGTGTACCACAATGACAGATAATTTCAGACGCGCTTATGTGCCAAAGATTACGTCTCAAGCGGAAGAAATCCTGTCAATGGCACCGTTTCTGAGCAATCGAAACCAAGAAAGTTCATTTTGCACTGAAGTACAAAAACGTTAGATTTACAGTGTCACACACAGAAAAAAGATTTAATTGAGACAAGTAAGTATTTGATTCCCATGTACAACAAGTATTTATTTAGGTCAAAATAAATTTCTTTAAGTCAAATAAATCTTGCTTGACAGAAATAAATATTTATTTTATTCAAATAAATACTTGTTTGGACCATGAAAAACAAATGTTTATTTGGCTCAATCAAACCTTCTTTCTGTGCAGCCATCTGCCGTTTGATCATTAATTTAGATTTTTTGTTTTTTTTTTATGTATTTTTGACCAAAAAAATTGTTTTGTTTTTTATGTTTATTTGAGTTATTTTGGCAATACAGTGTTTTTTTTGGTCATATTTATTTTTGAAATTAGGTATTCTCCCTCCTCAGGAGAAATGTGAAATGACGCCCCTGATTTTACGTGTCAATTGACTTCGGTTTTGACGGCTGGTAAGAGGTGGTGCCATCGCAACTTTTTAACTTAACGGCCCAATTACATCGTTAAACCGGCAACGCTGTTGGGTCCGTTTATTAGGCAATTCTTTTTCCGCATGTTTCTCGGAAACGGGACTTCCAAATGGCCTGAAATTTTGCCTAAATTGTTTATTGGACTATGTTTTTCCATCAAATCTTGGTACTTTTTTAAAATTTTGTTTATTTTTTGAAAAAAACTGTTTTAGCTTTTGTGGTGTTTCAAAATTGGCGCGCCCATATTATGTCAGAAACAGTCAGAAATACCCTTTATAGAGACCTGTAAAACTAAATTGGAAATATTTGTAATTTTCCAAATAATGGACACCTAATTTCAAAAACTCTCTAGATTGTATTAATAAGCTTTGTAATCCTCTTCCTCTAATAAAAAACAAATTGAGTATTATTTTCCTCTAAAGCTAAAATATGCGGAAATGTAAAAACATGGACTATACTGGTTACCTATCAATATTAGTTATATGCCTAGCATCAAAAAGTACTTAAATGGTTATATTATAGATACCGCCACCATCAAAATGAACCACCCACGTCTTTTTTTTGTGAGCTTACCCTAGGCATAGTTTCTAGTGTTCTCCTTTCCTAAATGTATTCGGCTAAGAGAGATCTAGCATATATACCTAGGTAACACCCCTTACCAGGAAAAAAAATTTATGCCATGCAAACATCGAAATTGGTCGACTCACTGTATTTGCAACTAACCAATGTCAGTGTGTCTGCCTGACATTCTTCATAACCTTAGTTTTGTCGTTTCGTTTTGGAGTTCGTCGGCCTGGTTTTTGTGTTTTATTTAATAATTTTTCCTTTGGTGAAAAGCTACTTTTTAGAACCCTTAAGTGGTCTGTGTGTATGGCCATTTGACTAGTTGTCACTGCTCTCAATTCGATCACTTAGGTGATAAATAAACAATCCCCCATAGGGTCACTGGATCCTGAGACATGCGGTCCCAGCCGCAGGTTTTAGGATCCAGTGACCCTAATCCCCAATGATTCGCGTCGCAATCTGTGAACAGGAGAATACAGTAAAGAAACCAGAGATAGATAATGAGTGGTAGATGACGTATTGAAATCGATTGACAAATTTATATTATCTCTGGATTGTTCTTGCGCCGTTAATTTAAATTTAAATAACGCTTCTTCTAAAAAGGAAATTATTTTATTTTAAGTGTAGCAAAATTTAGGCGAATGCCTTTGTGTATATTTTTAGTACATGAAAGTAACAATTTTTACGATGGATTTTATATCTACAAATTGTTAAATCGATATAGGAACTCTAACTAATATTTCCTGATAATAATTAAACGAAAGGACAATAAAATAAACTATTTAGCTAACGATAGATATTTCTCTCAAACGGTGAACCTAAAATCACAGTGGATCCAAAATTTTGACAACGAAAAAATCTTGATGTTACACCTTTTATCATAAAAGGTCCGTTTCTGCGGGCTTAACATAATTACTATTTTTCTCTTTTTCTAAATGCATTCAGAGAGACAGAGATCCAGCACACCGGTGAAATATCCGCCGGTACACCCTTCGACCCCGAAATTTTTTTGAGATGGTTACCTCTGACAGTTATGCGGGGTTGAAGGCTGATCTATCGTTAGCTAAATAGTTTATTTTATTGTCCTTTCATTTAGTATTTAAAAGACAACAAAAGAAACTACTGATTAACAAATGTAACTACTCTGTAGAGAATTTTTTATAAGATAAACAATAGCATTGTGTTATTTATTATAAATATTGCACTGCCGTAATATTTTTTTTAACTTTGTTTATTCTTCAGGTAAATTAGCTTTGACATTTTAACGTGCATTTTTTAAATAATTTAATAACGCTTAGTGTTTCTTTGAACATCTTTTGTTTCTAATATTGTTGATATGTGATTGTTTCCTAATTGCGTAGTTTTTAAAATAATTTATAACTGTAATGTTTGCATTTTAGTGTTCTATATTTATCTATGTGTTTTTTATTTTTTTGTTTTTAAATCAATGGTAAACGTCGTGTTTTTTTTTGAAATATTTTTTAGTGTTTTATGTTTATGATTTTAATCTTTTATTTTATTATTTGTGTAATTTTTACAATTTATACTATTATATTACTTTTAATTATTACGATTCCATAATAAAAAAATAATTTTGGAATTCAAAGGAATTTATAAATGTACTCTACTCTACTGTATTTTGTTTTAGAAAGGAATTATGTACTGATTCTTCGTACAAAAGTAATACTTATATGCGTGCGTGGGCAGCACCAGCGTAATTTTGGTCAATCAAGCCACCCCTCCCCCCGAAAGACTTGACGTCCGGCTGCGTCCCCCATTGTGAATATAAAAAAACCAGGAAGGAGTGTGGTTCAAAATTTTTAAAAGTGGTTCAAATTTAGTTTGAAATTGCTTCGAAATTATAAGCATATCAAAACTCGAATATCTTTCGGGGGGGGGGGGAGGAGGCGGCCGTGTGGCTTGACTGACCTCGTAATTAAGTGGTCAAATTTAAACGTGTCCATTATATCCTGGTGTCCAGAGTAACCTCAATCTCCCCTAGTAGGCCTGTGTATTCTTTGTACTGTTAAGGAACCCATGCATGTAAATAAGTATATAATTTTCTGGGAAAATTTGGGGGTTTTGTGCGGCGGTGGGGGTTTCGGGTAAAGAAAAGAAGTCTATCTTCGATAATAGATAAATTTTGGACCGCTTAAAATTTTGACAATTTAGAAAGCCGTTATGGTAGTGTTTGACAACCGCTACCACTACCACCAACGATTTTACAAGAGGTTTTGGAACACATTAGAAACTGTCACTTGTCAAAATTAGAGATGAGAATTCGAGAAATTAGAGATGACAAAAGAAGTGTTATATCCTTAGTTTTTTGCACCTGAAGACGACCAGAGATTGTACTGTACACAGAGTTAATTTCAAGTGTTTTATATGTTGGATCCTGGTAATATTTTATAATTTAAAAAATTATTTGCTCCAAAATTCTCTAAAATTAACCAAAAAAATAACCACAACTACAACGAAATGGATTCGTAGCTTACCGCAGTGGTAGTGGTTATTTGTTACAACGGCGTGACGTTTAGCTATTGCGCAGACGCAGACCACAACCACTAGTAAATGTCAAATAAACGTGACAAAATGTCCCTATTGTCTGCACCTTCAAACCGGCAAGAAGGATTAAAAGCGCTCTAAAGTTTGTAAAATATTCTCTCAAATGTATTTATCTTTCATAGATTATATTGGAAGTCGAAACAAAGGTAACCTCAATTTTAAACAATTCAAAAGTTGAAGTAGAGACAAACAAAATAGCGTATACGTATCCGCATCTAGTGAGAACCAAGCACATTAATTGGTCAGAAACTTGTACCACGTTCGAAAAGAACGCGATAGGTGTTGAAATGCGTTAGGTATCACGTATCGTTACGACACACGTATCGTATCTCAGCACCTATTGCGTTCAGAAACACCTTAAATTAGCATATATCTGCTGTTTTCGAACGTGGTACAAGTTTCTGACCAATCAATTTGCTTGGCTAGATGCGGATACGTACACCGTGATGAGTTACAAATAGCTTTATGTCTCTTATAACATCATCACACAGTTAGCATAAGAAAGAAAAAAAATTAAACTATATATTTTTTATTATATATAAAAATAATAATCTTTGATATAGCTATTTTTTGGGGGCAATCTTAATTTTTTTTTGCGATCTCCTGTTTTTCATACCAAATTTTAAATCCTTAGAAAATTCGCTCTTTAAAGATACCTCATGTAATAAGTTTCGCTTATCTAGTTCTCGAAATATCTGCAAAGTCCTTAAATTTCAATTTTTGAAAGCGATTATCTCACAAACTAAATAAGATACCCTATAAGGGGCGTCATTTTAAAAAGTTTTTTTGAGAGTATCTACAAATAGTCAAATTTTCGAAATTAAGTGATCAACACTTCTTAATAAAGGACGTCAAAATTACGAAAAATGTATATATATTGTATAAGTAAATGTGTAATCGCCTCAAGGCTACCATTTCTGAATTATCCTTAAAAAATCATTTAAAATTACACCCAACATCCTAGGATACCTTGTTTAGTTTGTGAGATAATCGCTTTTAAAAATTGAAATTTTAAGATTTTGATTGCAAGTATCTCAAAACCTAGATATTCGAACGCTATGCCCTTAAAAATTCCACCTCAAGAAATAGCTGCTCTATCTTAAAAATATATAGTTCAAAAAGTATTGAATATATAGCTTAGGCGAACTGCAACACATAATAAATCTCTAGAAAAACCATTTCTGTACAATAAATATTTTTAAAAAATTCTTGGTGTTGGCTTCTAACCAAACGAAATAGATAACAAAAATCAAGTTTTTAGAATTTTTTTCTGTCTCACATCTGTTTTTTCCAGCATTACGCAAAAACTACTGGACCGATTTTGATAATACATTCATTGGTGCATTCTTAGGGAGTTTATATGCTTTATTTATATTTATAAGAAAATCCGCTAAAATCGCAGGAGATCTGCGGAGTCTTCAGCTAGTATTTAATAATAAAAAAAGTGGTGGCAGAAAGCACGGATAGTCCACCATACAATCAATTATTTTATGTTGAAAGGAAATGAAAATATCTCGAAAAATGTAGCTTTGAAAGATTAGAACTCTATAACAAGTTTTTTTACGAAAACCAAAATCTAAAAACCACATTTCAATAGCTGCTTTACTTCTAAATTTATGATTTCTTTTTTATATATTTTAACGTTTTTTCAAATAAGTCGAAAACTAAAGCTCCCACAAATTTGTAGTCCATATTCATGAAAACTTAAATCTGAAAACCGTATATCGCTACTTGCTTTCGTTCCAAAGTTACAATTTTTTAAAATATTTTATCCCCCTTTTCCCCCCTTCAACCCTCCACCACCCTACCCAAAAGTTAATAAGTTTATGGTCAGCTGATAAAGGATTTTTGTACCAAATTTCGTTAAAATCGATTAAACCGTTCTTGGTGTTATCGTGTATACAGACAGACAACAGACCGACAGACAACTTTTTTTTTTCGTCGATTAAGGTGTTATAAAACCATTTTTGATAAAATTAAGAAAAGTCAAAATTTCACGATTTTATTAGTCCCCATACCATATTGGTATGGTGGACTAAAAATAATAGTTTTTAAGTCAAAAGATCAACTCATTCCTAAGCTGGCCCAAACAAATTCCAAGCCCACATAATTTTAAGGTAAAAATTTGTCAATCTTGGACCCGAAATAGTCAAACACAAAAGGGTGTCTAGACCATAACTAGTCAAACTGGTCTATGTAAAGAATGCATATTTTTATAATAAATCATAGGGCCATAAGATAAAACATGTAAGTGTAGTCAGTGATGTCTGGCCGGGGACCTGATTCTTGAATTTGGAGAGATTTGGATTAGAAATGTTTATAAAATCCACAGTTGATTCCAAATTAACTCGGACCAGTTTTTTGACATTGCCAGTTCCATTTGGTTGCTGCCCAAGTAACACAGTTTAGACACTTTCGATTTTACAGCTAACCCATAGCTGTACACATGTTGTGGTTACTACGTGTTTGCTATAAAGTAGCTCCTTTAATTTAAGCTGTATTTTTAATGCAATGCAACTTATTTTTATCCCGAAATTGCTAATGCAATTTTATATACGAGCATGCTATTACAGTTTCTTTTATGTTAAAAAACAGCAAATACAAATAATACTTAGGGAAAAGTAAAGAGACTATTTAAACCAATAATTGTTATACTTAGTCCAACAAAAAAATTCATACCCCAACTATTAAAAATAATTACTTAAATTAAAGAAATAGTATCCTTTATTACCGCCAGATTGCCTGCCCTACTTAATCCAACACGCAATTTTTAACCAAACTAAAGATCAGAATTCCTTGAATCAAGAAAATCTATCTTTGATTCAAGCAGATTGTACCTAAACTATAACCAAACCTAAATTATGATATTCAACCTAAATTAAATTAACCACTAATATAATAATACCTTGAACTCGCACAAGCTTTACATATCTAATAGAAAATTTTTCGCTAAACAGCTGAGTTACTCGGACAAAATAAAAGACCTAGTAAGAAGCGAGTTCGAAAGGCTCTTCGGAAATTAATTTTAAATTAGAAATTCTAGAGTTCAAATCAACCCCAATTAAAATCGGGATATCCGTAAATTTATTTTTTCTCTCTAAGGAGTCACACTGGAAGAAACGAAAGTTCCTTGAAGCTGCCTTTATTGGGTAGAATCAGGTTATTTTCAGTAAACCAAGTGTTGAAATCCCAAATATTTGGAGGCCCCTCTTTGGGCGGAGCCAACTTCTTAAACTTCAAGATTGAGTGATTTATCACAGTATATAAGTACGTAGCATTAGGAATTGATTGTAGTTTGCACCTGAACACGATCAGAGATTGTACTGATCGAAACGTCGTGTATAAATAAAATATAGACAATGGAAGTCCGAATCGCAGAGTTAATTTCTGCTAACTCTCTTATAGGTTATTTAAATGACTTTGTTGGTTAGACAAGTGAGTAGAACCTAAAAAACTTTATAAAAACGACAGGCATATAGGTAATTTTTACCGGGGTAGAGCATAACCATCTGGGACGCCATATCAAAAAAAAAATGGTAGGGAGGTTTAAAATGAAGTGTTTTTTATGGCTAAGATGTCAATTTTATATCCGGCGCTTAAAGTTTTTGCGTAGTGGTAAATTGGAAAAAAGTCACAAAAATCTGGTTTTTCACTTGTACATGTTATTTTCAAAGTCAATCAAGGTTATGCATCAACTAAACTTTTTTTTCATAGTAAGCGGCTATAAGTCAACAAGAATTAATCTCCACCTTGTCGTTTTTGCTTTTTTACGAAACTCGATAAAATAAAATGTGGTTATAGGTCGCCATTTTGATATATAGCCGCCATATTCAAACGCGTCTTAGCAAAACCAAATTTTTTTAACAATATTGTTGGACTTGACCTTCTTATCTTTCTTCCCAAATTTGGTCCTCTTCGCTTTAATAGTTGATGAATAGCGCCCTTCAGTATGTTATTTTTGCAATATGTTAATATTACTGTGGTATTTTTAAAGGTCATGAAGCTTCAAACTACATTAAATTCTAAAGATCGAATTTGGCATACATGCCTAATAGTTTAAGGTAGATTTGAAGTTGGACT
Source organism: Oxystoma pomonae (assembly GCA_963921995.1). Taxonomy (NCBI): domain Eukaryota; kingdom Metazoa; phylum Arthropoda; class Insecta; order Coleoptera; family Brentidae; genus Oxystoma; species Oxystoma pomonae. The sequence continues at coordinate 98,843,472 of OY998167.1, forward strand.
AACAAAACCTCGAATTATTAAGATTTTTTGAAGAGAAAATGGCAAAAATTTTGTTTTTTGCGATTTTCAAAGTTATTATGTCATTATGTCCCCACGGACTTACACATGCCCCTTCACTATCTAGAAAAAGAAAACTGCCTTATTGAGAGGTGCTCATCAGACCGGTCTGACGAGCTCAGCTCGTAGTAGAGGGAGCTGTAAATTGTAATTGTAAATTGTAACCACTCATAACAAACCTAACCTAACCTAGAGTTCTCTAGTATTAGTTTTCGAATTTTGACTATCATTTTTGTGAAATGTGGATACAAATAAGTCGTATTTTGCTTGCTTGACAAACTAGACAAAAATTGCAAGAAGTACCTAGATTCAAGTTTTATATCTAAAATGATACCAAAATCTTTGAAAAATTTCTGTATTTGCAAGCGAAATTTTGCATGAGTAAAACAAGGAAAACTGCCAGCAAAGATTTAATATTCTAAATAGCAATTTGTAAATGGTTTGCACTATTTTTAATTTTGGATAAATAAACCTTTGTTTAAAAAGTCCCCACCCACGCTTTTATTTTCTTTACTACAATGTATCTGTAGATATTTCTCAACGCCAATGAAACTAAACCATAAAATGTTTTATCTCCAAGAATTTTAGGGCAGCCCCGTTAATGAACGAGATATATTTTGAAGCATTGAAGCTATAATAGTTATATGGCCTTTTTCGACCATTCGAGAATTTAAGGGGGGTTTTCAGCGCAACTTTTATAGCTTTCTATTGCAGATTACTGGTTAAGGGATCATAAAAAAGGAAACTGAACAAGAATGGTGGTTGCTCGTCAAATACTTGGCAACTAGAGGCAAGATATCGTTGAACACGTTAACAAAAGTTGCGTTTTTTTCGCAACGTTGTCTTGACGTTGCACAACGCGAATGATGGTTTGTTGGAATTAAGATGTGTTCACACGCGAGTAGAAAACGTATTTTTAAACAGTTTTCAAGTTTATTCTTAAAATCATTTGTGAGACTTTGATAGAAATAATACTTTTATTTATTTTAATAATGTTCGAGTGTTTAAATGGGGTAAATATGGTAAAATTTATCAGAATTCATTAACTTTGATGTATATCAGCCTTTATTATTATGGATGTCGATTTCAAAAAGGGGTATGTCCGAGAATTACGGAAAATCATCGTTGTTTTCATTCTGTCTCATTTTTGTCATGTCATTAAAATTTTAAATTTGCGGACCTACTCTAGCGTTGATTATTTCCACCAGCTCGTAAAGACGTTGGCGTTGCGGTACCTGGTAAATTTTTGGTTAGAATTTTTTTTTTATTTTGCAAGAGCCAAGATAGTTCAAAACTCGTCGTCTTCTTGTTCTTTAGAAGGTTTTTATTCTGACGGGACAATCAATTTTTATTAAAGGTGTAAAAATCGCCGACGTTTAAAATGAGGAAAAAGGAACAAATCACAAAGGAAAAGAAGCAGTAAAATTTTAACTTACAAATGGGCTTTGTGTGTTGATTTTGGTTTTATTTAAATAAATCAATTAATTTTGTGTTTTTTAATAAAGTTGACTTATATATCTACGAACAAAAATATTAGACTTAATCCTAACTAAGGAGAACTTGTCCTAACTAATTCCCTATGACAAAGCTAGCTATACATAATAAACAACAAGACAAACAAAGATATAAATCTGAATCCAACAATACAAAAACATGCACTACAAGTTGCATATCCACTCGCCTTTTGCGGTTTCGAGGGCGCAACAACAAAAGCAAAAAATCATAACCACATAAAAAAAAAGAACATCGATCATTGTGTTTTTAGATAAAAATTCGAACCTATTAACTTGCTGAAACTGAAAACCAAAAAAAAATACGTTTTTTTTTATTAATCTTAGAGTCGTTTAGGACATTTTTAGAGATGTGAGGAGGTTGGCTGTAGCATCATTTTATAGGTACTTTAAAAAAAAAATAAGTTTGTGATTTGGTAGCCATAGCAGATAAAATACGTTTTTTTCAGTCTTAACTTCTTGGGGTAGTTTTTGGCATATCTTGTAATGCCGATAGATAAATTGTGGTACAATTTTATAGATATTTTTAAGGAAAATCAGTGTACCAAAAATTGTTTTGCGGCAGTTCCTGGTTTGAGTGGTATAGACATAGCAGGTAAAAGACGTTTTTTTTATTAGTCTTAACTTCTTGAGGTAGTTTTTGGCATTTTTAACCATGTCAGGAGGTGTGGTACTATTCTATAAGTATTTTCAAGGAGGCACCAAAAATTGTTTTTCGACAGTCCCTGGTTTAAGAGCTATAGACATAATAAAAAATACGTTTTTTTATTAGTCTTCAATTCTTGGGCATTTTTAGGGATGCAAGAAGGTTATATGTGGCACCATTTTATAGGTATTTTTAAGGAGAAAAAGTATACTACAAATTATTGTTAGGCAGTTCCTGGTTTGGGAGCTATAGACATAGCAGATAAGATACGTATTATGTATTAGTCTTAACTTTTTGGGGTAGTTTTTGGCATATCTTGTAATGCCAATAGATAAATTGTGGTACAATTTTATAAATGTTTTTAAGGAGAATCAGTGTACCAAAAATTGTTTTGCGGCAGTTCCTGGTTTGAGTGGTATAGACATAGCAGGTAAAAGACGTTTTTTTTATTAGTCTTAACTTCTTGGGGTAGTTTTTGGCATTTTTAACCATGTCAGGAGGTGTGGTACTATTCTATAAGTATTTTCAAGGAGGCACCAAAAATTGTTTTTCGACAGTCCCTGGTTTAAGAGCTATAGACATAATAAAAAATACGTTTTTTTATTAGTCTTCAATTCTTGGGCATTTTTAGGGATGCAAGAAGGTTATATGTGGCACCATTTTATAGGTATTTTTAAGGAGAAAAAGTATACTACAAATTATTGTTAGGCAGTTCCTGGTTTGGGAGCTATAGACATAGCAGATAAGATACGTATTATGTATTAGTCTTAACTTTTTGGGGTAGTTTTTGGCATATCTTGTAATGCCAATAGATAAATTGTGGTACAATTTTATAAATGTTTTTAAGGAGAATCAGTGTACCAAAAATTGTTTTGCGGCAGTTCCTGGTTTGAGTGGTATAGACATAGCAGGTAAAAGACGTTTTTTTTATTAGTCTTAACTTCTTGAGGTAGTTTTTGGCATTTTTAACCATGTCAGGAGGTGTGGTACTATTCTATAAGTATTTTCAAGGAGGCACCAAAAATTGTTTTTCGACAGTCCCTGGTTTAAGAGCTATAGACATAATAAAAAATACGTTTTTTTATTAGTCTTCAATTCTTGGGCATTTTTAGGGATGCAAGAAGGTTATATGTGGCACCATTTTATAGGTATTTTTAAGGAGAAAAAGTATACTACAAATTATTGTTAGGCAGTTCCTGGTTTGGGAGCTATAGACATAGCAGATAAGATACGTATTATGTATTAGTCTTAACTTTTTGGGGTAGTTTTTGGCATATCTTGTAATGCCAATAGATAAATTGTGGTACAATTTTATAAATGTTTTTAAGGAGAATCAGTGTACCAAAAATTGTTTTGCGGCAGTTCCTGGTTTGAGTGGTATAGACATAGCAGGTAAAAGACGTTTTTTTTATTAGTCTTAACTTCTTGGGGTAGTTTTTGGCATTTTTAACCATGTCAGGAGGTGTGGTACTATTCTATAAGTATTTTCAAGGAGGCACCAAAAATTGTTTTTCGGCAGTCCCTGGTTTAAGAGCTATAGACATAATAAAAAATACGTTTTTTTATTAGTCTTCAATTCTTGGGCATTTTTAGGGATGCAAGAAGGTTATATGTGGCACCATTTTATAGGTATTTTTAAGGAGAAAAAGTATACTACAAATTATTGTTAGGCAGTTCCTGGTTTGAGAGCTATAGACATAGCAGATAAGATACGTATTATGTATTAGTCTTAACTTCTTGGGGTAGTTTTTGGCATATCTTGTAATGCCAATAGATAAATTGTGGTACAATTTTATAAATGTTTTTAAGGAGAATCAGTGTACCAAAAATTGTTTTGCGGCAGTTCCTGGTTTGAGTGGTATAGACATAGCAGGTAAAAGACGTTTTTTTTATTAGTCTTAACTTCTTGGGGTAGTTTTTGGCATTTTTAACCATGTCAGGAGGTGTGGTACTATTCTATAAGTATTTTCAAGGAGGCACCAAAAATTGTTTTTCGGCAGTCCCTGGTTTAAGAGCTATAGACATAATAAAAAATACGTTTTTTTATTAGTCTTCAATTCTTGGGCATTTTTAGGGATGCAAGAAGGTTCTATGTGGCACCATTTTATAGGTATTTTTAAGGAGAAAAAGTATACTACAAATTATTGTTAGGCAGTTCCTGGTTTGGGAGCTATAGACATAGCAGATAAGATACGTATTATGTATTAGTCTTAACTTTTTGGGGTAGTTTTTGGCATATCTTGTAATGCCAATAGATAAATTGTGGTACAATTTTATAAATGTTTTTAAGGAGAATCAGTGTACCAAAAATTGTTTTGCGGCAGTTCCTGGTTTGAGTGGTATAGACATAGCAGGTAAAAGACGTTTTTTTTATTAGTCTTAACTTCTTGAGGTAGTTTTTGGCATTTTTAACCATGTCAGGAGGTGTGCTACTATTCTATAAGTATTTTCAAGGAGGCACCAAAAATTGTTTTTCGACAGTCCCTGGTTTAAGAGCTATAGACATAATAAAAAATACGTTTTTTTATTAGTCTTAAATTCTTGGGCATTTTTAGGGATGCAAGAAGGTTATATGTGGCACCATTTTATAGGTATTTTTAAGGAGAAAAAGTATACTACAAATTATTGTTAGGCAGTTCCTGGTTTGGGAGCTATAGACATAGCAGATAAGATACGTATTATGTATTAGTCTTAACTTCTTGGAGTAGTTTTTGGCATATCTTGTAATGCCGATAGATAAATTGTGGTACAATTTTATAAATATTTTTAAGGAGAATCAGTGTAGCAAAAATTGTTTTGCGGCAGTTCCTGGTTTGAGTGGTACAGACATAGCAGGTAAAAGACGTTTTTTTATTAGTCTTAACTTCTTGGGGTAGTTTTTGGCATTTTTAACCATGTCAGGAGGTGTGGTACTATTCTATAAGTATTTTCAAGGAGGCACCAAAAATTGTTTTTCGACAGTCCCTGGTTTAAGAGCTATAGACATAATAAAAAATACGTTTTTTTATTAGTCTTAAATTCTTGGGCATTTTTAGGGATGCAAGAAGGTTATATGTGGCACCATTTTATAGGTATTTTTAAGGAGAAAAAGTATACTACAAATTATTGTTAGGCAGTTCCTGGTTTGGGAGCTATAGACATAGCAGATAAGATACGTATTATGTATTAGTCTTAACTTCTTGGGGTAGTTTTTGGCATATCTTGTAATGCCGATAGATAAATTGTGGTACAATTTTATAAATATTTTTGGAGAATCAGTGTACCAAAAATTGTTTTGCGGCAGTTCCTGGTTTGAGTGGTATAGACATAGAAGGTAAAAGACGTTTTTTTATTAGTCTTAACTTCTTGGGGTAGTTTTTCGCATTTTTAACCATGTCAGGAGGTGTGGTACTATTCTATAAGTATTTTCAAGGAGGCACCAAAAATTATTTTTCGACAGTCCCTGGTTTAAGAGCTATAGACATAATAAAAAATACGTTTTTTTATTAGTCTTAAATTCTTGGGCATTTTTAGGGATGCAAGAAGGTTATATGTGGCACCATTTTATAGGTATTTTTAAGGAGAAAAAGTATACTACAAATTATTGTTAGGCAGTTCCTGGTTTGGGAGCTATAGACATAGCAGATAAGATACGTATTATGTATTAGTCTTAACTTCTTGGAGTAGTTTTTGGCATATCTTGTAATGCCGATAGATAAATTGTGGTACAATTTTATAAATATTTTTGGAGAATCAGTGTACCAAAAATTGTTTTGCGGCAGTTCCTGGTTTGAGTGGTATAGACATAGCAGGTAAAAGACGTTTTTTTATTAGTCTTAACTTCTTGGGGTAGTTTTTCGCATTTTTAACCATGTCAGGAGGTGTGGTACTATTCTATAAGTATTTTCAAGGAGGCACCAAAAATTATTTTTCGACAGTCCCTGGTTTAAGAGCTATAGACATAATAAAAAATACGTTTTTTTATTAGTCTTAAATTCTTGGGCATTTTTAGGGATGCAAGAAGGTTATATGTGGCACCATTTTATAGGTATTTTTAAGGAGAAAAAGTATACTACAAATTATTGTTAGGCAGTTCCTGGTTTGGGAGCTATAGACATAGCAGATAAGATACGTATTATGTATTAGTCTTAACTTCTTGGAGTAGTTTTTGGCATATCTTGTAATGCCGATAGATAAATTGTGGTACAATTTTATAAATATTTTTGGAGAATCAGTGTACCAAAAATTGTTTTGCGGCAGTTCCTGGTTTGAGTGGTATAGACATAGCAGGTAAAAGACGTTTTTTTATTAGTCTTAACTTCTTGGGGTAGTTTTTCGCATTTTTAACCATGTCAGGAGGTGTGGTACTATTCTATAAGTATTTTCAAGGAGGCACCAAAAATTATTTTTCGACAGTCCCTGGTTTAAGAGCTATAGACATAATAAAAAATACGTTTTTTTATTAGTCTTAAATTCTTGGGCATTTTTAGGGATGCAAGAAGGTTATATGTGGCACCATTTTATAGGTATTTTTAAGGAGAAAAAGTATACTACAAATTATTGTTAGGCAGTTCCTGGTTTGGGAGCTATAGACATAGCAGATAAGATACGTATTATGTATTAGTCTTAACTTCTTGGAGTAGTTTTTGGCATATCTTGTAATGCCGATAGATAAATTGTGGTACAATTTTATAAATATTTTTGGAGAATCAGTGTACCAAAAATTGTTTTGCGGCAGTTCCTGGTTTGAGTGGTATAGACATAGCAGGTAAAAGACGTTTTTTTATTAGTCTTAACTTCTTGGGGTAGTTTTTCGCATTTTTAACCATGTCAGGAGGTGTGGTACTATTCTATAAGTATTTTCAAGGAGGCACCAAAAATTATTTTTCGACAGTCCCTGGTTTAAGAGCTATAGACATAATAAAAAATACGTTTTTTTATTAGTCTTAAATTCTTGGGCATTTTTAGGGATGCAAGAAGGTTATATGTGGCACCATTTTATAGGTATTTTTAAGGAGAAAAAGTATACTACAAATTGGTGTTAGGCAGTTCCTGGTTTGGGAGCTATAGACATAGCAGATAAGATACGTATTATGTATTAGTCTTAACTTCTTGGGGTAGTTTTTGGCATATCTTGTAATGCCGATAGATAAATTGTGGTACAATTTTATAAATATTTTTAAGGAGAATCAGTGTAGCAAAAATTGTTTTGCGGCAGTTCCTGGTTTGAGTGGTACAGACATAGCAGGTAAAAGACGTTTTTTTATTAGTCTTAACTTCTTGGGGTAGTTTTTGGCATTTTTAACCATGTCAGGAGGTGTGGTACTATTCTATAAGTATTTTCAAGGAGGCACCAAAAATTGTTTTTCGACAGTCCCTGGTTTAAGAGCTATAGACATAATAAAAAATACGTTTTTTTATTAGTCTTAAATTCTTGGGCATTTTTAGGGATGCAAGAAGGTTATATGTGGCACCATTTTATAGGTATTTTTAAGGAGAAAAAGTATACTACAAATTGGTGTTAGGCAGTTCCTGGTTTGGGAGCTATAGACATAGCAGATAAGATACGTATTATGTATTAGTCTTAACTTCTTGGGGTAGTTTTTGGCATATCTTGTAATGCCAATAGATAAATTGTGGTACAATTTTATAAATATTTTTAAGGGGAATCAGTGTACCAAAAATTGTTTTGCGGCAGTTCCTGGTTTGAGTGGTACAGACATAGCAGGTAAAAGACGTTTTTTTATTAGTCTTAACTTCTTGGGGTAGTTTTTGGCATTTTTAACCATGTCAGGAGGTGTGGTACTATTCTATAAGTATTTTCAAGGAGGCACCAAAAATTGTTTTTCGACAGTCCCTGGTTTAAGAGCTATAGACATAATAAAAAATACGTTTTTTTTATTAGTCTTAAATTCTTGGGCATTTTTAGGGATGCAAGAAGGTTATATGTGGCACCATTTTATAGGTATTTTTAAGGAGAAAAAGTATACTACAAATTATTGTTAGGCAGTTCCTGGTTTGGGAGCTATAGACATAGCAGATAAGATACGTATTATGTATTAGTCTTAACTTCTTGGAGTAGTTTTTGGCATATCTTGTAATGCCGATAGATAAATTGTGGTACAATTTTATAAATATTTTTGGAGAATCAGTGTACCAAAAATTGTTTTGCGGCAGTTCCTGGTTTGAGTGGTATAGACATAGCAGGTAAAAGACGTTTTTTTATTAGTCTTAACTTCTTGGGGTAGTTTTTCGCATTTTTAACCATGTCAGGAGGTGTGGTACTATTCTATAAGTATTTTCAAGGAGGCACCAAAAATTATTTTTCGACAGTCCCTGGTTTAAGAGCTATAGACATAATAAAAAATACGTTTTTTTATTAGTCTTAAATTCTTGGGCATTTTTAGGGATGCAAGAAGGTTATATGTGGCACCATTTTATAGGTATTTTTAAGGAGAAAAAGTATACTACAAATTATTGTTAGGCAGTTCCTGGTTTGGGAGCTATAGACATAGCAGATAAGATACGTATTATGTATTAGTCTTAACTTCTTGGAGTAGTTTTTGGCATATCTTGTAATGCCGATAGATAAATTGTGGTACAATTTTATAAATATTTTTGGAGAATCAGTGTACCAAAAATTGTTTTGCGGCAGTTCCTGGTTTGAGTGGTACAGACATAGCAGGTAAAAGACGTTTTTTTATTAGTCTTAACTTCTTGGGGTAGTTTTTGGCATTTTTAACCATGTCAGGAGGTGTGGTACTATTCTATAAGTATTTTCAAGGAGGCACCAAAAATTGTTTTTCGACAGTCCCTGGTTTAAGAGCTATAGACATAATAAAAAATACGTTTTTTTTATTAGTCTTAAATTCTTGGGCATTTTTAGGGATGCAAGAAGGTTATATGTGGCACCATTTTATAGGTATTTTTAAGGAGAAAAAGTATACTACAAATTGGTGTTAGGCAGTTCCTGGTTTGGGAGCTATAGACATAGCAGATAAGATACGTATTATGTATTAGTCTTAACTTCTTGGAGTAGTTTTTGGCATATCTTGTAATGCCGATAAATAAATTGTGGTACAATTTTATAAATATTTTTGGAGAATCAGTGTACCAAAAATTGTTTTGCGGCAGTTCCTGGTTTGAGTGGTACAGACATAGCAGGTAAAAGACGTTTTTTTATTAGTCTTAACTTCTTGGGGTAGTTTTTGGCATTTTTAACCATGTCAGGAGGTGTGGTACTATTCTATAAGTATTTTCAAGGAGGCACCAAAAATTGTTTTTCGACAGTCCCTGGTTTAAGAGCTATAGACATAATAAAAAATACGTTTTTTTATTAGTCTTAAATTCTTGGGCATTTTTAGGGATGCAAGAAGGTTATATGTGGCACCATTTTATAGGTATTTTTAAGGAGAAAAAGTATACTACAAATTATTGTTAGGCAGTTCCTGGTTTGGGAGCTATAGACATAGCAGATAAGATACGTATTATGTATTAGTCTTAACTTCTTGGAGTAGTTTTTGGCATATCTTGTAATGCCGATAGATAAATTGTGGTACAATTTTATAAATATTTTTGGAGAATCAGTGTACTATAGACATAATAAAAAATACGTTTTTTTATTAGTCTTAAATTCTTGGGCATTTTTAGGGATGCAAGAAGGTTATATGTGGCACCATTTTATAGGTATTTTTAAGGAGAAAAAGTATACTACAAATTGGTGTTAGGCAGTTCCTGGTTTGGGAGCTATAGACATAGCAGATAAGATACGTATTATGTATTAGTCTTAACTTCTTGGGGTAGTTTTTGGCATATCTTGTAATGCCAATAGATAAATTGTGGTACAATTTTATAAATATTTTTAAGGGGAATCAGTGTACCAAAAATTGTTTTGCGGCAGTTCCTGGTTTGAGTGGTACAGACATAGCAGGTAAAAGACGTTTTTTTATTAGTCTTAACTTCTTGGGGTAGTTTTTGGCATTTTTAACCATGTCAGGAGGTGTGGTACTATTCTATAAGTATTTTCAAGGAGGCACCAAAAATTGTTTTTCGACAGTCCCTGGTTTAAGAGCTATAGACATAATAAAAAATACGTTTTTTTTATTAGTCTTAAATTCTTGGGCATTTTTAGGGATGCAAGAAGGTTATATGTGGCACCATTTTATAGGTATTTTTAAGGAGAAAAAGTATACTACAAATTATTGTTAGGCAGTTCCTGGTTTGGGAGCTATAGACATAGCAGATAAGATACGTATTATGTATTAGTCTTAACTTCTTGGAGTAGTTTTTGGCATATCTTGTAATGCCGATAGATAAATTGTGGTACAATTTTATAAATATTTTTGGAGAATCAGTGTACCAAAAATTGTTTTGCGGCAGTTCCTGGTTTGAGTGGTATAGACATAGCAGGTAAAAGACGTTTTTTTATTAGTCTTAACTTCTTGGGGTAGTTTTTCGCATTTTTAACCATGTCAGGAGGTGTGGTACTATTCTATAAGTATTTTCAAGGAGGCACCAAAAATTATTTTTCGACAGTCCCTGGTTTAAGAGCTATAGACATAATAAAAAATACGTTTTTTTATTAGTCTTAAATTCTTGGGCATTTTTAGGGATGCAAGAAGGTTATATGTGGCACCATTTTATAGGTATTTTTAAGGAGAAAAAGTATACTACAAATTATTGTTAGGCAGTTCCTGGTTTGGGAGCTATAGACATAGCAGATAAGATACGTATTATGTATTAGTCTTAACTTCTTGGAGTAGTTTTTGGCATATCTTGTAATGCCGATAGATAAATTGTGGTACAATTTTATAAATATTTTTGGAGAATCAGTGTACCAAAAATTGTTTTGCGGCAGTTCCTGGTTTGAGTGGTACAGACATAGCAGGTAAAAGACGTTTTTTTATTAGTCTTAACTTCTTGGGGTAGTTTTTGGCATTTTTAACCATGTCAGGAGGTGTGGTACTATTCTATAAGTATTTTCAAGGAGGCACCAAAAATTGTTTTTCGACAGTCCCTGGTTTAAGAGCTATAGACATAATAAAAAATACGTTTTTTTTATTAGTCTTAAATTCTTGGGCATTTTTAGGGATGCAAGAAGGTTATATGTGGCACCATTTTATAGGTATTTTTAAGGAGAAAAAGTATACTACAAATTGGTGTTAGGCAGTTCCTGGTTTGGGAGCTATAGACATAGCAGATAAGATACGTATTATGTATTAGTCTTAACTTCTTGGAGTAGTTTTTGGCATATCTTGTAATGCCGATAAATAAATTGTGGTACAATTTTATAAATATTTTTGGAGAATCAGTGTACCAAAAATTGTTTTGCGGCAGTTCCTGGTTTGAGTGGTACAGACATAGCAGGTAAAAGACGTTTTTTTATTAGTCTTAACTTCTTGGGGTAGTTTTTGGCATTTTTAACCATGTCAGGAGGTGTGGTACTATTCTATAAGTATTTTCAAGGAGGCACCAAAAATTGTTTTTCGACAGTCCCTGGTTTAAGAGCTATAGACATAATAAAAAATACGTTTTTTTATTAGTCTTAAATTCTTGGGCATTTTTAGGGATGCAAGAAGGTTATATGTGGCACCATTTTATAGGTATTTTTAAGGAGAAAAAGTATACTACAAATTATTGTTAGGCAGTTCCTGGTTTGGGAGCTATAGACATAGCAGATAAGATACGTATTATGTATTAGTCTTAACTTCTTGGAGTAGTTTTTGGCATATCTTGTAATGCCGATAGATAAATTGTGGTACAATTTTATAAATATTTTTGGAGAATCAGTGTACCAAAAATTGTTTTGCGGCAGTTCCTGGTTTGAGTGGTATAGACATAGCAGGTAAAAGACGTTTTTTATTAGTCTTAACTTCTTGGGGTAGTTTTTGGCATTTTTAACCATGTCACGAGGTGTGGTACTAATCTATAAGTATTTTCAAGGAGGCACCAAAAATTGTTTTTCGACAGTCCCTGGTTTAAGAGCTATAGACATAATAAAAAATACGTTTTTTTATTAGTCTTAAATTCTTGGGCATTTTTAGGGATGCAAGAAGGTTATATGTGGCACCATTTTATAGGTATTTTTAAGGAGAAAAAGTGTACTACAAAATTTTGGGAACTATAGACATAACAGATAAGATACGTATTATGTATTAGTTTTAAATTTTTGGGGTAGTTTTTGGCATATCTAGGGATGTGAGGAGGTTGTGTGTGATACAATATTATTTTATTATTTTTAAGGAGAATAAGTCTGCCAAAACTTGTTTTGCGGCAGTCCCTGGTTTGGGACCCACGGACATAGCAGTTAAGTATACTAAAAGCTTTCTTTTTGGATGTTTTTTTTTACATATTTTTATGTTTATCTTTGTTTTATTAAAAAAAATATATTTTTGATATGGTTGAGCAATGTATAAACGATCATTCAACTCGGCAATTTGCTATCTCAATCTGCCATCTTCACACCGGTGAAAGAAACTATGGCCTTAACAAGAAAGAGTCTTCAAATCGCACCCTGTTTGTATCCTCATGGAACTCTGGTGTATATGTAAAGTTTGTTTTTTGCTATCTACGCCAGTACCCAGGGTGCTTATTCTTGATAGTAAGAGAAGGGACCTTACTAGGGAGTGACGAGAAAGGTAACAAAATTAAAATTTTTCCCCACCCTTTTTCAGTAAGTATAAGTATCTAAAACTTAACTTCAATTGTTTAAATATAGGAGTTTTTTCGCTAATATACACTTTTTTGGTTTAAGTTCGCAATTGCTAAGGGTACAGTACATTAGCTCAAACAAGGGTAAGCGATTTTGCTAATTGTAATGGTTTTTTTTTTAATATTAAAGAAAAGTGACATATTCTTTTAAATCAAGTTAACTAAATTCGCATATTTAAAAAAGAAACAAATTTTTAACAAAATTAAACAATCCTTTGTCTAAAATATAATAAAAAAACACTTAAATAAAAGAATAAGTAACTTTACTCTTTGCTTCAACTTTATTGTATAGGACAATGGGTCTATCTCTTCTTCTTTTGGTTTTTTTAGAACCTCCTGATGATGGTAGGCTTTGTTGGTTGGTTGTTAGGAGTGGTTTTGGAAAGCTTTTTCAAAAAAAAAAACAAAAATCCAGGATTTTTCAGAAAGGTAAACAACTACATGACAAATACCGAATTATTTCTGTCACACAACAACAATAGGCGAAAAAACAAAAGATCAAAAGATCTTGGGTGGAAATAATGAAAATTCAAACTTGGATGAGCATCCCACAAGGAACACACAAAGGACCGAAGCGAAAAGATAAATGATTAAACGATGTTTCGCCCTGGGTAACCAGCGTAGGCTCATCAGTGGTTTGTTTCACTGGTCACCCTCCACCATACATCATTAAACACCATCATACACTTTGATTCCCAACTTTGAATAGCTCACAAATTGGCATCGTTCCGCACTGGTACTTGAGTTTTCGTTATTTCCACCCAAGATCTTTTGATCTTTTGTTTTTAAGTTTCTTTTTGGTTGAAGTAACTGATTTGGAGGTTTTTTAACTTCTTTTTTGTTTTAGCTGCCTTAGAAGCATAATCCTACTGGAAATATTAACACGCCAGGACGAATCCGTATCAGGTAACTTGGATAAGTACCAGTACGGAAGGATGCCTATTTGTGAGTGATTCAAAGTGGGAAATCAAAGTGTATGATGGTGTTTAATGATATATGGTGGAGGGTGACCAGTGAAACCACTGATAAGGCTACGCTGGTTACCCAGGGCGAAACATTGTTTAGTAATTTCTCTTTTCGCTTTGGTCTTTTGTGTGTTCCTTGTGGGATGCTCATCCAAGTTGGAATTTTTCGTTATTTCCACCCAAGATCTTTTGTTTTTTAGTTTCTTTTCGGTTGAAGTAAGTAACTGATTTGGAGGTTTTTTAATTTCTTTTTTGTTTTTTAACAATAGGCTACCTTCGTCGCTTCAGACCTTAGCCGATGACGCTGGCGCGTCGCATGTGCAGAACAGCGTAACTAAGTCAACCGAGATAATAGAGAGAGAAAGAGAGATAAATAAGAAAGGAAGTAGAGCGACATCTCACTTACAACTAAGTGCATGCTAAAAGCATTGGAAAGGATAACACGGGATTTATAAACGCGTTCACGTCCGCAGTTGAAGTTCGTAGTTCGCGCGCTGGAGATCACCTTATTGAAAACTGTAATTCCATTTATAATAAAAGTTCGCGTTCGTTTTTCGCGTCCGCGTTCGCAGTTCAGAGATAACCAAATTTTCTGTTGGTAGTTGGTGAAGTTCGCATCAACCAATGAAAATACAGGATTTCATCACATGATACATCTGTCAACAGTCATTTCAGCCATTTTTGTTTGTTGTTTTTTTAAGGGAAATTTTTAAGTTTTTCTGCATCACTTTGTGGGCTACATACCTATATAAGAATTGTGGCCACAGTTTTAGAAATTAAGCTTAATAGGTATATTGTTTTCCCCAAGACCACCGACCAGGCAACAGGACCTTTTCTTTTGTACACACAGATATCTTTATTTCAGACTTACGTGTCAGCTATAATTCCTAATTTAATCCTGGTCTAAGTAGTTACCTAAAATAAAAAAAATAAAAATTAGCATTAAGTAATCAATCTTGTGTGCGCTGGGGGAATCTCAATTTAAACGTAAATATAAACCTCCTCTTGCAGCGACTTTGTTTTATGCCTCCATTCATTTAAGCTTTCATTATCAACGAGAGCGTAAAAGACGAAAACTCTATCTCTTTTTTATCTGTTGTTAATGGGAGTTTCAGCTAATCATCAAAAAAAGTGCATGCAGCTTTACATTGGAAAAAAACTAAAGTAGGTATAAAACGTGCCAACAAGAAATGTATTTGGATCGGTTTAAGTTTTTTTGACTTTATTTATCTGTGGACTTAAGGTTTGATGTATCGAACAAATTTTTATGAGAATGAGGGTTTTTTTCAGGACACCTTTCTAAGATTTTTATTTTAGAACCTCAAAAACTGGAATTACAAAATTTCTATTGTAAATAGTTGCTGTACACAGGCAATCACGATCGAGTGTTGAGTCAAGGGTTGAGCATATTTACATACTTTATTTTTGCACTGACACAGAAATCGTGTTGCCAAAAACTTGCACTAATGCAAACGCAATAAAACATAACCACGCTAGCGTTTTCGTTAAAAAAACTGCTTTGTTTTGTTAATTTTAAAATGAAATATTTAAATTGTTCCCGACTTCGCCGCTACTTTTTTTAATATGTCATAAAACGCTTAAAAGGCTTAATAGCCCTAATAGCTCACAGGGGAAAAAAAGTTTTATTTTTAAATTTGACAGCGCACTCATTTCGACACAACTTCATGAAAATCGTGCGGAAAAAGTGCATTGAGTGCAGAACTTAGTGAGTGCCTTTATCAATAACTCACGTGTATTTTTATTATATTATTATATTTATTAACCTTTAAATTTTAACTGTGCACACGTCAGGTTAAGTATTTTATCTACCTAGAATATACACGGAAAAAAATGTTTACCGGTACCAAGAGCATTCATATTCATCCAAGAATAACTTCTTTTTGAACGTCCTCAATATTAGTGAGTCGTTGGAACAAGTATACACAACAACTTGGATGGATATTTAGGCTCTGCGTTACCATTGTTATACTTAATCCAACCCGAAATTTATGCTCCAACTATGAAAAAGAATTACTTGAATTAAAGAAATAGTTGTCAAACAAAAAAAATTCTTGTCATGTACTTTTTTGTCGCCTTTTTAACAAAAATTTGCAGTGATGGTTGGTGTTTTTTACAGGGAGTTTTCTCTTCTAGTGTCTAGGTAAAATCATAATACATCTGGGTTTAAAAAATGTTATTGATTAGGTCATCAGGCATTAAAATCGGCCTTGAACTGAAAAAGCTGCAGCTGTTTAAAATTATTCCGGTTTTTTGAGACACCTGCAGATATGTATTCGGTGTTCAAATTTATGAGATCACCCTGTAAAGACAAAAATATATTATTTTCAAAAAAAATTTCGAACAAAAAAAAAATCATTAAAATCGAACCACTAGAGATAGAATATTTCCTAAAGATTCTAACGCAGCCATATTTAAAGGCCGCCATTTTGGTGTGCTACACGGATTCAGAGATGGCTCTGGATCTGGATTCTCAATTAAAAAGTGCACGGTTTTTTCGATATTATTGCCAATTAGTTTTTTCGATATTATTGTCAATTAGAAATACGTATTAATGCAGAAAAATAAAAAGTTTTCTTGACACTATTATCAAAATTTTCATTACATTTCTTAGGTTTACTAAAAATGTTTCAAAATCTATTGATCTTGTTGAAAAATGTCTATCGTTGAAGATTTATTTTTATCAAATAAAGCAGGGAATTTAAGAATATTGGGAATGGACTTGTTAATCAGGTGAGTAATAAAAAAAACGATCTCACAAAATTTCGTATTATATTCTAATATTTCCTCTTGTGCCCATCTGCCAACGGGAAACATCAAAATAAAAGAACAGAAACAACTAAAAATGAAACTGAAAAATGAAATAAGGACAATTTATCAAAGTGACATCAAAATTGGATTTTGTCCATAAATACAAGATACACAAAAAATAATCATAAAGAGAAATGTACAAAATTTATAGAATGTTAAAATTTCATAATGGGTCTCTCCGTAAAAAGATAACTGAAAAGAATATACTTTAAGTTTTTCAGAACAAATTGTGCCGGCCGCCGTAGCCCAGTGGGCAGCGTATCCGCCTGCTACACAGAAGGTTCCGGGTTCATATCCCGGCTAGATGGATATTTTTTTAAACGTCGCATAAAACTTGGCTAACACTGTTCATTGAACTTGGCTAACACTGGGCATTGATCCTATAATGGATGGAAAGTCCTAGTCTAAAAAACAAAAAAAGAAAGAAAATGTTTATAAGTAATACATTTTTATGTTCGCGTTGGATGAGCCTTTAAAACAAACATTTTTTGAGCCAGTGGCACACAGAAAAATGATTCATGGGGGGTGAAAACCTTCAACATTCTAAAATTGTCCACCATTTTGGATTTTTACAAAAGGTCATTTTTAATCTCTGCACAGGAAAAAATCTGCTGGAGTGAACCATTTTTTTCTGAGACTAAAAAAATTGAGTGATTTTTTATTCTTCTTTGGGGACTTTTATTATTGTAATTCAATCTGAGTATAGAATACTGCAATTTGATGTAAATATGACCAGTCTGATTTAAACTACAATGAAAAACTCAAATTAAGAAAGGTTAGATCCATGAGGAGTGAAAAATCGAAAGCAACCGCGAATATTCTATAATCAATCGATAATGGAGCACAGAAACACAAACTAGAGGAGCGTAAACCTATTAGGAGTGCAGCAGCGGCTACGACCGGCAGCGTTCGGAAGCCGTCGCTTATAGTAGTGGATTTTTCAAAAGTTGAAACACCTTATAACCGCTAGATTTTTACCTTTGTTTTTTTCATCCTCTCTTGAGGACGCCTAGGGACTAAAACCCTCCGCTGTAAATTTGGTCGAAAGAGCGGAACCATTCTAAGGAATATAACGTCACTATTTTGTCGTTTACTGTTTTGATCTCTTAGGTGCGTTCGTCTTCGTGTTTAGTTTTTAGAATCGTTTTGATCATATAATATCCCTGGTTCCATCTGTCTTGTATCATTCCTTTAAACAGGTTCCCTATGGTCATATTCTCTATCTGTAGATCGTGTCTTGTTGTTTGGCGGAAGTTCTCAAATCTTGGACAGTAAATTAACGTATGTTCTGCGTCATCTATTCTTTGACAGTACCAACATATGTCGTCCTATTTCCCTATTCGCTTTGTGTATGTCCTGAAAGATCTATGTCCCGTTAGAGCTTGTGTCATATAGTAATCCAATTTTTTGTGTTTGCAGTCTATCCGTGTTTTAATGTCGGAAATAATTATTTTCGTCCATTGTCTTTTTTTCGGTATTTCGGTCCCATCTTGCTTGTCAGGATTCCAGTGGTTTCTCTTTTGCAGCTTCTTTGTTTTCTTCACTGTGTCCATTTTTATCTTCATATACAGTTTCTTCAACAATTAGGTCTATGGGCAGGATTTCTGTTATAACCTTGATATCGTTCGGTAGCCGCAGACTACTCTTAGTAAGGCTTTCCGTTGCATTCTTATCAGCATGTTTTTGTACTTCTTTTTGCGCAGTACTGGACTCCATATCACTGCACCATATGTCACGATTAAATGGATTACACTGTATAGTAACTTCCTTTTGCTAGTACTAGGCCCGTTTATGTTGGGCATAAGTCTTTGTAGTTCAGCAGCCTTTTAGTTGTCTTTTTAGTGGTTTCTTCTATATGCTTTCCGAATTTCTGGTTTTCTCCGATGTGGATTCCCAGATATCGTACGCTCTTTTGCGGTTTTATGAGGATCCATTTATTGGAAACTCAATGTTTTGCCGATCTCTTTTTCCGCTTAGTATAATGGCTTCGGTTTTTTCTGGTGCTAATTCTAGGTGGTTGTTTGTCATCCATTCGTTAATAAGTCTTGTTGCCTCGTTTGCTCTTTACATAAGATGTATCGCTGTGTCAGCACTGACTATTACCATTAGATCATCCGCGTATCCTACTATGCCCACGGCCCTAAGGAGTTTTAGTTTAAGTATGGGGTCATAGTATATATTCCAGAGTAGAGGCCCTAATACAGATCCTTGGGGGAGGTCTGCTTTTTTTACTACATTCATAGTAGATTTGCCTTTTCTAAAACCGTATTGTAGGGGGCAAACGTCCATTTGTCTCCATCTCGTACTCTATTCTGTTTTTTTATCAAGTGTTCATATGTTTTAGCAATCGTGTTAATTAGACAGAGCGGCCTATATGCATTTGCATCATCGTATGGTTTTCCGTTTTTGGGTATAAGGACCAATTTTGCTATTTTCCAGCGGCATGGGAATTCTTGTTTTTTAAGCAAACCTTTCATAGTCTGCACTATCATGTCCGGTGCTATTTGTACTAGTTCTTTGATTACTTCTAGTAGATATTGAGTCCTAGTGCCTTGCCTGGTTTGATTTTTTCTGTGGCTGATTTTAGCTCATTATAAATAGTGGCACTGTGTCGGTGGATATTGCTGATGGGATTGTTTTTTTTTCTTAGGGAATAGTATTGTTATGACCTCTTCAGTTTTTTCTTTGGTAAGTTTAAAAGGTGGGCCAGTATTTTTAAATTGTTTTTTGACTATCTGGTAGCCTTGTCTCTCTTCGTTCAAATCTTTACATAGCTTTTCCCAGTGCAGTTTCTTCTCATCTCGTATTTTGTCCCTTAAATTTTTTTTCTTTTGTTTATATTCGTCCCATACACGTGCTCCTTGTCCCTCTATTTCTTCATTTGCGGCTTGTCGTGTGTATTTTATCCAAGCTTTGAAGCATTCTTCTCTAGCTCTTGCAATGTCTTCATTCCACCAGTAAGGAGCGGAGTTATGAGAGAGTCCGTAACCTTTAGAGGCTTTATATATTTCTTTAAGGATTTTGTTCATTTCATTTGCCGTAAGTTCTGTTGTTGGCCTCCTTGAAAGTTCGGATGTTACTTGCCTTTCATTTTTTTTTTATTTTTTGGGTTTTATGTGCTATTTCAAATACAATGTGTCTGTGTGGTGTCAGTGGTTCATTGTCAAGAATTTGCCATTCCATAATTTTTGATGAGAGACTGGGTGTTAACCTGTGCACCCGGATGTTCGTTTTTATAAGTGTCAAAAAATGGTGGTATTTAAGTTAAAATTCGAAAAAATCGTGAAATGGTGCAAGGCTGACGAGGATGAAATCTGCATGGACACATTTTAAATGATAGGAAAGTACCCTGCACGTTCTTTAAAAGGTTTTTATGGCGTAGGTAACGCCGCAATGTGTAGAATTAGGTAGTTAATTGATTTTCAAATTAATTTCTTGTGCCTATTACCATTAATTTTTTTAAAACATGATAGCAATATCATATTTTTTTCTGTGCACGTGAAGCGGTACGTATGTACTTAGGTACATTAATAAACGAATAACTATTTTAAAATAAAATTCTAGAATGACCCATGTTAGCTAGTCTTTTTATTCTTTCAGTATGGCCGGTACCTACTTATATACCTACTAGGGAAATAAAATTGGGGGTAAAGTAAAATCTTCAAATATTTGGTCATTTACGATATATTTTCATTCTTTCAATTTAAATAAGCATTCATAACCCTCCCTAAATTATGGATTTTCATTTCGGAGGTCATAGTTGCCAAAAATCAATTGCTTTATTCGCGATTAGAATGATTGCACTTAGGATTGCACATAACCAAAATTATTTCTTATTTTAATTCTTATTTGCCTGTTTAAATCCAGCTTAAATCCAGAGTTTATTTTTGTTTTAGTTTATTTTCACTTGATGACGACTAACTACGATTGATTCCAAAGTTGTAGGTAATCGAAAAAGTATTATTTTTTGTGGCCCATGCATCTTATATATTTTTTTTGGCGTCGTGTGTCTCTTGGAAAAATCTAGCAAACGGGCGCGTCAAACCTGAACAAAAAGGCTCAAATAGTTTTCCATTGCATGTGCCATAACATAAACTTTTCAGTAACTATAACGTTGACAGTGATGTAAATAATGGGTTAGTTTTTCCCACGATTTTTACCCTTTGAATTCATGAACACGTCAAAAAGTTTGTTTTCGTGGCCTTTTAGTTGGTTAGAGTTTTGGAAGTGATTACAGGTGAAAGCTATTTTCTTGCCGTGCTCCTTTAATTTATTAAATCAAACAAATATCATCTTTCTCCACTAAATTTTATTTCTTAATATCAAAAACCCAACATGTTTCGGCAGTTTAGACTACAATCATCAGTTGGATCCTGGTTTGAGCTACACTAAAGCAGTATGGCCGAACAGGAACCAAAGAAAATTAAATGGGCTGAATCAACGGACCATCAGTACCCTCAGCAATGGAGAAAGAAAAAAAAAACGGGGGGGGGGGAACCCATAGTTGAAAAAAAACAATATATTGTAAACATCACAAACAAATATCGTAATTAGGTATATCAAATAACATGATTCCCTTGTGACCATGTCAGAAGGGATCAAGTTTTCACTCTCTTCTAGAATTTTTCTAGAAAAACCGTTCCAATTTAAAATTTTATGGTTTACCCGAATCACTTCTTAAAAGCTCAGTCTCCTCATTTTCCCAAAAACTAAAAAAAGATCTTAAATACTTATCTTGCTGTTGTGTGTGCAATTTTTCTCTTATTTAAGTATTCTTAGTTTATATTAAACATTTTTGTTTAAAAATATTTTTTTTTATTTATATATATATTTTTTCTTGTATTTTTCTTTAACTTTGATTTGTTATTTTGATTTTGGTATTTCTTTTTTTTTTTTGTTAATTTCAAAAACATTTTTACAATTTTTGGTTTAATTTGTCTGGATAAGTGTACAAATCAGCTCAATCATCCGGTTGAGCTGCACTCTTGCCATTTCATTGTATATTTTTTTTTATATACATTTGAATAAAGATTATTATTATTATTAATAAAACATTATATATGTTGCATTTTTGGTTTTTTAAATTTTAAAACATGTTGTTTGATATACCTAGTTACGTTATTTGTTTTTTAAAAAGTGATGTTTAAAATATATGGGTTTCTCTCCCGTTTTTTTTCTTTCTCCATTGGTGAGGGTACTGATGGTCCGTTGATTCGTCCCATTTAATTTCCTTTGGTTCTTGTTCGGCCATACTGCTTTACTGTAGCTCAAACCAGGAACCCCCTGATGATGGAAGTCTAAACTGCCGAAACATGTCGGGTTCTTTATATTAAGAAATAAAATTTAGTGGAGAAAGACCGTATTTGTTTGATTTAATTATCAACTCGACCATCATGAACTACTTCAACACTTTAATTTATTGTTCAAATTTTTCATCAGCGGCACTAATTTTGGTCAAAGTATTAAAGACATAACAGTGGCGTAGACTACTACCTACCTATGGCAAATTTTTACAAATTATGTAGGTGCCTATTGCTTGAGCTCTTGAACGGAGGGAAGAGGGGCGGTTTAATAGGCGTTGAGTTAATGTATACGAAACGAAAATACTTATTTTTAAAAGCAAATCTCATCTAGTCTCAAAAATTACACTAAATATTTTTGAAAAAGTAGATTGCGTTAGATGGAAATAAATAAATAAATTAGATGCGATATATAATTTGTTGCCAAATCATAAATGTGCCGCAGATGAAAATTTTAAGAGAAATTATACACACTTTGAATGTTGGTGAGAAGAATTCCTTAGAATTAAACTAAAGTTGTAACAATTAATGACGTCATAGCATCGCAGGGAAAATTTTTAAAATTTAAGACCTCGCATCAAACACGTCACAAACCGGAGTAAAGGGTAAAAAAGCGTGCCCTTGATCATGATATTATAAATTGGTTTGGCCCTCCTATAGAGGGAGATTTTAACCCCCCCCCCCGGCGACGCCACTGGCAGATAAGATAAAAGACTCAATGTTTATTCCCTTCTATTTATGCTAGCAATAGCTGTATGTACCCGCCCCTGGCTATACTTACCCTGCCAAGAACACCTAATAAAATATTGAAAAAAAGAGCACATAAAACATTAAGGTTTCGTGATCTATGCCTACATAAATTTATGATGGTTTATAAATTTTGACTAGTTGAAGTGAAACACAAGTCCCGCATAGGATTTCATCATATCGTCCCCTATTTGCAAGATATCGTACACTCCTTCCCCAATTTCTGCGGACCAGTTTTTTGACACTGACAATGATAGTTCCATTTAGCTTTTGTGTTTAATTGTCTGCCGCCATATTGAAATTGGTCCGAAGAAAAAGTTAAAAAAAGAAATTTTACAGAAGAGCGGTTTTTCTGTTTCCAGGTTTAGTTTTTTAAGCGAACGTTATGAATATATTAGGCCAAAAAAAATTTAATTTGAAAAAAAAATCATTTGTTTTTTTGGAATTCTAACATGGTTTTTGAAGACTTACGATATTTTTCCAGATAACTCGGGTAAAGCGTGTTATTGGTCGATATCAGGGAGGAGCGTTTCCATTTTATTGAATTTGAAAGAGAAATGAGAAATAGTACTAAGGTTGTAATACAGGTCGCAGTACTGTTTCGATACTCGCTCGCACGAGGTCATTTGGCTACTTTTCCACCGTTTCATTTACTACGTTTTCATGCATTTTCACCATCATTTACTATCAAAACTACCGTGAATTAAACAAAATTTTTTTTTCGTTGGCCCTAGCTGCCTCAGTTCATTATCCCTTTTTCTGGAACCGTATAAGAGTCTTAGCTGTCGTGAAAATGCGGATCGCATCGAAAATGAATGAAAGTTTTAACCAGATGTGATTTGACAGTTTATTCCGTGCACTAAGAAAAAACTCGGGTTGGCATAACTCAAATATGGGTTTTCCTATAGCCCAGACCTGTGTATTAAGTTCTGATGATTTTCCATTCATGAGTCATGCAAGCCCCGAATAGGGGTTAAATTTATGCAATCATTTTTTGTGGTTCGGAGAACTCATAAAACTAAAACTACTACAACCCTTATTCTGGGCTACATAAACCCACAATTTGGATTACCACAACTCAACTCCAAGCTACCAGAACTGAACTCTGGGCTACCAGAACCCATATTTCGGGCTGCTTGAACTCGACTTTAAAATACCACAACTCAACTCTGGATTCCCAGAACTCATATTCTGAGCTACTAGAACTCGACTTTCGATTACCACCACTGAACACTAGGTTACCAGAACCCAAATTCTCTGAGCTACTAGAACTCGACTTTGGAGTGCCACTATTCCAACTCTGGGTCCCACAACCCAAATACTCCAAGGAGTAGTTTATAGGCATCTTGTGCCATTTTGCAAGCTTCAGCTAAATTGAAATAACACTATACTTTGGGGTTATTCCTTGCACACTCACTCGAGTGAAAGAAAACGTTCGTCGATAACGGTCGCGTAATAGGCACGTTCAATTAGATTCAACCAAGAAAAATATCGTCCGATCACTTACGTCAGACGAACCGTGCGGCGAACCTTGCGACAAACTTACGTTCCGAGATGTTGTGCTGCAGGCTGCCGAATCGTAAATGAAATTAAAACAAGTACGCGATTCAGCTCAAAGATTACCTCGGCACTTTCCGCAGCTGTTCGGCTAACCAGTGTGAGTTCCTGCAGCCCCAAACTGAATTAGCAGAACTCAAAAAATTTACTACATTTCAAAAGGCTGTACTAACACAGGCTCTGGTCTTTCCAACCAAAAAATAGGTTACCACAACCCATATACATGGGTTAAAAGTATGGAGTTGTGGTAGTACAAAATCCAGGTAAATATTAAGAAAAAATATTTTGTTGGTTCCCTTCCGAGCAAAAACGAGAAGTTACTGCAGCCCATCCCAAATGAGTTGCAGCTATTCACATGGTCAGCTAGACAAGTGTATTATGGCAGCCCGAAATTGTCAATCCACGCTCTGGGTAAACCCTGTTTTCTCAGTGTGGGTAAGATAATCAAACTTTTATATTTATAAAAAATGAAAAAGAGACTTTTACCAACAAAAAAAACTATTGGATTTTTGCACTCTTCCACTAGTTCCACCAGTGACTGGTTTCAGACACAGTCCATCCACCAGGCGGGCTTTTTACTATGACGAATTGATAGCAAAAAACCAAACTTTACAAAATACACCGGAGTACCACAAAAATACATACCGGGTGCGACTTGTAGACTGGACGCAAACACGTGTTTTACCCTTGTTAGGGATCCTTATTACGCCATAAGTTTTAAAGACGAATAATACGAACGATCAAATTAACAAGTCAGTCAGTCAGTCAGTCAGTCAGTCAGAGTTAGATATAAATAAAAATAGTTTTATTAGCAGAAAAAATATTGGATTTTTGGCCTCCTCCACTTCTTCTACCACTGACTAATTTTAGACACAGTCCATCAACCAGTCGGACTTTTTACAAAATACACCGGAGTACCAAACAATACATACACGGAAAAAAATATTTTAAATTTAAAAATAATTATTTTAAAAAATAATACATTTTATATTACTATATAGGACACCTATCCAATATTTTTAAAACTAATATAAAAATATACTTAAATAGATTTTACTTCTAAGGATGTAGTATTTTAAAAATTAATTTATTTTAAGAAAGCTCATATCCAATTGATTAAAAAGAAATAAAATGTATTTTGAATAATGTAATATAATTTTTATTTATTTCTAATATACACTTTTAAATTACTTTTAAATAAAAAAATATATAATTTTTTTCAAAAAATTTTTAACATCCAATATTTTAAAATGTAAAATACACTATTTTAAGAAATACAATATATATAATATTTAATTATTATTATCCTGTGTATTTGTTTTAAAAACATTTGATATTAAATCGCAAAAAACTCATTTATTAAGATGTTAATATCCATTTATTTATATTTTAAAATTACATAATTTTATAAAAAGTCTGGATACACTCTGGAAAGTCTGAAAAGACCCTAGAGAAGTCTGGAAAAGTCTGGATATACTCTGGAAAAGTGTGGAGAAGTCTGGAACGACTCTGGAAAAGTCTGCAAAGACTGTGAAAAAGTCTGGATACACTCTGGAAAGTCTGTAAAGATCCTGGAAAAGTCTGAATTCACTCTGGAAAATTCTGGAAAGACCCTGGAAAAGTCTGAATACACTCTGGAAAAGTCTGAAAAGACCCTGGAAAAGTCTGGATACACTCTGGAATGTCTGGAAAGACCCTGTAAAAGTCTGGAAATACTCTGGAAAAGTCTGGAAAGACCTTGGAAAAGTCTGGATATAATCTGAAAAAGTCTGGAGAAGTCTGGAACGACTCTGGAAAAGTCTGGAAAGACCCTGGAAAAGTCTGGATACACTCTGGAAAGTCTGGAGAGACCCTGGAAAAGTCTGGAAACACTCTGGAAAAGTCTGCAAAGACTGTGGAAAAGTCAGGATATATTCTGGAAAAGTCTGGAAAGACCCTGAAAAATCCTGGAAATACTCTGGAAAAGTCTGGAAAGACCCTGGAAAAGTCTGGATACTCTCTGGAAAAGTCTGGAAAAACCCTGGAAAAGTCTGGATACACCACTGAACAGTGTAGATACACCAAAGAAAAGTCTGACCAACCCAATCTAACCCATGTATATATGAGTAGCGGTTTTTTATATAATATATGTTCTTCTGAGCGAGGGAGCGAGTTTTGGAGTAAACCTTTACTCGATTTATTTTTGGTTGTTTTGGATTGGGTTGGGTTGGTTTAATTTTGTTTAGGTTGGGTTGGTTTAAAAAAACTCAAAAAAATAAATCGGCCCAGAAGGATTTGGGGTCCTAGGGGCCCCAGAAGGTGCCTCCATAAAGAATTTTTCAAAAAAATCAAAAACGTCAGAAAACCGTAGATATATGGAATATTTTTTTTACTACTAAAGTAATATATTTATAAACTTATTCCATTTCTTTTACATTCGCTGCAGGTAAAAGTTACTTTATGGAGAAAAATTGGCCCACAAATCTATAAAAAACTTTACCAGAAAGACATTCCGTCGCCGCGAAAGCACAAAGCACTTTAAAAAAAATGCTTTACTCGAATGAGTACCCGCAATACAACCCATATACACAAAATTCCCATAGATTGGCAACGTATTATAGTAGTATTGGGGCGAATCACGTCGGAATCGTTCTTTGCGCGTGGATTTCAATTTGCAAGATTGCAAGAGCGACGCTGCACGTTTACGTCCTTACCCTTCGAACTTTGCACAAGAACTGACTAACTCATATTTATCTAAAAATCTTGTATACTGGAATCAGCTTTATTTTGAAGGAAAAGTTTAATATATTTAAAAAAACTAAGTGAATATCGAGTCCGCAAATAAAAATTAAAGTAACATTCGTGGCATATCGGACAAAGCGTTTTTGTTTCTCACTTCATTACGACCAGGCTTCCAATGTCTAATGGAGAATCCAGACACATACAGATCTGTTTCATCCTTATTAGGAATTATCAGGGAGTAGTAAGATTGTACCTGGCAGTTGAAGCCATAGAGAAAGTAATAGCTACGCGAGAGTGACCGATACTGTATTATACTTGGGGAACATTGTTTTTCGGCGACACGAGCGCAGCCAGTGGCTACAGGAAGGAACTACTTGTACAGCCAGACGCATAATAAAATACATATATTCTTTTGGTTAATTTTTTACAGACACTTACTTATTTAATAATAAAAAGATATGAAAAAACTTAACAGGCGCAGTTTTTCCATACTTTTTAGTGTTAAAAAAGCAATGCATTCGCGAAAGGTTTAAGCTCTATTCAAACCTTAACCAGCTTGGTACTGTTCCATGCAGCTAAAAAACTTTCTTTAGCTTACAAAACGTTTTTTGGACCCTTTAAAACCCTAAAATAGGAGGAGGGGGTTATAACTCTGTTGAGGAATATTATCAAATATTAAATGTAACAACATTTTATTATTTTATTTTCTTTTATTAATTGGGAAAAAATCCCAGAATAAAAGTCTTACAGATTTTATACATGTTTTAACCTGTATCTCTTTTTCTTTGTATTTTAACCTATTATCTTCTTGCTTAAATCTGTATAAATCATCACAATATTTTCTTCAGGGATTTGGTTCGCAAAAATCTGAACACCAATTTTCGGCACTCTGATTTGAATGGCATTTTAGACTTTACAATAAGTGGTTAATCTAATCCCATAAACTCCCGCGATTTCCAACCAAAACTAATTAAAATAACTAACTTTTGAAAATCTAAAAAAAAACCGCTTGCCAGGCTTCACAAAATATGTACCTACGGGTATAGAAGGCGATCTGACGACTTAGGGCCCTGTTATAAGTTTTTTGCTACTGTTGCGCCTCTAGTAACTCGGTCCCGAAGCTTAAATTAGGGTAGCGGCGCCGGCGCCGGGAAATTTGAATTCGGGTGTTTTTTAAAGTATTTCAGTGCATTAGAAACAACATTATTTTGGAAAACCTAATTCATCAATAACTAATTTTATTTTCCAAAGTATTGTTGATTCTAATGACTATAAATTTAAGAAATAAACCAGATGCGTCGTATTTAATATATTATATTATTCTTTTGAGAAAATATAATAGTATATCGAAACTATTGTATTTATTAATAAACTATTTATTCTGCTTCCCATGCCGGCCTCAATAGCAGCAGTTTCTTTTAAGACTTGCAAGTTTTCTTCGTTTTGAAAAAATTTGTGTAAATGGTTACCCATAAGCATTTTTGAAGGAAATGGGCTAAAAGAAAATGTACCTAATTAACAAATAGGCTAAATAAATACCCAATCAGTCTTATTAGAGCATTAATAGACATCAAAATAAGTGATACCGTGGGCAAAATCGGTTATTTTTCTCCTGTATCCAAAAATAACCGAACCGAAATACATTACTTACGGAGGCTTAACGGGGCCCGCTTGGTTATTTTTTCTAACCAACCATATTTATTTCTGAGCAAAAGCTGTAGCTGGTAAATGATAATTCGTTTTTTTGTTTAGTTATAGGTTTTTATTTTGTTTTGTGAAAGTGAATTTGCAAAAACAGGAATTGTTGTTTTCTTTTCTATTCTATTTACATTGGCAGTTTGTATGTGAGCAAAAAAATACGGTTGCGGTAATGTTATGTTTGTGGTTTTAAAACTCTTTTTAGCATCTCAGTTACGGTAAGCAAATAAGGTGACGATAAATTAGTGGTCTATTAACTCTCTATTATTGAATATGCTGTTTTTCCTCTGGTATGTAGAAACCTTGCCCGGTACTTACCATTAAAGTCTGGAGGATGGAATTACATGCCGAATTAGAAGGCTTTGTTCGCAGTTTTTTGAGTAGTTTTCTGGTTTAAAATGTCGGGTGCATACTCTAAACTTATAAAGCGTTTCACATGGCAAACCATTGTCTTTGGCGAGCTTGATCTCTAGGGTGTAGAAACCGATGAAGCAGAGGATCACTGGGACACTGTGAAACACAACACTTGGGCATAGTTTTCCAATTGTGCTTATTACAAAAATCCAACAAATTACTGTAAAATTTTAAAAAAGGCCAAAACACATAAAACTAAAAACCTTTAACAAAAAAAAAGCTCATGAAAAGAACGAAAAGACGATGACATTGATGGACATTGATTAAGATAGATGTCATCGGCGCGATTTGTCGCGTGAGCTTCGGGACCGAGTCCCCAGAGGCGCTGTAACTTGTTTTTTGCGATGCTCTTAGTAAGAGTTTTCTCTAAGTCCGTAGGTATATGCTTTGTGGCCAGGCTTGACAGACTTTGACAAGCAGTGGCAAAAACCGGCAGGTACTAAATTAAAATTGTGTGAAATATATTTCGACATTGAAAAATGTTCTGTCTTTCTTTCATGATCATATAGAAACAGAAGGACGGGGCAAGGTAGGTGTTGACTTAATACAAGCATTACTTTCACTCTCCGCTGCAATGCGCTATGCGCTACAGGAACGCAGTTCCTGCGCGGCCCTATCTTTCTGATGGTCTCCGTAAGTTATTAAGTTGTCTCTGGTTGAAGCTACACAGGCACCCTGTACACCTCTCGAATGTAAAACAAAAAGTTTATAATCCGCGGGGATCCAGTACCTGTGTGCGCCACCTGTCGAATAAGCTGAGAAACAAAAACATCAAAATTGAAAAGTGCAGAATACCGTTAATACAGAATCCTGTACCTTTTAGCAGGTTATAAAGAAGAAACCTGTAAAAATATAAGGTCACTGTAAAATGACTGTTAAAAAGATGTAACGTTCGCAGCATCACCGCCCCCAATTGGAACTTCATACTACGTGGCCCTAATTTTAAGGTGTCAGCAAGCAATCGCTCCGGAGGAGGCTTGTTGCGTAGAACTAAAAAGCCAAAATCTGTAAAAAAGAGTCATTTTACAGTGACCTTACATTTTTACAGGTTTCTTCTTTATAACCTGCTGAAAGGTACAGGATTCTGTATTAACGGTATTCTGCACTTTTCAATTTTGATGTTTTTGTTTCTCAGCTTATTCGACAGGTGGCGCACACAGGTACTAGGTCCCCGCAGATTACAAACTTTTTGTTTTAAATTCGAGAGGTGTGCATGGTGCCTGTGTAGCTTCAACTGCCAGGTACAATCTTATGACTCCTTGATAATTCCTAATAAGGACGAAACAGGTCTGTAGGTGTCTGGATGATTCTCCATTAGACATTGGAGGCCTGGTCGTAATGAAGTGAGAAACAAAAAGGCTATTGTATTTTAGTTTTGTAAATTAATAAATCTTGTTTTATAAACTAGAATCCTGGTATTTTCATCCATAAAATGTTAGAAAATGGTAAAATATTGCACTTTTATTTTCTAAAATATCTTTATGTTAACGACAGCAGTTAAAAAATTGCCTTTTTGTTTTAAAAATCTAAATATTATCTCCACAAAAATAACCATTATAAATTTAATAAAAATATATTACGTCTTAAAATAAACGAAAGAAATAGTACAAAATACTATGCATTTTTTTTCCGCGTACCGGATGCGACTTGCTGACTAGACGGAAACACGTATTTCACCCTTGTTAGGGATCTTCAGTACGCCATAAGTTTTTATAGACGAATAATACGAATGATCAAATCAACAAGTCATGGACAAATGCTCGGCAAAACACTAGATAATAGATAATAGTGGAGATAAATATAAATAAAAAGAGTTTTATTAACAGAAAAAATATTGGATTTTTGGCCTCCTTCACTAGTTCTACGACTGACCGGTTTCAGACACAGTCCATACACTTCATAAACTTTTATATTTATTTTCTAATTTCCAAAAAACATGTCAAAAACTCAAGTCGGGTTCAAATCAAAAACGTATTCAGTTCCACGTATAAACGTAGTAATTGGAATCACCGACATGTGTGCAGTGTTGCTAAAAACTCTTTCCCTAGATCGTGACCATGACCTTAAAGTTTTGGTACGACGAACGCGCATTATTAGTAGCTCATAAAAAAGCGGACGTCCTCCGAGAAAATTTAACTGCTTTTGATTGAAGTTTCTCAAAAATCGTTAACTGCCCGAAAATTCGATTTCATGGAGTGATTTGTTTGATTTTGTTTAAAATTAGTGTTTGATGTATGGGATAAACTTATTACTTACAGAAGGTGTTTATTTTCTATATGCGTCGAATTCTGGATTTTGGAACCCGTATAAAACAATAAAAAATTTCTATTAATTTTGATATTTTCCAAGCACAATCATTAAAAAAAACATTAAATTTTAAGAAAATAAATCGATTTAAATTTGCGATGCAAGAGCCAATATCCTATCCTGGTCGAATTTCAAAGAAACGATTGAGAATTATGAACCTTGCAAAATTGAATTTTATTTTTTTATTTACTTTTGTAAAAATTAGGTATTATTTTTTATATGGTTGATGGTTTATATGGTTGATAACTAATAAATAATGAATTTTGTGGGAGAACTATGGTTTTGTTGAAAGCAAATGAAAATATCTCGAAAACTGTAGCTTTGAACCTGATAACAAAATTTTTGGCTAATATTTACGAAAACCAAAATCTGAAAACCGCATATCAATAGCTGCTTTACTTCTAAAGTTATTATTTTTTTTTATATATTTTAACGTTTTTATTAAATAACTCGGAAACTAAAGCTCCCAATTTGTAGTCCATATTCATGGAAACTTAAATCTGAAAACCGTATATCGCTACTACTTTTATTCCAGAGTGAATAATTTTAAATATTTTATCCTCTTTTTGTCCCCTTTAACCCCCCACCACCCTACCCAAAAGTTAATCAGTTCATGGTCAGCCAACAGAGGATTTTTGTACGTAATTTCGTTAAAATCGATTAAGGCGTTCTTGAGTTATCGTGTATACAGACAGACAACAGACCGACAGATATTTTTTTGTTCGTCGATTAAGGTGTTTTGAAACCTCAGTAACTCATTTTTGATAAAATTAAGAAAAGTCAAAATTTCACGATTTTAATGGTATGGTGGACTAAAAAATGTATACCGTTTTATACGAGGTGTACCAAAAATAAAATATGGCACAACATATCTTTTTTTTAAATTGGACACCTTATATGTTATCGCATTTTCTGAATCCCAAAAAATATATTATTCCGCACTCTTGTGACACACTTGTGGTCGCAATTCTTCAAAAACCGTCAGAAAATCTCACGATTTTTAAAAATAAGTTTACACTAACTGCTTTTTTGTCAGAACTTCGGTGCTAATATTTCTTAAAATTTAGTTTCTTAATACTATTCCAGTAAATAAAAAATATGACAATTTAAATTTTTGTAGGCAGTTTTTGTGAAAAAGCCTTTTTTTATTTAAAAATGTATGAATAAATAAATAAACAAAGTTATTCAGAATTACAGAAAATGTTACAGGTACAATTATATATATCCAATGAGCTTAAGGCTACTTGCGAACATAGGGGGAATCAAGCCCAATTTACTCTCCGTGCCGTACGACCGAGGTGGGGTCGAATCACGCTGCAGTGTTATCTTTTTGAAATTTATTTTGTTTTTATTATTTCGTTTTATTTTTGCCTTTTGTTTTTTAAAACTAAAAATGGATGTCTACGAAGTTGTCGAAATAGTGCAGATGGTCAAACGGTACTATCAAGGCAGACTATTGAGACTTATTCAAGAACTTTTTTTGGAGAATTTGGTAAATCGCCCCTCGAAATCGCCCATAACCTAGTTTATGAACGATTCATAGGCTTGTGCAGAATTTTGAAAAGTTTGGTTGTGTAGCGCCAAGAAACCATAAAAAACCCACTGTTTTGAATGACGAGCAGGAAGTACGTGATACAGCAAGACAGCAAAGTATCATGGTATGTGGTGCAATATGTTTAGGAAGCAGATCACCTCTAGTCCTCATTAACGGCAATCTGACTGCTCGGCGATATATCGATGAAGTGCTGCAGCCAGTTTTACATCCCTACCTACAAGCTATCCCAAATGCGATCTTTCAACAAGATAATGCTAGACCGCATATTGCTCGTGAAACAATGGACTTCTTACATGAACTTGGCCTAGAGACTTTGGAATGGTCAGCAAGATCGCCTGACTTGTCGCCTATCGAACACGTATGGGATATGAAAGGGCGCAATCTTAGTCGATTACCACGTCGCCCTGGAAACTTAGATGAACTCTGGCATGCCGTAAGGAGGATTTGGATGAGTGTTCCTCAATATGATATAGACCATCTTATTTTGTCATTGCCCAATAGAATAAACGAGTGCATAAATAACCATGGAGGAGCCACTCATTAGTAATTTTTTGATGATTATCATGGAGGAATCTTCTTGGAATTGTAATCAATTACTAGGGCATCCCAATGTATTAATATATAAATAAATTACTTTAAAAATATTTGTCCCTTCTGGTGTTGCATTTTTTTTGTTCTTTTGTATATTTCTTATTTAAGAATAATCTTTTGATTTAAATATATTAATTAAGTAAATTAACAGTACTGTAGGGAACAATATTTTCTTGGTCAGTTTAATGGAGGTCAAATTTTTCTGCATACTGGTAAAAAAAATTTCTCTTTCGCTGCAAATTACGTAAATTATAAATTAAAGGCTGTTTATAGGATTATTTGAACCTTTGTTTAATTATTTAAGATCCTTTAAAAGAGAATTTATTAATAGAAGCTACATTTTACTTAGTCCTCGAGTTGAATTTGAGAGTCAAAATTGCTTTGTATAGATACAAAATTAAAGTTGTAAAGGTGTAAAGTTCCCTTCGGAAACTTTTGGTGCATTAAATTTCCAATTAGAAGTTATAAAGACTATGAACTTCCGTTTTATAAAATTTCTTTTCCGGTAAGATAAGAACAAGTTCACAAAATAATTCATATAGTAAGTAAAAGTTTTTTTCCTGGACCAGAATTGGAAGCCGGAACCTCTAGAATACTAGTACTAAATCTATTTCTATATACATAATAGATCTCTAGTAGTGAGTTCGAGTTAGACACCTCGGACTCCCCAACAATCAACCTCTGCGTTTCTTTACGTTAGTAAGAGAGAGACAGAGGCGACCCCCGGGCGCTCAGGGCGCCAACTCGAACTCTGTATAGATAGACCATTTCTGTACATTGAATACGGTGTTGCTTCTAAACAATCCATATAAACTGGGTGCGCTATGAAACGCATATTTTATATTTAGGAGAGTATTTTAAACCTCTGTAACTTTTTTAAATTTTATTATTTTTAAATGGGGTTTTGGTATCGTACAGCTGATATATTTTTCCAAAAAAAGGTTAAAACCAAAGTGTGCCATTTTGTATTTTATTCGGTATACAAGGTCTGACAAAAAGTACTGTTTATTTTGTCAAAGTTTAAAGTTAACGAAAATTAAAAAAAAAAATGAGAAAAATTTAAAATTATCAAATTGGTTATCAAATCTTTCTTAACAAAATTAATTCTCAGATTTTTTTTCTTTTGTTTTGGAGATATGATTTTTTTTTCAATATTTATGCGTATTTTACATTCTTTTGCCTCGTGGATTTGACCGGATTTCGCAAATGATTTTAAATATGCATTTTCGCAATCTCTGGTAGGCCTATTAAAAATAAAACGTACCCAAAGTTATTTTAGTTATTTTATTTTCTCGCTATTCATTAAAAAAAAAAATAATATTTTTCAGTTATTACCAACTAGTGACCGTTTTTATCAGAGCGGTTTTTTATTTTTTTAAATGTTAACAAGGGGCGGAGCTAGATTTTTTTCAGAATACACTTTTATTGATATAAAATGGTTACATAAATTAGAGAAAGCAGGTTCAGCTTATATTTTTTTAAATTATTATGTGAATTTTTTTTTTTATAACGAGCACATCAGGGGCGTGCATAATTTTCTATTTTTAAAAATTTTTATTTTAAAATATTATGTTAGTTCTGTGTGATCCTAAAGTGAATTAGGGAAGCCAATCAAAGTTTGGTATCATTCGAAAGGTACAATTTTGCACAAAAATAGGTGTGCTATTTTGAAATTTTGCACACCCCATGGGAACCCGCAATAGGGTTCTCGAGTAATGAGGCTGGCCTCCCCCATTTTTCAAGAAAGGTGTGCAAAATTGTGCGAAATTAGACCTTTCGAATGAAACGAACATTTTCAAAAAATATCATCGGAGAGGGGGGGGCAGCCTCGCTACTCGAGAAACTTTTTGTGGGTTCCCATAGGGTGTGCAAAATTGTGCAAAATTGGACCTTTCGAATGATACCAAAATTTTCAAAAAATATCTGGGTGGGCCAGTCTCGTTACTCGAGAACCCTATTGCGGGTTCCCATGGGGTGTGCAAAATTTCAAAATGGGTGTGCAAAATTAGACCTTTCGAATGGTACCAAAATTTTCAAAAAATATCATCGGGGGGGGGGCAGCCTCGTTGCTCATGAACCCTATTGCGGGTTCCCATATAGGGTGTGGAAAATTTCAAAATAGGTGTGGAAAATTGGATCTTTCGAATGATACTAAAATTTTCAAAAAATGTCTGGGGGGGGGCAGACTCACTCGAGAACCCTATTGCGGGTTCCCATGAGGGGTCCAAATTTCAAAACAGGTAAGCAAAATTTCAAAATAGGTGTGCAAAATTGAGCAAAATTTGACCTTTCGAATGATAACAAAATTTTCAAAAAACCTTATATTTTATGATTGGTTTTCACTAATTCACTTTAGGATCACACAGAACTAACATAATATTTTTAAATAAAAATCTTTTAAAAGAAAAAATTATTCACGCCCCCTGATGTGCTTGTTATAGAAAAAATTATTTACATAATAAATTAAATTTTTTATCAATAAAAGTGTATTCTGAAAAAAATCTAGCTCCGCCCCCTAGTTAAGATAAAAATAAAAAGCCGCTTTGGTTACAATGGTCACTAGTTACTAATAACTGAAAAAAATAATAACTTGAACGCCACTGGTAATCAAGATTAATTTTCAAAATCACTTTGGGTACGTTTTATTTTTAATAGGCCTTCCAGAGATTGCAAAAATGCATATTTAAAAATCTCCAAAACAAAAGAAAAAATAAAAAATCTGAGAATTAATTTTGTTAAGAAAGATTTGATAACCAATTTAATAATTTTAAATTTTTTCCCATTTTTTTTAAAATTTTTGTTAACTTTAAACTTTGATAAAAAAAACAGTACTTTTTATCACACCTTGTATACCGAAAAAAATACAAAATGGCAAACTTTGGTTTTAACCTTTTTTTAGCAAAAAATACCAGCTATACGATGCCAAAAACCGCATTTCAAAATAATAAAACCTAAAAAAGTTACAGATGTTTAAAATACTCTCCTAAATATAAAATATGCGTTTCATAGTGCGCCCAGTTTACATACCAAAAATCCAATTTTTTCAATTTTTGTCTGTGTGTGTGTTTGCTTATTCCAGCCTCACGCAAGAACTAACGGATTTTAATGGGCGTCTCACTGCTGAATTCCTTGGAGTCCTGGGCAGGCCATAGATTTTATTTCATCAAAATCGGTTCAAGCAAAAAAAAAATGGGAAAACAACACCGCCGAAGCGGGTATTTGATTTCAGCTAGTTTTTAATAAATTCGTATGTTGCCCATTATTAACAATCTCTTTGCGTATACCCAAGCGTATCTGATTTGTGGTAAATGTAAAAATATTTGATGAATTAAATAAATTTGTTGACCTTGTGCGATTTTTTGGCAAACATTTTGGACAACGACCTTTGTATAAGTGAGTAAGCATAGAATTGTGATTACCGACCCTGAAAAAATTCTATAGAATAAAGGTCGTCAGAAAGAGAAAGGAACTTAATAAAATATAAATCAAACAATAATAAAACGTATCTTGGACATTTTTGTGCCGTAATGTTGACAGAAGTTACTCAGTTTTAAATTTACTATGCCCCTTAACTGAGATCGTGGCAGATTTTTTTGAAAACGGGGGATTGGAAGGTGTGAGGTTGGGTTACCGTAAGTATTAGTAAAAAAAATGGTAATTCATCTTTAAAAACAAGAGTTAACCCAGAAAGCAGGAGGTCGGATTTTAGTTGTTTTTGTTGCTAAAAATATGCCTTAAATGTGCCACAGGCACAAATTTTCAGGAAACTATTCCAAAGACGCAATGAATGAATGAATGCTGTCGCCAAAAATTCCTCAAAATTAATTTCAAATCGTAATAATCAAATTTCTCAAATATTTTGATATCTTTCACGTGGTTTATGAAAAATTTAAAAAATAGTGAGATTCTTTTGGCTGCTGAGAGGGACGGTGATGGAATGGTCCCACATGGCAAAAGTACATTCAATGAATATATTTAGCACATGGATGTTTCATGGAACATGCAAAAAATATCCATTGGATGTGATGTGAATATCCAGTAGAAGTCCATTGGATGGGATTTTTAATCAAACTTGGATGTCCATTGAACCTCCATCAGTTCATATCCATTGCATATTCTTAACCGGCAGATTTATTGGAATGTTCATTACATATACAGTCTGGTTGTCTCATGGTTAATTCAACAATCATCCATTGTATATTCTTTACGGGCATGTTCTACTAAATGTTCATTAAATATACAGTAAATATTCAATGGATTAGTAGAAGTCCATTTTCCATTGTATATTTTTTATAATAGGCATGTTCAATGGAATGTTCAGTACATAAGCACATTTAGTGAATGTCCCATGATTAATGTCAAAATTATCCAAGTGATTTATCCACTACATGGACATCCTCAACATCATAAAAACTGTGTATCCATGACATGACATGGCTAATAATACGAATCCACCTCGGTACTCTGTGTTTCAAGAGCAACAGGTCTTTCGAGGTCTTGCGATCTATTTAAAAATTTCTTTTGGACTGCTTGCTTAATACCGTAGATAGAAAATACCTCTATCTACGTTAATTTAATGTTGATAGGAATAGAAAATATTTTACATAGTTCTCCATCTTGTTTCTACTTAAATAAATGATCAACACCTTCCACTTTTCAGCTACTGTGTTTATCCATGAATGGATTTTATTTAAACATCCACTGGATATGCATCAATGAATATAAATTGCACATTCACTGTATATAATTTGCACATACTTACAATGCATCTTCAAAGTTATTAACTATTTTACTTTAACTTCTAAGTATTTTGTATATACGTCACTGGATATTCATTAGAACTATTTTTATGTTTATCCCTGAAATAAATATTAATGTCCAGTGGAGGTACATTTATGTAAGTCCACAAAATTAAACATTCAATGGGTATTTTTAATTGTGACCTTTTTTGCATATACGGTACTGGATATACATTAGAGTTTTTTTTGAAGGTCTAGGTTTATGGGTTAAGGGCCATTGCACTAACCCACACAATCAAAAAATTAATATAATAAATAACTTAAAGCACAAAGCCTTAAAATTATCTCATCCGTCACTACATCAAAAAAATCTAAATATCATAAAAACCTACTTAACTAAAAATAACTATCCCGAACATCTAGTTAACAAAATCTTATCCACACCCCTCTCACCAGGATCCTCACAACTACAGAGAAATCAGCAGTCTAACAGTGCACAAACAGGACACATTTTACCACACACAAATCAAACACCCCTCGAAAACAAAGGCCATCCTCACACCCAACACAGTCATACTCGAAAATTTCTTACATACCACGCCTTTCAGAGAACATAAGAAATACCCTCAAAAACACCACAAATATAGCGTTCAAATCAGAAAATACTATAGGTCAAAAAATCTACAGCAAACTTAAGGACTCTACACTAAAAGAACAAAAACCAAACGCAATTTATGAAATAAAATGCACCGATTGCAATGTGGTGTACATAGGTCAAACGCAGAGATACTTAAAAACAAGGTTACAAGAGCATGTTAGAAACTGCAGAAACCCACAAACTCAAAAAGAAAACAAAACGGCGCTTTTTGAACATTTTCAAGAAAAAGGACACATATTTAACTTCCAGGAAACAAGAATCCTAGATATTCAACAGAATTATAAAAAAAGGATTTTCTCGGAGATGTTATACATTAAAAATACCCCTAATTCTATAAATTAAAGGACTGGCATATTTCGATATAATTAATAAACTAAAATAATAACATAGGAAGGGGAAACAAAACAAAACAAGCATCTGCTGCATATCAGTGTAAAAATTAAATACGAACGAAGTACTCGCCGTAGTAATATTATTTTAATGTGTTTGTTTATTCCAGTTTTAACCAAAAATTTTACGGCACTTCTGAAAAAATAATGCTTCTTTACCCAAGGATGACGTCTATTGGCAATAAAATCGACACATGGAACGGCCGTCTTAAATGTAAGTCTGTTTTTTTACTTTTTGTGTCTGTTTTTTTTTGTCTCACATTTTTTACATTGGACTCAAACTTTAACTTTTTACTTTTTAAACTTTTGCTGGTTGTATAGTAACTTTTTTTTTTAACAAAAATTCTTTAAAATCCATGCTATTTTTATTGTACATTCAATTTTAAAACTTATACTAAAAAATAAAAAAAATAATGTTTTACTTTTTAAACTTTCGTTTTTTAACAAAAATCCTTTTAAAACCACACTATTTTTATTGTACATTCAATTTTCGAGCCCTGAAGAAGCAAATAAATTTTGCGAAACGGCATCTCAAAAAAAAATCCCTTAACCCATAAACCTAGACCTTCACAAAAAAATAAAAATAGGATCGTTAATCTATTGCAATTATACATTAGAGTGATTAGAGTTTTGTTCATGTATATCCATGAAAAAAATATCGATTGAATATCCACTGGCGGTACGTTCATGTATGTCCGCGAAAGGAATATTAATTGCATTTCCATTGAATGTTCCATAAATTTGTAGCTCAAATGAACAATGTGCCACAGACGAAAACTTTGAGAAAGTATATACTTAAAACGGTAGCTTTTACATGTTTTGAATACCTACTGTTGAAAAAAATATTGTTTTTTTAAATTAAAGCCGAACATTCTTGTGAAATAAAAAAAAATCGGAACGGTTTGCTGCAAAGGGGCGGATTATTGCCCCCCCCCCCCCCTGTGACCGCTACTGTTTGAGTTCAGTTTATTAGAAATCTTGTCAATCTAAAGCAGGTATGTGCAGTCAAAATCTAAATACAATCGAAAGAAGATTTAAGAAACAATAATCTACATAAAACGTTGTTAAATAATATTACAGAACAACAACTACTGTTATAAGTAGAACATGGTTCTTTTAAACCTATAACAGCTTTATAAAGAAAAGTATTTTCCATATATAGTTTTGGACGACAATCGGACGTCAAATGGCCATATTAAGATTCCTTGGAATAATATCAATCAGTGGAAATAGCACCTTTTTTTTCGCTTACAGAATAATTGAAGCATCCAGAACGCGTATCTTCATTCAGTATTACGTGTAAATCAAAGACAAAAATACAATCGATTATAGCTTTATTTATGTAATATTATTGGGGGCTGCAGGTATATAATATTAATATATATCCTGGTACCTACTTTTTTAAATTTTAATTGTTTTTATATAAAAATTAAATTATAAAAGTGTGTTTTTTGCAGAGGTTTTTTTGACAACTTTTATCTCCTTAACCTGCCGATAAAAAAAACTAAATACAACATTTTGAAATATAATTTTTTCCAACTAATCGATTATTATAAACCAAATATCTTGGAAGCAAAAGAGCTTGAAGATTTTAGGAACTTTTTTTATTATTTTTTTATTTCCTATCACTTATTAAAACATTGTCACTCATACCATTTGGTATTTGGGTTTTCCTTGTTTTCGAATAATTAATTCATATGGATAGTTCTAGAGAAAGGTAAAAAAATAAATATTGTTTTGCCTAGATATTTTTTTAAAAATAATGGTTAAAAAAATGTTTTATTTTATTTTTTAGTTTCTAAATGTTACCGATGTATAAGAATCAGTAGTTAAAATTACTAGTTTTTAAAATATGCCTTTGGTTTCGCAGTTCAATAAAGTACCTTTTCAAATCTTAGAAAAAAAACATTTCCAGAAGACTGAGAAATTGACGTTCCTGAAGTTAGCAGTACAAAATCAGCAATGCGAAGATTTTATGATTATTAGTGCTATTATTAGAA
The DNA here is from genome assembly GCA_963921995.1 of Oxystoma pomonae. Classification (NCBI taxonomy): domain Eukaryota; kingdom Metazoa; phylum Arthropoda; class Insecta; order Coleoptera; family Brentidae; genus Oxystoma; species Oxystoma pomonae. Next base: position 98,884,845 of record OY998167.1, read on the forward strand.
AAATTAGTGCTAATTAAGTGCTAATTAAATGTCAAGTCACAAAATTTTGTGCTCTTGTAGTTTCTGAGATATGACCTGCACTGCTAGTTACCCGTTAAAGATAGCAGTGTACCATGCTAGAATGGTCCCGAAAAGTGGTAGATTGGTCTAAATGGTCCAGAAAATTAAATGCTAATTAAATGCTGCCATATCAATAAAAAAAATTGTATTTTTTACTTTTTTAACGTGGTACATTGCTAACCTTAACCTTGTAAAGATATTTAAGTTCTCGTGAAAGAGGACGTTGGTGTTTTTGATATTAAAATAAATTAGTGCTATTTAGGTGCTAATTAAATGCCAAGTAACCAAATTTTGTGCTCTTGTGGTTTCCGAGATACGGCCTGCACTGCTAGCTACCTGTTAAAGATAATAGTGCACCATGGTCCAGAAAAGTGGTAGAGTGGTCTGGACGGTCCAGAAAATTAAATGATAATTAAATACTGCCATTTCAATAAGAAAATTATATATTTTTTACTTTTTGCTGCATATTTTTTAAAATTAACTTGGTGCAATGCATATCTCGGAAACTATATGAGCACAAAATTTGGTCACTTGGCATTTAATTAGCACCTAAATAGCACTAATTTATTCTTATATCAAAAACACCACCAAGATCTGCTTTCACGAGAACTCAAATATGTGTAGAACCTAAAGTTAGCAGTGCACCTCGTTAATTTAAAAAAATATGCAGAAATAAGTAAAAAATACAATTTCTTTTTATTGAAACGGCAGCATTTAATTAGAATATAATTTTCTGGATCATTTAGACCACTCTACAACTTTTCAAGACCATTCTAGCATGGTTCACTGCTATCTTTAACGGGTAGCTAGCAGTGCAAGTCATATCTCGCAAACTACAAGAGCACAAAACTTTGTGACTTGGCATTTAATTAGCACCTAAATAGCACTAATTTATTCTAATATCAAAAACACCACCAACATCTGTCTTCACGAGAACTCAAATATGTGTAGAACCTAAAGTTAGCAGTGCACCTCGTTAATTTAAAAAAATATGCAGAAATAAGTAAAACATACAATTTATTTTTATTGAAACGGCAGCATTTAATTAGAATATAATTTTCTGGATCATTTAGACCACTCTACTACTTTTCAGGACCATTCTAGCATGGTTCACTGCTATCTTTAACGGGTAGCTAGCAGTGCAAGTCATATCTCGCAAACTACAAGAGCACAAAACTTTGTGACTTGGCATTTAATTAGCACCTAAATAGCACTAATTTATTCTAATATCAAAAACACCACCAACATCTGTCTTCACGAGAACTCAAATATGTGTAGAACCTAAAGTTAGCAGTGCACCTCGTTAATTTAAAAAAATATGCAGAAATAAGTAAAAAATACATTTTTTTTTATTGAAACGGCAGTATTTAATTAGAATATAATTTTCTGGATCATTTAGACCACTCTACAACTTTTCAGGACCATTCTAGCATGGTTCACTGCTATCTTTAACGGGTAGCTAGCAGTGCAAATCATATCTCGCAAACTACAAGAGCACAAAACTTTGTGACTTGGCATTTAATTAGCACCTAAATAGCACTAATTTATTCTAATATCAAAAACACCACCAACATCTGTCTTCACGAGAACTCAAATATGTGTAGAACCTAAAGTTAGCAGTGCACCTCGTTAATTTAAAAAAATATGCAGAAATAAGTAAAACATACAATTTCTTTTTATTGAAACGGCAGCATTTAATTAGAATATAATTTTCTGGATCATTTAGACCACTCTACTACTTTTCAGGACCATTCTAGCATGGTTCACTGCTATCTTTAACGGGTAGCTAGCAGTGCAAGTCATATCTCGCAAACTACAAGAGCACAAAACTTTGTGACTTGGCATTTAATTAGCACCTAAATAGCACTAATTTATTCTTATATCAAAAACACCACCAAGATCTGCTTTCACGAGAACTCAAATATGTGTAGAACCTAAAGTTAGCAGTGCACCTCGTTAATTTAAAAAAATATGCAGAAATAAGTAAAAAATACAATTTCTTTTTATTGAAACGGCAGCATTTAATTAGAATATAATTTTCTGGATCATTTAGACCACTCTACTACTTTTCAGGACCATTCTAGCATGGTTCACTGCTATCTTTAACGGGTAGCTAGCAGTGCAAGTCATATCTCGCAAACTACAAGAGCACAAAACTTTGTGACTTGGCATTTAATTAGCACCTAAATAGCACTAATTTATTCTAATATCAAAAACACCACCAACATCTGTCTTCACGAGAACTCAAATATGTGTAGAACCTAAAGTTAGCAGTGCACCTCGTTAATTTAAAAAAATATGCAGAAATAAGTAAAAAATACAATTTCTTTTTATTGAAACGGCAGCATTTAATTAGAATATAATTTTCTGGATCATTTAGACCACTCTACTACTTTTCAGGACCATTCTAGCATGGTTCACTGCTATCTTTAACGGGTAGCTAGCAGTGCAAGTCATATCTCGCAAACTACAAGAGCACAAAACTTTGTGACTTGGCATTTAATTAGCACCTAAATAGCACTAATTTATTCTAATATCAAAAACACCACCAACATCTGTCTTCACGAGAACTCAAATATGTGTAGAACCTAAAGTTAGCAGTGCACCTCGTTAATTTAAAAAAATATGCAGAAATAAGTAAAACATACAATTTCTTTTTATTGAAACGGCAGCATTTAATTAGAATATAATTTTCTGGATCATTTAGACCACTCTACAACTTTTCAAGACCATTCTAGCATGGTTCACTGCTATCTTTAACGGGTAGCTAGCAGTGCAAGTCATATCTCGCAAACTACAAGAGCACAAAACTTTGTGACTTGGCATTTAATTAGCACCTAAATAGCACTAATTTATTCTAATATCAAAAACACCACCAACATCTGTCTTCACGAGAACTCAAATATGTGTAGAACCTAAAGTTAGCAGTGCACCTCGTTAATTTAAAAAAATATGCAGAAATAAGTAAAACATACAATTTATTTTTATTGAAACGGCAGCATTTAATTAGAATATAATTTTCTGGATCATTTAGACCACTCTACTACTTTTCAGGACCATTCTAGCATGGTTCACTGCTATCTTTAACGAGTAGCTAGCAGTGCAAGTCATATCTCGCAAACTACAAGAGCACAAAACTTTGTGACTTGGCATTTAATTAGCACCTAAATAGCACTAATTTATTCTAATATCAAAAACACCACCAACATCTGTCTTCACGAGAACTCAAATATGTGTAGAACCTAAAGTTAGCAGTGCACCTCGTTAATTTAAAAAAATATGCAGAAATAAGTAAAAAATACAATTTTTTTTTATAGAAACGGCAGTATTTAATTAGAATATAATTTTCTGGATCATTTAGACCACTCTACAACTTTTCAGGACCATTCTAGCATGGTTCACTGCTATCTTTAACGGGTAGCTAGCAGTGCAAGTCATATCTCGCAAACTACAAGAGCACAAAACTTTGTGACTTGGCATTTAATTAGCACCTAAATAGCACTAATTTATTCTAATATCAAAAACACCACCAACATCTGTCTCCACGAGAACTCAAATATGTGTAGAACCTAAAGTTAGCAGTGCACCTCGTTAATTTAAAAAAATATGCAGAAATAAGTAAAACATACAATTTATTTTTATTGAAACGGCAGCATTTAATTAGAATATAATTTTCTGGATCATTTAGACCACTCTACTACTTTTCAGGACCATTCTAGCATGGTTCACTGCTATCTTTAACGGGTAGCTAGCAGTGCAAGTCATATCTCGCAAACTACAAGAGCACAAAACTTTGTGACTTGGCATTTAATTAGCACCTAAATAGCACTAATTTATGCTAATATCAAAAACACCACCAACATCTGTCTTCACGAGAACTCAAATATGTGTAGAACCTAAAGTTAGCAGTGCACCTCGTTAATTTAAAAAAATATGCAGAAATAAGTAAAAAATACATTTTTTTTTTATTGAAACGGCAGTATTTAATTAGAATATAATTTTCTGGATCATTTAGACCACTCTACAACTTTTCAGGACCATTCTAGCATGGTTCACTGCTATCTTTAACGGGTAGCTAGCAGTGCAAGTCATATCTCGCAAACTACAAGAGCACAAAACTTTGTGACTTGGCATTTAATTAGCACCTAAATAGCACTAATTTATTCTAATATCAAAAACACCACCAACATCTGTCTTCACGAGAACTCAAATATGTGTAGAACCTAAAGTTAGCAGTGCACCTCGTTAATTTAAAAAAATATGCAGAAATAAGTAAAACATACAATTTCTTTTTATTGAAACGGCAGCATTTAATTAGAATATAATTTTCTGGATCATTTAGACCACTCTACAACTTTTCAAGACCATTCTAGCATGGTTCACTGCTATCTTTAACGGGTAGCTAGCAGTGCAAGTCATATCTCGCAAACTACAAGAGCACAAAACTTTGTGACTTGGCATTTAATTAGCACTTTATTCGCACTAATTTTTCCAATCATAAAATCTTTGCACTGCCGACTTTGTACTGCTAACTTTAGGGACGTGAGAAATTGTCCGGCATAGCAATGTTTTTTAGTCTATTGACTTTTAAAACAGACGTACTTATTTCTTTCGAACACTAACCAATGTTCGGCACTGACAAAATAACTTTAATAAAATCTATATGTTTGTGGCGGATTCATAATGTCGAAACTACTTTTTTTGGGTTTTTCGCCACTAAGTTAAGGAAATTTTTTCAAAAATATGTTAAAACCCACTGCGTAAATTCCTAAAGAAAAAAATTTGTTCGTTTGTCAGTGGTTTTTAAATAAGATAAAAAATTTGCCTACACACACGCAAATCCTAACTAGAATCTAAGTACTTATCTGACGTTTCGGCAGAAATTCTACTGCCGTTATCAAAGAATTTTATCCTTTTAAAAAACTTTTTTCGATTCTTTTTTAAAATATCTGTCTTTTGTCATACAACTGACTGACTTTGACTGATATATATTTCAAATATTAACTTGACAGTTTGGTGCGTCGATAGTAGCCAACAAGGTATTGGGTGAATTTAGTAAAATTTAAAATCAAAATTATATTTGTTTGAGTGTTTTCGATTTTAGATTACTTTATAAAAATACAAAATTTTTATTTTAAAATATCAATTATAAAAATTATCTTTTGACTAACTTTAAGAAAAAATATATTAGAAACCCAAAGAACATCAATGCTATTTTTTAATTTATTTAAAAAAAAACATTTTTGAAAATCTTGTTTTAAAATTGGAAGCCAAACTGTATTTATATCAACTGATATGTTAGCTATGCATTCATCTTCGTTAAGATAGATGCAAGCTGCTTCTTTGATTTTTCGTTTAATTTTGTCTGGTTCTTTTTGTAATATACTGGTTTCTCCCCACATTACTCTATGATCATTTTCAAAAGAATGTTGGCAAATTTTAGACTTCTCCCAGTCTCCCCTTCTGAGGTAACCCTTATGGTCATTTATTCTAACTTCAAGAGGCCTTGAAGTTTCTCCAATATAAAATTTACCACACTCGCAAGGAATTTTATAAAAGATATTTTTTGAGTTTTGCTCAGTATTTAATGGTTTTGTTTTGGTTAGAATTGATCTAAGAGTATTTGATTTGTTAAAAATTGTTCTAATATTATAAGTATTAGCGATTCGTTTAATTTTTTCCGAAATACCTGGTATAAAAGGAATTATTAAATTTGTTGGTCGTACATTATTATGTCTACGTTCGCGTTGTCTTGGAAATTCGATTTGTCTAAAAGAATTTTCGATGAAGTTATTTGGATACGAATTTTTAATTAAGACCTCTTTTATTATTTGTTTTTCTTGTAAAAATGTGTTATTGTCCGAACAAATAATTTTAGCTCTATCGTATAGACTTTTTATTACTGCTTTTTTAACCGATGATTTGAGTTAAAATTTAGATATCTATTTGTATGTGTTGGTTTTCTATAAACTGAGGTTTGTAATGTATTTTGTTTGTTTATTAAAACATCTAAAAATGAAATTTTGTTATCGTTTTCTACTTCTAAAGTAAATTTTATTGTTGGTTCTTTACCGTTTATAAAATATATATATAGAAGTAGAAAACGATAACAAAAATTTAATTTTTAGATGTTTTAATAAACAAACAAAATACATTACAAACCTCAGTTTATAGAAAACCAACACATACAAATAGATATCTAAATTTTAACTCAAATCATCGGTTAAAAAAGCAGTAATAAAAAGTCTATACGATAGAGCTAAAATTATTTGATCGGATAATAACACATTTTTACAAGAAAAACAAATAATAAAAGAGGTGTTAATTAAAAATTCGTATCCAAATAACTTCATCGAAAATTCTTTTAGACAAATCGAATTTCCAAGACAACGCGAACGTAGACATAATAATGTACAACCAACAAATTTAATAATTCCTTTTATACCAGGTATTTCGGAAAAAATTAAACGAATCGCTAATACTTATAATATTAGAACAATTTTTAACAAATCAAATACTCTTAGATCAATTCTAACCAAAACAAAACCATTAAATGCTGAGCAAAACTCAAAAAATATCGTTTATAAAATTCCTTGCGAGTGTGGTAAATTTTATATTGGAGAAACTTCAAGGCCTCTTGAAGTTAGAATAAATGACCATAAGGGTTACCTCAGAAGGGGAGACTGGGAGAAGTCTAAAATTTGCCAACATTCTTTTGAAAATGATCATAGAGTAATGTGGGGAGAAACTAGTATATTACAAAAAGAACCAGACAAAATTAAACGAAAAATCAAAGAAGCAGCTTGCATCTATCTTAACGAAGATGAATGCATAGCTAACATATCAGTTGATATAAATACAGTTTGGCTTCCAATTTTAAAACAAGATTTTCAAAAATGTTTTTTTAAAATAAATTAAAAAATAGCATTGATGTTCTTTGGGTTTCTAATATATTTTTTCTTAAAGTTAGTCAAAAGATAATTTTTATAATTGATATTTTAAAATATGTATTTTTTTAAAGTAATCTAAAATCGAAAACACTCAAACAAATATAATTTTGATTTTAAATTTTACTAAATTCACCCAATACCTTGTTGGCTACTATCGACGCACCAAACTGTCAAGTTAATATTTGAAATATATATCAGTCAAAGTCAGTCAGTTGTATGACAACAGACAGATATTTTAAAAAAGAATCAAAAAAAGTTTTTGAAAAGGATAATATTCTTTGATAACGGCAGTAGAATTTCTGCCGAAACATCAGATAAGTACTTAGATTCTAGTTAGGATTTGCGTGTGTGTAGGCAAATTTTTTATCTTATTTAAAAACCACTGACAAACGAACAAATTTTTTTCTTTAGGAATTTACGCAGTGGGTTTTAACATATTTTTGAAAAATTTCCTTAACTTAGTGGCGAAAAACCCAAAAAAAGTAGTTTCGACAAAATAACTTTAGTTGTTTGCCAGGTTTTATTGCATTTTTTGAAAATACATGACGCAAAAAAATATATAAAAAAAAATCATATTTTTTAAATGGAATACTCGCGCATTGATGGCCTCTGACCTTTTAAGAAAAAATAATTAAAGGCCTTAAAAAATATTTAAAGGGAATACGAAGTTTACTAATTTCTGTAGAACTACCCATATAAAGTTCTATTTTGCGCTTATTTGAATGGTTTTCCGACACTGCTGCTAGAAAATTGATATATAATATTAGGTATACGCCTTTGGCTATCAAATTATTTTGACTTAATTTGGTTCCATTTCAAATAAAAATAATATTCGGCTTCTATTCATTTTTATTGTTCTGGGACAAGTAGCATCGCTGACATTATTATGTCTGTTCATATCAAGTAAGCTGGTTTACAGAACTGGTCACACAAATTGAAAATAAAAGTGGAAGGTTGATGAGTAGCATTTTTTAACTAAAAGTAAAAATAACATTTTATCGCGTCCGCTTTTTATTCAAATATTTAAAAAGCGAATGGTTTAATAACAATCCTTTTTTTTACTTTTCTAGAGTCATAGGCTGCGAGGAACGGTAAGGGATTATATTGCGTTCCGCCATTTTGATGTCTCCCATCTCGAACAAAATAAGACATGAAATTAACTCTGTGTTTCGGACTTCCATTGTCTATATTTTATTTATACACGACGTTTCGATCAGTACAATCTCTGATCGTCTTCAGGTGCAAACTACGACGATCAGAGATTGTACTGATCGAAACGTCGTGTATAAATAAAATATAGACAACGGAAGTCCGAAACACAGAGTTGATTTCACACACATCATTGTCTCAAACTTTCAAACAAAATAAAACATGTTTTCAAATCACACATTTGTGTTTATTTCAAAAATCTTTCACCATTTTACCAAAAGTGTTTAGACATAAAAATTTAGTTTTAGTCTTCTCCTGAAGATGGTACTTTGATTAGCGAAACACGTGTAGTGAGTGAAAAATATAAAGTTTCGGGAAATTGGTAAAACGTTTTTGAATCAATCGTTCACTCCAAATTTTCCAGTCGTTTTAGTAGTACACTTCGCGACGCGTAAAACGGATACGCCGATTTTATATGCAATATGTCCTTTACGATTTAGCAACCTTTTTCACAAAGTGTTGTTAGAGACATAAAGCTATTTGTAACTCATCGCGTTATACGTATCCGCATCTAGCGAGAACCAAGCACATTAATTGGTCAGAAACTTGTACCACGTTCGAAAATAGCAGATATATGCTAATCTAAGGTGTTCTTGAACGCGATAGGTGTTGAGATGCGTTAGGTATCACGTATCGTTACGGCACACGTATCGTATCTCAGCACCTATTGCGTTCAGAAACACCATATATCTGCTCTTTTCGAACGTGCTACAAGTTTCAGACCAATCAATGTGCTTCGTTCTCGCTAGATGCGGATACGTATACCGCGATGAGTTACAAATAGCTTTATGTCTCTATTGTCATGTTTTGTTGTCACAGTCTTGTTCAACTTAAAAAGTAACGATAGCTATCGGAATTCGATAACTAAATTTTATCAAAATTAGATGGAGGTTGGTCTGTTCGTCGAGTCGCCGATCATTATCGACCAGACAAGTCCACTATAGTAAGACTAAAAAGAAAATACAAAGAAGAAGGAACTGTATGACGAAAGGAAGGAACTGGTTTGACCAAAGTCAGCACACCCCAATAGGATCAGCAAGTCACTCATTTCCTGGAAGAACACCCATTTTCCACGGCCAGAAAAGAAAAATTATCATTTTCCTGGTATGGCAAGAACTGCACTAAGACAGATAAAGAAATTGAGGCTGAGACGTCGTGTTGCAGCTAAAAAGATGCGGCTAAGTGAAGTAAAAAGCAAGCCAGATTACTTTTTCGAGACAGGAAAACGAATTTTGACGACAGGTAGCTTTTACCGCAAAAAAATTATCAAAATTTAATATTCTTCCACGGAATGCTAACCATTTGATGGGGCTAATAGTTAGCGCTTATGAAGAGATCGTTGAATAAAATCCAAATTTATTTGAAAATTTAGCACACTCCATGCCAAACGGTTTAGAAAAAATTATTCAAGCAAATGGTGCAATGAATTGCTTTATTTATAATAAAAATTTAGTTTTAAAATATAGTTTTAAAAGCCAACCTTCAATGAAAGGAATATGTCTTAAATATTAGTCCTACGCACTAAAAATTAGTAAATCTTGGGATCAATATAACGTCAATTATATTTGTATTTAATATTAGTACAAAAGTTAACTGATCCTGAGATTCGCTGGATTTGAACTGTAAATCAGTATTTTGAGGATATACATTAGTGCCTTACTAATCTTTGAAGTTTTGAAAGGTTACCAGCGTGAAGATGGGTTATAATTATAAAAAACAAAAGTCCTTTTTTCTTCACAAAAATATATTATTTTATCTTTTTTGAAGGGAACTCAATTAACCTAAAAATTATAAACATGCAAATTGTGTAATAATAAAGAGATGAAAAAAGTTGACTTACAAATTGAGTAAACATTCTGGTCAATGTATCACACATAATCACTGTAGGTATTCTTTATTTTGGACTTATTTTTAAAATTTTGAACAAAACATTTTTGCATTACTATTGTTTTAAATGAAAATGTGAGGTTAAATCAAATATTTTTACCAATCAGCAAACAAGAAATGATCCATGGTACTTTGGTTGGTTGAATGACGGGGATAAATAAACAGACAAGGAATTATTTTTCTGTTATTTGCTTTGATCATGAGAAACCCGGATTTAATGTTGTTTGGTTTTGGTTGGTTTTTCTATAAAGGATAAATACAAAACCAAGTTTTTGTTTTTCAGATTTTTAAGGTTTGGACAATACCCTCTCCACATAGGCCGATCAGCTCTTATCGTTTTAGTGTCCTTTTCTCCACCTTCGCCGCCATTTTGACAGAAAACTAATGGATTATCTGTCACTTTTGAGTGAAAATGGCGGCGAAGGTGGATAAAAGGACACTAAATCGGTATGAGTTGATCGGCCTATCTGGAGAGGGCACTGGTTTGGATGTAGCTCCAATGTCCAATATTCTAAAAACAACTACATCAATTAATGCCTTGTGAGAAATTGCGCCTAAATAGCTCGGTAAAAATAATAGAGTAATCCCTAACAATATCTAAAATATCAGGATCCCTAGCTATTATACTTGTCTCCATTCACTGGCCTTTAGAACTAAATAAATAGTAGATATAAAAAAATTGTTTTTCAAAGTTTTAATATTTGGATGTAGCCTCAATGTCCAATAGTCTAGAAACAACTACATCAAATAATGACTTGTGATAAATTGTGCCTAAAAAGCTCTGTGAGCATAATAAAGTAACCCCTAACCATATCTAAAATATCAGGATCTCTAGCTACTTGTCTTCATTCAACCAAACAATTGGATAAATGTACAACCTTAACCGAGGCCTTAACTTTCTCTGCCAAATTGAAACCAAACAAAAGTTTACCTACTAGCAAACCTAACAAAGGTTTTCTTAGATCCATATCTACGAAAGATGATAACGTGTTTTAAAAATACTGGAAACTTCTTGATAAGTGTGGATCTGGTTCCGAATCCAAACCCTTAAACAACAAATCAGTACACTTACATTTCCAAGGTTTGAAACTAACACTTGCACTTTCGCTTACCTTTCCTCCCCAAAATTTTCATAAAAAAGAAAAAGTATGTACTAAAAGACACCAAATCTTTTTACTTTTATTTGCAAGGTTATTATTAATATTTTCTATTTCCTCCTCAGAGAAAATTTTTGCTGTGATTCAAGTTTTCACTTATCTGTTTGAATCAACATACATTTAATTAATTTTCACACAGATCTATTTTATCAAATCTAGGCAGAAAGACCGTGTTGCAGAGTCAATCCTTTTAATTTAAGCTAAAAAGAAAATAGAATAGGTTCTAATACAAGCGATTAAGTGAATAAAACAGGAACCAGCAACTTTCCTTATTTCCTTTTTCAATTTTTTTTCATTTTCTTCTTCAGAAGTCTGCCTCGCCTTTTGAAGACGATGAAGCACTGTTAAAATGCATGTTACATTTTCTGGAAGTAATTTTAAGAACATTTTAAATCATTTTTACTTTTTCTTATATTTTAACGAACTACTCCGAAGACACGAGTTAGAAGAAGTAAGGTTATAACCACATCCTGTTATACGTGAAAGCAGACAAGCTAAATTTTTTGGGGGGTTTTGAACTACTCGTGATAACGTGAAGTTAGAAGTACTATAGTTGACCAAATAATTACTCTCTTTTGAAGAAGACAAGTATAATGTCAATTCAGTGGTTAATTATTTCGTTGTTTATAAGCTGCATAAAATACAAAATTAAACATTATTGTCATTTTAAACCTGGGATTAACTTAACGAAACGGTAAGCGTACGCAGAAATTGTTCCTTGGGGCGTGGGGGCTTGAGTAACTCGCTAGCAAATATATCACAGTTGGTCTAGAGAGGGGTTTTAAGAAAAAAAATATATAAACTTTAAAACATAGATTTTGGTTTTTGATCCATCGCCAACTACTATTTACCGCAAAAAGTAAAATCCCCTATGTAGACCATTTCTGGGGGGCTATTTTTGGAAAATATTCTAAAAACCTTAAATAGTAACTCCCTATTTTAACTTCATATTTGAATTCTCGCTGAAATTCTCTTTCCAACGGTACCCAATATCATAAGGTTTGCTATACTAATTTTTGAGATATTTGCTTTCAAAATGTCAAAAATTCAATTTTTAAAGGCCCATATCTTAAAAACTAAACAAAATATCTCTATTGTGTTTGTTATCGATTTTGAGGGTTTTATAAGAGCAAATAAAGAATGACAATAGTTTGACGTTTGCACATTCCTATTTACAGTTTATTGATTTTCAGTGATATTGACGATATTATTCCAAAAATATTAAGTAGAAGGTCAGATTGTCAAACTGTAGTCATTTTTTATTTTCTCGTAATAAACACAATAGAGATATTTTGTTTAGTCTCTAAGATATAGGCCTTTCAAAATTGAATTTTTGACATTTTGAAAGCCAATATCTCCAAAGTTAGTAAAGTAAACCTTATGATATGGGGTACCATTGGAAACAGAATTTCAGCGAGAATTCAAATATGAAGTCAAAATTTAAGGTTTCCAGAATATTTTCCAAAAATAGCCCCCCAGAAAAGGGCTACATGGGTGATTTTACTTTTTACGGTAAACAGTAGTTGGCGATGGATCAAAAACAAAAGTAGATGTTTTAAAGATTATGTATTTTTTTTCTTAAAACCCCTCTCTAGACTACCTGTGATATATTTGGCCCCACATTTTTTTTGTCCAAATCCAAAAATAAAGCTTGAGTGTAGGGTTCTCTAGTGGTGCTTTTTGCAATTTTTGTGTAGTCTTGCAGATATTAGGGACTTATTGGGCGTACATTTTCGCGTTCCATTATTAAGGAAAATTGACACTTGACATCTGAGCATGCGCGTGACCTGCGTTTTTATTAAGGGAACCGTAATAAAATACGGTGTTCCCTTCATTCGGTACGGTTACCGTACGTCCCTTATCTTTAAACATAACCTCAATTTGCACGGATAATAGTAATGGTTGGTTTGTTTTTCGACACGACTTTTTAATATTCTTTGCATTTTTAGTATTTTGTTTATAAACAAAAACAGTTTGTGGATTTTTAAAATTTATGTGAAAAAATTAATAAATTGGGGAAACCTACAAGGTTGAGGTTCAGCTACACTGATGATGTAATTCCTGTGCGAGAATTTATCAGGGAAAATCTCTACAAGGTTAGAAATTTTAGGTTAGGAATAGGGAAAAGTAATGCGACTTTCAATAACAGTTTTTTTAAAGTATGGTTAAGGTTCAAAGTAAATAAAATACGGTTTTCCTTTATTATGGTAAAACCTTATAGAGTAACGGCCAATAAGTCTCTAATAGAGTAGACAAAATACGCTATATTACAAGCTTTTATTTAACTTGCATTGTATGTATGTAACTATGTTTGTTCGGGTGGAATCTTGCAAATTAATTTTGATCAATTTTCCGACATCCGGTCGGCTTTAAATTTGGCATGCTTATATAGTTACGGTGACAACACAAAAATATAGCATGACGAAATTGACAGCTCCCCACTACTCAAAGGGGGTGGAGGGGGGTACAGATGAAGTACGCCCGATTTCATTCAAATTTTGTGTGTTGGGGCACTTAGAGATGGAGATACCGAATTTCTTATCAGATTTTGAAAATTCAATATGGCGGATTAAGAATGGCCGATTGTGTGTGAAATTTGTCAAGGTCATTTTGACGAACTTCCACTTGTCCGATTGTCTTCAAACTTGGTACGCGTTTATAGTTTCAGTAAGAATACAAGGAAGGAATACGAATATTTGATCAGATTTTAAAAATTCAATATGGCGGATTCAAGATGGACGATTTTCGATCATGTTTTGTTAACCAATTTCAACTGACTTATCCACATCCGATTATGCTCAAATGTGGTATGCGTTTATAGTTCCGGTGAAAATACAATAATTTGGTATTCTCAGATACGCACCACCCTCTAACGAGGGAAATGGAGGGAGAAAAAGATTTAGTTTGTTCGATTTCAATCAAAATTGGCATAGAGGGGTTTTTAAGGGGATTTTTTGATCAGATTTAGGTTACAAATCTAAAAATTAAAAGTGTGTGTTCAAATTTGGTATGCGTTTATAGTTACAATAATATGGTATTATTAGGTACACACTTCCCTCTATCGAGGGAAGTGGAGGGGGTAAAGATTTAGTTTGTTCGATTTAAATTAAAATTGGCACACAACCTAAAAATTAAAAAATTGTAGAAAGCACGGATAGTCCACCATACAATCAATTATTTTATGTTGAAAGGAAATGAAAATATCTCGAAAACTGTTGCTTTGAAAGATTTGAACCTTATAACAAAATTATTGGATAATATTTAGGAAAACCAAAATCTGAAAACCGCATATCAATAGCTGCTTTACTTCTAAAGTTATGATTTTTTTCATATAATTTAATGTTTTTTCAAATAACTGGGAAACTAAAGCTCCCACAAATTTGAACTTTATAACAAATGTTGTAGTCCATATTCATAGAAACTTAAGTCCGAAAATCGTATATCGCTATTTGCTTTCGTTCCATAGTTACAATTTTTTAAATTATTTTATCCCCCTTTTCCCCCCTTCAACCCTTCACCACCCTATTCAAAAGTTAATTAGTTTATGTTTAGGCTACAGAGGATTTTTGTACCAAATTTCGACAGACAGACAACAGACCGACAGACAAGTTTTTTTTTCGTCGATTAAGGTGTCTTGGAATCTTAGTAACTCATTTTTGATAAAATTAAGAAAAGTCAAAATTTTACGATTTTAATAGTCCCCCATACCATGTATAATAAAAGCGATAGGCGCAAATTAAAAAAAAAAATAAGTTTGCGGTGACAAAGAGAGAACTACAAAGGAAGAACTAAATTCTTCTTCTATTCGAATGATAAACATAATGCTTTCATCTAAAGAAGCTGAGAAGGGACGAGATTGACGTGCATTCGTGCGTTTCTTAGGTGAATCGTCGATATACGATTCCTAAAGTTAAAATTTTTAATTTGCGCCCATCGCTTTTATTATGGTATAAGAAAGATAAAAAATAATTTTCTACTTCTAAGTGCATTTAATAAAAGCTTATTCTTTAATAGTAGTTTTAATAACTAGTGGCTACAATAGTGCTTTTTTTTACAAACCTTGGTTTAAATAACGAGCGCAGCGAGGTATTTAAAAACGCGAGTAAAAATAGCACAGTTTAGCCGCGAGTTGTTAACTCTATTTTTTTTAATACCTTTATAAAAAAATCCAAGAAAAACAGGAAAATACTTTTAAAAATCTCGAACGAAGAGCACTTCTCGCAACAACACGCCATCATTACACTATAAATCAAGGCGGCTGGTAAATGAAATAACTATGGTTTCCATATTCTGACAGTTTGATGTTTTGACGATGTTTTTAAATGATTTTTTTTGTAAATACTTGGCAAAAACTGGCGAAAACTGCTAAATTTTTAGGCAATAATAATTAGATTTTTTCAATATTACTATATTCCGCTATTTCTCTTTAATTTTGGGTAAAAAACGGAACAATACCTTTTTTGCACCCGTGATCAAAAAAGAAAGTTTTTTTGCATCGATAACAAAAAAAGACATGCTTTAGTTATCTGCAGACAGTTACTAAAATCATGTTTTTGATGAAAGTATAAAAAAAAGTTTTTTTTTATAAAATTTTTTTGTAAAATTTATAAACTATTACTAGGGAAATCTTCTAAAAAATGTCTGTATTTCGATACAATGTGGGGCCAAAAATATCCTTGAAAGCACAATTTTGCATAAATAAGTCAAGGAAAGCTGCAAGCAAAAACTAGAGAGTTACACACACAAAAAAAAGGTAAAAAATTGTTGGTGAATTTTTTTGGTATAATAAATTGCTTTTGGCGAGCTTTCCTGAAAATTTTTTAAATTACATTTAGGTGATTCTTAATTTTCTCCGTCAAACATTTATTCACAAAATAACACCTAAAGGATATCCTTTCTAAAAAAAACTTTGTCGACAATATTCAAATAAGCAGACTACAATAATCTCTGAATGTCATTGGACAAGGACACCTAACAACGAAATAATAAAAAGCAAGATACAAAAATAAAATAATTAAAAAAGGTATTTAGCCCTGCAGTATTTACGTTTTTTGGAATTTTTTGAATTTGAGATAGGTCTCAGAAGTTGTAGCGCTTTTAGAAAATCATAGGGGAAGAAGGAAGAAATAAACAGTGGGTGTCCTGAGGTGTGGGGTGTATCAAAAGAAATTTCGGCTTCCCCAACAAGAAAAGAAGTCAATGAAAAAAAAATTGAAATTTAGAACGCATAATAAAAAATTTTAAAATATTTATTATAAATCTCGACAGTCAATTATTACTGTTTTTAACATTTTAACAAAATATTATTTTTAATAATACTAAAAGTCTAGAAGGCGAAAAATGTTTAGAAAATCAGAATCCTATAAAAAAAAGAATTTTGACAGAGGGAATCTAGCCGTTTCATGCCCTGAGGATGGCCCAATAAAGGGCCGAAACGTCGGCATAGAAAAAATTTAGATTTCTGTGTTTTATTGACCCCTCTCCAACGAACTAATACCAGTAAAATACATTGGGTCGAAAAACGTCACAATAAAACTTTAAAAACGTTTGAGCACATTGCTTCCAACCTAAAAAAGTACTCAACCCTAGTTTTACCGAAAAATCTGTTGTTAACTTATTGGTTTTATTTGTTTTTTTTTAAACTAAAATTTAATGACATTTATGAAGGATGCATAAACCCTCCGAGATTTATTTAAAACCGTCCTTTTATAAAACCGATTTTAGATGCGTATAAACGTAGTATTTGTTGAACTTTCAGCAAGAGCTCCTAAATAATTTTGATCTTTTTTACGTTTTTCTTAAAAAAAAATGGGTTGGGTTTCACTTAACATAGCTGGCTCTGAATACAGTCTTATTTCTATATTTATTTACAAAAAAATGCGCCGCATGCGAATATTTTGGAAAATTATTCTAAATATTCCTTTTTTACAAGTTTTAAATAAAAATGTAATAATTAATGGCGTTATAGCGCTGCAGACAAAATTAGTAAAAAAAGGTGGGATGTGCTAGCTGCAAAGAAGAGGGCGATGGACACTGATTTTTTCGTCCACCATTCCAATATGGTATGGGGGCTATTAAAATCATGAAATTTTGAATTTTCTTAATTTTATTAAAAATGAGTTACTAAGGTTCCAAAACACCTTGATCGACGAACAAAAAAAGTTGTCTGTCAGTCTGTTTTCTGTTGTCTGTCTGTATACACGATAACTCAAGAACGCCTTAATCGATTTTAACGAAATTTGGTACAAAAATCCTCTATCGGCTGACCATGACCTGATTAACTTTTGGGTGGGAGTTTGAAGGGGGGGGAAGAGGGATAAAATATTTAAAAAAATTGTGACTGGAACAAAAGCAAAGTAGCGAGATACGGTTTTCAAATTTAAGTTTCCATGAATATGGGCTACAAATTTATTTATTTTTTTATTTGGAAAAACGTTAAAATATATATAAAAAAATATAACTTTAAATATTACCCAAAAATTTTGTTATAAGGTTCAAATCTTTCAAAGCTACAGTTTTCGAGATATTCTCATTTCCTTTCAACATAAAATAATTGATTGTATGGTGCTTTCTAGCACCAATTTTTTTATAATGTTGTTTTATTACCTTTTTTTGTCTAAATGTGCTACGTACGGGGCTTTGGACAAGGGGTAACTACCCTCTCTACCGTCCCTGTGACGGGCTAAGGTGGACTGGATATAAACCGAACTTGTTTTGTAAACTTGCTCAATATAAAATATAAACGAGTTAATACTGTGCTGACACACTCACTATGGGTACCGTGCAATAAAAAGTAACTAACAAAATAATTGCAAATTAGTGTCTACCATTATCATTTGTTTGTCGGAAACACGGTGTGAATTAATTTTAATAAATAATTATCATTATTAGCATTTATTAGTCAAACATTAGGTATTGTGTGCGAGATACTTATCTAGTTTTTTTTAATTTGGTTGTTGGCTACGTCGAAAATTAAGGCATTTTGTCATACACACAGAACGAACAGACCCGTACAAAAGCTCGGGCAAAAAATCCGAAATTTTTTGCGAACATTTTTGCGAGCTTTTCTTTGAACATTTTGTTCTGGTAAATGTTCGAGCAAATGTTCGGGCAAATTATTGGAATATTTTTTGGAAACATATTTTTAAAGATGATAAACATATTTTTGATCTCATATCTTCTTCAAGTGTCTTTCTCTCTTCGAACGTTGGATATCATCAGCGCGATCTGTACCCTGTCTAACACTATACCATTGTCTAAGATTTTTAAGCCATGATATCCGTCTACGGCCCGGACCTCTTCTGCTTTCCATTTTGCCTTCTAATATCAATTTTAAAAATTTATATTTGTAATTTCTCATTAATTTCAAGGTCCTTATTTATTCTAAGCAAAACATCCACATTAGTTATTCTGTGCATCCAAGATATCCTTAGTATTCTCCTTGGATATGACCATCCATTTTGTTTTTCCAACATTTAAGTTAAGCCCGAATTGCGAACTTTTGGCAGCAATTTGATTCAACAACTCTTGCAGGCCTTAGATTTAGATCTCGGTCATCTAGACCAACTTCTTTTAGTGATTATATGGGCTTTTCGTGTTGGACTCGATCAAAAGCTTTCTCATAATCTATGAAATAGGCATATACTGGCACCGACACTTCCCTAGACCGCTAAACTAAGACTTGAGTGTCAAACAGGGCCTTGTCCCGAACCCACCACGAAATCCAAACTGCGTGAAGAAGATTGAACTACTAGGAGGAGTCTGGTCTGTCTGGTTACACTGGTTGTTTGAGTGCAACATCTACAGTGGGGAAATGGGAGAAAGAAATCTGTGTTGCCAATTTTAATAACAAAATTATGCAACAAAATACTTACCAATTAAATTTGGATTAAGTTTTGACGCCTATTTATTAATTAATTAATAAGGTTTAAGATATATGTTGAAAAAGCTAATATACACAACACATAATACTCAAAACCTATTTAAAACTTTCGACGTTTTTTGAAAATTTAACATTTGTTTTCCCTAAACATCTTCTTTTGTAGTCAACGTGGCAATATTGATTGTTTGTTGAGGTTTTTCGATTTTTCCTGGAATGTCATTATTTTTTTGAAAGTGAAAATTTCAGCACTTGTCAATAGTGTTTTTTTCATATTTTTTTGAAAAGGTTGTGGCAAAAAATGGTTCCGAAGTGTATTATTATATGCAAGTTGAAACAGAAGCCGGGGGACCGCAGTATTTCGTTCCACAGGTACGTTAAATTAACATATTAACTAAATATTAGGTTAGAATTCGTCATATTTGGCCATTCTTGGTAAACAAAGGCAGGAAATCTGTGTTGCCGGCTTGTCATTAATTTCAGTGTGAATAGGGATTTCGATAGCACCTTTTTCTTATTTTTATAGTTGTACATCCTACTTGAATACATTTTTAGGTTTTTTTTTTATAGAAACATAGATTTTTGTTACGATATCTAGACCATTTAATTAAACGGAAATAAAAATTATTGAAGGTATTTTAAATAATATTAAAAACAGGGGAAAACGTATTAGGTTAACATGACAATAATGGGATGAAGATGTTGAACTCAAACTCCTTGCCCTAGGTCAGAAAAAATTTTTTTTCTAGTAGTTCAATGTTCTAAGGATTTTACCGCTGCGATAACTCAAGTTAAAAGGTTTGACCAACGTATTTACCGAATCTTCGTTTTTTATTAGCTTTAAAACCTCAGTGTATACTTCATCTTGCCCTACCTCTCACATCATTGATCCCAATTCTTTTAAAAAAATGGAACACTAAAAATACTTTTTCTTTCTATACGTTCAACCAAAACATGATTTAAGTAACTGTCTGCAGGTAAATGAAGCATGGCTTTTTTGGTTACCAATGCAAAATTTTTTTTTTTTTGATCAGTGGCGTGAAAAAAGATTTCTGTCCGTTTTTTACCCAAAATTAAAGAGAAATAGCGGAAAATAGTAATATTGAAAAAATCTAAATTATTCTTGCCTAAAAATTAAGCCATTTCCGCCAGTTTTCACCAAGTATTTACGAAAAAATCATTTAAAAATATTGTCAAAATATCAAACTGTCAAAGATTAAAATGTCGCAACAATGAACGTCACCGAGTAAAAAGGTACATCGCTATGGAAACCATATTGTTATTTCATTTACTAGCCGCCTTGATTTATAGTGTAAAGATAGTGTATTGCGAGAAGTGCTCTTCGTTAGATATTCCTGTTTTTCTTGGATTTTTTGATGAAGGTATTAAAAAAATAGTGTCAACAACTCGCGGCTAAACTGTGCTTTTTTACTCGCGTTTTTAAATACCTCGCTGTGCTCGTTATTTAACCCAACGCTTGTAAAAAAAGGACCATTTTAGCCACTAGTTATGAAAACTACTATTAAGTGATCCTTTGTTCAATGTTTTTAATAACTCTTCAAGATGAAGGTAACATATTGTATATTTTTAGAATCGAAATTTAAAAAAATACTCAGGGTGTTCCGACGTTGAAAAAGGCCCTCCTGAGTGTGTAAGGTGTGAATTAAAAAAATAGTGAAAATGTCATAAAAACTTACATAATATCGTGATTAATTCACTTTTTAACTTATCTTTTTATGACAAATGAGCAAAAAGTTTTTCCAAGTGGAACTTTATAAACGGTCACCCCATAAAAGCCCAAAAAAATTCAAAACACCTCTTTTTCGTTGTCAAAATAGCGAATCAACAACAAAGCAACGATAACAAATACCTCGTTTCGACCTATTCACAAGCAATCTAAACACCATTCTATGGAAATAGAAAGTAACCTAGACAAACGCGTAGCCTTATGAATATCTCGTAACAAGCTTTAACATTACGTTACGTAACATTTATGAAAGAAATGCAAACACTTATGACTTAATTCGACAATACAGAGACTTTTTAACAAGCTATCAACGGACGGATCATCTTAGTGATGACGAATGACATTTGCAAATATGGGCGAGTTTGTAAATTCACCGATGAGTTCACCGATGAAAACAATTGAGTTTGTAAATTCATCTATGATTCTTGGTGACATTCATCGAGTTCTTAAATTACCCGATTGATTCCACCAATTCACCAATTAATGGAATCGATGCTCATCGAAACGCGCGTCGAGTGCAAAAAAGTGTAGTTTTGGTTTGTGGAAAACAATCATAGCTTTGTTTTAGTGCAACCAAAGGTTTCAAATTCGCAACATTGTCATTAACGTCATTTAATCGGTTTTTTTTGTTGTTATTATTTTTTTTTCAAATTTTTTGATGCGTTTTTTTAATAAAGGCTGCCGACTAGATATAGTCCAATTTTTTGATGAGCGTACTGACGTCATTTTTTTGGATCTCTATTTGATACATTGTTTTAGACAGCGACAATAAATATGTAAAAAAAACATGTCGTTGATTGTTTTAACTGTTACTTTAAATTGACAACAACAAATTATTTGACATGCGAACTGTTGACAACAAAGAAATCCGTTTCCAGAGGCAAAAATGACGTCAGTCCGCTCATCAAAAAATTGGACTATAAAGTCCTGTTCTCACTATGCATCAAACACATGCAACTTTTTACATGCATCTTTTTCTTGAAGCATGGAGCTGTGGGGGGTGTTCACACTATGCATCTTTTTTTTAGAGGAAATGCCATTTTTAGCCAACATAACAAAATCACTAATTAAAAAAATCAAAAAACCCTAGATTTTTAACTGCTTTGTTTACTTTTTTCCTATACCCTTTTCTAGCGCATTCGCTAAAAATTTTAAGTATGCAACCAGCAATATTTTCACGACTGAATATTTGGTGTTCTTGAAGAATTCTAGAAATAAAGAATTATTCCAGAAATAAAGAATTCTTCGAAAAAAGGAAAAGTCGAAAATTCTGGATTGTTCTAGGATAAGAAATATTAAATAAATAGGATTGACAGGCTTGGAGTGGAAATTAGAGCTTGCAGATTGTGAGCATTGGCAAACAAGAATTTTAGAAAGTTTTAAGGTGATTAAAAAATATTGAAAATAAAACTCATAATCTAAAATTCACAGCTGATCAGCAACTTGACAACATAAAAAAACGGTTGGTAATCAGAAGATAACTAGAAATTTCCCAGCATGCATGCAACTTTCTGATAAAAAATAGAGCATGTTCTATTTTAGCGCATCTTGCAGCATTTTTCGACGAATTTCATAGTGTGAACACACAAGATGCATGCATCTTTCTGAGAAGCATGAAAAAGTTGCATAGTGAGAACAGAGCTTAAGAAGTCGCGTTAAAACTATTTGAAAGACAGTTTTGAAGGATTAATGCTGGGTGTATACAGAAAAATAAAATAATATAAGAATAGGAACACCCAATCAAAAATCATATTTGTGATCACATGATCACGATTGACCAATCGCAAGGGCTAATTCTTATTTCTTGTTTTATTTTATTTGTTGTATAAACCCAGCATAAGGAGATAAATAAATCTTCAATTTTGGCTGGTATAAGATGGACATAAGTTTTATCATCGCCATATCCTCCTGAAGTCCTACGAGGATTTTTCGTTCGTCTTTATTGTAATACATGGGATTTTTTTAAAAAGCACAAGTTTCTCAATTGGAAAAAAAAAATTAAAAAATCTAGGCTATAGCTAAATTCTGACTGATTTTTATCGTGTTTTTTTAATTTTCGATGGCTCATCGAACTCAACGACATGGAATGTCAGATTGTCAGATTAGAGTCATATTTCATTTGTCAAAAAACCGATGACATCGGTGAAAAAAATCTGATGGATTTACAAACTCGCCCTATGACCCGAGGTTGTCACAACTTTTTAAAAGAAAATATACTTATTTATTTCAAATGCAAGGCTATCAAACCTTGAGCAAATCTATTCTAAATTCTACATTAGTTTCCAAAATCATATACGCCGCAAGCGAAATCTTTTATAAAATTAACTAAAATGTCATTTTTCACATGTTTTAAATTTATTGAAAAAAATGTCTTAGAATGAAACAAAAATTTTATTTTTATCAATTATGTTATGTAGTGCCGCAAAAAATTCTTTATACATTTTGATCCTTTTCACGTGTTTTATTAAAACATTGATCGCTAGCCCCCTTGTGACTACCAGTGGCGTGGTGAGAACTGCAGGACCGGCCCCAGGGCAACTGTCCAGTGCGTCTATTCTTGAATCGAGAAAAAATTTTCTCCCAGGGAGTCAATGTATGTATCTCATTGGTCCAAATCTTCGGTTTAAATCGGTTTCTCTCACTTTTGCCAGACATTGATCGAAAGTAGTTCTATTAGTCTTAAATAAGAGAATTACTTTTGATCAATATCGGGCAAAAGTGAGAGAACCCGATTTAAGATCAATTTAAACCGAAGATTTGGGCCAATGAGATGCATAGTAGCAAGAGAATTTGACTCCCTGGGAGCAAATTTTCTCTCGATTAAAGAATAGACGCACAGGGTGCAACGATCCCAGTAAGAGGCGACGAAATTGGTTTTGTAGGCAATTTAATCCAATTGTCTTGAGATCATTATATTATAGCAGGCGGGATTAGTCCATGGGCGTAGGTAGGTAAAGGCAAGAGGGGGGCATGGCCTTCTCTGGGGGTCTATTCTTGAATCGGGAAAAACTGAGAGAAACCTATTTAAACCGAAGATCTGGACCAATGAGATGCATAGTAGCGAGAGAATTTGACTCTCTGGGAGCAAATTTTCTCTCGATTCAAGAATAGAACCACTGGGAGCAAATTTTCTCTCGATTCAAGAATAGACGCACAGGGCGCAACGATCCCAGTTAGAGGGGACGAAATTGGTTTTGTAGGCAATTTAATCCAATTATGTTGAAATCATTACATCATAGGGGATAAGTCCATGGGCGTAGGTAGGTAAGGGCAAGAGAGGGGCATGGCTTTCCCTGGTGTCTAAGCTAAGTGCCTTTAAAGAAATGAAAGTCCAACAGACAGACAAGTACATATATTTGAAAAAGTTTTTCATTTCAAAGGGGGTTAGTTTAATTGAATATGCTCGCTGCCATCCGCATTTTCAGGTTTTAGAGAGATTTAGCTTTATAAACTCAAAGAACTACGTTCATATTTATGATTCTAACCGGCTAGAAGCACCGTTCCGTTTAAAGAATCCACCCTGTAAAGTGTAATTTTGCCCGCCTCTCAACTCTGAAAAGGTACATTAGCCGCGCATTTTTCTTATTATTAATTTAGTTATATTGAACATATCATAGCCCTTTAACCACTCAAAACAGCATCATTCTTTTTCATTATGGTTTTGTAATTTTCTTGGATTTGTGTTAAGAGCATATGGGACATTCAAAAAAATTTCGGTGGGGAGAGGGGGAAAAATTTACATTTTGCTCAGGGCGTCAAAAGGCCGCATCGTGGACAAGAAATTTTCGAGATTTATCATCAGGAATATTTTTTGTCTATATCACAATGACTCCCAAATAAAACATAAAAGGGTTGAATTTCTAACAAATCCTCTAACTTAAAAACTTCATTATTACTTTTCATCAAAATGCTATTTTCACACGAATGCAATATACCGGGTGTTCCAAATTCGATGCTCAACATGGGGTTCTCCTGAACGATAGGAGTTACGAAAAAGATTAAGGTGGGTCAAAGTTGCGCAATTTAATGCGAAATCTTCATTTCTAGTTTTTATTTGTTTGCGCCCTTATTATTGAATCTGTCAAAAGACGGTTAAAACTTTCTATAGGCAAAGGTCTGTCAGCACTGTCAAGTTCATTTGTCCTTATGGATACGTGCTTTTTTCTTCTGTTGTTTGGTTCACGGCAGATGACAGATAATATTTTGCAGCCTTATTTTGACAAGGCACGTGACGTTTTGGGTTAATTGTTCAATTTTTGCTTTTGACTTACTATATTACTATGGAAACGCTTGCAATATTTTTTTGTCATTTTAAAAATGACCTTTGTTTTTACAAAATTATTTTGTCTAATATTTTAAACATACGTTTCTTCTTCGTTTAATTTAATTTAAACATAAATTTTATATTAGAAAAAAAATAGGTAATTTTAAAGATATTAAAAAAGGCACTGTAAGCGTGGTCCCAAAATATGTTGAGTCAGTTAAAAGACAAAACTTCAGATGACTTGTCAAAATAATGTTGCCAAATATTACCTATCATCCTTCACGAACAAAACAGCTAAAGAAAAAGCACGTGTCTATAAGAAAAAATGAATTTGGCACTGTCCCTTTCACACTGAAATGTCAAATCTTAAAAACAGTCCTGTCATTACGTAGATCTTAAAAAAGTTCCTGTAGAAAGTTTTAACCGTCTTTTGACAGTTTCAATAACTAAAAATGAAGAAACTACTCGGATTTTGTAGACTTTTTTAAAAGTTTTGAGTAAAGCCTTAAATTTCGAAATTTTGCCCTAATTTAAACCTTTTCGTACCTCCTATCGGTCAAGGGGCTGATTCTTGAATTTCGTAGGAAAGATCGCATGGGAACGGTCCTCTCCCTGATATCGACCAAGAATAGGCTTTGAAGCGATCTCGAGTTATCCGAAACCTATCCGACCACGACCAAACCTCACCCGATTGCCGTATATCGAACTTTCCTACACTTTTATACACCTGCCCCCGGACCAGGTGAACGAGCGCTCTTGAAAAACGACAATCCGGTCAGGTTTGCGCGTGCACCATGCAAGCTCGGCAGACGAAGGATGTGAACGTTCCCGTGCGATCTTTCCTACGATACTCAAGAATAGGCCCCCAGGAGAACCCCATGTTGAGCATCGAATTTGGAACACCCTGTATACGCATGTTGCTTGTTTTAAAAGTTGTTATAGGGTCACTAAATTAACGGGGCTATCTCTTGCTATTTGAATTTAAATTTGACCGTTAAGGGGGTATAAACATGACAAATACAGGGTCTCTAATAAGTGCTAATAAGGTCAGTTTTGCTGATTCTTGGCAGGTATAAACGGGATATTGTTTTAGGATTGGAGAGGACACCGGAAGCAATTGAAAATACTGTTGAAAACGGCTCCCGGTGAAATTTTGTTTAAATATGTTTTAGATAGGTATTCCGATTGAAAGGCCAAAGGTCCTCTAAATACCTACAGGGAGGGGTGCGTTCGAAAATTTTTACCCCAGGGTAAAGTTTATACTTGGCCTACTCCTAACCCGTTCGAAAATTACCGCGGTGAAATTAATGACATCATCACCTCGGTTCTAAAATCAAAAAAATTATTTCCATAGTTGCACCCGAATCACCGCGGTCTTGAGCTGGGTAAAAGTTACCCGCGTCTGCGCATTAGCGTTTTAACGTAAAAAGTATGTTTTTATTGCTTACTTTTTTGGTATGGGTGGAGCAATTCAACATTTCGTCTCTCACCTCGAAATCGCCTAACCCTCATGCGTCCATCGTAGCCGCCTAAACAAAACCTGGATACGTCGCTGAAGCTTATGGGATTCCATTCGTCATTCTAGTTTTTCCGAGCTCTGCACCACTCCAAGCGGCGAGCCTTATGTTGTGGGGTCAAAGGTAGCACTAAAAGCGGACGGTAAGCCTCAGCCCCATACCAAGCAATCTTCGATTAACTGTCATCCTTAAAAACACTCGTCCTGTAGCTGCAACTAGAACATCTCTTACTTGGCGTTTACTGTCCCGTCGATTTCTGAGAGCAAGAAGTCTGAGATGCCGTAAATCACGAGCTTGCCTGTAATAATCTAGGGCGTCCAGAACCCGCACGACGCCTATAAGTCTCATCATTGGACCACCTTCTCCAAACTTTTAACACTGTTGATGGATTGGCATTAACCCATCTTGCAATTTTCCGTAAACCAAAACCAGCCTCTTTCATGCCAACGATGCGTCATTTCTCGAAGTCGTATAAATGATGAAATTGTTGGCGATCGCGAACTCTTGGCATTTTTATTTTTTAAGTAAACTGTAAGCAATCCAAAAAGACCAAAAACTGCGAGAAACATGATTTAAAATTTTCAGAAAAGGTCTTTTATGTGTAGCTTGTTTTTGAAAATGAATAGAAAAAATCTATGAAAAAAGGAAAGATTAGAAGACAAAAAAATTATCAAATATTTCCTATTAGACAAGGTATACACACAAATAATTTTCATTCAAATAATTATCCATATACATGGTGTTCCATTTTTTTTCTCCAGTACATTATATTGTTATATAAGACTACTAAAAGGGTGAATTTGGGACCTTCTATGTCGAGGACGTCTTTTTTTCCATTTCTTAAACCCAACAACACTTATCACAAAAAAAACAAAAAACAACTTTAAAAAGTTATAACCAAAAGATGAACCCAAATCCAGAGTCTGGTTATAAATGATAAATACCAAAAGTTACGTAACAGTCTCCCTTACTTTGGGTAAAACCGAAATCACGAAAATTCATTGGTAAATACCAAAATCGCCTGGCAGATAAACAGAACGGTAGAGAAGAATCAGTAGAACGTTAATTTTTGGCGATTTCGGCAAGCTCTCCTTGGTATGCCATTTGGTTAACCAATTGGTACCTGTGACGTCATAGTAATGACGTAAGATACCGCTTTCTTCCGCATTCCTTCGGTAGCTTGCCGAAATCGCCTTTGTCATATTTTTTAATACTCTATTCAGATGTTGCTATATCGAAGTCCTTATTTTCGACCTGGTGAAATCTGACTTATATCTCTTCGAGTGCGAAAAAAGCGGTCTGCCTACTGATCTACTTTTGCTTTCTTTGCTGTAGCGCCGGTAAAAAGAATCATAACAATCAATGTTGTAACGTTAGACCAGTCGTGTATTAAAAACATTAAGAGATATGAAGCCAAATTTCAAACTGGATTTAAGGAAAGTTTGCATACATAATTTTAAATTTAATTTTTAGTTCCCTTTTATGTTTTAGTGGACTTTTGACTTACACATTCTACGGAATACTAAACATATTTTATTTGTAAAACTCATATTACTGGCCTATAATAGTGTTACGTAACGTATAATTTCTTATAATGAAGATTATCAAATTATTAGACTGTTTAATCTGGGTTTTATTGATTTTATTGATTTTTGTGGCACATTTAATTTCAATAACACAGTGGCGGCTTTAGGATTCGGTCTTGGGGGGACATCAGCTTCAATTAACTTCCCCCTCCCTGAAAGTCAAATCTATACATATCGTAAGTATAAAAAAATCATTAATCTAAACGACCATTTTTTTTTAATTTAAACAATTACCAATTTTTAAAAAGTTTTATTCATATTGCAGGATTAAAGACGCCGCACCATTCTAATCAAATAGTATATTTTCACATCGTACTGAATGCGTATTGAAAAGATTGTCTTCTTTTTCTTCCATAGGGCATGTTCCCTGTTTTGACAAAGAGCGTGATATATGAGAGAACAAGATAGTTCAATAGTTCAAAGTGCAAAAGAAGTGCCGCGCGGCGGCTGCCGCATGATAGCACTAATAGTACAAGAGCTGATGTTTTGGTGACCTTAGAAGTTTGTTCAAAAGTCATCAGATAATTGCTATGTTTTCATGGGTATTGAGTTCGTTTTCAAAACTCATTCTATCTTTTTCTTTTGTATAGCGTGTTCTTAGTCTTGATAAAGAACACACTATATAAAAGAAAAAGATACAATGAGTTTTGAAAACGAACTCAATACCCATGAAAACATAGCAATAGCTTAATCGTCCGCCATTGTAACTGAAGCATTAAAATTTGATTTTTTTTTGACCCAAAAATTTAAAACTAATTTAGCTCATCCTAAAACTGCTTTTCTTTGTGAAAAAATCTAAACGGACAGAAAAATAATGTTGTTTTTTATTTTAGTCGCCGCCATCTTGATTTGTGAATGACATATGTCACATTTTTTTATTTTTGGAATGAATATGTCTTACTTAACGCAATGCAATATTCTGCAACGTGCTTTGTGTTTAACTTAAGGGAAAAACAAAACAAAAACTTTTTTTACTTAATCGTCCGCCATTTTAACTGCATCATTAAAATTTGTTTTTTTTGACAGAAAAATTTAAAACTAATTTAATTAATTTTAAAACTGCTTTGTTATGTGCAAAATTGCTAACGTGCAGAAAAATAATGACGTTTCTTAATTTTAGTCGCGGCCGTCTTGATTTGGGAATGACATGTGTCATTTTTTTTGCAATTTTTGAGAAAAGCCTCCTCGATTTAGTACAAATTGATATATTGCATGACGTTAGAGTAAATACCACACCAGAAGGAGAACATTACTTTTTTCTCGATAGTTGGGCCGCCATTTTGAATATCATATGTCAAATCAAATGCTTTTTAAAATTTAGCAGCTTATCGCTGATAGCATTAAACTAAAAATAATTAAAAAACAAATTTTGTCTATAAATTAGTAAGGTCTCTTATATTTTTGACATATGAAGCGTCATCTTTGTACCCGCATATAAACTCTAATATTTTTTATTGTGAGATCAAGAAGCCGGTCAGTAGCTTTAATATGGGATATCGGAAAAGATCATCACTTAAAAAGTAAAAAGAAAAACGAAATTTTGGAAATCTGGCCGCCATTTTGTTTTGAAGTGACATATGTCAACGTTTTTTTTATGTTTTTGGATTAAATGGCACCTCCTTACTATTACCCAATTGATTTTGATTTAATTTTTCCGAAAACGTAGAAACTACATTTTTTCGTAACTTTGACAGCCGCCATCTTGGTTTCTGGATCTGGAAGATCCTCGACTGGAATTTTAGCTTTTGGTATTAGGTATTACTTTGTCAAATATAAAAAAATATACCCTTTTTGCAGTTTTCTCTTAAAAATCCCTACGAATTTACCACACTAATCCAAGCAATACAAAAGTTTTAAATAAATTCAAATATTTAATGTAATCGAATATTTCGATTCTAAACCTTTAGCGCGCCCCCCGCCCCCCTCCTCTAAAGCCGCCACTGCAATAACAGCGCCTTATATTGAAATGTATTTGACAGCATTTATGTCGAAATGACCCAAGTAACATTTGTTTATTTATAATAGTATCATGTGGCAATAAAACATAGGTTTCAAAGCTTGGATACTAGAACCCTTCTGCGACACTTTTATACCTCCTAAACCTCTTAAATGAAGAAGTATGAGGAGTTCTGATTACTTTTTTATGTAACCCTCTCCTAATTCTCCTATACATAACAAGTGTACTGGGTCTATTTTTAAGAAAGCTGCAGAAATGTTCTGGGACCTGTTATCCAACCAATCTTGGAAATCTGGTCTTCTTGAATTCTTTTGGTGCAAATTAATGATTTGATTGGAGTTTAAAAATTTGACTTACATGAAATATAATATTATAATTATAATAGGGTGGGCTACAAAATTCCGCACTTTTTGGATTGACTATAACTTTTGATATGATTACTCGATTTTGAAATGTATTGGCTTTTTGAAAAGATAAAACGTTAGAGTTTTTCGATTCGGTTAAAAATTTACAATATTCAAAAAATTCAAGATGGCGGACAGTTTTAGAAAATGTATAATTTTCACCCCCCTGAAAAAAATTTATGTGCGACACTGAACCAACTCTAAAGCTTTCATTACAAACGCTCATTGTTTCTTGAAGTATCATTTAATTAAATCAGTTGAGCAATAAAAAAGTTATGAGTTTTTTGACTACGAGTGTTTTGGCTTCGCATTGAAAAAAAATCACATACATTTTCCATTTGCTATATCTTTTGACCTAATTATTTAATTAAGAAAAATACTAAGAATCTAAATACCCATTACTTTTTTATCTCTTATTCGATTTAATTAGGCGATACCTCAATATACGAAGAAAAAACGGAGATTTTGAAATACTAATTTTTATTTTGTCCAGTGCCTTACTTTAAAAAAAAATAAGGCGTATAAAAGCTAACCCTTTTTCAAACTATCCGCCATCCTGATTTTTTTTTAATGTCAAATTTTGAACAAACAGACGCAACTCTCACGTTTTGTCTCTTTAAACAATTTTTTTTAATTAACTAATCCAAAAGTTAAAGCAAATTAAAAAAATATGTAATTTTGTGATTTTTTTAGTTTATAACTTTTTCATTTCTTAGCGATTTAAGTAAGTAATACGTCAATATACACATAAACAACGAGCATTTGTAGTGAAAGCTTTAAAATTTGTTCATTGTCGCTAATAAATTTTTTTCAGGGGAGGGTGAAAATTACACATTTTTTAAAACTGTCCGCCATCTTGGATTTTTGAAAAATTTGAAATTTTCAACTGAATCGAAAAAGTATCACGTTTCATCTATCTAAAAAACTAATACCTTTAAAAATCGAGCACTTATGTCATAAGTTATAGCCAATCCAAAAAGTGCGGAATTTTGTGGCCTACCCTATATATACTTTTGCCTTGGAAAAACTCACAATAAACAAAATCATGTGCAACCCACAGTTTACTGATTATTCCATAAAAAAGTTCCCACAAAACACGCGCTTCACCAAATGCATTTCTTTCTTCTATTTTGGAAAAAATATTTTTTCTAAAAACTCAAAATTTAGACTTGAAATCCACATCAACCGCATACATTAACTAATTATATTCTTTTTAACAGAAGAAACACTAAAAAAACACCAATTATTTTTTGTGTACATATTTTTTGGTTAAGTATATCCAATTTTAAGGAGGGGCCATTTTTTTATATTAGGGTACTATTGTTTTTTCATTTACCATATGACCAAGATTAGTTCAAAGACCACTATAAAACTTGTGCAACTAACCAAATAAAAAAAGAAGAATAATTACTTGGGCAAAAAATAATTTCAAATTAAGTAAGTGTCAAGGGTCTAAATCAGACCCTTTATAAACTTTAGAGTTCTTATAGGACTATGTAACTAATGCGATTTGAGGAGCAATAGTTATACAGACCGCTTCATGCTACTGCGAACATAGGCCGGAAGAAGTCCAATTTGCCAGTGTACGTACATGCAGGAACACCGCACACCTATCAGTGGATCAACCAACACTGAGGCTTGCGATCGCCGTTCGCCGCCGTTCGCGGCTTGTGATTAGTACGCCTCTAACCACGGTGCTATGTGGAGCGTAGTCAATGAAACCGGAATTTGGTCAATAAATACGCAAATTTTTATATTTTCTTGTTTTTTGTCACTGATAAATTAAACCTTTTTGTTTTCAACTGGACAGATTTATCACTAACAACGCGTTACAATAAAAATAATAAGGAAAAACAAAATAAAAGCAAGTTCTCAAAATAAAATAATACATTCTAAAAACCAAAAAGATTCTCCCAGTCAAAAAAAATTTAGAGCAAAGGTTCGAAAAGTCCTCCTTGCTCGGCGAGCCTATTATAAAAACCCCTTCTAACGTTTCCCAGCATGTTAGGGGTGATAGTTTGAAAAGCTTCTTCGATTTTAATCCGAAGTTCTTCCAAATTATTAGCCCTTTCATGCCCGTAAACTTTATATTTGATATAACTCCACAGATACAAGCCATTAGGAGCAAGATCGGGTGATCCAGCTGGCAATAAAATAGTTCCCCGTGATTAGAAAATTCATTATCAAGATATTCCCTAAAAAGGCCAACATTGTGAGTGGGATAACAATCTTGTTGAAACCATAATATGCTGTTGCAGTAGATCCAAGTATCTAGGACCATTCAAATTGCCGCAAATAAAAAATGGCTCAATTACGTGTTCCCCTACAATACCCTCCCAAACATTTAAAAAAAAATACAAATGCAAATTTTCCCTCGACCAATATCGAACGTGTGTTGGGTTATGACAATTCAATAATGGAAAAGTGCGTTCATCTGTGAAAAAAATAGATCTCAGAAAGTTTTCAGCCCAATTAGCCCTTTCCATGATTGTTTCGCAATATTCCATACGACGATAGTTGTCCTCGGAAAAAATTTGATGCGTTTTTGACGCTTTGTAAGAATGATAACCATTCTTTTTGAGAACACGTAAGACAGTGGCTGAAGACGTATCAAGTGCTTCGGCAATTTGGTGGCTAGTTAACTTTCGATTTTCCTCCACTGCAGCGCAAATTATCACACCTCGTACTTCCTGCTCGTCATTCAAAACAGTTGGTTTTTTATGGTTTCTTGGCGCTACACAACCAAACTTTTCAAAATTCTGCACAAACCTATGAATCGTTGATAAACTAGGTTCTGGGCGATTTACGAAATTCTCCAAAAAAAGTTCTTGAATAAGTCTCAATGGTCTGCCTTGATAGTACCATTTGACTATCTGTACTTATTCGGTAAGTTCGTAGACATCCATTTTTAGTTTTAAAAATGTATTATTTCACTTAAGAATTTACCAATTTGTTTCTCGAGCAAGGCAGAGATAAAACAAAATAATAAAAACAAAATAAATTTCCAAAAGATAACACTGCAGCGTGCTTCGAATCAACCTCGGTCGTACGGCACGGATAGTAAATTGGACTTGATTCCCCTATGTTCGCAGTAGCCTGAAGCTCATTGTATGTTAGTTACCACCAACAGCTCAAGAAACTACGAACATATGTAGGTCGAAACTGTTTGGTTAGTGGAGATGGTCCGGTCACCACTAACCAACATACCAATCTAACCAAACCCCCAAAAACAATGATGACCATAAAAAAGAAATTTTTTGCCCTATGTTCCATAAAATAGTAATAGTAATAGTAGTCGCTCGAGCCGGCCTACATATGTTTTATTGCTTGCGCCCACCCCCCCCCCTAGTGAAATTTCTAGATCCACCCTGAGCTAAAGGATAAATGCTTTTTAGATTTTCAAAGCAGGTCGCCTTTTCCAGAAGTATCCCGCATTAACGGAAAAGGGAACATTTTTAGCGCACACCGCTGAAAACTAAAAGTTTCTTGCTTTGATTAACGTTTAATCCTATAATATTTGCCTTTCAGCTCTGGTTCTAGGAGTCCGCTTTAGAAAACGGGCCTGTCTGGAAAAATCTAAGAAGCATTTACAATTTTTTGTTTGCAGTAAAATTTTTAATAGGGGCAGAGTGGGCCAGAAATTGTGATAACAATTTGAAAAGGGGTATTTTAATAGGATTATCTTGAAATCCCTAGCAGCAGGCAGGATTACTGTTATTTTTAACCATTTATACATAGCATGGAGACTATTGGAATCGTCAAAAAAAAAAGATTTTTATTTCCACTAAATAAGTTATTCAGTGGCGGTCTCAAGGGGGAGGGTGGGGGGGGGCGACCGCCCCTCCCCCTTTTCTCCAGAAAAAAGTAGACAACAAAATGCTGCTGGTAACCTTGAAGTTTTTGGAGAAAAGACGAGCAATTGTAGAAGAAAATCCGGGTTTTTTTATATAAAACCCAACCCACTGGGCTTTTTTGGGTTTTACAAATGGGTTTTATTGGGTTTTTTATGATTTTCTTTTTAAATTATATCAACTATAAAATACGACATAAAAATAGATAGAATACAGAAATCGACACATATATAGTATATTTTATATACTTGATATCAACAAACCTTAAGAAAATTATTGTTGAAGTTTGTTTATTTACTACACTGCAAGTACCTTGTATAGCATTGCAAGCAGCGACACAGTGTTTATTCGCTCTAGGGCATTCAGTGTGTCCTGGCAGCTCCTAACGGTTCTTGATGAGCACCTATAGGATTCAAGAGCCTTAAGGGTCGCTTGACTGTCGGAGAGTATCTTTATTGATCTGTTGCGCCAGTTATGATCTATCATCCAACGTGCGCTCATTTCAATAGCGAAGAGTTCCGCCTGGAAAATTGTAGCCATTCGTCCAAGACTATGTATAATCCTGATATTTTCCCGGCTGCAGTAAGCTCCGGATCCAACGCCTGAAGGCATTTTGGATCCGTCAGTGCACCAGCAGCTATCTTCACTTGAGAAACTTATTCGGTTTGTCGTCCAGTCCTCCCTATCTGGGAGAATAGTGTTGTATAGCTTTTTGCTGTTTACTGTTGCGGGCATTAGATCCGGTAGCAGCCCCAGAATGAGGGGGAGCTCTGGGGGATGGCGAAAAGGGCTCGCTAGCCTAGTCACCGGGCCGGGAGCCCCCCCCTTATTCTACTACTACTACTACTACTACTACGAATTTGCGCCAGTGACTGATGTATCTCTTGGGAACATCGGGTAAGAAATAAGAAAGTTATCAAATGTTGAAATGAGTGCGTTTCGTAAACTCGTATAACTATGAGATAATATATTGGCCCAAGTGTCATAAACGTGCGGCTGGTGCAAGTAGCAGTAAGTACCTTATCTAAGGATTGAGTTATGAAGTTTCGCGGTTATGTGATGTCAACATATTTTACTTTCTTATAAAGTTTGAAGTTTTTCGATTTCTCCTAAAGAGCTTAACCGATTTTAAATAATTTAACACCGTTGGATGAAGAAATTAAATACCTACAAAAAAAACCGGTTGGCGGCCAAAATGTCGCAAAATTTTGAGCGCGGACCAAAATCGTGCAAGATCAAAATCGCCCAGGACCGGTATTCTCGTAACTAAATACGCTCGGCGTTTCATACTCGCTGACCGTATGATAACGTAATATTCGCATACCACGTGACCAAAGTAACAAAAATGGTATTCACGTATATTGAACGCAAGGCGTCGACGAAGTGCGCTCAGCGCGTGGCGACCGTTTGAGAAACACCTACCATTTGCCAGCTGTTTTGCCCTCCGCGCATACGATTTTCCTACCCTACAATACTTTGTAGAGTGCTGCAGAAAATATAGTAGCTTTTTCAGTTTGCGTTTTGATTAATAATTAGAAAAATAAAAATCTCTTATTAGTAGCTTGGGGACGGGTGACAAACACGTACACATCAACCTTGCTATTTGATGCTCGATGTAAGACAACTTTTTTTTCCAAAAAATTGCAACAAAAACTTTTCTTATCAAAATCGACATCGAAATAATTGAGCATCCGTATAATACTCGAAATAGAAGCAATCAAAATTCTGTAAAACCAAGGGTAAAAAAAGCCATTGGTCAGCGGTGCTTTTTGTATCTTTCATCGGATGTGTACCAAAAAATATCACATTAATTGTTTTCTTTCAAAAATAAACTAAAAGCTTTCATGAAATATGAAATTAGCAAACATGAAATAAATAGCTTAATTTCGTCTGTATTTTCTTTACTTTTATGAAATATCACATTTTTCACATTAATTACCATTTTTATGTTTTTTATCTTTTGTGATTTTATTTATTCATAAATGTACTAAAAATTATTATTTTCTTTTTTAAAATCAACACTTCCATGAAAATATAAATTTTTCCACGCGCGAGGTTTCTCTTGTGGATGTATGAATTCTGTGTTTGTTGTTGAATTGGTTAGGTTATTTTTTGGGTAACAAATACCTTAGAGTTTTATTTTCTGTTTCTTAAAATGTAGAATACGCATGTTTACTATAATTATAAGGTATAACTTACTAGATATATAAGTAACTATTGTGAAACCATTTTAACAATAAATGCTATATAATAAAGTATCAATATCAATATACGACCGTGCCGGAAACACCACTTTCCCTGATTGAGTGTCGGAATAAATTTAAACTTTTCCGCACTGAGTGCGGATTTTTTTTGTAAGTGTGCGGTTAAGTCTCGGGGCAAACTTTTTCCCGCACACTGGGCGGGAACGTGCTACGAGTTTATATCACAGGGTCAAAGGGCGGGTTTAACTGAGCTAAACCAAACCATCAAGTAATTTTTTAAAGGATCAACACTTGTACAAGTCACATTTGATTTACCCTTTCTGAAATACGGCTCGAAATCGATCACACAATGGCCTCTTTCTTACATATAGAAAAAGAAAAGGAGCGACAAGGCTAACAAGAAATAAAAATGCAAAATTCGATGATGCCAAGATGTGCTAAGCGAATTTGATTCTGTCTGCTCGCAGGGCAGCGCGTTCGGCAGAGAGAATACGAAAAGTCGTCGGTCAGCGTGCCGCTGAGCGCGCTGTTCGCTATTCGTTTCGCTTAGCGACTTCAAAACGTTACGTATTACGAGAATACCGGTCCAGCTCTTAAATCGCGCACCCCCAATACCGCGCATCCCACTTCCGTGCAGGATAAATATCGCGCAAGACTAAAATCGCGCAGTGTAATTCAGCGCAGTCCTAAATCGCGCAATATTAAAAATTGCGCTCGCTTTTCGAGTAAAGTAGAAGCTCGAAATTTAAATCTATAAATAAGGGAGAGTTGGGTAGGGTTGTGTCCGTTTAAGATGGGTTGTGTCGTTATTTCACTTTTCTAAATTCTTAAAGTACGGAATTTTTAACGTTTTAATTTGAATTTTTTAATTTGAGGTAGTTGTTGTGCATTTTTAAATTTTGCAAATTTTGTTCTTGCACGATATGAATCCGGCGCGGTATTAGGGTGCGCTATTTAAGAACTGCGCGATTTTGGTCCGCGCTTAAAATGATGCGACATTTTGGCCGCCAATCAAAAAAAAAACCTTTAGTTGATAACTTTGATTGATTTAAATGGGGCCCGTTCTGTAATATCCAATCATAAAAAGTCTTTATTAAATATTTACCAAGTTTAGTATGATTACCAAAAGTGATTATTTTATATCTCTTTGTGCGTCACGTTAACAATAAATACATTATTATCGTTATATCGGCCAACTCGTGCGATGTGACCTATCTAAATGGGGCTGTCAATAACAGTCAGATTCGACGACAAAACAAAATGTTGGCGAAAGAAGATATATACTAAATAAAAAAGAAATACATATTATCGAGAGTAATACCACTATCGAGCTTAAACATTACCGATTATTAGTCGCAATTTCGTGTTTTATTATTTTATTATTATTATATCCGCAAAAGGAGTGAAAATTGCAAAGAATACACGCGTGAGTCAAAGGTGATTTGGTTAATTTTAAAGCTCGAGTGCTACTTAGGAATTTATTTCATGAACAAAAACATAAGAACGGATAAAATGAATAATAAATTGAATTTGCTTTTATTAACATTTTTTTTCTAAAAACCTTTATTAAGGAAACTTATCGATTTACAATTTATTTTTTTATATTACTTATCTTAGATTAAAAACAGACAAGATATCTGGTCCAACGAAAAATCCTTGGGAAATAATAACTACCGTTTATTTACAAATAAAATCACAACAAAACAAAGGTGAGAAATATCGATGATTTTTCTATCTTTTTAAACGACGTTAGAACGACCACCACTTTAGGTCGTGATTGGCTTGTGAGTGGGGAAAGTCGGCAGAGCGCAGACGGTCGGATGATATTTTTATTGACATAAGCTTTTCCGTGTTATTTATTTTAAAATTTCAGGCTGTTTTAAGCAGTTTATAAGTCGTTTTAAAACCACATTTTGTCAAAAAACGTTTATAGTGTATTTTTTTACCAGTAGGAGAATGTTTCAGTGCATTTTAAGTGATATTTTGGAAAAAATCGTCAAATGTTTTGAAAAAAAAGGGAGAGCAAATGAAATGAGTCAGTGGCGGTACATACCGGTAGGTACACAGAAAAAAAAAGTTTATGAAATATACTTAAATTAGTAGAGCCTTAGATTCAAATATCAACAAACACGTTTTTTTTTATGAAGTAGTTAATTCCCAATGCGTCATATGAGATATTTTCGAACGTTTCTATAAGGTTTTTTTTTTTAGGTTTTTTATAAAGACGATCAAATAAAGCATACTTTTGATGAGGTAGTTAATGCGCAAATAAGATATTTTTGAAGGTTTTTTTGCAAACAACAATAAAAGTTAATTCACATGTGTTCAGGTTTGTAAGAATATTGAGTTTGATTTATACTGCCGCCGTTGCCATCTGCGCTCGCCCTTCGAATTGATATTTAAGTCTTTTTGTCTGTCCTAGATGTCTCTATGTACCCTAAGCATTATTGACTTTATTGTGTACTGAAGAAGTCAGTATAGGTAAGTTTCTGCTAATAACCAATTATAACAAAATTAACAAACAAGTAAGTTTCTGCTAATGACCAATTATAACAAAATTAACAAACACAATAACATAATTTTTAGCTAGTGGGTAATATTTTTTTTGAAAGTAAAACTCGTGGCATATCG
The DNA here is from genome assembly GCA_963921995.1 of Oxystoma pomonae. Taxonomy (NCBI): domain Eukaryota; kingdom Metazoa; phylum Arthropoda; class Insecta; order Coleoptera; family Brentidae; genus Oxystoma; species Oxystoma pomonae. The sequence continues at coordinate 98,924,148 of OY998167.1, forward strand.
GACAAAGCGTTTTTGTTTCTCACTTCATTACGACCAGGCCTCCAATGTCTAATGGAGAATCCAGACACCTACAGCCCTGTTACATCCTTATTAGGAATCATCAGGGAGTCATAGGATTATACCTGGCAGTTGAAGCTACACAGTGACCATGCACACCTCTAGCTTCAACTGCCAGGTATAATCCTATGACTCCCTGATGATTCCTAATAAGGTTGAAACAGGTCTGTAGGTGTCTGGATTCTCCATTAGACATTGGAGGCCTGGTCGTAATGAAGTGAGAAACAAAAACGCTTTGTCCGATATGCCACGAGTTTTACTTTCATTTTTATTTGCGGACACGAGATTCATTTTGTTGTTTTTTAATATTTTTTTTTCTTTGTTTTAATGTTTGGTATACTTTTATTTTGTTGAAAATTGAAATTGCTATACATCATATACAAACTTTGTAATGAATATCTTTTGTATAAAATTATACTACAAACATTTATTGGTAGGATGCTTACAAAGCTCAAATTGGCAGAATTATTTTTTGCATGTTTTTTAAATTATTTTGCAGATTTCATATTATAGTAAAATTTTAATATTATAAGCCATGTGTAAATTTCTATTTAAGTAGGTGCGCCACTGGTGTGTTTACTCTAAACAACAGAAAGGTAAACATTGTTCCATATAATAATATAACCAAAGTCTCCGTAAGTGTCAGGCATCTTGTCTCTTTTTAATCTAAGTTACTTATCGTAGTTTTTATTTATAAGACTTAACTATGATGTTAAATTTAATTTCAGTAAGAAATTCTATATTTAAAAAATATTTTGTTAGAAAAACTCGATATTGTTCCCATTTTCACCTTTTTATATCTTTCAAATCTTAATATTTGCACAAAATTTACCAATTTTCCGTCTTGGATTTCACAATTATAATAGATTAAAGAACAAATAAAGAATTGCTACACATTATTATTATATCTGTCATCTTATTAATTTTTTGTTCACATAGTTCTAAACAATTATTAAATCTATATAATATTTCGTCAAATTTTCATCATTGAGTTGAAGCAGTGTTTAATTTTATGCCATAGATTTTCTTTTAAAACGCATCTTTGACTGTCTTAATTTTTCTGCCACTGGAATTGCATTATTTATAGCCAGATAAACTATACTTCTCCATTTCGTAGGTATATTTTTATTTTTTAACATCGTACAAATATTTTTCCAATTAATTTGAGACATTTCAAAACTATTTATTTTACGAGATTATCAAAATGCTGATACAAAAGACATTTATTTGTATACAATATTAGTATATAGTAACCAAGGAAAAAATTATCGGGGGTAAATACAGAAGTGCACAAAAATTACCGATAATTTTTGCATAAAACTTGCATAGTTCTTTTCTTCCTGATTCCAAAAATATACCATATGTATACCTTTAGCGGTTCTCAAGAGAAATAAAAAATAGTTTGCCATAAGGGCAATGTACACTCTCCACATAAAACTGATAGAGCAGAAGGTAGCTACAAATACGATTTTTTATATTTTTCTATTTGCAACACTGACTTCTTGACTTTGTCATTTTAGGTTATATTTTTGGCAAATATAAACTTTTTACAATAACTAATAAAAGCTACACAGTTATTGGTCTACGATAGTAACCATAACTAATCGATTTCAAGAAGAAGGAACCGTCCCTCGAATGGAAGGCATCGGTTTGATAAAAGTTACTAGCCCAAAATAATTAAAAGGCAGATCAAGTTAATGAAATAAATAAAATTAAAAAAAAAATAACAAATTTAAAAACATTTAAAAAAATACTTATTTTTAAAAGCGCGTCATTGCACCGTTGACTGCAATGATGTTTTGAAGTCTTCTGGACAATTAATTGGCTAAATTTGCAAATAAGTTTGGATTTTCAGCAATAACTTCTTTCTATGCCCTTACGATGAGTTCCATTAGATGTTCTGAATTCCTGGGAATGATATTAAAACTAGTCCCCAAACATTCTCTAATGGATTCGCAAGTTTTTGCAGGCCAAGGCAAAACTTCAATATTATTATCCTGGAATAAAAAATGATCTTGGTAAGGGACTGTCACCTCTGGAAGCATTACATTTCCAGCATATTAACGTAAATATCCAGCTCCAAACATTTACCGAAAATCTTCCCGCCCGGTCTTCGTTTCCAGCAATATATCGTTTTTCGTATCGGGTTCTTGGCGGTCGATAAACCAGAATTTGTCTTTTATCTCTGCTGCCAAAATTCTTCGTCCCTCAGAGAATAACTCAACGCAAAAATTAATCCAGACTGCTTCTTTTCCTCACTTAGTTTAATTTTTTTTGCCGCAATGCGACTCCTTAACCTCGAACGTTTAATCCTCCTGCCTAATGTTCTTATGGATTCTGGAAAATTTTATTCAATTTTGACTTCTTTCGATTTGGCAAACGGATAATTTTCCAGAAAATTGATTGCTTCTTGGTCTTCCTCTGGGCTAGTAACTTTCGTCAAACTGGTGCTTTCCTTTCGGTGGATAGTTCCCTCCTCTTGAAATCGTTTTTTTTTATGTTTACTATCGTAGACTTGCTTCTCCTATAATGCCCAGTTACTTGCCGAATAGACCAACCACCGTCTAGTTTTGCTAAGATTTGAGCTTTATCAAATTCGGAAAGATGCGGCGGCAGGAGTCTGTGACATTGTCACTTATAGGAAGACAATGAACAGGCTGCTAACTTCTGTTGTACCAGTTTTATGTGGAGAGAAGTGTACCAAGGAAAATGAGCGGACTGACGTCATTTTTTTGGACCTCTATTTGATACATTGTTTTAGACAGCGACAATAAATATGTAAAAATGTCATGTCAATCATTGTTTCAACTTTTACTTCAAATTGACAACAACAAATTGTTTGACAACAACAAAATACGTTTTCAGAAAAAAAGTGACGTCAGTCCGCTCATCAAAAAATTGGATTGCACCGGCGTAACTACGGGGGGGCCTGGGGGGCCGCCCCCCAGATCTTTCCAGGGCCCTCCCCCCAGAAAAATATAGCCTAGTAGTTGTCAGTCATATGAGTCAGTAATGTCTGAGGATAAAGGCTTACAAGGTTAAAGAAGAAAAGAACATCCTTCGGCAATATACATTATTGTTTGGCACATAAACTGAAACTGGTTGACGCATGTACAAAAGTTGTACCAGCAGCTTCTTTCTTCAATACATTAGAGGCATTGTATGTGCATTTTTCGCAACCAGGAAATCATGAAAAACTTAAAAAGGTTGCAGATACCTTGGGTATTCAATTTTTGGACGTATCTAACCTTTCTACTAATCACTGAGCATGTCGATTTGAAAATTGAAACTTTGGGCCGATTAAACTGGCACTAGAAAATGAAGTAACTGATAACTAGGATAGACATGCCGTTGAAGCTGTTGTTCTATTAGCATGTATTCAAAAAGCCGAGTTTTGCATATGCCTGGACATTCTATACACTGTTTTCTTGCGTATCAACGTTTTAAGTCAGTAATTTTAGGGTAATGATGCTACTCTCGGCAATGTAAATTTAATAATAAATGACACGCTATAATCTATAAAAGAAACTAGAAATAGCTTTGAAAATATTTATTCTGAAATCCAAGACTTCGCCGATAAAGTTTATATTTCTTTAGAACCTATCAAAGTATCAAAACAGAAATGGCAAATTGTTGCACAAACTAAGGATTATATAGTGGAAAGCACTCTTGAACATGACAGCGTGATATAATTGCCATCAGATGTAAGTTGCTTAGAACAATGGAAAATAAACATCCACTACCAAATAATGGATAATTATAATTTAGCAGCTAATTTTAGGGAGAGGTTTTTAAACTTCCTATTGGCCAAATCGGTAGATGCTTTATTTAAGTTAAATATCAAAGAAAGTCAAGATTTTATTCAAAATTACTCTGGTAGTAAAAAATGACATTATTTGTAAAAATTTAGAAATAAATTTAAAACCTATCAAAGAGTATATTAGACAAATTTTTGTCCGAACCTCTACGAATTAATTCAGATTGCTATTTTCCTTCCTATTAGTTCTGCTAGATGTGAACGAAGCTTTTCTGCGATGCGTGGAATAAAAAATTAGACCTGAACTACAATATGACAAACCCGATTTTCCAGTGTATCGATTATAAACATCGATAATTATTTAATTAAAGAAGAGATTACATTAGACCACGTTTTGGAAATATTTTCACAAAAGACAAGGAAGTTGCAGTTCATTTAAGTTAATTTATATTAAACTGCTGACTTGAATTATATAGAGTTACGGTTCAAAGTTGTTCATACAACGACTTAAGGTAATAATGCATAATATTAAACAGTTTTGAGAAAAAACATCATTGTCTTTTATTTCTCACTATCAAGCATTGTCAGCTAGGCCTCCTCTAGGCCCCCCCCAGGTCAGAGAGCTAGTTACGCCAGTGATTGGACTATAATTTAGGTGGTTCTTGGTTCAACACATTGCTCTTATGACAACGTTTTTCTAAATTTATTTAATAACCGTTCAAGGCAAAAGTAACATGTGGTATATTTTTGGAATTAGGAAGAAAAGATCTATCCAAGTTTTAAAACGGTAAAACAATCCCATTCGCATCTGTAGTAAAATATCTGGGGGTGACCCTAGATAAAACACTTACATGGAATGCAACACTATCTCTATGGACGTGCAAACAAACCTGCGGTAAGTAAGTAAACAAATGTATTGGCTGTATATCACGGTAGTTACACCCATGATTACATAAGGGGCAATAGTTTGGTACACGAAGGTCAGGCAAACGCTGGCTCGTGCCAAACTAACAAGCATCCAACGTCAAGCAAGTATGGTGATATGTAGTGCTATGCGCACCACACCATCAGCAGCGCTTGAATGCCTCCTAAACCTTCCTCCTCTACACCTTGTCTTGGAGAAAGAGGCTATGAAGGCAACCTATAGAATCATAGCCAACCAATGGGGTGGCAGGGCAAGTCAAGTAGTACCAAACCCTTTAACGCGGGCAATTAGGAGCCACTGCATTCTAGGGCTGCTACTGGATCTAATGCCCGCAACAGTAAACATTAAAAAGCTATACAACACTATTCTCCCAGATAGGGAGGACTGGACGACAAACAGAATAAGTTTCTCAAGTGAAGATAGCTGCTGGTACACTGACGGATCCAAAATGCCTTCAGGCATTGGATCCGGAGCTTATTGCAGCCGGGAAAATATCAGGATTATACATAGTCTTGGACGAATGGCTACAATTTTCCAGGCGGAACTCTTCGTCATTGAAATGAGCGCATGTTGGATGATAGATCATAACTGGCGCAACAGATCAACAAAGATACTCTCCGACAGTCAAGCGGCCCTTAGGGCTCTTGAATCCTATAGGTGCTCATCGAGAACCGTTAGGAGCTGCCAGGACACACTGAACACCCTAGGGCGAATAAACACTGTGTCGCTGGTATAGATTCCGGGACATTCTGGGCATCGGGGAAATAAGACTGCCGACCATCTGGCGCGTGAAGCGGTATCTGCCGTCTTTATTGGCCCCGAACCAGCCCTTGGAATAGTATACAACTCAATCAACACTGCTCTCTGAGGCTGGATGGAAAACAAGTTCCACCAGTACTGGAGAGAATTGCCGGGACTGGCACATTCCAAAGAGTTCATTACAGAACCCTGCAGGAAGTGGGTCGGAAAACTCATTGAGCTCACCAGACAGGACATCCGGACAATGGTTGATCTATACACCGGACACTGCAAGTTGAAAGTACCATTACACAGAAAGGGTCTAAGTGAAGACACCGAGTGTAGGCTCTGTATAGTATGATGAGACGGCCAGATATGTGCTGTGTGAATGTCTGGACATTGCACGTCAGCGTCAACGTACCTTCGGTAAACCACAGATCGACGGACTGGATCTGAATGATGCTTCACCAAAGCAAGTTGCGAGCCTCTTTAAGGAGCTGAATATTCTGTAGGAACAAAAAATGTTAAAAGTGAGCCACAGTAGACCCAATAGTGGTCCCAGTGGACAGTGCCATACTGACACACTCGCAAACGAATCAATCAATCAAAATCCAAGTTTTAAAAAATATACAGGGTGTTTAGTTTAAAATAAGAAAGTTGATGTCTGGACATATGCGATGACATTGGATAATTTTGACATACATAATTTTATAGTTTAGTTAAAGTTACGCAACTTCTGTAAAATACTATTTATTGTGAAATGAATAATAATAGAGAAAATAGGGGGCAATATTTATAATGGATAAACCTGTACTACAGAAAAATTTTTAGAAAGGCAGTAAAGCCGCAAATCGCTGTGAATACTCACCGTTCAAAGAGAGGACGGTACTAAAAGAATAATAAGAAGAAAAAGGTCATAGTAAATCTCTAACCTTAATGTGACAAAAAGATAATTTGAAAAAATAGTAAAAATATCACGTGCTACAACATAGCATCGCTGTGGTTTTCATGTAAAACGGTTATTGAAACAATTTTGACACGCAGAGATTGTTTAGAAATTCCAATTTAACCACACATATATGCATCGACGTGATAATAACGGTAATTTTTTAATACATTTTTATCGTCATCGTATACTGTTGGTAATTTTTCTAATCATAAAATAATAGAGCGATAACAACCATTGTACATTTTTTACTAAAATTTTAATATTCTTATTATATGAGTAACACTGGAGGTTTGACAATTTCTTCCTACTTAAATTTTAATGCACCAATGAGCTTTAATTAAACTAATAAGTAAATTCCCTTTGCATTTGGTTCCAATGTCATTGATGAATTTCTCTAGATTTCCAATTTGGTATCATTTTAAAGGGCCTACTATACCGCATAGGGCTGTCCTAAGATTAAAAAGAGACAAGATACCTGAAGGCTGAGTGTGAAAGTATGCTTTATTTTAACGTCTTTATAAAAAAAAAATCTCGAAGAAAACGTTATAAAAACGTTCGAAAATATCTTATTTGACGCATTGGGAATTAACTAAATTATCAAAAAAAATGTGTTTGTTGATATTTTAATCTAAGGATCTAGTAATTTAAGTATATTTCATAAACTTTTTTTTAAATTTTTTCTGTACCTACCGGCATGTACCGCCACTGACTGATTTCACTTTCTCTCCCTTTGTTTTCAAAACATTGGACGATTTGTTTCAAAATGTCACTTGAAATGCACTGAAATATTCTACTACTGGTAAAAAAACACACTATAAACGTTTTTTGACAAAATGTGGTTTTAAAACGACTTATAAACTGCTTCAAACATCCTGAAATTTTAAAATAAATAACACGAAAAAGCTTATGTCAATCAAAATATCATCCGGCCGTCTGCGCTCTTCCGACTTTCCCCACCCACAAGCCAATCACGACCTAAAGTGGTTGAGACAGAATTCTCTGTCCTTATCGTTCTAACGTCATTTAAAAGGATATAAAAATAATCGATATTTCTCACCTTTGTTTTGTCGTGATTTTATTTGTCAATAAACAGTGGTTATTATTTGCCAAGGAGTTTTAGTTGGACCAGATATCTTGTCTCTTTTTAATCTAAGGGGCGGTCTAACAAATTGTTATGGCTGTCATTGTGATGGCCCTTTAAAAATGGTGACTGTAGGGTAAACAAAGCTATTTTCCATAAGACGTAATGCTAATAAAAATGAAAATTTTGGGAAAGTGGACAAAGATTCAGATTAAACAAAATGACCATTTCGGGAAGAAACGAGCATTTTGCCGAATGGTTAGAAATAAACTCAAAATATACATTTATCTCTCTCGCACTTGTACGGTGTGGATAGGCATTGTCTCTCTCTCAGTTCATTCTAAAGGTCGCGCCACAACGGCTTGAAGAGAGACAGTTGACGTTATCTGTAATTACACGGGTGCGACAGAGATAGGTAGAGCGAAATTTCCACGTTTAATTACGAATTTTGAGTTTATTGGTAAAATTTCGGCAAAATGCTCATTTTTTCCCGATTCAGAAAGGATTACTCTATAAAAAAATCACTTTGTTTAATATGCGTCTTGTTCCACTTTGCCAAACTTTTGATTTAACTTAGCATTACGTCTTATGGAAAAACGGTTTGTTTACCCTGCAGCGACCATATTGGATCGGCCATATTATTTTTGTTAGACTGCGTTATGGGGAGCCTATTTTTGATTTGATGAAAAATTCGATAAAAAGGAGGACACTCTTCCACAGATTTTCACCAATCGCAAAACTAGACGCTGTCAGGAACGGCAGCTTCTATCCTTGCGATTAGTTGAAATCTGCAAAGGATTACTGTTTTCATCGAATTTTCTATTAATTTATTGTTAATAGTCATATACTTAAAGAACAAAGAATGTGATAGAAATGTTACATTTTACCATTGGGAACATTACTAACACATGCCGGCAATAAGTTACGTTCTAGCTCATACAGGTGATATAAATATGATAGAAACGTGACGTGAAACATGACTATAATACGATCAGAACATTTTTTTAAAAGAATAATATTAATATACCTGGACATCGACTATATATTCCATGGATATAATTTTGTAATTCAAAACATGTCCAGATGGCCACAAGATGGATATCCTAAGATATGGAGTGGATATATATCCACATGAATATCCACTAAATAGTAAATATGCATTAGTTTTCCACTAAAGTGCAATTACGGAGTAGTCTATGGATATAGGTATATCAACTTGATATTAGTTCAGTTATCAAAAGATTACCTAAATAACTTTTTGCTGTCTTATGTGTATTATCTGCTACATAGAGAACATATTGATTCCAGTGACATCTACCTACAATAGATCTCATTAAACTAAATTATAATTATAAATCATGTAAATCGCATTCTTTTCACAAGATAGTATTATTTTCAGCAAACATGCCGAAATCCTGAGAAAAACATTCTTTTTGGGAATATTCATAAAAATAGCTTGATTATCAAGTTATTATTATTATATTGTTATATTATTACCAAAGAAATATAACTATCACAAACTCTTAAAGAATATTCAACAAAAAATTGGTCTGCAACGTTCCTATCATATTCGCAATGGAATATTCAAAAAATCACTTTGAGGGAATATTCGTATAACATGATTATGCCTCTAATGTTATGTGGGATTGCAGTGTAAAAATGCGTTTGGTTTTTTTGTCTAATGATAAACAAAGAATAAAGTTCTCGAACGCGACTTAAAAACCGGCCACAGACATAAAAACATCATGGAGCTGATGTAATAATTAAAATGGGCGTTTTCATATCATTTTTTTACATACAAAAATTAGAATTATTATTTTAAATAGGTAACTTAGGTATAAATTTTCTTGAAAGAAGCGTAACAGTGGGATTTACTAAGATCTAAAATAGTACCCCCCCACAGGTCTAAATATTTACACCTCTGGGAGGTAATAAATTTTAAAACCAATTTTTCAAAAAACACATACCGAAAGACACAAAGTTATTTAGTATTTTCAGAAAAGATTTGTGGCGTAGAGGGCAAAGAGTGAGGGAATAAATCGGAAAAAAATTTCTCCTCAACCAGGATTTGAACTCAGTACCTCTAGAATACCAGTCTAATGCTCTACCAACTGAGCTACCGAGGAACTGGGGTTTAACTGGTTATTCGGAAATTCTTTCGTCTGATTCATTTGTTAGTAGTGGGAAAATCTTTGAAGCCTACTGCGACCTTAAAAACCTAGACATGTTATAAAGACAAGGAGATACACATTCACGATTATTAGTTCGTCGTGAATCGTGAATGTCTGTCTCCTTGTCTTTATAACATGTCTAGGTTTTTAAAGCAGAAGTAAGCCTCAAAGATCTCCCCACTATTAACAAATGAATCGAACGAAAGGAAACCCCAGTTCCTCGGTAGCTCAGTTCGTAGAGCATTAGACTGGTATTCTAGAGGTCCCGGGTTCAAATCCTGGGCGAGGAAAATCTTTTCTGTAAATTTATTAGGGCGCTAAATTTTCTCTTCATTTATTATTTTGTACTGTTATTGCAAAATACCACTGAAAAACTATTTTTTTTTCTCAAAATATACCATATTTTAGGAAATGGCCGAAAAATTTTTCCAAAGTGGCAAATGGTGAATTCTCTAAAAATTTGGCACATAATAGATTCATTATCAGTGTTTGAGGTTATAAAGTTCGTGATTTTTTAGACCACCTCTGGGATGGTGGTTTAAATTTATAGCCCGCATAAAGGATCATTTTGTGGCAATTGGTAATAAGTTAGATCTAAGTAACCGTTTTCACAAGGATTAATTTACCTTATTTAATATCCCAATTTGTTTATTAACCTCCAATTTTGTCCAGAAAAGCGCCATATTTTGAACCCGCTTTCATCACAAAAAATATATTATGAGGGCACTACGAGGCAAAACAAACATAAGTGAAGGTCACTGATTATTCACGAAAAATATACAAAACAAAAAAACCCAAAACAGCTATATTAATTTCTTTACAAACTGAAATTAAGACATTGAGGTTATCTAATAGCTCAGTCAAGAAAACCCTCCTTACTCAAAGCCCACTCGTTTCAAAGCTATAGCGTTCATCAGTAGAAGTTGATGCAAGCCAAGGTACAAGCAGAGGTAAGAGATCCGAACTAGCTAATATTCCAGCTAATATTTTGAAAGAGACATTTCGACAGTGACAGAAATGTAAACAAAACTTGCATTTAAGTTTTTTAATACATTTCATAAATAAAAACACCTTTTAAATAAATACAAAATTATTCTACTCCTTATTTTATCATCACCCATCTAAATCGTTGTGTGACATCAAGTATTAATTGGAAAAATTAATTAACAAGGGTAGGTTTTAATTAGAGTGACATATGACCCCAATTTTAATTTGTTCTATAAAGTGTTTACTATTTAAACCCCTCATGGGTTTATACTTTTTAATTTTCTTTTCTTCTAAATTGAAAATTTCTTCTTAAATCCAAAAAAAGATTGTTTTAAGATGATTATTTAATAAACAAATTTATTAAAATTCTTCTTATAAATCAAACTATGTCCAAAACTCAAGAAGGGTTGGTTTAAAATGCATAAAATCAAAAATTTCACTTAGATTTAGGACCGTTCCAAAATAGACTAAATCCTTTTAGTAAATCCCACCGTAAATCTACTGCTCAAAAAGCAGTAGATCTACTGAAAAATCAGTACACCTGGCAACGTTGCCTACTACACCTATCTCTGAGCAGAAGAAGAAGCGCTCTTGAAAAACGGTAATCGAGTCAGCTTTGCGCGTGCACCGTACAAGCTTGGCAGCTTCTGAGCCTTCTTATTGAGCGAAACAAAAAATCTCTTAGAAGAAGTTTAACAAGATTTTATAATCTTTTATCAGGTTTGATATGTTTCTATGCGGTATGTGAAACAAACTTTTAAAAACCTTGAAAAATATCATGAAGTACAGATTTTTTTATATCAGTTTTTACGAGCAAACATCCTGTCTCGTAGAATCTTATAAAATTCTATAAAATATCATAAAAACTCACCAACTTTCATGAGATCCTATGCGGTTTGGTTATTAGGGTGTTCCTAGGCGACTATTCTCTCGAAATTCAAGAATCGGCACCCAGGATGACTTTAGTACATATTACCATCTTTTTTAACTGATGCTTTTTGTTACCAAAACAAAAAACATTGAAAAGGAATTCACATAAACTATTAATCTATAACCAGAAAACTGTTAAACCGACTACTTAAACCTATTAAAAACATGCTAATTGTACTGTGTGTTGTTAAAGTGAGAATTCAAGAGTTTTCTGCTATTTTTAGTTGCTAATGATTTATACACCGGTTTTTGTTTGGAGTTCAATAAACTACATTTTATTGTATTATGTATGAAGTATACAGCATGCATGAGTGTTTTTGTCTTGTAAATAATGAGGGTCTGTCAATGACTGACTAAGAAGGATCAGTGTTTTTTTAAAGGATTAGACGAAATGGCTTGCGTTAAATGGTATGTACATATGTTAATTAGATGAGTTGTAGGCTTCTTCCAAAGGAAGTTATTTTCTTGGGGGATAGGTGACCTACTTCTTGGGTACCTCGAGGTGCTTAAGCTTCTTCCATAGTTGGGCGGGGCATTCACAGAGTAAGTTTTCTGCGGTCTCTGTTGCGGTGTCGCAAAATCTGGAGTGGTCGTCTTCTGTTCTTCCTATTACCTTTAGGTGATATTTTACCGGTTAGGTGAGCAATCCGACGACTATTCTAATGTCTTTTCTGTTCATGTTTATAAGATTTTCTACTCTTTTTTTTATATGATGATAAACCTTTTTGCCTGTCTCAGCCCTGGAGTGTGTCTCCAGTGTTTTGACAATTGGTTCCCAATTATTGAGTTTTGGAACGTGGTTTTTTATGGGTAAGTTCTGGGGGCCATAGTACCTTGTTTTGCGAGGGTATCTACTTCCTCGTTGCCCGTTGTGCCTCGGTGTCCAGGCACTCACATCAAAATTACCTGGCTGTGGGTTGCGAGTGCTTTTAGACTTTGTTTGAATTCGCAGACTAGTTTCGACGCACATTTATATGTATTTAGTACTTTTATGGCCGTTTGACTGAGAGTATAAAGATGTGTTGAGATATTCTGAGGCTCTGGTTGCACTTCTGTGCACACATGTTCATTGCAAGAATTTCAGCTTGGGATATGGTAGGATATTTTCCCAGTGACTGGGATAGCTTAAGGTTTGGGAGATGCCCATTCTGGCTCCATTCTCATGTTTGGAACCGTCATCAGTGTACCAGAGCGAGGCGTTCTCAGCTTATGGTAGTTGTTTATTTTTCCATGATTGGCGGTCGAATGGAATCTTTAAGTCAACACGGCCGTCATATTGTAATTAAGCATTTAGATAACCAAAATATTTTAATTTCAGTTTGTGAATAAATTGGTAATAAGTATTGTTTTCGGTTTTTTTCGGTTGGTATAGTTTTCGTGTATAATTAGTGAGCTTCATATATAATGAGCTTCAGGCTAAGTACTGCGAACATAGGGGGAATCAAGTCCAATTTACTCTCCGTGCCCTACAACCGAGGTGGGGTCGAAGCACGCTGCAGTGTCATCTTTTTGAATTTTTTTTTTATTATTATTTTGTTTTATTTCTGCCTTGCTCGAGAAACAGATTGGTAAGTTCTTAAGTGAAATAATACATTTTTAAAGCTAAAAATGGATGTCTAAGAAGTTGCCGAAAAGTGCAGATGGTCAAATGGTACTATCAAGGCAGACCATTGAGATTTATTCAAGAATTTTTCTGGACAATTTTGTAAATCGCCCAGAACTTACTTTATCAACGATTCCTAGGTTTGTGTAGAATTTTAAAAAAGTTTGGTTGTGTAGCGCCAAGAAATCATAAAAAACCCACTGTTTTGAATGACGAGCAGGAAATACGAGATGTGATGATTTGCGCTGAGTGGAGGAAAATCGAAAGTTAACTAGCCACCAAATTGCCGAAGCAGTTGATACGTCTTCAGCCACTGTGTTACGTGTTCTCAAAAACGCATCAAATTTTTCCGAAGGACAACTATCGTCGTATCGAATTTTGCGAAACAATGATGGAAAGGGCTAATCATGACGAAAACTTTCTGAGATCTATTCTTTTCACAGATGAAAGCACTTTTCCATTACTGAATCGTCATAACCCAACACACGTTCGATATTGGTCGAGGAAAAATTAGCATTTGTATTTTGACGTAAGAACACAGTATCCGCAAAAACTAAATGTTTGGGGGGGGGGGGATTGTAGGAGAACACGCAATTGGGTCATTTTTTATTGACGGCAATTTAAATGGTCCTAGATACTTGGATCTACTTCAGCAGCAGCATATTATTCCAACTGCTAGGCAGTTGTTAGGTGTGAGATTTAGGAAACATGGTTTCAACAAGATGGTGGTCCCGCTCACAATGTTGGCCTTGTTAGGGAATATCTTGATAATGTATTTTCTAGTCGGGTTATAAGGACACGGGGAACTATTTTATGGCCAGCTCGATCACCCGATCTTGCTCCTAATGACTTCTATCTGTGGATTTATATCAAAAATAAAGTTTACGGGCAGGAAAGGGCTAATAATTTGGAAGAACTTCGGATTGAATTTGAAGAAGCTTCTCAAACTATCACCACATAACATGCTTGGAAACATTAGAAGGGGTTTTTATAATAGGCTCGGATATTGTCTTTTTGAACATTTGCTCTAATATTTTTTCACTGGGAGAATCTTTTTGGTTTTTGGAATGTATTATTTTATTTTGAGAACTTGCTTTTATTTTGTTTCATCTTATTATTTTCATTGTAACACGTTGTTAGTGATAAATGTGAGCAGTTGAAAAGAAAACGCCCTAATTTATCAGTAACAAAAAACAAGAAAATTACGCTATAAAAATTTTCGTATTTATTGACCAAATTCCGGTTTCATGGACTACACTTCACATTGCACCGTGGTTAGAGGCGTACTAAACGCAAGCCGCGAACGGTGATCGCAAGCCTGAGTGTTGGTTGCTCCACTGATAGGTGTGCGTTGTCCCTGCATGTACGTACACTGGCAAATTGGACTTCTTCCGGCCTATGTTCGCAGTATCCTGAAGCGCTCTGTATGTTTGTTTTGCCTAATAGTGCCCTTATAAATATATATTTAGTTCTGAAAACGGGTTGAAGATACGGCGTTTTTTGGACAAAAGTGGAGTTGTTATAGTGGCTAATAAACAATTTTGTATCTTAAACAAGATAAATTAATTTATCCAAAGAAAGTTCCTTTCTGATTAAATTATAAACGAACTGACTAACAATCGCCACAAAACAATTCTGTGCCAAATTATTGGAGTATTGCCCACGATACACTTAAGTGTATTGTGGTATTGCCCATTTTCCATTTTGAAACCTGTCAAAAAATATTAGTTTTATGGCAAAGTAGTTTGTCAGTGGTAATGTGCAATAACAATACAAAATAATCAATAAATTATTTGTGTCTTTTCTATATGGGTAAGTGTTTTTAAAAATTGGTTTTAGAATTTAGTACCCCTCACAGGTCTAATATTCAGTAGCGCACCCAGGAATTGACTTCGGGAGGGGGGGGGGGGGTTAAGCATAAATAGTAAAAAAAAAATATTTGAATTAAAAATGTGACCATTCAGAAGTTCTATCATTTGAAGAATAGGGGCTCTGATCCACTTCATATTTTTTTATTTTCTCCCCTTCTTGATTCCCTCCTACCTAGCTTTGCCTTCTTCAGAAATAATTTCTGCGAACGTCACTGATTTTAGTATAAGTAGTTAATATTCTGTTAGATGGCCCAACTATAAAAGCAATACACTTTTTTAATAAGATGATTGCATTCTAGTCTCACTTTGACTTTTACGGAAAGCGGCATGCCAACCATGGCAGCAAAAGTGTGTGCTGTTTTTTAGTTGGACCGGCCAACAAAGCGTGAACTTACACTCCGGACAATAAAATACCCCCCTCCCTAGACGCCTGGCATTAAGGTTAACGTTAACGTCTTTTGGCTACCTAACCTGTTTATTAACAACAACAAAAACCAGAATAAATTATGGGCGTAGGTAATAGGTTAAACTGTTGACATAATACTTGATACTTTCTATTTTGCTGTACTTTGTTATTTATATACACGTTTTGGTATATGATATTATCTAGAATAAATATATCCTTTAGCTACATAAATTCAAAAACCAAATCTTGATAATACCATAAGATATAAAAGCTTACTCCTTGTGAGATCGCCTCAGAAAGAAACATGCACTAAGGGACTTTTGGCAGAGATCATATAAATCTAAATAGGGAGGACACCTAATGATAATAGCCGACCAGCAAGCCAATGCGATTCAAAGCGAGTTTTTGATTGTTAGCTGAATGCGCCAGGATGAACTGGGGTAATATTTATTTAAAATTAAAACGGCAATAACCCCGCGCGTTGAATGAATATCGATTGATCACTGGCGTACATACCTATATTTAATGCCATTTTAAATGAACTTGTTACTAAGGGAGCTGGCAGAAAGTTTTTATTGCACATATTTTTCAAGCTTTTTAAAATAAGTGTCAAAATTTTAATAACCCCCGTCATTTCCGAATGTTTGAGAAATATATGAATAGGAGATCCGAATGGATGAGAAGGTATGTGAAAACTGATACTCTCACATGATAAATTTCCTTGGATATTCCTTCAATGGTTCTGTTCTCTTAATCCAAAAGAGGCGGTTGTGATGTAACCGTGCCAATTCCCATAATGGGAAGTCTTCTCCAAAAGGAAGAGACAAATACATTTTTTTCAGAAACTTAACACCTGATTATGATTTTATTTTTAAATTTGACCGCCATAGACGAAACCTTGCAAAAGAATAATGTTTAATTTAAAATAAGAGAAAAAAACTGGCTCCGCAGGGCAACATTTTTGGGGAAGTTGGTACGTAATTTCGTCGGAGAGGAGGTCAATCACCTCCCTCTGTATTCGCCACCTGTGACTGTATTATGGATAGTTCCCAACGCGGAACTCGTCCAAAACAATACGATTTTCCTGTGAGCCGCCACTGCTTTGGATCTATAAAAGGCGCACCAAGTTTCCAAGCCAAGAACTAAAAAAAAAACGATAGCTGCGCCACTTGGTTTTCAAGTCATTTGAGCGGGATCGCAAATTTACCATTAGGTGATTTAGGTGTACTCTCTATTTATATTTATATGCTCTTTGGCCCAGAGCCCCTGAAAATCGTCTCCTAAAGGTTGATTTTTTTTCAAAAATCACCAATATAATGGTAATCTGAGACCATTCTGTTACATAAGCCCCCCTCAGAAACCTCAAGCCCCCTTAAGGACATTTTCTGCGTACGCCACAGGCTAATATAAACTTGAGTCAAAAGATCCCATTTGTGGAGTGTTTAGAGGGCATATTAAATGTGGGAATTGTATTTTCGGCAACAGATATTGCGGTGCGGCCAAATAGCAGATCGGCATTTTTTTGAAAAAAAATCGTTTTAATTTTATTTAAAGCACTCAAAAATACACTAAACGAAATTTGCTTTTATTTGGCTCTTTTATTTGTACCAGCTCGTTATTGAAAACTATGGAAATGCAACTCAAAAATGCAATTCCATTTGCCACGTTTAAATATATTATATTGTTTTAATTCCAGCCATTGCTGTTAGAGTACACTGCATCAGTCCGTTTTAAATAATTACAAATGTCTGCAATTTTGAAAACTTTCTGAATTATATGACAGTAGAACAATTCCGCCACAGCATACAGAGCCACGAAGCAATAATAACCGCTTTCTACATTTAACACTTTTAGGGCATCGTTCCGCAGTGGAACTTATCAAAGTAACCTGATACGGGTTCGTCCTGGCGTGTTAATCTTTCCAATAGGGTTACGCTGCTAAGGCGATTAAATCAAAAATAAGTTAAAAAACATCCGAGTCAGTTCCTGCAACTGAGGTTTTTAAATTTATTTTTGTTTTAGTCGCCTTAGAAGCGTAACCCCATTGGAGAGATTAACACGCCAGGACGAACTTACGAACGTATCAGGTGACTTCGATAAGTGATTTGTGAGTATAGGATCTCAGAGTAGAGAATGCCTGTGTGAGACTTTTATTAACGTGGATATGCTGATGCACAGTCAGCAAGCCTACGGTCCCTAATAACGAGTGACGACCCAATGGCGTAAGGAATATGACGATTGAGTCCCTCAAGATTAAGTCAACTGATTACATGATCGAGTACTAGACTCGAATCGTGGGCGGGGGGTCGCTACATCCCACCGCCTACAGGCTACAGGCAGTCTGGTTCGTCCAACTTCCCATAGCGGACAGATTCATGCTACAGTGGCCTGATCTGTCCGGTTTGAGAGTACACGACAATATGAATACAACAGTTTTGATCATCGATGGACCAGGAGAGTCATTCCAAATTACGACAGGCGTTAAACAAGGGGTGTTATTTCGCCCATCCTATTTTCTATATTTTTAGATGCCATACTTCACCTTGTTGAGGAACATCTAAGGCCGGGATTGGAAATTTTATATAGATTTGACGGTGGCCTACTTAACCTAGGCAGACTGCGAGCAAAAACTAAGGTCTCGACGACCTCGGCAATCGAACTGCAGTACTCCGATGACAACGTCGTTATGGCCGATACAGAGGAAGGTCAATCATCATGACATCAATGCGGAGACCAAGCTTCGTGTCTACAACACAGTTATAATACCAACTCTAACATACAGATGCGAAACGTGGACCACCTACAGAAAAATATCACCAAATTTGTTTAAGACGAATCCTAAGAATTAAATGGCAAAACCGACGAACAAACATAAGTGTTTAAGAAGAAGCCAGAACAACTAGTATAGAAGCCCTTATCTTCGAGCACCAGCTTCGTTGGACTGGTCTCCCAAAGCAGATATTTTATGGACAACAAGGACATCCTCAAAGGCAATATGATGAAGGGTCACATCGGTATAAACAACTTCGAGACCACGGCAAACGATAGGGCTTCATGGCGCCGAACACTCCATGAGGGAGCACAAACTTTTGAAGAGCAACGACGTAGACTAAAGACGGAAAAGAGAGAACGTCGAAAGAAGCGACAAAATGGAAGAATGGATGACCAACAACACCCGGCTGCTGCCGGAGACTGGGTGTGCCAGGACTGTGGAAGGGTGTGCGGCTCGAGAATTGGCGTACATAGGCATCAAAAAACGCACAACAGATAGCGACGATACTAGCGACGATACAGAATAGAGGAAAATCATCCTCGGTATCGAGTGATTGCCTATGATTTGTGAGTGATTCAAAGCTGGAAATCAAAGTGTATGATGGTGTTGAGTAATATTTGAGGAGGGTGACCAGTAGAACCAGTGATGAGCCCACGCTGGTTGCACAGGGCGAAAAATCATTTGATCTATTCTTTTTCGCTTTGGTTCTTTGTGTGTTCCTTGCGGGATACTCATCCAAGTTTGAATTTTTGTTTTCTCCATCTTGAGATCTTTTTTTGATGCTTTGTTTTTAGATTCTTTTCGGTTGCAGTAACTGACTCGAAGGTTTTTCAACTTATTTTTACAGCAAAACATGTTGCGATGCAAAACATCGACGGCATCAGTTGCATAAGCGCCTACACTTGCATCAGCTTCAGCGCCCCAGCTATGTGGCTTTACAAAAACATCAAAATATCACTACTTCCGAAATGGTTTCCGCTATTATTAGATTTACTTGCTGTGTTATATTTTTTTGCCGCGACATAATTTCGCGTTATTTTGTCTACTGCAGGAGGTATTTTAACCCGAAACAATGTTTATTACTGCAAATTTAATTTACATCACTTTAATTGCTCTGGAACAAGTTTGTTTGGCAAAGTTTTATTCGTTGTTTCGACGTTTTATAGATTTTAAATAAAATTACTTTCTAAAAAGTTGGTACTGCAATTACATATTTTTTGGGTGGCATAGGGCATAGTTCAATTTATTATGGGTCGCATTACATAAAGCTTAATATCAGGTTCTTCTGTTTCTTTAAAGTCAATTTTAAATGGTTTGTTAAAAGATTAGTGAATGACCGCTAAATATAGTTATATTATAATTACTCTATTATAATTTTTCAATTAGGGAACATTTTTCCAAGACATGAATGTAACATTAAAACTATTGCTATGTTTTCATGGATATTGAATTCGTTTTCAATATGTTTTGAAAACTTTTTTTTCATGAGTTTTCATGACAGGCTTTCGATTCGATTTTGAATCGATTTGAAAACGGTTTTCAAATTTTGATATTTGGCAGCTGACTTATGTCATAGTTGTCAAATATTCATTTTTAAGTTTTGGCGCTTTTTTTTAAATGTGTTTTATTCAAAAGATGATGTTGGCCCTTGCCACACATTTTTTTTTAATTTTAATTACTACTCTGTTTGCAAGTGGAAGTGAAGAAAGAAATGCTGGACTGGCATATGTGCATAGCACATACACTTTCGAGCCAAATATTTCTTTTATTTTCCATAATTAGTCTTTAAAAAAACAAATCTTTAGTTATTTAAGTAAGGTTTTAGAATGCCGGTTCCACAGTTTCACTTCTATTTCTATCTCTCTCAGAAAGAGTGAGAGCAATAAAATATAATTTGGCGGCTGTCTGGTAATCCGACGCAATACGCATGTGTAAACTCAATCCCCGTTTTCATGCAAAATCGGTATTTTGATCTCAATACGATCTTGATCCAACTCTAAAAGTTTTCAGGGTCGGAACTAGATTAAAATCGATTTGAATACTGGAAAAACAGGCGTTTTCATGGACGGTATCGGATTGAAATCGTTTTCAGAACGAACTCAATTCCCATGAAAACGTAGCATATGATACATATAAAATGACAAAAACTCCTAATCGCTGAATATTCTCATAATTAAAAAAAGGGTCATATAATGACATACTTCTATTAATGTGTACACAGGAATAAATTCGGGAAGCTTCTGCTGTTGTTTGTTGTGATTCGTTATATATTAAAACAATATCCACTAATTCGCTATTAGACACTTAAAGTTAAATTCCGGGTCTATCGGCATTCGTATCCTTATCTCTATCGAGTCTAATCGAGTTTAAAATCATAGCGAATGCGTGACAGCTCCAGATGATCAAATGCATCAAAACATCATTTCATATGCAGGGACGGTCGTAATGTTAGGAGTCTTTTAACGTACCTAACGAGGTTTTCGTGCATTTAATCAGCTGGAGCTGTCACGCATTCGCCATGATTTTAAAAGTGCACCTGCTTGATTGGTCGACTCGATAGAGGTAAGGATACGATTACTTATAAAACTGAAAATTAACTTTAAGTGTCTATTTAATTTGACGAAAAATTAATAGTTGTACCTCATTTTTTACAACAAAACACAAAACAAAATCACTAATTATGCACCAAAACGCGAAGGGAGATTTACAACTGAATCAGCTAATATTGCATAGTCTGTTTACTTAGAGATACGAGTGGGGCGGGTTTTTTTCTTTTCTTGTTAGGTGCTTTGTTGATAAGCTTCAATGTAAAGTTAAAGGCGAAGAAGATGTTTTAGCACTTTTTTGGTTGTTTGTGTTCATTTTAAACACCGACCAGTATTAGGAATAACGTCTTTCATTTTTATCCGTAAGTTGTAAGACTAGGAGCAAATTAAATTTTTCCGGTGACGTAGTCCGATTTTCTTGACTAGAAAATTTCAAAATGTACCAAAGCTCTGTGATACGCCACTGTTACTGACATATACAAAAAAAGACCCCGCTTTTCACTGGACCTTATACTAAAGGGTGGGACGAAAAATCTGGCACCCTTTTGAATTTACTATAACTTTTGATCGAATCGGTCGATTCTAAAATGTTTTGACTTTTTGGAAAAACAAAACATGAGACTTTTACGATACGGTCCAAAATTTGACATTTCCTAAAAATCCAAGATGGCGGATCGTTTTAAATAACGGGAAATTTTCACCCCCATGCAAAAAAATTTTCTCCATACCAACGCATTACTTAATTAAATTGGTTAAGAAATAAAAAAATACGGGCTTTTATATTGAGTGGAGTTGTCTTCTGTAACTTTAGATAGAAGTACAAGGCTTTTATGTTGTGGTTCAAAATTTAACAATTCTCAAAAATCCATAATGGCGGACGTTTCTAAATAATGGGTAATTTTCACCCCCCCCCCTCTCCCGCAAAAAAAAATATGTTCGGTACCTATACTGAACAAAATATAAATTAATGCGACAAAAGTTCCCTCCCTGCTGCATATATAAAGGTATCACTAAATTAAATCGGTTAAGAAATTAAAAATTGATTAAGTATGGTGATATAAACGGCATTTAGCTTCAAATTTGCCTGTTTCTGCATATAGGCAAATGTCGCATTGAGTGGCCTGTTAATGGTTGAATCTGGTAGACAGCCAGTATTGCGGAGATTTAGAAAAAGAAGTGTACAGAAATGGGCGCAGCTACGGCGACATTAACGAACTATGTCAATGCATCACAGAGGCCCATCAAATTTTGCAGCAAAGAAACATTACTAATGCTTTTAATAAATGGCGTAATGATTTGCGTACTTAAGAACATATGAGGATCAGCTTAGAAAATCTGAGTAGCCCGATCTAGATTTTAACTTTTTTACTTAACTAATGGTTATTTTTATTTAAAAGTATAAGTGTGCCAAACATTTATTAAAAATATAAGTGTTTGATTATTAATAACAAAGTAAACTCAGCTTAAGCTTGGCCAAATAACCAATACATGCCACTCTAGGTGAAAAATCAGTAGTTTAAAACCACAGCATTTTTTTAAGTTTTCTTACAAGTCACAATTCTTATTGAAAACGCTGGAAATGATGACATTAACTTGTTTACTTCTTAACTGATCTAAGCTAGTAATACCTCCATATACCTAGCAGAGATGGAAGGTAGAATGGCCTTGATTGTGTTTTGTTACTTTTTTAGGGTAGTGAAATTACCCAATGGTTAAAGCGTGTTCAAGTTGTCCGCTATCTTGGATGTTCGAAAAATATCAAAGTCGCAAGCTTTGTTCACCCAAAAATGTAAAAATGTTTAAAATCAAGTAATACGATCAAAAGTTAAAGCAAATGCAAAACTGCGATTTTTTTTGTAAATGATAATGTCGAGTCAGAAACCACTTATTTCAGAGGTTTATAGTTTTCTTATCTCTTAACCTATTTAATTAAGTAATGCCTTGGTATAGAAAGCATACATTATGCTTTTGTCGCAATGACTTAGATTTTCTTCAGTGTTGCACGTATTTTTTTGCAGGGGGGTAAAAATTCCCCGATACTCAAAACGGTCCGCCATCTTGGATTTTTGCAAAATGTAAAATTTTGAACCAGATCGGAAACGTCTCATGTCTTGTCTTCCAAAAAAGTTAAAAAATTTTAAATCGAGCCATGTGATCAACAGTTATAGCAAATCTAAAAGTGTGCAAGATATTTTGGTCCACCCTATAGATAAAATTGCATTTCCAATGACACCTTTTGCTTGTATTTGCTGCTTTTAGTGGTAAAATAATAATTTTTTAAAGTCATAGTTGGTATTAGAAGAGTAGGGAACCTTGGCTCTTTCATTTAACAAACTTACTAAAAAAAAATGTCAAAAATTATGACTTATTATATTATACAAGCGGAGGGTGTCGCTGGAAATGCAATTTTATCTAGTATAAAATCCAGTGATAAGCGGGGCCTTTTTTTGTATATGTCAGTAACAGTGGCGTATCAAAGAGTTTTTGTACATTTCGAAATTTTCTAGTTAAGAAAATCGGACTAGGTCACTGGAAAAATATTATTTTCTGATATAATAATTTAGGTCATTGCTCTTGGATCAACCCTGCCAAGTTTGGTACTCGTAAGTTCAGAAATCTTGATGAAAATGCTAATTGTTCAAATTGCCATCATTTTTGCTCAGTTTTTTCAATTTTTCTGGTAGAAGAAGTGATTAAGGCTACACTATCACTATTTACTTATTGATACAGAATTAAACTTTCAACATTTTTCTTATTTGTCACTTTTGACAGTCTGTCACCGTTTAGGAGTTATCCAAGAAAAACGCTTTTTTACAAGCTTTTTAGATATGTTTGTTCGGGTGGAACTTTGCAAATTAATTTTGACCAACTTCTCGACATCCGATCGGCTTCAAATTTGGCATGCTTTTATAGTTGCGGTGACAATACAAGAATATAGTGTGATAAGGGAGGTACAGTTGAAGTACACCCGATTTCATTGAAATTTGGTGTGTTGGGGCACTTGGCGATGGAGATAACGAATTTGTAATCAGATTTTGAAAATTCAAGATGGCAGATCCAAGATCGACGATTTTTGGTCATCTTTTGCTAACCAATTATCCACATCCGATTATGTTCAAATTTGGTATGCGTTTATAGTTCCGGTGAAAATACAATAATATGGTATTCTCGGGTACCCACCTCCTTCTGACGAGGGAAGTAGAGAGGGAAAATATTTAGTTTGGCCGATTTGAATCAAAATATGCATACAGGGGTTTTCCGGGAAGGAGATATGAATTTTTGATCAGATTTGAAAATTTCAATATGGCAGATTCAAGATGGACGATTTAGGATACAAATCTAAAAATTAAAAAATAAATAATTATTAAAAAAAACTTTAAAAAAATAAGCTTTTATTAAATGCACTCAAAAGTGGAAAATAATTTTTTATCTCTCTTATACCATAATAAATAAAGCGATGGACGCAAATTAAAAATTTTAACTTTACGGTGACAAAGAGAGAACTACAAAAGAGAACTAAATTCTTCTTCTATTCGGATGATAAACATAATGCTTTCATCTAAAGAAGCTCAGAACGTGTGAAAATGTCCTTAGGTTATAGAGTAATACAAATGTTTCTTAGGTCGTCGATATGACCAATATACGATACCTAAATTTAAAGTTTTTAATTTGCGCCCATCGCTTTTATTATGGTATAAGAGAGATATAAAATTATTTTCTACTTTTGAGTGCATTTAAAGAAAGATTGTTCTTAAAAAAAAAAATTAATAAACATTTTTTGAGTTTTTTGGATGATAGAAATGACAGTTTTCGAGGTGGTAGGAAAAAATAATTTTATTATATTAAACGGTGCACCTTCCTAAGCTTGTTAGCGAAAAAAAAATTTGTATTTTAATTTTGTCTTCTATTTTTTCTATGTAGCTTAGCCTAATAGTTCTCCCAAAAAATACAGTATTTAAGACTTTTGGTTCTCACTGTATGTTTGTAATGGACATCCTTAGTGGAACTCCATCAAGTAGAAAATACTTAAAGTTTACAAACCCAACTTTGAAGTTGGAACGTTTAGAGTTTTGTTAAATACACTGTCAAACAACTTCAATCAACAACTTTAAATCGCTTGACAACTCTTACAACTTTAATTTTTCGATTTCGTCTCTTAACCACGGACGTGGTGAGAAAGTTGCGGTTAGTGAAACAGCTTTGAAAGAATTATTTGATCGTTATTTATTTTCAACAAACAACAACAAACTTGTTAATTTGATCGTTTGTCTTTGTCTACAAAAACTGATAGCGTACTGATGAGCTCGAACAAGGACGAAACATGTCTCAGCGTCTAGTCCCCAAGTCTCACTCGGTATGTATTCTTAGGGTACCCAGGTGTATATTTTACAGGGTGTAAACAATACCATAGTCATTCATTTAACTGATGAAAGGAGGGGTCAAAACAAGTCAAAAAGTTTGTATGATTTATGGAACAAAACTCAAAAGATTTTTGTCTAAATGACTTAAATTTAAGTGCTTATATCTACCAGAATTTTAGAAATATTCATGTGTAACTTTAGCCATTTTACGATAGGGCCATTTCCAAATAAATGAAAATCTCTACTCTAAATCCTCTAAATTTAAAAAATAAATAAAAAAAAATAAAAATGATTTCCTTGAAGGTCGTAGTTACAATCTGGGGAATTGCTTTTAGCAACAGTGTACAGGAAATCAATTTAACTATGTCGACGTGATTTTTTTACAAAATTTTACGTCATTGAATTTGTTTTCCATGGCAACGCGGAGACTTTATTTATGTTTATCCACAGTGGGACACCAGAGATTTTTTAGCACCGGGTCAAAAATTTGGGGTTAGGTTACTTATTTTGACATTTCGCGTTCTGCACCGCTAAAAAAGCAAGTAAAATACTAAAATAAAAGAAAACCTTTATTGCAGAATTGCCTGCTAAAAAAACGCTATCCAACTACGTATTAAAGTAACTGGGTGTAAGGTTTAAAGTTGCATTTACAGGTGTATTTATAATTAAATTGGAAACACTCCCGCTAGCTGATACCGACAACAGGTTAACTTAAAAGCATGCAGATTTAAAAATCGGCTACTGGCGCTAGACGAAATAATCGTATTCTATTTTAAACAGGAGCGTCAACGTATAGCAAGAGTCTTTTGTTAGTACTCAATTATCCGTGTGTTTTTGAAACTGACGTTCTAAAATCTGTCCTTTGCACTCCAAGATTTCACTAGTACAATTGCAAAAATGGTTGAATCATAAAAAAACAAAATTATGTGGGGTTATGGGCGCCGAATGTTTCTATGCGAATTCCTAGTAATCCCAGCGAGCCAGTAAAGTTCTCTTGGTTCTTTGATAGACTCGGGGTAATGCCCGCGCAGCGCTAGGCCTTTTTCGGCGGGCGACCACACACGCGGAGTGGTTTCATATTTGTTTTATGCCCGTGTGCACCACTTCCCCTTACTTCTTCCACTTGTTCAAGTGCCGCTTGAACTGAGGGTGACCCTTGAGATTTACTTCGTTCGCAAAAGTTCCGAATATGGTCCACTTGTTTTTTGTGTGGTTATCATGATTATTACCTGTCAGCTGTAAAAAAAAACACGAAATTTTACGTGAGTTGTTTAAAAAAAAACAAATTTTATTGATGATTTATGATTGTATGGAGGAAAAGGCAAATAAAACTACTATAATTGGTTAACTATAAAACCTAACTATTTATTTAGTATGTTTTCACATCGTACTCAATACGTATTGAAAAGATTGTCTTCTTTTTCTTTCATAGAGCATGTTCTCTGTTCCGAGAAAGAGCGTGACATATGAAGGACAAGATGCTTGATTTTCGATACGTATTGAATACGATGTGAAAACATACTAATTATTACACCACCAGACCAACACAACCCATTTTTCAGTTTATTTGCAGCGAATTTGCGAAAAAAAAGGTTAATTATTCGCTTAGCGAAAAAAACATGATTTTTTTTGGACATTCTAAATCTTTTGTAAAAAGTATCCTTATCTCATTCTTTGAAAAATCCTTCTTGGTAGATATTCCATTAATTACAAAGTCTAATTCTTCATCTTCATCGTTATCCCAAAGAAGTTCCATATTAAGCACGGACCACTATTATAATCACAGAAAGATTTTAAGGCAACGGAACAGTTTTATAATTTGATTAAATTAATGGCTTTTGTTTCAAAACATAATAAAAAAAATATCTCACATAACCTCAAAATGCGCTTAAGCCGAAGTAATTCCACGGCTTATCTTAACTGCGGCTTACGTGCCACTTACATGATATTCCTCACCATTGTACACCAAAACTAAAGCTTAAGCTCGGCTTACATGTCAAGCCAAACCCGTGCACACGGGCATTAGAACAATGTTTTTTAAAACACATGTTTGAAAGATAAACATAACCTCGAATGGTTTTCTGTCAGAAAACGTAAAAATACTCTTCTTTCCCACTTCGGCCCGATTTAAAGTTTGTTGACAAAACACCGGCAGTTACCATGGAATCGTATAAATCCTGCGGTCTATCGGCCAACACTTGAACTGCGTGTCTCCCAAATTTAATGAAGTGTGATTGATTGGTCGGTTTTCTTTTCGGGAGTGCACAGGCTTTTAGAAAAAAGGAAACTTAGTTTTTATTTTCGCTAAAGCAAGAAAATATAAAAAGGAAAATTGTAATCCAGAGGAAATTGTAAGTATTTTTCTATTTTGTTTTTGTAAATCGTCTTTGTTCTAAACCGCAATTATTTTGAGGCTTTTGGGATAGATGACAGCACCAGAGCTTTTATTTTGAAGAAAAATAATTGAGAATTTTGAAAAATATTTTTTTTTGTTAAGCATTTAAAAATGATCACCCCTGCAAAATTTCAGCTAATTCTGATGTTTGGTTTTCCCTGTGCACTCTGGCAAAAGATTAAAAAAATTAAAGAACAAGGCGTTGCCAGTTGTACTTTTTTTACCTTAAATCTGGGGAGAAACTATAGCCAAAAAACACTTGGCAACAACGGAATTCTTCGACCTCTGACCGTCTCTCCTCTCTACAGCACAGTGCATAGTGCATCTGCCGTTGTTCATTGTAAAGGTTGTCAGTCGTGCAAGTCTACTTGACGCCATTATTTTCGCGAGTTTTTTGCAGTTTGGTGTGAAATTAAACTGAACTAAAAATGTTCTCCAATCAGGAATACGCTGACATGCTATTACTATACGGTGAGGCTCGCAAAAACTCAAATCTTACAGCTCAAACGTATCGCGATAGATTTTTTCAGCGGTTTAAAAGAAGTGTTTTTGCTCGGTTTTTTTGAGTGTTTTTCAAAATAAAAAGAGTTTTTAAAAATTAAAAACAGTTTAAAAACTGTGCGATAGGAGTTTTTAATTTAAATGAATAGAATTTACAAACAAATGCTTAAAGAAGTGTTTTTTTGAATGTTTGCAAAAAAAATAATAAAAAAGAGTTTTTGCAAATTAAAAAGAGCTTTGAAAATTATATGACAGGTGTCGTACTTTTTTTTATAATAAAAGTGGAGCATACTATAAAACTTAGCATTGCTTTTCAAAGAAAAACTTTATTTCGATATCGAAAAAGACTTGGCGCACTAATCCAAAGGGCGGCAATTTTACAGGGGGTAGGGTAACCTCCACCATGGATAAGGGTTCGGCACACCACTCTAAAAATGCCCTCTTCTGAGGCAGGAGAAGCTTCTTTCTGACGAAGCATTACTTACTGACAAACATCAAGAATGTTCAAATCGCTTGAACACCTTAGAAGAAATTAAAAATCGAGGAAATAATGACGCAAATAATATTAATAGAAACCTCAAACATAAAATAATCAACACGATATCTGGCCTGAAAAGATGTTATGAACTTTGTGTTACAGTAAATGGTGACGTGTTCGAGCATTTGTTAGATTAGTAAATTTTTTGTTGTTGTTGTCGTTCGTATTTTGACATAAAAATGATATTTTTGACATTTTTTGCCAAAATATAGTCCGTAAAAAATTCAACAACTTTTGTTTTTAATTTTTTTTTTCAATCTTTAATATTAACGGCACTACTAAAATATATCTCGAAAACTGTTTACCGCAACTAGACAATTGATATATTTTTGAAATATGAAAGGAAAATGAAACTTGACAAAATAAAAAAATACAAGGTGTTCAATTTATAATAAGAAAGTTAATGTCAAAATTTGACATATGGAATGGCATTTGACAGCTTTTGTTAAAGTTTTCAAAAAATTTGGACAAAATTATTAAAATCTTACATTAAAACATTTTTTATATCTCTAATATTAACGGCTATAACCGGGGTGTTCAAATATAATGAATCACCCTGTATACTTATAGCAATAACACAACTTACCTTAATATTAGGGAGACACCCACTTTAGCAGAAACCAGAAAATCACAGGCACTGAAAAAAGAAAAAAAGAAATAAAAAATTCAGTCTTGACTAAAAAAAAACGCTTTATTCCGCTTTTTATCACAAAATTCAAAAGAAACAATATTTGCCTGATTCAATTATTTAACATTCTTATTCACATTCATTCAGCATTTATTTTCCTTATTTACTTACTTCTAAAGTGTTAACGTGCAGCGTTTGAAGAGCGTTTTTATTGTTTTTGACTTGTTGTTTTGCCGCCTTTTAGACTAAAAACTCAAATATTTGTACAGTTTTTTGAAGACTTTATGGCTTACCAAAACCTTTGTGTATAATTTGTTCCCCTAGTCTAATTGTCAACTCCTTTTGTGTTTCTTTTGTTTTAGAACGTTTAATAATAAACCGCAGTCAAGAGTTTTAGTAAAACCGATTTTTTTTTGTTTTAACGAAAATTAAAGAAAGAAAGAAATAAGCTCAAATTTTAAGAGGATCATAGGGAAAATAATTGAAACAACCTATATTTTAGCGGGTCAATATTTTTATCAAATATTGGAGTAGGGGAGGGGGTAATAAAAAATTGAATGAATCACTGGAAAAAATATATTATTATTATTTTCTTCGATTTGATACCCCACAATCCATATGTTCCATTGTATCCATATATAGAGAAGGGAGGGATAACAAAATTGCCAAAATTAATAGAAAAAACACTTTTTTTAATTCCGGGCTTCATTTCCTTCAGCTTGATACCCCACAACCCATATTTCAACAGATAAAAAATTTTATCAGATATGCGGGATAAGCCCCCCTATTAATAGGGGGGTTGGTAAAAAAACGATGAAACACGTGTCCATCTATTTTATTAGTAGAGTCTATAATACCAATTTCTAAACCTGTGTAACTTTTTTATCTAGAGATAGAGAAGATCCCTTTACCCCCTTCGAAATCGAATTACCCCTTTTACTATTTAAATTCCCCGTGGATTTAAATTTTTTAATTTTGTTTCTTTCTAAATAGAAACTTTCTTCTTAAATCCAACAAAAGATTGTGTTAAGATGATTATTAACTAAACAAATTTATTAAAATTCCTCTTATAAATGAAACTATGTCTAAAACTCAAGGAGGGTTGGTTTAAAATGCTTAAAATCAAAAATTTTACTTAAACTTATAATAAACAAAATATCACTCAAATAAATGGGGTATTTGAGTTATAAACACTAGTTTACTTGGAGTACGTATATTTACATATTTTAAATTTTTATTTGTGTTTTTGAATTTATTTGACAACCCCAGAGATATTTTTTCTGTGTATAGCTAGATAACCTGACACGGGCCACACTGATGAGATCGCATCTGTCGTTAGTCTTAAGGGCTTTTTATAATCTCCAGTTAGTCTGCGAAGGTAAAATGATGGATGTTTTCTGGCTCCGAATCATATCGATTTTTGCAGGGGCGCATATATCTTCTCCAAAAGGGGGATTTTTACGCCAAGCTTATTATCGTAGAATTAAAAAGGTTGGGTTTTATGTCAAAATAAAAATTATTTAGTTTTATTTTACTTTTTGCATTTTAGTGTACTTATTTTATTTTTTAATTTTTAGTGGGCGAGGGTGATATGCTCCTCTAATACGGGATTTTTTCCACATCTTTAAAACAAGAAAATTTGTTTTTTTAGTAAAACCGTCCCATATAGGAGCCTCCTGGACAAAATAAATGAGTTGTTTTCGAGGTCATTTTAGTCCAGGAATATTAGATTTCCTGTACGAAATAATTCGCAGATGGCAAATGGGGCCTAATTGTTACAGAGTATACGCAAGCTATCTCTATATCGAAGAGGTCACACTCGCCTCCACTGCAGAAAAGACGTCATTTTCATTTTAGGGTATTTTACAAGCTTTTATTTCAATATTTTTTACAAGCTTTTATTTAACTTGCAATGCATCTATGTGAATATGTTTGTTCGGGTGGAATATTGCAACTTAGTTTTGACCAACTTCCCGACATCTTATCGAATTCAAATTTGGCATGCTTTGCGGTGAAAACCCTAGAATATACAGTTGAAGTACGCTCGATTTCTTTGAAATTTGGTGTGTTGGGGCACTTGGGGATGGAGATAATGAATTTCTAATCAGATTTTACAAATTAAATATGGCGGATTCAATATGGACGACTTTTTGTTATCTTTTGCTAAGAAATTTTAACTAACTATACAATATAATAATATGTTATTATTAGGCACCCTTCCCGTTACGAGGGGAGTGGAGGGGGAAAACACCTAAGTTTGTGCAATTTTAACGAAAATTGGTATAGGGGTGCTTTTTGATTTTAAAAACTCAATATGGCCGATCATGTTTTTCTAACCAATTTTAACTGACTTATCCACATCCGATTGTGTTAAAATTTGGTATGCGCTTATAGTTCCGATGAAAATACAATAATATGGTATTCTCAGGTACCCACCTCCCTCTAAGGAGGGAAGTGGAAGGGGAGACAGATTTATTTCAATTAAAATTGGCATACAGGGGTTTTAAAAAAGGGGGCTTATGAATTTTTGATCAGATTTAAAAATTTCAATATTTTCAATATATGCGTTTATTGTTCCGGCAACAATACAATAATATGGTATTATTAGGTACACACTTCTCTTTAACGAAGGGAAAATTTCAATATGGTCGATTCAAAATGGACGATTTAGGGTACAAATCTAAAAATTAAAAAATAAATTAAAAAAAGTAGTAGTAGAAAATAAATTTTTATCTTTCTTATACCATAATAAAAGCGATGGGCTCAAATTAAACATTAACTTTATTCGGTGACAAAAAGAGAACTGCAAAAGAAGAACTAAATTCTTCTTTTATTCGAATGATAGACATAATGCTTTCATCTAAAGAAGCTGATAACGGGTGAAATTGCCGTGCTTGCCAAGCCTCTGAAAATGTCCTTAGGTTATAGAGTAACACAACTGTCTTTTAGGTGAATGATGTGACCGATATACGATACCTAAAGTTAAAATTTTTAATTTGCGCCAATTACTTTTATTATGGTATAAGAAACGTAAAAATTATTTTCTACTTTTGAGTGCATTTAATAAAAGCTTGTTCTTTAAAAGTTTTTTTTATAAAAATTTATAAATTTCTGGCCTATTTTTTAACCTAAAAAATAATCTAACACACGATTTTGCAGGGAATTGATTTCTTTGCAACATCGATTTTATAGGGTATTCTGATATCTGCTTTGGTTATTGAGTTAGAATAGAAAATTTTTAAGAAAATGTCAATTTTTTTTTTTGGTTTCGTTGGCGGTCTCGGCCTTTTTTCGATGTCCATTAAAAAAAGTGGTTAACAAAAATTGTAAAAAATTAAATGCTCTAAATTTTAGAGTAAGTAGATTTTTTTCTGCAACAAAGAATTTTCGCTCTACTACTCTGATGTCTACAAATTATGACTAAAATAAGCAGTTGCGGAAAATTTAAGAGGCCAACAATACAAAATTGAGCAAAATATTAAAACACTTTAAGGAGACGCGTCGCGACGCTCCATACCGCCACCGGCAGCTGCAGTGCAGCCCCTCCTCTTAATTTGGATTTTCCGTTTTTATTTATTTATATTGATTGATTTCATATGAATGAATAATTTTAGGGAGTTTTGATACAATGTACATTACATGTACAATAAATTGTTTGTTTTTAATTTCATAATATACAGGGTGGAGACTTTAAATGGAATGTTGGCCGTGGCGAGTCAAAAAATTGTTTTTTAGAAAAATCCAAAAACATGTCAACTAAGATTTTTAGCAGCTAAAATTTTCGGCAAACAACTTTCAAATGAGAAGAACCCGCCTGTGGCACCTTGTGGGAAAGCTTATAGAAAAAGAAAAACGCCTGTGCTCCAAAAAATGTGGACCTACATGTGGTTGCGCAACAGCTGGGTTGCTTTGTTCGCCAGTATGTAAAAATTGCACTGAAGTGCTGTGCGACAACGCACCAGAAATTATCATAAAAGAATCAGACGAAGATGATGAGAAAGATCAGCAACAACTGGAAAATGGTGCTGATGACTGTTCTGCACCAAACTCAGCATTTAAGAAACGAAAACTCCAAAAACAGTAAGGATAAAAAAATTAAAAATTATAATTAGTAGGTAAGTATATGCACGATAGCTATATGTAATATGTTAAAAGTTCACATCGAGACCACCAAATTCAAGGCTTGGCTCTTGTTTCATAATAGCATCGACGTGGACTAGAGACGCACAAGTTGGACCGCAGATATCCAAGAAGAAACGACCAGACATATCTAAATCAATAAGGGATTAAGATAGGGTGACCATTCGTCCTGTATTAGGCGGGACAGTCCTGTTTTTGCAAGTTCTGTCCTGCATTCTAAAATGTCCTGTAAAATGTTTACATAAAAATGTCCTGCGCTGTCCTGTATTATTACTTAGATGAGTGGCGAAATTTTATATATATATAGTCAGAGTAGAAACCCTTAAGGCATTTTGTGAAGATGCAGAAATTGGATCCAAAAAAATGTTGTAATTATGTAGTAAACGGTTTTCTTTTATTTTGGCATTTTATGGAGTATAAGGAGTTAAAATTTACCGCCGCCGATTTTTTTTTTGATTGTGGAAATATCCAAAAAAAATGTACCAGGTTGGTTGAATTGGGTTGGTTTAGATCGATTTGAGATGGTCTGGGTTAGTTTAGTTGGTTGGGGTTGATTTTAGTAAAAAAAATCTGAATCAAAAATTTTTGCCGTCGGTAATTTTGGGACCCGTTTGAGAATTTTGCAGATGTTTGAACCACTTAAATCCTACTTGCTATCAATGGAAAAATGCCCAATCAATGGAAAGTTCTTTCCAAAATACACAAGCAGAAATTTATTTAAATTTTTTGCATTCGCAAGAGTCATAAAAAAAATTATAGAAAGTGACAAAATGACGTTGATCAAGTATCAGTCCAGGCTAGATGAAAAATATATTCCAATTAAACTCTTTTAGTCTTCCGGGGACAAAAAATGCGGTGACCGAAAGAGTATTCGGTGACGGAAATAGTAGTTTTCACAACTACTGGCTAAAATAGTGCTTTTTTTACAAGCGTTGGTTTAAATAACGAGCGCAGCAAGGTATTTAAAAACGCGAGTAAAAAAATCACAGTTTAGCCGCGACCTGTGAACACTATTTTTTTTTCATACCTTTATCAAAAAATCCAAGAAAAATAAAAAAATACTTTTTTTATACCTCCATCAAAAACATGATTTTAGTAATTGTCTGCAGATAATTAAAGAATGGCTTTTTTGGTTACCGATGCAAAAGAACTTTTTTTTTGATCACGGGTGCAAAAAAATATTTCTTTCCGTTTTTTACCCAAAATTAAAGAGAAATAGCGGAAAATAGTTATATTAAAAAAATCTAATTATTTTTGCCTAAAAATTACGCCATTTCCGCCAGTTTTTACCAGATATTTACGAAAAAATAATTTAAAAACATCGTAAAAATATCAAACTGTCCAAGATTAAAATGTTGCAGCAATAAACGTCACCGAGTAAAAAGGCACATCGCATTGATTTATATTGTAAAGATGGTGTGTTTTGCGGGAAGTGCTCTTCGTCGAGATTTTAAAAAAGTATTTTCTTGTTTTTCTTGGATTTTTTGATAAAGGTATTAAAAAAAATAGTGTTCACAACTTGTGGCTAAACTGCGCTTTTTTTTACTCGCGTTTTTAAATACCTCGCTGCGCTAGTTATTTAAACCAACGCTTGTAAAAAAAGCACTATTTTAGCCACTAGTTGTGAAAACTACTATTAAAAAATAAATAATAAATAATAAAAAAATCTTTACACTATAAATCAACGCGGGTGGTAAATGAAATAACAGTGGTTTCCATAGCGATGTGCCTTTTTACTCGGTGACGTTCATTCTTGCGACATTTTAATCTTTGACAGTTTAATATTTTCACGATGTTTTTAAATGATTTTTTCGTAAATATATTGGTGAAAACTGGCGGAAATGGCTTAATTTTTAGGCAAGGATAATTATATTTTTTCAATATTACTATATTCCGCTATTTCTCTTTAATTTTGGGTAAAAAACGGAACGAAATATTTTTTTGCACCCGTGATCAAAAAAGACAGTTACTAAAATCATGTTTTTGATGAAGGTATAAAAAAAGCAGTTAAGTGTCCATACTTTAAAGTCAGTTTTGATGACAAAAATTAATTTAAAAAATAAAAAATATAACGATTTTTTTTAAAGTACACTTCTCGGAAAAATAATCATTTTTTTATTATAATTATCGTTTAAAAATAAATAGATAACTATTTAAATTTAAAAAATTTATTCCTTTTGGGAGTGTCCTGTATTGGGGCTTAAAAAATCTGGTCACCCTAATTAAGATAAGGTAATTAATAAAATTGAAACAAGTTTTACTTAAATTAGCAATTTTATTAATCCATTTTGTATTTATTGCTTAAAACTTTTAATTATGTACTCTTAGGTCATCGAATAAAAAATAGTTATCATAAAAAATAAAACACCTTGTACTTATGTTAACTAGGTATATGCAAGAGATTTTAATGAAAAAAAGTTTATTTGGATATAAATTCTTAGTAAGCTTTGCACTGCTTTATTTTTCATTGGAGCGAAAATGGTTACTTGTACCAAAATTATAAAGAACTCAATTATCCACAATTTTTGCGAAACCACTTTTTTGATTGGATAAAAAAAAAGACCGAAACCGCCAACGAAACATAACTCAATAACCCAGGCAGATATCAGAATTCCAATTACCTGCAAAACGGCTAATTAATTTTTTTTGTGGGTTAGAAAATAAGTAAGAAATTTAAAAATATTGAAGAATAACCTAAAATCAAGATGGCGGCGTTTCTTTAACAACTCGACACTATTTTCCATCTGTAAATATTTCGCAAAGCCTATAGAAAAATATCTAGATTTATTGGAGTGTTTGAAAGTTTGAGACAATGATGTGTTTGAAATTAACTCTGTGTTTCGGACTTCCATTGTCTATATTTTATTTATACACGACGTTTCGATCAGTACAATCTCTGATCGTCTTCAGGTGCACCTGAAGACGATCAGAGATTGTACTGATCGAAACGTCGTGTATAAATAAAATATAGACAATGGAAGTCCGAAACACAGAGTTAATTTATTGGAGTATTTGGTAATTCTGTTACGCTGAAACAACATCTAAAAAAGCCGAAATCGTCTTTTTTGAGGTCGGTTAAAACGTACTTCCTTATGTTTGCTTTAAAATAACAAATTTATTACATTTTGAGTAAAGTTTATTTAAATATCATAAACTTTAAAACAGGATATTCTTACATAATAATTGCCTTACGATTGTATAACTACTTATTTAAATATTCTTCTTTGTGGTAAGGAAAGCTGAACGGTCAACATTTATTTAGGTGAAGTAGGTTATTTATTATACCACAGCAAAAAAAGGAAATATTTATAACAAAATAGGTCCTATAAAAAATTGTTCACATATTTATTCATGCATTACTGGAAATAAAAGTAATGAAATACAAATTCTTGAACATTTCAGCGTATAAAGAGATAATATTCTCCCCCATGCATAAGTAAGATCCATGCATGTGCGTAAAAACTTTGACCTGTTTTGCCCAGTAGATATCCAATATGCGTCCATTTAAATAGTTTTTGACTATATGATAAAGAAAAGAGTTGGGGAAGAATACCTCAAAAAAGTTTCGAAAAATTGGCCACGGACGCGGTCCTTTCTTATGGCGCTAGAACAGCCTCAACTGTTTACGTTATTTAGTCGCGTGTGAACACACCTTAATTCCACCAAACCAAAAAACATTTGCGTTGTAAAGCCGGGTCCAGACCAAGCAGACAAAACAGAAACCAAACAGAAACACTCATATTTCAAAACAAAGTTGCGACAAATCCAAAACATTTTTGAAACATTTTTGTCTTGTTTCTGTTTTGTTCCAAAATTCCGAGACTTCGGCGTGTTCCGTTTCTTGTCGGTAAAGATCAAAGAGTCTCTGTTTTGTCCGTATTTTTGGCGACAAGTTCTTAGCACAGTGTGGACGGCGATGCACCTCGTTTTTCGTGAGTTCGAAAAATGTCGGGTGTGTGATAGAAGAAGTGATAGAACTGTATAAGGAACATCCCCTGTTATGGGACCCCGGTAACAAAGAGTACAAAAATCGCTTCAAGAAAGCAGATGCACTGAAGGAGATTTCCTCTGCATTAAAGATCTCTGTTGATGACACTGAGAAAAAAATTAGAAACATCAATAACCAGTATATGAGGGAAAGGCGAAACTATAAAAAAAATTAAGAAATCTGAGACTGGTAAACATTTTCATTCCAAATGGGTTAGATATGAACTGTTCAGCTTCTTGCGGGCACTTATAGCATTTCTGAAGTTAGTAAGTATGTTTTTTGGCAACTGCGGGACCAATCAAGCATATGAGATTCTCGAAATCTGCACTAGACATTCTTTAAAAAATTTTGAAGCTTGGACGAATCTCTTCATGCAGGGGCGTGTCAAACACCCCCACCGCCCCCGCAAGGCGGGGGGTCCACGGCATATTGGGGGCCTCTTAGCCGCCTTGCCTTAAAAAATACAAAAAAAAAGAATATAATATATAAAAACCAATACGCACACAAATACATTTCGGATCTTTTAAAATTGTATACATTTTAAATACTATTATACAGTGGGTACATGAAACCCATTAGTTTGTTGATTTTATTTACAGTTAGTTTTATTATATATTTACATATAAATATATGTAATAATAAAATATAGGCTAAAATATCAGGGTTTTACATTAAAGATGGCCGCTGCATTTTTTTCTGGAATGTAGATAGGATGAACAAACCACTGGAAACAAGTAATAAGTCTTCATCTTCTTCAATTTCTTCCTCTAAACGAAACTGCCACATGATGAATCAAAAATCGCATTAACTTTACGGGCTACTACCACTACACAAATTTTTGTTTTTTAAGTGTCTTTGTAGTGTGGACAGGTGGTCTCAGTTTTGTTGCTGATTTGTATTTGTTTTTTTGTCTCAGTCTTGTCGTAGTTTTGTTGTAAAATCGTATTTCTCTTTTGTCTACTTGGTCTGGTCCCGGCTTAAGCGCCAACGCAACGTTGCCAAAAAAATGCAACTATAATTTAGTTCGACATATCCAGAGCTGTTAGGACCAAATTTATAATCGTTTTTTAAGGCACCCTTGTCCCTTCAAGGAGGCCTTCGCGCCAATTGGGTATTTATAGTGGTGAAAGGCACCCTTAAAGGAGTCCTTACATCAAGGTAGCTAAAGAGCTACCTTCGACCTTCCTTGGCAAATAATGTGAGGTTAAAAAAACAAAAATATTGTTGGGGTTCTTTTGTTAATTGGTTTTTTGTCATTTTGTGTGTGGCTTTTTAAGATATCCTAAAAATAATGGATGATTTTTGGAATTTATTGATCGGGTGGGAGAAAAAGTCCCTGGTTATTATGGTCGCCTTCCAAAGAGATACATACGTGATATATGCAAAGTTCCTTTGAGTTCTTTACCTTGTTATTGTATTAATCTTTAGTATACTTTAAATAAAACACTAGTTTAAAATCAGCGAGGGTTTTTCAATTTCCCAATGATTATAATAGCTATCTACTTATTTCTATATACCAAGGCCCGACACAGAGAGACCGTAAAATGTCCCTGCATGGGCACCAAAAGCTACCAACGAGCATGTGCGCAAAAATGTACAGCCCATCTTTATCCAATTTAATATAATGAGCGTCCTCACATTAAGAGAAAAGGAGTTTTTAGCCAGTTATAGATTTTTAAAAAACACCACACTGCACATTATACTACCCATGATCGAAGATAAATTTAATCACCCAAACAACCGGGGTCTTCCAGTGACCCAATGTTGGCCTTGCTATGTAACTGTGTGCTAGGGAGCTAGGTGAAATAAGTATCTTTTATAAAGTTGGATTCATAGTTCTTACATATATTTCTTTGTTCATACATGAATTCAATGTATTCTTATATCTTTGAATCAGTTCAGCGATGTTTCCTGGCTAGTGTAGGATCTTAAAACGGACTCAAAGTTCCATAAGGTAAGAGGTATATATGAGGTAAGACAGCAAGGAAAATAAACTATAGCAAATGCATGTTGCTGTTCACAGTGTTTCGTAAGCTCTTTCCTTGCATCTTACCGCATACCGCTTACCTTACGGAACTCTAAATTCGCCTTTATAGTGCCCTCCTGTTGAATTTTATTCTCATTAATTTTTGTTGTCAAAAAAAAATAGAAACGTTTTAAAAATAACAAAACTAGAATCCCAAAAATAATAACAATAAAGATATCAGTAGTTTATTCGCACCATCTCACCATAATTTTTGCGACGTTGCCGGTGCAACTCTACCTTGAAGTATTCCTTACCAAAGGAAGGGATTATAAATATAAAATGAAACGACGCCTTAAAGGACACCTTCGTCAAGGAGGCCTTGAGGCTTTCCTCGACGTCGGACTATAAATTTGACCCTTAAACTGGCGAGCGATGAAACTAGGTCACGTAAATTCCCGCCACCTGTCTTTTTTATTAGCCTAAATTTTTTTCTACTTTTTACAAATTTAATAGCTAAACTAACCCAATAGCCTTATTTGATTTGCTTATAATTTAAATTATTTTTCAGTGAAGAAAAAATGGGATATCGAAAAGGGCCAATAATAAATTGGCGCCTTATTTTATAGTAGTTTACATAACAAGCGTGTAATGACTATAACATGTTAGTTAGTGTACTTTATACGTTACGTACGATCAATGAGATTTTTTTTAAAAAATACCACAATCATCCAAACAGTCCTTCATACATCCTTTGTAATATTTATGCAACATTACTGTTTCTAAGATAATTAGGACAAAATTGTGAAATTTAAGTCTTTGACAATTTCATAAAATTTGAATATATTTGAATTTTGAACATTTTTGAACATTTTTTGGAGTTTGGAAAATGTTAAATTTTTGAAAATTGTGTAAAATTTTGTGATTTTCTGGATTTTTGAAAATGTTTAAGTTTTTGAGAATTTGATTTTTTTTATTTAAAATTTATATATTAAAGTAATATTTATTTTGTTAAAAATGTAAAAAAAATAATTTACATTTTTCTCCTCCTTATAAAAGAAAGTTTCATGACCCTCTTACGATTTACGTCTAAGCTTCATTATTATCCTAGGAGCGTAAATGGTCCATTACATTCGTGTGAGGACCCTCGTTAAGCTAGTATTATGCGTTGGTCGCAAGTAAAAATTCTTAACAATTTTTTTTTGGAAAGCTAATGTAAAAACAAATATTTTGCGAATCAGGACGTTTGCGCGTTACGCAGATATCTGAAAACACGTTTTGGTAGCCCCTATTTGCTTTCACTGTGGGAAAATGTAAGATCATTTATTAAATAACACTACTAGACCAGTTAACCCAATTTCACACGTTCTTATGCAAATCATAGAATATTTAAAAAATTCTTAATCAAACGATTAGACTCAATTAATATTTAGGTAAACTTAGAAAACACACTGAAAAAAATGGCATTCTCTATTTAGGGATAAGCCCTACGCTCAAAAAAATATACTTATGGCCACTTTCACCAACGTTTTTAGGATACACCTAGCCCTAGGTACCCCCTAAATTTAGGTAGGTGTCAGGTTTCACTTGCTGAAGCGTTTAGGTGAGTCGATTTTGGGTCCCTAGCTCCCACCTTATACTTACCTATTGATAATATAACCTCAAAATTCAACTAACCACAATCTTTTTTTTTTGTGGCCGTGTTGTAAAAATGGATTTTTTGTATATGGAGGCGTGGGACGATGATCTGGAGCTCTTAGAAATAATTGAGAATGGCTTTCCACGTCAAGTTTATAACAGTTTCAATGACCTAACACTATTGACCTAACTTTTTTCAAAAGGTTTAGGTTAACGAAACCAACCGTGATGTTAATTTTGGAGCAGATTGAAAATCAGCTGGAGTATCCTCATGACCGGTAAGCCCTGCGGATTTATAAATTCAACGGTCAAGATTATATACTTATACTATAAATATGTCTCTTTTTCCCCCAACAAAATAAAAAGGGTCAGGTTTGCATCACCGTCGAACAGTAAAGGCCCATTAACTCAATTTTTAATGCTTAATGTGTATTCATTTTATATCCTTGCGATTCTTACAGAGTTGGGTGTTCTTGGGTTTAGGACAGGGGGCGCTTTAATAAGACACTTGAATTACGCTTACGTTTCGAATATATTTTTACTCTTCTTCAGAACTAATTCATAGTTTTTTGTGCAGAAAACTAGAAATTAGCTCTGAAGAAGAGTAAAAATATACTCGAAACGTAAGCGTAATTCTAGTGTCTTATTGAAGCACCCCCTATCCTAAACCCAAGAACACCCAAGTCATTAAAAGTTAAGTAAATAAGCCATCAAGTTTATAAATCCAGGGTTAATAGGATATTGGTTTTGTTACCATACCGCACCACCTCGCTGAAAGAATATCATTATCATACAAAACATATTGTAACTACATAGCAAAAATTTACACAAACTCAGGCAGGCATAAAAATATTGCCTGTATGCATAACCTCTATGTCAAGCTCAAAAATATGCTTTTTCCCCGCCTTCAAGGTTCTATGACAAGGACATATAATATTATAAATGTGCTATGAAAATCCTGCGAAAATATTTTATGAATGTTCTACCAGGATGTTCTAGGAATATCAAAACTGCGGACATAGAATATGCTCTGAAAATCCCTGGTATACTTATAGGATTTGAAGGAACATTCCGGGAATGTTCGGGGAATATTTTTGTGCTATTAGAGTACTACTATACCTCGAGCTATTCTCCGTTTTTGGGAATGTATTGGGACGGTTATACAACTACATCGAGACGGTAACGATTACTCTTGATATAGAAGTTATGTCGTCGCTGGTAGTAAACGGGCACGTTATCCCTACATCCTGTTTACCACATAAAGTAGTATTTCTGACTTTATAGGGTTTTTATAGGTTTTCTCTTTCCCACATTATTCATTGAAATATGTTGATCTTTGTTAGGAACCACATCATAAAACATTTGAAGACATGACAGAAAATAAAAATATTTTCTATATCATAACCTATACCTAATAATTTACCATTTTATTAACTCTCTCTGAAGTCACAACATCTTAATAGCTATTTATGTATCTAGGTCATAAAGGTGGCGTTTAACGCCCGCGGCGTGGAAATAAAAATATGAGCCGACAGGCGAGGGTTTTTACATGCTGAGGGTGTTAAACGCATTTTATGACTGAAGTACATACAATGTTTTATGCACAACCGTATGATTTTTGGAAAAAAAAAATATTTTAAAATAGTTTTTTTTGGTGTCAAAATCTCTATAATATTTTGACAATAGATAAATCACTATTTGACAAATATTTAAGTATTCGAAAGTGATCTGTTGTATAGTTATTTCTGTCATTCTCAATCAAGCAATCTGAGACCAACATCGTTCTAAACTAAAAAGCCTGTTAACTCCTACCTCCTCAGTGCCCTTTAGCCTAATGTGGCTGCCATTTTTATAACCAAATTAACAAGTGAAACATGGATTTTCTGTCAGTTTGGTGTCAATATGGCGCCGATCATAGGCTAAAGGATACTAAAACGAAAATGAGTTAACTGGCTTTTTAGTTGAGAACGGTGTTGTCTGAGACACAAACAGTTGCTTGTCATTAGCAACCATATCAACAAAGTCATCATTACAAATAATGTTGCATTTTAGTCGCTGTTTTTACCGTTTTTCTTGTAAAATATTATGGAATTTGAAGAAAAAGTAATCCCTGGAGGCCTCTGAAGAGGCGAAGACGAATCTTTTGCCGGCCAAATCAAGAAAACTATACGAAAAAACCTATGAAGATTATGTTTTGTGTTGTACTGGTAAAAAAATTCCGGAAAGCCACCTAATCGAAAAAGAAGACGTCTTCAACGAAAAAGTGAAACAAAACAAGC
Organism: Oxystoma pomonae; assembly: GCA_963921995.1. Taxonomy (NCBI): domain Eukaryota; kingdom Metazoa; phylum Arthropoda; class Insecta; order Coleoptera; family Brentidae; genus Oxystoma; species Oxystoma pomonae. The sequence goes on from OY998167.1 coordinate 98,967,373, forward strand.
CGTCTTCCCTATGGAGTTATTATAGCATGTTGAAGACCACCATTAATCTAAATCATAATGTTGATATTAGTGAGTATCCAAAACTTATAGCATTTCTGAAGCGTAAGAGCGAGGGCTATAAGCAGAAAAAATAAAAAAATTTAAGCAAAGAAGAAATCGAAAGATTTTTGATAAATGCTCCTGACGAAGTATTTTTATTAGTAAAAGTTGCCTTAATTTTTGGAATATGTGGGGCGACCAGGCTCGAGGAATTATGCCACCTCTGATGACATTCAGGACATTCAAGAGTCACTTTTAGTTACCATCAAAGAAACAAAAACTTAAGTGGACCGCATGTTTTTGGTGGATGGGAAGGAAACCTTGCCAAGCCTTATTGGGTTCTTCAGAAAATATCAAGCTTTGAGACCAACCATCACAGAACATAAGCGATTTTTTGTGTACTATAAAAACAATAAATGCTCCAGGTAAGTTGTTGGTAAAAATACTTTTGGGGAGATGCCTAAAAAAATAGCAAAATTTTTGAATTTGCCTGATGCTGAACAATTTAAAGGACATTGCTTTCAAAGAACCTCTGCCACCCTGCTCGCCGAAGGCGATGAAAACATTACGAATATTAAACTACACGCAGGATGGAAGTCGACGAAAGTAGCGGAGGGGTACATCGAACAAACCAGAAGTTCCAAACAATAAATTGCAAAAAAAAACTGTCAGGGACAACTAAGCAACAGCCGTCTTCATCTTGCCATGGCAGTTAAGAGACCACTATTCCAGATCTTCCACACGCAGTAACCACAGTTGAAAGAGAACGAAACGAAAATCGCTTAGCAGCATTGCCATTGCCAGTTCTAATTGCTCTAACTGTATTTTTAATTTTAAGTTTGAATAGTTTTTTTTACTATAGATAATTTTATTGTTGCGTTCGTTTGCATTTTTTTATCTACAAATTCAAGAAAATAGTATTACAAAAAACTACAGAATGAGTGTTTTTCATAGATGGCTCTAAATTTAACACATACGAGCCTTAAAATATGTTTTAACGCCCGCCGGCGGTAAATTAGCGTTGTAACGCCTACGGGCGTTAAAGTGCTTTATTAAGCCCTAAAATTCGGGAGTTAAAGTGCACTTTAACGCCCGGTTGTGCATAAACTTATAAACGCATAGAAAATTTATAAAAAAAACGCGCGCCCCCAGTTTTGACTTAGTTTTATCTAAAATGTTTTTAAAAAATCGGAATTATTTGAGGTTAGGATCTCCAAATTAAATGTCTTTCCAGTTTTAATATGTTTTATTAACTAACTAGTTTAATGAGGTATTTTTAAATGTTGATTTAAATTCCATGTTTAATAAAAGTAAATAACATGGCGGCGTCGCGCATCCAGTTGACGGTGCATTGATTTAAAATGTCAGTAAACTAGCGATAACTCGTAGGCAACGTTTTTCCAGTAGTTGCACATTTATTTCTTACTGCGTGGGAGTCCATAACTTTGTAGTCTTGTATTGAGTAGGGGTTACTGAATTGCAACCAAATTTATATCAGTAGAGTCGTTACCTCGTAAAAGTAATATTAAAGACATTAAATATGACAACTATGAAGTAAGCATCGGACTGTAAGGTTTTTTCGTGCTTCTAGTAATAGTATATAGTCATGTAGTAGAGTATTTTACTTTCGCGTATAACTGTATATTTTTATGACAGTGTGGTAATTTTTTAACCGTAATAGTGGCGACGCTAAGTGACAATTACTTAGTTTATACGGCCCGTAAACCGTTTTTATTTTAATGCGGTTTACCGCCATCGCGCATTTCGCCTACTGTTTATAGGTTGAAATTAAAAACGCTTTCGGATCAGATGCTCCAGCGCTGCCAACCTTGACGCAACTAAAAGTCGACTGGTTGGTATCGTGGGTACATACCTGGTTTCACATTGGAATCGATCTTGAACTCATTTTGAAGATTTCGGTTGGCAGCACTGGCTTCAAAAACGGTTTGACAGTTTATACCCACTTTTAAACGGTTTTACAAACGCCAATCCGCATTTTTAAAACGATTTTAGCTAAAGCGCAGGTAGTGTTTATACATGCGTTTTAGGAAAACGATTTTAAATTTAAACGGTTTAACGGGCCCGTATAAACTAAGTAAATAATGATATTTTTCCTATGACAGTGTCAATGACCCAGGGAAATTGACTCTAATTGTTGCTTGGGATAGGGTAAGTTTTTAATAATGCTTCCCTTACTTGAAATTTCACGGCTCGCCGCTGGTTTAGGTTATAGTGTAATTTGATTTGTTGGTTTAAGAGTACAATTTGTTTGAATCAAAGCAAGGATTCCTTGATTGAAGAAATTCTTGTTCTTAGATTGATCAAAAATTGCGTGTTGAAATAAATATAACAATTATTAAAATTAACTCGGTTTTTCGGAATTCCATTGTCTATATTTTATTTATACACGACGTTTCGATCAGTGCAATCTCTGATCATCTTCAGGTGCAAACTACAATCAATTCCTAAGGCTACGTACTTATATACTGTGAGAAATCACTCAACCTTGAAGTTTAAGACGTTGGCTTCGCCCAAGGAGGGGCTTCCAAATATTTGGGATTTCAACACTTGGTCTTCTAAAAAAACCCACTCACACAGGACAATATTTAAATCAAGGTTCAAATCATTCTGCTACAACCAAACGAGGCATAATCAAAACTATAACAGAGCGGTTCAAATTTGTAACAACTCTCATGACTTGGAAATCGAAATAAGAAACATTAAGAAGGATCCGCAGCAGAATGGTTACAGTCTTAAACTTATAACAGATACTATTTCTAAATGTCAACAAACAGGACAAATATTACAAGACCAAATAAGGCAAATGCATTCCTTACAATTCCATACGTTAAAGGAGTATCAGAGAAGATTCGAAGAGTAGCGAAAAACTTTAATATTAAAACAGCTTTTAAATCTAGTAATACAATTCGAAGCCTTCTTAGTAAAACAGAACCGGAGAACAGACAAAATAAGGAATGCATTTACCAAGTTCCTTGTGAGTGTAGTGAACCATACATAGGCGAAACTAAAAGACCCCTATCTGTTAGGCTTAAGGAACATCAGACGAATACCCAAAAAGGTGAAATAACGAAATCAGGAATCGCCGAACATGCACGGTCAAAACAACACCGAAAGAAGTGGGCAGAAGCAAAGGTTTTGCACAAGGAGTCACACTGGAAGAAACGAAAATTCCTTGAAGCTGCCTTTATTGGGCAGAATCAGGGTATTTTCAGTAGATCAAGTATTGAAATTAAAATATATTTGGAAGCCCCTCCTTGGGCGGAGCTAATTTCTTAAACTTCATGGTTGAGTGATTTCTCACAGTATATAAGTAGGTAGCCTTAGGAATTGATTGTAGTTTACACCTGAAGACGATCAGAGATATTACTGATCGAAACGTCGTGTAAAAATAAATAAAGACAATGGAAGTCCGAAACACAGAGTTAATTTCAAACACATCATTGTCTCAAACTTTCAAACAAACGTTGGAATCCCGGTACGGACCCGGTATCAGCGACCTTTTTCGAGGCTACGAGAAAACTTTAACTAAGCATACTAGAGAAGACACGCACATCGAATTCCTATGCCAAGCAAGAGACAACAACATTATTCCGGTTGCGTTTCGACTTAAGGATCATTTCCAGGACAAAGAGTTCAGCGGATTCTAGATAACGCCAGTAAAGCGAATATACGGTCCCAAATCAGCTTTCCTCGCTGGAACAAGTCCTTACTAACAGAAGAACTGGGACAACGGTTTCAGGAGATTTAAGAAAATACTATGAAGGAAGATTATCAGTCGATTCTTGACAAAATCACACGAACCTGCGACCATCTACGACAGACTTGGCAAGCGAAGCACCAAAGGAAATTCGCTCATCAACAGCCACAAAGCCAATCGACTACCGACGCTGTAAGAACCATCGTGAATGGGAAGAAAACTTACTTGCCAAAGGACTTAACTTTTCCATCGCTCCTAAGAAGATACCCACCATTGATATCATCACCGCAATAGAAGGTCATCCTCTTCCACGACAAGACGCCGACGAGTTCAGACATCACGTAAGGACCATTATTGATAACCCTATTAAACATACCTCGAATATAAGCAAGACAGAGGAAATCGCGTTGAAGAATCTTCAAAAAGACAAATCAGTTAAAATCTTACCGGCAGACAAGGGCAATGCAACAGTGATTTTGGACACGGAAACCTATGACCAGAAAGTTGAAGAGGTACTTGTTAAAGGAAACCATAAACTTCTCCCAAAAGATCCGACGCAATCAATCGAAAGTAAGGTTTATAGAATTTTGAAAAAGTATTCCAGATATATTCCGGACAATACGAGATCTCAACTTACACCACATTATAAAATTCACAAAGATGCAATGCCCTTATGCCCAATTACAAGTTCCAGAAATTCTCCAACAAGCAATCTGTCTAAATTCCTTTTGAAAATTATTCAACCTCTTGCAGGCAAGACCGCTTCATTTGTAGAAAATTCCAACCATTTTGTTAATATTCTTAAATATTTTATTTTAGGGCCCGAGGATAACTTGTCAGTTTTGATGTCGAAAGTCTATACACGAATGTCCCGGTAAAGGGATCACTAGATATTATTAGAAAGAGACTGATTGATGACGAATCCCTTTATGAACGTACCAGCCTACCGCTTGAGGGAATGATGGAGTTGTTGGAGTGCTGCCTACATAACTCTTATTTTCAAGTGAAAGATAGGTTTTATGCTCAGGATGACGGTCTGCCAATGGGTTCATCGCTTTCGCCAGTGGTGGCCAATATTTACATGGAGTGGTTCGAATCACACGCAGTTGTTACCGCAACATATAAACCTAAGCTCTGGCTGAGATATTTTGATGATACTTTTATTGTCTGGAGCGGGAATCACCAACGACTTTCAGAATTTCTTCACCACCTAAATAACATAAGACCCACCATTAAATTCACAATAGAGTTGGAGCAAAATTGTCAAATTCCTTTTCTTGATGTACTTGTCATACGAGTAGAAAACGACAGTCTATCGCAAACCCACTCACTCAGGACAATATTTAAATCAAGGTTCAAATCATTCTGCTACAACCAAACGAGGCATAATCAAAACTTTGTGTAACAGAGCCGTTCAAATTTGTAACAATTCTCATGACTTGGAAATCGAAATAAGAAACATTAAGAAGGATCTGCAGCAGAATGGTTACAGCCTTAAACTTATAACAGATACTATTTCTAAATTTCAACAAACAGGACAAAGATTACAAGACGAAAACCAGGAAAATGTATTTCTTACAATTCCATATGTTAAAGGAGTATCAGAGAAAATTCGAAGAGTAGCGAAAAACTTTAATATTAAAACAGCTTTTAAATCTAGTAATACAATTAGAAGCCTTCTTAGTAAAACAAAACCGGAGAACAAACAAAATAAGGAATGCATTTACCAAGTTCCTTGTGAGTGTGGTGAATCATACATAGGCGAAACTAAAGACCACTATCGGTTAGGCTTAAGGAACATCAGACGAATACCCAAAAAGGTGAAAAATAACACCGAATGAAGTGGGCAGAAGCAAAGGTTTTGCACAAGGAGTCACACTGGAAGAAACGAAAATACCTCGAAGCTGCCTTTATTGGGCAGAATCAGGGTATTTTCAGTAGACCAAGTGTTGAAATCCCAAATATTTGGAAGCCCCTCCTTGGGCGGAGTCAACTTCTTAAACTTCAAAGTTGAGTGATTTCTCACAGTATATAAGTACGTAGCCTTAGGAATTGATTGTAGTTTGCACCTGAAGACGATCAGAGATTGTACTGATCGAAACGTCGTGTATAATAAAATATAGACAATGGAAGTCCGAAACACAGAGTTAATTTCAAACACATCATTGTCTCAAACTTTCAAACATAACAATTATTGTTACAAGCAAGCAATCTCGTAGAGTAAAGGATGCTATTTCTTAAATTCAAGTAAATCTTTTTCATGGTTGGAGTATGGATGTCGTGTTAGATTAGGTACAACAATTTATTGGTTTAAATATTCTCTTAACTTTTTCCTAAGTATCACTTGGATTTACTTTAAATAACTTATATACGGAAATTTAAACCACTGCTTACTAAATTGTGTAGCGTATCAGGTATAGGCCTGCTGCACGGAAGGTCTCGGGTTCGAGTCCCGGCTAGCTCCATGGATATTTTGTGTTTCTCTTTAACTTTGCAAAAACTTGGCTAACACTGGGCTTTGATTCTACAATGGATGGAAAGTCCCTGTATATATAAATACATATATATATATATATATATAAAGGGTGGGCCAAAAAAACCAGGTCTTAAAGAAATATTTTATACATAACTCTGATCTTGGTTATACATATATTTTGTTTTGGCTTTTAATATTATTTAGTTTTTGTTATGTTCTTTCTTAGTTTTCTTATGTATCGCTTGTTAAAATCGGGTAAGAAATAGGAAAGTTATAACTTGTTCAAATAAGTGCGTTTGATAAGCCTAATTCAGTCAAATAAAAAAAAGGTTTTTTGCTTGGATTTGCTTTTCGATGTGTATTTGTCCGTTTTTAATAGTGCTGACCATTTTGAAAAGTCAAGGTTTTAAAATTTATTACTTTTTTGGTGAAATTAACATTTCAAAAAAATTCAAGATGGCGGACTGTTTTATATAGAAGGTTGTTTTGACCCCCCTGCAAATTTTTTGTGTCCGTCACTGGTGTAAAAGTTAAATTTGACGTGTAAAGTCTCATGAGTCCCGAGTCTACTGATGTATTGTTTGTAAAAATCGGGTAAGAAGTAAGAAAAATATGCATTAGGTTATTTAAGTATGTTTTGCATCAAATTCAAAAGCACCCATTTGAACAAATTGCAACTTTCTTACTTCTTAGCCGATCTTTATTAGCGACACATTGGTAGACTCGGAAATGATGTGGCTCTACACATCAATTTAACTTTTGACTCAGTGGCGCACACAAAAATTTGCAGTTCAAAACAACATACTTTTTAAAAGTGTCCGCCATTTTGGATTTTTCCGAAATTTGAATTTTGCAAAAAGAGTAATAAATTTTGAAACCTTGGCTTTTCGAAATGGTCAGCGTTATTAAAATCGGACAAATACATCGAAAAGCATAGCCAAGCAAAAATTATGCGTTTTGTATTTGGCTAAATTAGGCTGGCCAAACGCACTTATTTGAAAAATTAATAACTTTCTTACTTCTTACCCGATTTTAACAAACGATACATCAAGAAACTAAGGAATGACATGGCTCTCGAAACGTATTTTTTACTTTTGCACCAGTAGTGCACACAAAAATATCTATTTTTTAAAATTGTCCGCCATCTTGGATTTGTACGCACCTTTTAAAATCGAACAGGTAGTTTTTAAGTAATAGACAATCAAAAAAGTCCCGTTTTCTTTGGCTCACCCAAATATAAAAAAGGATCCACTATACTCAATATAGTGGAATTTAGTAACAGCTGTCTAATTTTCCGTATAGATTATGGAGTTCCACCAAGTTAAGGCACAGACAATTCAATTGTTAAATGACTTATGCTTGCCTTAACAAGCGCCTAAATATCCATCCAAGTTGTTGTGTACATTTGTTCCAACGACTTATTAATATTGAGGACTATTAAATCAAAGTTATGCTTGGATTAACATGTATATCATCTTGGTTCCGATATATATATTTCCGTGCATTATAGCTTAAGAATATTAAATGAGATATGTAAACTTTTTGCAAATTTTTCACATTACATTTTTATTTCTGGTTTTTAATTTCAAGGTTTGTGTTATTATACACTCACACCATATTTAAGACTTACTTTCACCCATGTGTACATTTCTGTTGTGAATGGTTCAGTGATTTCGTGTGCAAAACAAAAGTGATTAAAGTATGCGAAATGTAAAGTCGCATTTACACAGACAAACTTTCCTTTGATGTTGAAATGCCGACAAACATTTACACGAGCCTCTTGAGCAAAATGTTCAAAGAAAAGTTCGAGCAAAATCTCGTACAAAAAGACTCACGGAAATTTTGTAGAGAATGTTAAGCAAAATTTGTTTGAAGAAATGTTGGTATAGAAATTTCTTACAAATTTAAATTTTATAGTTTTATGGGAATTCATTGAACTTAACTGAAAATAGAAAGACTAAGCTTTAAAACAAGGTATTTTTAATTAAGTGCTTTCCGACGGAAAAACGATATGATGTCGAAATTGACATTTTACCTCATAAGCAACTAAAAAAAAATATAATTTAGCAGTAATAGACTAGATTTCTGAATCGGAATGTTGCTCCTTTGCATATTGTTTGTTCAGTGTCAGTAATCGACCTTGATTATTACATTAAATTTACAGTAAATATCTATCTTCAGCATTTTCATGAACCTTTTGCTTTTTTAATCAACCGTTGGGCTTAAACTAACTAGGTAAATCTGGTGTGAGGAATGAAAAAAAACAATCGAAGCTAAGGGTAGAGTAAAGTTACAAAAATATGTTTAAAAAAAAATCCCCTCCCCACCACTCCTCATAGTCGTAAAGCGCGGAATACCGCTTAAAAGTGCAACTTTTGAGTTTTTTGCCGATATTTGAAAAACTCAAAATTTTTTTGGAAAAGAAAAATTTTCCTGGGTTATTTTTTGAATTTAGGAAAACACCCTTGGAAATAAAAAAAACTCGCAAGAAAATCCCAAAAAAAACCCGGGCAAAAAAATCCTGGAAAAACCCTAAGAAAAAATATTATAAGTAACCCTAATCCATGTGACAAAACTGATAGCCAAGAATAATGTTTCGCTTGCCGTCGGCTTTTTTTCATAAAAATTTAAAATAAAAGTTGGTGTTCCATTTTTTTAAAGAATTGAGAACACTGATCACTGATGTGAAATTTTATTTATTCTCTTTTCTTTAAAAATATGTTTCCAAAACCGATAGCAATAATTTGCTCAAAAATTTACCCGAACAAAATGTTCAAAGAAAAGCTCACAAAAATGTTCACGCAAAAAATTTTAGATCTTTTGCACGAGCTTTTGTTTGAGCATGTTCGTCTGTGTAATTGCGCCTTAAGAGCACATCTTTTAATTACGTGAGGTGTTTTTTTCGAAAATTTGGGCCAGCGACGACGCCAGGGGAAAAATTTCTGAGGGGAACTTGTTTTTACATTATTACTTTGCTGCTTTGTTAGTCCATTTAGTTAAATTTATATTTTGTAAAAGACTTTGTGTGGTAATATTGATGTAAAAAAATTAGAAAAGTAGGTAATACACATTAACAATACTTTTATCGAACAAAAATAGGTATAGGTATTTTTTTTAAATATTTTTAGTTATAAATATCAACGCATATACAAACATAATCAAGTTGCCTAAAGCAATATAATCCTTCTCTTAGTATGATTCCTAGCGAAAGGATTAAAATTATTTTTAAGATCCACATTTTTAATTCTATTTATTTCAATACTTAAAATTGTAGTTTATTAAAGCACTGATGCGGGTATGATCATAGCAACCCAGTAAACACCGTTATGTAGATAATTTTTACATAAATTTGATGTAAATAAAATGACATACCTGTTACATATATATTACATCTATGTTACGTAAGAGTTATGTAAAAACTACGTATATTTTACATAAAAGGTTTACCTTGTTATGTAAATTCAAGGTCACATAGAGGTCACAATTATTTATTAATAAGGTAAAATTTAAGTCCCATTAATCTGCATGACATTCGCAAAGCGTCAACTATCCAAGTCCGACATGAGCAACGGAAGGTCCGTCCAGGTCCGTCGGTGGTTGCTTGACACGGTTCGACATTGGCAAACATGTGGCAAACTACAAAGTTAGCCAGACGGGCTGGTTTAAGTGGCGAAAGAGGTGATTCTTATAGAGATCTTCTCAATACCTCAAAGTCCGCATCCAAATTTTGATATATATTTGCTCTTTATATATATAATAATATCATCCACTGTACAGGGAACATAGTGACCTTAGCGCCATCTCTACCTACTAGAAAGAAACTATTAAGCACTGGTACATTTGTACATTTTAATGTGACGTAAATCGCGTTATAGAGCGTTAATAATTGTATGTAACGTTTACGTAAATTAGATTACTTAAATATTAAATATATTTTTTTATATAATAAATATGTAATATTTTTTATGTTAAGTTAAGGTCGCACTATTTACGTAATATTTACGTAAATTTTAAGAATTTATTTATAAAGTCATATTATTTACGTACAATTAACATTGCTTATGATGACTTAAATGTACAGTCAAATTTTTGACGTAATGTTTACATAATTTTTTTTATAAAAATATTTTTATGTGAATGTACGTAAATATGATGTAACATATTTTACATAAATATGTGAACCTTAGATTTATATAAATATTAGGATAAAGTCACAAGTGTGTTTACTGGGAATGTTTGTTAATAAATAAATATTTTCAAAAGCTGGATATTCTTCAGCAGCTTTAAAAATTCTGTCTTTTTTTTGATTTTGGGTTTTTTGATAATTGGCTTATTTAGCGAATCGATGAATGGTCTACCAAATTTAAGAAGTTTTTGTGTCCTGGCTGCAGTGTGTCAATTTATTTTCGGCCTCAACCTCCGAAAGAAACATATTAAAACGAACAGTACTCCATAATTTTTCTACGCTTTTCCAAATGGCATCCCAATATGAGCTTGGACTTCTCATTAATGGTAGTTGTGTCTACCAAAAATGTTCCGCAAACTTTTTTGTGTTAATATTTGTGACTAAACTTGGTAGTATTTTTTCAAGATTGGCAGAAATCCGGCCTTTTTTAAATTGGAAGTAACGACTTTTATTTTTTTGTAAATCATGACTAAATCTAGAAAAATTTCAGTATTCTACTTACCTAATAAAATGGTTAAAAAAATAATTCACACATTTTTGACTTCAGGTTATTTGAGATTGATCCTTTTTGAAAAGAAAGAAAAAAAATCTCGGATCATAAAAAACTTATTGATAATTCTTTATTGGCTTTGCCACTTAAATGAGACGGGATTATTATCAAAAATCTCTTCCCCGATGGATTTTTGTTCCTTGTTTGCAACAAACCGTCGGGGAAGAGGGGAGATTTTCTGTAGTAATTTATCGTAATTTATTGAAACCGCTCGGGGGCTTGCCCGAGAGAGATTACTTCACCGCTCCGAAATTAATCTTGAAAATTATTTACCAAATTATAAAACGAACCACCCAACAACAAACCAAAATGTCAATGTTCGCTATTTATACAGAGCGCTTCAGCCTACTGCGAACATAGGCCGGAAGAAGTCCAATTTGCCAGTTTACTTACACGCAGGGACACCGCACACCTATTAGTGGAGCAACCAACACGCTCAGGCTTGCGATCAACGTTCGCGGCTTGAGTTTAGTACGCCTCTAACCACGATGCCATGTGGAGCGGAGTCAATGAAACCCGAATTTGGTCAATAAATACGCAAATTTTTATAACGTAATTTTCTTGTTTTTTGTCACTAATAAATTAGAGCGTTTTATTTTCAACTGCTCAGATTTATCACTAACAACGTGTTGCAATGAAAATAATAAGGAGAAACAAAATAAAAGCAAGTTCTCAAAATAAAATAATATATTCCAAAAACCAAAAAGATTCTCCCAGTCAAAAAAAAATTAGAGCAAATGTTCGAAAAGTCCTCCTTGCTCGGCTAGACAATATCCGAGCCTATTATAAAAACCCCTTCTAAAGTTTCCAAGTATGTTAGGGGTGATAGTTCGAAAAGCTACTTCAATTTTAATCCGAAGTTCTTCCAAATTATTAGCCCTTCCATGCCGGTAAACTTTATTATTAATATAACTCCACAGATAGAAGTCATTAGGAGCAAGATCAGGTGATCGAGCTGGCCACACCTAATAACTGCCAGCAGTTGCAATAATATGCTGCTGCAGCTGATCCAAGTATCTAGGACCATTCAAATTGCCGTCGATAAAAAATGGCCCAATTACGTGTTCCCCTACAATACCCACTCAAACAATATCGAACATGTGTTGGGTTATGACGATTCAATATAAGAAAAGTGCTTTCATCTGTGAAAAGAATAGATCTCAGAAAGTTTTCATCACGATTAGCCCTTTCCATCATTGTTTTGCAAAATTCCATACGACGATAGTTGTCCTCCAGAAAAATTTGATGCGTTTTTGACGCTTTGTAAGAATGATAACCATTCCTTTTGAGAACACGTAAGACAGTGGCTGAAGACGTATCGACTGCTTCGGCAATTTGTTGGCCAGTTATCTTTAGATTTTCTTCCATTGCAGCGCAAATCATCACATCTCGTACTTCCTGCTCGTCATTCAAAACAGTGGGTTTTTTATGGTTTCTTGGCGATACACAACCAAACTTTTCAAAATTCTGTACAAACCTATGAATCGTTGATAAACTAGGTTCTGGACGATTTACAAAATTCTTGAATAAGTCTCAATGGTCTTCCTTGATAGTACCATTTGACCATCTGAACTTTTTCGGCAACTTCGTAGACATCCATTTTCTGGAATTTTTTTTTCGGGTATTCAGGAGATGTTTATTTGGGCTATTCAGTTTACTGTATCTGCCCAACTTCTGACTGTAAGAATTATTTTCTGCACATTCTGGAAACGTTCTTTTCGTAAACAGCTTTGCTTCGATACATTCCTATAAGTTACCGAACCGTATGATTTTCATATGATCCTCAGGCTAGATGGATAGAGGGCGCTGGGCCGGTATGAAATTGTTGCCCACTCGAATCGTTTTCCAGATAAGTATATTTGCTGAGTTCAATGAAGCGATTCTGATTGGATTATTGCTTAGAATATCCTATATATAGCCTTAACCAAGACTAGTTAATCAGTGTGATATACATATAATTATAAGATACTATAATTGCCAGATCGCAGAATGTGTAACAATTACTACGTTTTCACGTGGAACTGAATGCATTTTCAACACGATTCACTTTTCGGTTTTTACGAAGCGATTTGAACGCGTTGTGAACACGATTTGGCCTTCTGACATTTTGAGGTTAATTTTTGCCAATTTTGCTTTTTTATTTGTTCTTAAAAAGCAAGTTTACAGCACAATAATATAATGAAAATAATGCCACTTTTTGCAGGAATATTGAAAGTCTTAACAGCTTAAGCTCCCAAAAAAAGCGGTATTGAACTTGGGCAGGGCCAAAGAAAAAAGTTCAATTAGTAAAACGTAGTAAGTGATAACTTTTTAAACAAACTGCGCATGCCTGACGCAGTCAGTTCGCGCCCAGAGGAGTTTTTGGATCTGCATTTTTTCCAGACTATCTTGATAAGGAGAGTTATTATCGCTAGGGCATTTTTTTCGGAAAATGCAAGGGCAGGGCCGTTTATAGTAGACACTTAAAGTAAATATTTCAACGCATCGGTATCGGTATATCTAACGCGTTCAAAACAAAGCCAAAAGACATTTGTTTACGGCATGTTTCGAACGAGGCCTGCTTTTATAGTGGATGCGATGGGGGAACAGCTGATTCCACTCGTTGCGTTCGAACGGATGTACGTAACAATAGGGATCTACCAACGTACGCAACAATTGCAACCAGCTGTTTAGGCCTCGCATCCACCATAAAAGCGGGTCTCGTTCAAAACATAACATAGATAAGTGAAAAATTAGTTTTAGGGCATTTTCCCCTAAAGTATGGTATACTTTGAGAAAAAAAAAGCAGTTTTTCAGTGGTATTTTGCAATAACAATACAAAATAATCAATAACTTTGTGTGTTTTGTGTACGGGTGTTTTTTGAAAATTGGTTTTAAAATTTGGTACCCCCCCCCCAGAGGTGTAAATATTTAGACCTGTGGGGGAGCTATTTTAACTTTAGTAAATCCCATCTAATATCTCATAGTTATATCCGAGTAGTTTCGTCAACCGGTCTTTGCATTGTACTCGCAAACAATTTTGCCAGGCTATATTGTAAAATAAGAACTGCTTAAATCTTGCGTAATGATAAAATTAACTTTTCAACCCGTATGTTATATGATACTGTAATCGTTATGCAGGTCGAACAAAAGATCTAATTAAATGCTAGCATGGTCTTGGCAGCGAAAGAAAGGATATAATAAATTGTGCTAACTGAAATAATAATAAAATTAATAGAGTAAAAACAACTAAAATTAAACAATTTTAAAACCCCCGTCAACCTCTCCTATATATTTTTGCGAAAATGCGATTTTTTTCTAAAAACTACCCACTACAGTGTTTTTTTACCCTATGGAAATGAAATAAACTAGTACCTATCTTATCTACCACGGCACGGAAGTGAAAATAGGTGGAATGATAATAGCCTACATGTACCTGACATTTGTGTGAGTTGGTATTGACAAAATTCCCCTAACTCAAGGGCAAAAAACTTGTCATTCTGGTTGTATAACAACACTGAAGAAATCAAACTAGTATATTTTTAGCAAAAAACACTTTATTTTGTCTAAACAAACAACGCAGTAACATCCTAGTAACTTTTGGTTTAGTTCAACCAAGTGTGTAGCTAATAAAAAAAGCAGGCAAATAAATATCATGTTTACAGGGGGAATTAAATCCCATCTAAAAATAATAGGACCCTACTTTTTCTAACAACAAAAATTTTAAAAAGCAAACCCATCACAGAAAAAAAATAATGTCAAGGCGATTCGATTGATATTACTACGGTCTTTTAGGCTCATAACTGTCACCTATATAAGTCGGTCATTTTTCTGAAATTTCTCAGAGAGTACTTCTTTCATTCTGCCTATTTTTACTTCCGTGTTATCTACACGCCAAATTTCGTCATTTATATTTGTAATCATATCTCACATTCCACGACCTCTGTGTATAGAAAGTGTAATATCTCTGAAACTACTTGGCTCTATTTTTATGGAGCAAAGCTAGGAATACTCCAAGAAAGATGGGCTCCAAACCGGAAAAAAATCGAATAGGAATCGATTCACTCATTTGAGAGCTATATGAGCAAAAACACAGACACACGCAAATAGGGGTCAAACCAAGAGATGTTCTTGTTTACGAATATGTGGCAAAATAGAGTTATGCATTGAGAGCAAAAGGCTTAATACTCAAACTCAAACAAAGAAAACCAAGAAGTATATCATACTCGATATCATATCATGAATATATCTTATACTTAATCCGAGAACAAGTTGCCCATCACCATCAAAGTTCTCTTAAATATAAATACTACCGGCTACTATTTGTACAGGGTGATTCAATATATTTTTTACCCCTGGTTAGCGCCTTTATTATTGATGATACAAAACAAGTTTAAATAGAAAAGTTTTATAGTTTTTTTAAAGCCTTCTAACCCACATGACAGATGTTGTCATATGTCATTCCATATGTCCAAATTTGACATCAACTTTCTTATATTAAATTGAACAGGCTGTTCCACTTGATATAAGAAAGTTGATGTTAAATTTTGACATATGGAATGACATTGGACAACATATGTCATGTGGGTTAGAAGGCTTTAAAAAAACTATAAAACTTGACTTCTTAAACTTTTTTTCTATCATCAATAATAAAAACTCTAACCAGGGGCAGGGGTTCAAAATATAGTGAATTATCCTGTAAGTTTATTGTTTTTATAGAATGGAAATACATATACCAACCTTGGCAAAATCAGGACAAATCCAAATATATCGGCGTAAAAAAATATAAATCCTTGTTGAAAGAATCACCAAAAGCCTTAACAAAATGTCAATGAATCGCACAAGTAACAATCTTTTAACGAATTTTTTAACTTAGAGTACCCTACGTTCTCTAACAATATTAGAGCAGACAAGCTCAAAGCTCAAAATTTGCCGGGTCTAAACAAAGGAAAGCGCGTCATATCGCGACAGGACTGTAATTTTGCTGCTGTCTCAGGCGTTCGCGTTTAAAATCGACTGACTGTGGAGGCAGCATATAGCAGCAGGAAAAACGATATTCTCACTCTCAGATCGAAGTCCGCAAGCAGTACTACGATGCACTCGGCGTTCTAATCTCGTGGTTCGCCCAAAGATCTTTTAATAAGAGTAAAGAGTAAGGAAACTGTTTTTTTGACAAACCTGCACAAATTTGGGCATTCTATGATAAGGCCGCTTTGATATAAAGATTTGTTTCACACCAACAAAAGCTTATTTGGGTGTTTTACATACAAAATACTTTTTGTTTAGCTTTACACAGATATTTTTCTAACTATGGCCAAAAATTCATTTGTTTATTTAAATTAATCGATTTTTAAGTCAGTATTTCAGGTATTTTAGTTAAAACAACAAATATTGTTTTTTTTAGATATGTACTTAAAAGAAAACAAAATATTGCTGCCATTGTCAAAAGTATAGGTATTTGGAGTCCCTAAAGTGCATAATAGTACATTATACACCTAGGGACTAAAGTGGTAGTGGAGGCAGGCCTAAAATTCGCTGAGGGATAAAAAAATACTTTTATCACGTAGATTATATACTATTTTTTGCACTTTTGGGATTTGTTTTGCTTTTAATTAAAAAAATTTTTACGTCTCATTCATTGTGGAATAGCACCCACACATGCAATTATTATTGCATGCAATATTTCTGGATTTTATTTTTGCCACTTTTAGACCCAGGGACTAGAAGTTCCATTTTTTACTGCTTAGCGCTAAAAGTGCCATTATAATTCCCTAGGGACGAAAAGTACCATTTTAGTCCCTCGTTTAAATGACTAAAATACGTTTTTAGTCCTTAAAGTACAAGAAATATTTTTTTTAAAAGCTTATTTGGATGTTTTATATACAAAATACTTTTTGTTTAGCTTTACACAGATATTTTTCTAACTATGGCCAAAAATCATTTGTTTATTTAAATTAATCGATTTTTAAGTCAGTATTTCAGGTATTTTAGTTAAAACAACAAATATTGTTTTTTTTAGATATTTACTTAAAAGAAAACAAAATGTTGCTGCCATTGTCAAAAGTATAGGTATTTGGAGTTCCTAAAGTGCATAATAGTACATTATACACCTAGGGACTAAAGTGGTAGTGGAGGCAGGCCTAAAATTCGCTGAGGGATAAAAAATACTTTTTTCACTTGGATTATATACTATTTTTTGCACTTTTGGGATTTGTTTTGCTTTTAATTAAAAAAAATTTTACGTCTCATTCATTGTGGAATAGCACCCACACATGCAATTATTATTGCATGCAATATTTCTGGATTTTATTTTTGCTACTTTTAGACCCAGGGACTAGAAGTTCCATTTTTTAGTGCTTAGCGCTAAAAGTGCCATTATAATTCCCTAGGGACGAAAAGTACAATTTTAGTCCCTCGTTTAAACGACTAAAATACGTTTTTAGTCCTTAAAGTACAAAAAATATTTTTTTTAAAAGCTTATTTGGATGTTTTATATACAAAATACTTTTTGTTTAGCTTTACACAGATATTTTTCTAACTATGGCCAAAAATCATTTGTTTATTTAAATTAATCGATTTTTAAGTCAGTATTTCAGGTATTTTAGTTAAAACAACAAATATTGTTTTTTTTAGATATTTACTTAAAAGAAAACAAAATGTTGCTGCCATTGTCAAAAGTATAGGTATTTGGAGTTCATAAAGTGCATAATAGTACATTATACACCTAGGGACTAAAGTGGTAGTGGAGGCAGGCCTAAAATTCGCTGAGGGATAAAAAATACTTTTTTGACGTGGATTATATACTATTTTTTGCACTTTTGGGATTTGTTTTGCTTTTAATTAAAAAAATTTTTACGTCTCATTCATTGTGGAATAGCACCCACACATGCAATTATTATTGCATGCAATATTTCTGGATTTTATTTTTGCTACTTTTAGACCTAGGGACTAGAAGTTCCATTTTTTAGTGCTTAGGGCTAAAAGTGCCATTATAATTCCCTAGGGACGAAAAGTACCATTTTAGTCCATCGTTTAAACTTAAAGTACAAAAAATATTTTTTTTAAAAGCTTATTTGGATGTTTTATATACAAAATACTTTTTGTTTAGCTTTACACAGATATTTTTCTAACTATGGCCAAAAATCATTTGTTTATTTAAATTAATCGATTTTTAAGTCAGTATTTCAGGTATTTTAGTTAAAACAACAAATATTGTTTTTTTTAGATATTTACTTAAAAGAAAACAAAATGTTGCTGCCATTGTCAAAAGTATAGGTATTTGGAGTCCCTAACGTGCATAATAGTACATTATACACCTAGGGACTAAAGTGGTAGTGGAGGCAGGCCTAAAATTCGCTGAGGGATAAAAAAATACTTTTTTCACGTGGATTATATACTATTTTTTGCACTTTTGGGATTTGTTTTGCTTTTCATTAAAAAAATTTTTACGTGTCGTTCATTGTGGAATAGCACCCACACATGCAATTATTATTGCATGCAATATTTCTGGATTTTATTTTTGCTACTTTTAGACCTAGGGACTAGAAGTTCCATTTTTTAGTGCTTAGGGCTAAAAGTGCCATTATAATTCCCTAGGGACGAAAAGTACCATTTTAGTCCATCGTTTAAACGAAAAAATACGTTTTTAGTCCTTAAAGTAAAGAAATATTTTTTTTAAATATATATTTAAAATTAGTAAAAATAGTAGTGTCTAAAATTGGGCTTTTTTTGCAAGCATGGTTTAACATTTTTAAAAAAGTACAGTTTAGTCATGAGTTATAAACACTATTTTTTAAACATTTATCCTAAAATTGAAAAAACGAAAAAACATACAAAAAAATGTAGAACAAAATTTACTTCGCCTCCGGGTACCCATTCTGTTAGCCATTTAATTTTTTCACATTATTTGTGTGCAAAAAAATATTAAAAATAATTTTTCTGCACTACTGAATAATAAAATAGTATTTTTCTAGTAGGTTAAAATAGTGCTTTTTTAGAAGCGTTGGTTTAAATAACGAGCTCAGCAAGGTATTTAAAAACGCGAGTAAAAAAAAGCACAGTTTAGCGGCGAGTTGTTAACACTATTTTTTTTAATACATTTATCAAAAAATCCAAGAGAAACAAGAAAATACTTTTAAAAATCTCGAACGAAGAGCACTTTTCGCAAAACACACCATCTTTACACTATAAATCAAGGCGGCTGGTAAATAAAATAACAATGGTTGGCATAGCGATATGCCTTTTTAATCGGTGACGTTCATTGCTGCGACATTTTAATCTTTGACAGTTTGATATTTTTACTATGTTTTTAAATAATTTTTTCGTAAATACTTGAAAACTGGCGGAAATGGCTTAATTTTTAGGCAAGAATAATTATATTGTTTCAATATTACTATTTTCCGCTATTTCTCTTTAATTATGGGTAAAAAACGGACAGAAATATTTTTTTGCACCCGTGATCAAAAAAAAAGTCGATAACCAAAAAAGCCATGCTTTAGTTATCTGTAGACAGTTACTAAAATCATGTTTTTGATGAGGTTATAAAAAAAATTTAACTTGAAATTTTGTTGGATGGGATCAAATAAACAGAAACCAGGTTTCCTTCCAATGTCGACGTTTCGACTCGTTTATTGAGTCATCCTCAGGACACTAAAAATAATGATGTACACTAGTACTGGGTTTGTTTCTACCTAAGTATCTTCTTTTTATAACAATTTTTATAATATATATATAGAAAGTAGGTAAGTTATTTATAAATAGATATTATTTTTTTTTAATTATAGATAAAATATAATAAGCAAAACGAAATAAGACATGACATAATGTGTTTTTTTGTTTTTTACTTATAATTTTAACAGTACCTATGTAATAAAGGTGATAATTTACGTTAGGGTACTTACTGAAAATTATTTGGTTTCCTCTGTTATGACTGGACAAAAAAAAAATTTTAACACATTTTATTTATATTAATTTTAGTACGGCAAGAACCTACATAAGGTATACAATACACCATATAATCTGTGATATAAAAAACCAAAAAACTTAATAATACTATTTTAGAATGTTTTTAAATTTAGTGTCGTTTTGTGTAGTTTTGATCATAACAGAGGAAACCAAATAATTTCCAGTAGGTACTCCAACGTAAATTATCACCTTTATTACATAGGTACTGTTAAAATTATAAAAATAAACAAAAAAAAAACATTATGTCATATCTTATTTCGTTTTGCTTATTATGTTTTATCTATAATTAAAAAAAAAATATCTATTTACAAATAACTTACCTACTTTCTATATATATATATATATATATATATATATATATATATATATATATTATAAAAGTTGTTATAAAAAAAAGATACTTAGGTAGAAACAAACCCAGTACTATTGTACATCATTATTTTTAGTGTCTTGAGGATGACTCAATAAACGAGTCGAAACGTCGACATTGGAAGAAAACCCGGTTTCTGTTTATTTGATTCCATCCAACAAAATATAAAGTTAAATTTAATTTTGGGTCACAAAATTCGTCAATATAAAAAAAATATTTTGCGTGTACAAAAAAGCCATAGTTTTGTTATCAGTGACTAAAATCGTGTTTTTTATCAAGAAATAAACAAAACTTTTTTGATCGCGGGGTCAAAAATGTTACCATCCACTTTTTACCCAAACGTAAAATGGTAATAATTTATTCTTATCCATGGATTAAGCCGTTTTCTCCTGTTTTACCTAGAACTAAACAGAAAGAAATCATTTCGAAAAATAAGGATAATGTTTACAGTTCGGGGCTAAGCTCTATTTTTTTAACCAACAAACCAATGCTTACACAAAAAAGTACTAGGCATTTTAGTCGCTAAATAGTTGTAAAAAACTATTGTTTTTGCTGTTCGTTTTTCTCGGTGTGTTTTTCATCCGGAATCAGTTTAATTTTCCACAAAAATATGAGCTCGGTGCAAAGTAGTGAAATTCGCTACCAGACATGCAGGAGTGTAAACCCAGTCCTGCCGCAGGACTATGCGCCTATCGCGAAACGCAATATTATTATGACACGTTCGACGACAGAGAAACAAATTAGACAGTATTTAGCCGGTTTAATCAATGAGAAGTTACTAAACTAATTTTTGAGAGCATCAATTTATGTTTGTTGCAGCTCTTATGTATCAAAATCAGTTTTTTAGTCTACCATAACAATATGGTATGGGGGACTATTAAAATAGTGAATTTTTCATTTTATCAAAAATGAGTTACTAAGGTTCCAAAACACCTTAATCGACGAAAAAAAGTTGTCTGTCGGTCTGTTGTCTGTCTGTATACACGATAACTCAAGAACGCCTTAATCGATTTTAACGAAATTTGGTACAAAAATCCTCTATAGGCTGACCATGAACTAATTTACTTTTGGGTACAGTGGTGGGGGGTTGAAGGGGGAAAAGAGGGATAAAATATTTTAAAAAATTGTAACTTTGAAACAAAAGCAAGTAGCGATATAGGGTCTAGGACAACTCGGCGCGGCCGACTCGGTGCGGCTGACTCGGCGCCAGTGTATAACTCGGCGCGGCTTACTCTGCGCGACCGACAAGGCGCCACTAAACATTATTACCACTTTTCTAATGGTGTACTCCAACTGTATACCATAAGAAAAAGTGCTTTTAGGACAAGGTAGCATGCAGTACCTAGTGTCTATTCCAAATTGTCCGTTCTCCAACCCAACCAAACAAAAAAACCCTAAACACAAACCCAACATAAAATCCCAAGCCCAACGTAAAAACCCTAAACACAAACTTAAAATTAAAGTAATGGGGAATGCTATCTATACAAAGCATTCATGAAAGTGCACTCTGATTAAATATAGAGTTGTGTGTTAAAAATATTTTCTGTTAGGTAAGGAAAATATCTGCCATTGCGCCGAATTGACCGCGCCAAATTTTTTCAGCGCTGAATCGGCTGCGCCGAGTCAGCCGCGCCGAATCGGTCGCGCCGAATCGGCCGCTCCGAATAGTACCTTTTCCGCGATATACGGTTTTCAGATTTAGGTTTCCATGAATATGGACTACAAATTTTATTATAAAGTCCATATTCGTGGGAGCTTTAGTTTCCGAGTTATTTGAGAAAACGTTAAAATATATCAAAAAAATCATAACTTTAGAAGTAAAGCAGCTATTGATATGCGGTTTTCAGATTTTGGTTTTCGTAAATATTACCCAAAAATTTTGTTTTAAGGCTCAAATCTTTCAAAGCTACAGTTTTTGAGATATTTTCATTTCCTTTCAACATAAAATAATTAATTATCTGGTGGACTATCCGTGCTTTCTAGCACCAATTTTTTTGTTTTTCTCTGCACAAATGTATATTTTTATCATCTTCACATCTTGAAAAATAAGGAAGAAAGCCCTTGTCAAATAAACCCTGCCAAAAAAAGCGCCTTAAATCTAATAAAAACACACAAAAAAGTTTGCGACAATTTATGAGTTATGTTATGTGTTGTTTCCTATATCTGTTTTTTACCTGATCTTATAATCTGAAAGACTTATAATAATGTCTTTCTATAGATTTTGAAAACCAATGAAATTTTGTATGCCTTTATGTGTCCATCTATAAAAAAATATATACCATGGGTTTGAATACATCCTCAATGTTTATGGGTTTTCCAGGGCATTTTATAATCCAACAGGCTCATAATATTGATTAAAAAGAGGCAAATAAACTCGAGGTTTATGAAAGTAGAGAAAAATAGTACATAAAAATGTGACAACACTTCTTGAATTAGAAAAAGTTTTCTGCTTGTTTACTTCAAGTGATTAAATCAATTAAAATGGCTCATTTTTACGGTATTTTGATGATAAAAAGATTAACTTAATGCTAAGTACTTATAGGAAAAAGTAAAATATATTAAAGTGCCCTGGTGAATTTTTAAAACCATCTGAAGAAAACTTTCACAGCATCATGGGCAAAGTCGGTCCAAATTGAACAGGTAAACTTAGTCAAGAAGTAGTAGGTAATAGTAATTTACGTTACAAGGCCGGGAAATGGTCTATTATAGTACAAGTCAAGATGTAGACGAGTACTTTAATGACATTTCACGGCCGTATATCGTAAAAAAATGTCATGTCATCTATATTTGTTTCAACAATTACTTTATAATTTATTGTCAAAATTTTAAAGTCCAGTCATCTTTGAATTGGTTGCTAACAGAAACAAAATAAAGTTTATTTGTTTCTGACACGTAGAGCAGTGAAAATGGACGCAATTTTGAAAAAAAGTTCAGCCGCAACAGAAAAACTGATTCCAGCCAAATCTTCAGTAAGATATAAAAAAGAATATGAAACATTCTGCGAGTGGAGAAAGACTTAATACCATTAACGAAAATGTTATGTTGGCCTACTTCTTAGATGTGGTAAGTGTTAAAAAATGTGTTAAATATCTACTTTGTAAAAATACGTCGTATTTTCGTAATTTTTGATTTTCTTAGTTTCTCAGTCACAAAAATCCAGCAGTTCAACGCTATGGGCAAAATATTCGATGGTGAAATCTATGTTGGTAGTAAATGAGAACGTGGATATATCCAGATTTCCCAAACTGATAGCATTTTTAAAGAAAGAATCTGTAGGCCACCAACCGACCCAATCAAAAATTTTGACCAGAGAGGAAGTGGAGTCATTCATGAAAACAGCTCCAACCAAGAATTTTTTCTTAATTTGAGGTAAGTTTTTTGGTTTCCATTAAATAAAAATATATTTTTTTAACTGAATTTACGCAATAGGCAATTTACACAGGGGGATTTAGTATTTATACTTTTCTGCCTTTTTAAATTATTATTTTCTGTATTGTTTCAGGTTGTGGCGCTACTAGGTATTTCCAGAGGGTGTCGAAGGGAGGAGCTCTACAACCTATATGACAATGATATTCAAGATACAGGGACACAGTTCATTGTAAGCATAAACCAAACAAAATCTTACATCAAAAGAGCATATTACGTAGTTATCGCCATCTGCGACCCACCAACATTCCCGAAAAAGCGTTTTTTGTCGGCTACAGAAAAGGAAAATGTATTAGGCAAAGAGTGGGCATCCATACAATTGGGGGAGCGCCTCGAAAAATTGCGGAATATTTGAATTTGTCCAATCCTGAAAGGTACATGGGACACTGCTTCCGCAGAACGTCTGCCACTCTATTAGCAAACGCGGAAGCAGATGTTAATGTGCCAAAACGTCACGGCGGCTGGAAGAACACCTCTGTGGCCGAAAAATATGTCGAGGAGTCTTAAGAGAAAAAACAAAAGTAGCTAGAATGATCCAGGGAGGAGAAAACTTTGTTCAAGTTCTACACGAACAACACCAAACCCAAAGTTACTCTTCCTCGCAAAAAGGTAACCCCGAAAAAGATTGCTCGGCTGCTGCTCATGTAATTTCAAATAATTCCAGTTGCACAATTAATGTAAATATTTATAAGTAATTTTTAGTAGTTTATTGTATAAAATATTTTTTTTCATTAATAATAAAGATTTGTTCAAAAATATACCATTTTGCTTTTTAGTTTGAGTCCGGTAATATTATTTTTAGTGATGTAATAGGTCATTTCCCGGACTCAAATTAATTCCGTAAGAGGGAACATTACAATACAGTATGATGAAATAAAAAAAAAATTCGACAAATACTTGTCTAGATGCGATAAATCGGCCCCCTGTCTCAATATAGATACTTAATTTTCCTTTAAAATATAGAATACTGATCAGTCAATCAAATAAAGGTTGATGGCCAACTGTCCGAAGAGCTCCAAATAAGAAGAGGTGTGCGCCAAGGTTGTATATTGTCTCCGCTGTTGTTTAATATCTATAGTAACAAAATAATAGAGAATGCACTTCATAACTGCGAAGAGGTTCTGACCATAAACGGCATAAAAATCAACAACCTACGATATGCCGACGACACTATCATAATAGCAGACACGCTAGAAGGCCTGCAAGATTTGTTGAATCAAATTGCTGTGAAAAGTTCGCCATTCGAGCTTAACTTAAATGTTGGAAAATCAAAATGGATGGTCATATTCAGGGAAAAGAACATCAGAGTCATGTTAGAAGTAAATGGGCAGCAAGTCGAACGCGTGAATTTATACAAATACTTGGGTTGCCTCCTTAATGAGAACTGGGACAATATGCAAGAAGTTCGTGCAAGAATTGAAGAGGCCAGATTTTCTTTTATTAAAATGAAATCAGTGTTGTGTAGTCGGGATCTTAATACTACTCTCCGAATTTGTGGGCTTCGGTGTTATATTTTTAGCATGGACACTGACTGAGGCCATGTGCAAAAAGTTAGAGACATTCGAGATGTGGTGTTATCGTAGAATACTAAGGATATCTTGGATAAACAGAGTAACTAATGTGGATTGAAGTTTTATTTACCATCAAAAAACGAAAACTTATTTTGGCCATATTTTGAGAAATGACAAATATTAACTTTTAAAATTGATAATAGAAGGCAAAATTAAAGACAGAAGAGGTCCGGGCAAAACGACTTACATAGAAGGCGTGGAATCAACCTCAAATAAAAACAATATGGCGCCGTCTTACGTTCCTGTTTGACAATCATCCTGTTTGTTTACAAATGGTTTGAAAATGTTTGTTGTATGAGTATTTACAGGTAATTTAGGGTTTTGACTCGAAATTCGCGGGAGTTAGTGATTTTTTCATCGTGAGTGTTTTTGGGGTTACAGTGCATTTTTTAGAGAAATTATACAGGATTTTGAGTGGTTTCTGGCTGTTTATAAGCGTTTTTTTATCAAATCTTTTTGGCTATTAAAGTGTACTTAATCGTATAAAGTGTGCGTTATTAAGAGTTTGTCCTAAAATCCACCAATTTTTGCAGGACTTACAGTGCATTTGTGTTCCGAAGCAATTATAAGGGCCAAGGTCCATTAAGTGTTTCAGTTTTTCAATTTACAAGAAATGAAGAACTTGCAAAGAAATGGATGCATGCCATAAAACGAGAAACCCTTGTTCCTAGCAAGCGTAAATGCGTAAGATACAGGTGAAAAATACACTGAAATTAGGGTACTGAAAGTGCATTTTAAACCTGATAAAGTTGAACGTTCAACCAAGACAACACTGGCGATCTGTTGGAAGTTCGTTTATTAAAGCCTCGTTTAAAGGCCGGTAAGTTATTTTTGAGTTACATAGTACTTTTTATATGGGTAAACTAAGTAAATGTACTAAAATGAATGGAGCAAAAGCGAGCAATATTTTTGGCATTTTTTTAAAAACTGCTGTGTACTTCTTGGCTGCACCAAGAGAGTAGTGTACAATGGTTACTAATACGATTTAGTAAAATTGGTAGTGTATGTGTAGAGAGATGGTACAGAGTATCGAAAAAAGATAAAGTCAATTGTAAACTAAAGTAAACAAATAATACACGTACTGCAGTAAAAAAAATTGGTTAGTATCTAACTGTTAAAAATATTTTGAAGCTATTTTGAAAAAGGATTTTTTTTTCGGTTATTTAAAAAACTGAAATTTATAGAGGATGATATTTTATGTTTCATATAAAGTTAAAATAAACACCTAAAATTTTAAATTTAATGCATTAGTTTTATTATTTTCTTTTGCAGGTACTTACAAAAATGGGATTGTCCCAGGTATTTTCTTAAAAACTACTCAAACTAAAGAGGCAAGTAATAGCCTGTTGCAAATGTTCCCAAAAATCCCTCCATATGATGTTTCATCGAGTATACCATATAACCTAGCTAAATTTCACAAAAATTAAATAAACATTTATTTTTGTGAACCAATATCAAATGTCCATTTTGATTTTTTTTACAGAAATACATAATTGAAAAAGATATTTAAAACAAGGTAATTGCACAAATAATTATCAATGTTATCTCTAAAAATTCGTCTAGCTTAAAAAGAACTGATAAATCCTACAATAAGGTAGGCCAAATTTTAAAAAAATAAAAGTATAATGTTAAAACTTTAATCTTTCACCTCACACCACAAAGCAAAAATGTAAAATTTCCGCCATTTGCCCATTTAATGCAGTGTTGTGTGGGAACGTAAGTGGCGGCCATTTTGAATCCGATTCTGGGCCTTCCGTGGAGGCGGTATTGGTCCGGGTCGTAGACGGATATCATGGCTTAAAAATCTTAGGAGGTACAGAAGGGACAGGGTACAGTTTGCGCTGATGATAGTCAACGTTCGAAGAGGGCATGGCACTTGAACAAGAAGAAGAAGACCCAATGTGACAGTTGGTTGCCTTTTGCATATATCCATGTTTCATAATAGACACTTACAGTGGGATTTACTAAGATCTAAAATAGTACCCCCCACAGGTCTAAATATTTACACCTGTGGGGGGTACTAAATTTTAAATCCAATTTTCAAAAAAACACCCATACAGAAAAGACACAAGTTATTGATTATTTTGTATTTTTATTGCGAAATAACACTGAAAAACTGCTTTTTTTCTCAAAATACACCATATTTTAGAAGAAAATGCCCTAAAGCCAATTTTTTTTGACAGGTTTTAAAATGGCAAATGGTGAATACACCAAAATTTGGCAGATAATAGCTTCATTATTTGTGTTTGAGGTTATAAAGTTGGTGATTTTTGGACCACATCAGGGGGGTGGTTTAAATTTATAGCCCCTAGAAAAAATTGTTTTTTGGCATTTGGTAATAAGTTTGTTTATAATTTCCCTAAGTAACCACTTTTACAAGGATTAATTTACCTTATTTAATATCCCATGTTGTTCATTACCCAATAAGATATCTCCTATTTTTTACAGAAAAACGCGATATTTTGAACCCGTTTTCAACACAAAAAATATATTTATGAGGGCACTACGATGCAAAACAAACATAAGTGAAGGTCACTGATTATGCACGAAAAATATACCAAACAAAAAAACCCAAAAAAACTATATTAATTTATTTACAAACTAAAAGTAAAACTTTGAGGTTATCTAAAAGCTCAGTCAAAAAAACTTTCCTTACTCAAAGCCCACTCATTTTAAAGCTGTAGCTTTCATCAGTAGAGGTTGGTGCAAGCCAAGATGCAAGCAGGGGTAAAAGATCCAAACTCGCTGTTTGTGATTGAACGCAGCGCTAATATTTTTTAACTGACATTTCGATAGTGACAGAAATGTAAAAAAAAATTGCATTTAAGTTTTTTAATACATTTCATAAGTAAAAACACCTTTTAAATAAAATAAAATTAATCTACTCCTTATTTTATTATTACTCATCTAAATCGTTGTGTGACATCGAGTATTAATTGGAAAAATTAATTAACAAGGGTAAGTTTTAATAAGAGTAACATATAGCCCCAATGCAATCAGACTCCAAAACTCTCCAAAACTCAAGAAAGGTTGGTTTAAAATGCTTAAAACCAAAAAGTTCACTTAAACTTAGGACCGTTCTAAAATAGACTAAACCTTTTTAGTAAATTCCACCGTAAGTATTTAATTTCTTTTTCAGATTTTTCATCATCATCAAATGATGAAATTTTCATCTCCATATTACCTTTCATTACCAATGTTTTTGTTTGTATTTTTTTTATAATTTTACCCCAATAGGTAGATATACATTATTTTGGTTCTTTATTTGTTACTAATTTCTTTTTTTTATAATTTTACCCGAATAGGTAGAATATATACATTATTTTGGTTCTTTATTTGTTACTAAATATTTTGAAACCATGCAACTTAATTTGTTAAATATATACGGATGGATTGATGGAACACCTAAAAGTGCGCCCCCATAAAAAATGCTTCCGCCTTCGACTTCCTGCACGTAGGGAAGCAGGCCGCTTACAGTTTTATAAAAAGTTTGCAACAGTGAAGGATGATACCACCATATATGGGTACAGTGTCCCAGACGAAGTCCTAAGGGCACTTCCTTTCGGTACCTTTGAAAAATTTCAACAATCTGTAATCAGGACGAAAACCAACTACTAGCAGATATGTTTTCTGACCTTTCTGAAATTAAAGAACGGTGTGATTCAAATCATTATGAACATCCAGATAGGTAATATGTAATTTCTCGGGTTTGAAGAAATTGGCCCCTGGTGAAGGCACTGTAGACGATTTTTGACAGTTATTGTTTTACCAGAGGTGAGCAACTGGATTTGACAGAAATGTTTGAAATTGTGTGTTGGCAATGATAGTTGGTAACCCCTGACAATAAATAACTTTGTCACTGTTAGATTTTTGATCGGGTGAAAAACTGTAAAAATACGTGCCTCGACGAATTTGTATTGTACGTTGTCCAACGGAGAAAGAAACTTAGGAAAAGTGAAAAGAAAACATGCATTTACCAAACTGGAAAATTATTATTATTATATAAAAATAGCCGAATTTGCGAGGTAAGTGAGCTACAAGCAGTAGTTACAAACATACGCATTTAGCATGTAGTTCGTTAATAAATGACACATTATGTTTCCATGTTTTATTACTTTATTATTCTATTACTAAGAGAGTAACAAAAATATAGATTATAAGAGTCTTTATATTTTACCTATTATTTACATTTTTAATATCTACCGTGTGTATTCACTATTGGTTTTTGTTTTTTTTTGTCAAAGCTTGACATATTTTACTAACCAAAAAAAGTCAATCCTTCAAAAACTGTCTGGGGAAATTATAAAAAGAGACAACAAAACATCAGTCTATTTCATAGAATCTGTTTTACATACAAATATAAAAAAAAACTAGAAAGAGAGGGCAATATGAGTTGCCCACCTCTGCCTCTGGCAAAACAACAACTGTCAAATATACCTCTACCTCTAGCCCCTGGATGCTACTCAATCAAAATCACCTCTCAAGAATTTGGAGCATGCTTCGCTCGTAATATTTAATTTGCGAACGTCGTATCCTACATCAGATATGCCCTTCCATTGCTTGCGTACAGTATCTTTTTATTACCAATAATATACTGTCCCTTGCATGCTTTTTTGTCTTGGAAACTAGATGCCGTATCCATAAAAACAAAACTCATTTTCCAGACGACCAACAGATTAATTTCACAAGACAGATAGACAACATACCTTTACCAATTCCCCGCCTGAGCCTCATAAGGGATTCTTTCATTTATAATGGCATAAAGAAATTAGTCACCAGCTTGGAAATAAGAAATTTCCAAAATCTTAAACTCTTTCGCAAGAAATTATGAGCCAAGCTACTGTCAAGAGCATTCCATAATATTGACGAATTTTTTCAAGGGAGTTACGTATAAATATGGTCTAAATTTTTAATAGTGATTTTTATTAGATTATTGTTTTTGATTATTCTTAAATTTTAGCCTTCAACAAATTGTTTATTGTTATATTAGTACTCTTGTTGCATTTTTTGTCTTTCAAAAAATGTTTATGTTTCAAATTTTAGTGTGTGTAAAATTAACTCATTAAAAATTAACGATACTTTAATTATAAAGTTAAACCCTCCTGGTGATATATTTTGTATTATTAATCCTTAAAATTAATATGTAATAATTATTAAGTTTAATTAAAATTATCCTATTTTTCATTTATATAAAGCTTTTTCAATAAGATTTCCTCATTGTGATAAATTATGATACAATAAAGCACGTTTCATTCAAACACTTTAGGTTGACTACTAATTTTTAACAACAAAGTAACGGGAGGTGGAGTTGAGCTGAAATTTTGTAAAATGGTTCTTTGTTTTATCTTAATGGCTCTATTCAATTTTTTTTAAATTTCTCTTTCTAGTTTGAAACTATGGAATGGCTGTAGAATATTATAAATTATTTTGTAATATAAATGCCCTCCTCCTACCTAAAAACTATGCACCATTATCTTCATACGTCATTGTTTACAGCTGTGATTAGCATATTAGAGCTTGATTATAAAACAGTCACCAATTTCCCAAAAGGGATGAAACGTTTTAACGAAAATAGGACTTGTTCTAATTTTGCGCAACTTTGTTTATGCCCTATATTTGGTTTTGTTTCTAGTCTGAAATTGTGTGGAATACGTTGGATAATAAATAAGTCCCTATTTATTAACGTCCAGTAATTTTATTTAGATAAAAATCATAAAAATATGAACACACTGTTGCTTAACATAACCCATTTAATTTGTCAACACCATGTTTTTAGTGGTTTTAAAATTGCCTAAATGGTTTTCAGTTTCCTACTTGTAACATGCATCAAAGTCTTTAGGTCGAAATGTTGACAAGAAAATGCCTCCGCGTCTACAGGTTTGAGTGACGTGACGCGTTTTACTTGTGAACTTTGAGTTCTATCGTTTTCTTTTTCTTTCGAACACCCGAATTATAATTAACTGTTACAGGATATATAGGATGTACCAAAAGAAACGCACTTTTTTAAATGATTATAACTTAGCGGGAAATTTTCTGATTTTTATAATATTTAGCTTTTAGAAAGCCAAAGCTTCAAAATTTGAAAGATAGGCACTTTGAACCCCCCTAGATATTTTTTTGTGTGCGACACTGTGTGCGACACACATTTTTTTGAAGCACATCGATATATTGTTATAAAAATTAGGGCAAGAAATAAGTAAGTTTTCAATTTTTAAGTAGACCAGAGTTTAACTGCAAAATCAAGCTTATTCAGAAAAAATCTACTTGTTTAAATAGCTATAACTTTTCGAAATTTGATCGATTTTAATAAGTTTAAATAAATTTTTTAAAAGGCACAAGTTTCAAAATGTAAAGAACTAATGATAAAACTGACATTTACTAAAAATCCAAGATGGCGGATCTATTTCAAAAATAGGCATATTTCACCCCCCTAGAAAAAACTTTTCTGCGACACTGTATTTAATCTCAAACATTGGTTACAAATCCACATCTTTTCCAAGCACATCAATGTAATATTAAAAAAAATCGTACAAGAAATAAAGAAGTTTTTAATCTCTATATAGACCAGAGTTTGCACTCTATATAATGATTTAAAACTTCCTTATTTCTGGTCCGAATTTTTAAAATATTTCATTGGTGTGCTCGGCAAGAATGTAGCTACGTAACCAATGTTTCAGATTTATTACGGTGTCGCACATAAAAAATATCTAGGGGGGTGAAAAATGCCTATTTTTCCAGCGGCGTAGCGTGACTTAAAATGCGAGGGGAAGGGCGAAGGCTCATAAGGGCGCCACGGTTTTTAATTTTTGAATTCCCTGACTTTTCCCTGACCAAAAAAAAATCCAGGTTAGTAAGTTCCAATAAGCACAGTAAAAATTCTTTGATTTCGAAGACTTGGGACCCATTCCCTGACTTTTCCAGGTCACTTTTTAAATTCCCTGCCCGCTAAACAAAACTAAAAAAAAACGTTATTTTCAAAGTTAAAAAACGCTGAATATCCGCTAAATAAGTTCCGTTTTTTGTCGAAAAAACGTTATAATAATATTTAACAGTACACTGGTACGCGTACGTTTATTTAGCGGATATTCAGCGTTTTTTTCACTATGAAAATAACGTTTTTTTATTTTTGTTTAGTGGGTGACTTTTCCAGGTTTCCCTAAACAGTTTCAACCCTGATATAGTGTATAATATGTTAACTTTAAACTAGAAATTGAGTCTTAGAATTTTTACTGAATTCATGTTGTCCAGTATGAATGCTAATTACAGCAAACGCATTCATTTTTTTTTTTAGTCTGTTAAAAGCAGTATAATTTAAAAATGTTTGTCAAGCTGTTCTTAAAACTCTTTTTTATCACAAATAATAGTTCAGATTTAAAAAGTACTACTGTACATGAATATAAATCGTTTCGTTTGTTGATATCTGAATTAAAATATGAAATCGGGTTTTGCCATATGGCTTACGTTTTTTCCATATTACGGCATTCCAAAAAAAATCAATTAAGTTTTTGGACTGTTTAGTCTCAACGCTTTCCATGAGCAAACTTTTTCGCTTTTTTAAACGAAACACATTTCCTGTTTTTTTTCCTTTTTTGACTTTTCTCAGTTATTTTTTATTTTTTTTGCAATAAATTACAGGGGGATAAAAAGTTTTCTGCCACTGTTTCAAATCATCGAGAAAACAAGAAAAAAATATTTTTTTTCAGGGCAAAAGAGAAAGACATCCGATTATCGTTTATTCATATTGGTCAGTAATTGTTACATATTGCGGCGTGCGTAACGGACGTTTATTATACACTGCTTAAAAATAATCTTTATTTGTGGGCGCCTTTAAAATATAAACTGCTTAAAATAAAAATGTTTTGTTTTAATACATAGCTGAGGGCACCCAAAGGGCGCCAAGACCCAGTAAGCTGGGGGGGAAGTGGGGGGCAAGGAACCCTTCTGCCCCCCCCCACCGCTGTATTTTTCAAATAGGTCCGCCATCCTGGATTTTTAGGAAATGTCAAGTTTGACATTGGTCCTATAAATTGGAAAGTTTTGGCTTTCTAAAAAGCTGAATATTATTAAAATCGGACAATTACCTGCTAAAGTATAATCATATACAAAAGAGCGATTTTTTTTGGCCCAACCTATATTTTTGTTGTTTTTGCGGGTGTAGCTAATTTTTCTCGAAATTTTCTTATTGTGTTCCAACCCGCAATAAAAAAAGTTCCTAAAAATTTTTTTGGGCTCAAGATATCACAGCTATTGCCCCCGATATCGTCCCCGTTATTAAAATTAAAAATTACCCTCCACCTTACGCCCCTCCACTTCTTAACCTCTCCTCCAACAGTTTCCCGGTCCCTCAAACTGGTCCACCTAGTCGAATACCCTGCAGTCTCTACGAAAATACCGAATAAATGTATTTAACATATATTTGATATTTTTTACGGTACGCCCCTGGAACTAAAAAAAACATACAATTTTGAGCGTTTATTGTTCTAAAGGCGCATTTACACAGACAAACTCTCCTTTGATGTTAAAATGCCGACAAACATTTACAGGAGCCTCTTGAGCAAAATGTTCAAAGAAAAGTTCGAGCAAAATGTCGTACAAAAAGACTGACGGAAATTTTGGAGATAATTTTAAGCAAAATTTGTTTGAAGAAATGTTGGTTATAAAAATTTCTTACAAATTTTAATTTTATGGGAATTCATTGAACTTAACTGAAAATAGAAAGACTAAGTTTTAAAACAAGGTATTTTTAATTAAGTGCTTTTCGACGGAAAAACGATTTGATGTCGAAATTCACGTTTTACCTCATAAGCAACTTCGATTGATCTGATTTTTATAGGGGATATGCTAGTATACTTGTAACTTTTTTGGGGTTGTAAAAAAAACGAGAATCATTATTGCTGTTGCCTGTAAAATGTAATGATAAAAATTTACGTTTAAAAGAATAGCTCTTTATTTGACTTCCTAGTTTAAAACAGAATACAATAATAATTAATTCAAATGAAAAACCTATATACATTTTATTAAATCTCAAATATATAAACAAAAGCACATTCGGTCTAAATAATACCCGTTTATTACCCACTTTTACAACCCTATGATCCCGACCCTTGTCTAAAAAATATAATTTAGCAGTAATAGACTAGAATTTTGAATCGGAATGTTGCCCTTTTGCATATTATATATTGTTCAGTGTCAGTAATCGATCTTGATTATTACATTAAATTGACAGTAAATATCTATCTTCGGCATTTTCATGAACCTTTTGCTTTTTTAAGCAACCCTTGGGGCCTTAAACTAACTAGGTAAATCTGGTGTGAGTAATTAAAAAAAAAACAATCAAAGCTAAGGGTAAAGTACTGTTACAAAAATATTTTAAAAAAAAATCCCCTCCCCACCACTCCTCATAGTCGTAAGGCGCGGATTACCGCTTAAAAGTGCAATTTTTGAGTTTTTTGCCGATATTTGAAAAACTCAAAATTTTTTGGAAAAGAAAAATTTTCCTGGGTTGTTTTTCGAATTTAGGAAAAAACCCTTGGAAATAAAAAAATCTCGCAAGAAAATCTCAAAAAAACCCCCGAAAAAAAATTCCGGGAAACACCCTAAGAAAAAAATATTATAAGTAACCCTAATCCATGTGACAAAACTGATAGCCAAGAATAATGTTTCGCTTGCCGTCGGCTTTTTTTCACAAAAATTTAAAATAAAAGTTGGTGTTCTATTTTTTTAAAGAATTGAGATCACTGATCACTTATGTGAAATTTTATTTATTCTCATCTTTAAAAATATGTTTCTGAAACAGATAGCAATAATTTGCTCAAAAATTTACCCGAACAAAATTTTCAAAGAAAACCTCACAAAAATGTTCACGCAAAAAATTTTAGATCTTTTGCACGAGCTTTTGTTTGAGCATGTTCGTCTGTGTAATTGCGCCTTAAAATGCAACTCCTGTAAATATTATGATTTTCACTTCAAATCCCCCTCTGTCCAAACCAAAGGCCCCACCACATTCTTTTATACATTTTTGAGAATGATTTGTCAGGGGCTATAATATATCCAAAAGTGAAAGAAATCGGTCGATGTCGGCGCTCCCTCGTGTCGGGTGCGGTGTCCTTTTTAAAAGTGGTTCAAAATTAGTTCGAATATAAAGGCGCAATTACACAGACGAACATGCTCAAACAAAAGCTCGTGCAAAAGATCTAACATTTTTTGCGTGAACATTTTTGTGAGCATTTCTTTGAAGATTTTGTTCTGGTAAATTTTTGAGCAAATTATTGCTATCTATTTTGGAAATATGTTTTTAAAGATGAGAATAAATAAAATTTCACATCCGTGAACAGTGATCTCAATTCTTTAAAAAACATGGAACACCAACTTTTATTTAAAATTTCTGTGAAAAAAAGCCGACGGCAAGCGAAACATTATTATTGGCTCTACTATCAGTAGAGGAGTGGTGGAGAGGGGGATTTTTTTAAACATATTTTTGTAGCTCTACTTTACCTTTAGCTTTTATTGTTGTTTTTTTAATTCCCACACCAGATTTACCTAGTTAGTTTAAGGTCACAAGGGTTGCTTAAAAAAGCAAAAGGTTCATGAAAATGCTATTTATTGTCAATTTAATTTAATGTAATAATCAAAGTCGATTACTGACACTGAACCAACAATATGCAAATTTTTGAGCAAATTATTGCTATCAGTTTTGGAAACATATTTTTAAAGGTGAGAATAAATAAAATTTCACATCAGTGATCAGTGATCTCAATTCTTTAAAAAAATGGAACACCAACTTTTATTTTAAATTTTTGTGAAAAAAAGCCGACGGCAAGCGAAACATTATTCTTGGCTATCAGTTTTGTCAGATGGATTAGGGTTACTTACAATATTTTTTCTTAGCGTTTTTCCCGGATTTTTTTGCCCGGGTGTTTTTTGGGATTTTCTTGTTTTTTTTATTTCCAAGGGTTTTTTCCTAAATTTAAAAAACAACCTAGGAAAATTTTTCTTTTCCAATAAAATTTTGAGTGTTTCAAATATCGACAAAAACTCAAAAATTGCACTTTAAGCGGTGATCCGCGCCTCACGACTATGAGGAGTGGTGGGGAGGGGATTTTTTTAAAAATATATTTGTGTAACTTTACTTTACCCTTAGCTTTGATTGTTTTTTTTTAATTCCCCACACCAGATTTAACTAGTTAGTTTAAAATGAAGATAGATATTTACTGTCAATTTACTTTACTGACACTGAACAAACAATATGCAAGGGAGCAACATTTCGATTCAGAAGTCTAGTCTATTACTGCTAAATTATATTTTTTTAGACAAGGGTCGGGATCGTAGGGTTGTAAAAGTGGGTAATAAACGGGTATTATTTAGACCGAACGTGCTTTTGTTCATATATTTGAGATTTAATAAAATGTATATAGGTTTTTTAATTTGACTTAATTATTATTGTATTGTGTTTTAAACTAGGAAGTAAAATAAAGAGATATTCTTTTAAACGTAAATTTTTATCATAGCATTTTACAGGAAACAGCAGTAAATAAGTCCCGATTATTATTTTTTTATTCTCGTTTTTTTACAACCCCAAAAAAGTTACAAGTATACTGGCATATCCCCTATAAAAATCAGGTCAATCGAAGTTGCTTATGAGGTAAAATGTGAATTTCGACATCAAATCGTTTTTCCGTCGGAAAGCACTTAATTAAAAAACCTTGTTTTCTTCTCTATTTCTATTTTCAGTTAAGTTCAACGAATTCCCATAAAACTATAAAATTTAAATTTGAAAGAAATTTCTATACCAACATTTCTTCAAACAAATTTTGCTTAACATTCTCTCCAAAATTTCCGTGAGTCTTTTTGTACGAGATTTTGCTTGAACTTTTTTTTGAACATTTTGCTCAAGAGGCTCGTGTAAATGTTTTTTGGCATTTCAACATCAAAGGAAAGTTTGTCTGTGTAAATGCGCCTATAGATCGGCGACACAGTCTACTAAATTACTGCTAAATTATATTTTTTAGACAAGGGTCGGGTTCCTAGGGTTGTAAAAGTGGGTAATAAACGGGTATTATGTAAACCGAACGTGCTTTTGTTCATATATTTGAGATTTAATAAAATGTATATAGGTGTTTTAATTTGACTTAATTATTATGGCAAAAGACTAAACTAGGAAGTCAAATAAAGGGATATTCTTTTAAACGTAAACAATAACTAAGTGCCAATTATTATTTTACAAGTATACTGGCATATCCCTTATAAAAATCAGATCAATCGAAGTTGCTTATAAGGTAAAATGTGAATTTCGGCATCAAATCGTTTTTCCGTCGGAAAGCACTTGGTTAAAAATACCTTATTCAAAACTTTGTTTTTCTATTTTCAGTTAAGTTCAATGAATTCCGATAAAAATATATATTTTGAATTTGTAAAGAAATTTTTATGCCCCCAATTCTTCAAACAAATTTTGCTCAACATTCTCTCCAAAATTTAGGTTTGTTTTTTTGTACGAGATTTTTCTCGAACATTTCTTTGAGCATTTTGCTCAAGAGGCTCGTGTAAATGTTTGTCGGCATTTCCAAATCAAAGGAAAGTGTGTCTGTGTAAATGCGCCTTAAGCATATCAAAACTCGAATATTTTTCGGGGGGGGGGGGGCGGCGGCGGTGGCTTGACTGACCTTTTACCTTTTATATTTACCAAATTAAACAAGCTTGTTTGAAATATTTTCAGTTATCACGATTTTAAAAAATATCAGAATAAAGAATCGCGTAAATAAATGTAATCAGTAAGAGGTCCTTTGCCTGTGAATTCTTTTGATTTAAAAATTCAAACTGTACTGTATTTTTGCAAATATTTGCATGTCATCAGAATACTCAGCGGATTCCCGCGACATATCTGGATCGATCTCATTTCTCATATTTAAATGATGCTACTTAATGTAGATATGGAATTTGAAAATAAAGCTAGAAATAATAAATATTTATTAAAAAAATTTTTAAAGAACAAGCTTTTATTAAATGCACCCAAAAGTAGAAAATAATTTTTTATCTCTCTTATACCATAATAAAAGCGATGGCCGCAAGTTAAAAATTTTAAATTTAGGTATCGTATATCGGTACATCGACGATTCACCTAAGAAACAGTTGTAATTACTCTATAACCTAAGGACATTTTCAAAGGCTTGGCAAGCACGGCAATCTCACCCGTTCTCAGCTTCTTTAGATGAAAGCATTATGTTTACCATTCGAATAGTCACCGTAAAGTTAAAATTTTTAATTTGCGCCCATTGCTTTATTATGGTATAAGGGAGATAAAATATTATTTTCTACTTTTGAGTATTTAATAAAAGCTTGTTATTTAAAAGTTTTTTTAATAAAAATTAATTTTTTAATTTTTAGATTTGTACCCTAAATCGTCCATTTTAAATCCGCCATATTGAAAATCTGATCAAAAATTCATATTCCTTTTGGATTGAAATCGAACAAGCTACATCTTTTTCCCCCTCCACTTCCCTCGTTAGAGGAAGATGGGTACCTGAGAATACCATATTATCGTATTTTCACCAGAACTATAAACGCATACCAAATTTGAACACAGTCGGATGTGGATAAGTTAGTTAAAATTGACCGAAACCGAAAATCGTCCATCTTGAATTCGCCATATTAAATTTTCAAAATTTGATCAAAAATTCGTATTCCTTGTCCTCAAAAGCCCCCCTATACCAATTTTGGTTGAAATCGGACAAACTTAGGGGTTTTCCCCACTCCACTCCCCTCGTAGGGGAGAGGGGTGCTTAATAATGACATATTATTGTATTGTCACCGGAACTATAACTGCATGCCAAATTTAAAGGCAATCGGATGTGTATAAGGAAGTTATAATTGGTTAGCAGAAGATGACCAAAAATCGTCCATCTTGAATCCGCCATATTGAATTTTCAAAATCTGATAAGAAATTCGTTATCTCCATCATCAAGTGCCCCAACAGACCAAATTTCAACGAAATCGGGCGTACTTCAACTGTATCCCCCTCCACCCTTTTCGAGTAGGGGGGAGCTGTCAATTTTGACACACTATATTCTTATTTTTTTACCGCAGCCATATAAGCGTGCCAAATTTGAAGCCGATCGAATGTCCGGAAGTTGGTCAAAATTAAGTTGCAAGATTCCACCCGAACAAACATATTTAGATGGATACATTGCAAGTTAAAATAAAAGCTTGTAAAAAAAGTTTACATAAGTAATCCGGGTAGTTCCGGAGAAAGGCGAAAAAAAACAAAATTTTAATTTTTCTCCGCCCTTATTATTAAAGCTGTCAAAAAAACGATCAAAACCTTCTACTTGCACTTTTTAAAGACCTACCTAATGATAAGTTTTAAGATTTACATTTCAGTGTGACAGGAGCACTGTCAAGTTATTTTTTTCTTATCGACACGTGATTTTTTCTTTAATTTTGGCTTGACAGAAAAAAAAGAATCTCAAGCAATCCTAAAATTGTTGGACGCAGAATGTTCCCAGGAATCCAAAAATGTAAAAATATACAGGGTGTTTCATTTAAAATTCAAAAGTTAAGGTCATTTACGGCGAAACCGGAAGCTACCAAAAGTCACGTGACATGTCAAAAAACGTCAAATTAGACATTAACAGTGGGATTTACTAAGATCTAAAATAGTACCCCCACGGTCTAAATATTTACGTCTGTGCAGGGTACTAAATTTTAAAACCAATTTTCAAAAAACAGTTACCCATACTGAAAAGACACAAAGTTATTGATTATTTTGTATTGTTATTGCAAAATACCACTGAAAAACTGCTTTTTTTCTCAAAATACACCATATTTTAGAAGAAAATGCCCTAAAACTAATTTTTTTTTACAGGTTTCAAAATGGCAAATGGCGAATACGCCAAAAATTTGGCACATAATAGCTTCATTATTTGTGTTTGAGGTTATAAAGTTGGTGATTTTTTAGACCACCTCAGGGGGGTGGTTTAAATTTATAGACCCCAGAAAGGATTGTTTTGTGGCATGTGGTAATAAGTTCGTTTATAATTTCCCTAAGTTACCATTTAGGATTAATTTACCTTATTTAATATCCCAAGCTGTTCATTACCCAATAAAACACCTTCTATTTTGTCCAGAAAAACTCCATATTTTGAACCCGTTTTCACCACAAAAAATATATTTATGAGGGCACTACGAGGCAAAACAAACATAAGTGAACGACACTAACTTTGCACGAAAAATACGCGAAACCAAAAAAACCCAAAACAACTATATTAATTTATTTAGAAACTGAAAGTAAGACGTTGAGGTTATCTAAAAGCTCAGTCAAAAAACTTTCCTTACTCAAAGTCCACTCATTTTAAAGCTGTAGCTTTCTTCAGTAGAGGTTGGTACAAGCCAAGGTGCAAGCAGAGGTAAAAGATCCGAACTCACTGTTTGTGATTGAACGCAGCGCTAATATTTTTACACTGACATTTCGGCAGTGACAGAAATGTAAAAAAACTTTCGTTTAAGTTTTTTAATACATTTCATAAATAAAAACATCTTTAAAATAAATACAAAATTAATCTACTCCTTATTTTATTATTACCCATCTAAATCGTTGTGTGACATCAAGTATTAACTGGAAAAATTAATTATTAAGGGTAAGTTTTAATTAGAGTGACATATAACCCCAATTTTAGTTTGCTCTACAGAGTGTTTACTATTTAAACCCCGAGTAGGTTTAAATTTTTTAATTTTCTTTTCTTTAAATTGAAACTTTCTTCTTAAATCCAACAAAAGATTGTGTTAAGATGATTCTTCAATAAACAAATTTATTAAAAATATTTTTATAAATCAAACTATGTCCAAAACTCAAGGGGTTTGGTTTAAAATGCTTAAAATCAAACATTTCACTTAAACCTAGGACCGTTCTAAAATAGACTAAACCTTTTTAGTAAATCCCACCGTATATGTTATTATTAAGTTTGATTTTTTTTACCTAAAAATTTATAGAAAAAAAAGGGGGTGAGCCACCCGCGTGGATCACCCGTGTAGAATAATGCACGCCAAAAATCAAAAGATAATGCATAAAAGATGGAGAAAATAATTCCAACCCAAACAACAACCAAAAATGGTAAGTCTTTCAAAGCGCGCCATGAAAAATATTAGTTGACGCCATAGGACCCGGGTGAATTGTTGTTGCGTGAATAAAATTTTCCGAAATAAATTTTCAAAGAAAGTTAATTATATAAGAAAATTATTGTAATATTGTACAAATTAATGTTTAAGGAATCCCTTTTCTAAACTCTTGCAGATCCAAACTCTCTGTGAACCGTACACAAAGCTTTTAAATCTATACTGATAGCTCCATTAAAAAGCTAAGCAGCTTACCAGTTCCCGAAATAATTCCGCTTTTCAAAGGAAAAGAAAATTTTTTCCATAGCATTATTAAAAGAATTTTATTCGAATTCGGAGAGCCAAAAAGGCGAACGTTTTATTGAGGCTTAGATACCTATTCAAGCGGATGGAAAAGACAATCACCTTGATTTAATAAAAAACGGTAAATTTGGGGTTACTGGATCAAGTTTCAAAACGAAAAATGTTATTGGTATCAAGGGAGTGTCTGATTTGATTTAACGGTTCAATTAAATAAAAGAATAAAGAAAAAAAATAACGTTTTTCTTCATAATTTCTTATTTTCGTGGAATTGCACAAAAAAACTAAAAAATAACCTAATTGCATTAAATTGAATTTTCTCACACCTTATGTAGTGGTGTAAGCAGAAATTCTTTCTGAGGGAGACTTGAGGATCCTGAAGATTAAGTCACAACATAGTCCCAGATATTCAATAGTTTGGGAGTGGGGGGGGGATTGTACTGACTTGGGAGAGAGACTCTTTTTTGATGAAAACTAATGGTAAAGCTATAATGCCAATTTAAGGCTTAAAATATTTTAGCATAATTTAAAGAAATTTGGTTTTTGATTAAGCAATTTTTACTATGTTTTTCACATTGTGTGCCATGATATTGCTCACATTTTAAAGCTTTCTTTCCAAACTTTCGATTTCTAGAATAAAACACTCAAATTTTTCAAGTTTTGACTGTTTTTAGGCGTCCAAAAAAAATACTGCCCAAAAACATTTTTTCTCTGTTAAAATGAAAAATATTTAGAGAGAGATGGAGAGATAATTTGGTGACGTGAAAAAATATTTAAGGTTGTTGAAGAGAGATAGCAGGCTATGAAAAAGTATTTTAGAGAAAGATGGACATAATTTAAGGCAAATTTTCATCTTGAGTGGTGTCGTGTAAATGATTTTTATTTTGCAATTTTCATCTAAAAAACAACAAAAATTTTCCAAAGTGTAAAGTGTGTAAAACATAAGGTGGTATTAATTTCTTTCAGTGAAAGTTCTTTACCGTCTTTAAATTAACTTAACTTAAAATAATTTAACAGGTATTTAAAAAAATTATTTTAAGGGTCATCATGGCTTCACCGTAAGAAAATGTCTTGTTTTATTCTACAGCAATGACTTAATCCCCTTAGTATGACTGTCCAATGCTATTAGATCAAATCAAAATTATTCTTATATTACCATTTTAAGTGGTCGTGGAAATGCTAGGAAGCCAAAGAACGAATCATGGCCTACATGGCTGCAAGTCCAGAAGAGACTGGGTGCTACGCAGAAAACAGTGAGGTGGATCCCCTGAACCGTTATATTCTCGTAATACGTATCGTTTTGAAGTCGCTAAGC
Source organism: Oxystoma pomonae (assembly GCA_963921995.1). NCBI lineage: Eukaryota > Metazoa > Arthropoda > Insecta > Coleoptera > Brentidae > Oxystoma > Oxystoma pomonae. The sequence continues at coordinate 99,010,371 of OY998167.1, forward strand.
GAGACGAATAGCGAGCAGCTCGCTTAGCGACACGCTGACCGCAGACTTTTCGTATTGGTTTTGCCGAAGGCGCTGCTTAGCACATCTTGGCATCATCGCATTTTGTATTTTTATTTTTTGTTAGCCTTTTGTTGTTGATGTTTCTTTTCTATTTGTAAGAAATAGGACCTTACGTGATTGATTTCGATACGGAGTTTAGAAAGGGTATAAAGCAAATGGCGAGTAAACAGAAACGCTGATTTTCGATGGACTAAGCTTTCTTTAACTTGGTTTGATTTATTAAATGCACTTAAAGGCAGAAAATAATTTTTTAGCTCTCTTATACTATAATAAAAGCGATAGGAGAAAATTAAAAATTTTAACTTTAGGTATCGTATATCGGTCACATCGACGATTCACCTAAGAAACAGTTGTATTACTCTATAACCTAAGGACATTTTCAAAGGCTTGGCAAGCACGGCAATCTCACCCGTTCTCAGCTCCTTTAGATCAAAGCATTATGTTTATCATTCGAATAGAAGAGGAATTTAGTTCTTCTTTTGTAGTTTTCTACTTTTGAGTGCATTTAATAAAAGCTTGTTCTTTAAAAGTTTTTTTGAATATTTTTTTTTTAATTTTTAGATTTTTACCCTAAATCGTTCATTTTGAATCCGCCATATTGAAATTTTCAAATCTGATTAAAAAGCCATAACCCCTTCCCGAAAAACCCATGTGTGTCCAATTTTGATTTAAATCGAACAAACTAAATCTTTTCCCCCCTTCACTTCCCTCGTTAGAGCGTGGTGGGTACCTGAGAATACTATTGTATTTTCACCGGAACTATAAACGCATAACAAATTTGAAAAAAGTCAGTTAAAATTGGTTAGCAAAACATAACCGAAAATTATACATCTTGAATCCGCCATATTATATTTTCAAAATCTGATCAATAATTCGTATTCCTTGTCCCCAAAAGCCCCCGTATACCAATGTTGGTTGAAATCGGACAAACTTAGGTGTTTTCCCCCCTCCACCCCCCTCGTAGGTGGGAGGGTTGACTAATAATGACATATTATTTTATTGTCACCGGAACTATCAATGCATGCCAAATTTGAAGGTCATGGGATGTGTATAAGTCAAAATCTGATTATAAATTCGTTATCTCCATCCCCAAGTGCTCCAACACACCAAATTGGAACGAAATCGGGCGTACTTCAACTGTACCCTTCTCCACTTCCTTCGAGTAGAAGGGAGCTGTCAATTTCATCACACTACATTCTTGTGTTTTCACCGCAACTATATAAGCATGCCAAATTTGAAGCCGACCGGATGTCGGGAAGTTGGTCAAAATTAAGTTGCAAGATTCCACCCGAAAAAACATATCTAGTTCGTTCGTTACAAAGATACTTTGCAAGTTAAATAAAAGCTTGTAAAAATAAATCCCACGGTACGGGAAAGTCTCGGGTTAAATTCATTCCCGCACTTAGTCAGGAAAAGTGGTGTTTCCCGCACGGTTGTAAAAAAACTACGATTTAAAAAAAATATTTATTTCTTTTTATTGTTAATAAAAATGCACTGAATACTCAAGAAAATAAAAAAAAAGTATTATAGGGTAGAAAAATCGTAAGCGTGGAGGGAAAAACAGCTATCAAGTGGTGCCTATAGTTTATTTTAGGACGAGAAGTCTCAAAATACTAATCACAGAAAATAACGCCACAAAATTTTAAAACACGAAAACACCACAGTAACATAAACTAAATGAAAATACAGCAAAACATTTTTATATTGATTTTGTTCATTTTTCTACTAGTTTCTTCATGAAATCGGATACTTTTAAACTCTACACTGAGAAAAATATCCACTAATCCTAAGTAAGAATTGATTATCCCTAAGTAGAAACTTCATTTAAATATGAGACAAGTCAACTGTCTGCTTACCATAAGATTTCTCACCTACTTAAGGGTAGAAAATAACATATTAACCTTCCGTGAGTGTAAGTATAACAGTATAACAGTGTAACTGGCTTTAAATAAAATAAAAAATATATTTTTGAGCTCTAAAAACCATGTCCTATCACAAAACACCCTAAGAAAAAAAAATAAAAACAAATAATTCAAAAGAAGTGCGACGCGCCGACGGGGTTCGAACCGACAACCTACAGGTTGATAGACCAATGCTTTATCCACTGTACCATGCGCTTGTAAAGAAACAGGTTGAAATCGCGGAATATAAGCGTTTTGGCGGATTCTTATTGTCGACGTACACTTCCTGATACATATTGGTAAGTAGATAAATCACCAAAGGGTAACAAGCTAGTAGAAAATTCACGAACCCTAAGTGAAGGGTAAGTTAAGGGTAACATAAGATCCTTTCAATTTATTTTTATGGTACATCAGGCAACGTTAATATTTTTTGTTTCATACTGTATTGTAATGCTCCCTCTTAATTTGAGTCCGGGAAATGACCTATTACATCACTAGTTCTGTAAAATAAAATTACCGGACTCAAACTAAATTTCTGAATTTTTATAAGCAAAATGGTATATTTTTGAACAAATCTTTATTATCAATGACAAACAAATATTTTATACAATAAACTACTAAAAATTACTTATAAATATTCACATTAATTGTGTAATTGGAATTATTTGGAATTACGTGAGCAGCAGCCGAGCAATCTTTTTCGGGGTTACCTTTTTGCGAGGAAGAGTAACTTTGGGATTGGTGTTGTTGTTGTAGAACTTGAACAAAGTTTTCTCCTCCCTGGATCATTCTAGCTACTTTTATTTTTTTCTCTAAAGACTCCTCGACATATTTTTCGGCCACAGAGGTGTTCTTCCAGCCGCCGTGACGTTTTAGTCAGTCAGTTAGTTTTTCGGGATTGGACAAATTCAAATATTCCGCAATTTTTCGAGGCGCTCCCCCAATTGTATGGATGCCCACTCTTTGGCTAATATATTTTCCTTTTATGTAGCCGACAAAAAACGATTTTTAGGGAATGTTGGTGGGTCGCAGATGGCGATAACTACGGAATATGCTTAAAAATGATTCTTCAGTGACTGTAAACACTCTTTTGATGTAAGTTTTTGTTTGGTTTATGCTTACAATCAACTGTGTCCCTGTATCTTGAATATCATCGTCATTTAGGTTGTAGAGCTCCTCCCTTCGATACCCTCCGGAAATACCTAGTATCGCCACAACCTGAAATAATACAAAAAATAATAATTTAAAAAAGGCAGAAAAGTATAAATACTAAATCCCTCTGTGTAAATTGCCTATTGTAAAAATTCAGTTAAAAAAATATATTTTTATTTAATGGAAACCAAAAAACTTACCTTAAATAACAAAAATTTTTCGGTTGAAGTTGTTTTCATGAACGACTCCACTTCCTCTCTGGTCAAAATTTTTGATTGGGTCGGTTGGTGGCCTACAGATTCTTTCTTTAAAATGCTATCAGTTTGGGAAATCTGGATATATCCACGTTCTCATTTACTACCAACATAGATTTCACCATCGAATATTTTGCCTATAGCGTTGAACTGCTGGATTTTTGTGACTGAAAAAGTAAGGAAATTAAAAATTACGAAAATACGACGTATTTTTACAAAGTGAGTATTTAACACATTTTTTAATAAAACTAATTTAACACTTACCACATCTAAGAAGTAGGCCAACATAACATTTTCGTTGACGGTATTTTCCACATTAAAAGTCTTTCTCCATTCGCAGAATGTGTCATATTCTTTTCTATTGGGAAATCAATTTAACCGTGGCGACCTGATTTTTTTGCAAAACTTTACGTCATTGCATTTGTTTTCCATGGCAACGCGGAGAGTTTATTTATTTTTGTCCACAGTGGGACACCAGAGCTTTTTTTGCACCGGGCCAAAAATTTGGCGATAGTTTACTTATTTTGATTTCGCATTCCGCGCTGCTAAAGCACATAAATTTTTTTTACTTTCGCTTCCGTGTAACTCATGATTCGTTGCTGTAGCCCGAAATTGCCTTGCATCATCATTACCGCCGCTGTACGGTACCACCGCGCAAATAAACCTTTAGGTCCATGTGACTGCCTGTTTATTTTTCAGGCAAAAACAATAAGTTTTTCTATTTGTCCCTCGGTTTTTGCTAATATAGTACATTATTTGCCTCTTGGTGTGCTTAAAGACTCCGAAAATATGCAATGGATCAAGAAAAAATAAAAGGAAGCAAATTCTTAAGGTAAGACCTCGGGTTGACTATACATTTTTTGAATAAGTATTGTTGTCTTTATAAGGGTTTTTTCCTTGGTTTTTCCTTGGAAGGTAATTATGCACTATACGGTTTTCTGCCATTTTTGATTTTTTATGAAAAATTCTTTATGGGGGCACCTACTAGGGTCCCTAGGGCCCCAAATCCGGCTGCGCCCGATTTTTTTTTTTTTAAGAGAAAAAAGGGTGCCTGGAGGGGGGTTGTAATGTTTTTTTCATTGTTTTGGGTTGGACTGTGTTGGATTGGGTTGTTTTGGTGAAAAAAAATTTTAAAAAAAATTCAAAAATGGCAGAAAACCGTATACTGCATAATTACCCCTTGAAATAACTATAAGGGACTAGGCAACGTTGTTAGGTACTCATTTTTAGTTCAAGGAAATTTCTTCCTTCTAGATTCTTTTAAGGTGTATTCAGAGTTCCATAACTATAGCAAGCATATGCTGCTGTCCTCAGTTACTACGTTTATATGCACCTAAAAGCGCTTTTATATATTGATGGTTTTAAATAAAATCGCTTTCTTCGAGGGTTATGTCCTTCATTAAATGTCAGTTTAAAGAAAAAACAAATAAAACAACATAATTAATTAATTAATTAATTAACAACAGATTTTTTGAAAGACTAGGGTTTAGTATTTTCTTTAGGTTAGAAGAAATGCACTAAAGTGTTTATAACGACCCTAAAATGGGCCAACACTGTTCTTAACTAAAACAACCAGTTAACTCATTTTCATTTTAGTATCCTTTGGCCTATGATCAATGCCGTATTGACACCAAACTGACAGAAAATCTACGTTTTACTTGTCAATTTGGTTATAAAAATGGCAGCCACAGTAGGCTAAAGGGCACTGAGGCCGTAGAATTTAACTGACCTTTTAGTTGAGAATGGTGTTGAATGGGCTTTTTTTGAGTGATAAACTGCTTCCAAATAAAATCAATTTAGTGCTTAAATCGGTTTTAGTGGTGTTTATATGACAACATTTTCAAACCATCCTTATATAAAAGCGCTTTAAGAGGCCTATATAAACAAAGTAAGTGTTCCATAAGCCACAAGTGGTATGCAGTAAAAGCAGCATGCATTTGTTAATGTTTATTTTCCTTGCATCTTACCTCATACCACTTGCCTTACGGAACTCTAAATACGCCTTTATTCCTCTGCAAAACAAGTTATTTTATGTAGGTACATATATATAATAAGTATGTTTTTCCTTTTTGACTACCACTAACATATGTGGAATTAGGTACCATACAAATTAATAGTCCCACAGACCATAACTTAAACTGTTAAGACCTTGCCGGACTTTGCATAATATTTATTTTTTATGTCCACTCAGATGATATTTTAAACATATATATACTTAAATTTGTAACTTTTTTAACAAGAAATGGACAAAAATTTTGTCAAAAAAATATATTTTGTCATTAAGCCCCTCTTGATAGCATTGAAAAGTTAAATTAAGCTCCTCACAGCTGATTTTTCAAGGATTGCTTTATAAGTATTTAAAACACATGGTCACATTATCTAATTTAAACATTTCCGAGAAATTCTGTTGAAAGGACCTTAACTTAAGGGCTCAGTTAAGGGTTAAGTTTGGAGGGGTCTCTAAAAATACATACAAAGTCTCAACAGTGAGGTAGTCATAAATTTTCATAGGCCTGGGCTCACGGACTATAGTGAAAATATTAGGTAAAGAATAAAAACATTATACAAAAAAATAGTGAGGCACATTTTGCTCACTTTGGCTCATTTACTTATTTCTAAGTTTTCTCTACAGTAAAGCTAGAGAAAGTCCAGTTTTAATACCTACCTCTATGCACTTTTTAAGAGTTGAAAATAAAATTAGGACCTGAATATTTTTGTAAATTTAAGGTGTCCAAGATAAAGGACCGAGAGGTGAGGTGAGCGAAATTCCCCTCACGTTTGTTCAAGATTAAGCATACTGGCCTGAGGAAACTGTCTAGGAGGGAGGTTTCCTGAAAATACTAATAAGAAGGCTGCTCCACCTGGCAAAAAAAAACACCTATGTGAACAGTAGAAAAGAATATGCAATGAGGAATACAATAAGCCTTGCAATAAGCAAACTAGCTGCAGTATCAGGGATTTCCTAAATCATGCCTTATTGTAGGAAAGAAATCTATCAAGATGGAATGACACTGCTTTTCTTGTCTTCAAGGTATATATATAAAATTCAAAATTTAAATTCTTATTGTAACAATTTTAATCAGTCAGAGTATGTATGGAACTGAAAAACCGAGAAAAGTTGAGAAATTTATTCTTTGAAAAGGTCAGGAAATTTTGGCAAAAAAATATACAAAAACAAGGAAAATCTGGAAGCCCATCTGGAAAAAATTGATTTAAAAACAAATTAGAATCATGAAATTTGTCAAACTAAAATTTTGCAGCTGTTTTCTTTTATACAAAATTCTTGAAAAAATTATAAGTTTTTTAGAAATGGTTAGGAATAACTGGGAGACATCAGAGAATCCAATTAAAGGTTTTCTGTACAAACTCTGTTATTGACCTTATGTACTGATGCCTTTTTCATTTAAATCTCTTACCCAAAATTATTACTTCTTGTGCAAACTCAAAAATAAATAATTCAAATAAAATCCAAAAACTTAATATTTAATATGCTTGCACACACAGAAATACTACCTATTTATTTTTGTTGGCATATAGGTAGGTACCAAATGTAATGTTACATCTCTTGCTATCTTTTATGTAAACTTGTGTTTTCTGTTAGTGAATCATTTATTGTTTAAAAATTTGAAATGTGTAGCTTCTGAAAGAGATACCTACAGGTCCAAAAATCTCTAATTTCCTAATAAAAGATCCTTTAATTAAAACTCTAATTACCAATGCCCAATGTAGTTAAAAATGCATAAGATAAGGTTGCGGCATAGATAGGGTTGCAGAAATACTTTCTCTTTTTTGGAGTTCTGTTTTGGTTGTAAGTGAACATTTATTAAAGTACTCCTTACTAGTACTAAAAAAAGCGTTGTAGCTAAATTAGACAAATGTTTACCTCTAATTTTTTTTATTTTCAGATTTTGGAATTTAGGCAAGAAAACTACCAGAATGAACAATACAATTTTTATATATTTTAGTTATTCACAAAACAATAACAACTATATGGGTAGAATACTTTAGCATTTTTGTGTCGTAGAAATATTTTTAGCAATTTTAATTAACTATATATAATAAAATTTTAAAAAATATGCTGAAAAATTACATTTTTACATATACACCTCATTCCAAATTCTCCGGACCCATTTCAATATGGCGGCTGATAATTAAACACAGAAGCTAAATGGAACTGTCATTGTCAGTGTCAAAAAACTGGTCTGCAGCAATTTGGAATGGAGTGTAATAAATATTTCAATTTAAAACATAATTAAATGTATTTGGTGTTTAGAACATGTGGGCATTTCTGTTTTACGTCTCAGGACCGCGTGCCTACCGATGGTCACAAAACAGTGGAGGATTTGTGTCCACCGGTGGGCATCTGGTCCTTGGAAGTAAAACTAAATGCACACATGGCTCAACTTGTTGAGGTGATTATGGCCACAACATTATAAAAACCTATGCAATTAAATAAATTAATTTAAAAACTTATCTCAAAAATACTTATTAATAATCATTTAAATTAAATCTAACTTAAAAAAGAAAAGAATAACATGTTATTTTTTCCTTCTTTGGAACCGCAAACTAGTAGCTGTAGTTTCAAATATCAGGCTTCATGTGGTTAGGTTCTGAAATTTAAAAAAAAAAAAAAGTATACGTGTATGAACTGAAAAAATATTTTCTTTAGAGAAAACAACAAAATTGAAGAAAGAGCTTGATAACAGATATTTTTTTACTGATTTTGGGAAACTTGAATCCAGATATTCAAGGTGGTGACCATTTTTTAAAAATAACTAATAAAAAAATAAAACAAAATATAGGCATCTGATACATCAATTCAGGGGTTTTTGGGTTCCCTTAATCCATTTATGTGATTTAAAAATTCTTAGAAGTATCTAAGGGTTCTAGTAGCAGTTTTAAAAGTAAACATTTTGCATGCATGGTTGACTAATTTCATTTTTTTTAGTTGATTTTAATTGGTACAGCTGTACATTTTATGAATCCGATTAATGCCACTCTGATACCCTTGTAAAACTCAAAATATTTAAGATGGGACACAAACATTTTAGAAGAAACCAGATCAAATACAGACATCCACTGATATCATTCTTTGGATAAAAAAAAATCTGGGACAATAAAAGGATCTTAGGACAAAATTTTGGGACCCAGCCCAAACTTATATTACCTCTTAACATATATACAACTTTAGAAGACTTAAAAATATCCAAATCGATATATTTCCCTAAACTACCTCTAAATCCTCGTCTGAATCCCTATTGTAATAATTGGAACACCAAAATTAATTTTGGAAGACCCAAAAGACCCCTAAATTAATATATCACATATCTTTTACACCAATAATTTTTTATGTTGCCCTTTCAGGCTCCTTACATTACCCCTAAAAACTGTTTAACCCCCAAAATGAATTTAGTTAACCCCAGAATCTCCAAAGTGATGTCTTTCTATCAATAGTATGTTGTTTTTACCCGTAAAACTCACCCTTAGGCCCCTTAAATTACCCCTAAAATTTTTTTTTACACCAAAAATGAATTCAGTTAATCCAAAAATTTCTTAATTGAGGTCACAAGTTTTTTTGTCATTTACGATTTTTTTTGCCCCTAGGAACCTTAATTATATTATTCCCAAAAAATGTTTATTCTAAAAAATGGAATCAGTGTTTCCAAAAATCCTGAGGTTAATGTATTATACGTGTGTACTTGATCTAGTTTCTCATGAAAATTTTGTGCTTTTAAGTCGCCGTCATCGCCATCTGGAATATTTGGGGTGTCAAAAAAAAAATATATTCCGACAAAAATGGATTTATATATAGTCCATTTTTGATGTGTTTATTTAAAAAAATGTTTACTGTTAAATCTGTTCTTAGAACCCTTATGGTGCCTATATTATGTTTTATTTTTTGGAGTTCTCCCAAAGGAGCCAGAGTTTCATCACTTGGATTTGTAAAATAGACCCCCTTAGCTACCAAAATCTGTCAAAAAACCTTTATTATCAAGCGCTCCCTTCAAACATGGAAAAAAGCCCATTGGCACCTTGATTTATGCTTGAAATAATTCAAATTCATGTTCAACGAAAACATAACAGAAGTGTTTTTGAGTATTTGGTGAACACTTGAAAAACATTATACAATTTTAGTAGTCTAGAAATTACTTTTTAATATATTTTTTTCCATAAACAGGCTTTTTGGGAGTGACTTGAGGGATATGAGTTTTTCCAGGAGAAATTATATAAAAAAGTGGCTCGAATGACATCTTATTTAGAAGATCGTTTAAATTGCTTTACAAACATGCAAGATATTAAGTTTAAATTTGTCAAGGAGCGACAAATAAACAATTTCTTGCACAAAATTCAGAAAAAAACGTTGGTTTTAAAGTCACATTTTTCATAATAAAAAAGGGAATAAACATTTCATGATTTTTTTCTGATTGTTTTCTCAAACATATCATCCAAATAAGCCTACTTTTATTCTTTAAATTTTGGTGGTCAAACTGATCCGCTGAAAAGGTTCAAACCTTTTCTTCATTCCATACCAAATTTAAAAGCAAATATCTTAAACACCAGTCATCCTAGCTTTTTAAAATTTTGACATAATTAATAGTAAAGACCTTTCCCCTTTTAAATTCCAGAGATAAAAATTACCCTATGAAATTTCCAACAGAGCCAAAAAGTATCTGTGAGTGTCCCCCTTCAAAATTGTTCTGTTTTGTTCTTTGTGTATAGTTTTTCTTTTTTTTTAATGGAATTGAAATAGATGAGGGGAGGCTCAAAATATGTCCAGAAATAGGTCCAGGAAATTTGCAATAAACAATAAGAGTTAAATTAATTTTTGATATCGGATCTAGACTATAATAAATTTTGTTTATTTAAGGAAGTTTCTTACTTACTTACTTTGAGTTTATAGATTATTATTCTTTGTTTGGTGTTAACTCTATAGAACCATCTTGTTTTGCTATACATTTTAGTTGGCAAAATATCCACTGCTCTGTATGTTTGGGTACAAATTGTAGACTTTTTAATTTATAGATTATTATTCTTCTCTGGGTGGTGGCACTTTAGAATCTTCTTCTTTTTCATTTAAGGTAGTTGCCTAAATATCCACTGCTCCATATGTTTTTTTGTTATATACAGCTCCTAAAAGAATAATAAAAATAACAAGAAATATTCTATCTCTAAATTTTGTTTCTATATTTCGCACTTTAGGCAAGAACAACCAATATTTCTTAAAAATTTTCTCTTGAGTGGCACATGTTTATAAACTGTTTAAAATATTTTCTGCATAATAATTTTTTAGTTACAGAAGCAGAGGTTTGGTTTTGTTATCTAAGTTATAAGTTAGAGACAAAAGTATCAAGCCAAAGAAAATCAAGTTTTGTAATCTGCAGTTTTATTTTCCTGTGTTATGAGTTTTAAAATCTAAGCTGGTTCACAGTGCATGATTCAAATTTCATAGAAGTGTTCACTAACCACCAGTTATGACATATACACATAGTATTTGATCCTGTGTATTTAATTTATTTGAAAGATGAGTGAGCAACTATTTATATTTTAAAGAATTTTTGCTGATTAATATTCTCCAATTTTCAAGTCACTAACCTATTTTATTCAAAAAACAAGAGAGACTAAGGGCCGGTTTCTCAAAAGCGAGTTTGTGTTAACTCAAGCAACATAACCTAGTAAAAATCTTTAAAAATCAGGTTAAAATTAACTCCAGGATAACCAGAGCTTCAAGGTGAGGGTAAGTTACATTGCCTCAGGGTTAACCTAAAAAAATATTGGCTTAAAAACAGCAAGGAAACTGGGATTTATAGCGCGTGAGTTACTTTAAGTTTCTGATAATCCGCTATTCAGAAACTGGCCCTAAGAATAACTTTTTATCAGTAAAATTTTCTACAGTATTATTTCATGCTGCTCACTTAATATATTAAGGCTAAACGGTATTAGTGTAGTAAACAGTTTTCTTTAGATACCTATTTAGCACTTACCTGAGCCCCTAGGAAGTTCAAATTTACCAGTGATGAAACTTTTTTCATTTTTTTTAACTAAAGCGGGAACTAAACCACCCAAATCCTGAACTCAAACCAACCCAGCACTTTTTAGCAATTCCAGCGATCATAAATTGTAACTCTTTAGGGACCCTAGCTAGTGCCTACATACAGATATTTTTCATAAAAAAAACTGAGTAAAATACTAAAATAAAAAAAACCATTTACTGCACAATTACTTGCTAAAAAAACGCTACCCAACTACATATTAAAGTAACTGGGTTTAGTGTTTAAGGTTGCATTTACAAGTGCATTTATAATTGAATTTGAAACACTCCTGCTAGCTGTTGCCACTGATTTAAGGACAACAGGTTAACTTAAAAAGCATGCAGATTTAAAAATCGGCTGCTGACGCTAAACGAAATAATCCTATTCTATTTTAAACAGGAGCATCAACGACTAGCAAGAGTCTCTTCAACCTGTAAATGGAGCTTTACTGACCTGTTTTGTTAATACTCAAGTATCCGTGTGTTTTTGAAACTGCTGTTGGGATCTAAAATATATCCTTAGGCCTCTAAGATTTCACTAGTAAACTTGCACATAACTTATGCCGCAATAATTTAAATTAAAAAAAAAATTGAATCAAAATAAAAACAAAATTATGTGAAGTTATCGGAATGTTTCTAGGCGAATTCCTAGTAATTCCAGCGAGCCAGTAAAGTTCTCTTGGTTCTTTGATAAACTCGGGGTAATGCTCGCGCAGCGCTAGGCCATTTTCGGCGGGCGACCGCACACGCGGAGTGGTTTCATATTCGTTTTTGAAAAAATATTTTTGAAAGATAAACATAACCTCGAATGGTTTTCTGTCAGAAAACGTAAAAATACCCTTCTGCCTACTGTGGGCCTTGTTGATAAAACACCTGCAGTTGCCATGGTATCGGGGGCTTTAGGATAGTTGGGGGCTTTAGGTTAGAGGGCGCTTTGCTTATCTTGATTTCCCAATATCATACTGAAGATTTGGCTGGAATCAGTTTTTCTGTTGCGGCTGAACTTTTTTTCAAAATTGCGTCCATTTTCACTGCTCTACGTGACAGAAACAAATTCAAAGATGACTGGACTTCAAAATTTTGACAATAATTTGATGGAAAACTGTAAAATTGTTGAAACAAATATAGATGACATGACATTTTTTTGGTATATTGATTGTCGCTGTCTTCTCAAAAAAATTATTTTTATTTACGATACGATATACAGCCGTGAAATGTCATTAAAGTACTCGTCTAGATATAGACCATTTCCCGGCCTTGTAACGTAAATTACTATTGTATTATCTCGCAGAGATTACAGTTAATTTCGTTTTACATTTTGCACCCCTTAGGCCATTATAGTATCTCATAGTTATACCCGAGTGATACTCGGGTTATACGGAACCCATGCACCATATTTTATACCCATCACTTAAAGTTTTTACATAGGTAGAAAAAAAACTTATGCATTTCGATTAATTATCTATGTCCGTCTATACATAATCTAATTCGTATCTTGTCAGCGAGTCAGAATGAGACGGAGCTATGGCATCTCGCAAATTTGATGGAGGGTCGGACGAAATTAAATTTGCAACTCCGTAAACCAGAGTCTTGGACACCCTAAAGGGCCCGCAACTCTCACTAATTTCGAACTCTAATGAATATGCAGGCCGTCGAGCACTTACCTTGTTTTCTTTTTAAATTGACTTAGACATTAATGCAAAAAATTTACTTAGAATGTTTCCTAAAGATTTCAAAAGTATTAGCAGGCGTTGTTTTCAAACTTTTAAAAAACAAAAAACCCGAAATTATAACTTTTTTAATTTTAAAATTGGAGAGGATTTATTTTGTTTAAAACCAGCCAAAAAAATAGCACATCGCGTAATCCAATTTCCAGGAACTCCTAATAAAAGAAATTGGCTTCAATGACAAGAAGAAATTTGGGAGAATTTAAGATAAGATTTGGAAATTACCAGACCAGTCGGCTTTTTTTTTACCCGACTGCCCACGGCACGAGGGTATTGTTTTTCTAGTTGAAGAAAAAAAATCCATATGACAGCTGTATGGCGCCTTATTGTCAATTTTGCTATGCTTTTTAAGGACGAATTTGAATAAAAAATGCGCTTCTTCTAATGAGTTAAGCTAAAAAACTGTTAATCAAATTTGTGTCAAATTTTATATGGTGAAAGTTTAAAGTATTATCTCGGAACCATTCACGTGATTTTGCATAATTTTAAGTTTTTTTACATAAATATTCTACAAATGTTTAATTCTTGGTAAAAATTATCCATTATTTGAAAGAACTAAGTAAAGACAAGATATATATATTTTTTGAAAAACCAGGTAAATGGTTTGTGGGGGATACCAGAAGCCTCCGCTGTGCAAAATTTTGTTAACTTTGATGTGTGGGTTATCTGTTAAACTAAACGAACTGTTTTTAAGATTCAAATTCACTCTTAAGGCTTAACTTTCTCAAATATAAAGCGATTTTGATATTTTTATGCTTCCACCTCCACCCCAAGAAGCCCTGGGAGGTGGCTTCAAAGCTTTATATCATATGACACTTTAAAAAAAATTAAAAGGAAAAACTACCCGACTGCCAGCTCTAAATGGAATCTATAGTTTTAGTAGTTCTAAAAAGGCTTTAGTATAGAATAGAGAACTGCTTTGAAGTTACATGCCTAAATATAGGCGCACTAAAAAACTCAATTGGAGGCATGCCACTACAAAAAATTCAATATTATTTACTAATCCCTATTTAGAACTGGTTGCCTGGTAGTTTTGTTTTTTACAAGCTTTTATTTGACTTCACATATATGTTTGTATGTTTGTATGTTTGTATGTTTGTATGTTTGTATGTTGGTATGTTGGTATGTTGGTATGTTGGTATGTTGGTATGTTGGTATGTTGGTATGTTTGTATGTTTGTATGTTTGTATGTTTGTATGTTTGTATGTTTGTATGTTTGTATGTTTGTATGTTTGTATGTTTGTATGTTTGTATGTTTGTATGTTTGTATGTTTGTATGTTTGTATGTTTGTATGTTTGTATGTTTGTATGTTTGTATGTTTGTATGTTTGTATGTTTGTATGTTTGTATGTTTGTATGTTTGTATGTTTGTATTTTTGTATGTTTGTATTTTTGTATGTTTGTATGTTTGTATGTTTGTATGTTTGTATGTTTGTATGTTTGTATGTTTGTATGTTTGTATGTTTGTATGTTTGTATGTTTGTATGTTTGTATGTTTGTATGTTTGTATGTTTGTATGTTTGTATGTTTGTATGTTTGTATGTTTGTATGTTTGTATGTTTGTATGTTTGTATGTTTGTATGTTTGTATGTTTGTATGTTTGTATGTTTGTATGTTTGTATGTTTGTATGTTTGTATGTTTGTATGTTTGTATGTTTGTATGTTTGTAGTTTTGTATGTTTGTATGTTTGTATGTTTTTATGTTTGTATGTTTGTATGTTTGTATGTTTGTATGTTTGTATGTTTGTATGTTTGTATGTTTGTATGTTTGTATGTTTGTATGTTTGTATGTTTGTATGTTTGTATGTTTGTATGTTTGTATGTTTGTATTTGTTTGTTATGTTTGTATGTGTGTATGTTTGTATGTTTGTATGTTGGTATGTTGGTATGTTGGTATGTTGGTATGTTTGTACGTTTGTACGTTTGTACGTTTGTACGTTTGTACGTTTGTACGTTTGTACGTTTGTACGTTTGTATGTTTGTATGTTTGTATGTTTGTATGTTTGTATGTTTGTATGTTTGTATGTTTGTATGTTTGTATGTTTGTATGTTTGTATGTTTGTATGTTTGTATGTTTGTATGTTTGTATGTTTGTATGTTTGTATGTTTGTATGTTTGTATGTTTGTATGTTTGTATGTTTGTATGTTTGTATGTTTGTATGTTTGTATGTTTGTATGTTTGTATGTTTGTATGTTTGTATGTTTGTATGTTTGTATGTTTGTATGTTTGTATGTTTGTATATTTGTATGTTTGCATGTTTGTATGTTTATATGTTTGTATGTTTGCATGTTTGTTTATTTGTATGCCGACCAGAAAACGATAGTATACGACAAACAAAACGTACAAATAATAGAAAGTGACATGAAAGAGTAGACCTAAATAAACTAGAAGAAAGCTTATTCACTTTAAGCCAAAACAGATGACAAAAGGTGTATAGAGTATATATAGACGGAGTGGGAAGCTCAGAACAACATTCTTTTCCTAGAAGTCGTGCTGGATAAAAAATTGAGTCGGGAGGCCAATGTTAAAAAAAAATACTTAGTTAGTTTTGTTTCCATGTCTTTGTGCCTCTCTGACTTATGTATATGTGCTGTCACAAGTTAGATATGGCGTCATTTTTTGGGGAAATTTAACTTATGCAGAAATAATTCTAAAGTTGAAAAAACGCTGCTTGAGAGTTATCCTTAAACTAAACAAAAGACAATGCTGTAAAACCTACATTACTGAATAGAAAATACAGACAATATACAACATCCACGTTTTTGAAAGTATCAGATTTATTATTAAAGACCCAGAGCGGTTCCAACAACAAAAAACTGACCACAAATACAGTACAAGACAAAGGAAGAATTTAGAGACAGATATTCCGCACT
This sequence comes from Oxystoma pomonae, assembly GCA_963921995.1. NCBI lineage: Eukaryota > Metazoa > Arthropoda > Insecta > Coleoptera > Brentidae > Oxystoma > Oxystoma pomonae. Next base: position 99,026,368 of record OY998167.1, read on the forward strand.
TTTGTTATGTACAAAAATATTTTAGTTTTTTTTACATAATAAAAATATGGAACACGTTGCCAATCTGCATTAGAAAACAAAATAATAATATTATGAAACGGAAATTGAAATTGCTTCGGAAAAATAGGACATACTACAATGTTGAGGAATGTTTCAGTGATGATAGAAGTCTCATTAAAAAATCTTTTAATTAAGTGCTATTCATTTACGTCTAAATTTAAAAAAGTTCCTGTATGTTATATATATTTACAAAAGATTTGACAAATGCATTCATAAGTGTGTTTAAGTTAAATGTATGAGTAAATGTATGAGTAAACGTCCAATTCATTTATGTCGTCGTGTCAGAAAACAAATTTTTTTGTAATTTTATAAGAAAATTCTTTGTTTAAATTATGACGTGATCTACACCTGAAAGGGTAAAAAATGTAAATTTTTTAATATGGATCAAATAAATTGGAACTAACTAACTAACTATATATATAGTATGTTTATCCAAATCTTTCAAATCAATTTTGACCAACTTCTGCATATCCGATCAACTTCAAATTTGGTATGCTCTTATAGTTCCGGTGACAATACAATATTATTAAAAAAAACTACGTTGGTGGGGTTCGTTAGGAGGGTTAAGAGGGTCATGATATTTACAGGGTGGATCCTTTAAATGGAACGGTGCTTCTAGCGGCTTTAGGGAAGAGGTTTTAAATAAAGCTAAAAGCAATTCTATAATGATTTTTTACGGACTTTCCGTCTATCATAAAAAAAAATTTGGGGCGCCAACGGGAGGCTCAGGGCCTGCCAACTATTTTTTTTTCAATTAGAAGGTACCACTTGTGGCACCTTTTTGGAATGCCTGTTAAAAAATAAATTTAACGCACTAGTTTTTTTTACATCTGTCAACCAATGTGTCAAAAATTTAAAAAAAAATCATTTTACCTTTAAAATAAACTACATATTTCTGTATTTACTAAGCGGAATAAAGAAAATACCACACAAGAACATTATTGGCGGTTCATTTGGGGCCCTCATGAAAAAAATTTGGGGCGCCAACGGAAGGCTCAGGGCCTACCAACATTTTTTTTTATGAGGATGTACCACTTGTGGCACCTTTTTGGAAAGCTTGTTAAAAAAGCAATTCGATTAATAAAATTCTTTGACATCTGTCAACACATGTATCTAAAATTTTTAATAAACCAACTTTTTTTAGTTAAGGACGGTTAAGTGAAAAATAAAATCGAGGTGTGCTTTTTTCACCCCCAAATGGGGCGCCCATAGTATCCTACCCTAGCCCAAACTTTTTTTATCATGGGCACTTTGATTTCCAGAGTGATTCAAAGTTGGAAATCAAAGTGTATGATGGTGTTTAATGATGTATGGGGAGGGTGACCAGTGAAACCACTGATGAGCCCAGGATGGTTACCCAGGGCGAAACATCGTTTAATCATTTCTCTTTTCGCTTTGGTCCTTTGTGTGTTCCTTGTGGGATGCTCATCCAAGCTTGAGTTTTCGTTATTTCCACCCAAGATCTTTTGCTTTTCAGTAAAGCTTTTGTTAAAAAATTGGCTTAAAACAAAATTTTCTAAAATTTTCTGGAAGGCTTCGTTATATTATTATTGAAAATTTTTGTCTGGGGCGCATTTATGAAATGATTTTGGCAACAAACCCTCCGTGGCACCTAATTTCTACATTATTTAAAATATTTTACAAAAAACGTAACATTTAAACTTTTACAGGATTTTTCGTTTTTTTTGCCAAAATAAAATAACATTCTTAATTGTTACAATATGTTTGTTCAAACGCGTGAGATATAACTTTTTCTTGCTTTATTCTCAAAACTTTCGCCTACGGCGCATTTAAGGCCTAATTTTGAAAATAATCTGCAGACTAAATCCGTCAGAGAATTCACTTCTCCACCACCCCAAAATCTATTAAACCGCTCCTCTTCCTTTCAGTTCAAAATCTCAGCCCCCCGCCACTTTTTGGAAAGACAAAATATGAGACTCTACCGATTGAGTTGAAATTTGACATTTCTTAAAAATCCAAGATGGTGGACAATTTTTAAAAAATGTGTAATTTTCACCTCCGTTCCTAAAACGTTCTTATATGCCACACTGAACAAATTCTAAAGTTTTTATGACGTAAGGTCATTCTTTCTACGAATCTTGACGTATTATTTAAATAAATCACTTAAGAAATTAAAACGTTGTATACTTTTCGATTAATTATGAATGTTTTGGCATATATACTGGAGAACAAAAAAAAATGAAACACCAGAAAGGACAAATATCTTTAAAGTAATTTATTTATATATTAATACATTAGGACGCTTTTAGTAATTGATTACATTTCGAAGAAGGATAATCATCAAAAAATTAATAATGAGTGGCTCCTCCATGGTTATTTATGCACTCGTTTGTTCTATTGTGCATTGACAAGATAAGATGATCTATTGAGGAACACTCATCCAAATCCTCCTTACAGCATGCAGGAGTTCATCAGTTTCCAGGGGGACGTGGTGATCGACTAAGATTGCACCCCATCATATCCCCTACGTGTTCGATAGGCGACAAGTCAAAGTCTCTATGCAAAATTCATGTAAGAAGTCCATTGTTTCACGAGCAATATGCGGTCTGGTATTATCTTGTTGAAAGATCGCATTTGGGATAGGTTATAGGTAGGGATGTAAAACTGGCTGCAGCACTTCATCGATAGCAGCAGTCAGATTGCCGTTGATGAGGACTAGAAGTAGAGATGATCTGCTTCCTAAACATATAGCACCCCATACCATGATACTTTGCTGTCTTGCTGTATCACGTTATAAAGCAAAGTCTACATTTCGTCTTTCACCTCAAAATCGCCTAACCCTCATGCGTCCATCATGGCCGCCTAAACAAAACCTGCATTCATCGCTGAAGCTTATGGTATTCCATTCGTGATTACAGTTTTGTTGAGCTCTGCACCACTCCAAGCAGCGAGCCTTATGTTGTGATTTGTGGGGTCAAAGGTAGCACCAAAAGCGGACGGTAAGCTCGCAGCCCCATACCAAGCAATCTTCGATTAACTGTCATCCTTGAAAACACTCGTCCTGTAGCTACAACTAGAACATCTCTTACTTGGCATATACTGTCCCGGCGATTTCTGAGAGCAAGAAGTCTGAGATGCCGTAAATCACGATCTTGTAATAAGGGCGTCTAGAACCCGCACGACGTCTATAAGTCTCATCATTGCACCACCTTCTCCAAACTCTTATCACTGTTGGATGGATTGGCATTAACCCCTCTTGCAATTTCCCGTAAACCAAAATGAGCGACCGCGAACTCTTTGCATTTTTATTTTTTAAGTAAACTGTAAGCAATCCAAAAAGACCAAAAACTATGAGAAAAATGATTTAAAATTTTCAGAAAAGGTCTTTTATGTGTTGGTTGTTTTTGAAAATGAATAGACAAAATCTGTGAAAAAAGGAAAGATTATAAGACAAAAAATTGATCAAATATTTCTTTTCAGATAAGGAATACACACAAATAATTTTCATTAAAATAATTATCCATATACAGGGTTCCTAAGATTTTTCTTAGGGATAGGATTTCAATAAATCAAACAGAAATGGCATAGAAAGTTCTGCGCGCACAAAAGAAGTGCCAGTTTGTTATTATCTCCGGACTGCTTTCATGAGAAAAAATTGTCGCCACTCTTTCATTGTGAGCATAAATCATAGTTGCAATAATAACCGTTGACAAGATGTCTGCAAATTCCGCTAGATGGCGGCCACACCATGAGATGATCGAGGAAAAAATTAGATGTTTTCAGGTCCAAACCACAGCTTTTTCTTGCTTAAAGGAGGCGGCAGAGTCCATTATTTACGATACTGAGCGATAAACTCGTGAGGTTGTTAACATTAGAAAGAAATATCTTCGCTTTTAATTAAATTTCTCTCCATTCTGTTCTACTAGTGACATCTATCCGGAAACGGCCAAACCATGCAGCTAGCACTAGCAGCCAAAGAAATCAAAAAACGGCGCTGTTTTTTCTGCAGAGCTTTTTGCTTGCGATATTATTGATTTTAAATAAAGCTGGCCCTACACTACATTTGATATTTTCGAGGTGTTTTATGACATGATCTCGAAACATGTAGCGAACCAATTCTACAAAACTAGCGGGAGGGTAAAAGCGAAAAATAAGGGCTGCCAATATTTGTAACACCCAAAAAGGGGTGAAAAGATTTATTTTGCTCTGTTTCTTTACAAAAACTTGAGCTCTCCCACTTTTTTTATTTTTTCTCCAACTTTCTCGAAATTTTCGTCATACCGTAGATAAAAATTATTTCCCCCATGGTAATACTCTACTTTTAGTCGAAAAAATTTAGAAACAGAGACGGGATCAGTTTTCCTAAAACGGGGGATCTTGGTTTCGAGTAAGAAGATAAAGGCAATTAAATTAGCCGAACGCAAAAATGTTAGAAAAACAAAGAACGAAATAAAAATGGCGCCGCTTACAATTTTTTTTCAAAAATTACGTAATTTTGGGAACGCAAAGAAATAGGTCTAAAGAGTATAATTTTTAAGAAAAAAATATAAATTTTCTCGCCCTCCTCCACTGGGACTACAGGGGCCGTGCACAAATTACGTAATGGTCATAGGGGGGAGGGGGGTTACAAAACGTTACGTAGGGGGGAGGGGGGTTTTCGACAGCGTTTGCATTTGTGTGAAACTAAGAAAATTTGGAATGAAAATAAGTGAAGTTTTTTTTTTTGGGGGGGGGGCTAGTGGTCTTGAAATCGTTACGTAATATTAGGGGAGTGGCGTGCCAAACCGTTACAAAACATTACATAGGGAGGGGGTCAAAAATTGGTAAAATCACCGTTACGTAATTTGTGCACGGCCCCACATCTGACTGCTTTTCCTTTTTGATTTCGAATCAAAGTGCAAAACCCGGGTTGGACGTTCGAAGGCGTCAACCCGTCCTATTTGCTTGATAAAGTTTCTACGGAAATATCTCAGTCGATTTCTCCGGCCGTGTATGAACGCTTTATCTCAGTCCCCAGCCTGTAAACAGTGTGTAAGGACAATGGTTACAAAATGAAAAGCCGAAAAAATTTTTTTTTAAGATATCTTTCATCAGTTTGGTATTAAAGTCGAGCAAAAACAATTTTTATTCCAGCCCTAAAGGTATGAAAATGGAAAACATTAGAAAACAACAACCTGGAATGGATTTACTACGTGTAAGATGTAGTGACAACATCGCTCCATGCCCATCCTTTTCTGCCTAATGTGCTTTTCCGTTTGTCTGCGTCTTATACACGGCTGCTTGGCCCCCTAAAGATTTGCTTAGGAACCCTGTATATGGTGTTGCATTTTTTTTGTTCTCCAGTATATTTCATCTTTTGAAAATGCCAAAAGTTTTTAAAATCGAGCCATCAAGTCAAAAGTCATAGGCAAGTCAAAAAGTACAGAATTTAATGGACTACCCTATATATATCCCCAATACAAAGGCAGTCAATCCACTGTAACAAAAATTGCCAGCCCTTCTTCGGACAAGATCTGCTTTGGAGGGCATTTAATAGGCTGAATGGGAGGGAAATACTATATTTATTTTAAAACAATGCATGCATGATAAAACCATAATTATTTTTTGTTATCTTTCAATTAAAATTTTAATGGTCAGTTTTATATTAAAATTCTATTTTATTAAACTAGCCATCCTTTTAATTATTATTTTACCTGCTAAAAATTTAGAAATACAAATGTAAATGCTAAGTACACAAAAGCTACCATTTTGGGTAGACAATTAACATTTAAATTTATTGAGGTAGCGGTTTCTGGCACTCGGGAATTTCAGGCAGATTAAAGAAAAGAACAAACAAGAAATAATTCTATTACTTTAAAAAGAAAATTAAAAAGTTTATAAAGTACAAAAAAACACAAAACTTATTAAAATTAGTAATTTATGAGCACCAGTTCTAGGGCAAAATTTTGTACTCACAAATTTTAGTCGTGTATACCTTTTATGCACAACCGGGCGTTAAAGTACAATTTAAAGCCCGCACTTTAGAGCGTAATAAAGCACTCTAACGCCCGCGGGTGTTAAAACTTATTTTAATGCCCGCATGTGTTAAATTTAGGGACTTTTTTAATTATTTATGAAAAGCAGTCATTCTATAGTTTTTTGTAATACTCTTTTCTTGAATTTGTAGACGAAAAAATAGAAATTTTTGTGTAAATAATTTTTATTAAACGAACGCAACAATAAAATTACCTATAGTAAAAAAATAATAACTATTATAATAATAATAACTTACTATAATAACTCCATAGGGAAGACGGCTTGTGTTGTTTCACTTTTTCGTTGAAGTATGCAAGTAGGGCGTCTTCTTTTACGATTAGATTGCTTTCCGGAATGTTTTTACTAGTACACCACAAAGCATAATCTTTATAGGTTTTTTCGTATATTTTTCTTGATTTGGCCGGCAACAGATTCGTCTTCGCTTCTTCAGCGGCCTTCAGTATACTAGGGATTACTTCTTCTTCAAATTCCGTAATATTCTACAAGGAAAACGGTAAAAATAGTGACTAAAACGCAACCACAAAGCATATACCTACGGACTTAGAGAAAACTCTTACTAAGGTTATCGCAAAAAACAAGTTACAGCGCCTCTGGGAACTCGGTCTGGAAGCTCACGCGACAAATTGCGCCGATGACATCTATCTTAATCAATGTCCATCAATGTCATCGTTTTTTTCGTTCTTTTCATTGATGTTTTTTAGGTTTGTATATTTTTTGACTGTTACAGTAACTTCTTGGATTTTTGTAATAAGTACAATTGGAAAACTATGCCCAAGTCTTGTGTCCCAGTGATCCTCTGCTTCATCGCTTTCCACACCCTAGAGATCAAGCTCGCCAAGACAATGGTTTGCCATCTGAAACGCTTTATAGGTTTAGAGTATACACCCGACATTTTAAACCAGAAAACTATTCGAAAAACTGTGGACGAAGCCTTCTAACGCGGCATGTAATTCCATCCTTGCATTTACCGCCAGGGTCTGAAACAGACTTTAAGGGTAAGTACCGGGTAAGGTTTCTACATCTGAGTGCCGATTCTGTAATTTTGTAGGGAAGGTCGCACGGGAACGGTAACCTCCTTGATATCGACCAATAACGGGCTTGAAAGCTATTACGAGTTATCCGAAACCTATCCGACCACGACCGAACCTCACCCGCGCCCGAATGCCGTGTATTGAAGGAACTTTCCTACACTCTCATACACCTGCCTCTGAGCAGCAGAACGGGTGGGGTCCCATAAAATAAAGAAAAGTAAAATGCAGGAATCGTTATTGATAGAAATAAACTTTATCAAAATCGTATTTTGTAGAAATCGAACTTTGGAGAAATATACAAATCAATGAAATCGTAAAACAGAAAAACCGTAAAAGGTAGAAATTGGTAAGACGAAAATCTGTTCTGCCTGAGAGGTGTTTGCATGCGTGCTTAGAATAAAAAAGGACGTAGAAAAGACCTTTTTTATTTTTATTTTTTTATGCTAAATTTAAAGGAGTGGTGGGTTGGTTTGGGTTGGTTTTTTAAATGTTTTGGATTGATCTGGGATGGTTTAGGTTTAGTTGGGACAAGTCGGGTTGGTTTAGAAAAAAATAACTTGCCCTTTCTTATTCTAAGGGCACATACAAACAGCTGTCAGTCACAGAGCAGATTTTCGCCTTACTAATTTCTACCTTATACGGTTTTTCTGTTTTATGATTTCTTCGATGTACATTTCTCCAAAGTTCGATTTCTACAAAGTACAGTTTCTCCATTGTTCATTTCTATGAAATACGTTTCTCTAATGTTTTTTTCTACAAACTATAGGGACTCGAACGGGTGCTCTTGAAAAACGATAGTCGAGTTACCTTTGCGAGTGCACTGTAGAAGCTTGGCAGCTTCTGATTCTTCTTATTGGCCGAAACGAAGGATGTGAACGTTCCCAGGCGTCCATTCTCTCGAATTTCAAGAATCGGCATCCAGAGGAAAAACAGCCTATTCAATAGAGAGTTAATAGACCACTAACTTATTGTCACCTTATTTGCATTTTACATATTACTGTAATTGAGATGCTAAAAAGAGTTTTTAAACCACAAACACAAATTACTGTAACCGTATTCTTTTGCCTACATACAAACTTCCAATGTAAATAGAATAGAAAAGAAAACAACAATTCCTGCTTTTGCAAATTAACTCTCACAAAAATTAAAAACCTAACTAAACAAAAAAATGAATTATCACCTACCAGCTGCAGCTTTTGCTCAGAAATAAATCTGGTTGGTTGCAAAAAATAACCGAGCGGGCCCCGTTAAGCATCCGTTAGCAACGTATTTCGGTTCAGTTATTTTTGGATACGGGAGAAAAATAACTGATATTGCCTAAGGTATCACCAATTTTGATGGTCTATTAACGCTCGAATAGCCTATTTGTTAATTACATTTTTTTTAGGTCATTCCGTTCAAAAATGCTGATGGGTAACCAGTTACACCGAATTTTTTGAAAATGAAAGAAACTCGTAAGTCTTAAAAGAACCTGCTGCTATTGAGGCCGACATGGGAAGCATAATAAATATAGTTCAATAATAAATACAATAGTTTCGATATGTATATCTTCTTAAAAGAACAATATAATATATTACATACGACGCAGTTGGTTTATTTCTAAAATTTATAGTCATTCGAATCAACAATATTTTGGAAAACAAAAATTAATTATTGATGAATTAGGTTTTCTAAAATAATGTTGTTTCTAATGAACTGAAATAGTTTAAAAATACCCGAATTCAAAATTTCCGGGCGCCAGCGCCGCTACCCTAATTCAAGCTTCGAGACCGAGTCACTAGAGGCTCAACGGTAGCAAAAAACTTATAACAGGGCCCTAAGTTATCAGATCGCCTTCTATACCCGTAGGTACATATTTTTTGAACGCAACATTATGTGTAATGATGACTTTGTGGATATGGTTGCAAATGACAAGCAACTGTTTGTGTCTCAGATTGCTTGATTAAGAATGACAGAAATAACCATACAACAGGTCACTTTTGAATACTTAACTATTTGTCAACTGGTGATTTATCTATTGCCAAAATATTTTAGAGAGATTTTGACACCAAAAAAAAAATATTTTTAAATATTTTTTTTCCAAAAATCATGCGGTTGTGCATAAAACTTTGTATGTATCTCAGTCATAAAATGCGTTTAACACCCTCAGCGTGTAAAAACCCTCACCTGGCGGCTCGTGTTTTTATTTCCACGCCGCGAGCGTTAAACGCTTTATGACCTAGATACATAAATAGCGATTAGCAAAAAAATTACGAAAATAGGGATAATTTTCCCTAATAGAGATACCAAACTGAATACGAACTATTATATCCCAAGTAGCACAAGTTGCTATTAAACAGTTGAGAAAACCTTTTTCCAGCCAAATTCTGCAACCATATGGTTGCTTTTCTCCATTACAACCTCTTTGGATGGTTTTGAAGACCTTGTCCCAAAGGTTTTAAAAACCATATGACTTTTTCTATTTTTTAAATTTTGTGTCAAAGAATATACCGAATAGTTTTTCAAATAAGAAAAAGGGATGATATAAAAGTTGCAATAGATCAAAATTTCTGTATAATTTTCTGCTTAAATATAAAGAAATTGATCGGAATTTTAAGTAAGTATAATTTTCCCATCCAAACATTAACTAAACCACCCTCCTCAAAAAAGTAGGACGGCATGTTAATCTATACATATAATATAAACCTCTATACGTAGGTCATTTTAGTACATTGAATATTTTTTTTTTAATTTTTGGTGTTTGCTTCTAACCAAACCATCAAATTTTAGAATTTTTGTCTTTCTGTCTGTTTGTCGGTTTGTCTGTTTGTTTGTTCCCTCACCACGCAAAAACTATTGAACTGATTTTACTACTGCATTCCTTGGATTCCTGGGCAGGACATATGATTTATTTTATCAAAATCGTGTCAAGGACGATTTAAAGCAAAAAAATCGGGTAAGACTGCAGGCGAAGCTGCCGGTCTTCAGCTATGAACTAACTAGCAGGACATATGCTTTATTTTATCAAAATCGTCCTTGACACGATTTTGATAAAAAATCAGTTCAATAGTTTTTGCGCGGTGAGGGAACAAACAAACAAACAAACCGACAAACATACAGAAAGACAAAAATTCTAAAATTTGATGGTTTGGTTAGAAGTCATCACCAAAAATTAAAAAACATATTCAATGTACAAAAATGGCCTATGTATAGAGGTTTATATTATATGTATAGATTAACATGCCTACCCATATTGATTTGACATATGCATATTTGAAAACATTTTCTATGTTTCATGCCAAATTATTTCTTAGTCTTAGAGTGTAGTCTCCTTATTGTGTTAGTAAATTATACGTGTTGAAAAATTACTAAAAATCAATTTTTTACGAAATTAACGAAAATACAAAGAATTGACCCATATAAATATATATTCTGATATTTCCACTTGCTATATCGGAAAAAAAATTGACTAAAAATAAACTCTTTTTACGATCTTATTTCCTTATCTTTTCATGTGGCATTTACTATGTTTATACGAGCCCAAAAGCGGTTTTATATAAGGACGGTTTAAATAAAATCCCTTTCTCCGCGGGCTTATAAGTTCTTCAATAAATGACAAAAAAACAAATAAAACAACTAACTTAACAACTGTTTTATTTGAAAACCAGGGTTGATTATTCCTTTTAGATTGGAAGCAATACGCTAAAGCCTTTTAATGTGTTTAGACTGACCCTAAAAGCAATAAACTGCTATCTTAAATCGCTTTAAAGTAAAATCGATTTTGTACTTGAAACGGTTTTACTGGTGTATGGATATGATAAAATTTCCAAACCGTCCTTATTCAAAAGCGCTTTAAGAGGCCTGTATAAACCAAGTAATTGTTGAATTTGGGCCTTAATCAGATTTGTCTGCTTTGATTAGCTGCGTGTCTCTATCGTGGCCTATAGCCATACTGTTCCTGTGAGGTGCGTGAGGGCCTAAAAGTATTTTAGGAAGGGTCCCTAATTAAATCCTGAAGGTCTAGAATGGGAATCGACGCCGGGAGATTACTCTGGAATGGTCCTTTAGGGTAAATACAAAGAGATAGATATTCATTTTGGAATTGGGTACAATAAATAAATAAATAGACATTATGGCGAGGTGAAACACGCCATTAAAAGTCACATAGTTTTGTGCTCCTATCCACAAACGCAAAAATTCTCCGATTATTAGGCTTTAATCATGATAAGATCACGAAAGTAGAAATAGGTGGAATGATAATAGCCTATAACATTTACGTTATATACTACTACCTCTGAGGCCTACCGACCGCTGAGCATGCTGAACACTTTCGGCAAAGGAATGGAGAAGCTCCTGAGACCGCGTATACTCTCTGCGGTACAGGAAGCCGGAGGCCCGTCCGAAAACCAGTATGGATTTATACCGGCGCGCTCCATGGTCGGAGCAATCAAGGAGGTGGTAGAGGCTGCGCCGAGGACCGCGCAGACCTGCCATAAAGCACGCCCGATAATTGTTTTCGCAACACTGGACGTCAAGAACGCGTTCAACTCAGCAAACTGTTTCGGGGGCCCGAGTATCTACTTCGGGTCATCAGGGACTACCTTAGAGACCGTAGGCTCCATGAAGGCCAAGGAGATAACGTCAGGCGCTGCGCAGGGATCAATTCTCGGGCCGGACTGATGAGGTTGGAGATGCCACATGGCTGCTTCCTGGGGTCTGATTTTCGAATCCATACGAAAATATCCGCATACGTATACTGAATAATCAACAATTTTTATGTCAGTCTCTTTCTATACCGTGTGAAATGAGAGGCGAAAGATAAGCCGGTATGTGTGGACCGCGTTCGAATTCGACTGGTTTAACGCAATATTGCACGAGTGGGTGGAGGCATTCGTGTTGTTTCGCATGAAAAACCGGTTATTCTTGCACGTACATGAATCAGCATATCGGCATATCTTTTGCCTCCTTTTCTATACGGTATAGGAAGAGACGGAAGTAGTCGCATGCGAATAATTTCGTATGGTTTCGAAAATACAACCCCTGGTAGGGTATGCGGACGACGTTGAGGTGGTCATCAAAGCCCGCACGACAGAACTGGCGCAGTTTTCTCTCAACCAAGCAATGAGAATGATCAATAGATGGATGCAGGAGCACGGCCTACAGCTGGCCTTAGAAAAAACAGAGATTCTGTTGATTACCAAGATAAGGACACCCACCATCTTCCCAATGCGCGTAGGAACAACGAAAGTTTAAACGAGAGCAACAGCGAAGTACTTAGGTGTTACCCTAGATACCAAGCTAAGCTACTGGATGCACATACGCGGAGTAACCGACAAAGCACCTGCGGTCGTAACCAACCTCAGCAGATTGATGACGAACATAGAAGGTCCGCGTCCCGGTAGACGACGGCTCCTTATGTCCACGACTCACTCCATTCTCTTGTACAAGACAGAGATCTGGTCTGAGGCGTTGGGTGTGAGGAAGTACAGGATGAAGATGGGAACGATCCAGAGGAGAGGAGCGATGAGAATCTCTAGTTCGTACCGTACCGCGACTGAAAGAACGAAGACCCTGGACATATGGCACACACGATGGGACGAAAGAACAGACGGACAGTAGACACGCAGACTCATACCGACGTTGCATATTTGGACCGGGCGGAAGCACGGAGAGGTTGGCTTCTATCTGACTCAGTTTCTCACGGGACACGGGTATTTTAGGAGCTATCTTTCCAAAATGCGGAAGGTCCGGAACCAGCAGTGTCACTACTGCGGGGCTCCGTGCGACAACGCAGAACATACTTCTTCGACTGCGCACACTGGCACGAGGACAGACACAGACTGGAAAGGGTGTCGAGGTGTGTGGCGAGGAAGTCTGGAACGCTGTGTCCAACCTGCGTACCAAGCGAGAAGATGGAACTCTGAAAGACTAGACAGAGTCCCCAGTCATATGGGCGGGGCGGACAAAAACCTATACGCCGTAACTAAGGGTTACCACCTACCTACAGAAAAAAAAGCTCTGATGCTAATAATAAAGGGGGTTATCGAACAGCACTTATGAAAGGCAAAAAAATAGTCATTCCGGTTGTATAACAGCACTAAATAAATCAAAACACTATCAGTGGGATTTATTAAGATCTAAAATAGTACCCCCCACAGATCTAAATATTTACACCTGTGGGGGTTCTAAATTTTAAAACCAATTTTCAAAAGACACTTACCCATACAGAAAAGACACAAAATTATTGATTATTTTGTATTTTTATTGCAAAATACCACTGAAAAACTGCTTTTTTCTTAAAATATACCATATTTTAGAAGAAAATTCCATAAAAGGGCTTTGACAGGTTTCAAAATGGCAAATGGTGAATGCGCCAAAAATTTGTCACATAATTGCTTCATTATCTGTGTTTGACGTAATAAAGTTGGTGATTTTTTAGACCACCTCTGGGGGGTGGTTTAAATTTATAATCCCAAGAAAAGATTGTTTTGTGCCAATTGGTAATAAGTTCCGTTATAATTTCCCTAAGTAACCGTTTATACAAGAATGCATTTACCTTATTTAATATAGCAAGTTGTTCATTAATCAACAAAACACGTCCAATTTTTTCCAGGAAAACGCCATATTTTGAACCCATTTTCAGCACAAAAAATATACTTATGAGGGCACTACGAGGCAAAACAAACATAAGTAAAGGTCACTGATTATGCATGAAATTTATTCTCAATGAAGAAAATCCAAAACAGCTGTACCTATTCATTTATTTACAAACTGAAATTAAAACATTGCATTTATCTAAAAGCTTAACCATTAAACAAAACTTTCCACAGAAATATCACACTCAAAAGTCTCAAAGCTGCGGTGTTCATCGGTACTTTGTTAATGGACATTTTCTCATGTTCTACCAGAGAACCGAGCACCGTCCAGTTCGTTGAGCCGACATGACTCTTTTGTGAACGCATCAATGAATGATTGGATTCAGATCTGTTTATAGTCGCATTTGTTTTCATGACCTCCTTTGATCGAATATTTTTATTTGTGGTTTACGATTGCGATGGGTTTGTGTTTATAAAGTTCTTTTTATACTTTTGATAGACAAAAACCCATTTTAAATAAATACAAAGTTAATATAATACTTATTTTATGATTACATATGGAAATGGTTTCGTGACAGTGAGTATTAATCGTGAAAATCAATAAACAAGGGTAAGTTTTGATAAGAGTGACATATAACGTCAATTTTAATTTGCTCAACAGAGTGTTTACCAATTAGATCCCCCCCTAGGGTTAAAAAAATATTTTAAATTGGAATTTTCTTCTTAAATCCAACAAAAGGTTGTGTTGAGATAATTTTTTATTAAAAAAAAATTATTAAAATTATTCTTATAAATCAAACGATGTCCAAAACTCAAGGAAGTTGATATAAACTGCTTAAAACCAACAATTTTACTTAAACTTAGGACCTGTCTAAAATAGGATAAACCCTTTTAGTAAATCCCACTGTAAATTTAAACCAAAAAAGCCGAAAACACTTTATTTTGACTAAAAAAACAACGCAGTAACATCCTAGTAACTTTTGGTGTGGTTCAAACAAGTGTGTGGATAAATAAAAAGCAGGCACATATTTATCATGATTACAGGGGGACTTGAAACCCATCTAAAAATGATATAACTTTACTTTTTCTATTAACAAAAATTTTAAAAATTACAATTTTAATATATTACTAAAAAGCGTGGTAAAAAATACTATTTACTGATTGTGGAAAGGACACATTAGAAAAAAAATAACGTCAAGTCGATTCGATTGATGAGTCAAGCAGGACATACCATTTTTGAGTTTAAGGTCAAAACATCCAAAAACACCCAAAAAAATTAAAAAAAAATGTATTTTTACAAAAATCTCCATATCTCAAAAACGACGAGCTCTAATAAAGAATTATTTTCTACTTTTAAGTGCATTTAATTAAAGCTTGTTCTTTAAATTTTTTTTAATAAAAATGTATTTTTTTTTTAATTTTTAGATTTGTACCCTAAATCGTCCATTTTGAATCCGCCATATCGAATTTTTCAAATCTGATCAAAAATTCATATGCTTTTCCTGAAAAACCCCTGTGTGCCAATTTTGATTGAAATCGAACAAACTAAAATTATTCGTATATTTTCCGTATCAATATCATATAAAATATAATTTTTTTGTACCTTATAAATACTAAAGAAGTAGTTGTAAGGCTAGATAATAATGTTGCATTAAATAAATCAAAAATTACTTTACGCAAATTGAGCTAATTACATTTTTCTGAAATAGAAAACAGTTAGCCCTCTCACCCAAAATTTAAGTCTATATGAAAAATATACAACCTTTTTTATTTCATTATTCAAAATAAAGGCCTAACCATGTCTCGAGTGTTTGTTTCATTGAAATCGGCTCAGTCAAACATGGCCTTTTTGTCACTTAAAAATCGTTAAAAACGCTATTTTGTCCGAATAGCTAGTAGAAAAAAAATACTTCTTCCTGATGACGAAACCTTTTTCACATTTTTTTTACATGAATATAAAGGCAAGAGACTCGAGTTCCTAAATATTACTTTGGCTTGCTAAAACTTTTTGCCTTTGAGGGGCAACAAAATTTTTAGTCTAGAGAAATTTTAAAAATTTTGCGTTTAACGAAAAAAAATTTTGGGCCCTTTGGACTACAAATTTAAAAAACTGGTATATGCCCTAATAAACTTAGTATTGTCTATTAAAAAGAAATGTTGTTGTTAGAGCGCTAGCTTCCTCAGTTTCAGAGATAGAATTTTTTTTAAATACCTCTACAAAACAATTAAAACTGAACTTGGACACCTTTAAAAAAAAAACGGTTAGGATGCGAAAAACAAATAGTAGTTTTAACAATTAGAGGCTAAAATAGTGCGAGGTATTCAAAACCGCGAGTAAAAAAAAGCACAGTTTAGCCGCGAGTTATTTTTATCAAAAAATCCGAGAAAAACAGGAAAATACTTTTAAAAATCTCGAACGAAGAGAACTTTTCGCAACACACCATCTTTACCGTATAAATCAAGGCGGCTGGTAAATGAAATAACAATCGTTTCCATAGCGATGTGTCTTTGTGACTCGGTGACGTTCATTGTTGCGACATTTTAATCTTTGACAATTTGATATTTTTACGATATTTTTAAATGATTTTTTCGTAAATACTTGGTGGAAACTGGCGGAAATGGCTTAATTCTTAGGCAAGAATAATTAGACTTTTTTAATATTACTATTTTCCGCTATTTCTCTTTAACGTTGCGTAAAAAACGGACAGAAATCTTTTTTTGCACCCGTGATCAACAAAAAAGTTTTTTTTTGCATCGGTAACCAAAAAAGCCATACTTTAGTTATCTGCAGACAGTTATTAAAATCATGTTTTTGGTGAAGGTATTAAAAAGCATTTTTAACAATCATTCTAGGGAGTAAAGTGGTACATTTAATCCCGAGGCAAAAAGTTTATAGCCCGACCGAAGGGAGCATCACTTTACTCCTGAGGTTTATATACTATTTTATGCACTTTTTCAAAAAATCGCACTCTGTAGACAAACCGTCACATGTACCTTCGCTCTGTCTTTATGTCAAATGATAAGATCCAGTATGCCGAAACGCAGAAACATATGCGTCGCTATGTCAATAAATTTTACTTTATTTCTCTAGGGAATAAATGACCCACTTTATTCCCGCAAAAGCGGGATTAAATGGGTGGATTTATTCCCGGTAGGGCATAAAATTGATTTACTTACCTTTATATTTCCTCTTCAGGATTTTTAAGTCTTAGGTAGGCATAGAAAAAAAATTTGTACATTTTTATTAATTTTTAAGAAATGCTACGGTTTGATATCTATTATTCATACAAATTTCTAAAACTTTGCTTTCCTTGAGTTTCAATTTTTCATTTTTCTATTAATGCGCAGAAAAGTTTTCCTATAAAAGAAGTTTTTCTTTTCCGTGAAAAGTTGTACAGCGACGAAAGGGACAATGTAATAATAATACTTTTTAGTTCTTACCTACCTTTGTACAAGTTTTAAAAAGCTTAAACTTTTTTAATAATAATGATGCGCACAATTTTTTATAGGTTTTACAGTATCTAGAGTTGTACACCCGTCTATCGGCTCGTTTACAAACTGGCTATTGTAGGGGAGCTTTCTTTAACTACGTGAGCTTAAAATGGAGGGACGGGTCCGGCCAGATCCCATCAAATCTCATTTAAAGGGAGTTGTGGTGGTCAATGAAAACCTCACATGAACTTTTTAATTTAGGGAATAATACATTATTCTAACAGATAATAGTTTTTTCTTATTATTTTACAGAAAATTGTATAAACATTAAGAGTAAATTTCACAATATTTCACCACATCGAGCCAAGGGGAAAAAATGGCCCGTTTACTATATGCCAACGCAAACTTTATCTGCTTCAGGGCCGATGATGGTCCGATAGGAACTTTCTTTAATCGGTCGAGAATCGGCAACTGACGATGGCCCGATTTACTATAGTCGACTTTATGCCAACGCCTACTTTATTTGCTTTAGGGCCGACGATGGTCCCATTGGAACTTTGTTTAATCGGACGAGAATCGGCAACTGACGTTGGCCTGATTTACTATAGTCGACATTAAGCCAACGCAAACCTTATCTGCTTAAGTCGATTTTATGCCGACGACCACTTTATCTGCTTTAGGGCCGACGATGGTCCGATTGGAACTTTATTTGATTGGTCGAGAATCGGCAACTGACGATGTTCCTATTACGTCACCTTAAAATTTTTAAACTGCTTAATAATTGTATGTAGAGATGGCGCTAATGTCACTATGTTCCCTGTACAATGGAAGATAATATTATATATATAATGAGCAAAGATTTTTCAAAACTAGAATGCGGACTTGCCAAGATGGTGGTACTTCTCTACAAGAATCACCTCTTCTGCCACTTAAACCAGTCCGACTGGTTAAGCACCCACATTATCGAAACTTTGTAGTTTGCCAATGACGGATCGTGTCAAGCAACCACCGACGGACCTTCGTCAATCACCGACATCGGGCCGCTTTGAGAGGCTGATGTGGGGCCTTATTATCCACCCATTATCGGATCTTTGTCGTTTGCCATTGTCGGGCCGCTTTAAGCTACCATCGATGGACCTTCGTCAGCAATATCGGACTTAAATAGTTTACCGATGTCGGGCCGAGACTAGCTTGCCTACGTTAGACCGACCAAATTAAGCAGTTATGGGCGGATGGTTGGTACCATGTGGTTAAACCATATCGGACCTTAATCGTACAGCGACAGTCTAACGCTGCGTCAGCAAACACACATTGGGCCTACATCGCAAAGCGGACAAAAAATACTGCTGGTCCGATGTCGTAAATCGACGTCGTGCCGATGACGGCAAATTCGGCAATCGACATCGGACCGTCGAAGGCCCGAAGGAACCGTGCTTGCTGGAATCTCACGTGATTAATAATGTACGTCCCCTAGTACAAATATGGACTGCCGTAAATGTAAATCGACCGTTTTTTATGATGAAAGTGGCCATATACGGAATACGGAATTTTTTTGATGTACTACCATAAAATCATAAGTTTTCATAATTTTTGAAGATGTGTCCTAAAACCGTCCTAAAATTGGCTAAATGTCATAAAAATCATAAAATTTCACAATCTACCCTTTGCGCATCACTACTTTTTAGGACAGTTTTGTAATTTGACTTTACAGAATAGTTTGATTTTAATTTTATAATCTGAATTCTTTATTTTTGGCACCTAACCTGAAAAATTGTGTACAATAGAGGCTTTATTTTAAAAAAATATAAAACAAAAACATGAGTAGAAGAAAAACAAAATATAATCCTGACTGGCAGAAAAAATATTCCTGGCTAATACAGAATAAAAATGATTCTAATGGAAGTTTTAGGTGTAGAACACAACTCTGGGTATTACTACACAGTGGAAACATATTTGGATCAATTCCAATTGGTTATGCTGCTTATATTGCAAAGAACCGGCAACCATGTCCGGGCACGGCTGAAGCTGCAACAAAAACTTGTAAATACGGCAAGAAAAATATTTAAAAAACATTTGTAAAGTGTATACTGTGTGAAGTGAATTATCATGCCTCCTGCGCGTTTAAAGTAGCGGGCATTATTACGCTGGGAGGTAAGAAAAATGAAATTAAGTGCTGCTCACCCAAGTGTCAAGATCAAGGTCAAACAGAGGTCAACTCCTTGGACGCAGCAAAAAACGAGATTGTCGCAATCAACAAAGACATTTTCGAAGAGCTTGTTAAAAGCAAAGACGCGATTATCTGTGAGCTCAAGGAAAAAGAAAATCTCCTCCAAAAAACGATCTCGCTTTTGGAGGAAAAAATCAAAAATTTCTCCGAAGTAAAAGAAAGTATGGTAAATCCGGAAACAGCTGCTTCCTCCCTGATAGAAGCACAGCATATTTCAAATCTGATTACACCCGAGATCAACGCGGCCAATGTCGCCATCAGAAACAGAAAGCGCCGTTCCCGAACTTCCGAACGCAGCGTTGAGCCGCCGGTCGAGGCAGCCAGTGTAATTGAAATCGCAACAGGCCAGGAAACACCTACCGCCTTAATTGAAAGCGATACGCTCACTCAAGCTCGAAACATGATGACAGTGATAAAAACAAAACAAACGTCGAAATTGAAGCGATGGAAATGTAGAAAAATGGACGCAAGTAACGTATAGATCGCCTCCACCCATTAAGGGGTCAAATGTAGAAAACCATCAGCTAAAGATTGCACAAAATTATCATTGGATATTCCTAACAGGATTGCCCAAAAGTACTGAGGAAAAATACATTTTATCTTACCTACAGTCCAAACAGCTTGAAAAAGACATCATTTGTGAGAAAATGATTACTACACCCAAGCAAGTAAGCTCTTTTAAAGTTGATGTGCCAAGGAGCTTAAAAGACTCCATCCTGGATCCCAATCTTTGGCCCACTGGGGTACGAGTGAACCATTTTCTGAACATTCAACGTCTGCGGAACGTGCCCCCTCACCAAAGAGGGGTAAACATGGCAGCAGAGGTGTAAATAATAAAATCTTAAGAATATTCTATGCCAATTTTCAAGGTATTAGAGATCAAATCCCAGACCTTGAGGAAGATTTGAAATCAGACTTCTTTTGTGTGAATGAGCATTGGTGGTCTGATGGTGAGTTTTCTCAAATTGATTTTAGTAGGTGAAATAAAATACATGGTGGGGTGGTTATTTATGTCAGAGCAGAGGTGTAAATAATAAAATCTTAAGAATATTCTATGCCTATTTTCAAGGTATTAGAGATCAAATCCCAGACCTTGAGGAAGATTTGAAATCAGACTTCTTTTGTGTGAATGAGCATTGGTGGTCTGCTGGTGAGTTTTCTCAAATTGATTTTAGTAGGTGAAATAAAATACATGGTGGGGTGGTTATTTATGTCAGAGCAGAGGTGTAAATAATAAAATCTTAAGAATATTCTATGCCAATTTTCAAGGTATTAGAGATCAAATCCCAGACCTTGAGGAAGATTTGAAATCAGACTTCTTTTGTGTGAATGAGCATTGGTGGTCTGCTGGTGAGTTTTTTCAAATTGATTTTAGTAGGTGAAATAAAATACATGGTGGGGTGGTTATTTATGTCAAGGATGTCCTGATATGTCAGGATCTTGACATTTCTAGGTTCTCTTGTGAGGTTGCTGGGATCTATATTAAGTCTGTTCACACTCAAATAATCACTACATACAGGTCTCCCAATAGTGATATTAATTCATACTTTGATATCTTATCATAGGTTTTAAGCAAGCTAGATCCTTCTGCACACATTATAGTGTGTACAGGAGACTTTAAAGTGCATTTTCATGACCCAAAAGCCCAAGAAGTCAATTACTTAAATTTTTTTATGAACTTCTTTGATCTCTATCAATCAGTTAAATTCCCAACTAGAGACAACATTTATGTTAACTTTAACTCTGTTGAACTTGACATCAAAACTTTTTCACTAAAGGGCCTCTCTGATCATGTAGGAATAGTTTTCGTTACACCAATAGAGAAATCACCTTGCGGTAGCACTTGCATTAGCTTTAAACCACTAACTGAGCAAGGCCTTTCTGATTTATTTAATCTCAATTCCTATGATTTTAACCAAATTTTAAATTCCCACTGGCATATTGAACTAAAGTTTAAAAAATTTATTGATGTCATAACAGGAGCAATGGATCAATTCTTGCCATTAAAATCTAAAATGCACAAAATGGCAAAACTGGGCTAAGAATTCATTGGTTTGACGATAGGCTTAGGGATATGAGAGAAAGACTCCACACTCTTAGCATTCTAAACAAAGGCTATCTTGGTTCCCAAAAAGTTGGTTAATGACTACAGAACCTGTTACAGAGGTAAAATATCTACATCAAAACAGACAGCATACGATACTTTCATCGACAGAGCAGCAGTCCCAGATACCAGTGATCTTAATTCTGAGATATTTAATGAGATGTTTGTAAATATCGCACAAGAAATTTTTGAAAAACTGCCACCTGCAAAAAAAACCTACAATGACTATCCAATTAATAATTATTCAAATATAACTAATTTCAAATTTCAACATGTTACAAATGTTAAAGTTCGAGTTCAATATTGTGGGTGCGTTAAGTTCGTAGTTACAATCTGGGGAATTTTTTTTAGCAACACTGTACAGAAAATCAATTTATCTATGTCGAACTTATTTTTTTGTAAAATTTTACGTCATTGAATGTATTTT
The DNA here is from genome assembly GCA_963921995.1 of Oxystoma pomonae. Taxonomy (NCBI): domain Eukaryota; kingdom Metazoa; phylum Arthropoda; class Insecta; order Coleoptera; family Brentidae; genus Oxystoma; species Oxystoma pomonae. The sequence continues at coordinate 99,048,221 of OY998167.1, forward strand.
CCATGGCAACGCGGATACCTTATTTATGTTTATCCACAGTGGGACACCAGAGATTTTTTAGCACCGGGTCAAAAATTTGGGGTTAGGTTACTTATTTTGACTTTTCGCGTTCTGCGCCGCTAAAAAAACCAAGTAAAATACTAAAATAAAAGAAAACCATTTATTGCCGAAATACTTAATAAAAAACCGCTACCCAACTACGTATTAAAGTAACTGGGTGAAATATTTAAGTGAATTGGAAACACTCCCGCTAGCTGATACCGACAACAGGTTAAATTAAAAGCATGCAGATTTAAAAATCGGCTACTGGCGCTAGACGAAATAATCGTATTCTATTTTCACAGGAGCGTCAACGACTAGCAAGAGTCTTTCCAACCTCTAAACGGAGCTTTATACTGACCTGTTTTTTTAGTACTCAAGTATCCGTGTATTTTTGAAACTGAGGTTCTAAAATCTATCCTTTGCATTCCAAGATTTCACTGGTACAATTGCACATAACTATGCCGCAATGTGGGGTTATGGGCGCCGAATGTTTCTATGCGAATTCCTAGTAATCCCAGCGAGCCAGTAAAGTTCTCTTGGTTCTTTAGACTCGGGGTAATGCCCGCGCTTGTTCAGCGGACGACTGCACACGCGGAGTGGTTTCATATTTGTTTTAGAACAATGTTTTTGAAAACACATTTTTGAACGATATACATAACCTCGAATGGCTTTCTGTCAGAAAACGTAAAAATACTCTTCTGTCCCACTGCGGCCCGATTTAAAGTTTGTTGACAAAACACCTGCAGTTACCATGGAATCGTATAAATTCTGCGGTCTATCGGCCAACACTTGAACTGCGTGTGTTTCCCAAATTCCATGAAGTGTGATTGATTGATCGGTTTTCTTTTCCGGAGTGCACAGGCTTTAAAAAGAAAGGAAACTTAGTTTTTATTTTCGCTAAAGCAAGGAAATATAAAAAGGAAAAATGTAATCCAGAGGAAATTGTGAGTATTTTTCTATTTTTGTTGTAAATCGGGTTTGTTCTAAACCGCAATTATTTTGAGACTTTTGGGATAGATGACAGCACCAGTGCTTTTATTTTGAAGAAAAAATAATTAATAATTTTTCCCTGTGCACTCTGGCAAAAGATTAAACAATTAAAGAACAAGGCGTTGCCAGTTATACTTTTTTTTACTTAAAATCTGGGGAGAAACTATAGCCTTAATAAGTGGATAAGAGAAAATTTACCCCTTCTTTCGTCAATGTTTGGCTAAAATGTGGTACGTATACGACTGAAACTCGAGTGATTCAAGAATTGGGCTCCTGGTAAGACACGGCTATAAAATGAATGCATATGATTTTAGGTGGTAAAAAGTTGATGCATTTTTGTAAATTTTCAGCAAAAAATATTGCATAGATTATAAAATTTTATTAACCAAACCTCTAGGTATATACAGCATCAAAATTAAGTGAACATATTCACCAAAGTCTTGACCAAACTTGATTACAACACATATCTTTTGTATGTTAGGATGAAACACACTAAAACTGGGTTTATACAGGAAAAAATAAAATTAAATTAAAAATTAAATTAAAAAGAAGAGCTTGTTGATGGTTTATATAGGAAATAAAATTAAAATAAGAATATTATTGAACCAATTAGCAGTCAACTTTCGCGCATGTGTATTAAAAATATGTCATTAGCCATTTGTAGGTATTTGTCATTTTTATTCCTTTTTTTGTTTTCATTTGAAATTTGTATTTTTTGCTGAAAATTTACAAAAATGCATCAAATTTCAAATGAAAACAAAAAAAGGAATAAAAATGACAAATACCTACAAATGACTAATGACATATTTTTAATACACATGCGCGAAAGTTGGCTGCTAATTGGTTCAATAATATTCTTATTTTAATTTTATTTCCTGTATAAACCATCGACAAGCTCTTCTTTTTAATTTAATTTAATTTTTTCCTGTATAAACCCAGTTTTAGTGTGCTTAATCCTAACATACAAAACCCAGATATGTGTGCACTGTGCACTTACAGGTCAAATTTAGGAAGATTGACACATCGGTTTTAGATGTTTTCTTTACTTCTAAATTATTAAAAAACAAACCAGAAGTCTACTAACCCACTTATTGTAATCAACTTTGATCAAGACTTTGGTGAATATGTTCACTTAATTTTGATGCTTATATAGCTAGAGGTTTGGTTAATAAAATTTTATAATCTATGCAATCCGTTTACTTGACATCTACATTACAAAATTTTTGACTTAACATGCACAAGAGATGCGTGCAATTTTAGAAAGGTCTGAATCTTCGATGCACATCTAGAATAACAACCGTTTAAAGCGCTTAATATGTCTAATGGTTCATGGTTAATTACCATGATGGTATACTTCCAGAGAACTGATCCGAAGTGAGTCGAAAGAGTTTTGAATTAAGATCACAAGGCGCGTTTCTGCGAGCTTAACATAGTTACTAATATTCTCGTATTTTTTGTGATGTTGTAGTAGTAGCTGGATCTCTCTTAGACGAATGCATTTAGAAAGAGAAAATAATAGTACCTATGTTAAGCTCGCAGAAACGCGCCTATAGTAACGATCTGTAAATTCAACATTTTTTTGACAGCGGTGGAATATCGGTGCCAACATTCGGTTGACAGATGGATGTGATATCCATTAGCTATAAAATATCGTTGTTCCGTCGAATACAAAAAGATTGCGTTGCGGTGTAAGCAGCTGAGTGCCAATAACCACCCTTAGGGTCGGTTTTCAGCGAGTTAAATTAACTCGGGTTATTAATGTAAGTTTTTTGTTGTTTTAAGCTAATATTTTTTAGGTTAACCCTAGGGTAAGATAACTAACCCTCGCCTTGAAGCCAGGTTAACTCTAGAGTTAACTTTAATCCGCATTTTAAAGATTTTTAAAAGGTTATGTTGCTCGAGTTAACGCTAACTCGCTATTGAGAAACCGGACCTTAAAATAATAAATTCATACTTCAAGTTTGGCTCGAGAAAATGGGAAATGTGACTTATAAGGGCCGTATTCATAGTCGTTCCCAAGGGTTCCTTCTTCCGTGAGGAACGGCTATGAATTCCGCTCTTAAAAGCACTCACGATGTACTTCTGGACAGTTTTTTTAAGATAGTCTTCAATCAAAGACCTTCAACTAAAACAGACCCATCAAGTCATTCATAAATCGCTTTGAAACGCGATCAGTCGATAGATTTAGGGAAAACCATTTTATGTTCCACTGGCAACGCTGCACCAGGCATGCTCCTCCTCACACATCTCCATCCACCAAACTTTTAGCAGCGGGCAGGAGCGACTCGTTATTTATAAATGTAAAAAAGGTGGTCTTTTAGACTTGTTAAATATTTATGAAAATACATTTCAAATTTTGTTATAATTAACAGTTGATACCGAGTTATGGAGAGGTTCTCAATTATGTTTCCTAATTGCGTGCGTAAACTTTTTCGCACGCATTTACATGCGAAATGTTTGGATTTCCCGCACGCGATGCAAAAAACAATAAAAAAAAATTTTAATCTATTAAATGTCAAGTCATACACAAAATATGGAGTGCCTGTAGAACTTTATTAAAAAATTAGACTACGTAATACTTATTTATTTACCTAACTAGTGCGGAAAGTGATACTTTTGCACAGTTGACCGAACGACGTGTAGAGGAGTTCGGTCAAGCCGTCAAGAACGGAAGTCACTTTACGCATATATTAGGTACAATATTCTTCCTACGAGCAACCAACCGTCGCTGATTTATTAGAAATTATTTTTAAAAAATAAAAAAAAATTTTTGTTGAATAAAAAATTAAGTAAAACGTTAATTAATATAATTTTATGTACTTTATTTTAAATGGTTTCCGATATAAAAAATGAGTGCGAAAAAGTAACTTTACCGTACTAGTGCGGAAAAGAAAAGTAGTTTGTGCTACTTTCCGCACGTTGGTAAAAAAATGTATTTTTCGAGCACAGCTTGAATTTTAGGTCCAAGTGTTTTATGCAAGTAGGAAACTAAACAGGTGCGTAGTTGCTTTTTCGCCCTTGACCTCCGTCACGTGCAGAAAAGTTTCACCTTCCGCACTTGTTAGGTAAATAACTATTGTGAAAAAATATACACTGCGTTTTGTAAAAACTGATAAATCAATGTGGAAAATTTTAAAATAAAAGAAATATTCTGAAAAAGGAAAGTATATTATAGATGTTAATGATGGTTTTCCATTGTTTAAAAATAAATAATATATGCTATAATTTTTATTTATCACCTAGAAAAGTATCCTTACATTTTTATTAAATACAAAAAAATCTTATGTAGAGTAGGTTAAATTTTTGTTTGTTTTTCTCATTTCAAATTTAAATTACACTGCCTTCGAAGTCAGTATAATTTTTAAAGTAAAAAATGGCTTCGTGATCATGCGCGAAATATGATTTCACATGACATAAATAACATAACATACAGAGATAAAAGTTGGGCATCTTTTTATGTCTCATGTTATGTTATTTTATGTTATTTTTTTGTATAAACACCAACAGGGTTTCTCATAAGCTCAACTCTTATTTCATTTTATGTTATGTCTTAGTTTATGTCTTATCTTATCTTATTTTTCTGTATAATCCCAGCATTACCTACCTATTTTGTACATCATATTTTATTAATTAATTACACTATTTATAAACAAAAAAATGAGCTGACTATGGATAATATTAAAACTGTAAAAGTAGCTAGTTATAAATAAATACAATACGCACATCTTACATTTTTTTTAAACTTGCTTGCTTATTATGTTTAGTTTTTTTTTATTTTGTATTTATTGCAACACAAGTTGCACGCCAATGGCGACCTATGAAAAGATGGCGTCGGAAAACATATGATAACTAACCTGTGAAATGTTTGGTTTTCACCTGCAATCTCCAGTTTTCGGCACACCACGCACTTTGCCATATTACTATTGTCACAAACACTGAAAAATCTATCGAAAAAATACTAAAAACTCTCCAATAATGTCTAAAATAGACCAAAAACCCTATTCCACTAAAACGACAACTGCGTCTACAAATAATGAATGCAGCAGAGTACACACGATTAAATAGCTGACCCGCCACAAATGCGAGGTTGCCAGGTTGTTGTAGGTTTAATTCCCGATATATATTGGAAAATAAAAATATTTATTTTCCAATATTTCGACCGAAGAAATAAGGTTTCAAGTACTATAACACGTGAAGATTCAAAGAAATTTAAATGCAATCATATATATATATATATGATATTATAAAAATGAGGTGTGCAAATTTTCTGGTATGTTTTAAAAATCATACCAGAGAATTTGCATAATTGGAGGTAAAAACATTATGTGCGTAGATACAACTTTCAGCGAAATCTGGCATCGTCGCCAAATTGTTTACCTTATGTCTGATCGCAACTGTGGTAAACATAATGTCTCTGTTTAAGTTATACCTTTATGTCTTCAATGCAAGTACGTTTTTGCCTCAAATTTAGAATCATGTCTCGCTCATCATCATATCTTGCATTAATATTCTGGCTCACCACCCCATTAAGCATCCTGTGCTGTACCTTGTATTAACCAAGATATAAAGTAGTGTTATGTTTAAACAACGATTTTTCATCGACTCCCGAAGCTAGTGACGATTGGCGAAATCCATCTCTTTTGTTGGCACCGGTGGATTTATAAACTCGCCCATGGTTTTTAGAAACACTGAACGCATAAAATGCCAGTAAATCCGCCAAATGGCGTCGACCCTTAAGACTAATAACTGAAGAAGAGATCAAACATCCCCTATAGAAATCCTCTAATCTTTACGATTCAACACCCTTCTGGATGATTAAATGAGCAGAAAAGAGCACTAAAACGGCAACATTGTAGAAAATTGCTTTTCTCATTACCAGTGGCGGCGTGAATTTTGATTTAAATTTATAAACGTAAAAAACTCGAGATATAAGGTTTAGTTGGTAGGGTACCACGCAATAGTTCTTTGTTTACATCCGACAGAATAAAAACAAAATAGTTATTTACCTAACAAGTGCGGAAAGTGGTAAATTTCCGCACGCGGCGGCAGTTGCCGTCAAGGGTGGAAAAGGCATTTTCCGCAACACTTAGGTACAATATTTTTCCTACGAGTGTTTTTCTCCATGTTATTTATCAAAAAAAAATGTTTGTAATACGCAAATATTTTAAATTATTTAATTAGTCCTAAATATCTTCATTTATAACAATACAAAAATCGTGCGGAAAAGTTACTTTTCGAATCGTATTACCACATAATTTGAAGACATTGATTAAAAATGTCACCGGAAGTGAAAATTTTCGAAAAAAAATTTTGTTATGTTAAAAAAATACTTAAAGTACCTAAAATTTTAGACAAATTTTTGCGATGATTATAAAATGTACATGCACAGTGATAAATCAACTTAAAATCGACACAACCGACAAAATTTATGGGAGGAATTGGTTGAAGCCCGAAAAATCTCACTGGCTAAGTATATGTGTAAAGAATAAGAGTTTGCATGTCCAAGCGTATTCTAACCACCATCTCGTATCTCTGGATGGACCACGATGGTAAACCACCTTCTATTTTAATCCACTTTGGTCTGAAAATGTCAGTAAATCATAACGAAAAGAGTGCAATCTGTCTAACTTACGAAATTAATTTTAGCCATGTGCAATTTAAGGATATTTAGTTAATAGATAGAGATAGATAGATTTTTATTTCCATATTAATTATACGATACAATGGTATTTTATAAATATGGTTTGTTAATATTTTAACTAAATTAAACTGTACAAAATCATTAAATATTAAAGAAATAATTGTATAGTAATTGAAAATAACAATTTACAATGATTTAAAATGATTTAAAAATATTTAAAAATGTCTGTAACAAAAATTCGCACAAATATATAATATATAATATGCTCGTCTAGAAAAATCTCAGTATAAAAGAATAAAAAAATAATTTTTAAAAATTAAAAATTTAAAACTCGAACAAATATGCATTAAAATATAATATTATGCTCTTGTATAGAGATCTCCCTGTATCAACACTATAAGTTTTACTTTATTAAGAGACACTAGTGTTAATAAAAGAAATAACAATAAAAAATACAATATAAAAAACCATTTAAATTTAAAATGCACAATATGAAAATATAAAATATGTAAATTTCTAAGATTAAACGGAAAAAAAATTGCACAGGATAAAAAGCGAACACTCACACTTAGCTAAGCTTATTAAAATACTACTCTGCCCATATAATTATAAAGAAGACGACCTAAAAAAACCTCCAAATCGATTCCTCAATCGAAAAGAATATCTAAAAAGAAATGATCAAAAGGTCATGGATGGAATTAACGAAAATCCACTGGATGGAAATAACGAAAATCCAAAACTGGGACCAAAGCGAAAAGGTTAATCAGCATGAGCTCATCCAGTGGCGCATCAAGGGGGGGGGTTGGGGGTTAACACTCTCCTCTCCGAGAAGCCTGGTTATATACAATTGGCAAAATAAAATCTATATGTTTGTGGCGGATTCATAATGTCGAAACTACTTTTTTTGGGTTTTTCGCCACTAAGTTAAGGAAATTTTTTCAAAAATATGTTAAAACCCACTGCGTAAATTCCTAAAGAAAAAAATTTGTTCGTTTGTCAGTGGTTTTTAAATAAGATAAAAAATTTACCTACACACACGCAAATCCTAACTAGATTCTAAGTACTTATCTGACGTTTCGGCAGAAATTCTACTGCCGTTATCAAAGAATTTTATCCTTTTCAAAAACTTTTCGATTCTTTTTTAAAATATCTGTCTGTTGTCATACAACTGACTGACTTTGACTGATATATATTTCAAATATTAACTTGACAGTTTGGTGCGTCGATAGTAGCCAACAAGGTATTGGGTGAATTTAGTAAAATTTAAAATAAAAATTATATTTGTTTGAGTGTTTTCGATTTTAGATTACTTTATAAAAATACAAAATTTTTATTTTAAAATATCAATTATAAAAATTATCTTTTGACTAACTTTAAGAAAAAATATATTAGAAACCCAAAGAACATCAATGCTATTTTTTAATTTATTTTAAAAAAACCTTTTTGAAAATCTTGTTTTAAAATTGGAAGCCAAACTGTATTTATATCAACTGATATGCTAGCTATGCATTGATCTTCGTTAAGATAGATGCAAGCTGCTTCTTTGATTTTTCGTTTAATTTTGTCTGGTTCTTTTTGTAATATACTGGTTTCTCCCCACATTACTCTATGATCATTTTCAAAAGAATGTTGGCAAATTTTAGACTTCTCCCAGTCTCTCCTTCTGAGGTAACCCTTATGGTCATTTATTCTAACTTCAAGAGGCCTTGAAGTTTCTCCAATATAAAATTTACCACACTCGCAAGGAATTTTATAAACGATATTTTTTGAGTTTTGCTCAGCATTTAATGGTTTTGTTTTGGTTAGAATTGATCTAAGAGTATTTTATTTTTTAAAAATTGTTCTAATATTATTAGCGATTCGTTTAATTTTTTCCGAAATACCTGGTATAAAAGGAATTATTAAATTTGTTGGTTGTACATTATTATGTCTACGTTCGCGTTGTCTTGGAAATTCGATTTGTCTAAAAGAATTTTCGATGAAGTTATTTGGATACGAATTTTTAATTAAGACCTCTTTTATTATTTGTTTTTCTTGTAAAAATGTGTTATTGTCCGAACAAATAATTTTAGCTCTATCGTATAGACTTTTTATTACTGCTTTTTTAACCGATGAGCAATGATTTGAGTTAAAATTTAGATATCTATTTGTATGTGTTGGTTTTCTATAAACTGAGGTTTGTAATGTATTTTGTTTGTTTATTAAAATATCTAAAAATGAAATTTTGTTATCGTTTTCTACTTCTAAAGTAAATTTTATTGTTGGTTCTTTACCGTTTATAAAATTAAGAAAATCATTAAGTTTATTTAAATCTTGTGGCCAAATACTAAAAATATCATCTATATAGCGAAACCAAATGACCGGTTTAAAATTAAATTCCTCTAAAATTTTATTTTCAAAATCTTCCATAAAAATATTACTCATTAGAGGAAAAAGTGGAGAGCCCATTATGCATAAAAACCACATATTTTCAGTCGGAAAAGTGATTTTTTTCAACAGGATTTTGGGATGGCAATGGGCTCTCCACTTTCTCCTCTAATGAGTAATATTTTTATGGAAGATTTTGAAAATAAAATTTTAGAGGAATTTAATTTCAAACCGGTCATTTGGTTTCGCTATATAGATGATATTTTTAGTATTTGGCCACACGATTTAAATAAACTTAATGATTTTCTTAATTTTATAAACGGTAAAGAACCAACAATAAAATTTACTTTAGAAGTAGAAAACGATAACAAAATTTCATTTTTAGATATTTTAATAAACAAACAAAATACATTACAAACCTCAGTTTATAGAAAACCAACACATACAAATAGATATCTAAATTTTAACTCAAATCATTGCTCATCGGTTAAAAAAGCAGTAATAAAAAGTCTATACGATAGAGCTAAAATTATTTGTTCGGACAATAACACATTTTTACAAGAAAAACAAATAATAAAAGAGGTCTTAATTAAAAATTCGTATCCAAATAACTTCATCAAAAATTCTTTTAGACAAATCGAATTTCCAAGACAACGCGAACGTAGACATAATAATGTACAACCAACAAATTTAATAATTCCTTTTATACCAGGTATTTCGGAAAAAATTAAACGAATCGCTAATACTTATAATATTAGAACAATTTTTAAAAAATCAAATACTCTTAGATCAATTCTAACCAAAACAAAACCATTAAATGCTGAGCAAAACTCAAAAAATATCGTTTATAAAATTCCTTGCGAGTGTGGTAAATTTTATATTGGAGAAACTTCAAGGCCTCTTGAAGTTAGAATAATTGACCATAAGGGTTACCTCAGAAGGGGAGACTGGGAGAAGTCTAAAATTTGCCATCATTCTTTTGAAAACGATCATAGAGTAATGTGGGGAGAAACCAGTATATTACAAAAAAAACCAGACAAAATTAAACGAAAAATCAAAGAAGCAGCTTGCATCTATCTTAACGAAGATGAATGCATAGCTAGCATATCAGTTGATATAAATACAGTTTGGCTTCCAATTTTAAAACAAGATTTTAAAAAAGGTTTTTTTAAAATAAATTAAAAAATAGCATTGATGTTCTTTGGGTTTCTAATATATTTTTTCTTAAAGTTAGTCAAAAGATAATTTTTATAATTGATATTTTAAAATAAAAATTTTGTATTTTTATAAAGTAATCTAAAATCGAAAACACTCAAACAAATATAATTTTGATTTTAAATTTTACTAAATTCACCCAATACCTTGTTGGCTACTATCGACGCACCAAACTGTCAAGTTAATATTTGAAATATATATCAGTCAAAGTCAGTCAGTTGTATGACAACAGACAGATATTTTAAAAAAGAATCGAAAAGTTTTTGAAAAGGATAAAATTATTTGATAACGGCAGTAGAATTTCTGCCGAAACGTCAGATAAGTACTTAGAATCTAGTTAGGATTTGCGTGTGTGTAGGCAATTTTTTTATCTTATTTAAAAACCACTGACAAACGAACAAATTTTTTTCTTTAGGAATTTACGCAGTGGGTTTTAACATATTTTTGAAAAAATTTCCTTAACTTAGTGGCGAAAAACCCAAAAAAAGTAGTTTCGACAATTGGCAAAATCAAATAACAGCAAAAATAAAATATAAAGGAATAAAATACAATTTTAATTTTTAACAAAAAATGTTTCATTTTTTTTATTTGTTTTCAATTTGGATCACCATCAAAATAGTCTTTTTAATATAATTTTATCAACAAATTTTGTCTGACATTTGGTGTCAAAAATGACATTTTAGGTGTCATTTTCGCAAAAATTTTATCATTTTTATAAATCAATTAAGGGTAAATAGACAATTCAAATTCCCAAAACCTCATCAATATTTACGCTTTTCGTTTAATTTTAAGTCAAAGATTGCATCTTAAGTGCTATTTTCTCAAAAAATTTTGCCTGAACCATGATTTTTGACATCAAATTTTGGATAAATAAACAATTTTAAAATGTTTCCCTGTATCAATTATGGTCACATTTCTATTTCAAATTAAGTTTCTTTTAATTATTTCTCCTTAACGCCCCTCCTCCCCCCCGAAGTCAATTCCTGGGTGCGCCATCAGTGGTTCCACTGGTCGCTCTCCTCAAACGCTTAAGGAAGTTAAAAAAATCTCCACATCGTTTACTTAACCGAAAAGAATCTAAAGAGAAGAGATCAGAAGATCATGGGTGGAACTTAAGTGCAAGTGCGGAACGATGCCAATTTGTGAGTGATTCAAATTAGAATATGGATACATACAGAGTTGGGTGTTCTTGGGTTTAGGACAGGAGGTGCTTCAATAAGACACTTGAATTAAGCTTACGTTTCGAGTATATTTTTACTCTTCTTCAGAGCTACAAAGAAAAAGTTTTGCTACACGAAAGTTGTGGTATACATTTTGAAAAAAACAAAAAAATTATATGTAAATTCGAATTATTAAAAAGGGGAAGATCGGTTTAAAAAAAAACGTGGTTGTAGAACATATAAAGTAGATACACTAAAACAATTTCATTGTAAAATATTAAGAATTAAAATTTAATTTTTGTTGCTTTTATTTTAAATAGATTACTTAACAACGATTCATATAGGCATTAGCAATAAGAATAAATAGTATGTTTATTCGCTTACCTAATTCCTAGTCTTCTGCACAAAGAACACAAAGTACGCTATAGGTAACATAGTTGGATTTTTTCCTTTAGATAATAAGACAATTCAGAAAAAAAAATATAATTATGTTACCTATAGTGTACTTTGTGTTCTTTGTGCAGAAGACTAGGAATTAGGTAAGCGAATAAACATACTATTTATTCTTATTGCTAATGCCTATATGAATCGTTGTTAAGTAATTTATTTAAAATAAAAATAACAAAAATTAAATTTTAATTCCTAATATTTTACAATATTTGAAATTTTTTTAGTGTATCTACTTTATATGTTTTACAACCACGATTTTTTTAAAACCGATCTTTCCCTTTTTAATAATTCGAATTTACATATAATTTTTTTGGTTTTTCAAAAATGTAAACCAAAACTTTCGTGTACCAAAACTTTTTCTTTGTAGCTCTGAAGAAGAGTAAAAATATACTCGAAACGTAAGCTTAATTCAAGTGTCTTTTTGAAGCACCTTCTGTCTTAAACCCAAGAACACCCAACTCTGTAAGAATCGCAAGGACAAGAATCTACCGTTCGTAGGATATGGATATCAAAGTGGATGATGTTGTTAAAGTTATTTTGGGGGGTAATCAGTGGAACCAGTGATGAGCTCAGTGTTGTGTGTTCCTTGTGGAATGCCCATCCTTATTTCCATCCATGATCTTTTAATCTTTTTTTTTATTACAATTGTAGACCTTTTCTGTAAAAAGTATCATTGATTTGTCAAAATTTAGAAAAGAACTAAAAAATGTCCTACTCAAACAAGCCTTTTATACTATCGAGGAATATCTAAACTTCTCTTTTCAACAGCAAATAAATTAAACAATTTACTGCACCCGATGCTTTTGTTGCAAAGGTACATATAACTATATTAGTATTAACTAGGTATCAAATCCTATAAGCAATAAACTGTGATAATGACCAATGTTTTTGTTTTTTCTAGTCCTATATTTGTTATATTTTTATGTTTATTTTATTTCTGTATTTATTTTCATTCTAATTTTAAGCTTTTATTTTGATTTTAATCTCAGGCCTTTAGGTATTTCCAACTTTTTTGACTGACTCTATTTTTAAATGTAGCTTATTTCGCTTTTTTTTTCATTGATATTCTAGATGGTGGCATAAATTTCATATTTTGATGATTTTAGTACATAAGATAGTTTTAATTAGCCTATGATCCCAGATCAAAATATCTCGTAATGCTTTGATTTACCTACCTTACAAAATTTACTGATCATCCTACAAAATTTATTTATATATTTCTAAGGTATTTCCTTCGTCAATAAGGATTTTTTTGTATCTTTGGACAATAAAGCATATTTACTAATACTACTACTACCAAAAATCTAATTTTTTATAATTTTTATCTGGTTGAAAGTTTGAGACAATGATGCGTTTGAAATTAATTCTGTGTTTCGGAATTCCATTGTCTATATTTTATTTATACACGACGTTTTGATCAGTACAATCTCTGATCGTCTTCAGTTGCAAACCAGTTTGCAGCAAAATTGTTGTTGTTGTCAAATTTGAAGTTTTCAGATTATGACTTTTCTGATAAAAATTTTGGCGGAAAGAGTAGTTGTTTACATTTTAGTCATGGAAGACTCGTGCAAATAAAATTATTTAAAAATACCTTACAATTGCGCCGCCTACTTTGACACGCATTCGTTATCTTTTTCATTGTTTGCACTTTTTGAAACTCACATGTTATAATTAAATATATCGTTATTTTTGGCTAGACAAAGCTGAAAACGTGGAGAAATATTTTGAATTCATTCATTAAAGTGATGCTTTCGTCCCTAAAATTATAGAGAAGAAAGTGTGCATCTTAACAATATTATCAGCACACATAATACAAGTGAAATTAAAGAAAACTATGCGGCACTGGCCCAACTGTCTTTTTAGGCAGCAACAAAGTTATCAAACTTCACCTATTACTTTTTTTCCCTTAGAAATACCCAAAATCCCACAAGCCCCCCCCCCAAATTCCGACCATCCTGTAGATAAATTCCTGTCATGTTTGTGATCGTCATTTATTACCACTAGAACTCCCTTTATAAAAATGCTCACCGGTGGGCACGCGATACCCAGATACCTAGTCAATTTGTCGTAATTCTTTACAAAGTTATTTTTGTCTCTCGGGGGGGGGGGGGGGGGCAGATGATAAAAAACAGAACATTTTTATGATAAGTAATTATAAACTACTTCGATAATTTCATTTAAACTTTTATCTTTACCCCTAACAACCACTGATATATGTCTACATTTTGTTTGACTATAACTTTAAAAACGCCGTAATGGAACAAAAAGGTTTCAGAGAAGAGCCCCCATTTTCACTCAACAAGGGAACGAAAAGGAATAATTTACCTCTATATGTATAGAAAAAAGCAATGAAAAATAAGTGTGTTGGGAAAAAGCACTTTCCATTTTAAAAACATATTTGCATACGTTCTCGACTCAAATTGACTTTAATGTGTTCTCCTTGAGTCGCTTTAGACGTTCTTTTACTTTTTTTTGGAAAATTTATTCTGATTTTTTCATGTGAGACAAGTTCAATTTGCAGGGAAATTTTTTTAAGCGATATAAGTCACATAGGGGAAGCTGGCGTGGGCAAAAATTGAAAGAAAAAAATAGGTACGCATTTTTAATACATGCATGCAAACTGCCTAACAGTGCGTAAAGTTGCGATTTCCCGCACGCGAAGGCAGTTAGACGAACGATGCGAAGTGGAGAGTGCGGGAACAACGGCTTTGCCCACGTATAAGGAAAAATATTTTTTCGTCGAATGCAAAAACTACAATTTTGATAAAAGTGTTATGGAAACCTTGTTTTTTTATATGTTATACTTAGTACTCGTTCTAAAAAGATTTTTGTTTCATTGCGCCAGGTCTTTACCCCTCCCAGAAGTACACGAAAAGTGACGTCAACGTCGTCGAAATCGCACTTTTTAGCAATTTTTGAACTATTGTACTGACCTTATTTGAAAACCGACCAGAATCTAATTTTCTTTTTTGAATTTGCCTTCTGCCCTTTTTGTCCTCATTGCTATGTAGGTTTATATGTTAAAGGCCTACTTCATTTGAGTGGGTGGTGTCCTTGCCCAAAAAGAGCTTGACTGCCCTAAACTCGAACGCGGTCTGCAGTGATGGATAGCTTAGTAGGCCCTTCCACCATTTGCGTAGCGAGGGTGAGTCGAGGCACAACCCGTACAAAAAGTTGCATTATTTTAGAAGTGGGAAATTTGGTCAGCACGCCGAATTTTCTAATCATTTGGCAAGTAAGTAAGTAAAGTGCTATCTTGGTAGCATTTTTTGTATAAATTTGGAATCTTTATTTCTTTAGGCAAATATGCAATATTAGTTTAGTTGGGGTATAAATGTGCTCCAGCCGCTTACTGTTTAATGTCTATTTCTTTTTCAGTTTTTTTTGCATTGTATTTTTTATTTTTTTTTATGTACCTAGGCTGTAGTTTTACTTTTTTAATAATTATAGTATTTTTTTATTTATGTCGTTATTCCATTTTCTTTAATAAAAACTGTTCCAATAAATAATTTTTTATTTTATTACCTAAGGAGCAAAATTACTTGTATAAGTTTCTTTATTGTTATTTTATTATATAGTAATAATCATTTTTTTTTATAAAATGCTACATATTTATTTTATTGTCTAAATTCTTTAAATATAATCCAAAAAAATATTGTTTATAGCAACATTTTATAGTATTTTATTGACATTTTTAAAGTATTTCGAAAATTGGAGTAATCTTTCCCCGGTTTACGGTATTTATTAGGGAAATTTTGGAACACTTAAAATTTTGACAACTTTGACACCCATTATGGTAGCGTTTAGCAACTACTACCAGTACCACGTTCCGAGTTTACCCGAGTTTTTGGAACATATTAAGAACTGTCACTTGTAAAAAAATTTAGAAACAAGAAAATAAACAAAATTGGGCTATATTTTACAAAATAAGTGTTTTATATGTTGGAACCTGGTAATACTTTATTATTTTTAAAATTAGTTGCGCAAAAATTATCTAAAATTAAACAAAAAAATTACCACAACCACAACGAAATGTATTCGTAGCTTACGGCAGTGGCAGTGGTTAATTGCCACAACGGAATGACGTTTGGCTATTGCGCAGACGCAGTAATCACGACAACCACTAAGAAGTGTCAAATAAGCGTTCCAAAATCTCCCTATTATTGGGTACATTTTGTGGTTATGGTAACTACTGCGTCTACATGCCGTTGTGGTAATTAACCACTGCCACTGCCGTAAGCTACGAATCCATTTCGTTGTGGATGTGACACTTAAAATGCCATTTTGACATAAATTTTACAATTTAAAATTTTTTAAAGATTTTTGTTAAAAATTAAAGTCCAGGCTCTTGTATTTTATTCCCTATATATTTTTTTTATACCTTCGTAACTCTTTGCAGATAACTAAAGCATGGCTTTTTTAATTACCGATGCAAAAAAACTTTTTTTTTAACACGGGTGCAAAAAAAGATTTCTGTCCGTTTTTTACCCAAAATTACTTAAAGAGAAATAGCGGAATATACTAATATTGAAAAAATCTAATTATTCTTGCCTAAAAATTAAGCAATTTCCGCCAGCTTTAACCAAGTATTTACGAAAAAATCATTTAAAAACATAGTCGAAACATCAAACTGTCAAAGTTTAAAATGTCGCAACAATGAACGTCACCAAGTAAAAAGTCACATCAGTATGGAAACGATTGTTATTTCATTTACCAGCCGCCTTGATTTATAGTGTAAAGATGGTGTGTTGCGAGAAGTGCTATTCGTTCGAGATTTTTAAAAGTATTTTCCTGGTTTTATTGGATTTTTTGATAAAGGTATTAAAAAAATAGTGTTAACAACTCGCGGCTAAACTGTACTTTTTTTTACTCGCGTTTTAAAATAACTCGCTGCGCTCGTTATTTAAACCAACGCTTGTAAAAAAAACAATATTTTAGCAACTAGTTGTTAAAAACTACTATTTTCTACTGTTACTTAATTGTGCCAATTGTAACCAGGCTTCTCGAGGGGGTTTTGGAGTTAAAACCCCCCTCGGTGCGCCACTGGTTAAACACATCCATAACGGTTGTCAAAGTTGTCAAAATTTTAAGCATTTCACAATGACCCTATTATGTGTCTATATTATGTCTAATTTGGTTTAAAAAACGTTTGCGAGAATTTATTTTTGAACGTGCTACTTTGCATAAGCAAAAGAGTGCTTTTTTCTGTAGGTTTGTTTTCTTAATTCCATTCTTTACGTATTAATCGGATAAAAGTAATTTGATTATATAGGTAGGTAACTATCAATCGCTTATTGCAATCCTGCTGTTTTCCTGTCACATTTTTTTTGTCTTTTTGCATATGGGTTCAAACTCAAAACCAATTACCTAATACCCTTTAGTTTTTGGATTCACAATTTGAAGCAAAATATCAATAGTGGCATCGATTTAATTTCGTCGAACGCTTCGCTTTGCAAATTAATAATATTTATCCAAACCATTGAAAATTAGTAAGTTGCAAATTTATGTGTGTGTACGTAATCCCGTGCCATGCATTGCGAATTTAAGCCTAATTAAATGTTTATTTATTACCTCAGGTCCCTTTCCTTGTTGAGTTTTGATAAGATGTGGTGGAATCCTTTTCGCCTCCTCCTCACTTAAAATTTACCTTATAGTTTTTAAACAATTTTTTGTACGAGAAGAGGAGAAAATTGATTATTTTTTTTCCCCAATTCTAACCTCACGTAATTAATGGACGCTTTCTTATGTCAAAAACTTTTCATGTCAAATATCCTGAATCAAGAATAGTAGTAGTAGTAGAGAAGGGGCGGTGCGAAGCCTGGCAAGTAGGCCTCCCTGGGCCCTTTCTGCCCTACCCCGAGCCTGCCCCTACTCCACCGCCTGCACCACTGGTCTGGCAGTCTGCTCATCTGGTTTCACTGTTCTTTTTGCAAAGTCCAGTATTTTGTCCCATTTGAGCGTGTGCAGGTGTCAGGGAAACCGACTACCTGGTATCTCGTCCTCTGGTATGCCTCGCAGTTCGCTATAACGTGTCGAGATGTTTCTTCTGCCCGCCCGCAGGCCCGGCAGGTCGAGTCATTCTCCACCGCGATCCGGGTCATGTGCTTCCTTAGTCGGTTGTGACCTTCACGAAGTCCTTGGTGTGTCTACATCCTGTTCCTCCTCTCCAAGCGGTCGTCATGGCATCGTTGGCCCATTTATTGAGTCGACTTTGCAATTGCCTCTTGGTTGTTCCTCGGAGTGGTTCCGGCCTTACATACTGGGTGCTTGCCCCAATCCTGGCGAGCTCGTCAGCCATCTCGTTACCCGGCACCCCCATATGTCCCGGTACCCACATAAGTGTCACTTGTTTGCCCTCTCCCAGAGATTCTAATGCATCCGCAAATTCCTCCACCAGGGTGTTGTTGATCATGGTTGCAGCCATTATTATGACATACTCCTCTGCCTGAAAGACCGTGGCTCCGAGCGGGTAGCTCTTTCGAACCTCCTGGTCTTCCACATAAACCCCCGATCCTGTGGTTTGCCTCTCCGACAGTTTGGACCCGTCGGTGTAGCAAATCACGGCGTTCTCCTCGAACTGTTCGCGGAGGTTTTCACTCTGCCATAGTTCCCTGTCTGGGATAACTACTTTGTACCTCTTGTTGAATCTCCAGGGGTTTTTTGGTCTTTGTGTTTTAATCGCTGCCATAGAGATTTCTCTCTCGGCGATTTGGGCAATCCTAAGATGCCCCACAGCTTCCCCTCTTCCTCTCCATTGACCTGTATCTCTCAGCCGGAGGTGGGTCGCCATCGCTTCTTTTCTGATCCACATCGGAAGCGGCGGCAGTCCCAGAATGGTTTCGAGTGCCTGTATAGGTGCCTTCCTCATAGCTCCGGTTATCCCTCTGCATATGGTTCCCTGTAGGCTCCTAAGCTTGAGGGTAGTAGTGACCTTCTCCACTGCTGGCCACCAGACTATGGATCCATACTAGATCTTTGGTCTTAGTACTGCCGTCTATATCCAGTGGAGGTTTCTGGGGCTCAAACCCCAGGTGCAGCCAACCACTAGACGCAGTTGCCACATCTTTGCCTGCACCTTATTGAATCAAGAATAAATTTGAAAACTGTTTAGTACGAAAGTGTAGAAGAGCCACAAAGCAATTTTTATTTTAATTCCGACTTTGAACTCGGAATTCCGACTTATAACTCGTAATTCCGACGTTAAACTCAGAATTCGGACTTAGAACTCGGAATTCCGACTTTAAACTCGGAATTCCGACTTCAAACTCTGAATTCCGACTTTAAACTAGGAATTTTGATTTTAAACTCGGAATTCCGAGTTATAACTCGGAATTTGACCTTAAACACCCCAAAAAGTTGAAGGAGGGTCCAAAACTGTTTTTTTAATTCTTAAACTGTTACACTTATAACAAAAACGATAAAAGTCTTTCCAATAAGATAATTTTTTTCCACAACCCGTGAAATATAGGTTATTTCAAAAAAATGACAGGCCAGTGTTATGAAAGTTAGACTTTTGAATAATAATAATTTTTGTAATATCTTCATAACCTGTTCGTCTGTCTGTTTTTAAATTTTTAATCTTTTGGCGGTGGGGGGGGGGGTTCAAAAAATCATATTCATTATCAGACATAGTCGTAGATTGCCCAAATCGTATTGAGAATTCCAGTCCTCATTATATTAAAATTTATTTTATAAAGTTTATAAGGGGGGGGGTGGTAATTTTTTTTTAAACTGGCGACCAACCAACCAATTTTTCGTGAGAAAGGTCGAAAACACCCCCAAAAAAGAGTTCGAAAATTCAATATTTTCCAAACGAGTGGCGTGGAAAGAAAAGGATTAAACTCTGTGTATTTTTGCCAACCATAATGGAGCTAGTCGCGTACCAAAAAAAAATCGGGGGGGGGGAGGGGGATGAGCGTAATTTTTCCAATACAAACGGTTGAGATAAGCGAGAGTCATAGCATACGACTGTTGCCAAAGATACAAAAAAAATCTGATGGAGCCCATAGGTGTCCTTGTGGCCCCCCCACCTTTTTTTTAAATATTTTCGAAACCAAAACAGATCTAGATTGGAGACCCAAATTCGAGCAATCTAAGTTATTAGTCGATTAAAGAAAAAGTCCCTCTCCTGCCAGTTTTTCAGAGAAGATACGTAAGGGATTAAGGAACTTATTTGAAGGTCTTAGTGGTCTCCGATACCGACCAAGCGCCTATGGGATAATTTTAAATTACCAGAGATTATTTTTCCCCAGAAAAACGAAATTTTCAGATAGCTTATGAGAAACCAAATCGAATTTTTTTAAATATTTTGGTGGCTAGTTTAGAAAAAACATAAGAAGAATTAAACCCCCCCTTTTAAACTTTATAAAGAAAAAAATTTAATAATGAACACTGGAATTCCCAATACGATTCGGGCAATCTACAACTATTTCTGATAATGAATATGAATTTTATTAACCCCCTCCCACTGGAATTTTTCCAGAAAAGTTCCACAAAAGAGAAAAAATTTAAAAACACCCAGAAAAATAGGTTATGAAGACTCCGTGATGTTATAAATGTTATTGTTTTTCAAAAGTCTAACTTTCATAACACTGGCCCCCTCTGATTTTTGACATTCACAGTAGTAAAAAAATATATATTAACAAAAGAATATATTGGAAAAATGTTGGAATTTTTTTTTTTATTTCTGTCATTTTTCGAAATAAGTAATATTTAACGGATTATGACAAAAAAATTATCTCGGGTAGATAAAGAGTAAGAGAAAAAAATATTATTAAATGTATTTTTTTCCCCATTGAAAAGACTTTCATCGTTTTTGTTGTAAGTGTAACAGTTTAATAATTAAAAAAACAGTTTTGAACCCCCCCCCTTCAACTTTTTGGGGTGTTTAAGGTTAAATTAAGAGTTATAACTCGGAATTCTAAGTTTGAAGTCGAAATTCCGAGTTCTAAGTCGGAATTCTGAGTTTAAAGTCGGAATTCTGAGTTTAAAGTCGGAATTCCGAATTCTAAGTCGGAATTCCGAGTTTAAACTCACATGAGACCATCAGTTTTCATACACCTTCTCACCCATTCCGATCCCCTAATCATGTATTTTTTAAACATTCGAAAATGACGAGATTATTAAAATTTGGTACAGAAGCATAGTTTGGGTGATTTGCTGAAGGTGTTTGTTTTAATAGCAACATTGATAGCAAAATATTTAAAATATAAATAAAAAACACTTATTCTTTACCGGAGAAAACCTAGATTATATACTCTCTGGTTTTTCCTAAATTATTACAAGTAATAAAGGCTTAAAAAATATATAGAATAAAATCTTTCTGCCAGCTCCCTTATTAAATATATCGCATTGGCTTGCTGGTCGGACATTACCATTACGTGTCCTCTCTATTTTAGATTTAAATGCTCTCTGGTCGAGATCTTAATCCCACCAAACAATAGTTATTTACCTAACAAGGGCGGAAAGTTATATTTTTCCGCACGCACCGACGTTTGCAAGCCGTAAGTGCGGAAAATACTTTCCGCACGTGTTAGGTACAACATTTTTCCTATGAGCGTGGGGAATATCAAAATATTTTGTCATTATTTTAGTTAAACCTAGCAGACTAAAAATAAAGAAATAGACAAAACTACGAATTTTATGTTTTATTCAGAACTAAACTTTAACAAGCTTAAAAAAATTATTTTTATGGTAATTACTAATCGGGGTAAAATTAAAAGTACCACTGCTCATGTTGCTTAATGCCATCGTCGTCTTAAGGCGCATTTACACAGACAAACTTTCATTTGATGTTGAAATGCCGACAAACATTTACACGAGCCTCTTGAGCAAAATATTCAAAAAAAAGTTCGAGCAAAATCTCGTACAAAAAGACTCACGGAAATTTTGGAGAGAATGTTTGAAGAAATGTTGGTATAGAAATTTCTTACAAATTTAAATTTTATAGTTTTATGGGAATTCATTGAACTTAACTGAAAATAGAAAGACTATGTTTCAAAACAAGGTATTTTTAATTAAGTGCTTTCCGACGGAAAAACGATTTGATGTCGAAATTGACATTTTACCTCATAAGCAACTTCGATTGACCTGATTTTTATAGGCGATATGCCAGTATACTTGTAACTTTTTTGGGGTTGTAAAAAACGATAATAAAAAAATATTAATTGGCACTTATTTATTGCTGTTGCCTGTAAAATGTAATGATAAAAATTTCCGTTTAAAAGAATATCTGTTTATTTTACTTCCTAGTTTAAAACACAATACAATATTAATTAAGTCAAATTAAAAAACCTATATACATTTTATTAAATCTCAAATATATGAACAAAAGCACGTTCGGTCTAAATAACACCCGTTTATTACCCACTTTTACAACCCTGTCTAAAAAAATATAATTTAGCAGTAATAGACTAGATTTCTGAATCGGAATGTTGCTCCTTTACATATTGTTTGTTCAGTGTCAGTAATCGACCTTGATTATTACATTAAATTGACAGTAAATATCTATCTTCAGCATTTTCATAAACCTTTTGCTTTTTTAAGCAACCGTTGGGGCCTTAAACTAACTAGGTAAATCTGGTGTGAGGAATGAAAAAAAAAACAATCAAGCCTAAGCGTAAAGTAAAATTACAAAAATATGTTTTAAAAAAAATCCCCTCTCCACCACTCCTCATAGTCGTGAGGCGTGGATTACCGCTTAAAAGTGCAACTTTTGAGTTTTTTGCTGATATTTGAAAAACTCAAAATTTTTTTGGAAAAGAGGTTATTAAATGGGATATTTTTTTGAATTTAGGAAAAAACCCTTGGAAATAAAAAAAACTCGCAAGAAAATCCCAAAAAAACCCCCGGGCAAAAAAAAACCCTAAGAAAAAAAATATTATAAGTAACCCTGTGACATGTGACAAAACTGATAGCCAAGAATAATGTTTCGCTTGCCGTCGGCTTTTTTTCACAAAAATTTAAAATAAAAGTTGGTGTTCCATTTTTTTAAAGAATTGAGATCACTGATCACTGATGTGAAATTTTATTTATTCTCATCTTTAAAAATAGGTTTCCAAAACAGATAGCAATAATTTGCTCAAAAATTTACCCGAACAAAATGTTCAAAGAAAAGCTCACAAAAATGTTCACGCAAAAAATTTTAGATCTTTTGCACGAGCTTTTTTTTTGAGCATGTTCGTCTGTGTAATTGCGCCTTTAAAGTCTTCCTGATTCATCACTGAGCAACAGCGTGCTCAACAACAAGCGCACTCAACAGCGTGCGTGAACATTTTTTTTTGCGCACGGCGTGCGAAAAAATTTTTTTACGTAAGGCGTGCGGAAAAGTGGCACTTTTGGCACGGAAATAAGTGCGGAAAAAGCGTATTTCTGCACAATCGTAGAAATAAATATTCGCATTGTCCAATGCCAACGAAACGTTGCGGAAAAAAATGCAACTAATACTACAACAAAAGGAGGAATGAAATAAAATATAGACAATGTAAGTCCGAAACACAGAGTTAATTTCAAATACATCATTGTCTCAAACTTTCAAACAAAAGGAGGAATGATACAAAAAGCCTTTCAGGCTGACGTGTTGCTTACTACCTAGAGATGTATTATATCTATATATTAATTATAGGTACCTATCAAAAAAAAATTGCCCATAAAGGACGCTATTCGTCAAAAAATATTAGAAAATCTTGCCCTTGCAAAAAATCTGACGATTTTTAACACAACTTTATACTAACTGCTTTTTTGTCAACAGTAATTTGCTAATATTTCTTAAAATTTATTTTCCTATGACCGCACACGAAAGTAACCAAATCTGCACTGTATAACGCCTCAGAAAGTTTTCTAATTCACACGCATATCAATTTTTTTTTTTCGTCTCTAGAGACGAAAATGTTTTATTCTCTGGCGACGAAAATGAATGACAGCAAACCGTCCAAACAATGTAGGTATCTAGTAGGCTATGATTTGTAGAAGCGTCGGAAATATACCGAAACCATTTTCGTCCCTAGAGAAGAAAAATTTATTGATAATAAAAAATACGAATGAAATCCTAAAGTATTTGTAAGAAAAATAGCGTAAACAACTATTAAAATCGTGAAATCGTGACTTTTCATCATTTTGTCAAAAATGAGTTACTAAGGTTCCAAAACACCTTTGTTGTCTGTCTTTATAGAGGAGAACTCAAGAACGCCAAAAAACTCTCTATCGGCAGACCATGAACTGATTAACTTTTGGGTAGGGTGGTGGGGGGTTAAAGGGGGGAAAAGAGGGATTATTTTAAAAGATTTGCAACTTTGGAACAAAAGCTAGTAGCGATATACGGTTTTCACATTTAAGTTTCCATGAATATGGACTACATATAATATAATATATTAATATTAATTAATATACACAACACTACAATTTTGTTATAAAATCCAAATTCGTGGGAGTTTTAGTTTTCGAGTTATTTAAAAAACTTTAAAATATACCAAAAAAAAAATCATAACTTTAGAAGTAAAGCAGCTATTGATATGCGGTTTTCAGATTTTGGTTTTCGTAAATATTACCCAAAAATTTTCTTACAAGGTTCAAACCTTTCCAAGCTACAGTTTTCGAGATATTTTCATTTCCTTTCAACATAAAATAATTCATTATATGGTGGACTATCCGTGCTTTCTAGCAGCAATTTTTTTAAATATTTTAACGTTTTTTCAAATAACTCGGAAACTAAAGCTCCCGCGAATGTGGATTTTATAACAACATTTGTAGTCCATATTCATGGAAACTTAAATCTGAAAACCGTATATCGTTAATTGCTTTTGTTCCAAAGTTAATTTTTGTTTAAATATTTTATCCCCCTTTTCTCCCTTCAACCCCCCACCAACCCAAAAGTTAATCAGTTCATTCAGCCGAGAATTTTTGTGCCAAATTTCGTCAAAATAGATTAAGGCGTTCTTGAGTTATCGTGTATAAAGACAAAGAACAGACCGACAGACAACTTTTTCTTTTCGTCGATTAAGGTGTTTTGAAACCTTCGTAACTCATTTTTGATAAAATTAAAAGAGTCAAAATTTCGCGATTTTAATAGTCCCCAATACCATATTGGTAAGTTGGACTAAAAATATGTCAATTTTAATTTTTGTAGGCAGTTTTTATGAAAAACTCTGTTTATATTTAAAATAGTAGTTTTAACAACTAGTGGCTAAAATAGTGCCTTTTTACAAGCGTTGGTTTAAATAACGAGCGCAGCTAAGTATTTAAAGACGCGAGTAAAAAAAAGCACAATTTAGCCGCGAGTTGTTAACACTATTTTTTTTAATACCTTTATCAAAAAATCCAAGAAATACAGTAAAATACTTTTAAAAATCTCGAAAGAAGAGCACTTCTCGCGACACACCATCTTTACACATCTTTACTGGTAAATAAAATAACAATGGTTTCCATAGCGATGTGCCTTTTTACCCGGTGACGTTTATTGTTGCAACATTTTAATCTTTGACAGTTTGATATTTTGACGATATTTTTAAATGATTTTTTTGTAAATACTTCGTGAAAACTGGCGGAAATGGCTTAATTTTTAGGCAAGAATAATTAGATATTTTCAATATTACTATAATCCGCTATTTCTCTTTAATTTTGGGTAAAAAACGGACATAAATCTGCACCCGTGATAAAAAAAAAAGTTTTTTTTTGCATCAGTAACCAAAAAAGCCAATCTTTAGCTCTCTACAAACAGTTACTAAAATCATGTTTTTGATAAAGGTATAAAAAAATGTATATTATTAAGCTTATTTTTTTGTGTAAACGAACCTTTAAAACTTTTAACATAGATAGCCATGTTCATTGTTCAGAAAAGTCACACAAAATAGTAGTTTTAACAAGTAGTGGCTAAAATAGTGTTTTTTTTACAAGTGTTGGTTTAAATAACGAGCGCAGCGAGGTATTTAAAAACTCGAGTAAAAAAGAACAGTTTAACCTCGAGTTGTTAACACTATTTTTTTTAAATATTTTTATCCTAAAATCCAAGAAAAGCAGGAAAATACTTTTCGGATATTCTCGCAACACACCATTTTTACACTATAAATCAAGGCGGCTGGTAAATGAAATAATAGTCGTTTCCAAGGCGATGTGTCTTTGTACTCGGTGACGTTTATTGTTGCGGCGGAAATGACTTAATTCTTGGCAAGATTAATTAGATTTTTTCAATATTACTATTTTCCGCTATTTCTCTTTAACTTTGGGTAAAAAACGGACAAAAATCTTTTTTTGCACTTGTGATCAAAAAAAGTGCTTTCCGGAATTGTGATGGGTGAGATTTTCTGTCATTTCTGAAGAATTACGACCCATAGGATCTTATTGGTATATAAAGTCGGCATAGTCTAAGTTTAATAAAGTCGCCCAGCCAACACCGTTACGTAAATATTAGGTAAAATTACAACACATGATTAATTTGTTACATAAATTCTAGGTAAACTGGAAGTCACAACAAGGTAAAAAGTAACTTACACAACAACAGCACAATGTCATGAACTTTTTACGTAATAATAATAATTTAATAATAAAAATAATTTAAATTGGGAAACGGCAGATATCGATTAACTAGTAACTAGAAAGTAAATCGAAAGGTAAAATTGAGGTAAATTTTTTTACATAATATTGATATCTCTTACAGGTAACATCAAGCTAAACTTGACATCACGTAAATAAAATACTATTTATGTAACTACTATATAAATTTATAATATAAATATTACATAATGGAATGTAACATTAATGGAAAATTGTGTATATAATATTTATGTATATCTAATGTCGCAACTAGGTAAAAAGTAACTTCCAAATTCTTCATAAGGCCATGCACAAAGTTCTCTTGTTATTACATAAATATAATGTAATTAAAGAAACATAACTTATTTTATTTTATGAAAACATTTATATAAATTTTTGGACTTTAGATTTACGTAAATACTATGTTAATGTAACGGGTGTTTTTACTATTTTTGACAGTGCCGCACGTACCTACTACATATTTTTAGGCACTTTATCCGCCACTATGAAATTACCGGAACAAATCCTCGCATTTTTCATGTGAATCTCTCCTCCTCCTCTTGTAGTACTTTATAACACTTACATCTACCCCTCTTCCCCCATCGTTACGTAATTTACGTATGACCCTTAAGTTGGTTACCTAACAATAGACACCTTAAAATTGTCAAGCTATTTTTGATTCCTTGTTATTAGCGTATCTTTGACGCGTTTGTGAAAGCGTCCTTAAAAAAAAGAGTTAAGGCTATAGTTTCTCCCCAGATTTTAAGTAAAAAAAAAGTACAACTGGCAACGCCTTGTTCTTTCATTTTTTAATCTTTTGCCAGAGTGCACAGTAAAAACTAAGCATCAGAATTAGCTGAAATTTTGCAGGGGTGATCATTTTTAAATGCTTACAAAAATATCTGAAAGATTTTTAAAAATTCTCAATTATTTTTTCTTCAAAATTAAAGCTCTGGTGCTGTCATCTATCCCAAAAGAGAAAGAAAGAAAAAAATTGAGAAATACTCACAATTTCCTCTGGATTACATTTTTCCTTTTTATATTTCCTTGCTTTAACGAAAATAAAAAACTTTCCTTTTTTCTAAAAGCTTGTACACTCCGGAAAAGAAAACCGACCAATCAATCACACTTCATTGAATTTGGGAGACACACGCATTTCAAGTGTTGGCCGATAGATCGCAGAATTTATACGATTCCATGGTAACTGCAGATGTTTTGTCAACAAACTTTAAATCGGGCCGCAGTGGGGAAGAAGTGTATTTTTACGTTTTCTGACAGAAAACCATTCGAGGTTATGTTTATCTTTCAAAAATGTCTTTTCAAAAATATTGTTCTAAAACAAATATGAAACCACTCCACGTGTGTGGTCCCCCTCCGCGCTGCGCGGGCATTACCCCGAGTCTATCAAAGAACCAAGAGAACTTTACATTCGGCGCCCATAACCCCACATAATTTTGTGTTTATTTTGATAGAACCATTTGTTTTTTAATTTAAATTATTGCGGCATAGTTATGTGCAGGTGTACTAGTGAAATCTTGGAGTGCAAAGGAAAGATTTTAGAACCTCAGTTTCAAAAACACACGGATACTTGAGTACTAACAAAACAGGTCAGTAAAGCTCCATTTAGAGGTTGAAAAGGCTCTTGCTAGTCGATGACGCTCCTGTTTAAAATAAAATACGATTATTTCGTCCTGCGCCAGTCAATTATAAAAGCACCTAAACATTACACCCAGTTACTTTAATACGTAGTTGGGTAGCGTTTTTTTAGCAGGTAATTCTGCAATAAACGGTTTTCTTTTATTTTAGTATTTTACTTGGTTTTTTAGCGACGCAGAACGCGAAAAGTCAAAATAAGTAACCTAACCCCAAATTTTCGACCCGGTGCTAAAAAATCTCTGGAGTCCCACTGTGGATAAACATAAATAAAGTATCCGCGTTGCCAAAAACTAATTCAATGACGTAAAATTTTTCAAAAAAATCAGGTCGACATAGTTAAATTGATTTCCCGTACAGTGTTGCTAAAAACAATTCCCCAGATTGTAACTACGACCTTAAAGTTGTGCTTACAACGTACGACGTAACCTAACAAATTCTTGCTCAGTGCTTGATGCACAGTTTTACTTCATTCCGCTCACTTATATTTCCTTCCTTGTGGAAAAAAGTGAGAGCGCAACAGAATGGAAAATAGAAGGAATGAAACTGTGGATCAGGCATTTATGAAAACCCACAGATAACAAAATAGTTAGGATATGCTAGCTGCCTACGAATACTGCAAGGGTGGTCATAGAGATAGATGAGACGTAGTCGCTCTTATGCAATCAGAGTTATGGCTAGATTTTTAAAGGAATACGCTTCTCTTTGGGATATTCTATTCCAATATTAAAAAAGGAATATTGTTATGAGGTCAAAGCAGTCATATTAATGACGTGTTTGTGCTACAAAAAAGGGTCATACGTATTTTATTTCACCTTAAACTTTACCAGTTCTGTAGAGGGAAATTTAAAGACACCAAATTATTAACTGTTTCAGCAATTTATATATTCCAATGCTTACTGTTCCTACGAAAAAATCCCGTTCAGTTTGCTGACTACAAACCCACCAAGACGCAAAATACTAGACATAAAGAACATACCTACATATATCCAAAACATAGACTAACCACAACAGAAAAGTGTTCTCACTATGCATCAATTAAGTTATTTAACGTATTACCTATTGCTATAACAGAAATACAATCTTTTAAATTATTCACCACATGCACAATATCTTAGCTATAGGACATAACAAAACTTTTCCAGAACATGTGTTGAGTTATATAACAATTTATTATGTGTTATTAGTATTCGGCTATTTTAAAACCCTTTATTTGCATTTAACTGTAATAGCCTTATGTGTCTATTTTTATCCTACTTGTTTTTTTTCTCAGTGTTTTTATTAATATCTCTATATTCTAGAGGGTGGTTGTTTAGTTAAAAGTTCTATTGTAATCTATTAGTGATTTAACGATTTTGTCCATTTTAATTTTAAAATTTAATTTTTATGTTTCAATTTAACTATAACTAAATTGGTATTTTAAACGATGTTGTTTTGCAACTAATATGTAAATTTTTGATGACCCAAATGTACGTTTGTATAGATTTTGGCGAAATAAAATATTGTCTATTGTCTATTGTCTATTGTCTATTGTCTATTGTCTATTGTCTATTGTCTATTGTCTATTGTATATTGTCTATTGTCTATTGTCTATTGTCTATTGTCTATTGTCTATTGTCTATTGTCTATTGTCTATTGTCTATTGTCTATTGTCTATTGTCTATTGTCTATTGTCTATTGTCTATTGTCTATTGTCTATTGTCTATTGTCTATTGTCTATTGTCTATTGTCTATTGTCTATTGTCTATTGTCTATTGTCTATTGTCTATCGTCTATCGTCTATCGTCTATTGTCTATCGTCTATTTTCTATCGTCTATTTTCTATTGTCTATTGTCTATTGTCTATTGTCTATTGTCTATTGTCTATTGTCTATTGTCTATTGTCTATTGTCTATCGTCTATCGTCTATCGTCTATCGTCTATCGTCTATCGTCTATCGTCTATCGTCTATCGTCTATCGTCTATTGTCTATTGCCTATTGTCTATTGTCTATTGTCTATTGTCTATTGTCTATTGTCTATTTTCTATTGTCTATTGTCTATTGTCTATTGTCTATTGTCTATTGTCTATTGTCTATTATCTATTGTCTATTGTCTATTGTCTATTGTCTATTATCTATTGTCTATTAGCTATTGGATATTGCATTATCTATTGTCTTTGTTCATTATTAAGCATTCTCTGTTTGTGCAACCACTGTGTTGTCATCTAATCATACTCATATCGTGCCACCTATAAAGATGTCATAATTAAAGTTAATGCCGTCCTTTATTAAAGGTCGACACAAATCTTGGCACAAACATTATAAAAGTCGACTTTATTTTGACAGCCCGGGTAGCCCAAACGTAGGTTTTTTATAAGTCGGCACTATTTTTGACAGTTCCGCACAAAGGTAAACAATTACTACATATTAATAGGTACTTACACATCTATTCTGGGACGGCGTGGCGCGACGCTTTTCGTGGTTGCTGGGGCTATCCAAAACCTACGTTTCGGCTATCCAGCCAAAGCGTTTTTGATCGCGGCGCTGTCAAAATAATGTTGACTTAACATAATGTTTGTGCCTACCTTTACTAAAGGACGGCAATAACTTCGATTGGTCAACTTTATGGATAGCACAATATGAGCAGGTTTAGATGACATGTTTAAATATGACAAAAATGTTAGAAAACTGTTAACCTTCATACGGAACTGTCAAAAATAGTGTCGACTTTATGTACCGGTACTGATAAAAATAACTGTGTTCTTTCTTCTAGTTGGATAAGAGCACTTGAACGTGAAAATTTAAGTAAAACTTTCCTAAAAAAGACAGATGGGTAAAGTGCTAACTTTATGTACCGATAAGTCCCTATTATGTCGAAAATCGACCCCTATTCCAGGATATGGCAAATGGCGAAATCATTCTCTAGGGCGGAGCACTGCCGCGACATAGATCCTACACACAAAATTTTCCGCAACAAGCAAGCTATAAATAATTTAGGTAAACATTGCGAAAAGCACATTATAGTAACTGCCCGCAGCAACAGGGTAGCTTGAAAATGTAGGTCAAATACATATAGCCCTTTATATATTTGCGAGCAACTATTTGGTTTTGGACTAAAGTAGCTATACTTATATTTAGATAAGTTACAAGACTGGGTGGTTTTATTATAATCTTTTATTTAATTTTTCAATGTATAGATATGTTTGTTCGGATGGAATCTTGCAACTTAATTTTGACCAACTTCCCGATCGGTTTCAAATTTGTTACGGTAACAACAAAAGAATATAGTGTGATGAAATTAACACCTCGCACCTTCTCGAAGGGGGTGGAGGGGGGTACAGTTAAAGTACGCCCAATTTCGTTAAAATTTGGTGCGTTGGGGCACTTGGGGATGGAGATAACGAATTTCTTAACTTATACACATCCGATTGCCTTCATATTTGGCATGCATTAATAATTTCGGTGACAGTAAAATAATATGTTATTATTAGGCACCCCTTGCTCTACGAGGGGAGTGGAGGGGGGAAAACACCTAAGTTTGTCTGATTTCAACCAAAATTGGTATATGGGAGCTGTTAGGGATAAGGAATACAAATTTTCGATCAGATTTTGAAAATTCAATATGGCGGATTCAAAATGGACGATTTTCGGTCATGTTTTGCTAACCTATTTTAACTGACTTATCCGCATCCGACAATATGGTATTCTCAGGTACCCACCACCTCTAACGAGGGAAGTGGAGGGGGAAAAACATTTAGCTTGTTGGATTTCAATCAAAATTGGCATACAGGGCTTCAATATGGCGGATTCAAAAATGGACGATTAAGGGTACAAATCTAAAAATTAAGGGTGTTTGTTTAAAGTTGGTATGCATTTATAGTTCCATCGACAATACAATAAATATGGTATTATTAGGTACACACTTCCGTCTAACGAGAGAAGTGCAGGGGGGAAAATATTTAGTTTATTTAATTTAAATCAAAATTGGCATACAGGGGTTTTTCCGGAAGGGGATATGTATTTTTAATCAGATTTGAAAAACAAATCTAAAAATTAAAAAATAAATTTTTATTAAAAAAACTTTAAGAGCAAGCTTTTATTAAATGCACTCAAAAGTAGAAAATAATGTTTTATCTTTATTATACCATAATAAAAGCAATGGCCGCAAATCAAAAATTTTAACTTAACGATGACAAAGAGAGAACTACAAAAGAAGAACTAAAGTCTTTTTCTGTTCGAATGATAAACATAATGCTTTCATCTAAAGAAGCTGAGAACGGGTGAGATTGCCGTGCTGGCCAAGCCTTTAAAAATATCCTTAGGTTATAGAGTAACAGAACTGTTTTTTAGGTGAATCGTGGATGTGACTGATATACGATACCTAAAGTTAAAATTTTTAATTTGCGCCCATCGCTTTTATTATGCTATAAGAAAGATAACAAATTATTTTCTACTTTTGAATGCATTTAATAAAAGCTTGTTCTTTAAATGTTTTTTTTTAATAAAAATTTTGTCAATAGTTTTTGAAATAAACCCGTTATAGCTATTTATATTACAAAACCGGAACTTACAAGCAGGTCGATGCAGGACAAGTAACCCTGTAGAAAACCGTCTATTTTAAAAAAATATTAAATCTTTTATTCGGATTCGTAGCACCCTATATTTAGGTGTTAATAAAAAAAAACAACAAAAAAGAAGCATGCATTTGTGTGTGTGTGTGTGTTTTTACGAGATTCGGAATCAGGAGATAGTAGTTGGAGCTGTTTGATCGACGGTGTAGGGAATTGTTTGCAGGTCAGTAAAATGTATATTTCAAAAATTATTATTTCAAACAAAGTGTTCTTTTATTTCTATTATATTTGATGTGTGGTTTATAACATGTATATATTTAGAAAGAATAGATGCTGCGAACCACGCAGATTTAAATTAAATCAAAACATTTGCTGTCTTTTGTGCTGGGATTTTAGTTTGTATGACGTATGACCAAAGATGTATGAAATAGATATATCATATATTTTTGGCATGATTCAGGATGTGAGAAAGGGCCTTATTGAATCTACTAACATTTTCCTTCCGTGATTGAGCGAATATCCTAGCAATTAAAAAAAAATATAGTCTAGAGATATTAGCCCAAAATATCAACTATTAGCTGAGTAGCCTCCCGTATGGGACCTCAGTACCTTCTGGCGATGTCCAGCTAACTAACCACAAACTCTTCAGTTTTGAATGTATTGTTATAAATGTAGAACGACAAATTTTAGTACTGAGACAGTAATTTTAATTTTTTTAGTAATTTAATTTAGAATTTGTAATTCAATTTTTGGCACAGCATGACTCGATTTTTGGAATTGAGATCAAGGGTTTCTCTGCCGTGCTCTTTCCCCTCGTCAATTTCAGGCTGAGTACGGCACTACTATTGATTTTTCTTTGAATTAATAAATTAGAAGTATTTTCCAAATTTTGTGTTTATTTTACATATCACACCTTACCCTAAGTCTCCCTAAATTTGTTATTGTGAGGCGCATTCTGGGCAAGTAAAATTATGTTGAGCGGGGTTAACAACGTAGGGCTTTTTATTTATTTTGGTTGGTTAATTTTAATTTGTTAAACGAACCTGAGTAGGTGTGTTTTACTACAACCCCCTAAATTTTTGGAAAATAACTACCAAAAGTTGAGCACTTGAGGACAATTATGCTGAAAATTTAATGCCGAAAAGAAAAGTCAATTACAAAGTTTTTATAAAATTGCAAATAGAAATAATAAACGGGTCAAGTAATAAATGTAAAAGACAGAAACGTCTACGGCTAGGCATCTCGTACTTATTACGTACGTATTATGTCACACTTGGGCTATCTCATATCGAGCAACGGATAAAAATATAACAAAACATAAGTTGGGCAAATAAAAATATCAGCGACCCTTTCCTCGGGTGGGTGTATTAGGTATTTTAATATGAAACTCTTTGAGCTTTGTTTTTATTCCAACGGTAAAAATGTTTCGGTTACCCTAAGCAAATATTCCAGAAAAATGTGTTTTATGAAAGCAGATGTTTTTGTTGAAGTCCGACTCAGTTATGTTGTTTGATATGAAACAGTTGCACCACTGGTAGACATATTCTACCGAAATAGTAGTTTTTACAACTACATGGAGAAAAATACCTGTGTAAGTTTTCTAGTTGAGTTGTGTAACAAAGATTTTTTTCAAAATAATGGTTCGATTTTTTTTTGTTTGAAAATGTGAAAACCGCGTTTCGCTAGCTGCTACGGTTCGTGAGATACAATTTTTTTAAAAGTTTAGGCCCCTCTCCTACCCTCTTGCCAACCCCCCACCACCATCAAGAACTAATCAGCTCTGCGCCTGATGACAAAGAATTTTTGTACCAAATTTGATAATAATCGGTTTAGAGGTTTTTGAATTATTGTGTCACAGACAGACAGACAGACACCATCCCAAAATTTTATATTTAGGTCTTTTTTGACCCAAATAATTTTTAGTGAAAATAAAAAAAAAATGTGTTAAAGTTTCTTGAATTTTAGGGATGAAAAGAAAACCAAATTAGTCTTCTGGCAACGTTTCGTCTTTAATTAAGACTTTTTCAAGCCTCAGATTTGATGGTTTTTCATACAGTTATTTTTATCAGTTTGCTGTTGGAAAGTCAAATTCGATTCCTTGTGTATTTGCGTGCCTGGTGTGTGAACTTGTGTGTCCCGTTTTATATCCGAAATTAGTAAAAAAATTATTACGGCGTTGTGAAAGTTGAACTTTAGTCGAGTTTAGCTATTCTTGGTAAAAAAAAACATTTTTTAAAGATATAGGTATATAGTTATTTAGTTTATGGTAAGAATTTAAGTACTTCTTTTGGGGCAAGTATTCGCCTGTATATATGTTACCGTAAAACCCCGATTTCAGTTACAACCTGGTTTTCCTAGGAAAATTAGATTAAAATCTAATCTAAACTTATATAATTTAGTCTAATCTAATCTAATATAGAGTTAACAGTTATAACTAGTTTTTAGTAGGAAAAACCGGGTTTTAACGATAACATATAGGTACTGTGATAAGAATGCGTTGTAAAAAAAAGGATTTTCTGTCGATCTGCACATATGATAGAGAAGGCATTATGTATTATGATTTTAACCAAAATTTGGTACCAAAGCGTTTTTTTGGCCACCCACCAAGTAAATGTTGGATAGAATGATGGGGGTTTAGGAAGACAAAAGTGTGAAATAGTTGAAAAAATTGTAACTTTAAAATAAACATTTTTCTGCAGTTTGGTTCACATTACTAAGAGCTTTAGTTTTTGAAATATTTAAAAGAGGTGTTAAAATATTTTTTTAAAAACATAATTTTTAAAACAAAGAAGCAGATATCAATATACGTTTCCAGATTTTAGTTCCTGTGAATAGTACTTACCTGAAAATTTTGTTGTCCGGTTTTACAGAGGGTTTGACCAACTTTTTTCGTTTCGTCGTTTACTTCTTTATCAAAATACAGAGAATCCGAACTAAGAGTAAAAACTGTTAGATTTATAATTTTTGCGGATATTTTTTACTTTAGTAACTCGCGACTGTGTGATAATGAACTAGTCGGGCTTTCGAGAAATACTTTCTTATCGTATTTATCATTCATTAAAGTAATAAGAATGTGCCGCCCATAACAAAAGCGAGGCAAACAAATCAAAGATGACAACTCAAGCTTCGCTTCCTTTAGAGCTTGCTCTAGGATTAGTGTCCTTAGGTCATGTAATATCTCAGATTAATAAAAAAAATAAGATATAACAGTAAACAATATTACCCCGATCAACCAGCCACAATGTTTATTTCCCAAAAAATACATAGTTGCCAATTTACTGCGGGGTTTCCCTAGAAACAAAACAATTCATAAACTTCTTGAAGCTCTTTTGATAATATTATTGATTATTTGACATATTTTTATATAGGATAATTTTTCTTATGCTAATAACTTAATTCTTAGTCCTAATTTTTAGTCTCAATAATTAACTTTTTTTAATTTTTAATAAGTAGAATTTCGAGATTTATAAAAAAGAACACAAGCCGGCAACGTTTTTTCGACGAGCCGCGAATAAATGCCAACATGTTTGGTTGCAGCTGACGGCGTTGTTGTTAACGGGGGTTTGTGTTGTTCGGTGATTTTTGAATTTTATTGTGACTATTTGTGAAAAAAGAACTGTATCAAGCTATTTTGCGGACCAACAAAATGGTTTAACATTGCCTGGTATGCAATAAAAGCGGATATTCCAGCCCAGAACTAATATTTCGGAGGTAAGAAAGATCCTGTCATTTTACGTTAGTCATGGGCGTAGTATGAGGTAAAAAACTGCGTAAAAAGCTTATGATTATGCTATTAATACATCAAAAATCTAAGACTAATACTAATCTTTTTTAAGAAACAAAAGTACCAGATAATTTTGCTCCTTTTGCAGCATGTAAAATATTTATTTATTATAATTTATACATAACAAGAGAAGACAATAAGACCAAGTGCTGATAGTCAGGTACTGGGGCAGGTATTTTTTGTATTTTAATGGGTACCTGCGTACTTTCTATAATGTGAATAAAACCGTTTTGGAGATATTTACTCTGAGCCAATCTTATTTTTATTTTCATTAATATTTATTATTTATTTTTTTGCCTTTTGACTCCTGTTTCCTGAAAAACTACTAGTAATTAATTTTTTACCTCTTCCTTAAATTTTTCTTGTGTTCTGTATTCAGAAATGAACATGAGGCCAATGTGTAAAGAATAAAATTTGTTGGCCTTAAAATTTTCATAATTAACATCACAAAAAGTTCTCTTAATTTGATAAATAAAGTTTATATTCCACTAAAGAAAACTAAAAGAGACATTATTATCATAGTGAAAAAAACGCTTAATAAGCCGTTTATTAGCGTGATTTTTTTTGGACAAAAACGTTATAAAACGGGTTATAAACGTTTTTTTTTTGCTATAAAAATATTTTTTTTTACTTTTGTTTTGTGGGATACTGCACAATTAAAAAAAAATATATAAGAGCCATCTTGAATAATTGACCTAAAAATCATTTCAAGTGCTCTTTGGTAAACTTTTGATCTGTTCGTAAATACCTACATTCCTCAAACTAAACTTTATCCTTGAATAAATCTATTTTTTGTGGTTATGCAAGTTCTGGCAGTTAATTCTTTTGAATAAGAAAATCCGACCAACCCTACCTTATATCTCGTTTTCACATTTATATATTTAAATTAAAATTAACGCCGCCACTGGTAATGGGAAAAGCAATTTTTGACAGTGCTGCCGTTTTATTGCTCTATCTCTTTTCTGTTCATATAATCGTCCAGAAGGGTGTTGGATTGTAAACATTAGAGGATTTCAATAGGGAATGTTTGGTCTCTCTTTAGTTATTAGTCTGAGTGTAATATCCATACTTTTTAGAGTCAAATAACCATCAAATTTGGCTGAACTAAGACACGGCTCGGAGCACTTTTTTGATTTTTTGCCGAATGAGCTAACATTTTTTTTCTAAGGCCACTGATTCAAATGTTTAAATATTTCGAATTTGTGGCCATTTCTCTGGAGTAAAGTGCATTTCCCCTCTTGGTTTTTTAGTGCCCGTCCGACGTCGGGCATCAAACAAACCGCCGAGTGAAAAGTAACACTATCCTCAGTATCCTCTCTTGGTATGTATATGTCAATAACTATTAATTCTACTTTTGTTAATGGAATAAAGCAAGTGATTAGGAAATATTCACTTCATTGCTTTTTGCCACTTATGATTTTAAAATACGGGGGTTATCGTTCCAATTGTTTCAGTTACATAAGACTGGACGATGAAAGGAAAAGCAATAAAGCATTGTACTTGCCTTAAATTGCTACAAATTATAAATTCTAATAAAGCACTACATAAATATGAAATAGTATGCATAAAATAAACTATAAAGCTCGACGACCGTTGCTAATTCAAACGCGTTTGAAATCGAAAGGAAAAGATGCGCGCTGCATCCATGAAAAAATACAAGTGAAAGGATTCACTTCGAGATGTTCAGATGTTCCAACAAAAGCATGACGTTTAAATATTTTAATAGAGCACGCCTACCAGATAGTGTTAGCTTAGAATAAAGAACAAATTAGATGCTCAGCAGGGTAGATCAAAAGAATCTGAACTTTTTTATTGAAATAATTAGTTGGGGAGTCGATAAGTGTACAGGATAGTCCAAATTCGACGGTAATGTTTTTTATTTCTAAGGGAGATTTCTAACGGCACATCAATATGTCAACCACAGCGGCGTCAATTGGGGGGGGGGGCAATTGCAAATTTTCTTTAAAATGATATGTTAAAACGGAGCTTTTAATTTTATATGATTTATTTAAATTTAAGACACCGATTATCATTTGCACTGTATTTTAAAACCGGATTTAATGGTCTTTAAACCCGGTTTGATTAACACCTCATTTGGCAAGGCTTAAAAATTCTTCAATCCAGATTTAGCATAAAACTTGTTTCCTATTAGTCAGATTTTTGACGGAAAATGTCAAATTCAATCAGCTTTTGTTTTGTTTTCATATTTTTTTAGTTTGTTGGTGAAGACAATGAATTTTAAAATGGAAAGGCCCAAGAATCTGTCACGAGCATGTGTTTTACAGCGCAACCAAACGGTTTTCCAAAAGACGGAACGTTAATTTCAAGGCAGTGGCTAATGTTCCGACAGTCGTTTCTAGAGTTACAACAGTCGTTTTTGAGTTTGGGTTGCTTTTTCTATGTTATGTGTTGTGTTGGGTGGGGTTGGTTTTCTCGTGAAAATGTAAAAAACGGGTTTTTCGCGACTGTCATTTTTGCAACGGTATAATCTAAAGTGTTTTTCCTTCTGGTGAAAATGCTTTTTTTTTACCGATGCAAAAAACTTTTTTTTTGATCACGGGTGCAAAAAAAATTAACGTCACCGAGTAAAAAGGCACATTGCTATGGAAACGATTGTTATTTCTACAGACCTACACCATTAAACCCTGAATGCTATGCTAATGCCCTGGCTCCTACAATAACAATGTATCTCGCAAAACGTATCGCCGGAATTAGGTGTTCTATTTCTCTTTATATAAATTCAAAAAAATTCTTGTAGTCATCCTAACTCGCACTTTATACAATATCTTTTCCTCAAAGTGCAGGAGAAAAAAAGATACAATGTATCTGAGCCAGTATGCGATGTGAAAATGATTACATATATGTACTGTATAAGCTCGTGTTCCCCAAATGATGAGAGAATAGTAAGATGAAGCCTTGTTGCCAACTTGAAGTCACTTTCTTGTTGGTTCTGAAATTTTATAAAAATCTTGGTACTTTTTTACCACTATAAGCAGCTACATTCAAAAATATCATGTAGACAATGTTTATTTATTTAAAAACTATAATTACAAAACAAAAGATAAAAATAAACTCATAAAAAATAAAAAGCCTATATTTTTTCCAATACTCCCAACAATCCCTAAACAAGAACTGGCAGTCGCAATACCTTGCCGTTTTCTGCGCACTACCTGGTAATTTGCATTCATTATATATATTTTGCAGCGTTGCATACCGACCGTGTCCAAATATTTCTGATTTCGAAACGTTTTGTGTGGTTTTTGTGTTTTTTTTTATAAACTTGAGAAGTTAAAAACTATAGGATAGTGCGGGAGTGCATCGTGTTTAAACGATTGGAACACCCAAATCAAGGGATTTCGTTTCAAAGGTAAATGTCAAAATCAGCTGTAGTTTTGTTGTGATAATTACCGATCAGTGTCGTCCTTTACCTATTTTCAATTATTGGTATTACTGTTTTTGGTAATTATGAAGTATACGGTTTTCTACCATTTTTGATTTTTTATGAAAAATTCTTTATAGAGGCACCTACTAGGGTCCCTAGGACCCCGAATCCGCCAGCGCCGGTTTTTTTTTAAGAGAAAAAAGGGTGCCGGGGGGTGTTGTAATGTATTTTTTTGATTGTTTTGGGTTGGGTTGGGTAGGTTGAGTTGGACTGTTTTGGATTGGGTTATTTTAGTGAAAAAAAAATTAATTACCCAGCCGCCTTGATTTATAGTGGAAAGATGGTGTGTTGCGAGAGGTACTCTTCGTTTGAGATTTTTAAAAGTATTTTTCTGTTTTTCTTGGATTTTTTTGATAAAAGTATTAAAAAAATAGTGTTAACAACTCGCGGGTAAACTGTGCTTTTTTTACTTGCGTTTTTAAATAGCTCGCTGAGCTCGATATTTAAACCAAGGGTTGTAAAAAAACCACTATTTTAGCCACTAGTTGTTAAAACTACCACTTTATTGTAGTTTGTTCTTTTTGGAAAGTGGATAAAAACACTTTGTTCGCTGATTTTTGAAAGAGTCAAAAAACCGGTTAAAAAAAACGATGTGTGCGCAAAGGTCAATGACCTGTGTTTTGTTTTTGATGTTTTTTTTTGTTTTTTTTTTCGTTTTTAAGGATTTTTGAGCAAGAAATATAACACGAAAAATCTTGTTGCTTGCTTGTTGCAAATGTAAATGAAAAAATACAAGAATTCTGCTAAAATAACTCATATTACTTTTTTTTACCCTAAATGGACTTCCAGTTGAAGCGGATAACCATCCATTCAAAACAGCTTTCACTGTGCCAAAACTTTTCTTAAATCTTGACTAAAAATTAAATTAGCATTTAGCCAAAACTAGATTTAAGGAATTTTCGGTGCAATTGACCATAAATGGTACTTTTAGTTCGTAAGGCTTAAACATAGTACTTTTAATATTAAATATTGTTTTCAGTTATTAAAAGTAACTTTTAATCCCTCGGCGAATTATAGCAATTACTAGCTCAAACTAGAAACTTTTGACCTCGATGACGTCACGTTTGGTTGAACTAGGTATATTGATGCTAAGGCGCACCGAGGGGGGGTTTTGGGGACAAGACCCCCCTCCCCCCGAGAAGCCTGATCAAAATTGGCACAATCAAATAATAGCAGAAATAAGATATACAGGGAATAAAATACAAGAGTCTGGACTTTAATTCTTAACAAAAATCTTTAAAAAATCATAAATTGCAAAATGTTTCGCCTGCGACTTGGTGCATTTTAAGTGTAATTTTCGCTAAAAATTTTACAAACACATTAAGAGTAAATAAGCAACTCAAATTCCCATAACTCTATCAATATTAACGATTCAATACGAGTCAAATATTGCATTTTAAGTTTTATTTTCTCAAAAAATTTTGACATGAAATTTTCGGTAAATAAACAATTTTAAATTTGGCTAACACCCATCTACATTTGAGCCCAGGTCCGCGCTTGTAAGCACCTGATTCCTTGTATCAATTATGGTCACATTTTTACTCCAAATTAAGTTTTTTTTATTATTTATTCTTAAGCCCCCCCCCCCGAAGTCAATTCCTGGATGCGCCACTGGCTAATTTATATCAAAATTGTTAAAACTACTTATATTCGTTCAACTCCTAACTGAGGTACACAACTTTTGTAAAATCAGATTAGAATCACTACAAGGTTACTATTCTTTATACGTATGTCTTTGCCCATACTGTTTATAGCATGTTCCAAGCGGTAAACTTGAGCAATTTCATGTTTTGCTCAAAACTGAAAAAAATTACAAAATCCGAGTAGCTCCGGAGATAAGCGGAAAAAAACGACATTTTTATTTTTAAAAAAACAAAGTGAATCTGGTGTCCGCAAATAAAAATTAAAGTCACACTCATGGCATATCGGACAAAGCGTTTTTGTTTTACACTTCATTCAAT
Organism: Oxystoma pomonae; assembly: GCA_963921995.1. NCBI lineage: Eukaryota > Metazoa > Arthropoda > Insecta > Coleoptera > Brentidae > Oxystoma > Oxystoma pomonae. The sequence continues at coordinate 99,090,003 of OY998167.1, forward strand.
CCTATGACTCCCTGATGATTCCTAATAAGGATAAAACAGGTTTGTAAATGTCTGGATTCTCCATTAGACATTGGAGGCCTGGTCGTAAAGAAGTGAGAAACAAAAACGCTTTGTCCGATATGCCACGGGTGTGTGTCAAAAATCGCTTTAAACTTTAATGTAAATAACAGCGGCGCGGTGTATCCAGCCCAGGCGTCTGGAGGGGGGGTATAAGTTCACATTTGGTTGGCCGGTCCAACTAAGAAACAATAAACACTTTTGCTGCGATTATTGGGAAGCCGCTATCCGTAAAAGTCAAAGTGAAACTGGAATGCGCAATCGGCTTACAAAAAAGTGTATTGCTTTTATAGTTGGACCATCTAATAATATATTACATAACGAGAGAAGAAAATGACATATTTCACAAGAGCGTGAATGTTGTGAACGAGGCACTAGCCAAGTGAAATAACACGCGAGTAGTGTACTCTATTTTTTCTACGACCACTTTAGTATTTTTTGTTTTTATTAAATTTTTTTCATTTTCATCTCAAGAGAAGAAAGTATTTTCTTTTCTAGGGACGAAAATGGTTTTGTTCTATTTCCCACGTTTCCACAAATCATAGCCTACTAGATACCTACAATGTTTGGATGGTTTGCTGTCATTCATTTTCCTCACTAGAGAAGAAAACATTTTCGTCTCTAGAGACGAAAATAAAATTGATATGCTTGTAAAATATAATACTTTCTGAGGTATTATAGAGTGCAGATTTGGTTACTTTCATGTGTGGTCGTAGGAAAAGTAATATAAACTACTTATATTAAAATCAGTGGCTTACGCAGAAATTGTTTCTGGAAGGGGCTTGAGCTTTGGCGAATCTAGGTAGGGGGACATCAAGAAGGGGAGAAAATAAAAAAATAGCCAAATTCTTTTAAAATAATATAAAATAATGCAAAAAATGACACCGCAATTAAAAATTTTATGAAAATAAAAGTAATCTGAAATAGACCAGAAGTTGCACCGCGCTGCCGCTGGCGAAGTTAGAAAGAAATGGACATTTGGTTTCAACAAAATATTTGTGTGTAGCACAAGTTACAAATTTTTTGAAAAAAATCACAAAATATGTATCTTTTTTGTCCATTAATAAATAAAAATCTTGAGCTTTTAGAAGCTCTTATCTTGGGGGGGGGGGTAATTACCCCCAATGTCCCTGCCCTTGTATACGCCGCTGATAAATCTAACAATATTGTTTCGTACATGCTACCCAACCTTTCAAATCTCATAACACACCTACAATAGTTATTTATGTTACTAGTCCGGTATGAGCTTCATTACAGTAACGAGTGGGGAATAATGCCACGAGGACATAGTCCGAGTCGTGGTAACTACACGAGTGCTGTAATGAGCCTTAACGTACATGTAACATACAACATTTTATCTACAACCCAGATTCAAAAGCACTTTCATTTTATTTATACATAATAAACAAGCATTTTTTAAAAATAAATAAATAGCAAAAAATTGCAGTTTTTTAATAAAAATGAGTTACGTAATGAGGTTATTACATCACTAGTGATATAATGAGCGTAACGTTATGAATTTATTACCGCACTAGCGCGGTAATGGGACTCATTACATAACGCAAACAGAACAAAACTAAAGACATAATAGCCACTTATCGTGCAGGTCGTAGGAAGAAAAACCTTTTCCCGATTTATTCCCTCTATACGCCACAAATCTTTTCTATAAATAAATAAACCTCGTAAATAACAAACAAACAATAACGTGTGAGATGTTGAAAATATCTTTCAAGTGTTTTTTTTCTTGCGTTTTCTTTTCATCGTGTTTTTATGTCAATTTCTTAGGAACTGGAATTGCCTGTTTTGATTTAACTTTCCAAGCATTTTCTGCGTGTCGCCGATATAACTATGAGATATACTGTAACGCCCTGCCCTTGCATTTTTCGAAACAACCCGGCGTACCGATAATAGAGACCTTTCGCACCTCTTATGAAAAATTCCGGTTAGGTTACTTTATCGCTTAATAACGCGTTTTGACGTAGCTAACGTCTCGTTATTTTTAAGGGAGCATTTTTAGTTTTTGCACGCCGCCTTTGAGTTGTTTATAGACGACTTTATATGGTATTTATTATTATCAAATTGGCTTCTTCTCACCAATAGAATGAGTATCCAAAATCTCCCTAAGTAACTTTTAAAACCTATGTTAAAAATGTACTTATCCTTTCTCCCTACTAGCGACAAAAACCTGATTATGACCTTTGCACCAATTATGACGAAATGTGAACCAAACTGTGAAAAAAAACCCAAATGTGACAAAAATACCTAAATATGACATTTTTTAGCTCTAACAAGCGGTGCGTTAACTGCTTGAGGGTTTACTGTTTATTTATCTTTATTCAGGAAATATTTTTGATATTATTATTGTTGAGTTTTATTGCTGATAATAAACTTATTTATTTATTATTATTTGACATTTAACTATTTTTAGCGTTCAAATTCCCTCATAAATCGTTTATGTCTAAAAAAAAATGATCGCCATACTTATACGTATCGTACGTATCGAGTTGTTCATTCTAAAATCTTCGTTACGCAAATCTGATGATGCTCTAGATGTCGAAATCTGGTCTCACGCCGACAACGATCGAAAGTAGGTCCTATGATGCACGGCCGACTACACAGCGATGCTATCAATTATTTGGTTTACACAGGCTTCTTAAAGCGCTTTTATATAAGAACGGTTTGAAATACCACTTTTTAATACTATATCGACTTTATTTTAAAGCGATTTAAGGAAGTGGTTTATAGCTTTAAAACCTATTTAAAACGCTGTAAAATATTTATTTTCATGGCCTACTTGATCATGATATGTTGCTAACAAAATTATGACTTCCACGAGGAGTCTACCGGGCATGGGCGTCGATTGCGTCAGTAGTGAAAGCAATAAACTGACAACGAAAATTTAGGTTTATGTTTAAAGTGTCACTTTTCCGCTCGCATTTTAGTTTTGAAAGTGCCACTTTTCAGCACGTCGTGCGGAAAAGTACTTTTACGAACTACTTTTCCGCACGCTCTTGAAAAATCTAAAACGGTACCTTAATAACAATTTTTTCGGTGTCCTTATAATCACTCAACTCCCAAATAGTTGTCAAAAACTAGTCAAGTCACAATTTTAATGCTGTATCCCCATGGCAACAAGATTGCAAACTAAAAAGTGCTTGAAAATGGACGCGTCAGGATCCGAAGAAAATTTTCCAGAATCTATAATAAATACAGCAAGAGACCTTGACCTCCTTCCTGTGAAATCGAAAACAAGGTATGAGAAGGAATATTTATTTCTTACTAAGTGGTGCAATGAGCAACAAGTTAAAAGCTTCAAGGAGGAAGTGTTTCTTGCCTATTTTGTAAAACTTAGTAATACCTGCAGACCAAACACGATGTGGTCAAGATATTCGATGCTGAAAACAGTACTCAAAGTTCAAAAGAATGTAGATATCGGCCAATATTTCAAGCTTACGGCGTACCTAAAGAAGAAAAATGTGGGGTTCCAACCAAAAAAATCCAAAATTTTTACAAAAAGAAATCGCCAAATTTTTGTCTGAAGCACCTGACGAAATATATCTTATGATCAAAGTAGTAGCAATCTTTTGATTCGCCAGCGCATGCCGTCGCGAAGAACTTACAAAGGTAACTACTAACGACATAACTTTGGAAAGAGATGACCTATTAATCGTAAAGATACCTGACTCAAAAAACCATACCAGCCGATCTTTTGTAATTTCTAATGATATAAATGGCGGAAACTATTTACAACTGTACAAAAAATATGCCAATCTAAGGAAACCTGGTACACCACATAATAGATTTTTTGTACATTACAAAACCGGAACCTGCACCATTCAAGCTGTTGGAATAAACTCTTTTGGAAAATACCCATCTGAAATAGCAGCGTATCTAAAACTTCCCAACCCCGAATCCTACACAGGTCACAGCTTCCGGCGTTCTTCGGCCACAATGTTAGCGGACAGGGGAGAAGGAATAACTAATATTAAAAGATTGGGCGGATGGAAGTCGACCGCAGTTGCTGAGGGATATTTGGAAGAGTCGACTCAGCTGAAAAAAGAATTGTCAAACAAGATATTATCATATCCCTCAACATCAGCTAATAGCAGTGTCCCTTCTCCTTCCGAAGATGACATCGCTGTTAAAAATATTGAAAAATACGAAATAGTCCTGCCCCTAGAACATGGAACAACGCAGAAGTTATTAGCATCAGCAATAAATCTCCGAAATTCATCTAATTGCAGTTTCACTATCAACATTACCAATAAACAATAGTTATAGGCACTTATTATTATAAAACTATAGATCAATAAACATTTTTTTAATTCTTTAGAACTTTATTTTTTACGTTTTCCGCACGCTCGAAGAAAAAAATATACTATTGTTTACTTTTGGACAGTACCGTAAAAAAAATTAAAAAGTGTTGTCTAGTGTTTGCCGTAATTTCGTATCAATAGAAAATTGGATTCCTCTAGATTTAAACATGGACAAAACAAGATTAGAAAACAAAAAGCAGGATCTTTGAGGCTTAATTGGTGAGTATTATTGAATTTTTGCATAAAAGTTGGGCATACAAGTACTCTTGTACGCATTCCGTGCCCTGGACTTTGTAAGTGACACATTTTGTAGGTAGCTTAGATGCAAAAAGAAGCCATGTTGTGCCTCGCATATTTATTTAAATAATGCACGCAATCACAGAAAATACCGCCACAAAATTTTAAAACACGAAAACACCAGAATAACAAACAAAATGGCAAAACCACACCTCGTCGAACATTCTCAGGAAGTTCTTCTCACTTAAATTAATACCTTGTCATTAAATTATCGTAAGGTCACTACGACACTGGCATGGGTTTGTTAGTGCATGCGCAGTTGATTTTTCGCCTAAGGCCTGGCGGCCCGAACAGTATCAAAGCCAACCGCGATTTTGAATTTTCTTCTTTGTTTTTCAAAGTTATTTTCGTTACACATTCTGCGACACTTGGGCCGTTATAGTATCTTAAACAACTAAAAGAAATACTCAACTCTGGTTTTACCAAAAATCTTTTGTTGCCTTATTTTTTTTATTTGTATATTTAATGACATTTAATGAAGGATGTATAAGCCCTTCCAGAAAGCGACTTTATTTAAAACCGTCCTTATATAAAACCGGTTTTAGGTGCGTATAAACGTAGTAAGTTTATAAAATATTGATGCAAACACAATCGCCAATCTTGGTTAAAATTAAAAATGAAGAAAAAATATACAGGGTGAAAAGTTGTATGATTGTCAAAATTTAATGGATTAATAGCATATTTCATTGGTAAATTGGGTACACCACTCGTTGTGCACTGACACCGGTTTAGATCTGTCAAAAAGTTGCCCTAGTGCAGTTTCGACAAAATAGAATTAAACTTCAAATTATAATTAGAAAACGTTAAGGCTAGTCACAGAGACGTGTTTCAAACTTATTTTGATATCATCAGTATGGCATAAGTCAGGTTAGCAATTTTAAGTGTAATTTCCTCAAAAATTTTCGCATTTAAACATGATTTGGACAGCATGCTTTGGATTGATTTGATTAGCCCTACATTTGAGACCAGTTCCGCGCTTGTAAGCATCTGTTTCCTTGTATCAATGAAATTTTATCAATTATGGTCACATTGTCGGTTACCGCGTGTACTTTCTTTTCTCATTAAAGTTTTTAAAAAACTATCTGAGAAACTCAACGTCAGATGATAGGCTAAACGGATTGACTGTAGTGTTTATTTATTCATCAGAGGTTCCAGTCGTCTGGAGATGTTATTGTAATTTTGTCTTCAACCCCCCTCCCTCCAAGTAAATTCCTGGGTGCACCACTGAATAATAATAGTCACACGTTGTATCATGTCTTATTTTGTTTAATGTGAACTTAAAAAAACGTTAAAAACAAGATTTTTCTGAGGTTATGTTAGGTCACGGTCCCTAGAATAGATATGGTCTAGTAATTTTGCCGCACTCTTCGACTCGATGACGACACAAAGATTGCAGCTGATTTTTGTCAGCCATTTAAAAATTGTATGAAGGCTTGACAAATTAAATTAACTTTTCGGATTTTTCTCTTTTTCTTGTTTAAATGATTGATGCAAGGCCTATTTTTTGCTTGTATCGTTTTTGGCCTGAAATTAAGAACATGCGTTGGTAATCGATTCTGTCAAGAAACTCATCGGATGAGTTGGAGTTAGTTCGAGTTCGTAGTTCAGGTTATGTAGTTATTATTTTTCCTGTTTTGGAAGCTATCTTATTTTGTACTTGATTGGGAGAGTGATTATTTTATTATTTAGAAGGAAAGACTTGTTGTGCATACTATATGCACTAAATCGGAGTGCCTTGTTTTTTTATTTTTTTAATTATTTAATGATGAGCCTTTTCAGTAAAAAAACGCGTAAATACAGCTACCTAGATGACGAAAATAATGTAAGTAATATCACAGGGTATTAAATTAGGGCCAGAAGAAAAGAAATGATAAACAAATACAATTTTTATTACAAAAATTTATGCAAAAATAATATTCCGAATTTCACCCATCAAAAAAATCAATAAAGAAAGCAGCTGATATCTTTGGGTCGTCATCAGGTGGGAGGAGCAAAAAAATTACTAGACCGTGTTTATTCTAGAGACCGTGATGTTCGGTATCGGATCACCCGCGGGGACCCATGAAATTGATGTCTGACGGCTGAAGCACCTCATGTGACATTATATTTATGCGCTTTTATGGAATTTAGTCATGATTCAAAACGATCTGAGTCACCTTGTGTAAATTTTTCGATATTATTATAATATCAGTTTTTTAAGAATTTACTATGGAACACAAGAGTTAATTTCCTGTCAGACGGTGCATTTTGACTCACCCAGTATGGATATTATAAAGTAAACTTGTAAAACGAAAGTAAACTACTTTGCCGAGTCGTGCTTGAGCTCGGTATTACATCAAAAGCATTATTTACCATCGTAATAGTTAATAGGGGCTTATCGGTGCATAATGCCGGCATAGCCTAACTTGACACACGTAACTACTACATATTCTGAGCCTTTTAACCCACCACTATGAAATTACTGGAACAAATCCCCTCATGGGCCAAGTTGCAAAAAAAGTACAGGACGTCCTTCCAGACACAATCGGATCAACAATATAATCAAATCTGCAAAACGTCCTGCAGTACTGGAGTTTCTTGGACGTGTATTCTTGAATGATCACATGGAACGAAAACGTTATATTCTTGAGCGTTGATCCGATTTTACGAATCTGATGAAAATCATACGTTCCCGATCGCATGGTCCGAAACCGGGGAACATCGTCGAATCTAGCGACACTTGCGCAATAAAGAGGTTTTTTTTTCGAATGTATTGCTTCCTAAACTGTTTTGCGATCGTGGGAGGTGATAGATCCCATGCGATAGATCCCATCGCACGAGAGAAAGATCGGATCGTATGACTTTCAAGAATACACGTCTTGGTATCTGCAGAGATGACGGAAAGAGGGCGGACTTGATGACTTTGCTTCCGTGGAAGCAGGGAAAGCAGATGATCTGGGACGCGACGTGCAGTCACACACACCGAAAATATAGAACAATCTTTTTTTAATCTTTGAATTAATGTTTGTAAAGTAGGAATCATTTGTTGATATATTTTTCTACGAATGATATTCACATCACCCATGTCCAATTTCTTAGAAGTATTAGAATCCTTCCTTTTTTTTTCCAACTATCGGTTTATTCACTACACGCCAAACTGTTTTTACCGATCTGCGTGTTAAAGCTGCCGCTCCCTTCACTGCACCAAATTTTGATAGCCCACGTTCAAGAAGGGTGGTATAAACATCAAATATCACTTTTTTTGTATCAAGTAACAAAATATCACGTTTAAATTGTTTTTTATCACTTATTTCTTTTTTAACGCCATTATTCTCCGTATCTCCACGTGACCTACTCGGTTGCTCCTCCCACGGACGAAACATTTTTCATACAATCACAATTAACAACAAATAACTTCTTTTGTAACCAAACACCAACAGCTAACTGATTTTCAAAACTACAAATCAGCTTGGTATCTTAAGCCTGTCCTAATTATTTTAAGAAAATTAATTTGTAACGTAATTAAACCCTAATGTTATAACGTTTCGTAATTAGTCATACTCGTCGTACTCGTCGTAGTCATACCCTACCTTACTAATATTGTATTTTAACTGTATTTTAACTGCTAGCACGGGCATTGATGAGCATTTTTTTTTAGAGTAATGGTAAAACCATGATGGTAATTTAAAGCTTAAAATATTATAGTGTCATTTAAGGGGTAACGTTTTTACTAACTTTTTTTAAGTTTTCAGTGTTTTTTGCCAAAAAATATTTTTTCCCTGTTAAAATGAAAAATATTTAAGGTTGTTGAAGAGAGACAGCAGGCTATAAAAAAGTATTTTAGAGAAAGATGCAAATGATTTAAGGCAATTGTTTGATAAAAATTTTTGTTTTCTCATCTGTCTGTCAGCAAATATTGTAATTGTTTAAAGCGTAAAGTGTGTAAGCCATAAGGTGGTATTAATTGGTTTCAATCAAAGTTCTTTACAGTCTCTAAATTTAACAAAAAACGTGCCCTACTATAAGTGTATTTTAGCACATCAAAAATAATTTAGCAGGTATTTAACTAAATTATTTTAATGTTCATCATAGCTATACCAGTAGCCAGGAATTGATTCGGGGGGGGGGGGGTTAGGGATGAATAATAAAAAACTTAGTTTGAATTAAAAATGTGACCATAACCAGGTTTCTCGGGGGGGGGGGGTTAACCCCAAAACCCCCCTCTCGGTGCGCCGGTGGCTCTATCATACCATTAGGTTTTTATAAACATATTTTCATTTTTCTTGAATATCTAACTGGAATAGTTTTGGTTAGCTGCAGTTCGTGAGTTAGGATTTTCAAATACATCAATTTCCCTTCCAATCCCACACCCCCATTATAAACTAATCAGCTCATCGACTGCTGCCAAAGACTTTTTGTAACAGACACGATAACAAAATTTTGTACTTAGGTCTCTTTTTTTACTCAAATAATGGTACCTATGATGAAACCTAAAATATTTTTGTTAAATACTTCTTAAAACATTTCTGGATGTGCTAAAATACTTTAAAGTAGGTAATTTTAGATACCATACCATACTACTTATCTTTCACAATTTATGCTTTAAATAAATGGATTTCTAAAGGTAGGAGGGCACGAAAAGGTTAGATTTCCCTAGTCTAACTTTTTCGTACCCCGAGGATGGTCTTATAAAGGCCGAAACGTCGGTACGAAAGAAAACAGATTTCTGGTGTTTTCTCGACCTCTTCCAAGAACCTCCTACTTTTAAAATTGATGTGGCTCGCAAACCATAAAGGAAAAAAAAAATTCCTTTTTTTGGATAACTCACCACTCAAAATGACAAACACTTCAACAACCTTAAATATTTTTCGTTTTTTAGAGAAAAAACTAGATTTTATCCGAACTTTTTTTAAACGCTAAAAACCAGTGAAAACTTGAAAAAAGTGAGTTTTATTCTACGAATCGACGAATTTTGTGAAAAACCTACAAAAAAATCCGATAAGAAAAACGTTACAGCTTAAATTACGTTAAAATAAAATATCATCATGTTTTGTAGAAATAAAAATAGTGTTTTTTTACAAACCTTCGAATAAGACGAGCACAGCGAGTCATTTTGAAACGCGAGTAAAAAAACACAGTTTAGCCGCGGGTTGTAAACACTATTTTTTTGTATACCTCTTATCAAAAAATCCTTAAAAGACAGGAAAATACTCGAACATAAGAATTACTGACCTTACCATTTTTTAGTCAAGGGCGGCTGATGGATTCCACAACAATCATCACCGCCTACTCTGTTTGTAAATTTTGTACCAAATCACTATGGTCGGTCATTTTAATTTCTGTCAGTTTGTTATTTTCTGTTATTTTCAAAATGATTTTTTTGTAAAAACTGGGAGAATACTCAAGGAAATCGCTTAGTTTTTAGGTAAGAATAATTAAATTGTTTTTTTTTTCCGATATTTTTCTTTAAATTTGGGTAAAATAGTAGTTTTCACAACTAGTGGCTAAAATAGGCTTTTGCGAGGTATTTAAGAACGCGAGTTGTTTTATTTTATTTATGTTATTTTTTCTATTACCTTTATCCCACCAAAACAAGAAAATAATTTTAAAAATCTCGAACGAAGAGCACTTTTCGCAACAAACCATCTTTACACTATAAATCAAGGCGGCTGGTAAATGAAATAACAAGGTAACAGTAACCAAAAAAGTCATATTTTAATTATCTGCAGACAGTTATTAAAATCATGTTTTTGATGAAGGTATAAAAAAAGGGTTTTTTAGTCGATCCCAATAGTCTCCATAGGTATAGATGGATAAAAATATGAAATAAGATGCTGAAGAAAGCAAAAACCCAAGTATATATACATATTAAAGGTTAAGAATGCAAGTGGGACAACTTTACTGGTTGAATGATCACCTTGGGAAAAAGAAAAGGAGATTAAAACGTGATACAGACCCAGAAAAAAATACAATAATGTTGGCCAAGGTTGGAAATTTACCAACTACATATAACTACCACTTACAATTTTTTTTTAAAGGGTTTAAACAAGCATAGGCGGTTCACACCTATGCAAGCCCACCCAGCATCACGTGACAGTTTCAGTTTTCTGTTAATGCAAACTCACCTGTACCCTTATTCTCGAACTAATAGAAATTCTACTCCCAGGGAGTCAAATTCCTTGCTACTATGCTTCTCATTGGTCCAAATCTTCGGCTTAAATCGGTTTCTCTTACTTTTGTCCGATATTGATAGAAAGTAATTCTACTGGCCTTGACTAAGAGAATTATTTTAGAGCAATATCGGGCAAAAGTGAGAGAAACCGATTTAAACTAAAGATATGGACCAATGAGATGCATAGTGGCGGGAGAATTTGACTCCCTGGGAGCAGAGTTTCTATCATTTGAAGAATAGGGGCCCTGATATGTTTTTTAAAGTACTATCTTTACTCAGTGACGTCACAGGGGTCGAGGGCTTTGACCATTGCCTTATTCTAGTTTGGACAGAGCAGACCCATTGAATATTAAGAGTAGAGATTCTTTTTTTGCTGCCAGTGACCTTGGCTCGGGAAATGTCGAAGTGAGGTTCAAAACGGATAATGTGATATCCATAATTTTTGGAGTCAAATAAACATCATAATTGGCTGAATTTTGAATGGAAGGCATATTTTGTAATAGTCGACTTTATGCCGACGCCCACTTTATCTGCTTTAGTGCCGACGACGGTCCGATTCGAACTTTGTTTAATCGGACGAAAATCGGCAACTGACGATGGCCCGAATTACTATAGTCGACATTATGTCAACGCAAACCTTATCTGATTTAGGTCCGATGATGGTCCGATTGGAACTTTGCTTAATCGATCGAGAATCGGCAACTGTTGATGGCCCGATTTACTATAGTCGACTTTATGCGACGACCACTTTATCTGCTTTAGGGCCGACGATGGTCTAATTGGAACTTTGTTTGATTGGTCGAGAATCGGCAACTGACGATGGTCTGATATCTGCTTTAGGACCGACGATGGCCTGATCCGATTTTTGTTCGATTGGTCGATAACCGGCAACAGACGATGGTAACGTCACATTAAAAATTTTAAACTGTTGGACTTGAATAGTTTACCGATGTCGGGCCGAGACCAGCTTGCCTACGTTAGACCGACCAAATTAATCAGCTATATGGGCGGATGATCGGTACTATGTGGTTAAACCATATCGGAGTTTAATTATACGGCGACGGTATACCGATGTCAGCAAAAAGTAAAATTTACTATTGGTCCGACGGCCGGCTACAGTCTAACGTTGCGTCGGCACACATACATTGCACCTACATTACAAAGAGGACAAAAAATACTGCTGGTCCGATGTCGTAAATCGACGTCATGCCGATGATGGCAGATTCGGCAATCAACATCGGGCCGATGAAGGCCCGAGGAAACCGTGTTTGCTGGGTGGTCATGCGGGCCCTCCAACGTCTCATGGAATTTTTTACCTATTTTTTGACCCGTTACCTATTAACCCCCCCCCCTCCCTTGAAAAAAGCTGTTAACGCCCTTATCACCCCTATAGCTTTTTTATTTGTTGAGTAAAAAAAATAATTTAGGGCCAAGTGTTTTAAAAATTCTGAATTTTCGAATCAAAAGTACTTTAACAAGTTTTCTGGTTAAATGCAAAACAAACTTTAGCTTAAAGAAAAGTTAATATGATTTAAAGCAGGTAAGGACTACCTGTACTTGATCTCCTTGGAAATTTAACTATGTTGGGAATTTGGAACCTTTGGTTGCACTAAAACAAAGTTATGATTGTTTTCCACAAACCAAAACTACACTTTTTTGCACTCGACGCGCGTTTCGCTAACAACGTTAGCGTCATCAGGAGATGATAAACATTGTTAAAGTACTTTTGATTCCAAAATTCAGAATTTTTAAAACACTTGGCCCTAAATTATTTTTTTTACTCAACAAATCAAAAAGCTATAGGGGTGATAAGGGCGTTAACAGCTCTTTTCAAGGGATGGGGGAGGGTTAATAGGTAACGGGTAAAAAAATAGTTAAAAAATGCCAGGAAATGAAGGGCCCGCATGCAAATTTTTTAAATTTTAACCTAAAATACTTTTCTAAGACATAAACATTGTTTATCGTCTCCTGATGATGCTAACGTTGTTAGCGAAACGCGCGTCGAGTGCAAAAAAGTGTAGTTTTGGTTTGTGAAAAACAATCATAACTTTTTTTTCTGGAAAATTTGGATTTTTTTTTTTTTAAATAAAAAAGATAGGAGTTTACCGAAAATTTTATATAGGACAACCTGTATATAAAGGAAGATCTGAAATAATTCTCATACCTAATAAAATGTTGAAAACTTCGTAAAAAAAATTCCCAACATAAATCTTATCCAGCAATTCTTTTTTTCCTACAGAATATGTACTTTACTTTCTAAATAATTCAACCGGTACCCTAATAATGCAACCCTTCCAGGTCCGAGGAATGGGCTTCGGTGCTCCGGCCACTGTTCAAGTCCCTAGAGGCAGCGAAATCGGACTCAAGGACATAAATGATTCAAAGGGGTTGTTTCGGCTGTTTCACATGTTAGCTTTAACCTTAAAAACTCCCATTTCAAAGTTTATTGGGCTTGTTTGAGTTGTGGCAGATAATTTGCGAAAAAGTTTTGAAAACCGACGAAGAACTAGTAGTTTTACTTCTTGTAAAGAGTTTTGTGTATTGGAACTTTATTTAAACCTCAAATTTACTGCAAATTCCTTCTTTTTCCATGTGGCCAAAATACTACCCAATCATTTAAGTAACCCTAAAGTAGTAGTAGTAGTAGTAGTAGTAGTAGTAGTAACTAGGGGGCGGCCCAAGACCTGGCAAGTAGACCCAATCGGTCCCTTTTTACTTGACCCCAGCCCCCCTAATCCACCACCTGTACCGCGTGTACGGTAGTGGGCTCTCCGTGAGTGGGTTGTGGCCGGTCAGTATCCCTGTCAGTAGTCCAATATCTTTTCGTGTCCTTCCCAAGAGCCATTTGAGTCTAGCCGCGTCCGGTCCGTCGATGAATTCTTTGGACTGTCTGCATCCTATTTTGTTCTTCCAGGAGTCTGCCAGTGCATCGTTAGCCCATTTAATGAGTCGACTTTGCAGCTGTCTCCTTGTTATACCTAAGAGTGGTTCCGGCCCCACGTATTGAGTGCTGGCCCCGATCCGAGCGAGTTCATCCGCCTTTTCGTTGCCCGACACTCCCGTGTGTCCCGGTACCCACATCATTGTAACTCTTTTGTCTTGACTCAAGGTTTCCAGTGCTTCTACGCACTCTTCCACCAGAGTATTGGTAATTTTTGGCGCACTGAGTACCTTTAGAGCCGCTTGGCTGTCGGAGCATATGTATACATGCTCCTCCGGAACATTGCGAACCTCTTCTAGTGTTGCCGCCATTATAATGGCGTATGCCTCGGCTTGAAAGACCGTAGCTTGCTCTCCTAGCGGGTAGCTCATCCGAACTTCTTCTCAGTCTTGCACGTAGACCCCCGCCCCTGTTGTCTGCCTCTCCGATAGCTTGGAGCCATCGGTGTAGCATATCACAGCGTTCCTCTCGAACTGTTGGTGGAGGTTCTCCCTCTACCAGAATTCCCTATCGGGAATTTCGACTTTGTACCTCTTATTGAATCTCCAGGGAATTCCAGTTGCCTTGATCTCAAAGGACGCAAGTGGCATCTCCCTCTCTGTATATGTATATATAACTGAAACTAAAATAATTCGTATCTCAATAAAATGTTAAAAACCTCGTAGAACCAAATTTTTCCCTAAAAAATCCCCATCACCAATTAATATTTTCCTACATATTAAAGAAGTCCGATATCGGATTAAATCCGTAAAAGATGTTATCGATGTTATCAATGAGTCAGTTAAAATAGAAAAACTGTGGCTGTAATTGATCGTACCGAAAATTCCATTAGTCGAATTTAAGTTATTGGGGAAATTCAGTGGTTCTAAAAAACAAAACTCTTTTATACGAAAGCGTAGAAGGGCCACAAGGCAATTTTTACTTTAATTTCGACTTTGAACTCGGAATTCCGACTTACAACTCGGAATTCTGACTTTAAACTCAGAATTCCGACATATAACTCGGAATTCCGACTTAGAACTCAGAATTCCGACTTTAAACTCGGAATTTGACTTTAAACACTCAAAAAAAAATTAAAAAATTCCCTTTTTTACATCTCAAAAAGTAAGCAACAATTAATGACTTTTTTTGTTATAAATTACCCTTATAAAACTGAGCATTTCTTAAATTTAACTTTTTTTTAGCTCTTTATAGTTTCGGATGGAAAAAATTGAGGGGGGTCCAAAACAGTGTTTTTTTTTATTCTTAAACGGTTATACTTACAACAAAAACGATGAAAGTCTTTTCAATGGGAAAAGATACATGTAATAGTATTTTTTTCTCTTACTCCTTATTTACACGAGATAATTTTTTTTTCATAACCCGTTAAATATGGGTTATTTCGAAAAAATGACAGGCCAGTTTTATGAAAGTTAGACTTTTGAATAACAATAATTTTTATAATATCTTCATAACATATTCTTCTGGATGTCTTTAAATTTTTAATCTTTTGAGTACCTTTTCTGGAAAACTTTCAGTGGGGGCGGGGGTTGATAAAAATCTGTCTGTGTATTTTTTCCAACGATAACGAGGCACGTCGCGCACCAAAAAGAAATCCGGGGGGATGAGCGTAATTTTTCAAATACAAACATTTTTGATAATCGAAAGTCGTAGCATACGACTGTTGCCAAAGATACAAAAAAAATCTGATGGAGCCCATAGGTGTCCTTGTAGCCCCCCACCATTTTTTTAAAAATATGTTCGAAACCAAAACAGATGCAAATTGGAGACCCAAATTCGGACAATCTAGGGTATTAGTCGTTTAAAGAGAAAGACCCTTTCCTGCCAGTTTTTTAGAGAAGGTACGTAAGGGATTCAGGCGCTTATTTGAAGGTCTTAGTGGTCTCTGATAGCGACCAAGCGCCTATGGTATAATTTTAAATTTGACAGAGATTATTTTTCCCCCCGGAAAAACGAAATTTGCAGTTAGCAGATTTTTTTAAATATTTTGGTCGCCAGTTTAAAAAAAACATAAAAAAATTAGCCCCCCCCCTTTTAAACTTAATAAAGAAAAAAAATATAATGAGCACTGGAATTCTTAATACGATTCGGGCAATCTACAACTATTTCTGATAATGAATATGATTATTATTAAACCTGAAAGTTTTCCAGAAAAGGTCCACAAAAGATTAAAAATTTAAAAACACTCAGAAAAATAGGTTATGAAGAGTTTGTGATATTATAAATGTTATTTTTTTTTCAAAAGTGTAACTTTCATAACACTGGCCCCCTCTGATTTTTGAACATTTACAGTACTAAAAAAAATATATTTGAAGAAAATAATATATTCGAAAAAATACTATTAAATGTATTTTTTTTTTCTCCATAGAAAAGAGTTTCATCGTTTTTGCTGTAAGTGTAACAGTTTAAGAATAAAAAAACGCTGTTAGACATAAGAAATTTTCAGTTTTTTCAGGATAATTTTTATCAAAAGAAGTAATTAATTTTTTCTAAATTTTTGGGTTATAAAAAAATTATATTTATTTATTGTTTTATATTTTTTGGGGGTGTTTAAAGTCGAAGTTCTGAGTTGTGAGTCGGAATTCCGAGTTCTAAGTCGGAATTCTGAGTTTAAAATAGAAATTCCAAGTTTTAAGTTGGAATTCCGAGTTCAAAGTCGGAAATAAAATAAAAATTGATTTGTGGCCCTTCTACGCTTCCGTACTTTTACAATTAGAACGTATTACCTATGTAACGCGATCACGAACTTCTTATAACGTCTCAAATCATAGAGTAATATATCTACGGAACAGAGGCGCAAAGCGGAACGAAGTGGATCGCAGGCTCCTGCGCGAATCCTCGCGAAAATCGTTTCTTCGCTTAAGGCTGCGATCCATTTCGGCCGGCTTTGCGCCTCTGTTCCGTAGGTATATCACTTTATGCCCAAATATACGTAATACTTTATTTGCTAAAATAATCAACCCGTACTTTTGGAGCCAGAGACAAAAATGATTTAAAGGGGTTGTTTCGGCTGTCTGACATGTCTTTAACCTTTAACACTTCGTAGAGTCGCACATCATAATATCTAGCCTTTGTTGGATCTTCTAGAAGCTAAATCAGACTTGGGACGTATTACCAATCATTGGGGCCATTAAACATTTGAAAGAGAGCAAAAATTAAATAGTAAAACGTCGCAACAATCGTCACCGAGTAAAAAGGCACATCGCTATGTAAACCATTGTTATTTCATTTACCAGCCGCCTTGATTTATAGTGTAAAGATGGTGTGTTGCGAAACGTGCTCTTCGTTCGAGATTTTTAAAAGTATTTTTCGGTTTTTCTTGGCTTTCTTGATAAAGGTATTTAAAAAAAATAGTGTTAACAATTCGCGACTAAACTGTGTTTTTTTTCTACTCGCTGCGCTCGTTATTTAAACCAACGCTTGTAAAAAAAGCACTATTTTAGCCACTAGTTGTAAAAACTACTATTAAAAATCTCGAGCGAAGAGCACTTCTCGCAACACACCATTTTTATTTACACTATAAATCAAGGCGGCTGGTAAATGAAATAACAACGGTTTCCATAGCGATGTGCCTTTTTACTCGGTGACGTTCATTGTTGCGACATTTTAATCTTTGACAGTTTGATATTTTGACGATGTTTTTTTTGCATTGGTAACCAAAAAAGCCACGCTTTAGTTATCTGCAGACAATTACTAAAATCATGTTGTTGTCAATTCCGTCAATTCATGTCAATTTCGCTAAGTTTGTAATATTTTGGTGTATTTTGGTCACATGACCTTGTTATTATTTTGTTACAAAACTTATTATGTTTTCTCGGTAGCCCTAAAAATTGGAACTAATGGAACTAACCATTCTCTTTTACCAAAGAATCTATAGAAAGCACGTCAAACGTGACATCTGTCTCTTCCCTTACCAAAAAGCCAAAAGGATCATTTACCCCCACATGCACTGTAAAAATATTCGGATTAGTTTAGCTAATCCATGCTTCCTCTTTGTTCATTTATGTGGGATCAAGTGAGAAAAAGGATGTATTAGATAGCCAACCGCTTAAGCTTAAGCTGACCGGTGTCAAATTTTTAATTTTGGTATTTTAAGTGTACAGCCCATTAGCGACCGAAAGTAATGTCATATTTACAAGGCATCGTCACAATTAGAGCCCGTCCTTTCAAAAACTTGCACCGTTAACCTATAAGTTCACTGTAAATTAACGAATAAAAAATTTGACACCTGTCAGCGTAAGCTGCTACGTGCTATTCTAAATGAACCTTAACTGACAACATGTAAGCAATTTTTACCGTTCTAAAACATACGAATTTTTGAAAATGGTGGTTTAATTTAAATAAATACTCTACAGTATAAAAAAAAAAATTATCCAACGCCACGGATGTAAAAACACTAAAATGGATTGCTAATAC